>OY284417.1:79815929-81110250 GCA_958301585.1 Merodon equestris
ATCATACAAATTTTGCGAGCTTTTTCTGCAATTTTTTCACCGTTTTTATGGAGAAGCTTTCCCTGTATTTAACAATCTTATAGAATGTACTTACCAGTAGCCATCACAGACATGATTTTCAGGTTGAGAGTTCATGGCGTGAGAGAGATGGCGCTAAATTACAAATGACACCTCTTGTTGGATGACTCTCTGTTTCTACTCTTATTTCGGTACGCAGGAGCATATTGTCTACGAAACTTCGCCCTATTGTGCGCTATCTTGTGTTGTCCCATGATGAGCATTCGTTCGCCAATAGTAGCTCAAAGACTGTTGTATTTGTCAGTCATCTCATTATCCCTAGGATAAGATTTTTTGTGCTAACGACTGCAATCCATTGCTACATACATATGTATATGAACTTATCATATGGAACAAAATAGACTCCATTATCACTATTGAATAATATGCCAATGAAGGATGTCCCTCTGCCACTATTTTCTCGTGTTTCATCTTAAAATCAAATCAACGAAACACATGAACAGCAAATAGACGTAACCAACCAATTGAGGTTCAGAGACGAGGTCATGCCAGCCTCCGACCGAAAGAAACTAACAAAAAACCCAGGAGCCACAGCGAACCACTATTAGCATTGGTAATGACAAACCGTCGCGACTTCACCTATTCTACATACATAATCAAATGTATGTTGTTATTGCCCAAATATAATAGTTGCCGATCGCGCGTTCAGCTTTATCCAATGCGACCACGCCATCTATTTTTTGCAAATTTATTCCATCTACGAGCTCTCAGCCGCCCGCTCTCGATCGTGGGGTGATTAGATGCAGAACGAAAATAGACAAGAAAGGAATGAAAAAAAAAAATATATATCCAGCTCGTGGCTGCGGCGTTGGCCAGGCTCCAGACGCAGACGTCTAGGCAGAATGTGTCTATCAATTATTGTCAAATACATAGTATTGATTGGAATACGATTATGGCTTGAACTCGTCTACGAGAAGCTCCCTTGCAGTGGAGATGTATGAATATGTAAATGTTCGCGCGACCTCGTCTAGATATTGTTTTGGATCGTCGAGGCTCTTGACCCTCGCGTATGGCATCGTTGTCATGATCTCCTTTTGTTAACGCGTTGGGAAACTTGCAGCGGGTCAATAGCCCGGCGGCCAGTCGTCTAGACAAATGGCATAGGCGAGACGGTGGAAATGTATTCAAAGCGCCACGCTGTCGATCAGATCGTATGCTGTTTGGTGGTAAAATTTGTAAACAAAAGTAGTTTTAATTGCGTGGCATTTCAGGCACTCGGTAGTAGTATTGATTGGCGTGTGTAGTTGCCGTCAACCTTGGCGATCAACACCACCAGCCACGTGAGTGAGGAATTACTTTTGGCGGGAAAAAATTAAAAACAATGCAGCGGTTACGGGTTATTGGTGTGCTTTTCAGAAAACATTTGCATACTATTAGGCGCAAGTTTGATAATTTTTTGTGGTAATCGGAAGAAACTTGAATTCTTTGTCTTGTACTCAAGACGGAAGACTAAGACAAGGCTATTAATACCTTTTGAGAGGTTCGATTCAATTGGTTTCAGCAAGCTGCTCTCCATTCGTTTGTAGTGTATTTCAGCGCGACCGTTAGTTTAGATGTCGCCCTATCTGAAATCCTTTTCTACATCAAAGATCTGGGTTAGATCATTACCAATCTTAATCGACTCGCGAACATTTTCAGGATGACCTCGTGCACAGCCTGACGAGTTAAGGAGGGATGTTAAAACATTTTTTGGCTCTTTGTAACTCGTCTATAGAGACACCGGGGTGATTAATATCGTTATACGCAGCTTAAAAGTCTGAGTCTTCCCCAAGACGTGCGGTATTGTGAATATTTGAAGTCACCCTGATAGGACCCTATGAGATTGTTCCTGAATGGTTTTACGAGATCATAGGCAGCATAAATCCTATAATCGATGCTGAAGGGACGTGCGTATATTTTTCTAATTGGCGCAGTTATAGATATGCCCTTTCTTGTTGCCCGGGCAAATGACGCAACGCAGCGATTTCGTTCACCGCCCATGCTTTCCTCCGGCCTTATCTTAGAAAAGCTGGTGCATTAACCAACTAATTTCTGGCTGCGTTTAATAGTTTGGCAGGCAGGCCTTTTGTGGTGGCTGGAAACCACCCTATGCTCTTTATGAATTTTAGAAGATCCCATATATCTGCATTTGCTACGTCCGCAGTCTCTGTGAAGAATCTGGATTCCGATTCTGGAGAGCTGGGCAGTGGCAAAGCAGATGTTGGATCGTCTCGGTTTCTTTCTCATCGTCGCAGCTCCGGCAGAGATTGCTGGATTCCGAATTCCATTTCCGGATGGGACAGTGTCCTGTGATCACTCCGATGAGCATAAAATTTGAGTTTCGGTCCAGCGCCAAGAGCTGCCTTGTTTTGTCGATATTAAGCTCTGGCCACGATGATCTTGTCGTGTGACAGTCGTCTCTTGCAAGGCAAGACGAGTTGGCTTATTTTATTGTTGTATCATTTATGATCCAGTATAATGCACTGATCGGTGGTTGCAGTGACGTGTCCGCTCTTTCGTTCCCTCCTATTGAACTTTGACCCGGGACCCAGCAGAGTTTGACCTTGTGGTGTCTGATGGACTTAGTCAGTCCCGACATTTCATGACAGCCTTCGATCTCGTTGTAAAGAATCCTACTGACAGAGCGACCTAGCTGTCTACAAAGATGGTGATATCCGAAGGTAAGATATCGGTTACTTGTAAGTGTTTGGCTGTTTTCTCTAGGATCTCTGATTGGAAGACCTTGCACAAATCAGAGAGTCTAAATGATTCCTGTGTGTGCAGGGTGTCAGAGTAGAATCGGGCCCCAGTGCCTGTGTCCATTTTCGATCCGTTGGTGAAGAGGATAATCTCGTGGTCGTTGATAACGGCGTTCGATAGCCACTCGTCTCTGTCGGGGAATAGGATTGGTATTTTGAGAGAGAAGTATTGTTGGGATATACGTATATAGGTATAGTCGGTGGTAGCTATGAGGCTACTAGAAAAATGCTTCTTTCCCAGATCATCTATTATTTTGAGCATGGCCGCATGTCCATAGTTGTCTTGCTTCCACGAAAAGGACTCCCTTATTCTGAGAGCACTTTTTGTAGCGCAGCCTTTAATGAATAAATCCAGAGGAAGGAGATGAAGTATCATGTCCAACCCTGCTAGCGGCGTGCTCCTTATAGCTCCCGTTGTACAAACAGCGGCTGACCTTTGCACTTTGTTGAGCATGCTCATATAGCTTTTCATGCTGCTAGCAATCCATCAGACTAGGGCCCCATAAGTTATAATGGGTCTGATGATTGCTGTGTTCATCCAATGAATGATGTACGGTTGCAAGCCTCATCTTTTGCCGAAGGTCTTGTTGTAGGCATAAATAGTACTTTGTTAACTGTACGAAGCCACAGTAGGGGAGAGAGAACTCCACCGTGTGGTGTTCCTCTAGGTGTCACTTTGTTTTTTTTTTGTTTTTTGTCGTGCAGGTTCAAGAGTGTACGCTCTTATGGTGCTTGTCACACAACCCGAACGGGGTGAAGATGGTTTGTGTCGAAGATGTTCGTTCACTACTCACCAGGAGTGGTTGTCTGAGATAGGATTTGAGAGATTCGACTGAATTTGCGTTGGTTGTAGTTCCATGTCATTAAGGTGTTGTATCGGAAATGCGCACACAGATTATGACTTTTGAAGTGATCTTATACTGCGAGTGTTATACTTTCGTCAGCATATTTTGATCATCTCTCATTCACAGCTGATGTTTTTGCACAATTTTTCCGTATAGGAATTGTTCTTGACTTGAACTACAGACCTTCCGCTCAACAGTCGATGATGATTACCATTGCACCACCACCACCCCCTTTCACTTTCCTTATAGAGCTGTGTCCAATGTCTGCATTGATGATTCTGTTGTTTAATGTATTTCCAATCCAGATTACAATGGGTTTGTCTACTTCTTTGTCCTCTACAACTGTTATTAAGGCCTCTGTGTTTAGGTTATTGAAGGCCTCCTCTATATCGAGGAAGGCTGCCATTGTAAATTCTTTTAAGTGAGCTCTCAATTTCACGAACAACACTATGCAGAGCACTTTCCATTGATCTGCTTTTAAGGTAGGCGTGTTGAGTGTTGCATAAGTTGTGTGAGTTGATAAGTTTTCTGATGATCAAGGTGTCTTTCCAAGGTTTTTAATAGAAACGACGAGAGACTCATTGGCCTATAGTCCTTAGCAGTGGTGTGGACTGTTTATCTGCTTTAGGTATAAAAACTAGTTTTATATCTTTTCACTATATTGGGATGTACCTTGCACGCAAGCATTTGGAAAAAATGCTTACGAGGTGAGGAACAATATGAGTTTGTGCTTTTTGAAGCATTATTTTAAAAGGTTTGAACGAATTTATTGCTCATTATACTTTATTCTTTGTAAACATTTATTTTATTACTTCTTCAGTTGTGTTAACCGTCGTCCCGAAGGGGACTGTGAATTCAGGGATTTTAAAACCTGGGAAGTGGGTTTCAGTCAGTAGTTCTAGGGATTTCTGACTGGATTCTGTCCAAGAGCGTGAAGAGGATGAATCCTGGGACACAGGGCTCCTTGGATAAAATCTTTTTGAGACTTGCGGCTTCGTTGATTCGCCAGGATTTAGACTTTGCTGCTCTTGTTTTGCTCTTGTATTCATTGAAGCTGGATTTGTAGTTAGTCCTCGGATCTTTTGCTGATCTTTGCTGTATGGAATAGAGTTCGGGTCCTGGTCCTGAGTTGTCCTGAGCAGTCCACCAGACTGCGCAGATATTCCTGCGAGCACATTGTAAAAGGCAGGATTTCTTGAAAGCCGGTTTCAGAATCTGTACAAGGTTGTCGACTGAATTCTTAATGTAAGTTGGATCGGGGTTAGTGATGGCGTGTGGCGATACTAACCAGTTGGCAACTAGATTTGAGAGAAGCTTCCAGTCTGTCTTCTGAGGGTTTCTGAAAGGTTTTTTTTTATTGACGATAAGTTGGAAGAGTATTCACACTCTCCACTTCTCTACCCGGATAGAGTCAGACTCACTTAGTAGAGTAAGGTCAATTACCTCTTCCCTAACCCGGTTACTAATTGTTAGTGTTTTACATTTTTGCATATGTTGAGGTGAGTGGAGACTTTAAAATCGAAAATGGACTCACCCCTTTTATTAATGTTTTTGCTTCCCCATTGAGTGTGGTGGCGATTGGCGAAACAGCCTATCAATAGACACAATCCGCGTGACTTGCCCAGGGTCGTAATGAAGCAAGCACAAAAAATTTGAAAATGCTACGTACACACCCCGTAGTGCTTATGGCCGATCCCATTTCTCGGCTGCCTCAGCTACTTTCACGACTGGATTTTGATGCACACAGTTGGCGCGAGTTCAGATTGCGATTGGGTTGCACCCTATCCGCGTGACTTAGCTGCCGCCCAAGTGTTCGGACGGCGTTTGGAGGTGGATCCTCCTCATCGTATGGCAAGTATGCGGACGATAGGAGCAAAATAGATTAGTCCTGTTGTTCGCATGTAACCACAATGAGGTCTCCATTGCTGTATGTACCTAGGAGAAAAATATTGAGATATTTTTTGGCGACTATAGAGGTACTTACCCTCAGTGTGTGGATAGTATAAATTGTATGCCTTAGATCTTAATAAGTGGATTTTGTTCCTGAAGAGCCCAGGTTCTTGGATTAAGCCTATATCCACATATGCCTGCAGCATGTGCAGCATCAAGTCGTCGGTGGCTGCTTTACAGTAGTGTAAATTAATTTTCACCACTGAGGCTGCTAGTGCTACCTCCGCAGTCTCTGTGAAGAATCTATGGACCAGCGAAACTAGGCGCCGATTGTGGAGAGCTGGGCAGTGGCAAAACAGATGTTGGATGCTGCTTTGACTTACCGCGTTCGTTGGGGAGCCTTACATTCAGGGTTTCCAGCCCGAACTTGATGTTGCCAGATTTGCTACGGATGTGGTCGAGTGACTTTTAGTCAATGGTAACCATGAGGTCCTTTCCCACTCCGTTCTTACTCTTAGCTGAAGAAGTGATTCTCCAGCTATGAGTGTCAAGCTCTTTAGCGTTCTGCCAGATTTCGCCGCAATCGTCGATTGTGCGCTTTGAGAAGTCTAGAGACCTCTGGATTAGACTGTAGCTTTGATTTATATTTCACCTCGTCTTAATCTCTAATCTAACCTAAGTGTGGACGACACTCTCCCCAGTCTTCTTCCATTGTTCTGCCTGATAGCGATGGCCTGACTATTAGATATTAGAGGTCGTGTTTATACATATATACATATATCTACTTAGACTGAGACTACTACAAGTTGCCTTTGTACTTCATTTATTTTTTTCCTTTACAGAAGCGCATGATCTTCTCCTATATTCTGTGTGGAATATAATGGACCTCACAACGTGGGTCATTAAAGGGGTAGACAACGAGAACATATGAAGGCACAAGCGCCGACACTCCAGCCTCTGTCTACCTACTCCTACTCTCACCTCCACGCGTTAGCTCCTGGGTCCCTAGTACCTCAACTGTAGATCAGGTAGACCCCTTTGTAATGTTGTTGGGGGCAGCAAACAAGAGGGCATTCTGAGTCGCCACCAGGGCTCAGCTCCTTCGTCAAGACAGTGGCGGAAGAATTCCCAAGATGGAGTCAACGGCGGCACCCACGGATCGAGCGAGAAGAATTACCTGCTGAACACCTTATTTCGGGCTACTACAACATATTTGCAACTCAGGCCGATAAGGAACGGCACAGCCTGTCCTTTGTTGGTTGAGGTTGAGGGACGTACGATGCCATTTGCAAGAACTATAACATCTTCCGATAGGGTGATACATTTTTAAGATTCTTTGATTATTTAGATTCATAGCTAACTACCCTTAATCTTCAATAGCCCTTCGATCACCATAAGCATGGCAATCGATCCAGTGTGGCTATAGTCACCGTGGCATCCGGTATCATATAATACTTTTCTCACTGACACTTCAAACTCATTTCAAAACACAATAGTTCAACCCGTGCCTCATAAGTCAATAGAAAAACAAATAATAAAGTAAAAATTTGACAATAGACTCTCGCGAAATTTTCTCGATGTTGTGTGGTTCACTTGAATACGAAGAATGCCAGTGTCCCAAGCACCGGTTCTATCCATACATTCCACTCACCGTCCTCCTGCTCGACTGCTGGCAACGTGAATATGACGATCGCCCGTACTTACACTTTCAAATCAATCGAGCATTTTTTGAAAAACGCATGCGTCGCCAGTTTAATCAAGATGACTGGATGGTCCTTATCGAATTTATCGGATTACGAAATCTGGCGTCTGTCCGGATATCATGCATCACATTGCCGGCCTTCGAAGACGGAAGTATAATGGAAAATCTCGTCAAAAATTTGTTCACTGTTAGAAACATAGAATTGAAGAACGTTAATCTGCCTGTTTCATTTCTCACAATACTGCACAAGAATATCGCTTTTATGGAGTTCAAGGAACTGGATGTCAGTGAAAACGACCTAACCGTCGATCATCTGTGTGCACTTCGTTGCATCCTGGTCGAGTGCGCGACGCTTAATCGCCTAAACGTTGCGAGATGTTTTATGAACGACAATACATTTCCAATCCTAGCCGATGGAATCTATAAATCAAAAAGTATCAATTCAGTGGACATCAGTCGACCGTGTCCCATGTCGATGACGAGCGTGTTCGAGAGCCTAAAGTTCATTACGACAGTTGCAGATCTCTTCTGGCAGAACAAGCTTACCGAGATTCATCTACGAAAATGCAACCTGAATGGCCATGACATGGAACCACTCGCTGAGTACCTATCCAGACCGAATTCAAAGTTATTAATTCTCGATTTGGCAGTGAACAATATCGTGTCCTACGGAACCGAGCATCTGTTCGACGCAATAGCTAAAAGCAAGACACTCAAAACTCTAAATCTGAGTACGAACAATTTGGGCAATAAGGGTGGTGTTGTCATTGCGAGATATCTTTGCTTTACAAACTTGAAATCACTGGATATTACCCACAACAATATTGGAACCGAAGCACTTTTTGAACTCCTGTGTGCTATCAAGAAACCATGTGAGCTTAAGTATCTAAAGATGTTTGGAAACAATTTCAGTCCGAAGTCGGCGACAGTGTTGAAGCGCTTAATAAAGGCGAAGGTTCTCGAGCAGAGCGACATCGATTTGACCTACACCTTTGATACTTCGAAAGAAGAATTGATTGCAATTCCGTCTATGATACCGGACCGGATGCAGGTGTAGGACAGAGGCCTTCACCTAATGGTTTCATTGGTGTATTCAAGTGTATATTTCACATCAAATTCTGGTTACTCCACTGTTTTGAAATAACTTATATTTTTTTCCTCCTATTTTATAAAAAAAGCTCACAGAGATATAGATTTCAAAAACTCAGTTGTTTATTTTATATGTAGTGGAGTAAAGTCTGTTTTCGGAATATTCAAATAGCGAAACCAGTTTTGGAAAATGTGTAGAGTTTACTCAGCAATGCTTGCGTTCTTAATAGAACCCCGAAATGGTGCCGTCATACGGTTTAATTGGGGTCCATCAGCCTTTTCTTCATTACCATGCACTAAATGTTCAAAAACTCTATGTCATTGACACCGTACACTGGAAAGAAAAATTAAAGCAAATGCGTAAAAAGGAGGTTCTTGACACCTTTACGTTGCTGTTGTGATTGTTTATTTTTTGTATGCATATTAAGGAGCGAAAAGTCCACATTGCATGTAAATTATTGTCTTTTTGTTATGTCACATTGGTATTCCTTATAGTAAAAGGGGTGATCAAACTCCATATCTGTCAAGTGTGGTGCATATTGCGAGCGCTTGAGACACTACATATACAAGGAATTAAGATTGCTTAATTGCTCTACAGAAATAACAGCGCTGTAACGTGTTCTACTTGATTTTAGAAAAAAAAAATTTTAGCTCATGCGTTTAAAAAACAGACAACTCATATGGGGCTAGGATCTACCGTGCCCCAATAGATGGCGCTCGCTAGTCATACATGAGTTAATGGGGAAGGTTTCCGATACCAGTTTTGATGGGGAATCATTTGAAGCAGTGTAGGACATGGATAAAAAGTATGTCTGCGAGCTTGCGGCGTTCTTCTAGGGGTTGCAGGTTGATTAGTTATAAGCAATCCTTATAAAGCCGGAAATTATAAGCATCAATTCAAGAAAAACGAAGCCTACGTTAAATGTTCTCAATAGATGCAATAACGAATGACTTAAGAGGGGGACTTGACTTAACTAGCACACGAGGCTCAAAAAATAAGGTGACTGTTTATTTTTCTCGAAAAACATTTATCCATTCATCAATATCTATTTTGTCCCCTTCAATGTAATCCTCTCGTTACGTGAGAGCGCTCGTTGAGCGCTGGCGCTAGCATCCTCGAAGAACTTCTGAAATGCGTTTTTTTTAATAGCCTTGAACTGTTCCAGCAATGCGATTTTTATCTCTTCAACCGTGGCGAATCTCTTTGTCCTTTTATAGGTCTTTTCAGTTTTGGGGAGGAGATAAAAATCTAAGGGCTCAGGTCGGATGATTTTTCTTTTTTTAATCCCCGACACTAAAAGAGGGGTGTTATACGAGGGTGGTCCGATAAGTACTTAACCTACAAAAGAAAAACAAAAATTTTGGAGAAATGGCGATTTATTTTTCAATATAGTCTCCTTTTAGCTCGATACACTTGACCCACCCTCGTAAGTTTGACGTGTGTGTGTGTCTGTCTGTGGCATCGTAGCTTCTGAACGAATGGACCGATTTTGATACAGAGTGCTCGATCTCATATGGATCAATGTAAACTTCGAATAACTTCAACAATTGTTAACCGATTTTCATATGTCATAGCATTTTGGAAACGTCAATTCAATTGAATTTTAACCATGAATCGCTTCACACCAAAAGAACGCGCGGAAATAGTTTCAATGTTCATTAAAAATGAACGCTCGATTGTGCTAATTTAACGTGCGTATCGTGTAAAATATCTTGATCGAGTTGCCCCCAAAAAAGATACAATTCGTCGTTGGACCTAGATTTTTTTTCAATTTCGTTCTGTGGCAAGCCCTCGTGAGCAATCTAGGCCACGTTCGCGGCGTTCAAACTCATCTATTCAGTCTGTGAAGGCCAGACTTAAAAGATGATCTTCTCTTATTTCCATACAAAGTGCAGATAACTCAAAGAATTTTGCCACATGAAGAGCCACGGTGCTTGGCATACGCACAAAATGTCGTTGCAATGATTAAAGCTGAGCCGGAGTTCTGACAGCAAATTTTGATGACCGATGAGACACATTTTAAGCTCTCTGGCTGAGTTAATAAACAAAATTGTCGCTTCTGGGTCACCGAAAATCCTCACATTATTCCCGAAGAGCTGCTAATATGATCAAAAAGTTACTGTTTGGGCCGGTGTATGCGCTAAAACCAGCATTGGACCGTATTTCTTCCAATTTGGCGATACAGTGGATGGCGATCGATATCGGTGGATGTTGGCCCATTATGTGGTCCCAGAAATGCGTTAAAAAGGCTTATTACACTTTTTGTACCAACAAGACGGCGCGACATGCCATACTGCGGACAAAACAATGAACCAAAAAAGATCATTTAATTGACATTGTTTTCAAAAATTAATTAAAATAAATGGTAAAGGTCTATATAGAATAAAAGTTTTTGAATTTCCAAAATCGGTTGAGAATTGTTGAAGATATTCGAAAGTTATATCGACCCATATGAGATGGCGCACGCTGTACCTTTTTATTTTGTTTGAAAGCCAACGTGATCGAGATGGTTCTTTTAGGTGGCGCAATATGAATCAGCCTATCGGAAAATGTTATAATTTTTGCAAATGGCATCGTACCTCAATCATATTCGACATTAGTGAACTAGACACCTGCAGTATACAAATAGATAAGCTATCAAGTGATATACTTCGTAAAAGTGCGGAAAAATTGTGTCGATATTTTTAACCAATAAGCGGTCGATGGTGTTAGCGCAGCGGGAATTTCGACGTCGATTTCCTAATCGTGTCGCGCCAATTAGGCAACATTTCGGTGATTAGCTACTCGACTTGAACAGATTGGAATCACAGGAGACCATGCAGGGCGTGGCCGCCACCTGACGGCCTGGTCGTTCGGCCGAGAATATCGCGACTGTGTCTGTCGCTCTCGTTAAGAACAAAGAAACATCAACCGACGATGGGCCATGTAATTGGGCATTAGCAGACGGACACTACAGCGAATTTTAGTGAAAGACTGACACATGTTCCCGTACAAAGGGCACACAGCCGATCAGTTAATGCCTGCTGACCGTCAGTCGCGTGTGAATTACTGTCAAGCCATCCTTAATGTAAATAACGAAGAGGACGATTTTGTGTCGAAAATCATCATGAACAACAAGGCGCATTTACACTTAGGCGGTTAGATTAATCAGCAAAATCTTCGTTTCTGGGGCATTGAAAATCCGTGTATGATACACGAAGAGCCATTACATGCGCTCAAAGCAACTGTCTGGTGGGGCGTCGGGAAGAGTGATTGGGCCGTATTTTTTTGAGGACGCCATCGACAATACGATCTCTGTTGCTGGCGAACGCCACAGGACCATGATAAATGACTTCTGTATGTCGGAATTAGATGAGCGAGGTTTGGTGAACATTTGGTTTCAACAAGATGGTGCAACCACACACAGGGCACGAGCCGCAATGAATATTGTGAAGTAAGCGGTTTCCGGTCACGTTTTGGTCCTGCTTTGGCGATTTGGGGTGGCCTGCAAGATCGCCAGATTTAACCATCCCAGATTTCTTTCTTCGGGGCTACTTGAAGTAGCGGAGTTATGCCAACAAGCCGCGGACGTTTGCGTTCGCAGCCCTTAAGGAGAACAGAAATACGAACATTTATCACCGGAAATCTTTCCGGAAAGTAATGGAAAATGCGATAAAACGGGTACAAATGTGTATCAACACTGGCGGTAGCCACTGGACTGATATCATCTTTTCCGTATGACAAAAAAAATTGTAAAGGTCCAAATAAAGATTTGCATCACTCAAAGTCATTTGTTTTTATTTAATAAAAAAGTTATTCAAAAACAAAATTGGATGATAAATCTTGCGCCATTTTGTACATACTTAGCAGTCCTCCGACGCGGTGACTCTTATTTTAAAAATATTAATGAAGTCAAAAGAACGAGAAAAAAAATATTTTTTTACTTTTTAAAATTTGTTTTTGTGCCGGGGTTACTTAAAATTTTTAATTTTATTTGTTTTTATTTTTAAATTCTAACAAATAGCATAGATCACCGTGACCAGAGTAGGTCTATTGTGCCTGCTAGCCAATTAGACGAGGTGTTCGTCTACTTTCTTAATAAAGCCGAGGATGTCCCTTGTAGGTGCCTAAGATGGCAGAGGGCAACACACTCGCATAGTATGTGCTCTGCAGTTTCCTCTAGACAGAGTCAGCATGAGGAATTAATTTTGTTAAGATGATATTTCATCGACTCCATCATATTGAGAACATTGATAGAGTGTTTGTCCAGGGGCCGTATAAATCTCTTCGATTGTTGGAGTCCTTGAACGCTGTTCCAAAGGCGCAGATGTTGCGATTTTTCCCACTTACATAAAAGAAAATTAATCTTTGATTTGGGTATTCTTCAGAATCCACAGAGTGCCCTTGTGACCTGGCACCCACCAGAGTTTAACATACTCTTGGTCTTGCAGGACATCGTGGCATTTTGAGTTCGTACTCGAGCCCAAAGCTTTAAGCGCTGCCTGATTGTCTGAGAGTATATTGATGGTTATAACTCTCATGCCAGTCTCTTAGTTTATATGGACGCACGTTAGGATGGCGTATAGCTTGGAAAACCCTAAGACTAGTTCCCAGGGCCTTCGATATCCTCCGATTTGGTCCAAAGATGCCAGCGCCAACACCGGAATCTATCTTGGAGGCATCAGTGTACCACCTCAAGCCTTTGACATTTAGAAAGGCATCACCACTTTCCTTAGCTGTGCGGTTTGGGATCAATATCTCAAATCTTTTCTCAAAGGTGATCGTGTGTGGTGATGCGTCCGAAACTGTGAAACTGTAGTAATCATATCCAGCTCAGGAAGGCGTAGCACAATGGACATGTGTCCTAACGGTCTACATAGCGGAGTAGTCTGATTGCGGTACGTAAAGCAACTTTTTTAATAAAAAGGTGCAGTGGAGTAATTCCGATCAGTGCCTCTTGGACTGCGGTCGGGCAAGTTAGCATGGCTTCTGTAATGCCGAGACATGCTAGTCTCCGAAGGGGTTGAAGTTTTCTGTCCAACTTGTGTCGACCATACAGCAGACGCATAAGTGATGATGGGTCTTACTATCGCGATGATTGAGTTGTAGCCAGCATTACCAAATGCCCCCTCAATATCGGAGAAAGCGCAAATTGCGATCTCCTTGCGTGTGAAACTATTTTCCACATGCGCTTCTAAGTTATGTAGCGCGTTCTCAGTAAATCGTTCATTACGGTATGCATATTGGGCTGGATTCAGAGGTATTGGATTTTCTAATATACCTCTAATATGAAGCTCTATCGGTTTTTCATTTTTTTAGTAGGTAAGATGTTAGTCTGACAGGGCGATAGGATTCAGGTTGTTCACTTGGTTTCCCAATCTTAGGGACGAAAACAAGGAATTCTCTCAAGATTTGAGGAATGTATTTCAAGTTGAAACTTTACCTTAAGAGAGCTATCAGTGGTACTAGAATGATGTCTAGGCCTATCTGGAGGATGACAGGAAAGACACCGTCTTTACATGAAGCTTTGTAGGGTTTAAATGAGCCAATTGTCCATTTAACTCTATCAGGGGTGAAGAGTCTACCAAAGATGCTATGTATTCTACTATCGATGTAATTTCTGACGCTAATTAGAGCATCGAGAGGTTAGCTGAGTAGTAGAACTAGGGAAATGTACATTAAGCAAAGTCTCCAAGGTTTCCTTGCGATTGGGTTAGGCGGGGTGTTCTCTCGCGTGTCATCCATGCCATTTTATTGACTGGAAGTTGCTGTCTTCTTCTTCTTTTCCTTTTTTCTCCGGCGTTGTTATGGTCAGAAGTGTAGGACCATAACCTTCCCACTTAACTGCATTCCTACTGGTCCGCTTGTGGGGTCCGCCGGTTTGACCTCAGAAAGTAGCGGCAGGCTTCCCGGTTTGGAATTACTTCATCGCTGAGGCCAATCAAATGCTGGTGTTTTTGTATTTGTTTGCACCAATTGTTTTTCGGCCTGCCTTTTTTGCGTGTTGAAATTGGAATGTTGATTGATAACGCCTTTTGGACGGGGTTCAAAGGATCTCTCCTTTGAACATGGCAATACCAACTGAGTCGGTCGCGCTCTATATTTCTTGTGATGGTTTCTTTTACGTGGAGGCTTCAACGGATCTTTGAACTTCTAATTCTGTCACGCTTTGTTACTCCCGCTGTCATGCGAAGCATCTTCATCTCAGTTGCCGTTAATTTGCTCTCATACTTTTTGTGCATTGTCCAGCATTGTGATCCGTATGTGAGCGCCGGACGTACAACTGAAGTGTAGAGCCTTCCTTTCAGCTTAGGGGGTATTTTTCGATCACAGAAGATAGCGGAGTTTTCCCGCCACTTCATCCACCCTACGCTTACGCGATGTTTGATGTCGTCATCACAAGTTGCTTCTCTATTAATCATAGATCCCAGATATTTAAACTTTTCACACTTGGGAAGCACTCTTCCATTCAAGTAAATGTCTGGAATAGGCTGATGAGGGTCAGAGAACGGGCAGCACAGATACTCTGTCTTCTTTGAACTAATACGATACCCGTGTCCCTCAAAAATGTCCACCCACACATCAAGTGCTCGTTGTAGGGACGCCTGATCATCACTTATAATGGCTCCATCATCAGCAAAGAATAGCTGGTGCACATTGGGGTTCGTCACTTTTCCTTCAAGCAAGCAATCAAGGACTGCTATAAAAAGCAGTGGGCTGAGGACGCTCCCTTGGTGTACACCGACTTTGATTGCGAACTCTTCGGTGACTCCTGCGGTGCATCTTACTCTTGTCGTTGCTCTCTTGTACATGTCCATGATCACTCGCACGTAGGTTTCTGGAACTCCTTTTTGTCTTAGCGCTACCCATAAAAGATCTCTTGGTTGCCGGTCAAAGGCCTTCTCGAAATCAACCAACACCATATGCAAGTCCTTTGAAGAATCACGATGCTTTTCCATCATGATCCTTATACTTTGGATTGCATCTGTTGTTGATTTACCCGAGACAAACCCGCACTGGTCATCAGATAGTCGTATTATTTTCCGCAGTAGGTATCTAATACCCGTTCGACGATCTTCATGGCTTGACATGATCTCACATCAGCTTGACAGAACGGTAGTTATCACAATTTCGCGTATCACCCTTTCCTTTGTGGAAGGAAGAAGATAGCTTTCCCTCCATTGATTAGGCATAGTGTCGCCTCTCATAAGTTTGGAGATAAGAATCATGAGCCATCTAGACCCGATGTCTCCCATCTTTTTCCAGAACTCAGAGGGTATCCCGTCCGGCCCAACAGCTTTTCCTTTCTTGGAGTTGACTGGAAGTTGCTGTATATTAAGAAATAAAAATTACAAGTGGTAATTCTTTGCTTCCTGCCATACTGGCACAAAATAAAACCGAGAACCTTTCTTTGAATAGTTTGCCCCCGTAGTAATTTTCATCACTGAATGCCAGCATTTTATTTGGCAATGCTCTAAAAGAGAGTCCAGTTTCATCAGACACGTGCAGCAGATGATTTCAAACCTGCAAAAGTGGTATATTTAGATTTAGATTAAGGTGGGGGGAGGGACAATGTGATGTCCCCCATTCAGAGTTCACTCAAAAGTCCTGAGTTCATGATAAAACTTAGTATGCTTTTGAATGAACCAGCAGCGATTTCTTCTGCTTCAAGATAATGCCTGCCTAGCTGTTTGCACCTAGATATTTGGCTTCGTTTGAGAACTCTATTGTTTCACCAAATAGAGTGGGTTTTTTGAGTTTATGCCTACTTCTTCTTTTGGTGAAATTCGACTATGGCGCTTTTTTAGGGTTGAAATTTAATTAAATTTTTATGCATCAGCTCGCACCAAGGTTGAGTGCCCTTTGGAGGAGTTTCGGGATTGTGTCTTCGAATTTTCCTCTAACTAGTATCACAATGTCATCAGCATAGCCATGGTCATAGAAGCCATTGTTGCTGAGTATGCTAATCAGCTCATTGACCACGATGGATCATAGGGGGGATGAGAGAACTCCGCCTTGGGGGCAGCCTTTCGTGGTTTTTATACTGATTTTATCATTGCCTAGTGAGGTGTTTATTTTCCTGTTACTAAGCATGCGTTGAATCCATCTGCATGTGGTATTATCTACCCCTGTGCTGAGGATGCAGCGTTGTATTTGGGTGTGATCGGTATTGTCGAAAGCACCCTCAATATGAAGAAAGCAACCTATCGCAATTTCTTTGTCGCTTAGGGATTTATTGATCCCAGTTGTTAGTTCCTGAAGAGCATGCGTAATTGATTTCCCAGCCTGGTAGGCATATTGTTTGTTGTGGAGCGGTGATCTTTTGAAAGAACCGTCTCTTATATGTCTATCCAGAAAAAGTGGTAATTATGACGTGGAACGCAATGAGCGTCCCCGACTGTTGAAAAAGTTGGAAGGCATAGAATTGGAGGCATTACTGGATCATGGTTCAAATCAAATAAGAACTTGAAGAATCATTGGCCGTAGTACAACGGGCCATTTTCCAATGTTTGAATGCCTTGGGAATGATCTTAATGCAAGAAAATTGGGTGTCGTACGAATTGAAATTAAGCGACCCTTAATAACTTTTTGCGCGAGCGAATCACTGCTCCAGCGACACGAAAGGAGGGATTTTCTATACCGTATAATGACTAGAGATGAAAAATGGATTCAATTTGATAATTCAAAGCGAAAAACAATGTGGGGGCTGAGCCAAATATTCAATATTCAGTTCATACTGTGTATTTGATGCGACCAGTTCGCCGTGATATATTATGAGCTGTTGCTACTGGGTGAAATCACCATAGGAACTCGCCATACAACCATCTGAGCAATTCTTCCGATATTTCGTAGAAACCAAAATATGTGTCGAATGTAGAACCTGGAAAAAACTGCGAACTGTTAGCAAACATGTTATTGTCACGATAATTAATTCAATTACTTATAAGTTATAATCTATTGGAAATGAATACGAAGGAATCAACTGCTGCAAAAGTGCCAGGGGAATCAATTGATTTTTTGTATATTAAATTGATTTGATTAATTTTGTGTTGTATAATATTGAATTCAATTGAATTAAATAAAAGTTAGGAAATTCGAATGCTATCATACTGCATTACGTTATACATATATTCAAGAAAGTATAGAAATTTTGTTAATACGTTAGAGGAGCGTAGATCTTTGATGAAATTTACTAGATGAATATATCACGGTAATATATCATGAAAATTGTTCTGCATTTGTACATTATCTGGCGCCTTCTCACACTATTATTGTAGATGGCTATTTATTTAATCCATGAAAGGATAGAATTGAATGTGAAGTAAGGGACTATCAGACTTTTTATTAGAGCAAGTTTCTGCTAGGAATACGGAGATGGGATGAATATCTTAGGATATAAAAGCCGGAATATTATTTTCAAATTGCATCAGAGTTTGCACCGCACTAGCTTAGTATTGAAAATCCTCAGTTTTCAAGAGGCTTTGAATCATCATAATAGATCTTGATAAATCGAGCAACACTATGTAGATATCTTTCATAAATCCAAATGGTCGAACCAAATGTGTTCAATTGTCATGAGCATACACCAGCGCCATACAGTGCACAATTGATTGGGGAGGACCGATATTAAATAATGAAACAGAAGAAGCCTCGAAACTGAGCCCTGTGACATCTCGAAATCAACAACACGCGTTAAAGATGTTTTGCTTTCAGTTTCTACAATCGCCCTAAACCATTCAGTCATTAATTTTAACCAGAAAGTGTGGGTGAGTAATGCTATCAAATGCCGAGGTGAAGTTCCAAGTGTAAGACGAGGTTACCTTCAACACCTGTTACGCAGCTGTGATTGCCTGCCATTCAGATTCAGATTCTATGGTTCCCTTTTCTTTGTCCCTTTTGTTTGGGTCCACAAACGAGTTACACGCTTCAGCGTGAGCCTCCAGTATTTTCTTCCATTCTCGTAGAACGATTTTCTTGAGCTCATTTACATTTTACATTTTGATATTCCCTTCTCTACGTAGTCGATGAATAAAATATCTTACACATCACAAAATACGGAGATCAGAAACCTTTGCGATTTTGATCATTTTGAAGAGTTTCTTCAACTCAACTGACTGCCGATTTAACGCTGGGGTATAGTGATTCCATTCATTGTCACATGCCGCATGAAAAAAATATTAGAACTGCACTGGGACAGCTCCAAACAGAGCTCTGAATCGTCGACCCGTTGTTGTTCGGTTGTGGGCATATGCGGTACCCTTTTCGAACAGAGCTTTCTCATGTTCAAATATTTTTGTTAGTTTTAAATTAAATTTTATTCATAGTTTCTTAGATCTATCTTATCCTAGACAAAAATGCTTAAAACTAGCTTAACATTATGCTGGCTCTCACACTGAACCAGATGGGATATCCATAGGTAACCATGGGCCTGATTAAGGCCATTTAGGCGATTACCTTCACTCTAGAATCAAGTTGGCTGCAATGAAACGGCCATCTTGTCAGAGCGAAACCGCCTCGGGCCTTTGCCAGAGCAGCATCTCCATGTTTGTCAAAATATAGATACTGATCTAGCCAGATCCCAAGGTATATGATTACACCCGTCCTGTTCAAGAATTGAGAACCCGCGCCAATGTTTTGTAGTGTCCCGAAAGGCTCTAGAGCCTAGACAAAGGCGTTCTGAACAAAATAGATTTTGATTTCTGGCAGTTGATTTTCAACTTCCAGTCATCACAATACTGCTGAATTTTTTTCGAAGTCACGCTGCAAGAGAGTGACAATGACGTCGATCGTTGGACCTGCTCTGTACGCAATTAAATCGTCCGCATACACTATTGAATGGTGAAGAGAAGCTATCAAATCACTGAAGTAAATGTGGAAAAGGATCGGCGAGTTCACCGTACCCTGTTGCAGTCCGTTGTTAATATCAAATGTTTGGGTAGAATTCACTTTGGAAATTTTCACTACGAACTTTCTACCTGCTGACATCTCAAAAATCATATATGGCAGTGGTTTACTTATGCCCAGCCGACTGAGCTTGTAATAAAGACCTAACCATACGGCCTTTTCCAAATCAATCAAACAGGCACCTGTGAACACGAGTTCGACGCAGCATGAATAGTATTATGCCCCGATCTGAAACCGAATGGGTTATCCGAAATGATTTTATTGTCCTCAACCCATTTAGACATGGCTCATGGCTCTATGGACATCAAATATCTAAAACAGAAAATCATCATTTGTCTCGATGCAGCGGAGTCCAAGCGCCTCTTGCCAAGCCATTCCTTTGGTTGAACGGTATTTTTAATCCACCAAATATAGTCCGTGTAACTGTAAATTAAGTGCCAGCTTGTCATAAAATGTTGACATTCATCATTTGAATGTTGGTTATTCCTAACAATTATATGAATTTGTCAATAATGGCGCTATCTGTATGTCAACCAACCAACTTCATGGGTGCCGCGTGCTTTGTATGCCGATTCAGAGTCTAGATATAACGTCAATTCTCACTCACTGAAATGGTTGATTTCCTAGAACTTCAAGGCGCTTCCCAAAGCACGTTCGAGGTAAACATTCGCATCCACCCTGACGTCACCATTCTAAAACACTAACAGTAGAGGTTCATCGCCCTTCGAAGCCGTCCAAACCATAACAAACTGTGGCGCTAGGCTTTTGGTCGCCAATCGAAAATTCAAATTGAAAATCACCTTCCATTAAATAAACACAATCGTTCTATTTGGTTCGGTATAGGTGAGTAAGCTATTCGGCAGATAACTGTTCACGATCATATGAGCGCAATAGTTTTTTTGCTCTAACAAATCTCACTTTTTTGAACTATCGGAAAAAAAAATTATTTTTAGAACTTGGTTATTTTTGGTAACTTAAGCTCATCAGCGATCTTTCAATCCGTCGGCAGCATTTTGCCGACCACCACTATAGCGCCTTGCGACACAGTGACAAAGTACTATGGCTCGAGACACGAAAGATTTATAGACAGCGAAGTCCTGGCAGGCTCTGACGATAGCCACATGTGGCTTTTCACTTAAATACAAAACTGTCACGCTATAACGTTTGAATTCCATTGCGGATAAAAAAAAAGTCCACGGAGCTGTGACGCCAATGCATGAAGCCAACTGTCATTAGACGGAGCAATGACGCAGTTTTATCAATTTATAAGGAAGTTGTAGCATTTTTAAAGGGGTCGCAGTTCAATTGGGCCTATATTCAGTATATTCCAAGCTTTTGATTATATTTCGCAGTATGCCCCTGAACTAGTTGCTTCTGAAATAAGTCATTAGAATATAATCACATACTCGTAATAACAGCTGTTCTGTTATTGAATTGAATTTTAATTCTTATTCAGGGTAAAAGCCATACATTACTATAATACTCGTATATTACCTGATCTTATTCCTAGAATTTTTTTTCCTTATTTGCCTATTATTTAGAAAAGAATTACGACCATCGATTACGTCAGTGCCTTTGGAAATACACAAGAAAGATAAAACGCCTATATTAACATATTTTATTTACCGGAAGGGTTTGGCTATAGGAAAAATAGAAAACCTGGCGTTCATTGCATTTCCGCGTCTGTGTGTGGCTTGACATTTGACCTGGAAAGTGAGGAAAAAGACCACGCAAAATTGCGCTCTATCCAGGTTCGAGTTTAGAACTACTCGCCAGTTGTAGCTTATTGCGCGTAGTCTTCACGTGTTACGATTTGCGAGTATCTGGTGAAAAAACAAAATTAAAGTGAATTGAGAGATAGTCGTTTGGTTTTAATTCGAAGATCCTTATTGTCTTGAATTGGGAATATGGAGCTAGCCCCTGGAAATTATTTTGATGAACATGACTGGGAGTCGGAAAAGGAGCCTAGTACGTCGAGTCCTATGCGGCAATTCTACAAGGGAAAAACTATTTTTCTAACTGGAGGATTGGGCTTCCTGGGCCAGTTGTACGTCGAGAAGTTACTTAGGTATGTACGAGTGCATTTCATAATGGATCTTGTGGAGTGATTGGAAATACAGTGTATCCTTGGCCTTATTCCGAGTGAAATCACTTGGTTTAAGATAAAAATGTTTAAGAATAGAAATTGGGGGGAGATAATATCCCTGACGCTAATGTATAATGTTGAAGCTCGAAAGACCACAGGTTACTAAGCAATTAACCAACTATGATTAGGGTTAAAGAGGACGGTTGAGAAGGCGAAGTTTTCGGGTTGGAGCTAGAGTCGAAATTAAAAAAAATTTAATTAATACTCCGCTGCATGACAGATAGGTTGAATAGAAGTTAGGATCGAAGGGCCGAGGATTTCCTTTATAATGAGGGTTAGTGTTAGAAAAGATAAAGTTGTAAGGGATTCTGCAGTTAGGTTAGGTTAGGTTAGGTGGTTTCCTCCGTAAAAGCGGTGGGGATCACCTAGACAATTACGGTTCATTATGCTAATACTTAAGTCGGCTTAGTCTTGGAACCGATATTTTGTAGATCTCCGTTTCGGATACATCCGTTGGGCGACTAGAGCGGGGAAATTATATAGGAGATGGAATGGAGATTCTTTTTCTTCCTCATCATGACACCTACTGCAGTAGTCGTTGTATGGCAGTCCTAATCTTGCGGCATGTTTCCCTAAGGCGCAATATCCTGCTAGGACTCCGCATCACGCATAGTTGCATGTTTCAAGGTCCTGCCATCTCTCATTTATCTGTTGCAGTGCATTTTTCGAGATTTAACAGTCGAGAGCTCCAGTGTGGTGCCTATTTTGGCTAGTTCGTCTGCTTCACAGTTACCTGGTATATTGCTATGCTCAGGTACCCAGCACAACGTTACAGCGCATCTGCTTGATGTCTCATTTAGAGACGTGCGGCAGTGCCTGACCAATTTTGATCCTATTATTGGTTATTCAAGTGCTTTTATTGCAACTTGGCAATCTGTGTAGATGACGATGTCTCTGTTGTTCATCGATCTCACAGAAAGTCAGTATGCGGCCTCACGAATTGCCGTTGATTCAGCTTGGAATATGCTGCAAGCATATATAGACACCGGCGCCCACACCATTGCCTGCCCTAGACCCGTCTGTGTATATTTCCAGTGCAGTGCCGTTCCTTGGAAATTCAATCCCCTCCCATTGTCTTCGGTTGGGAATTATTGTTTCATAGAGAATCTTGAACTCAAGGTTCGGGATTAAATAATATAATAACTTAATTTAGATCATTGCTTTGGCGAAGAATACCAACGAGCCCTATTTCGGAGAACTTCCAGTGAACGGATTCCTTCAGTCGCAACGCCGATTTCTTTGCCTTTTCCTTGCCAAGGGGAGTAGGTGAAGCATCGTTTCGAAGGCTGAAGTGGGGTTGTTCGCAGTGCCCCTGTTATCGCGATGCACGCCATCCTTTGAACTCTGCTTAGGAGCTTGCAATAGTTAGATCTGCACAGTGTCGGCCACCAGATAAGGCATCTGTAGATAATTCAGGTCTAACAACCGCGGTATACAGCCAGTGGGTAATACGGGGTTTGATACCCCATCTGGTGCCCAAGGCTTTTATGCAGGTGTATAGCGCATTTATGCTTTCTTGATGCGTTCTTCCGCATTCAATTTTCAGTTGAGCTTCCTGTCGAGTATCATGTCAAGGTATTTGGCGTGGTCTGCGAATCTAAGGTAAATCCCATTAAGTTTTGGTGGAGTGATTTGGGGAATCTGCCGTTTTCTTGTGAACAAGACTAGCTCCGTTTTGGAGGGATTTATTCCAAGCCCTTCCAATTGGTCATTTTGCCTAGGCCTGTGTCCATCTTGTCCCTAGTGCAGTACCGTCTGCATACGCAATGACTCCGCTGTCCTCCATGGATAGGAGTATTTCGTCTACAACCAGCACCCAGAATTGCGGCGATAATACTCCTCCTTGTGGTGTGCCATGTTTTATTGCCATTTTTGTTTGGTAGCAGCCGAATTTCGAATGAATCAACCTGTTTGAAAGCATTTGTTTATATTTGTATTATATTACAATACCATTAACCTTTATGCATTGATGATGGCTAGTGGTTTCATGTTGTTGAAAGATACTTCAATATCGAGGCAGACAATCATGGTGAATTTTTTGTTGATTAAACCGAATGTTGAATCAATTAGGACTTACATATATCGTGGAAGGAAATTGAGATCCAATGAGATCAAGCAGGCAGTTCACCCAAACAGTGGAAATGAGTTGATTATAGAGAAAGTAGAAACCGCAAGGAGATTATTAACCACCAAGCAGTTTTGTTAAGCACCAAGTAGTTTTTGGAGCAATAAATATAAAAGCTATTGAATAAGAGAAGTGTCATGTTCCGGGCTATGATAATTTGAATATAGTTAATATTGTAGTAAGAATGAAAAGAAGTGGACATAAGTGGTTGCCTTGAGGAACACCAGAGATAAGGTGGATCTTAGACGAACACTGTGATTCAGGTTTCATTTTCTGATTATAACATTTTCAAAGCCAATAGTAAACAACTTTTTGTTTTTTGTATTAGTCTGCGGTAAATTTTGTCTGAGGCCTGAATGAGCACTCGACATTCTCAAAAACGGGGAAGTAAATCAATCGACAATGTCCGTGGTTGTAGACATGCATTTGAGAAATCCGTGTTGTCTAAGCGAGATTAGAGACTTACAGGGAAAACTGGAAATATGTGGCGGCGTGGCAATGGGGTTATAAAAGACACATTCCATATCTGACGGAAAGGAATAAACTAAAAATGTCTGAAAGGGAGGCAGGGAGATCATCGGGAGCAGGAATGAATTTATCATTAAGTTGATTTATTTTGGAAGATTTCAATAAAAAAAAAATTGAGTTTGTGTGTGAAATTGTTATGCGTTTTTAACCCTTTGAAGACAATTGTTGTCTATAAGCAACTTTTAACTATACGGCTCTGTATCTGTTTTTTTGGTAACAACAACAGAAAGAAATTATTTCTGAGTATAATGGGAGAAGCGTAAATACATCGCAGATTTGGTTCCTGTGCTGTGTTATGTCTATCAATGTAATATTACGCGCCCAATAAAATAGTGCAAGAAGGAGTTGCAGAAAAATTTAATTTTATGTTATATACACTTAACAGAAAAATATCAAAAAATAAAATGTCTCAGTATAAAGGTAAGTTAATATATTTATGTATTAGTTTGGAGTCGGAGTTGCGTCTTTGGCGAGCTAGAATGTTTTGAATTTGAAAGTTGCTTATAAGCAACATCAGTCCATAGTGTACATAAACCACAAAACTATTTGCAGAAAAGCGTTTACGTGACAAAAGGCTGACTAATATTGACATTGAAGCTTTTGTGAACCGTGATTGGAATCTGTCATCTGACGAAGACGGTGATGATAGTAATGATGAATACGATTTTTTGGAAGAAGGGGTTGAAGAAATTTTAGAAAGAGGAGAGGAGATAGAAACGGATTTATTAGAAAACTTGATAGAAAATGACCCAGCCCAAAGCAGCTATGACAAGACATGATGATGATAAAGACGCTAGTGGTGAAGTTTGTTTTGCAAAAGTGGACGCATCTAAATTGAACTGGAGAAGACGGGAAATGGAGGCCATCGATGTGAAGTGGAAGGGAAATGCCGTAACCGATAATGGCTGTCAGGTAAAAATACCTATAGATTATTTTGAAACGTTTTTGGACGACGTGGTTTTTGACCTCATTGTATCGCAAAGTAATTTATATGCGATGGAGAAAAAAGGGCATAGAACTAAAATGCACGCCTTCTGAAATGAGACGTTACATCGGTGTACTGCTTTATATGGGTATTATAAAAATACCACAAATAAGAATGATTTGGTGAGAGAAATTAAAATTAAATTTTATAACTGACACCATGAGCCGAGCAAGATTTGAAAAACTTAATATGTACTTGTTTTCACCTGAATGATAATTCCAAAGAGCCAAAAAAAGGTGAACCACGTTATGACAAAGTGTATAAAGTGCGCCCATTGCTGAAATTATTAAAAGATAGGGTCAACACCTTGCCCCAAGAAGAGTTCCAGTGCGTGGATGAACAAATTATAACATTCAAGGGCAGATTGAGCCTGAAGCAATACAATCCAGCAAAGCCACATAAGTGGGGAATGAAGGTGTTTACCAGAGCCAGCGCTTCAGGTATAATTTACGATTTTGCGTTATATGTGGGCGATGGAGCGTGTACAAATGACGGGTTGCGAATATCGTCAGACATAGTGTTATATTTGTCCTCTACTATGCCGAAGAATCAAAATTTTAAACTCTATTTCGATAATTGGTTCACTTCGATAAGCCTCATGATTGCTCTTAAAGAAATGGGAATATTTTCTTCTGGTACCATCCGAAGAAATAGAATGATGAAATGTGATCTCCTCTCAGAATCAGAGTTAAAAAAATAGGTAGAGGTTCGTATGATATGAAATGCGAGATTACTAACAACATAGCTTCAATTAGCTGGTACGATAATAAGGCTGTGATACTTTTGTCCACCCATATGTCTGACAAGCCCATTGGATCCTGCAAGCGTTGGAGTGGTACAGAAAAAAAAATTATAAATATTACACGACCAGCTATATGTAGTAGAAGACTATAATCGTCATATGGGTGGCGTTGATTTATGTGACATCCTTATGGAGTTGTATAAAATTAACCACAAGTCAAAAAAGTTCTACACTCGCATTGTCTACTGGTGTATGGGGGCAGCTGTGGTAAACTCGTGGCTTCTTTATCGTAAGCAGTTTAAGTCGTCAACAGCTCTTGGCAAACCGATGAGTCTTCTATATTTCCAAGTGGAAATAGCGGATACACTACAAAGCACAATGACTATATCCACTAACATAAAACGATCAAGAGGTCGTCCTGCCGCAGAGAGCCTGCAAACTCAGCAATCCCCGTCTTCATTCATCGTCGTCATCATTAGGGATGAGTTCTTGTAGCTTGTAGGAAGTACGCCGCCGATCCACCGCCGAAGCATAGAGATACGATGAACAATTGTTATTTTTTTTCATATAATAAATAACTTTACATTGAAAGTTATCATTGTTTTTTCCTACTTGGTCGTAGCACCTTTGTTTTTAATTATTGCCTCACATCGCAGTTGGCGCAGGTTTCAGCAGGTATAGAGCTTTGTGCATTTTCGACCAAATTTGTTCTTTGTTTTTAGCTTTACATTCCCCAATCTTGCGTTTTAGAACGCTCCACAAGTTTTCTATCGGATTAAGATCAGGGGATTGTAATGGCCATTCCGTAACAGCAATTTTATTTGTTTGGAACTATTGCTTTTCTAGTTTGGAGGAATGCCTGGGATCATTATAAGCTCCCATTTTAGCCGCATATCCTCTTCAACAAATGGTAGCATTACCGTATTTAGAATCTTAACATAGTCCACAGCACACATTTTGTCCTTTATCTAGAAAAGTGGTCTAACACCAGATGATGCGAAACAGCCCCGATTCATAAGGTTACCTCCGCTGTGCTTTACTGTCTTCTAGGTACTGTCTAGAGGTGACTGTTGGCAAGAGTCAACCTCTGTTGTATATTTTTCTTGCTTAGAAAAGGGATTCTTCTTGAGCTCCTTGCCATTAAACATGCTTCACCTAACCTCTTCATTGTTCGACTTGATGCAGATGCCGTCAACTCATTTTTAAGTTCCTCCGAAGAAGAAAACGGACTAGACTTACAATGACACACAAGAAGATGGTCGAACCGACATGTTGTTTTTCATTTTCTGTTTCTTCTTTCTCGTTTCTTTTTTGGGATCGAGATGCAGGGCAGTAAATAACTTTTTTTATAACACTTCATTATATGCTCTGTTCTATTAATTGTACAGCCTTCATTTCTTAGGTTAGGTTAGGTTAAGGAATGGAAGTGTGATGGTTGAGCATCACTTTCACTCGAAGGCCAAAGGGCCCATTGTGATTCCTTTCGTTTCCATTTAACCTGTTTCGAAACAATTTTTGTCCAGTTCTATCCACCTGAAAGCGGACACCGGACATGGCAATAGCTCAGCATTAAATGCATGGGCTCCGATGTTTGTTCACTACTCTCCGTGGTTGTCCTAGATAGAATTTGAGATATTCGACTGAATTTGCGTTGGTTGTAGTTCACAATAACTCTTTTGTTTCCATGTCATTTTTCGTCCCCTGTGATTGAGCTGTGGCCCGTGATCCAGCAGAATTTGACTTTGTGACATTTCATGACAGCCGTTGATCTCGTTGTACAGGATCCTATTGACTTCAGTGCAGCCTGACTGTCTACAAAGATGGTGATATCCGATGGTGGGATATCGGTTACTTGTTTGGCTGCTTTCTCAATTGCTAGGATTTCTGCTTGGAAGACGCTGCACAAATCAGGGAGTCTAAATTATTTCTGTTTGTACAGGGTGTCAGATAGAACCCGGCCCCAGTGCCTGTGTCCATTTTCGATCCGTCCGTGAAGAGAGTAATCTCGTGGTCGTTGATGACGGCGTTTGATAGCCACTCGTCTCTGTCGGGAAAAGGATTGATATTCTGAGAGAGAAGTCCTTGTGGGAGGAAATATAATCGGTCGTGGCTGCGAGGCTACTAGAACCATGTTTCTTTCCCAGGTCATCTACTATTCTGAGCATGGCCGCATAATTGCCTTGTTTCCACAAAGGGGCTCCCTAAGTCCGAGTGCGCTTTTTTGCAGCGCAGCCTTTAATGAATAAATCCAGAGGGAGGAGATGAAGTACCATGTCCAATCTGCTTGCGGCGTGTTTCTCATAGCTCCCGTTGTACAAACTGACCTTTGTACTTTGTTGTGCATGCTCATGTAACTTTTCGTGCTGCTAGGAGTCCACCAGACTAGGGCCCCATAAGTTATGATGAGTCTGATGATTGCTGTGTACATCCAATGAATGATTTACGGTTGCAAGCCCTATCTTTTGCCGAAGGTGTTTTTGCAGTCATAAAATCAATCCTTTTTTCATCCTTTTCTCCAAGTTCCTTTTTTCAGGAAAGTTTAGAGTCAAAAATGATGTCTAGATACCTAGCTTCCGTTTTGAGTATGAGTGGAGTACCCTCTAACTTTCGGGGAGCAAATATCGGGATTTTCCTTTTCTTGGTGAACAAAACCAACTCAATTTTCTGGGGGCTTATTCTCAGACCATTCTGTCTTGCCCACGAGGAGAGTTCCTTCAACGCAGATTCCATTAGCTCTCAATTTCACGAACAACACTATGCAGTGCGCTTTCCACTGATCTGCCTTTAAGGTAAGCGTGTTGGGTGTTGCATAAGTTGAGTGGGTTGATAAGTCCTCTGATTTACGAGTATAGGTCAAGGAGTTTTTCCAAGGTTTTTAATAGAAACGACGAGAGACTAATTGGCCTATATGTAGTCCTTTTGCGGCAGTATGGATTGGTTTACTTACCTTAGGTATGAAAACTACAATACCTTTATCTCTTTCCAGTGTGTTGGGATGTACTCCGCGCGCAAGCAATTGGAAAAAATGGGGTACAGTGTGGGTTTGCGTTTTTTGATGCATTGCTGGCAAAATATCATCCGGCCGAAAAAAAGGCTGATTAAAAGGGGATTAAAAAGGTTTGAACGAATTGATTGCCGTAATTTTTTATATTTTTAATCAATTCAGAATCAGTATAGTATATTTCCCGATCTATTTTCACAGAACTTTCGATCTGACAAATTATTGTTTTTTTTTCCAGTAACACTTTAACAAAAGATGAAACGTATTATGACTATTTCCAATAAAAATAAACCGTCTTTCGTTAAGGAACCACTAAAACGAAATGTCTTAATCCTTTGTTTCTATTATTTTTTCCAAAGCATTACATTTTTTGTGCCGGAAAATATCGACTTTCGAGTTACATAAGCCTAATTTTTCGGGAGTTCTGTTTTAGTCTTTAATTCGAAAAAAAATCATCGGCTGACGTGCCATGAATGTAGTAGAAATGTATGATGGAGCTTCTATTAATCAAAGAACGCTCCATGTATGATTCGCATGCTACAAAAGCGTTGCCGTTGAAAAAGCAGAATTTTAAAATAAAATGCTACAAGAACGAATTTTCAACGTTGGTTGTAACTCAGTAAGCCATTTCCCAGCATTTGAAGGTTTTGGAAATGGCCCAAAAGGAAAACAACTCGACGTCATACTGCCATATCAGTTGCAGAGCAGAGATACGTCGAGTGACGTTATTTTTTTTACGTGGAAACTGCTGCTCCGATGGCAAGAAAGGAAAGGTATTCAGCATTGTTAAAAAAATAGAATGATTATTTTTCTCGAAAAATATTTATTTATTTTTTTATATCTATTTTATTCCCTTCAAAATACACTTTTTTCGTTCCTCAAAAGACTTCTGACATGCTCTTTCTGTCATAGCCTTGAGCTCTTCCGGCGATGCCGTATTTATGTCCTCAATTGTGGCAAATATCTGTCCTTTCATAGGATTTCTAAAGAGAATCAAGTCGCAAGCGGCCAATTCTGGTAATTACAATGGCTGACGCATGATTACATATTCTTCGTGACTTCAAGGTAATATTCCGTAGGGCCTTCTGGCAAGAACTCGTGATAAATCACGCCATTGTAGTCAAAGAAAACGACAAGCCAATATCATTAGGTACTTCTCTGATAAGGACTTCTCCATAACACTAATTTTCTTCACGGATTCAACATTTTTATGCTTTGTTGACATGTTGGGGCATTCAGGGCATCGTCTTTAACATTTTCTCGACCGAAAGCTTGTGCAACTTACAAACAATTTTTTTTGCTCAGAGTAGACTTACCAAACAACACAGTTAACAGTTCAAGTAGGTTGGAGCACTTAATTTTATTCACACAAAATTTAATATGGATTCCTTGATCAATTTTTTCTATATCAACCGCCAAGCACACCAAAACACGTCGAACTTTTATGTCTGTGAAAGACAAACCAAATATCTAAAATGTCTGACAATATTAACATATATTAGAGGGCATCTAATCATCGCAAATCTTAGGTACTTAGCTCGCGAAATTGAAAAAGTCACCTTATTTTTTGAACAAGCCTTGCATTGTGACGGGCAATGAAAAGTGGATCCATTATGATAACCCAAATAAAAGAAATAATGACGTCGCCACCATGCATCTTCATTGATGACACAGTCAAAAAACAAAGATTGAAACTCATGCTGTGAATAAGGTGGAACCAGCTTAGCAAAGTTTTTATATTATGAGTGGTTACAACTCTGGTGAAATCACACACCAGAATTTTGTTGCTTAACACAAATTAATGCATTTGAGTCAAACATTTAAGGTAAAGTAGCTACAGTATGAACAAAGTCACAAGAAAGTGATTTTACAACGCGATAAGCCTTGCCCACATGCTCCTCAAGTTATTCAAACCTGCCTCAAGGCCCTAAAACGGAATCCAACCACCGTATTCTTCAAACATCGCTTCTTCTAACTACCACCTGGTTAAACAGCTCTGACATTTCGAAGAAGCCTAAAAATTTATTCAATATGCAATTTTTTTTTCAGAACGGTTCGTAAAGTCTGTAACAATAAGTGGGTAATATTTTCAAATTTTAGAAAAAAAGACAGCGGATATGAATACCTAATATGATTATTACATATTTTGTACTATTATATATGCATACAATTGTACATTGCCCCTTATTTAGATTCACTAGAACCACAGTAAGCTTTCTTCTTCTTCTTCTTGTTTTCCCTTCCTTGCCTAAAGGTGTTTATACATTTTTGACCTCTGGTCTCGATTATTTTAATGCACTTCCGATCGTAGTCCGAGTCATCAGCACATGGAGTGGAATGAACCCCGTGGTAACAAGTACGTTAAAACTATTTTCATTACATTTACATAAAAAGTCTCATGAATAGGGATAAGTGCATTCAAATGAGGCTTTAATAGCTGATTGAATACGAGCGGGAATAATCCCATTACCTAATGGAATGAGACCGCGTGAGGTTATTTTGCTGCGAAATTCAACGTCGAGTTCAACGACTTTGCCAGGGAAGTTGACGAAAACCTGACATCGTATCAGACATCCATCTGATGCGCTATGTTCTTTAAGAAATCATCTCTTTTCAGGTTTTACTAAATATCACGTTAAAGTAGGACATGTTTGTCAAAATATATACATATACTAATCCTGCACGATCCTAAGGTATCTGGTTACACTTTGTCTCCCCAGTGGACGCCCGTCCGGTCAAAAAATTGAGAACCTGCCCCAATTTTTTCGAGTGTCCTGATAGGCTCTAGATAAAGGCGTTCTGAATGGGTCGGCGAATTTACCGTGCCCTGTTGCAGTCCATTTTTGATTTTAAATGTTTGGGTAGATTTTCACAACGAATTTTCTACCTATATAGTAGTGGTTTACTTATGCCCGACTGAGCATAATTCGACTGAGCGACTGAGCTTGTAATTTAGACATTCTAAGCATACGGTGTCGAAAGTCAATTAGGCTGGCCTCCGTGCATTGGTTCTTGCATTGGTTCAAATGGATATCTGAGATGAGTTTCGACGCGGTATGAATAGGGTCATGCCCCGCTCTGAAAGCGAATTGGTTATCCAGAATGATTTTATTGTGCTCAACCCATTTAGACAGGGCTTTATGGAATACCTTGCTGGTACTCGGAAGGAGACTTATCGAACTGAGATTTGCCGGGTTAGAGGTGTCTTTACTCCTCTTGAGGACCACCACTGTCTTCCAGTGCACTGGATAACATGCATAATTCAGTGCGTTGTTGAACAGGATGGTGAGCCTCTCTACAGCCACTGGTGGAAGGTGCCTGAGCATAATATTGGATATTTCGTCGATACCCGGGGATTTTTTCCTTTTCAATGACTGGAAGATTATCTGGAGATCTGCCGTCGAAATAAACAGCGTATTAGCCCCCTCACTTGCGATGGCATTGTTTGCCACTGAAAATTTCATTGAACCTGGTAAAACCAAGATTCTCGGATCGCCAATGATCGAAGGTAGAAGCAATGAAACATGGCTCTGGTCTCCAGCTCGTGGTACGGGCGAATACTATCATTCACCTTGTCCACTTCCTGGAGAACAGTTTCTATTGTCGCCACCTTCTCCTGATGATCCTCGATCACGAAGAAGTCGTCATCCACAATGGCGCTCTCTGGATCGATGCTAACTGTTCGTAGCAAACGTTCGTTGTCTGTCCGTTTGCGGGAACGTACTTGAGCTGTTGGATTTTACAGCACGAATTCTGTTGTTCCAATGCAAACTTATAGATATTCTGTAATTCTCTTTGATTAACTTTTGGGGATTTTTAATCAGTGACTTCAGTGTCCTGACCGAGTTTTGTCTGTCGGTAAACCGCTTGTACAAGAGTTTGAGTCTTGTCAGGAGTCTACTTTTTTTTCTTGTGCAATGCGTCGATTGTGGCGTTTCGGTATACGTTTGTGATATCGTTTTGTCGTTTGCGTGGTATTATACTGTCCATCGTTTGCTTAATTATATCGTCCTTTTGTTTGAGGTACCTATGTGGTTGGACAGTGGAGAGGAGGTGCTCGAAGTGAGCGCTCTCATCAGGAATTGGCAAAGTGAGGCCAACGCGCCCTACTTTAATCGTAGGGGTGCGCTTGGACATATTGTGCCATTTCCACATATGGTCACTGTCGTATACAATAGTCCATAGACAGTTAATAGACCATTCGTTCGTGTCAGGCAGTCTCAGTCGAGAGTCTATCAGCATGAGATACGACAGACTATCCGCTGTGAGCAACTTGACTCTATATTCAATGTTGCGAAGAACCCACTACTGACTTAGTAGTGTTGGAAATGTTATTTCCCCAATCACTGGGTTTTGAAATTAAGTCGCCCGCCAGAATGTAGAAGTTTTCTACCAAATTTAAGCGCAGAGATCAAAAAAGTGTCTCAAGCCCAGCGATGAAAACGTTGGGTTGAGGTTCTTCAGGTGCATAAGTTGATATAATGTATATTCTTTTTCCATTTTGGAGAGGAATGCACACAATAAAGGCCTCTAGCACCTCGAACCTCCGCACTTCACCGCTATATGTATGTGACTTTATGTTTAAAGTTATTTTTAAAGAAGATCGAAAGTCCCCCGCCTTGAGTAGCGTTGGGTCGGTCTTTTCTAATTATTCTGTAAGAACTGTGCCGGATTTTATGCTTCTGACTTAACTTTACTTTGCTAATCAAGAGTATATCGGGTCTTTCATCGAGCAACAGATTAAAAAGTACGGCTCCTCGCTCGAAGCTTATCAGCGAATTTACATTCACCGACAGGATCTTCAAGAATCTCTCTACCAGCGTATTAATTACGACCGTAGATGCGTTAGGTCCGGATGAAGCGAGCAGATACCAGCTACTTGGCTGCCTGCCATGGATCTGTTGTTGGAGCTCCCCAATCTGCTCTTGGATTGCGACCAAGTTCGAACAGATATCCACCTCGGCATCCGGTGCCTTAGAGACAGGCATTGGGGCTTTAGGAAAAGCCAATGGATTTTGTACCGCCTTTCCCGAACTTGCCGGCATTTGGGCGTAGGTCAACTGAGGTGTGACGGCTGGTGTTTGCAGCGACCGAGGTGCGCTTCTCCTCGGCCTTCTGCTTATGGGCCAGCTTTTCTCTCTTGATGTCCTAGAACTTCGGACATACCCGTTAGTTTGCAGGGTGTCCTCGGCTCCTGCACAAGATACACTCGAGCTGCTCTCTGTCCGCTACTTTGTTTTTTCCAAGGTCGCACTCCTCGTTTTTGTGGCCTTTAACGCAACGAGGCTGCATTTCGTAGTTCGACGTGGCGTGCCCGAACCTTTGGCAGGGGATACATTGCAAAATGTATATGACATTATATGAATTACATGTCAACCAGGTTCAGCTCTTTTATTTTAGCAAAAAAAAAGTTAGAAACCATTGAACAATTGTGGGCGCCATTGACGGTAACGTTGTTTTTACGGTCATCTTTGAGACAATACGAGCCAATGCAAAATTTTCTTGTTTTAAAACAGGCTAGTTCAGGTTTTCCTACGTACACTTCCCGGAAGGGTCATCTTTCCTTTCCCCCTGTTATTGGAAATAGCCAACATTGTGCTGAAATAAAACAAGGCCGTGATAAAGGGGGTTGAATATGTGGGCCATCTAGTCATTCTCGTATCTGGTAGGAGTCTCTTCGTGATAAGCTATGGTATGGTAGCCTATTTCAAACTACAAATACAACATTGACTACTTGAAAAATTCAAAAACCTAAAATCCTGCTGAACAAACGCGTCAACGGTCATTTTATGTATACCTGCTCCCTTCTCATTAAGGATATGGCTATCTGCAACGCTGTTAAGCTTAGAGATATCAAGAGACTTTAGTGTGTCTCTGACTGATTATAACGTACCTAAGCTCAACTTTGAAAATCACTTTCCAGTGATTCCCGACAAGAAGTGCAGGAAAAACCGAGGGATGATACGACACTATGACACCAAAATCTATATAGATGGCTAGAAGGCGGAGAAGGTTTCGACACAAATGACTACAGGCCCTACAGAACTTCGCGTGACAAAAAAATAATTAAATAATACTCTAGGTACACAAAAACAGGCCTTCAAGTCGTTAAAAATAATTACAGTCAGCGATAATAGTCAATACTTCCTACAGCTTTCCAACCTCGGTTGGCAAAGGCTCGCGAAAGATTACGAGATATCTGGCTAAGTTAAAATAAGCCCCAAAAAAATTAGCTTATTGCTTTTGCCAGAGTGTCTTGGTCAAATCATTTTCCAACGGCCCCAACAAGAATCGGTTGAGGCACGAGTTGGAGATTTTTTTAGTCCACCTTCCTTGCCTATCTACCCATTCTATGAAGAAAGCTTATCTCTAACAGAATACACCCGTCCATATAACTTTACAATTACTCGTGCCTTAAATGAAAAAAAACCTTGTTTATCCGCAAGATGCGGATAAATAGAGATAAGAGATAAAAGTATTCAAAATTTTTGGAAGACAGCTCATTAAATTTGTTCTTATAAAAATTGAATTAGTTATATGTACATTCAAAATTAAGCCAAGTTCCATCGGTAAACGGACAAAAGGTTTGTTTTCAACAGGTCTACCTGACTCATGTTCCCTTCGTATTCTTCTACTTACAGGTGTGAAGTGAAGCATATTTACTTACTGGCCCGAGCTAAAAGGGGTGAGAATGCCGAAGAACGCATTAAAAGTACCTTCGTTGGAACTGTGAGTATTAAGACGTCTAATTTATAGCCAGATATCCATAAGACCTATGCACCCACAGCACTTTATGAAATTGAGTAAACAAGACCCGAACTATATGAAACGCATTTCCATTGTCGAGGGCGATATGAAAAATATTAATCTTGGCTTGTCTGATAGTGATCGAATGGAGCTAATAGAGAATGTCGAAATTGTCATACATGCTGCAGCGGACGTTAGATTCGACCAAGTGCTCAAAACTCTTTTAATGATCAACTTACGGGGGACGCGTGAAATGCTTAACCTTACCGCCCAAATGAAGAACATTAAGGTAAGCATTTCCATCAAATCTATTTTAGCTTTGCAACTTGTTTTTTTTTTCGTTTAGGTCTTTTCATTCATATCCACAGCATATAGTAATTGCCCTAGAGAGCACGTTGAAGAAAAGTTTTACGAATCACCAGTGGATCCCTTAGTGATGATCAAACTCGCCGAAAACTATGAAGAGAATCCCGCAGAAAATTTGGTAATCTTGACCGAACGGATTATCATGCCCTGGCCGAACACTTATACGTACACAAAGGCCCTTACGGAGGAACTCGTGCGACAATATGCGACAAAGTTTCCATTGTGCATTATTCGGCCCAGCATTGTCATTTCTACGCATGAAGACCCGATTCCAGCTTGGTGTAATAATATCTATGGTCTTAATGGCACCTTAATCGCATGCGGACTGGGAGTTCTTAGACTGGTACCAGTGCGTAAAGAAAACGTTGGGGACATTGTATGCGCTGACTTTGTCATCAATTCTACCTTGGCCGCTATTTGGGTAACCCATGAGGATAAATTTAAACAGACTGCTTTGGAGAAGGGAACCGAAAAAGCTGATCCAGAAATCTATAATGTCTGCACTTCCACCGACAAGCCAGTAACGTGGGGTAAGATAAATACATTCTTTCTTTGTCATACATGAAATATCACTTTCATAGGGGAAATTTGCAACGAAACCTATGAGAAATTTAAGGCGACTCCATCAAAGAGGATTCTATGGAAACACTGCTACAATGCAGTGACCAATCCATTTTGGATCAAGTATCTTACGATCTTTTATCACGTGATTCCCGCTATCCTGAGCGATATTTTCCTTAAAATCTGGGGTATAAAATTACGGTAAGCTAACTGCGACAGGAAAGCTTCTATTCTCAACCCAATCATTCTATCTTCCCTAGAGTCCTGCCGGTTTACAGAAAAGTTCAACGCTTCACAGTCGCTTTGTCGTTTTTCATGCACAAAAATTGGCGTTTCGACAACAAGAACATGAGACGAGTTCTCGATAGGATGACACCTTATGATCGGGAATTTTTCCCCAGCGACGTGAGACGATGCGACTGGTCTACGTATGTTGTAGACTATATACAGGGCTTGAAAGTATACGTTTCCCATGAGACGTTAGATGACGCGAAAAAGGGCCGCCGATGGTATAAAATATTTTGTGTGTTGCACTTTCTGGTGTTGATTGTCTACTATGGAGTGCATATAGCCGTCCTGACATTCTTAGCTAATCAACTTGGTGTATTTCAGTATGTTAGAAATACTGTGTGCGAAACTTATGAGTTTTTGAAAAATCCACAAATCATTATTTAATAAAATGGGAAATTTGACTTCATTTTTTTTTGTTTTTGGAACCTTTCACTTCTAGGTAGACGCCTTAGAAAAAGGATATAAGAAAAAAAAGTAAAAAATGTTGGGAGATTAATGCTATAGGAATGATGATGTTTTGCCTAAACTCTTTCACTACAACTCTGGGCAGCAATATTTGGGAAGAAGAGTGTAAACCATATCTTTCAGATATTAAAATGCAACTACCTACAGAGAGTAGTGAACGAACATCTTCGACACAAACCATTTGCAGCCCATCCAGGTTGTGTGACCAACACCATAAGAGCTTACACTCTTGAACCTGCACGAATTATAAAAAAAAACAGAATTTTAGTGAAAGACACACATGTTCCCGTACAACGGGCAAGCAGTGCATTAGCTAATGCCTGCTGACCGTCAGTCGCGTGTGACTTACTGTCGAGCCATCCTTTAATCTCAACAACAAAGAGGACGATTTGGTGTCGAAAATTATCATGGGCGTAACGATCATCAGCATCAGACGCCACAATAATTGTTAAAAAACCACATGCTGGCAACAGTATCTGGGAGTGGAATAGACAATAACGGCGATATAGAAAGATATATCTTTAGTCTTACCAATCTTTTAATAACCCGAGCTCCTATCGTATTGCTCTGTCTGAAATCACGGCCACAACCGTAATAAGTAAAATATTTTTTCGGAACAATTGAAAAAGCACTCCTGGGACATTGTTGCTGTTCTTAATTGACCGATTGGTAGTTTTTACATAACAATATGAATCCTGTTGAATAACTATGTACTTATTTAGATAATTGTTTGCTGATTTACGAGGGTGGTCTGATAAGTACTTAGCCTCACCGCCAGATGGCGCCTGTATCGCAAAAGCAACTTACTATCGTGTAGTACATTCTAGTAGACGGCTACTGTCGGATCGGACTCCTAGTTTTGTTTTGACCGCGTGTGGAAGCGGGAGTGTCCGCGGATTTTAGAAAAATGGAAAAAGAGCAATATCGGTCGGTGATTCGATTCTTGTTTTTGGAAGGGAAATCGCGCAGCGAAATCAAAGAGGATGCTGTGTACGGTGACTCTTCTCCTTCGATGGCGACCATCAACAATCCAATCCAGGTGCCCCCAAAACGGCTACCACGGAGGATAACGTGACTAAAATCCACGATCTCGTATTGGCAGACCGCCGATTGAAGGTGCGCAAGATAACTGAGACAGTAGGCATTTCAAAAGATGGCGTGGGACATATCCTGCATGAAATTTTCTGCATGAGAAAGCTGTCGGAGCAATGGGTGCCGCGTTTGCTCACTCCGGACAACAAGCGCAACCGTGAAACCACTTCAGGGCAGTGTTTGACGCTGTTTAAGCGCGATCCGAAGCGATTCTGCGTCGTTTCGTGACCAAGGAACAGTCGAAACAGTGGACTTCACCCGGCGAACGTGTTCCGAAGAAGGCGAATACTGTCCCATAGGCCGGAGAGGTGATGGTCACCGTTTTCTGGGATTCACAAGGTGTAATCCACATTATTGGGCCGATTCGACGCCGAATTGAAGAAAAAACGGCCCCACTTGGCGAAGAAAAAAGTGCTCTTCCACCGTGATAACGCACCAGATCATACCTCCGCCCTCGCCACGGCCAAATTGGTCGAATTGGGCTACGAACTGCGGCCCGATCCACCGTATTCTCCAGATTTGGCCCCGCGCGACTTATTTTTGTTTCCAAACTTGAAAAAGTCACTCGCCGGGCGAAGGCCACGGAGGCCTACGTTGGTTGGACAATCTCAAAAATATTTACTTTACAGAGCTTCCAATAATTGGAGTAACTTTTATGTGAATGCTTGTATCAGATTACAATATTTTCCAAACAAATGGAAAACCGCGAATTCACGTTTGCTATAAGACTGGAATAAAGTACAGCAATGCTTTTTTTGTTGGAGCTTCTCCTATCTGTTGGAGTACTCCGACACAAACACTGGTCTATTCTACTGCCAGACAGACACCTTAGATGGCGTTAGAGCTCATGTGGAGCCAGAGCCGAGCTTCTTTTAATTCACTTATACTGTGTGCGATTTGTTTTTCACTCAAGTGAACGGAACCTACAGATTAATGCTGATTCCATATGGCGACAGCCGAGAAGCTTTTTCATGGCAAGTGTAAAACGGGGGGTTTTGCCAGTACCCCGCCGAGGTAGGTGTCCTACCTACCGAAATAATCATTCGATGGCGTTGGTGTTATCGGGATCCGAACTCGCTCATCTTGCGTCAGCGGCCGACACACTACCCACTGCGCCTCGGCGTTCCCTGAACAGCAATGCTTATTCTTTCTCATTTTCAACCATTTCAGAAGAGTGCCTGGTTCTTAGTCCGTTTTCAGTCCATCAATCTTCTCATTTTTTTACAATCCGTTGATCGTAACCATTGACAATCAGAAAGAGCAATGTTGTGCGTTTTCTTCGTATTGATTAACGCAAACGTCACATAATGGACAAATCTCCAAGGTCCCAGATAGGATAGAATAGAATACAAAGAAGCACAACGAAGAGCTTAACCTGGTTAAAAAAATGCAACCGATTGTACTCCAGGTGGAGACTATATGGATGCGTTGGCATTCTTATGGAACTCAAAGCCGCTAGCCAAGCAATAGCAGTTCTTTTTATTAGTAATAAGAAGGCTTATCATAAAAATATATTTAGATCGGTCAATTCAAGCTCGGAACTCTAAAGCAAATCGGGTCAAATTGATCCGTCGTCAGCGACAATTCCGATTCTAAACGATATTGACATAGAAAAGCTTAATGGAAATTGGGAAATTGCAAAGTTACTGCCTATATATGTATAAAACTTCGCCACGTAGAAATAATTTGGAATAAGGTTTGTTTATTGAGTAAAGTCGTTTAAACGATATTAAGTCACCAATCAAAACCCACTGTTACAGATTATTCCTCTGTTCAAAAAAATTTGAACACGATATTTCGTGTGCTTTATTCCTCTTGTACCAAAAAAGAAAAATAAAAGGCGCAACAAAAATGGAAGGTACCGGCAAATCTTGAACATTCTGCCCGGTCGAACCTTCTAGTTCGAAAGCTTCTACAAGTTGGCATAATTTCTGAACTGCCGGATACTGGGTCCATATGCAATTTTCACTGTTTCGTTGCGAATAAGACCATCCCTGTGGCCCAGCCGCCAATGGGTTGGAGGTAACTTTTCGTGTCTCACCAAGACGATGTCGCCAACTCGTACGTCCTCTTCTCGTCGTTGCCATTTGCTTCGAGTATTTAGTGTGTGCAAATACTCGTCACTCCACCGCTGCCAGAATTTCTGGTAAGCTAAGTAACTAGTTGCAACCTTGGTAACCCAAAGAGTTACAAGAGTCATTCGCTCTTACACCTTTCTAAAGAAACACCAAAATATATTTTTCTGAGATCTTTATTTGTCAATGATCAAACACAGAATGACTTAATTCTAAGCTTTGACTACAAGCTAGACTGTACTATCACAGCATTGTTCACAATTTTCCCGCACGTGCTAAGCAACAGATTGCTTGGCTTGGCTACTTGTTTACTCAGTTTACTCGCTGAGAGAGCAAGCTTATCAACAAGCCGGCTTGGCTTCGGTTGCAGAGGGAGGTGTCTGAGATGTTGTTTTGGTTTGTTGTTGTTAAATATTTGGTGCAGTCATAAAGTGCACGATGACTATGCATTGTATATGACTCAGGGGTGGCCAGTCTGTTCCTATGTTGGCCAATGTTTGTTAGTTTGAATCACTGCTCCAAATCGCCAAATCAAAAGGATGGCACCACGAAAACATCGGCAGATGGTGCAGTTATGCACAAACGTTCGCACAGCATGTCTAGCCTGCAAAATTCAATATCGTTGGCGAAGAGTCTGTAGCATGATCTGCGTATCTCCATGCCGCGTGGTTTCGTGCGTCTTCTGAAAGAGAATCCCAAGACTACTCGCAAGACATTTTTGACATTCAAATATGGGTTAAGCGGGAGTAGACGACTGGAACTCGGTAAGCTGGAAGAATTGCGAAGTTTATGAATTTCATCTGCAACGCATTTACCTTGTTCCATGTGAATTAAGGTTTCCAAAGCTTCGTCCAATTCTTCTAATTAGAGGGCTAATTAGAACTTTTCGCAGGAGATGTCGTCGTGTAGGCAACCAAAGCTTGATGCGCGCAACAGTCCGTAGAAGACGAGAAAGGGAACTGAAGCGCTCGGTTAGTGGAATGACTCTTCCATCACACCTTCGCGTTATGAGTTCAGTAACCACTGTGGCCAATAACACACACAAAGAGTCTCTTTCTTCTAGACGCACGGTAGAAATCTCCTTTTCACTATGTGTTGTGCCATCGTTTTCGTCTGAGATGAATACGTCTTCATCCCTCAACCACTCTGGACCGTGGGACCATAGATGATGTTTCAACAGTGCCTCTGCCCGGATGCCACGGCTAGCGTAATCCGCTGAATTCTGAGCAGACGGAATATGATACCATTGGTGGGGGGATATCAGCTCTTGCGTTTTCCGAGCCCGATTTGAAACGAAGGGTCCGACCATAAAAAATAAGATGTTTTCTTAGTCCCAATGCAACTCAGACATACTGGAATATCGCAGCCAACAAGTGCGCTGTGCACAACTCCCAATGAGGAATTATAGAACCCTTTAGGGGAGCAACGTTTGGGCGAGCAGTAAGAAGCGAAATATGTGCGGGCTTATCCGGACGATCCGGGAATGCGTCGCTGCGAATATCCGTTCACATTCGTCATCCTGAGCCTCATTCCCAAACACCATTTCCAGCTTCCAAAAGTTTCGCACGAGTTCATCCAAACCAGGTTTACCTTCAGATATCAATCCATCCAAATTGGATGCGCTGTGCGTGTGATTCATCCCGCTGAACGTAAAGGAGCCTATCAGTACATCTTTGCCACTGGTGCGGCAAAAATTGATTCGGCTAGTTGGAGACGATGCAAATGTTTCCATCGAGTCACCTCGACGTGCACCGCTGGGCTTAACGAAGTGATTGAAGGAACTACTAAAGCGTGGATCCGCAGTGAGAATGCTGAGTGTATTGACTACTGCACTAATTCCTTCGAATCGGAAACATGTACCTCAAAAGTAGCCTTGGATTGTCGAAGAATTTTTTAAATGCTGCCCACACATCCTCATAACCACTCGCATATAGACCACCAATTTATGGTACATCCTTTGCAGTCACAGCTTGCCGAAGCTGACCCAACTTGTATGCCTCAGGGAAATCAGCAGATCATGTTTGTGCAGCTCGTCAACTTGAGCGATATTTCACGTGTGTTTTATTCCACTTATACCAAAAAGGAAAAAGAAAAGGTGCAACAAAAGAGGAAGGTGCCGAATAGTGGTTCTGTTATGTTCAGCGGGCCTCCTTTCACTTCGGTTAAGAAAATGATACCAAGTCCACTGGCATCACCTTTTATTGACCACTTTAATTTACGTACTTTAGATGGCATCTCCAAACGCATTACAACTTGTGAACATCAATTTATGTCAACGACGCGCAAATATATTCTTTTTTCGAATTGGACAAAACATTAGTCATCATTTCAATGAACAGACAACTGGAGAAAATTTATAAATCGTCTTTAGAAATTCGTTAAACTCAACCCTTCTAAAACCAAAGCGATGCTCATGTCGCGGAACTGTTCAAGCCCTTCTCCAGTGGCGTCTAAGCCTTCTTAATACACATTAACTTCACCAATTCACCAAAAAATTGGCAACTTACAGTAAAGTGAGTTTTAGGGTCTACCACTTCCTACCTTTCTACCTGCACAGCACGGCCCCTTCCAACCATCATACAAATGATAGGCGAGTTGATAGAGTAGGAGAGCAGAGTCCAGATGTTGTTTCAAAAATACTCTCACAACCCGATCATACCAAAGCCATCTGTGAAAATGCGAAGACAGCCCATTCCAGGTTCAGTGTCCAGCCAAAGCCAGCCCTGACACCATGGAAATGTGACTGTGAAATTACAGCGCAGTAGGATGGCAGGTGTCATATCCATGGCATATCCATCAGACGTAGTTGAGCACCCTCTGATATGTATGTCAAGGGGCAGAAGATTCATCATAGCATCTAGAGCAGCTCTCGATGTGCTGGAGAAAGCCCTCGTGCAGCTGAGACAGACCGCTCTTTGTAGTTTGGTGAAAGAGGCCACAACGTGTTTGCGTTTTAGCCTGTTCCACCAAACAACCGATGCATATAGGTATGAGATTATCGGTCTTATCATTGACGTGTAAGTCCAGAGGACATTTTTCGGTGATGTTTTGCATTGCCAAAAAGCTGACAGCGCTTTAGGACTCAACATACTTTGACCAAAAAGCTTGCTATCTGCGATGACTCCCAGGTACTTAGCTTCCTTGGATATCGGGATGGGAATGCTTTTTAGCACCAGCTGAGTAATGCCAGTATTTTTTCCCCTTCTCGTGAAGAGAACGACATTAGTCTTAAGAGGATTAACCGACAGCCCATTACTCGTGTACCAGTCCTCGATCACATCAAGCGCCGCCTGCGCTTTGAGACAGAGAGTCGCTAAACATGAGCCGACAGAGAGAACAGCTACATCATCCGCATAGGCCTGGGCACAGACTCCAGAGGCATTGAGAGCATCGAGCAGAGAGTCGAAAGCCATGTACCATTACAGCGGAAACAAGACGCCACCTTGCGGGCAGCCCCTGTTTACTTAAGACTTGACACATTGTTAGAGGCCTGCATCAGCGATCAATGTCCTGTGCACAAGCATTGCTTTGATCCACAAAAACAGTGCTTCATCTACGCCATGTCGTCTAGCAGTGTTACACATGCTGTCGAAAGTAGCATTATCAAAAGCTCCCTTAATGTCGGTGAAAATGCCCAGTAAGCGCCCGAAAGAGGATGCACTCGAAAGGCAACTTTGCGCACGTGCAACTCTACTAGTCTCTCCATACTTTTCAGCAAGAAGGATGATAGACTGATTGGTCTAAACTATTGGCGAGTGAGTAATCTTCTTTTCCTATTTTGGGAATAAAGACTACAACAGGGTACGAGTATATCCCATCAGTGCCCGGCGGCTTGAAGCCATCGAAAGATGCCACAGCAAAATCAATGGCCTCAGAAGTTGCCACGCGTGGATCAGCATACCAGCTACGTCGAGTTGTTTTCATCGTTTCAGTCGAAGGTAGTCTGATTTCCCGGGAAATTCGTGTGACTTTCTGCTTTAGACTCGGTCCGGACCATCAGACTTTCTGAGTACATCCATCTTTGTCGATTTTCCTCGCCTGAAAACATTAACCAACTTGCTGGTAGCGTTCAGGGATTTGATCTCTTCGCAGAAGGACTCATAGGAATCATTCTTCGATTTACAAATAAGCTTTTTATATTCCTTTTGCTTCGATCGATATTTATTCCTTCATTTTCCGAGTTCGATTTAAGCGATCTATGGCTTCCCTGCGAAAACATTGGAACTCAGCGTTCCACCAGAGAACCAATTTCCTGCTGGGAGGTCTTTTGACAGGACATGCGAGTTCGGAACAGCTGGGCATCATGTTATGAACGGCATCTTCCACCAATTCGATATATCTATGGCCTGACAACGTAACATCTGGTATGACTCTCCAGTTAGTGATGGCCTTCACATGCCTATTAGACAGGGCTAGGTCAATCACCTCCTGTCGTCTCGCCGTCACAAAGGTTGGTTGAGAGCCAACATTGTCGATGATAAGGTCAAACGAAAGAGTGAAGTTTAAAAGTTGGTCTCCTCTCCGGTTGCATTCGCTGCTGTCCTAAACCAACGCTCTAAGCATTAGCATCGTAACAGATGATGAGTCCCATCTTTCTGGCTTCACAGTGTACGCGTTCTGTACGCGTTGAGAAACCGCCTTCGGTGGCAGAGGCACTACCGGGTCGTAGAGGAAGTAAGCAGACGCCACGACGATGTGTTCAATTTTTTCGTGCGTCTTATGGCTACCTCTCGCAGCCACGTGATCTTGTCCACAGAATTGACCAACTTTGGTTGCCGATAGCGTGTTCGATATGATGAGGCATACCGTAGGCCTTTCGGATCGCTCATTATATTAAATCATAGCCTAGACCACACAAGCATTTGTTCCACACCCATGGTTCCTGAATGGATCAATGTGATGATTTGTACTGCTGCATGCAATTCTGCTACTGAGAAGAGCGGTAACACCCTTGCAATGTTGTGGATTAATCTGAGTGTAAATCATAGATTTAGACTGCGGAGCACGTTCCAGCCTTCGACTTCTTGACATCAAAATGGAATAAACGTCTACCAAGGCCGAAGTAGGGACGTGAGTCGCACTCGGATTTCAGGCTCTCCACAGAGCCGTTGTCCAATCCCACAACCAGAGTGAAGCCACCATTTTTCAGAGAGCACTTATTCTCTGTATAGGACTAGACTATCCAGGTTGCGAAATAGTTTCTAACGTGGAGAAAGAGTCACAAAGAATATTACCAGGGGCTTATAATTGCTGTCAACAGATATATCTCTAATTTTGCAAAAACAGATAATCGGATTTTCATTAATAGATTTGAAAGACTTCAGAACCATGATGCTATTGAATAGGATCTTGACCATCAGAGATCTAAAGTATCATTTTCCATACATTGACAATACTTTCAACAAAAGGTTGTTACCTTTTGGAGAAAACAAAAAAGGCGGATTGTTGTTTGTTCAATTGATAAAGAAACTGAACAACACTTCTTAAGGCTTAAGGGAAAAGGTCAATTCACTCCATGTTAACTTAATAATTAAGTTCACGGGCTTCAGCAATCAATGGCGACCATGGTTCGTAAAGCTCGAGGAACTTTCATAACGTTGGCTTAAGCATCATCGTAGAATTAAATAATACATATTAATTTTTATTAGTCAACCACAAATATCAGCTTTAAGTCTAAATTCAAAAGGCTGTTAAATAAGGTCAACTTCACCTTTCAAAGCGCCTTAGACAGAGTTGAGAACTGTGAAAAATTGATAAGAAAAACTCAGAACCTGAAAAGCAAAGGGATGAAATGCATATCCTCCAGAAGATTAAATCAAAGCCTTACAGCTCGTAAGGTCGGCATGCCTATGTCTGATATACCCACAATGTTTAGTGACGCCGGCTTCTGTGAACGCATTAGGACTATCAGGACCAAACGTTTATAGCTCATGGTCCCATTGTACCACTTATGCTCGTATATGGCCTCCGAAGTCTTCGAACTCTGAAAGGCATACATGTATTAAGTAATCAGCTACCTATACATATTCACCTCTGCCACTTACGATCTCCATTAGTTTATCACCGAGGAAACAGATAATAATTACTTGCTTTAGCTCATAAGCAAGAATATAGATCACTTTTAGGAAGTGGATGATCGACAAGTTTCCTAACATGTCGAAGCCAGTGAAACAGATTATGAACGATGAGGACATTAGGCTAAAGAGCACTGATGGCGTAAAAATGGCGTTCACTTTTTCCGCAAGCCTTAAAACCAGATTAGGCGTTCAGAAAAATGTCAACCATAGAATCATATATAATATAGGTACATACCTCAAAACCCTCTGGTGATAGGCAATCTGAATCTTTAGTTTTGTTTCAGCTTCCTGCGTGCCATCGGGTTCAATGTTGAGTATATTCTTATTAATTATATCAAAATGCATAGAGAGCTGCAGTAGGGAGCTGAATAGAGCCAGATCCAAACCCAAAATGATTATCGCTACCATATACGTGGAATGAATTTCAGAAAGGTACGTTAATGCCAGTAGAAGGTACTTCTCATCCAAATCGTCGGAATACCATAATTTCGCGGGCAAATGCAGAAAAAACCTTCCATTCGAAAGCAGTTCTCTGATGCAATTGAAGAAAGGCAGAAACAAGAAGAATGCAGTGATGCTCTGGAAAAACACCACCAAAAGCTTCTCGATCAAGAGGTATTGATTCAAGAAACACTGTAAGTTATACTCCTTTTCGACATGGGCCGAAGGATATATCTCACGGAACTCATTGAATGTGTCAAATATCGCTTTACGCTTGTAGATTAAGGTGCTTATCTTTGCAACTGCAACTGAGAAGTAGTTAATCCAGGTTATATGCGATGCGTCCTCGTCCAGGTTATATTCGCAGAAGATGAGTAAGGCGACTTCGGCCATAAGAATGAACACCATATTCATGAGTCCAGCAAACAATACGAATTTCATCCAAAGTCGCTTGGCATCGAATTCAAAGCCGATTACTTTAAAATATCGAATGCTATTGTTGAAGAATAGGTCAGCGTTACTCTTGGACATTTTGACAGACGAAATTGAACTACTCAAGTGAGGTCGGGACTTACCAGTATATATGGAATATTCTTGTGAAAGGCATGTGTAATTGGTCATGACTTGTTAATATTGTTTAGGGTTTAACTGTACTTAGAAAGGTTGTTAGGAATAATTATGCAATTTGAGGTATATCACAAGACCACAAAATTCCGAATAAAGCCATTCACGTCCTTATGTCGTGTGGCGTATTAACGTGGAATTTAACAGCGTAACAGGCATCTTAAATGGCTTATCGATTACTTACAAATTAATTAGCATTTGTGGTCACATGTTTTTAGCATGCATCTGGTGGACATTATTGGTTTCGAAAGGGGAATTCGCAGGATGCGGTTTTGGTTATTTATTGACTCTTGTGGCTCAAAATCAGGTTCAGATAATGTAGAGGCCCACTTTGCCATGGCAAATGGAGAACACTGTTCGGGAAACATTGACATACACAACAGGGTTCTTTACAGTTCCTGTCACAATTTGCAACTTATCATTAAGGGTTCATAAAGCACGGATATTTTTAAAATGGTTTAACTACATTCAATGAACTGAACGACCATATTAGACATAGGTATTGCGATGATTGGATGTTAAAAATTAATCTTTCCGAAAGGTTAGTGCAAAACAGAGAATTTTATCCCGGTAATTTACCACCGCCATCGGGGCGCCAGGGACAAACGGCTCATCCGTGACGGCCACGTAGACAGTGCTCATGGCGGACTTGGATCGCGCCGAAGTTACTAGACAGCACGCCGATTACTGGTGGTTATCAGGTGAAAACGCTACCCAAAATGATGCGTTTCTCCGGTGAGATCCTCCTCACTACTTAGTTCGTAAGTTAGATTAGCATTAACTAGGGGATCTTTTGGAGGCTGGACGCATCATCATGTTTAGATGAGCATGAGAACTGACGGAGGCCTGTGAGCCTTGGTGAGGTCTCGTACTTGCAGAGTAAGCGAGATTACGAATTCCGGTCGCTGAAAGACGCAATCAAGAGGTTGACCACTCGGAACAAAACACAAGAGTACTAGCCAATCTGATTATATTTGAGACTAGAATTAAGCAGCTAAGAGTAGGTTAAACTTACTACTTCTTCTTTCGATGGTGCTACAGCTCGGGCCGGGATCTCATCCAACAAGCGTCTCCAGCCGGCACGATCGCCTGCCAGCCTTCTCCAATTTTGCACACCAAGTTGATTGAGGTTCTTTTCCAATTGTGTGCGCCATTTGAGTCGAGGGCGTCCTCTGTTGCGTTGTCCCAATGACTCTTCGGGTGGGAGCACGTATGTTGTCCATACGCTCTACATGGCCTAGCCATCTTAACCGTTGTATCCGTAGACGCTTAACCAGGCACATGTCGCCATACAGCCCATATATGTAGTTCGTGATTGAATCTTCTCCTCCAGATGCCATCAACGCAAACAGGACCAAAGACCGCACGCAGAACTCTCTCTCTTTCGAAAAGACCAAGAGCTTCCTCATCCGCTTTTAACAGCGTCCATGCTTCTGCACCATAGAGCAGAACTAGGATTATTAGAGTATTATATAAAGCCAACTTGGTCTTTCGAGAGAGGGCTCTAGTACTCAATTGCCTCTTAAGCGCAAAGAAACAGCGACTGGCAAGAGTGATTCTGCGTTTGATCTCGGTACCGATATTTTTGTCCCTATTTACTGGGAGCCGAGGTAGACGAAGTCCTTGATTACTTCGAAGTTCATGCTGCCCATTGTGATGCTCTGTCCGGGACGTCGTCATTTACCGCTAGATCAATTTTAGCCGCATCCGCTTCAATGCCAGTAAACTTCTCATTGACGGCTCGCTGTGTTCGACCAATCACGTCAATATCATCCGCGTAAGCCAGCAGTAGAACGAATTTTTGGAAGATCGTGCCTCTGGTGTTGACTTGGAGTTTCGCACGATCTTCTCTAGTATTAAGTTAAAAAAGTCACGTGATAGCGCGTCGCCTTGCCTAAACTCTTTTTTGACATTGAAGGTCTCGGTGAGTTCGTTGCCGACCCTGATGCGATAGTTCTCCATCGTCATCCTACACAATCTGACGAGCTTGGTAGGGATGTGAAAACTAGAGGTATAGCTCGTCTCTATGCGGCCTTGAAATCGGCGAATAGGTGGTGAGTGCCTCTTTGCATCTCTTGTGTCTTTTCCAGGATTTGCCGCAGTGTGATGATTTGGTCTACTTTGGACTTCCCTGCCCTGAAACCACACTGATCTGGACCTATCAGGTTGCTGGCGAAAAGATTTTGTAGGCGATGTTAAGGTGACTTATCCCTCTATAATTGGGGCAGTCAAAAGGGTCTCCTTTCTTATGGATCGGGCAAAAGACACTGAGATTCCACTCATCGGGCAACCTTTCCTCCGACCATATCTTACAGATGAGCTGGTGCATGCGTCCTACCAGATCATCGCCAGCTGCTTTAAACAATTCCGCGGACAGTTCGTCCGCTCCAGCAGCTTTGTTCGACTTAGGTCTCGATATTGCTATCTTGACTTCACCAGAGTCGGGGGGACGGAATTCTTGCCTATCGTCGTCCAGATAGATTGGGGTATTGTCTGACAGCGGTATTTTTGTCCTCGTCGACGTTTAACAGTCTGTCAGAAATGCTTCTTCCAAATTCTCAGCATCGACTGCTATTCTCTTCTAGTTGTCCATTTTCGTTCTGCAGTTAACCAGTAGAGACTGGTTAGATGGAAGGGCTATCGACCAGGGAGCGTAAGACCCTACTTGATGGCTGCGTTCTATCCAAGTGGCAGACAAGATGGAACGATGACGAAACGGGTAGGGTCACATATCGCTTCCTGGAGGATGTCTCCTTCATGAGCAGGAATCCGGAACTGAGTTTTGGCCTCAGTTTCGGTTTCCTCCTGACGGGACATGGGTCCATGAATGCGTTTCTGCATAGGATGTGTCTCAGTCAGGAGACCGGTTGTAGGTGTGGTTCTCCCTTCGAGGATTGGGTGCATGTTCTGTGCGTGTGCCCATTATATTCAAATCTTAGGGACTTAGATGCTATGGGGGTTAGATACGAGGGCAAAGTGTGTGACGTGAGCGGTGTCTTCACTACGCCGTCACACATTGACAGGATGCGTTCATACGCAAATTCAGCGTTCGCTAGGCGGAGGGCTAGGAGGAACTAACCTTACCTCCTGCCCTCATTCCATTTCTTCCATCTTCCCATTACCATTCCCCTTCTATTCCTTCCCCCTTCCTCATTCCTTTCTCCTTCCTCTCCTTCATCTTCCCTCCTTCTCCAGATTGGCTACCAGTCCAAGGTGTAGGGCACCCCAACTGGTGTAACCCTTTAGGGCTGCGAGGCTCGACCAGAAGCCTAATTCTGGTACCACGGGAGACAGGAGCCCCCGGAACATTAATGTCAGATATATCAATGACAGTCCTGGCCTGTCTTGTGGTAGGCTCCCTTGTGGGAGTATCGTGGTGGTTGTGGTTGTCCCAAATCGCGGGAACTTCGTTGCTTGCAACATGGTGCGGTGACCCTTAGATCGGAAGAGGTTTTAGATAGGCCTCGCTCCTCGCCAAGGGGGAAGTCCATGTCCCCTACACATGGCTTCGAACTGGTACTGATGGTGGTTTAGTCCCGGTTATAAAACTCGTAGCGGAATCTATCCATTTTCGTCCCGACAGGCTTCAGTCCGAGATTTATATCCACTGGATAAATATTTTACTTTCTGGAAACTTCTCCTCGAGCGCGCGCTTCTCTTTCTTTCTTTTTCTTCCTAAGAAGCCGGTTCTCTTCCTTCCTTTTCCCACAAGCTCACGAGCAGCTCTTGTTCTTCGAAGCAGCATTGCCTTGTAGGCGTCTTGTTTGGCTGCATGGGCCTGTCTGCACTCGTCGTCGAACCACGGATTTTTCCTGGCTGGTGTGGTAAAACCCAGTACATCAGTGGCAGCTTCTTTGATGGCTTTTTGACAACGTTTCCAGTCTTCTTCTATTGTCAGTGCAGGCGGTGTCGAACTTTCAGAGAGTTTTTAGGAGACTCGGTCGGCAAAGTTCCTAGTGGTCGTTTGCGATTGTAGGTTTCTGACATCAAACCGTGGTGTTCTTTCTCGACTCCATTCTTTTTTTGATATCCGTGTTCTTACCTTGGCTACAACAAGGAAAGTCGATGTTGGCTCCTCGGAAGGTTCGGACATCGAGAATACTGGAGGAGTGTAGAGGGTGGTGCGATATGTACTTAGCCTACAAAAGAAAAACAAACATTTTTGATTGAATTTGTATTGAATATTTTCAATATAGTCAAGTTTTTCAAGTTTGGAAACAAAAAAAAAAAGTCGCACTGGGCCAAATCTGGAGAATACGGTGGATGGGGCAGCAGTTCGTAGCCCACTTCGACCAATTTGGCCGTGGCGAGGGCGGAGGTGTGAGACCTAAGATAAGGTGAAATTTTTCTTTGTGGAAATCGTAAGAGGCCAGAATTTTAATGGGTTTATTCTATAATGGAGAGTCGTGAAAGAAGGAAAGGAGGAGGGGAGGATGGAAGTTATCGATGGTTGAAAGGGAAAGGGGACAAAAGAGTTGAGGGGATCGGTTGTGAATATGAGGTCGAGTTGTCTACCCATGTAGTTTAGGACGCCACTAACTTGGCTAAGGTTTGAATCTGTTAGGCGATTCAAGAAAAGACATTCTTTGGCAGTAGTGGAATTGGTGTCAGTGTAAAACGATTGATCGTCTGATTGAGTCCATTTAAGATGAAGAAGGTTGAAGTCACCGAAAAGGAGGATTTCATCCTGAGGGTTCCTTAAATCGGTTATTTGGTCAATTGTGTTAATGGCGAGTTGACAGGATTCAATAGGTTGTGCGGGCAAGATGTAGAAACAAATGATGTATAGTGTCTTCTGAGGTAGAGCAATCTTAATTGAAACAAAGTCGAGAAGTGGGGAGGATGATATTGCAATATGGCAAGAGTAAATTGTACTAGGCAGATCAGTATGCGCGGGCTTAACTCCGCTACTGAAAATTTTTGATCGAGCGAGCAAATTTGTTGTTTTATCAACCTTGCTCTCGCTCCGCATGGCACTTTTCTAAACTTTACTTCGTTATTTCTCACTATTTTTCAATCAAACAATTTCATTTGATAATTTATGGCTCATCTACAGACCTAGATCTATCAAATGACATGCTGCACACATGTGTGGTTATAGCCGATATCTACATTTAGTGCGTACAAGATTAGTCCGAAATCGTTTTCGGACCACTATATTCCCCGTACATGCACGCGCTAGGCCAAAAAGTGGGTGATTGCTCTCGCTCCGCTACGCTCCGCTCGATCAATTAAGGACGGCTAGTAGAACGCCTCGACAAGGGCAACGATCAGTGGGTCGGCTGAGTTCGTCATCGCGATAAACAGATGGTTGAGATGAATACGTGGGGATAGTTGTTGGAGTTAAATTAAACGAAACCCGTTGACGTTGGGGTTTGGCGAAGAAGTGGGAGACGGATAAAAGTGAGAAATGAATGAATGTTGGAAAGAGGTTTGTTTTAAAGCTCCAGTTATGGTGGGATTTGGGGGAACTTTGGGATGCTTATTGATATTAGGTTGAGAAGAGAGAAGCGATAGTGCACTAGCCCACACACCTTTGCTTAGGCGTAAAACAATACCGCAGCCATGCGCCAGCTACTGTATTCACCGGCTTTGGCGGACTGTCACTTTTTTTTCTACCCAAAAAAAACGGAAAGACGAAGATTTGCTACGATTGAGAAGACAAAGACCACATCTGCCGGGTTCTTCACTTCTATATTTAATTTTGTTTGTTATAATTGTATGAGATAATGTTATTTCTCTCGTATATGTAAGGCTGCTAAGGCAAATCCAATCTCAAAACCTATCAAAGCTCCCAATCTATCCCGTAGCTATAGACCGGTTGGCCTACTTAGCTTTCTTGATAACTGTTTAGAAAGAATAATAAAGAATTGGGTGGTGACTTTTGTTGAAGAAAAATAGATATTACATGAAAGGGATTTGGATATAAGGCCTTCCATAGTAAGCAAATTGTTTAACAGCACATGTAAAAATACAAGGTAAAAAACTTTCTATACCGCCTGGCATAATGGCTTGTTATAAAAACTTTTGGTTTTCAATTGTTTTTTATATCTTATTAAAACCAACCAACTTCGTCGTTTCTATCACCTGTGCAGGGACGGGTTAAGGATATCCCTGCAGCGATACCTCTCGCTTGTCGTAAAATGCGACTAAACAAAGGTACTCGTAAACAAAAATCACATCTAGGCAATTTAGAAAACACCAAGGTGAGCCTAGGGACACATATACCATCATTAAACTGCCCACAAGTGTGCATGCAAATCAGTGGGTTGACACGACTGGAGATCACCGGTGTTGTAAGAGTAAGATCAAACAAAAAAAATAAAAAATCTGGAGCATGCCCGTGTCAAAAAAAGGAGGAGAAGAAAGAAAACGGTCAAACCGTAGCATTATGGAAAAGAACGTTAAAAGGAAAGGCACTACCCCGCCAGGCACTACTAATGGTCGTGATCCTGGGACGAGCAGCAATTCTCGGGTCAGAGCTATAGGATTCCGGGGGACACTTAAGAGTCGCGAGTTGGAACGTTGGAAGTACGAGTGGTCGCAGCTATGAGCTTGAAGAAATGATGGTTAGAAGGCGAGTAGACATCCTGTGCGTACAAGAGACGAAATGGCGAAATACCGGTAATCGGGCACGTTTCTTGGACATTAAAACAAAAGCCTACAAGATGTTTTACTATGGATTGGAACAAGAAAAAAACCGAATCGCCATCATCCTTGCGGCAGAGCTACTTGGCAACGTCTTAACCATTTCAAAGTCCAGTGACCGTTTGATGGCTCTCAAATTGGTGATGCATGGTGAGGTGTGGAACATCGTAAGCGCATATGCCCCTCAAGTAGGATGCGAACAAAAAGAAAAAGATGCATTCTGGCTAGATTTCCACAACCTTGTCAAAATCATCCCAAAGGAAGAGCTTTTGTTTGTTGGGGGAGATTTAAACGGACATGTCGGGAAGACAAGCGAAGACTATGAAGACTACCACGGAGGGCTGGGATACGGCACCAGGAAGCCTTCAGGTGAAGATATCCTAAACATGTGCAAGTCGTACGGTCTTATAGTGCTAAATACCATGTTCGCCAAACAAAGCCGGCACCTGATCACTTATAGCAGCGGCGGAAATGAAACTCAAATAAACTATCATTTGGTATCCAGTTTCATGAAGCCACGAGCTAAAGATTGCAAAGTGATCCTGGGAGACGCGATCGCCCCTCAACACCGTCTCCTCCTGACTGAATTTTTTATGGAGGCGAGTAAGAAGTCAAAGCAGCAAACGAAGGTGTCTGAGAGAATCAAGTGGTATAAGCTGCATAAGGAAAAGGCGAAGCTTTTATTACCAACATGAAAAACTACCTCTCTTCCATTATCGATGAGGTCGGTAATGAGGAGTGCAGAGCACAAGACATGTGGGATTCCCTACAACAATCTGGCCTGGAGAAAGCCAAATCACTGCTCGGAACATCTAAAGGCCCCTGCCAACACGAAGCCAAAGCAGTGATACACGAAAAGAAAATGGCTTTCCAAGCTTGGTCAAAGTGCTCTTCTACTAATAGAGAGGAAAAAGCTCGCCGTGAAAAGGTATATAGATATTGCAAAGGTATCGCGAAGAAAAAGTGCGCCGAATTCAAAGCGAAAAGCATGGAAGGCCTCTATCAGGAGTTGGAAGAAATATCGTCTTCCGCGTCTGACAGGAACCAGACTACCCAGGAGCTTCGACAAAGCAATTTTAACAAAGGAGCAAATATCTTTAAGATAGCCGCCCAGAGAAGAAGAAATGCTCAGGAGATTCGTTTCCCAAAGTTTATTAACAATGCTGAAGGCCAACTCCTTGTGGAAGACGAAAAAATTCTCCACAGATGGCGACAGTATTGCGAGGAACTTCTGAACGAACAGTTTCCCCGAGTGTACCTTCCAAGAGCCGCCGCGATTCATGCAGAAATATCCGACATCACAGTCGAAGAAGTTCGGTACGCGGTTAAAAACTCCAATAAAAGAAAAGCTGTTGGGCCGGACGGGATACCCTGTGAGTTCTGGAAAAAGATGGGAGACATCGGGTCTAGATGGCTCATGGTTCTTATCTCCAAACTTATGAGAGGCGACACTATGCCTAATCAATGGAGGGAAAGCTATCTTCTTCCTTTGCACAAAGGAAAGGGTGATACGCGAAATTGTGATAACTACCGCTCTGTCAAGCTGATGTCGCACACCATGAAGATCGTTGAACGGGTATTAGATAGCCGACTGTGGAAAATAATACGACTATCTGACGACCAGTGCGGGTTTGTCTCGGGTAAATCAACAACAGATGCAATCCAAAGTATAAGGGTCATGATGGAAAAGCATCGTGATTCGTCAAAGGACTTGCATATGGTATTGGTTGATTTCGAGAAGGCGTTTGACCGGCAACCAAGAGATCTTTTATGGGTAGCGCTAAGACAAAAAGGAGTTCCAGAAACCTACGTGCGAGTGATCATGGACATGTACAATAGAGCAACGACAAGAGTAAGATGCACCGCAGGAGTCACCGAAGAGTTCGCAATCAAAGTCGGTGTACACCAAGGGAGCGTCTTCAGCCCACTGCTCCTTATAGCAGTCCTTGATTGCTTGCTTGAAGGAAAAGTGACGGACCCCAATGTGCCCCAGCTATTCTTTGCTGACGATGGAGCCATTATAAGTGATGATCAGGCGTCCCTACAACGAGCACTTGATGTGTGGGTGGACATTTTTGAGGGACACGGGTATCGTATTAGTTCAAAGAAGACATAGTATCTGTGCTGCCCGTTCTCTGACCCTCATCAGCCTATTCCAGACATTTACTTGAATGGAAGAGTGCTTCCCAAGTGTGAAAAGTTTAAATATCTGGGATCTATGATTAATAAAGAAGCAACTTGTGATGACGACACCAACCATCGCGTAAGCGTAGGGTGGATGAAGTGGCGGGAAAACTCCGCCATCTTCTGTGATCCAAAAATGCCCCCTAAGCTGAAAGGAAGGCTCTACACTTCAGTTGTACGTCCGGCGCTCACATGCTGGACAATGTACAAAAAGTATGAGAGCAAATTAACGGCAGCTGAGATGAAGATGCTTCGCATGACAGCGGGAGTGACAAGGAGTGACAGAGTTAGAAGTTCAAAGATCCGAGGAAGCCTCCACGTAAAATAAACCATCACAAGAAAGATAGAGCGCGACCGACTCAGTTGGTATTGCCATGCTCAAAGGAGAGATCCTTTGAACCCCGTCCAAAAGGCGATATCAATCAACATTCCAATTTCAACACGCAAAAAAGGCAGGCCGAAAAACAATTGATGCAAACAAATGCAAAAATACCAGCATTTGATTGGCCTCAGCGATGAAGTAATCCCAAACCGGGAAGCCTGCCGCTACTTTCTAAGGTCAAACTGGCGGACCCCACAAGCGGACCAGTAGGAATGCAGTAAAGTGGGAAGGTTATGGTCCTACACTTCTGACCATAGCGACGCCGGAAAAAAAGGAAAAGAACAAGAAGAACTTGGTCGTTTCTATCATCCCGCAATTTTACTCTGTCTATGAACGAAGTTCTCTCGGACAATCAAGGAGTACCCTAAGGATCGGTCTTTGGTCCGAGATTGTTCAAGGCATACACATCCGATTCCCCAACCTGCGAACCGGGGCATTTAGAGCGGTTTTTGCTGACGATACTTTTATTCCTCAGATGCAATGGGTTTTAATGTTGAAACTTATCCGTAATCTACGTGAAATACGATCCAATTGCGCTTAAAGAAGTGGCAAATATGAATGCTTCCAAGACTCAAGCTTTCTTTTTCATTCGGAAAAGACTGCACATACCTTAAAAACGAATTATTAAAAATGCTCTTCAATCTGCCATCATATTTATCATCCTTAATAAATGCTATATCTTCCCTTTGAATACGTTGGGAAGAGCACCTGACGTGCACCAATTTTTGATCACATTTAACGTTGCCTTGGCTTGAAGGCAATCGATAGGAAGAATAGCAACATCATCGCAAGAGCTTGAACGTGGACACCATGGCATTTAGGCCATTTAGTGTCACAGCAATGAAGACAGAACACCACTTTGTAGGCAGTATTTGCTGATGAAAAAACCTTTTGAACTTAACATGCCTAGAGTACCAAACTGTCAATATCTGCTATAGGCCTTCTCTGACACTCTGAATACCAACAAATTTGCCTTGCTTAAGGTATTTCACTCTATGGCAACCGCGACTGGTATGACTGTCATTAACGATTGCCCCTTGGCCCCATAAGTTCTCTTCCAATTCAAAGTCACATCCTTCATTTTTCTATCTATGATGTTTATTGTCCTACATTTCCACTCCTCAATCAAGCATTTCCCTATTTTCAAACAGTAGGTTCCTCATTAACAACAACTGGTTCTCCGTCTAGCTTCTTAAGAAATGGCAATCGTTTTACACACTCAGCCCTCCAAGTGGGCTCGTCGAAACCCTCGCAAATTGGATTCCCTACCAGAAGTAAATCCTCTAAGTTCGTAAGCTCCTGCAATTTATTAATCTCACTCCAGTCCTTTATCAAATTGTTGCTAATAAACAAAATCTTCAATTTCTTCAATGCAGCCAGTCCCTTGAGCTTCTCAATCAGGTTGTAACTGATCCAAAGTTCTTCTAGAGTTTCCGAGACTGCTTCCTTAAATAAAGGATATGTGGTTAAGACTTTGTTTACATATGTACCATATGTACATACCAAGCCGGAAATTTGTTTGATGTAATTCCTGGATAGGGAAAGGACGCGAAGGCTTTTCATCCCATTCAAGCCGTAGATCTTTTCAATCATGTTCGTCGAAAGGCTCAGCCTTCTATTGAATGAATATAATTGGATTGAAGGATTTAGAGAATTCTCCATAGATAACTTACACACAGTTGACTAACGTACTAAGGGTCGCATCCATTTTCTCGATTGGTGGCCATTGGAATTGCAAGTCGACTTCCGTCGCTTCGGACGAACTGACATGTGTGCCTTCTTCGAGTTTCTTTAGTGCTTCCTTGATGGATGTGGCTTTGGACATGGTTGACACAGTAAATAGTAAGTTCAAATTGTTATCTAAATATTGACCAAGCAGTTGTTAATCGAACGGTTACTATGGGGACTTGATATAGTGGTTCGCCACATTCTTGGTATAACTTTTGCAAAGTGCCAATACTGACAGAATGGTACTGGTGTTTTAATCCGGTTTAGATTTTAAGTAAGTCAAAACCCCTTTTCTTCCTCTTGATCCATGTGCGCCATTCAAGTCAGTTGTCCTCTGCAGTGGCATTACCATTATTATTATTACTGGCCATTTAGAACTCTGAAGTTCAGAGCTTCTTTGACAACCCTTCTCCAAGCTTTCATGTCACAAGTGTGTTCCTTCATTGTTTCGTGCTTCCATCTCTGGTCTTCGTGACGCTTTTTCCCTTGGGTTTTGCTTTTGACTATTCATCCATGTCCATTTTTTCTCCACGTCATGACTCATCTTAGACTTCGCGATTTTATTACTTGTATGCTGTGGGCTGAATAGGGCGCCTCGAGTTCTTGATTATTTAATTTTCTCCATTCTAAGTCCTGTTTTCCACCATAGATTCTCCTTCAGACCCATTTAAAATCCAATTGACCCAGGAACTTAAGGTAAATAACTATAAATAAAGCATTGTGTACGCTGATTAGACTCTGAAACATTCGGTAGTTGACCATACCAAAAAACTAATATGGAGACGACGCCGGAAGTGGGAACAAGCCAAAGCGCGATGTACACTAAATGCATCCCAAGAAAGTCATTGTTTGGTGTGGATTTTGGCTGACACAATCATTGATCCATACTAGGTCCATATAGGACTTTGAGACAATTCAACTAGTTTGTCGACCTTTAGGAACCTACGGGGAAGGTGGGCTTGCAGGGAAAAAAATTGGATCGTAGACGATGCTCTTAAAGAGTTTGGGAAAGCAAGAGAGTTCAGCCTGTGTGAAATGAAGCTTTGAAATGAGACCGTGAGGATAAGGAGCAAATAGTTTTTTTTTTTAAACTACGGAGAGGAGACAGTCAGGACTGGACAAGTAGTGGTCCTTTAGGTTACGTATTTTCTCAATGATTAGGGCAGGAGTTATATTCAATATTCAGTGCTAGAGATATCTGAGGGTGGATAGAGCGGAAGCCACTTCTGCTAACTATATAACGGCGATGATAGTCAAAATGCCGCCGTCAGGCAGAACGAACCATTCACAATGGACGAAGACGAAAGAGAATCCCGTCCTCGAATCTCGGCATCGTTTGCCCGGTCCATAAGAAAGGAGATCCATATGACTGCGCCAATTACAGAGGGATAAGTCTCCTGAACAATGCGCACAAGATCCTCTCCGCCGTAGTGTGTAAGCGCTTGAAACCATTCGTGGACAATCTGGTAGGTTCCTACCAGTGTAGTTTCAGGTCAGGAAAATCCTAGATGCACCAAATATTTACACAAGGTAGATGTTGGAGAAGACCCATGAATTTCAGGTTTATAGGGACGAGCTTTACCGAGCCATGGTTAGTTTCAACATACCTGCTAAGCTCGTCAGAGTGTGCAGGATGGCTATGGAGAATTCTCGCTGTTCCATTAACCTCGGATGTGAACTAACCGAGACCTTCGATGTTATAAATGGATTTAGACAGGATGACGCATTGTCATGATGTCATACTTGAAAAGATCGTGCGGGAGTCTGCGGCCAATACAAGAGGAATGATCTACTTCAAGTCTACACAATTGTTTGCCTACGCAGATGAGATTGACGTTATTGGACGGACAAAGCGAGACGTCAGTGAGACGTTTGCAAGCACCGAAGCAGGGTAAATGAGGACAAGACCAAATTTATGCTGTTATCAAAGAAAGACGCGCAACATCGACGTCACCTTCGGCAGCTACATATATTTTTGAAGTAGTCAAGGACTTCATCTGCTTTGGCTCGATAGTGACAAGCAGCAACCGCTGCTTCTTTGGACTCAAGAAGGAATTGAGTAGTAGAGCCCTCTCTCGAAAAACTTAAGTATCTCTCTACAAAACCTTACTCATCCCAGTCCTCCTCTATGGCGCTGAGGCTTGGACGTTATCAAAAGCGAAAAAAGAGGCTCTTGGGCGTTTCGTCCCGTTTGGTCCCGTTTGTGTAAACGGAGAGGGGGGGGAGAACATTCAACCAAGAACTGTACGGCCTGTACAGCGACATAGGCCTAGTTAGACGTCTACGGATTCAACGTCTAAAATGGCTGGGCCATGTAGAGCGAATGGACATCACCGCTCCGGCCCGAAGAGCCTTCGACTCCAATCCCGATGGACGACACAGCATGGGCATGCGGCACTGGAAGCAACTGGCCCGAGATCGTGCCAGCTAGAGAGGCTTGGTGGTTGAGGCCTTGATTCACCCCGAACTGTAGCGCCATCTAAGTAAGTAAATAAGTAAGGATGGAGCGGAAGAGACGAGGTGGTTACAGCGTGCGCCATCTCATATGGGTCGATGTAAATTTTGAATAACCTCAACAATTTTGAACTGATTTTGGAAATTCAAAAACTTTTATTCAATTTGAACCTTTACAATTTGTTTTAATTAATTTTTGAAAACAATATCAATTAAATGACCGCCTTTATTGCCGATGTAAAAATGGGCTCGTTTTCGCACAATCTCCATGACATTTTCGAGCATTTGGGTCGAAATGTCTGCGATATCCGCTCGAATGTTTCTTTTGAGCTGTTCTATTGTCTTCGGGCCGTTAGCATACACCTTGCTTTTCAAGTATCCCCAAAGAAAAAAGTCTGGAAAAGTCAAATCCGGCGATCTCGGAGGCCAATCAATATAGCCCTTTTTTGACACCAATCTTCCAGGGAACTTCTTACGCAAAAGGTTCATTGTTTTGTCCGCAGTATGGCATGTAATTTGTAATTTGTAATTTGTAATTTATTTATTTGGATCAATGTTAACACGTAGATACAAAAATCTTTAAATTGTGTAACAGTTATAATAGATTTATGATTTATATTTAAATTTAAAATGAAATTTTATATAAAGTAAAGAAAAATATAAAAAAAGAAAAAAAGAAAAGGTATAAAGAAACATTTATAACAATTTTAACAGTGTCAACTATCGCGATTTGAAAAATAATATAAAAACAATAAATGAAAGAAAACTATGTGCAAAAGTGTTGTTTCAATTTTCGTTTGAAGTCTCCGAAGCGTGACGCCCGCCTTATGTGAACCGGAAGCGAGTTCCACAGTCTTACGGCGTATACAAAGAACTGCCTTTTCGTTGTGGTATAATTGTATGTTGGCGCAATAAGAATTCTACTTCTAGCTGAGGAAGAGAATTGCAATCTTTGGAACAGATAATCTGGTGCTTTTCTTTCTTTTAAATTAAATAGGAAAGTCAATATTCTGTGATTCATATAATTCTGTAGGTCCATTCCGAGAAATTCTCTCACATAATTGGAAATGTGGTCTCTTCGACTCAGGTTGTATACGAATCGTATTGTACTATTGACAGCGACTTTAAATTTGCGATAACTGAGGCTATCAAGATCACAGAAGACTGGATGAGCATAAAAGAGGATCGGTAGTAACATTGACTTAACTAGCATTGCTTTGATGTTGAAGGGTAGACAGTTTCCTATTTGATATAGGGCTCTTAGCGAGCTGTAGATCTTAGCAACTAGATTCACAATGTGGTCTTCCCAGGTAAGATGCTGATTGAAAATAACTCCTAAGTTTTTAGCACTGGAAATGTATGGCAGAGGTGACCCATCGATAAAAAGTTGAGGTAAGGTGTTAGTGTCAATGCGTGATCTGGTAATAGCTACGGCCTGACTTTTGCTAGTATTAAGCATTAATTTGTTTCTACGGGACCACAAAACAATTGAATTTAGGTCTTCATTAAAACGTAATGTTGCATCTTTCACAAGTCCCATAGGATAACTTAAATGCAATTGTACGTCATCTGCAAACATCTGGATTTTGCAGTTTTTTAGGACTGAAGGAATGTCGTTGTTGAACATAGTAAACAACAGCGGACCCATTATTGAACCCTGTGGGACACCAGCTTTAGTTTCAAGGAATGTTGACAGTTTCTCATTTGCATATACAGCCTGAATGCGGTTTTTCAAGTAACTTTCCATCAGCTTAAGTGCCGTCGAGTCAAAATTGAAATAGTATCTGAGTTTATTAATGAGTATTTCATGGGGAACAGTATCAAAGGCTTTCGAAAAATCCAATAGTACAAGTGATGTTGCATTATTCTTATCCATTTCAACACGAAGGTCTTCAACCAAGTTTACAAGTGCCGTAGTACAACTGTAATGCGGTCTAAAACCGGACTGATGTGATGAAAGGAGAGAGAATTCGTGAAGGTATTCATGGACTTGCCTACTCATAAGTTTTTCGAAAACCTTTGAAATAAATGGAAGAATGGAGATTGGGCGGTAAGTTATGCTTCTATTCGCTGAGTTCTTGGGGATAGGAATAATCTTAGATGCTTTCCAGGACTTCGGGTAGGCAGAATAGGTAAGAACGCTGTTAAAAATATATGTAAGTTCAGACAGAACTTCGTGAATAATGATTTTCAAGAATTTTGGATGCATGCCGTCCAGACCAATAGCATTAGACTTAATAGCGTTAACGGCATAGAGCACATCACATTCGTACACTCTTCGAAAACAGAAATTTCTTGATGTGGAGGAGTTATGTGACATTATTGGTGTTCGTACTCCGGTGTCATTGCAACATGCGTATGAGTCATTTGAGGCTGTGGCAAATTCAAAATTTAAATTTTCAGGGCTTACTTCACTAATACGAGCATTAGTTGCCTTCTGTCTGCCGATACCTAACTCTCTTATATACCTCCACGTTTTCGTCCTGTTAAGATTTGGTTGAAATTTTGAAGCAAAAAATTTCATTTTCGCCCTCCTTATTTCTTTCTTCACTATATTCCTTGCAATTTTATACTCATTAAATAGTTCAGGAATTTTGAATCTTTTCCATCTTTTATAGGCCCGGTCCCTTATTTTGAGAAATTGTTCAATTCTCGTACTTAGCCACATACAATTTTTATTTCGAGGGATAAACGTTTTTATAGGAACATGGGATTCAAAAAGATTGTTAATTTGGTGTGTAAAAAAGTTAATCTGTTCATCAACGGACGTCATCTGGCGCAGTCTGTGCCACTCAGTATTTGAAATATCGTGTAACAAATTTTCATTATCAATCGCTCTAAAGTTCCTGAAAGTTATAGGACTAACCTCATTGGCAGGGATGTTGAAATCTAGATCATAAAAAATAATGATAAGATCATGCTTTGAAAAACCTGGCACATCCAATTGGCCATAATATTTGACACGCTCTATATTGTTAATAATACATAGGTCAAGTAAGGTAGAGCAGCTGTTACTGAAGTGAGTAGGCATGGAGTCATTTACAGAATGTAGTTGTAGCGATCTTAGATTACTTACAAATCGATTTACGCTTGGGTTAGATTTATCTAAAAGGTCTATATTGAGATCTCCACAGAGTAAGATGTAATTGTAACGTCGCGCCGTCTTGTTGAAACCAAAAGTGAAATAAGCCTTTTTAACGCATTTCTGGAACCACATAATGGGCCAACATCCACCGATATCGATCGCCATTCACTGTATCGCCAACTTTGAAGAAATACGGTCCAATGATGGTTTTAGCGCATACACTGGCCCAAACAGTAACTTTTTGATCTATAGCGGCTCTTCGGGAATAATGTGAGATTTTTCGGTGGCCCAGAAGCGACAATTTTGTTTATTAACTGAGCCAGAGAGCGTAAAATGTGCCTCGTCGGTCATCAAAATTTGCTGCCAGAACTCCGGCTCAGTATTAATCATTGCAACGACATTTTGTGCGTATGCCAAGCGCCGTGGCTCATCTTGTGGCAAAATTCTTTGAGTTATCTGCACTTTGTATAGAAATGAGTGAAGATCATTCTTTAAAATTCTCCGCAAAGTGGAGATGCCTAACTGCTGCGAACGGCGCCGATATGACAAACTTGGGTCTTCTTGAACACTGGCCTTCACAGACTGAATAGATGAGTTTGAACGCCGCCGACGTGGCCTAGGTTGCTCACGAGGGCTTCAAAAAAATTCGAGGCCCAACGACGAATTGTATCTTTTTTTGGGCGCAACACGATCACAATATTTTGCACGTTGAGTTAGCACAATCGAGCGTTAATTTTTAATGAACATTGAAACTATGAGGGGGGTTGGAGTGAAGGATTGGGTTTGGTTGTAACTGGCTTGAGCTATTGCTAATAGAATTGGGCTTATTCACCTGATACTTTTAGTCCAAACCAATAATTTCCTTGTTAGGAAGCCAACGAAATAACCATATTGGGGATGGATACAACACTTGAAGTCGTTTCTTCTATATGACTCGGCCGGAATAAACTTCAGGCGCTTTACAAGAGTGATGGACAACTTGTGGTGGAAGAGGTTACGTGCCCAGCGGTCATCGATATCACATAGTGCTAGTGCTTCCCATTGGATGAAGGTGAAGGTTGAGTCCTGAGCCGTAGTATTTACCTTTTGCAGCTTATTAATTCCCCGCTCCCAATTAGATAGATCCAGTATAGTTCCAAAATGTTCGACAGTATTTCCCGGGGTCGGGGGAGTTGTTGTGGTCGAGGAAGCTTACTTGAAAGGGCTCATACTAGTTCGTGTTTGTACAGATGTTGAAGGAGGTATGGGAACAATCGTGGAGCAGCATTTTCCAATAGTTCATCCATCAACGAAAAGTTAGAGTTGACTCTGATTCACAGGTGGTTTCCAGGAATTTGGATAATAAGAGTCATAATTCACCTATGATGGTGTCGATCCTAGACTTTGTGAAGGTGGAGTGAGGAGGATTGTGCGTTTGAAAAGCGCATTCGATTTTTTTCATGCAGTCGAGTTGGTTGGATGTTTTTTTGTTCAGGAATTTGGAGTACTCCGTGAGTGTCGTCATTAGGGTAGAAATACATATCTTCAAGAATTGACTCGAAGAATGGAGAAGCGAGAGCGGTCGGCGTTCTTCCAAGATTTACTAGTGGAAACAAGTTGACGAAGCTTTCCTCAATTTTGCCAATTAAGTCTAATCTTTAAGAAGGCGGATAGACTAACTAACGGAACTAGATTCTGGATTGTCGGTCAGTAATTGGGTTATTTTGGAGAATTGGAATAAAAAAAAACATTTTATGAAAAGCAGCTATCAAAAGGAAAGAAAAGATTCTGTTTTATACCTGCAAATAGGTCCTCGCATTCCTAGTCAGATTTATGTGGAGTGAATGTCTTCCCGTAAATCCCTATGCAAGCTATCAGTTCCGTTATATGGTAGGCGACAAAGCGAATCCACAGACGGGCATTATTGCAATGGGGCTAGTACACGACGAGGTAGAGCTGAATTCGGTCAGTAGGTCACCGAGCTATTTGCTAGGCGAGCAACATTTATTAGCGGCATTCGGATGAATGGGACGCTAATTTCACAGCTGAGAAATCAATACATTGAAGAAGAGGCAAGGCACGTCCGAACTGATTGAAGGTTGAGTTGAACTCTTTCGCTCCTGCTTCACTTCATCATGCGAGACGGACCATGCTTGGAGCTATCGTTTGGTATTTAAATAATCGGAGGCACGAACCATTTACATTGAAAGTCTCCAAAATATAACTGACGGTTGATTGTTGTATTCACTATTAGCCAATGGTCGTTTTCTTTGCTACCCAAGTTGTGACAATGTTTGAAGCGACGTCTAGTCGCTTGACAGTCGTTGCTTCCCTGTTCGTCCTTATCCACACGAAATTAAGAAATCGACGAATCTTGGTGTAGAAATTACGTTGACAGAGGCTGAAAGTGATTTCAAACAAAGCCAATTAATGGTTTTTGAGAAAAACAACAATTGATATTCTGTTGCCACAACGCAATGTTTATTTGTCAAAATTCATTTACAACAGACGAACTGCTAACTACCTCTAACTCAAACACACACACTACCATCCACTGGTAGTTCGTATTTAACTTAACGCCTATCGGTCTTGCCGGTACCTCTTTTACCCGCGAACAAGTGCTTGGGCATCTTGGTTCCAATAAACCGATCCGCCTCTCCCTTGAGACCGTTTCTCGTCACCTTCTTCGCAATATCCCTCTTCGCCATAATCGCAAGTTTCTTCTTCATCACCACATTCTTGACACCTTGATGATCGCGAGGTGGAGCCCGTTTAAGCGCTTGACCAGTTGCACGCACGATAGCTGAAGACTCCTTGTCCAACAGAATTTTCTTTCCGGGCGGACCGACGGGAATGAGAGCGCGTCTGGTATCGATGACACTCTTCGTGAAGTTGGCATTCTCCGTGCCGGACATATCGACTCCCAGGTTCTCCATGGATTCCTTGAGTTTCTTGACACTACGGTCACGCACCTTGGGTTGCTTATGACGCGGAATTGTCGATCTGTTCTTCTTGCTCGACAAGCGTTTGTCGTCGCGGAGGAGGAAGCGTTTGCCGCGGATTTGTTCTGCCATCTCGCGGATCTCTTTAAGAGTTGCATCGAGCGTCATGTCCGGTGGATTATATAGACCAGCGTCTTCACGTATACCTTCGGCACGTTCGAGGTCTTCAAGTTTCTCGAAGATGTCGGGGTCGATATAGTCGGCGATGTTGTGACCCTCCCAAAACTCGGGAATATCGTCGTAGCGTTCTTCCTCCGGTATCGTAGTGTAGTTCTTCTTGAGGTCGAGTGTGTAGTCGTCGCCCATTTCCTCCTCGATGTCCTTCTCGAGCTTGCGCTTGCACTCGGCTTTCTCTGCGTCCTTCTGGAGAAGAGCGAGTGCGGCTTCGGGTATGAATGGCGGTCGTGCTTTATCATCTCGTGGAGCTGGTATAGCTACATGAAGGCGATTTAGGATATTGTCGACCTTCTTTGTTCGCATCTTTTGATCGACGCGGAAGGATAAGAGCCGATCACACGCTTCGTTCTTCACTTCCATCACACCTTCCTCGTTCACTGTGGACATGAATATGACAGGGACGTTCTTATCCTCCTGCAGTTTCGTGATGATCTCCTTCCGGTCATCATTCAGCTCATCCAGGGTAACGACATCGATTTTGTTGACGGCGATAATCAGCGGTTTATTCGTGAAAAGTGGCTTGATGCTCTCGAAGAGCTTGACTTGCTCTTCGAGCGAGTGTCCGCACTGCTCTGAAATGTCCATAAAGTACACGACACAAGCTCGCAAGTGGGCGAGGGCGGTGATGGCCTGCATTTCAATTACATTTCTCTCTTCCAAGGGATGATCGAGGATTCCAGGTGTATCTATCACTTGCCAGCGAAGGTATTTATAATCCGTGTGTCCGACGTACAAACTCTTGGTAGTGAAGGCATATGGCTGGACCTCGACATCGGCGCGAGTGATTTTGTTGATAAAACTCGATTTACCCACATTGGGGAAGCCACAGATGATAATCGTCCTGTTGTATGGGTCGATGGTAGGCAAACGGGAGAGATGCTGACGAACTTGCTCGAGATAGGTCAGATTGGCTCCTTGGCGTTTCATGATTGTGGCCATGCGGCCAAGAGCGGCCTTTTTCAGTTGCTTGCAGCGGTAGAGCGAGTCACCGTACTTCAAAAGGCGAACATAGTCTTTCGCAACACTGTGAAAATGCATAAATAAACAAAACTAAATCATCGATACCAGAGAGACATGACCTACTTGTCGATCAAATGCCTGGCCATGTTGAGCTGACCTAATGCCAGTTTGTAATGGTCCTTGTCATAGAGGACATTCATGAGATCGGCATAGAATGGATGAATGTCGTCGAGCTTGGGAAAGTCCTGGATAATCTGCGATAGACGATCGTGGAAGCTCTGTTGTGTGAATTTTACTTTGCGCGTGTAGAAGGCACGAATTCGGGATATCTTGTAGCCTTTGTGGACAACTGTTGGGGTTTTACGTTGTGTTTTCGATAGCATAATATCGATAAAGTCCTAAAAAATGGGAAAAGGAATGATTTTTACAAAATTCGTTGAAATCATGTAAACATGCTTTTAGGTTAGGTTTTTTATATTCGTCGAAAACGGATTCGTTTAGTGCTTTTTGGGCTAATTACCTTTGCTGGCGGAACCACCATAATTTTCTTGAAGTTGTACAAACTCATTTTGTATTATTTATGGTTTACTTTTGGGAAGAAATAAAGAAAGTTAAACAGCGACGGCCACGATAAACACCACGAGGTGACGGGCAATTCGCGAAAAGGGACGACGTTTCTTTAACTGTCACGATGAAGTTTGAGCAGCAAGGTGCGATGGTGTTGGAACTATATGGATGCGTGTGGAAATGTTCGATGATTAGTATTTTTTTTAAAGATAGTCAATATAAAAAAAAGTGATATTAAAGATTCTTAACTTTAATTCAAATATTTCGAACAAGCATTTTCGTACAAAGAGTCATTTAATGGAGATGTACTAATTTCACATAAATACGGTAGCTTGCGGTCACAATCCATTGTCATCCAGGTACTTTCTGAAGTTAAAGCAACACAACTCGAGTTCGTAAACGATTTTCTACAACAGTCAAAAATAAGTACAAGTCCTCCGTAAGCCTTATATACTACTTACTCCGGCTTGGGGTGCCCTGGCGCCCATGCTCTGTACAAAAAACAGTCCAAATCCTCGTTCTCCGACGTTTTGTAATTACGTCCAGCCGTTGCTGTGTAGTTCAGGCCCACATGTGCAAGCCTTACGCTTCCGTTGGTATAGACAGGCCCTTGAATTAGTTTTGATAAAGCATATGTCCTGGCTTCCGAGGCTATATGCGCTAAAGTTCCTCTAAGAGTAGAATTACATAATTGGTAGGCAGCCGGGTACGTCTCAGCTGTATGTACGAGTTGGAACACTCCAACCTCTGGAATACATGTGAAGTTTTTCAAGGCTTTTCGGGCAATTAGGTGCTTATTAATCTGAGTTAAAGGTTTGGATACTCATACCTGTTGGATCGCCATACAGACTATAGTAACTGAAACGGCTGTCGTTGATCATCGTTTTAAACTCCGAGCTCTCTGGGCACTTGAGTGCGTGGCAATTGAAGTACTCTTCCGGTTGATCAAAAAAGTGTCGGCGGTTCATACGCTTTGGGAAGTTTGTGTCTAAGTCCGCTGTCAAATGATGGTATTACTAAAATCTGTCATATTTAAGGAAAAAGCAACTTACTGTTCTCCAGATGTTCCGCAAAAAAGTTTTGCGTATTGCTGTGAAACGGTGAGTAGTTAAACGCGAGAGCTCTAGATTGTTCGGAGAATTTCGAACACTCTTCAAGCGAAATGACATTTTCCAGGCCAATAATTGTTTGTTTGGAACGTTGGCAGGTTCTGATGAGATGAAATATTCGAATGGGCTTCTGCCTACAGTAGCTGGCACAAAGTATTGTATGAAGGAGAAGCAGAACTGTTGTCTCTTCGAGATGCATGATTCAAGTGAATTGCTTGAATATGACTTCGGTGAGATATGTGAGCGATTTGATGATGTGAATGCGATGCGTGATATGTCAGCAGCGAGGCTTAGCCGACTTAAAAGTCTAGATTCGCTGACTGTTGATTGACGGAATAAGGTTGTAGTATAGCACTGTACTCACATATCGTTAGTTAATTTTTTGAAATTCAATTATCATTTAGCTACTGGCAACAGGCTTAATGGCAGTTGGTTCAGTGCTTGCTATGAGTTGGCATTCAAGTTGTTCTCTAGATGACTCTTAATACTTGAAGTCTGTCGAATATCAAGGATATACCACAGGAAATAAAGTCTTTCATAGTCTGCAGTTTTTGAGTCGAAGGTCGAAAGAACCAGCCATGAATTTAGTTACTTTGGTGAATGGAGTCGACGTCGATATTTTTCATGCTTAGGGTTGGGTCAGGTTCAACTTCAAGCCGTGAATTGACTAGCTCAGCCAATCTTAAGAAAGGCTGGTCATATCCAACTTCGACTTGTCTATCCAAAGAGCCAACTTCTCATTTGGTGCTCTTGAAGAATGGAAACCGGCGTACTTAAGACAGCTTAAATTCGATGTTTTTTGATGGAAACTTAATCAGCTCTTTATTACGAAGTTGATATTTTGATGCCACAATAAAATATATTTGGAATGGAAAATTAGTGCAGACCCTACTAAACCTACGTACTAAAGCACACTCTGCACACTTAAGCCAGCCGCAGTTAGGTGTGATTTGGCAATGTTGGCAAGCAGTTCATGCTACTCAAATTCTTCTGCTGCTCTCCTTAAAGTCTTCAGTACCTATTCTTCCGATTCCATCATTCGTCCAAATAATGAAACTGGATTCGTAAAGCGTCTATAGTCGAAGAGTCTTCATGTCTTTCCCCTGGTTTGGAGTCTTTGGGCAATAAGGAAATTCAACATGACCAAATCGGTACAGGGTGTCGGTCTATCTGCCCTTGATGTATTATTCCAAATAGTCGCCAAAGTTGCCATTGCACGAGTCTTATTTTCTTCCTTGATTCTTATTGTGTCGGCTTCAGTTAACATGGAGGCTCACAAAGAGGACGTTTCTGACTACCCACATTCACCAGCTATCTGGAGAGCGCTGTTTATAGCGATGACCGCAGCCTGTTATCGAATATCACTCCTTGGTTCATTTGGACGAGTCTGTTTTAATAAGAACGCAATTTCCAGATCTACAGGTCTGGGCAATAATTGAGTTTGTGAGTGACTCGATTTGCTGAGTGTCATAAATGCTATGTCGTTTGAGAAATCGATGATATCGACTCCCTAAGGTCGCTTTATTTGCCTTGTAGACTCCATAGGACGGGTGCCAGCACGGATCTTTGAGGTATTCCCGCGAATTCAGCTTCTTCTATATATGTCATTTCTTAATTTCCATCCTTGCAGCGATATCCTTATTTGGGATCAGTCTGCCGATTGAAATGCGTTGTTGACATTTAGTGTCACCTATGGCTTCAGATGGAATGTTGATTATTGTTTAAACGGTGTCGACAGTAGAGCCCAAATTTGTTGGAACCATACTATAGGTTGAATTAAGCTGCCTCCTCACCTGCTCCAGTGAATAGAATTAGATTTGCTTTAAGATCTTTCCGATAACATCTAACAGATATACTCGTATGGGTCAAGAGGGCTCTATGGCTGGGATACTCACTTTTTTTGTAGGGTTTGTGCGGATACACTGACATGTGTGATACTTCCTCCTCTAGGGTAGGCGTACTAGTTGTTGTAGCCTCCTCTACATATTTTTTGCAGAGTTGTTGGTCCAGACGTCTTCTTGCCTTTTATTGTATTCTGATGTAAGCTCTCTGCAGTTTATGTTATGGCTGGGATATTTAATAATCTACTTATCGATCAACTATGGGGCTGGAATATGTGTGTCCTTTGGGGAAACCTGCTCCACAATGGTTCCAATTTTTATTGCATTTTTTTATTTATTTTTGTTGGAGGCTTCTACTTTCTACTATCTGTTGGAGAACTCAGACACAAATACTGGTCCATTGTACTACCAGACAGACACCTTTCTTTATCGTACTTTCCCCCTTATCCGGAGGGAAGTGAGGAGGGGCTTCAGTGATGTAGAGCTAAGAGACATATCATGTCGGCCCCAAGGGTGCGCCACCGTGTGCGAGCGAAGGCGGGACAGTCGCAAAGAAAGTGTTCTGCTGTGTGCACATAGAGTGCTTGGCAAAAGTGTAATGGCCCGTAATGACGCCCGCAAGCCTTCTGCAATCTGCGATTTTGCGGCCTTCTTGCAGACATCAGAGTGTACGCATTTGTCATCCTGCATCCAGGATATTCCCTCCATCTACGACTGTGTACATTAAAGACCCAATCGTTGATGTCGAATTTGACCGCAGGTAGACCTAAGGCGGGTACAGGTCCTGAAAAACTCTCCTCTGAGCCCCTTCTAGCGAAGAGATCCCGAATGGATCCCAGAGTGACCTGGGACCCATACAAGCCTAAGTGAATTTAGTCTTCCCACTTTGTTTAAAAAGGTCTTGAGTTCATGCACTAATTTGGAGTTAGATAGAGATAGAGGGTTGGACACAGCTTTGAGTGCAGCTTGGCTGTCACTACAGACGCATATGCTTTTTCCCTTCCACCTGTGTTTCACAAACCAGTGCATGGCCATTAAGATTGTGTAAATCTCCGATTGAACGACAGACGCATATTTTCCCAACGAGAAGTGCAGTCGAATGTTTTCACGCTCAAAGAAAACTCCAGCGTCGGATACGTGCCCAGTCCTGGCGCCATCTGTGAAAATGCGAAGACATTCCATTCCAGGTTAAGTGTCTGGCCAAAGCCAGTCCTAACGCCATGGAAATGTGACTGTGAAATTACAGCGCAGTAGGATGGCAGGTGTCATTGCGTCAGAAGGCATATCCATGAGACAGGGGTCGTAGGATATTTCTCCCCCAAGTACACTTTCACTCCAATGCGAGTTGTACCAAAGACCATTTCTCTTTAGGCGAGAAATGGCTTTCAGTGCACACCCTCTGATATATGTATATGTCAAGGGGTGGAAGATTCATCATAGCAGCTCCCGGTGTGCTGGGGAAAGTCCCAGTGCAGCTGAGACAGACCGCTCTTTGGAGTTTGGTGAGTGAAGCCACAGAGTTTGCGTGTTAGCCTGTTCCACCAAACAACCGATCCATATGAGATTATCGGTCTCATCATTGCTGTGTAGATTCAAGGGACCTTTTTCGGCGGTAAGCCCCATGTTTTGCCAAAGGCACCTTTGCATTGCCAAAAAGCTGACAGCGCTTGACAAAGAAGCTTGCTATCGAGGATGACCCCCAGGTACTTAGCTTCCTTGGATATCGGGATGGGAATGCCTTTTAGCACCAGCTGAGTAATGCCAGTATTTTCCCTCCTTCTCGTGAAGAGAACGACATCAGCCTTAAGAGGATTAACCGACAGCCCATTACTCGTGTACCAGTCCTCGATCACATCAAGCGCCGCCTGCGCTTTGAGACAGAGAGTCGCTAAACATGAGCCGACAGAGAGAACAGCAACATCATCCGCATAGGCCTGGGCACAGATTCCAGAGGCATTGAGAGCATCGAGCAGAGAGTCGACCACCATATACCATTACAGCGGAGACAGGACGCCACCTTGCGGGCAGCCCTTGTTTACTCCAGACTTGACACATTGTTCGAGGCCTACATCAGCGATCAATGTCCTGTGCACAAGCATTGCTTTGATCCACAAAAACCGTGCTTCATCTACGCCATGCCGTCTAGCAGCGTTACACATGCTGTCGAAAGTAGCATTATCAAAAGCTCCCTCAATGTCGACGAAAATGCCTAGTACTTACCCTTTCCTTTCGAGAGCGCATTCAATGCGGCCATTAGGTTTTGAAGCGCAGTCTCGCAGGATTTTTTGCACTGATAAGCATATTGCATGTCCGAGAGAGGATGCATTCGAAGGGCAACTTTGCGCACGTACAACTCTACTAGTCTCTCCATGATTTTCAGCAAGAAGGATGATAGACTGATTGGTCTAAACTCTTGGCGAGTGAGTAATCTTCTTTACTTATTTTGGGAATAAAGACCACTTTCACCGCACGCCAAGGAATAGGTATGTAGGCAAGTGCTAGCTTCCTAACACTTCTTGAAAATTCTTTTCAGAGTAGGAAGCATCTGTCTAATACCTTTTTGCAACATAACAGGGTATATTCCATCAGTGCCCGGCGACTTGAAGCCATCGAAAGATGCCACAGCAAATTCAATGGCCTCAGTAGTTGTTACCCGTGACGCAATATACCAGCTACGCCGAGTTGCTATCATTGTTTCAGTCGCAGTTTCCGATGAGGGAGTGTGCAACGAGCCGATGACAGTCTGATTCCCCGGGAAATGGGTCTGAAGCAATAAACTAAGAGTTTCTGCTTTAGACTCGGTGAAGGTACCATCAGACTTTCTAAATACATCCAGCTTTGACGATTTTCCTCGTTTGAGAACATTAACCAACTTGCTGGTAGCAGTTTCTTTTTTTCGTGATTTTGTAAATGATCGCCTGATAGTCACTGTGGCTGTAATCCTCGCTTACATCCTATTTAATGATCTACCTTGCATATGTTAGATCAATGTGATTTCTTTTTTATATATTTATGTAAGTCTTAAACCTACATAAATAAATGCCTCCACGAGCGTTCTGCTATGGCTTCAGATGCAATACTGATTGCTTTTTGAATTGCATCGACAGTAGAGCGTGCCGAATCCATACTGGTGGTTAGAGAGGGCTCCTTTTTCCTCTGCCTGTTGTATATTACCCGCTCCAGAACCTTTCCCATTGTATCTAGAAGATATATCGGATGGTATGACCCTTGGGTAGCAGTACCAGATGCTGCAACTTCGATGTATTTAGAAAAATTCACCTATGTATTTCTGCATAACTACTATGAACATCTTAGGTCTGGTTCAGAATACCAATGGATCCAGGCGCCTTTTTGTCTCCTACAGGGCACTGTGACCCTATCAATGCAATTATGGTAAAACCTGGGGATTAAAACCTAAGGTAATCCATATAACCTGGTTATATACTGCGATAGTAAAAATAAAAAGTTGTACAAAAAACTTCGAAGTTTTCTGAGACTAACATGTCTCGGCATTACAGGTGTCATGCCAACCTGCCCAACGGCAGCCCAAGAGGCACTGAATATGGAATAACTCCACTGCACCTTTCTATTGAAAATGTTCCAATACTCAGTGCAATCAGATTCCTTCGCTCAGAAACACACCATCCATGTAGAACATTGGGTCACATGTCCGTTCTAAAACACCTTCCTGAGCTGGATAAGATTACCACAGTTTCGGACGCATTGCCGCACACGATCACTTTTGACAAGAGATTTGAGATACTGATACCAAGCCGCACAGCTTGGGTAAGCGGCGATCCCTTGCTAAATGACAAATGCATCAGCTGGTATACAAGAAACAAGACTCCAAGGTGAATTCTGGTATCAGCACTGGCATCTTTTGACCAAATCCGTAAATATCGAAGGCTCTGGGAACGAGTCCTATATATTCCAAGCCGAATTATACGCCATCCTGACGTGCGTCAACCTAAATTTAGATACTGGCATAAGAGCTATAACCATTAATATACTCTAAGGCAGTCAGCAGCGCTCAAATCGTTGAGCTCGTATAGCACCAACTCAAAATTCGGTAACGAATGCCACGATGCCCTGCACGACCTAGCCAATAGAAATAAGATCAAACTCTGTTTGTTGCCACGGCACAATGAAATGAAATCGACGACAACTCAATGTTCTATAGATGCCGACGGTACACAGATGCCGAGCCTTTCTGCGAAATTCCACTCTTCGAGGGTTGTTGTCCTAGATAGGAGTCGAGACGATTCGGCTGAATTTGTTGCGTTAGTTGTAGTTCACAGTAATTTTTTTTTTCCATGTCATTAAGGCACACACAGAGTAGGAATTTTGAAATGATCTTATTCTGCGAGTGTTAAGCCTTCGTCAGCATTTTTTTGATATTTTCTCATTCAGTTTGTCCGTACAGGGATTGTTCTTGGTTATGAACAGACTTGAACTATAGGGCTTCCGCTCAGCAGTTAATGATAATTACCATTGCACCACGACCACTCCCTACTGCCTTTTTCTCAAACCGCATGCAAACTGTCAACAGAAAACAAAATAAAACTCGAGCTTTTTCAGGGGTCTATTCTTGATATGAATTCGACTTCCCATGGCGAGCTCTAACTTTTTTAGATTCAATTATGTGTCCTGTTATTCCCAAAAAACATCGGATGCTCCCTTGACAGGCTTCTCAAATACATGTCATGTGTACTATATTCTTCAAAAACCAGCTTTTTGTATATATTAAAATTACCCGATCCTAATCTCAGCGACAGCTATCAAAATCTATATGGTCATATGTATGACTTCATGCAGGCAATTCTTCATGCCAAGAGTATTTAAGTTACCTATCACAGTAAGGTGAAGATACCAGCTAAGCTATAAGTAAAAGAATAAAATAAAATGAGTAAAAATCCGAAATTGTGTCGATTTGATTAATTAATTTTATTTAAGCACCCCATCATACATAACATCACATATTGCAGCTCATTCTACATAGCTTAATTGCTTGACCCATCCAGTGGGGTTCCAGCAAGTCATACACGTACAAATGCATCAAACAAAATTGCAAAGCTCCAGAAATTCATTTTATATTTATTTTTTTATTTTTTTAATTTATTTTAAAATAAATCAGTTTTTTTTAATTTTTAATTCTTTTCAAAATGAACTTGTGAAGCAGTGCAACCTTTTACATATTGCATGTCCTCTTTTCTGACTCTAAGATACATATGTGATTTATTTCTCAACCGTCACTAATAGCTAATGAGTAAGAATTTATTTTTCGTTATTATTTTTTTTAAAAACATAAATAACATTTATATTTTAGATTATTTTATAATTAGTTTTTACTAGTTTATAATGACTTAAGCGGATGTATGTTTTCAAAGGATTCTTTCTTTTCATTTATTTGTGTTGTTGTTTTCCTCCTATCATATTTAAAATATTATTTATTCTAAGATTTAAATAGTTAATAATATTATGACAAGATTGAAAAAAAGTATCCTAAGTAAAATTAAAAACAAAAATAAAATAATAAAAAAAAAATTTCACAGAATTAGATGGATAAACTTTGGTTGAAAGTATCCTAATAGTAATTGAAGAGTGTTTGTTTTGTTTTTTATATCACCTGAGTGATGAGAGAGACGTCCGGACACAGGCACATAGGTAGGATAGGATGCGGAATATGAATATGTAAGTGAGGAAGGGAGAACCCGACACCGTTAATTTGTTTTATTGTTTTAATACTATGACATTAAGGAATATTGGTTAAGTGTCAGAGATGACTTTGCGTACATCTCTGCGATATTAGTAGGCAATGCGCTTATTGCCTAGTATTATCTGAATTACTTGTAAGTCCTTAAAGCTATGCAGGGCGCTCTTTATCATAATTGTGTTTGTTTAATATAGTTTACTTTACATAGTTGTGTTGGTATCGACTAAAAGGATTAAAGTTAGACTTTAAATGTAGATCCAGGATCCTTATTTTGAGGTGAGATAATTTTGGAATATCCTTGTAGCTTCGAGCTGGCAGGATTTGCTGGTTCATATGTACCAATTGTTTAAATTTTGATTGTTGATGGAATTCGATTGTAGTTTGCAACCTAATATGCTGTTCGAAGTGATTTTATTCATCTAACTGCTATGGCTGAAGGCTGTATTCGTGTATGGGCCACTGTAGATTGAGCTGCCGGAATTCGAAACTGTCTTCGTGCGTCGTCGTGCCATTATGCATAGAACTGCCATTACAACTGCTAACATGAGGACGAGACCGGCAATAGCTATTGCAATAGCAAATGTACGTTGCGACACACAAAGAGCATCGTCGAGGGTCTATAACAAAAAAGTAAAATTATTGATGAATATTGACATTATATGGATAACCTACCTTTTCCTTGAAGACAGAGTCATCATCACTCTCTGACACATCAACATTTTCGTTTACATAGAGCCCTGAATACACTTCGATCGTAGCTGGTAGACCTTCGTCGTCTTTTCCATTAGCCTGTCGTTTCGGTCGTTTACCATTCTCTCCACACATCGGTGACTGCATAAATTAAACAAAATCAACGACATGAGTCGAACGTGAGTTTAGAAAAGGGAACAAACATCCTTTCGCGCTGAATATTTACCTTACGACATTCAGGATCCTCGATGGCACATAATCTCACGTTGCACTGGTAGTACACGGATGCTGTGTATGGGAATTTATGTGCAGGGAATGTGACATTTGCCGCCAACCGATCACCTGAATACTTGAACTGACCCATTATCTCGTTGTCCATTGGACATCTATGAAGAGGCAAACATAAATATACAAATAGACAGCAAGTAGGTTATGATATTTACCCATCCTCGCCGACTAGACGCTGTTCACCCCAACCCAAACCGTCACGTACTAGACAATCGGTGATATGCAACCCATACACATCCTGTTTGTCGATGTTTATTACAATAGTGAGAGGATCACCGATCTTAACATTCTCGGCGATGTGTTTCTCTTCGTTGTAGATTTTCATATGGCAACCGGGCATTGGGAGTTCATTAATGAAATTGTCATCATCATCGTTGTCGTTATTATCCTCGATCGGTATGGATGAATCGCTGAATTTATCCAATGATCGTCCATGATCTCGACGATCACTGGTTCGTTTGTATGCAGTCGGTTCGTCTTCCGCACTACGTAGCGGTTGAGGATTTTCAGCATATTTTGAAATTGATGCTGATGTACGCCATTTATTGTTAGTTGCGGCATCACGACTCTTATAACGGCAACGTACATGATATCCACGTCCCAAATCGGTAACCAGTTTCAAATGTGGCTGCAGAACAATTGTGTTGAAGAACTCAATTCCACCATCGTCCTGTATAGAGATAAAGAAATCATTGGTATATGTCATTAATGAAATGTTTTCATTCATCGCAACGAGTTTTCTCGTAAGCATATGCAATTTCAAAGTACCAACTACGCCCATGCGTAGTGAACATCATTGGAATGATAAATAATGAATAATTCAATGGAATATGTCAGCAAAGTTGTTTCAATAAATTAATTACGATACAACCCGACCGGACATTTGTACTTTGTCCACGTCGTTGTAAATACGACCGTGTGATATCTTAAGACCTTAAGACTATTTCGCTATTAGCCGATGACAGCGAACTATCTAACGATTTCTAACTAACGTCACGTAAATAGCTGCGGCGGTTAATTAATCTCTTCGTTTCGTTGTAGGCATGTACATGCATATAGAATGGCTTTGGGGTTGGAAGAACTTGTTGGGGCATGTTGTGTTGTGATAAGAACGACAGCGGATGTCATTAGAGACATGGTTTTTTAGGTTGTTATGTACTTCAGATACGGACAGGGAGAACAACTTTGAAGAACGATGTCATTAAAGGCAAATGTAGTTCGCATGTCAACTCTTTTGTCTGTGGGATGAGATTGATGCGAAGACCGTCCGATAAGTAAAAGGAAATGATAATATCAAGTAACCTAGTGTCTGGAATGTGCATGAAGTGTATCCACACAGGAAACCGTTCATTAAAAACATATTCTTCCCTTTCCGTTCGTCATTTTTTCTATGTCACCCGATGTCGTCAGCATTTCTCCAGAAGTTGCCTTCATAAAAAAAACGAAAAACAAAAACGAAAAAACCATCGAAGTGATTTAACATACATATTTTCATCGTTCTCCCCGAGTGTGCCTGTATGTGATTAGGAATTAAGGAATTCTATCACGTACATCTGTGTATGCGCTTGCATTCAATGTGTAATTTAAGGTAAGCTGTACGGTTGACTTGCGGTTTCCCTTCTACGTTACGGCTTTTCTGTATAATGCTACTTCTGTGCCAACTTGATTCGATACTTTTGGAATAGCTAGCTGGGAAGAAGCTAAACGAAGACAACGTTATTCCATCAAAGCGAACCTGATTAATTGTAACCGACTTTTCTGATTAAATCAAGCATGCTGGAGCTGTAGTGTTGCCTACGTTTTTATTTTATGTGTTAGATTCTATTATCTCGTTAAACAATGCAATGAGGGGAATCGTGTACATTGTCTACGTCCACGTTACTGTGCAGTGAAGCATTCTATATGTTGACGGAAATTTACTTTTCTTTGATGGGAATCTAAGGTAGCATATGACTTTCAAGTGATTTCCTTCCATTCCGTTCGAAAATGACGTTTTCGAAACGTTCGTTTGTTCAAATAAAACGAGTTGTTGTTGTTTTAGGTGGAATTGGTTTATCAGGCCAATAAACTTTCGGTTGGGTGAATCAAACGAATTAGCATATTCCCATTGATTTAATCGGTTTATAGGTCATCAGGTGGGTTCGACGAGTGTGTTCGGATATTTAATTTAATTATTCATCCGAATGTTTGACCTAAAGAACACACAAATTAGTCCAAAGATCTTTCTGTTACATATTGATGTTTGTAAAGGGTACTATGCATCAGATTGATGCCGAATTTTTGGGTCTTTCCTAAGCGATATTGATCATTCCACCTACCTTTCTTCCATTCACTAATTAATAGTCTTCTTCGTAGTCTTCATAGCTAGACTTCCATCACCAGCTGTTTCGATAAACGAAAAAGTACAAATTCTCATTTTCAGTTCTGCTTATATGAAATCCCCATGTCTCGGTAGGTTGTTGACACGACTTAGTAAGGCATTCGTTTCAGTCATTTGCCATCTTTCATCAAGATAAGCAGAGATTTGACTTAAAGGAATCTCAGCTCTCTATCGAAAACCAATACTTTTCCGTTGGTTACCAGCATTTCTACTTTCAGCGTTTTCTTCAAATTCGACTTGGACTGTTTGCATGCCTTCATCCGGTCATCGCTCCTTCTCCACCGTGAATGGGTATTAATTAAAGTGTTTTTTTTTCTTTGTTCGTTTTGCCCGTGAGCATATCGGCTTGTTATTCGTTCTACCTAAATCTCTTTCTACGAATGTATGTTGCCAAGAGCCATTTTCCAGACGTTTGTCCTACGAGTACACTGTACCTCTTTCTTTCTCTTTCGAAATTAAATAAATATTCCGTACAGCACCTATGAACTTGACCCAAAACAAATATGTGCTGTAACAGCTACTGAAACTTAACAACTTGCATCAAACCTATTCGGTTATCGTGAAGAATAGATGCATTGGTAGCTGACAGTAACTTAATACACAACCGGTTCTGTGTGTTGGCCACTTTTCGAACAATTGGGCCCACGACGAATCGATTCGTTGTCTCAGGTGTATACAAATTTCGACTAAGAAGTTCATTCATGGGCTGGTTAAATCAACAAAGAGAGACGACACATTAATACCGCGAACAAGGCGTTCAATGAAGTATGGTTTCCCATAATCTGGTTCTTTGAATTGTGGGTAGATATAATTGGTAACCTTGAGAGTCTCCATATAAATGTCGGAAGCTTCACGGTCAATGATGCGTAAGCTGTTGTTAAAGGTGTACGATGCCAGGCCTTGTTGATTGATCCCAAGATTGTGTGAAAAACAACACATCCACCGTTGACTGGACTTATATAGAACCCGAGTGGGAGGAGAAGTACATTCGTTCCTTCGCATGAGAAATATGCTAATAAGCTGAAACGTATTCGAGTGTGTGTTTTAATTAAATTCTATTTATTTGCGACAGAGAGTGGCTTCTTGACAGTGGGTTCTATACATTATACTTTGTGTCGCGCTTGGCTGATGATGAAAATGACCATTGGCAGCGGTAATCAGTGGGCATACCTTCCGTTGGTGGGTACTTTAGATTCTTAAAGTTTTGTTTGAATATGTATGTGCTTGTGCTTCAAGAGTTTCCTAGTAGAATGTGCGCTGATGGGGGACGGAAGTGCTTATATCTCAAGTATAGGTTTGCATTTCTAGATGTTTGCTTTTTAGATGGAACGAAGCGCTTACTTTATTGCTTGGAATTGAAGATATGCGTTAATCACGACCATCTACTGGAACGAAGTATGGCGTGGAAGGAATTTTTCAGCAAATAAAATGCGAGAATATATTGGGGAAAGTCGTTGTCGTTGCTAAGGTGGGTTGGAAGCGGGTAGCGTTTATCAGATCATATCTTGAATGACGCTTTGTCATAAAGACATCATTTATATTTTCATCCTTCACTCTGGATTTCTTCGCATGGGAGAAATTTGGACCATCGTTTCTTGGTTACTGAGATCTGGGCAATCAGAGGTAGTACAATTACAGAAAGCTCCAACAGTCGACTTCAGTAAACTTAAAATTAATTCATTACACGAATTGTGGGAAGATGTTTTTGTCTTCCCTGATATCTTGGTTTGCACTAAACAATGTGGTGACAGGAACATGGAATTTCATGTTTCATGTTTTCATGTTTCAAATTCAAGGGTTTTATTAATATTTCCGATATCGCTAACTTTGGTATAAACAATTTCCTTGAGACGGTTAATAAAATTATTGTGCACTGCACGTGAGTGTGTTTGATATTTTTTATTACCAATCTTGTCCTTAATATACCCAACACAGAAAAGTTTAATAGATTTGCATCGGGAGAACTCAATGTGTCGAAGAAATGTCCTAGGCATTCTTGATTTGTTCAAGTCTTCAGATCCTTGCTGGAATGTCCAGGGTCTTGGACCGAATTGTTTACGTGCCCACGGCTTCAACACAGCTTTCAAGACAGTTTTGTGATAAACATCTGCATTTTTCCTTCCATCTGTACGCATAGATTACATACCGAAGTGAATGTGATTTATAATGCATCATATTATAAAAATAAACGGTTGGTGAATTGGGTTTAATCGTCATTACGGTTCATTTACTTGATTTTATAATTTATATTTCATTAACAGTTTATAATTCACATTTACTTTGAGCAAGTTTATATATTATGATATATGCATACAGACAAACATGAAAGCCCTTGCATAAGTCTTTCCTGCCTCAGTTTTGAAAAGAAGAAAACTAAAAGATATAAAAAAACGTTATGCTCAACTTAAAACAACGAATCCAAATTTGTCGTTCTACATACTACCGAGCTCCATTCAGCTGGCCTAAGGGAAGTTTAAAACAAGATTGGCAAACAGTAAATGGCTTAGTTGATAAATCTTCTGTTTTTTCTGTGTTTTCTAGCTTCCGAAAGTCTAAGATATGCAGTATTTTACTTATAAAAATCAGACCCAGTCTTTCCAGTCTTTATTTCACAATTGTTTTTTTTAGAAAAGTCGTAAAAGCGGAGTTTCGCGGATATCAACTTAACTGGTTCAGGTCGTTTCTTACCAATAGGTGGCAAGGAGCCAACATCTCAATTCTCAGTGTTAATCACAAACATTTTTTCTTTTGACATACCAACGCATTAGTTGTCAGAACATGCAGAGGATTGGAAAGTCATTCTGACAACATTCTAATCATCGTTAACATGTAAAAAAAAATCAAATTTAAAGTTAAAGGACTCTCGAACCCTATGCCAATAGGACGAAATTAATAATCGATTTGTCCTATCAGGTGGGATGGAAAGCAAGACAGGTAAAGGCAGTATGGTCCATAATAATATTTTCTGTAAAGGAGGTAGCGGAAAATGATCTAGACTATAAAGCTCCCGAAAGAAAGCCTTGGTTCGACGAAAAAATGTAAGGAAAAAATAAAACCACGCAATTTTCTAAAACTCCAAGCCCTAGAAAAAAGTAAAGAGGTCACTAGTGCGAAATAGCAGACTCAACGAAAAGAAGTCAGCCGTTTCCGCCGGGATAGAAAACATCAATGGCAAAAAAAGTTTACCAACATAGCATATAAATCACGAAATACGTACGATCCCTGTTTACAAACGATTGCAAAAACGACGATTAAAATGATTTCGACCAACAGGCCCAAAACCTCTACGGGGACAACAACGAGCGACAAGAGGCGTTTGGAGTGAATAAAACCTCCAACGTTCGTTTAGACTAAATCCTATGTACCCGTGCCACAACATCATGAGAGAAACAGTCGCAAAGGACATTGGCCCTACACTGCACTTACTTCCTTTTTGTTTTTGTTTTCTTATTTTTTTCATATTATGTTGTAACAGTAACTAAATGTTAAATAAAACATTCAGCAGGAATGTATAACGAGAGAAATGTGTGCAGGGATAAACATTGTAGGAATAGGATATAAGGCTGGATAAGGATTAATACGCAACGATAACGAGGAGCTCCTTTCGAACAACGAAACAGCTGCAGCCCAATGGATATAGGTTTTGGTGAACTGCTTTAGAGCAAGTAGAAAGGGATAAAGGTGTTACACAGCATGAAGTAAAGGTAGCAATTTATCGACTTAAGAAACAAGGAGAACCGCAAGAGTTAATCTAATATCATCGGACGCAATAAAATATGCAGGAGAGGAATTAACACAGAAGTTACATGGGCTCCTCACAACTATATGGAATAATGAAACCATCTCCGGAGAAGGGAAAAACTCGGTCATCATTTCGGTATTTGAAAAAGGTGACCGAATACAATGCAAAAATTACCGAGATATACGTCTGCTACCAAGTTGTTGCAAGGTGCTCTCAAATATTCTCTTAAGGAGACTGACGTTAAGAAAATAACCGGAGACTACCAGTATGGCTTTAGGAGGAATCGCTCGATCAGTGACCAGATTTTTATTTAGCGGCAGCTTTAAGAAAATAAATTGGAATTCCACGAAACGGTACATCAACTATTCATAGATTTTAAAAAGACGTATGACTTTTAAAACCGATCGAAAATGTATCACGCCCTTGTAAGACTGGGAATCGTGAAAAACTTGGTGAAACTGATATAAATATCCCTAAAGGAAAACAAAGGACATGTTACAGTAAGGAATGTCTTATCGGAAATGTGAAGAATTAAAACAAGGAGATGACTTATCGCCCTTCAAGAAGAGGAGCGGGGAATAACTCTTAATGGAATCACGTCCGTTCTAGCTTACGCTGTAGATCTAGACCTGTTGGGAGATAGTGAGGAAACAGTTAAAGAAATGTAAAAAATCTAATAATGACAGGAAAGTAAGTAGGTTTAGAAGTAATAAAAAGAAAACCAAAGGTCACTGCCGGACTTGGATCGATCCTAACCTCGCACCGGTCAGTTCTCGATAAACGCTTTGAGAAAGGCTGCCATCTCAGGAAGATCCTATCCAAGGACCCCTGCGTCCCGGGATTCATCCTTAAACCAGATTTTTCTTGGACAGAATCCAGTCAGGAATCCCTAGAACTGCTGACTGAAACCCAATTCCCAGGCTGTAAAAACCCTGAAACCACAGTCTCCTTCGAGACGACGGTTCCTACGGTTCACACAACCGAAGAAGTGATAAACAAGATTATCACAGCGGATAAAGCATGGGCAATAAATTCGTTCAAACCCTTTAAATCTCCGGGCCCGGACGATATCTTGCCAGCGATGCTTCAAAAAACACAGGATCCACACTGCACCCCATCTCGTAAGCATTTTTTCCAATTGCCTGCGCACGGAACACAGTGGAAAGAAATAAAGGTAATTTTCATACCTAAGGCAGGTAAACCATCCCATACTGCCGCAAAGGACTATAGGCCAATTAGTCCCTCGTCGTTTCTATTAAAAACCTTGGAAAGACTCCTTGACCTATACATCAGAGGACTCATCAACTCACGCAGCTTATGCAACACTCAACACGCCTACCTTAAAGGCAGATCAGTGGAAAGTGCTCTGCATAGTGTCGTCCGTGAAATTGAGGGCTTGCTGAACCTAAAAGAGTTTACAATGGTAGCCTTTCTCGACATAGAGGGGGCCTTCGACAATGTCAACACAGAGGCCATAATAACAGCTCTAGAGGACATAAAAGTAGACAAATCCATTGTAATCTGGATTGAAAATATGTTGAATAACAGAATTATCAATGCAGACATTGGATAAAGCTCTATGAGGAAAGCGACAACTAGAGGCACACCACAAGGAGGAGTTCTCTCCCCCCTACTGTGGCTTCTTACAGTCAACAAGATCCTCAAATTCTTTATGGAAAAAGACACAAAGATCATAGCGTACGCGGATGACCTGGTTATCTTGATAAAAGGTAAATTTCTACCAACTATCAGTGAACTAATGGTATCTCCGCTGAGTGAACTCTCCTCGTGGGCAAGACAGAACGGTCTGAGAATAAACCCCCAGAAAACCGAGCTGGTCTTGTTCACCAGGAAAAGGAAAATTCCGATATTTGCTCCCCCAAAGTTAGAGGGCACTCAAACTCAAAGCGGAAGCAAAATATCTAGGCATCAATCTTGACTCTAAGCTCTCCTGGAAAAGGAAAGGATGAAAAAAGGATTGAACGCTTTTTATGCATGCAAAAAGACCTTCGGAAAAACATGGGGCTTGCAACCGTACATCATTCATTGGATGTACACAGCAATCATCAGACCCATTTTAATTTATGGGGCCCTAGTCTGGTGGACTGCTAGCAGCACAAAAAGCTATGTGAACATGCTCAACAAAGTACAAAGGTCAGCCGCTGTTTGTACAATGGGAGCCATGAGAAGCACGCCGCAAGCAGGGTTGGACATGATTCTTCATCTCCTTCCCCTGGATTTATTCATAAAAGGCTACGCTGCAAAGAGCGCTCTCAGACTAAGAGAGTCCTCTCTGTGGAAGCAAGCCAACTATGGACATGGGGCCATACTTAAGATAATATACGACCTGGGAAGGAAACATGGTTTTAGTAGCCTCGCAGCTACGACCGACTATATTCCCCCCCAAAATGACTTCTCTTTCAGTATACCTATCCTTTTCCCCGACAGAGAAGAGTCGCTATCAAACGCCGTAATCAACGACCATGAGATCACCCTCTTCACCGACGGATCGAAAATAGACACAGGCACTGGGGCCGGGTTCTACTCTGATACCCTCCACAAGCAGAAATCCTGGCAATAGAGAAAGCAGCCAAACACCTACAGGTAGCCGATATCCCACCATCTGATATCACCATCTTCGTAGACAGCCAGGCTGCACTGAAGTCAATAGAATCCTGTATAACGAGATCAAAGGCTGTCAAGAAATGTCGCGACTCACTAAAGTCCATCAGACACCATAAAGTTAAACTCTGCTGGGTCCCGGGCCACAGCTCAATCGCAGGGAACGAAAGAGCAGACGAACTGGCCAGGCAAGGTTCTGAAATGGACATCAGCATGATGAAATGGACATCAACATCCTCCCGTAGATGGGAGGAAAATATAAGAATGGATGTAGAAAAGAAGGGACAAAACAGCCAAACATGAAAGAAACACAATCATGACAGGGAGGCTTGGCTAGGGGTGGTCAACTGAACATCCGAATTCCAAATGGTCGGTAGTAACGATAAGTGTTAAAACGATGGGAGCTAATGAAATCTCTGCATGACACACATTAATATCTTCAATAATTAAATGTTGCAGATGGGAGCAAATTTCACAACACCGTTAACGAACATGATGAACAAGAGAGGGCCGATGTTTCCCCCTTGTGGAACACCTAATGATATCCCCATCGGATTTTCTGTTTCTGCCATTTGAGAAAATGCTAGGGAAACCTAGTTGATCGAGCGGAGCGTAGCGGAGCGAGAGCAATCACCCACTTTTTGGCCTAGCGCGTGCATGTACGGGGAATATAGTGGTCCGAAAACGATTTCGGACTAATCTTGTACGCACTAAATGTAGATATCGGCTATAACCACACATGTGTGCAGCATGTCATTCGATAGATCTAGGTCTGTAGATGAGCCATAAATTATCAAATGAAATTGTTTGATTGGAAAATAGTGAGAAATAACGAAGTAAAGTTTAGAAAAGTGCCATGCGGAGCGAGAGCAAGGTTGATAAAACAACAAATTTGCTCGCTCGATCAAAAATTTTCAGTAGCGGAGTTAAGCCCGCGCATACTGATCTGCCTAGTTATTAAAACTTGAAGAGATGAAGCTTGACTTCCACTCGATCAAATGCTTTGCTAATATCCGTGTAAATTGCTTCACTTGATTACCTTTTCTAATTTCGGAGATAATAAGTTTTATAAAGAGAAAAAGATTTTAAACTGTTGACCTGCTTTTTCACAAAACCATGTTATCTATTACAAATTATTTTTTTTTCAAAAAAAAATCCGGTAATCAACAAATCGCATAGTTTATGGTGCAACACGTGTTTCCAAATCCCTCTGAAGTTTTCCAATTTGTTCCTACTTCCATACTCAAATATTAAAAGAGTTTTCCCATTTGGTGGGAAAGATGCCATTATTTAACGATGGGTTAAAAATGTGGCGTAGTTTATTGTGAAGGGGAATCGCCCCTACTCGTACTTTAGGAAACCCGATGGAATACCGTCAGGTCCAGGATTAAAATTGGATTCTTAACCATCAAGTTTATTAAACTTATTGTTGGCAGATTGTTCAATGTGGTTAATCACAAATAGTACAAAAAGTCGACATCGACACTGATTCACCATTCACGATTTCCTTGAGAATTTAGAGAATGCCGAAAGTTTTCTTGGTGATAACTTGACTTTGGTTGAATATCATTAGTAAATTGCCAATGGAGTGAACATAGGTTCAAAAACGTATACTTGGCATACTCTTTCACCGCCATAAAGTGTAAGCAGATTATGCGAAAGCTAAATGTTAGACTCTAGTTAGGATGAATTATGAAGTGATGAAGATGATTTGGAGAGCTTGGTCGATATTTTTTGTTCAATCTGATCATAAACAGTTTAATTTGAACAGATTTCAACGTAGCGGATTTACAAGCGATCCGACTGGGTTCACTGTCCCTTACTCATCGATTCAGATCTTAATTGCTAAAATGAATGAATTTTTATACTAACAACGCTATACAGGTGGCTGACATTTAGGTTTTTGCAGAACTTTGAAGTTAATTTTCTGGTTAAGAAATAATTTGCGGAACTAATTTCAGGAAATAAAGTTACGATCTTAGAAGATATTTAAATGGATGAAATGAAGCTTGATTTAATGAGTTCACAGGGTAAATGACACCGGAGATAGTATTCCCAGGGGTGTTGATTGTCTATAATTTGAGTTCAGCTTTAATGGGTCGCGAAACAGGTAGTAATAGGCGATTCGCTGAAAATGACGAGGCATCGATGTCGGGCAGGTATGTTAATCGTAGTAAGAGCAGAAAGAAAGGGATTTGGTATTAAGCATGGCCAAGCACTTGAATCACATGAAAATAATTGTGAATGAACTATGACTGGTCTCTTGAAGTACATTTAAGCTATTCTATTTTGAAATAACGTCCTTCAAATAGCCTCCTCGGCTAAGCTCACTGCCCGCAGTCATCCAAGATCATTGGTGTGATGTGAAAAAAAATTCCATCTGATGCCACAGGAAAGTGTAGCGCATGGGAGGTTACTTGGACAGCCGAATAACTACAGCAGTGAGTGAAGAGCTAGAGTCCCTATATATGATAGCAGGAAAAAGAGAGAAGTACAGCGTATGAAGTGATAAGAGAAACTATATGAGTCAGATGTGTCCACAGGCCCGTCTGTAAAATCACCAGAGCTCCAAGAAATATTCAGTGAAAAACCTAGACGTTTCTTTGCCTGGTATGGATCAGGCCCAGCTGAAGAGATGGGACGAGCAATTTTCTGCAGTTTTATGGTAAACTATGTACTTGCTAGTGTCATGCGCTCAAAAGAGACGGAGAGAAAAATATAATGTCGTGTGGAAATCGGAGATATATCAACGTGCGCCCTTCCCAAATGTCACAGAGCATGTTTCTCAGAGAAATTCGAGATTCTCAACTTTGTGAAATAAGACAACATATCCCTATTATTTTTTTCCTTTTGTTAATAGCCGAGAAACGAAGGAATTCGCTCACATATTTTTTCACAAAACGATGAATCTCCACCAAATGACAGCATATCAAGAGAAGGAGGTTAGCATCATCGGTCTACAGAGCAAAGCATAATGCTGCGTTCCAGTTGCAGATGCACCTACAATACATGCATGGCGATCACGACAACTTAGGCTTGTGTTTTTCCTGATATATTGAACACAGCTGGTCCACGCCATTAACTAATTAGCAGGTTAGTTGAGCTTGCCTAGCTTTTGAGATCTACATAATAACCGAATGTGATGGTGTTTGCTTCATGCGCCAGCGCATTAAGTGAATTCTCAAATGTTGATTCCAGGTATTCGAGACAGGTAGCAGGTACTACTATATAATTGGCAACGACACGCCGCCATACAGGTTAGACTTTTATATGAATTCACTTAAGTGTGAATTGGACTTACAGTTGCCGTGAAGAAAGGATGCACTCTTGTGACTAAAATCGTTAAACTTTTTTTCTTAAACGTATAATCTTGCGATTTTAACATGGTGGGAGTTCAGAACAGGGGATAGGATGGACGGTGGAAAGGATGGATACACATGGGAATTGTGCTTATGCTTATCCTCAACTGTCTACAGCCAGAAATGTTTATGGTATTTGTCCTTCACGAATTTCCTTATTTCAAAATGGTTAGGGTGCAATCTGATACCCTACCATAAGTGTGTTTTGTTGACAAAATGATTTGGAATATTGATTCCTAGCCGTTTAACCTGGAAAACTGGTGATCTTCTGCAAAAACTAAAGATCTTAGATGGTACACTGATGGCTCCATGGTTTTGTCGTTGGCATTTTTAGCCATAATTGCATAGTTTCGAAGGGATTAGCAATTTTAACCATCAACCGATAACTATGAGCAAAAGAGCAAAATCAGACAGATACAGAGGCATCATCGGCAAAAATTATCGTTTACCCAAGGAGGGCTCACGGATGTAAGGTCCCAACCTTTCCTATGGTATGCCCAAATACTACTAGAAAATAATTCAAAGACTTCACTAATCAAAGCAAATCGTTCAATCCTTGAGTAAAGTCTCCGAAACTAATTACTTTTACTTAGGCCATAGTGCCGCCTAAAGTATCATCAATCCTTCCTTCGAGTTAAGCTGCAGATTCTTAAGAAAAACGAAACTGGGCAGCCACCCCAAGGCAGCAACCTAGGCCCACTTCTTTTTATTCTTACCATTAAAGACATTGACTTTGTCATTCCCATCTCTCACTGTACGTCGACGACACCAAGTTCCTCAAGATAATTTCCTCGCAACATTCTTCCCTTATTCAATCGGATCTCAACGGCTTTTCTGTTTGGTGCTCCAAAAATTGTTTGGAACTTAACATTTCCAAATGCCAATCAATTACCTTTTCACGTAAATGAATCAAACCTCCCCCCCGTCTCCTCGTCTCTTCTATCTATCTACCCCCCGCACCTCATACGGCTCCAATGAACCCATTTCCTGTATGCTGGCAAGTGTTAATCCGAATATTAATTTCGATTTCAACCTCAGCAATCCATGCCTAAAACTTCGTCCTCTCAATAGCCTTCGCTCCTTCGAGTCTTAGTTTTTAAGGATCGCGCCCCCTCAGCTATTAAGTTCGATTAAGTTTAGCTTGGATTAAGCTCAATAAATGGGGTGTTTGTCCCCACGAAATTACAAAATTATGTTAGACTGTGTCCTTTTGCTGCCTAGTATAGACATGAAATTACCTTTATTCCTGTGGAATCACTTTTTAACTTTTCAGCAAGAACACACTTCTCTTTATGAAGCCTAGTTGCTTCGAGGCGCTTTAATTAAATCTGTTTTTTTTGGTCCTTGTGAATACAATGCTATCTGGCAAAACGGCCACTATTTGATTTGTGTATATAGGTATGATGAGGAGTATTGGTCCAAATATGGAACCTTGTGTGGAACCGCAATGTAAAATTACTTTTCCCATCGATTGTTACTTCCATTCTGTTTTTTTTCGAGCTTCAAACCCATTCCTTCGGACTCCAATTTGTCATGCCTTAAGGTGTCGAATGTTTTTTGAAATCGATGAAAATTACGAGGGTGGGATCTGTTATGATCCACGTCACCATTTTATAAGGCAGTATTTACTTAAGTCTTGGGCCTTGACAGCAATTGTCAATGTCAAGCTCCAGGTATGCGCTCGTAAAAAATATAAAAATCTGCTGATTATGCTTGAGAAACTAAACATGACTTAGAGTCCCTCGTTTTTACTACATCACCCTTCACTCAAATCTATCATTGCAACATTAATTATAAATACTCATCAATGCCCACTTAAACATAAAGTTATTCTCAATTTTCACGGTTTCAAGCCTGAAAACGTGACGCTCATTTAAAAATAGACACTAATTGCTATTCCCTCATGCGACGTTTGTTATCTTTTGAAGGTTGTAACCCCTAGCTGGTTGGTTCAAGCATAGAAACTCGCAAGCACAAGTGTCTTTCTTGCACATAAAAATATGACACCTGACTTTGGCCGTATGTTAATGAAAATAACAAATTTAATTGAATGAATAAACAAACGCCCCTTGAACCCACGACATGAAGGCTCGTTTCCGTGAACCTTAGCGCTTGATGTTAGTCCCTCAATTACCGAAACAACCTGGCTGTCTACACGATCATCTGCTACCATCGTGATTATATCTTACGCTAGTGAAGACAACAAGAATGAGAAAAACAATTAAGGTTTAATCGTCGGGAAGAAGCCGCGAATACTTGACATTCGTCATCGAGTGGGTATACACAGGCTTAACCATTTGCTCATTAGAGATGCAGTACATTTGATGCTTATTGCATTGATATTGCAGCCGTCTGATCTCATGTCACGACACTGGTAGCAAGGTTTGTATCTTCACTGATTCATTGAATCACCGATTCAGCGCATTACCTCTACTAAGGTCGTCTTGTTCTCTTCGAATTGCTTGTCTTTGCATCTTCACATCATGTCAGCGGACAGATTGTTTGTTTTGTTTGTTTTAATTTCCATTCGCAAAACTCGTTCCGTGCCGTCATCGGGCAGTAATGCACACAGATACGAGTGCTCGTACATGCGAATTTAGCGCGGTCGTGAACGTCTTGTGAATAAGTTAAGGTTTTCTTCAACAAATATGCATTCAATTATGGCTTGTCTACAAACGGCAAATGACTTGACCACAACGACGAACGAGACGAGGCTGCCAACTGATGGCGATCGCTCAAACTAACGATACAATGTGAATAAACGCCATTTTGCTTTGTGGTCGTTTCAAGGTTTTCATTCTGGTTTGTTTGGTTTTTATTATGAGCCCCACTCATCGTTTAGTCAATAAAACAGTATTTTGATTTTACCGATGATGAGCTTGTTGTTTGACTTGAGGCGACATCTCTAAGTTACGATGAGGATGTATCCTTTCCTGGCAAGGCTTGATGATTGAATATGGTAATAAAGATGATTGCAATCGTATGCAATTGGAAATAATAAGACGTAGCTAGATCGCAAGGCTTATGTAGCAATAAACTGAGATGAAAATGGAAGGACAAAAAAGGTGAGCAACAAACCTATAAACGACTCTGTAAGGGATGAACATATTACGTAATCGATTCAAAAGCTATTTTATTATATTTTCTTATTAAAGGAAAAGCACTTTACAGATGTTTCGTTTCGCGTTTCACTGAACAATAACGCGTAGCTTTGTTTCCGTCCCATTAAAATCTAGCATTTACTTTTATAGAAGATCTCTTAGCAAACTTTCTTCTTTATAACGTTTGTAGGCCATTAAACCAAAACCAAATAGAGTCTCAACTGAAGGTAAATGAAAATTAAAAGAACGAATATTCCGATCTTAAATTGGTAAGCTATTTCCAAGTTTGAAGTTATTTACTGAGGTGGGGTGGCGATCTTCATCGAAGCGAATTTTTTTGGGGGTTTGACGATAGATATGAGAGCTCTTAGTACCAAAAGTTTTTCTACAATTCATGCAGGTTCATGAGTGTACGCTCTTATGGTGCTTGTCACGCAACCTGGACGGGGTACAGATGGTTTGTGTCGAATATGTTCGTTTACTACTCTCTGGGGGTGGTTGTCCTTGATAGGATTTGAGAGATTTGACTGGATTTGCGTTGGTTGTAGTTCACAGTAACTCTTTTGTTTCCATGTCATTAAAGTGTTAAGTTGGTAATGCACACATAGAGTATACATTTTGAAGTGGTCTTATGCTGCGAGTGTTAGGCCTTCGTCAGCACTTTTTTGATCATCTCTCATTCACAACTGGTGTTGTTGCATAGTTGTTCCGTATAGGAATTGTTCTTGACTATGGACGGACTTGAGCTGCAGACCTTCGGCTCAACTGTCGGTGATGATTACCATTAGTTCATTGAGTTCATCCACTTTATGAACTGAGATCCACCAAAGATCGTTTACTGCATTTGCTTATTCTTTAACTATACAGAAGGTGATCCAAACCAAAGAAGCAGAGCAAAGCAGCGGTTATCAGAGAAGAAGAAGAAGATACCAGAGATATGAATGGTGACCCACAGCAAACCACGTTCATGGCAGGAAGACACTGACTAGATTGAAGGATATTAAATGTCAAACTTTGGTGAGTTTGGCAACGAAAATCGCCGACCAGCTCGTTAGGAAAGATTCCAGCCAAAGATCGATTCCCGAACCTTTCTGTGGAATCCCCAATTTAAAGATTACTTTGCTCTTAGACAAGTGGGAAAAATTGCAACACCAGCACTTTTGGAACAGTGTTTAAGGACTCCGACAATCGAAGACATTCATACGACCTCTGAACAAACACTCTATAAATATTCTTAAATATAATACAGTCGATATCAGAAGACTGGTCAGCTACCTTTCCGGACACTGTAGTCTGAGATATCATCTTAAGAAAAGTAAACTCTTATCTGAAACCGGGTGTCGACTTTGTTTAGAGGAAGACGAAATTGCAGAGCACATACTATGCGAGTGTGCTGCCTTCTGCCATCGAGGAAGCGTATTCTGTTCAGAGAAATCAGGACTCCCGAGTGGATCAGCTTCGCTCCTACGAGGGACATACTCAGCTTTATTAAGAAAATAGAGGCACTACTCGCACTAATGAGAATGTAGCTGCTATGGCCGAGAGTGTGAGTCTCAATTCATGAACATCAACTCGCCACCGATTTCAACAGCTCAATATTTAACGCACTAGCCTGAGGAGAATTGTGCTCAAGGATCTCGGATTATTCACTTACATGGTTCAATTAACTCAGCGATTGAAGGCGCACGACCATCTGCTTCGTTATCGTTTCGCAGTTTGGGCCTTAGAGCAGCTTGAATTGTGCAAAGAATTTGGGCGAAAAATCATCTTTTCTGACGAGGTGCATTTTCATTTCGGCGGCTACATAAACAAGCTCGGAAAACCCACACGTTATTGTCGAGAAGCCATTGCACAGACAGAGAGTGACAGTTTGGACAGCGGATTGTGGAGTGTGGCATCATTGGATCATTTTTCTTCGAAAATTAGTCTGGGAACAAGGTTTCGGTCAACCGTGAACGTTAAAGAAATCGGAGACATGGATTTGGACGATCTCTGGTTCATGCAGGATGGCGCGCCATGCCCCATAGCCCATGCCACAATCGATCTTTTGCGCATCAAATTTCCAAATCGTATTATTAGCCGTATTGACGATATCAATTGGCCGCCTCGGAGCTGCGATTTGACAACTTTGGAGTTCTTTTTTGTGGGGAACCGTGAAGGACCGATGTTATGCCAACCATCCGGAAACGATTCAAGCACTTAAGCCCAATATCATCCAAGCAATCCGTGAGTTACAGTCCGAAACCATCGACAAGATCTTGAAAATTGGGGTGACAGAATGCGCTACTGCGCTACCGGTAAATGATCGTCTCCAGAAAGATTGGTCTTGCAATGGCCTCGTATTTTTAACATTTTTCGTCACTTTTCGAATTGTTTTAGGCTGAATATTTCCCATTTCCTGTCGATGGCTTTGGCATAATATTTGGATTTCAAATATCTCCACAGCAAGGAGTCTGGAGGTTTTAAGTCACGTGATCACGAAAGTTAGTCAAAATCATCATTTTTTGAAATCAGTTGTCCGAGGAACAAACGTCGCAATAAAGTAATCATAACCAGTCTCGTATAAGCTGTGGCGCCGTCTTGTTGGAACAAAAGTTGACCATGCTTTTGTAAGTCAAAATTGGCATTACAGAATCTGTTATCGCAACCCGTACTCAATTGATGATTACGGATTACTTCAGAGAAGGACAATCTAATGATATTTTCCGTTCAAGTTTCAGCCCAAGCAATTACATTCGGCGGGTGGAGGTTCTTCGCATATCGCAAAGTAGTCGAAAGACATCCAAAATTGCTGGTTTTTAAGTGTAGGCCCGTCGAGTTCTAGTAGGTTTGTTAGAATATCTGAGCCAATTATGTCCGATTTTTTCTAGCTATATGTGGAATTAAGACTAATTAAAAATCACGTTGAAAAAGCATGAAGAAAAGGTTATTCGTGAATGTGTTAAGGGTTTTAAATAATTTTGTAAAACAGAAATGAGCCCCATAGTTCAAGGGGGTGATCGTGGTGCAATGGTAATCATCGCCGACTGTTGAGCCGAAGGCCTGTAGTTCAAGTCCGTCCATAGTCAAGAACAATTCCTACACAGAAAAACTGTGTAACAATATCAGTTGTGAATGAGAGACTATCAAAAAGGTGCTGATGAAGGTATAACGCTCGCAGCATAAGATGAGTTCAAAATTCATACTCTGTGTGTGCACTTCCAATATAACACCTTAATGAAATGGAGAAACAAAAGAGTTACTGTGAACTACAACCAACGCAAATTCAGTCGAATCTCTCAAATCCTATCTAGGACAACCACCTTCGGAGAGCAGTTAACGAACATATTCGACACAAACCATCCGCACTCTGTCCAGGTTGTGTGACAAACACCATAAGAGCGTATACTCTTGAACCTGCACGAGTTATTAAAAAAAAACAAAAAGATAATTATTCGCCAAAAATCAAGGTCGGTTTGTTCACCACCACAAAATTGTCATAATCCAAGCAACGACGTTCGGAAATAACTTCAAATCATCACGAACAAGGGTCGGAGTGGGAGAAATGCCAAACTGCGAAGAACGATGATGACATGATGTTGTCTTCGATCCCAATGTACTCATCAGACCACCTTGGGTGACATTGGCTGTGATGGTGATAAATTGTTGATGTAATGCCTGATGGTGGGTTCTGAAAGCCCTTTGTTCACTTGAGATTGTGAACGAAAGACACGTTGCGTTTTCAAATTTGAGAACAAAATTTGAACGTTGTAGGGGCGGGAACAAATTTGCTTGGACTGACACTTCTGAGTCTAGAGTGGCATATAGGCTGACTTGCAATAACATATTCACAAAACCAGCAGAAGCATATAATAGTAACAGAGAATGTGGGAAGTGTGTGTCAAAAAATCTCTAAGCTCCCACGGTGTAGGAGGTTAGAGGCAGTCGGGAATTTGTTATACGACAAAGCTTCAATAAGTAAAGTGGCCTCTAAATAGTTTATTTCTAGATATTTCCGTTATGACAAAGCAGTTCTTTCGCAAACCTATATAACTGAGATAAGTTCACTTACCCTGAGTAACCTTAAGCATTAGCTAACACCCGATTGCAATAACGCAAGACAAAAACAAAACACAAAATCCATGAACAATGCTCCTAGCTGTCAGAAAGAAAGAAGACTCCACATCTCATCGTTACAACCGCGAAGATCAAACCCATCGCTCGACAGACTCCACTCCAAGATTAATTACATCCGACGACCCAGCCACATAATGCCAGTACTTACGTACCTTCATATCCCATGTTTCTATTGGCAAGTTGTTATGTTAACTCAACCTGTCGAAGAATCACCTGAAGTTCATAAAAAAAGCAACTCAACTCCCGCACCTCGAACAGGTTCATAAACCAATTGATTGTTCAACAATACTCGCTCTGTACTCATCGCTGCACAATCCGAGACTCTATTCGAACGTTTTAGTGTCGATTTACGCAATCGAACTGATATAAGCAAAACATAGCTTGACTCTCCTCTGAGCCATCTCCACATTACCCAACACTCGACGTCATTCACACGCGGTGCAGTCCTTTACGTTTTTATGTACGTGATGCGTAATTCGATCTAGTGACAATCGTATAGAGTCGCATGAAAGCAATGCTCCCTTGATGAATCCAGCGAAGCATAAATCATATCAGGTTTGCCTGTGGAATCACCTTTTCGGGCGGCACAATGTTGGTAAGCATCAACGGCGCGTCGTCGGCGGCACCAATCACATGGCGCAATCGATGCAATCGCTTCGATCAGCACTTGCCGACTGGAAGAGATACATGGTGTTAAATGGAATTTGTAAATGTGCAATGGAATCCATCGAATTCCGATTCCTCTGCCCTCGCACCACATCACTCGATCATATTTAATCGAAGCGTTGAAGTATTGTTGCTCGCAAGTGCAAGCATCGTCAACAGCCCCATCGCTTCCCATGTTCAATTACATGCTGCAATTAAAGCATAACATCTCACATAACCAATTATTCATGAGGTAAACAGTGTGTGCTAGCACGCCAATCCAGTCTCCAACGGAGGCAATTAAACGAGCCAACCAACAGACCTGCATGCAGCTCCGATTATGTGTTCTCAAAGTTAACATGATCACTGAGGCTACGATGTTCTATCTCGTTGATGACCTAAATCTGAAAGAAAAGCAATTTCGGTGGATTCGAGGTAGAATGGTGAAGGTTCCATGAGCGAATTAGTTCTTTGGAATACTGAGACCAACTGTAATTTGATGGGGTGATGATGCTTCCTTGATCTCATATCGGATAAGGCTGATCGAGCGGGCAAAGGTGAATTTCTGAGAAGAAATTCTAATTAAAATAAACGTGGCGTTTAATTGGAATTCAGTCAAGAGCGATGTGGAGGAGATACGATTATTGATGAACAGGGCCAAGGTACTGACATGGAGGTTGGAACGCCAAGTGATATATCGGGCAATAACTCGTGTTCTTTAATATTTGACGGTTAATCAGACCTTGCGATTTCATCTCTCTACTTACACACTGTCGATAAGATATAGTAAAATTAAGTAGCCTTGGGAAAGGCGGAAATATGTTTTTTTTATTTTTCTAGAACAATAAATAGAAGAAAAGGTAGAATAGTAAAAAAATCTTGATATAAAAATGCCTCGTAATCCCTCGAACTCGTTTTAGTTGCAAAGTAATGAACATTGTTGATGAGACTACTCTTTATACATCGACAAATAGGCAAGCTGACAACTGGCTGATCGTTAATTTAAACCCGTTTTGATCAGCAGGTTTTTATATAAGGCTTACTCTAGCTATTCAAGCAGTAAGGTATCACTTATCTAGGTGCTTCTATTCTATTCTATTCTATCTTACTTTACCTCAGGGTGGGCTTTCGAATATCTCGAATCGGCAAAAGAATGATAAAGGTAACGCAAAGCTAGAATCAGCAATTGTAGCTACTACAAATACGAGCACAGTGGCTATCGAAAATATGCTCAAGACCTAGACCCTAGTCTCGTGACTGCAAAGTTAAAAGTCATCCTAATCATGACGTAGATTATATACTTTACCCCTTCAATCGATTTAGTTGGCAGTCAGTTCTTTTAGGCAAGATATGGAGCTTAGTACACTTACGTAAACTCGTAACGTATATAACCCAGCAATGCCGTATTCCCACTTATCTAGAACTATTTTTAAAGCTTTGTGGTCCTAAATAGACATTTAGGGCTTTATATATTTTCTTAGCATTTTTTTTTTGTTTCTAGTCTAAGACCGAATTGAATTTATTATGGCTAGATATGACGTTTATTCATGTCACTTTCCCAATTGTTGTTATTCAATTTCCGTAAAAAAGCTGGATGCCTAGGATCCGACTTAAAAGTATAAAGCTATGGACTGCGTGAAGAACTAAAAAAAGAGATACCAATTAGTAGTAATAACTATTATGGTAAACGTTCTAATTCTGTCTTTGGCTAACTTTGGAAATAAATGGAAACTAATGAGCTGGAAACTCCCTTGAGTAAAACAAACCACATGTACCCAGTCTAGTCATAAATATTGATGGAGGGCGCGGACTAGGGCTTACTTGAAAGAGTCAATATTATGGTGATGATCTTTTAAAACGGTCCACAACTTGGAATCCAAAGGATTGAGGTCCGGACTACCAGCAGGCCAATCACTCGGTGATATGAAATTGGGAACATTTTTCTTAGCCACTTTTGGGTGTTTTTCGCCTTATGAGTTGGAGCAGAATCTTGTTGGGATATCCTGGACTTGTTTACGAATATAGTTTGGCTTAAAGGCTTAACAAAATTCTCCAAGACAGTGTTTTTTTTTGCAAAAATTAAGGTTGGTATCGAAGCTCACTCCCCTGGGTTAAGGTTCTGAAGTTCTAAAACTTCTTTTGGTGTCCAAGCATATATTCACACATTTTGTTTATTAAACATTTTTTCGACGGTAAAGTTTTTCTCGTCGTTGGACAGAATTCGTCTGTGAGTATTTTTATCGTGCCGTCTTGAGAGATTTTAAGGGACTGTTACCAGGTGTTCAGTGTGCCTTTTATATGCACCAAGTTCCAGGTTTTCTTTCATGATGCTAGGCACGTATTCTTTATACATGATCTGTTTTTTTTAGAGGCTTGTGTCCGAATCGAATCTGTGCAACGATGTTGGCGCCCGGAGTCCTCACAGTTTGTGGACGGCCAGATATTTGACGATCAAGTACTCCACTAGTATCCTCGAATAATTTAATAGGACCAAGTCTAAAAGTCATTGTCAGCGATCACACTTTTCGATATCATCCTATTTCATGATGATTTTAAACGATTTGTTATCGTTTAAAAGGTGAGGAGGGGCTTCAGTGATGAAGAGCTAAGAGATTCGGCACCCACCACGTCGGCCCCAAAGGTGCGCCTCCGTGCGCGAGCGAAGGTGGGACAGTCGCAGAGAAAGTGTTCTGCTGTGTCATCCATGCAGCACAGGTAGGCGTCTCACTGATGCCAAGGACGTAGAGATGCTTGGCAAAAGTGTAATGGCCCGTAATGACGCCCGTAAGCCTTCTGCAATCATTTCTCCTTAAGGATAAGAAAAATGTTGCGGACTTTTTGCAGGCATTAGGGCGTACGCGCTTAGTCATCCTGCATCCTGGATATTCTCTCCATCTACGACTGTCTGCATTAAAGACCCACTCGTTGATTTCAGATTTGACCGTGGAAGCAGGTAAAACTAAGGCGGGTTCAGGTCCTGAGAAACTCTCATTTGAGCCCCTTCTAGCGAGTTCATCGGAGATCTCGTTTCCTGGGATCCCAGAGTGACCTGGGACCCATACAAGCCTAAGTGAATTTAGTCTTCCCACTTTGTTTAAAAAGGTCTTGAGTTCATGCACTAATTTGGTGTTGGATAGAGGGTTGGACACAGCTTTGAGTGCAGTTTGGCTATCACTACAGACGCCTATGCTTTTTCCCCTCCACCTGTGTTTCACAACATAGTGCATGGCCATTAGGATTGCGTAAATCTCCGGTTGAAAGACAGACGCATATTTTCCAACGAGAAGTGCAGTCGAATGTTTTCACGCTCAAAGAAAACTCCAGCGCCGGATCCCTGCCCAGTCCTGGAGCCATCTGTGAAAATGCGAAGACATACCATTCCAGATGCAATGTCTGGCCAAAGCCAGTCCTGACGCCATGGAAATGTGACTGTGAAATTACAGCGCAGTAGGATGGCAGGTGTCATTGCGTCAGAAGGCGTATCCATGAGACGTAGTTGAGCACCCTCTGATATGTATGTCAAGGGGCAGAAGATTCATCATAGCATCTAGAACAGCTCTCGACGTGCTGGAGAAAGCCCTCGTGCAGCTGAGACAGACCGCTCTTTGGAGTTTGGTGAAAGAGGCCACAACGTGTTTGCGTGTTAGCCTGTTCCACCAAACAACCGATGCATATAGGTATGAGATTATCGGTCTTATCATTGCCGTGTAAGTCCAGATGACATTTTTCGGCGATGTTTTGCCAAAGGCAGCTTTGCATTGCCAAAAAGCTGACAGCGCTTTTGGACTCAACATACTTTGTCCAAAAAGCTTGCTATCTACGATGACTCCCAGCTTCCTTGGATATCGGGATGGGAATGCCTTTTAGCACCAGCTGAGTAATGCCAGTATTTTTCCTCCTTCAAGTGAAGAGAATGACATCAGTCTTAAAAGGATCAACCGACAGCCCGTTACTCGTGCACCAGATCATATCCAGCGCCGCCTGCGTTTTGAGACAGACATTCGCTAAACATGAGCCGACAAAGAAGCTTAAAAATAACATTAAATGCTTTTAACGATATTCGTTATTTCACTAAGGTCGCAGGCAGCCTTCAACCACGTCCGACTAGTTTTTTTTTGCCCCCTTTGCTCTTCCATTTAGAAGTACTATTGTCTTAGTACAATAGTTTTATCTTCAGTCCCATAAGAGGAAGGTGCTAAGAGTCATACATGGCGTAATAAAAATCGAGTGCCTGTAGAGCTGACGGTTTACAAGTCTAATTTCAAAAGATATTGCATTTTTTATAGTAGGTGTGTTAATTTTATTTTAATAGTTGCGGTTTTGCTGGAATCTATCCTGAAGTGTGTTGAGATCATACCGTTGTTTAACTAAGTTGTTGTGCCCTTTCTTCGATTCATTTTTTATTGTTCTCATTCAATTCTTATTTCGTAGACGAGAAATGTTTAAGTTGAACTTATGAGTATCAATATATTAACCGACTAAACTGTAGATTTTAATACAGAAAACATTCTGAGGAGGGGCCTTATATTCGAGCATAAAATTGAGAGCTTTAAACCAGAAACAGTAACCTATAAACTGGAAGTTCGAAAATATATATTTATATATTACAATTATTAAGAAGTGTCGAAGAAGTTTGGTGCATAGTTTATAGGTTTATCAATAAAATTTGGAAACCCTGCATGTACATATATGAGGCTTGTTCAATAGTCAATAGAAATTTCAGAATTTCGTGGGTTGTACGAATACGGTTTAATTTGCGCAAATTTTTTCATTTTTGTCTTGGTAGACCCTTCTAAAATGATACTAGCACTCCCTGCTACTTGTACTGTACCACCGATGTTGATATAATTTTTCTCTATGACCAACAATCAGACCCAGCTTTCTCGAAACATGATTTAAACTCTTTTAATCTTGCTTGGATACGGAAGGTTTTCGATTCAGAGACTCTGTTAAGTTCTTGGCAACTATATATATATATATATATGGCAAAAATATGTCTTAGAACAGCATTTTTGGGTAGATGAACATTTTACTTTTTTCTAGGATAATATCAACCTGCCCTTGGACAGACAACTAGAATTAAACTAAGACTACAAAGAACCACAAGTAAGCACAGCAATATGATAATCGTACAAATAAGAAGCCCCAAAAACATTACGTCACCGGTTTTAGCCCCTAGGCATCAGTTAAAGCCCTTTGAAAGAAGGATGCATGTGCATCAACTCAAGGGCTCGGTTGATGTTAATATCGATGCTCTTAACTAGGTTATCACCTCTGTCTTACCCTGAAATGTCATTCTTTAGGAAGTCTTTGTGTAGGTAAAAGGAGCGCCTGGTCAATCTGTTGAACTGTTGGACAGCATGAGATTACTTTAAGTTCCTAAAGCTCTTACTTACTGTTACAATGTGGTTCATAACATACGAGTATGTATATTTCCATCTGAATTAAAAGGGCTAAAATTATTCCTGTTCCAAAAATACGAACTGAATATCGACATATAGCTATTTTGTTCTATTTATCCAAGCGGCTTCTCTCTTCGGCGCGATACTGGCAAAACCCTCGTAGTACACCTGTCTTGAAAAATCTTCTCGGCACTCGCTGTTCACTTGTGTGGAAAACAAATCGCACACAACATAAGTGAATGAGAGAAGCTTGGCTCTGGCTCTCCGTGGGCTGTAAAGCCATTTATTAGGAGAGTCGGCAGTCTACTGATTGTGAAAATAGGCCACTTTCCTACCTATGAAAATAGGGGTGCCGCAAGTCGCTTTTTTAGGTCCCACTTTGTTCATTCTGTACGTCAATGAACTACGTAATATTGTATAACATTTTTGCAGACGATACGCAGCTGCAAATCATTCTCACTTACCTTGACGAAGCAATACATAGCCAAAATTAATAAGGATTTCCAGAATATCCGCGACTGGGCCTAATGCAATAAAATTTATCAGTTACAGCCACTTTGTATATACCATAACTTGGCTGATACCTCTATCGCCGACAAGCTTGGCTGAAGATGCTTAGAGCTAACTTCTGACCGCATCTTAACTTCGGACGAACAGGTATAGATATGTTCGAAAAATAAGGTGACTTTTGGAATTTCGGGAACTAAGCACATTGGATTTTCGAAAGGACAGAGATTTGCTACGATTAAAGGGATAAAGGAATCGCTGGACGAGCTTAAACCATTATCAAAAAGTGCATATCAGAAATGCTTCGAGGATTGGAAAAAGCGCTGACGCAAGTGTATTGTATCCAAGAGGGATTACTATAAAGGGAACCAAATAGTTTTTGATGGATACATAAATATTTTTCTCAGAAAAATAAAAAGTCACCTTATTTCCTGTACAACCCCATATTGCTTCCCTTACCAGCTTAGTCTGCTATAAGCTGACAAAGTGCTTTATTAGGGATTTTACATACCAATTTGCTTTATGAGAGGAATTAGGGAGCAGTCAGTGGTTAAACTATGGCTTTTGAGTGTTAATAGCTTTAACAGGAGCAATATTCACAGCCAATGATTCAGTTCAGTTAAAGGCAAGAGTCCCGTCGCAATGTCTAACGATTAATAACGAATTTTACATACGGTAAGTACCATTGCTCACTTGGCCTGTGACGGATTTCGAATATAATAAAAAGCCAATTCATCGCTGCGTTTTCCCTCAACGGGTTACAGACAAAATTCTCTGAAGAAGCAATCTTGTCTGGGAAAAGCTTTAAACAGTGGCACCTTTCCACAACAGTATAGATGATTGAAATACTTGGACAAAAATAAAACGCGAAATGTTGTGCAGTTTTTTTATAAAACTGAAAAGTCAGTTGCTTGGCTGTCAATTGTAAAATGAAATTAAAGGCGTGTTCCGATCGAATTCCAGCAAACTTCTTGGGATTGGGATATACTGGCTTAATGATCAAGAAGAATAAATCAAACTACCTTCGTAATCCCAAAATTTCCGTTATTTTCTGAATACACGTGATTTATGTGCCATGTGACCTGGCAACAGCCAACTGATTCTAATCTGTATCAGTTTGAAACTATAGTTGAAAATCATTATTTTTACACGAGCTATTTAGCCACTTGTATATGAAGAATTTCTGCCCAATATAAACTTACGAGTATATAAAGCAAACCTCGTCCAAGCAAACTATACTTCAGTTGTAAAAAATGGCTTTTAGCGAAAGGTACTATCATAAAATTCCATAAACCGTTTAACCGTAATGAAATTGTGATTTTATTTAACAGATTAGCTCTAATTGTTGCATTGAGTGTTTGTGCCTTTTGGGATATCGGCGATGCTCGATTGGTATTCCCTGGCAGTTGTCCGGATCTCCCACTGGAACCGGATTTCAATGTCACCGCGCTATGGTTAATCATAATATAAAGTGAACTTGAATGTTATAATCTCTGGTTTCCTTCTAGTACTTGGGTCTATGGTATGAGGCGGCCAAATATCCAGAATCATTCGAGAATGGTGGCAAGTGCATAACGGCTCAGTATGAATTATCCGAAAATGGTGTGAAAGTAGTCAACTCGCAGTATAACAAATAGTAAGTATGTCACCGTTTGCATGACTGTCTGTTTCCGTAACTTTTTTATAGCATCCATAGCACGACTAAAATTGAGGGAACAGCTATAGCCGTCGGTAACGCGAAACTATCAGTTAGCTTTTTCGGACCACCAGGTAAGAGTCACTTCCCTAAGGAGAACGCTATTAATTTCTTTAATTTTATTACAGATCCAAATGCGAGCAATTACTGGGTACTTTCGACGGACTATGTCAAATACAGTGTGGTTTTCTCCTGTTCCACGGTTTCACCAGTTTCCCACTCAGGTGAGCATTTCATGACATGAGTATTGACTTTCTTATTTATGAGTAATTTCTGCTTAGGAAATGTATGGATCCTAAGTCGTGATCGAGTTATTGATCTTTCGACATTACTCGAAGCCGTTCGTGTGGTGGTCCGAAATGGCTGGTCTTTGGAGTACTTGGTTGTCACTGACCAAGACGGATGCTCCGGAACGCCCGAAGTGACCTCGTAAAGCAATGTGCGATTTAAAGAACTAATTTGATCGCAAAGAAAGTGAAATAAACAGGCTCACTAGAGTCACGTGCTCTTAATTTTGTTTTTACTTTTGAATGTCGCCCGACTTCTGAACTCTGACACTGACGTACACTTTAACTTTATTCTTCCTAACCTTACAAAAACCTTCGCAGCGGTATATTGCGTCGACGGTATTGTGTATTCAAGCATAGATAATTCATAATCAACCAGCGATAGTCCCCATGGTGCCCCGTTTGCTTGTTTAGGTTGAATAAACTTCTAAAATCCTCCTCTAGAGCTATCGCGATGTGTGGAATCAAAATAGGCTACGCACTTCGTATAAAGCGATTAGTCGAAACAATCGAAATGAAATCATCGTTAAACGATCGTGTGATTAATTGCATGGATATATGTAAGTTTAATTTTCTTTTATGGTGATTGTATCTAATCTTATTTGCCTTTGTCTTTAGGCAGGAGAACGGCGAACTACAGTCACTTGTATAAAAAAAAAACCCTTAAAGGGGATTTATATCATTAGAGAAAGCGCGTACAGAGCGCCCATCGTAATTTCTCGACATAATGCATAGTACCAGCAGATGCGCTGAGTCTCTAAAACTTATTGTAGTCAAGAAGCACTCGTTGCCCTCAAGAGGCTTCTTCGAAAGAAGGCAGGTATGAAATCTATTTTACATTAATTGTTTACCTTTGACAGGAAGTTCATATCTAAGATTCACTTACACAGTCTGGTTGATAGAGTATGCGAGATGGAGATACGAGTACGATACGATGCGTGTACTAAATGGAAGGATAAGGTATTTTATCTTTTACACCGTATCTCTGCGAGAACTACTACAAGTAGGGACCCCAATTGAATGTTAAGTGCCGTAGGCAATTGGTATTTCAGGCGTAAGATTTGCTAAGATAACGTATAACTTAGAGGGCTCTGAAGTAAAGATGTCATATCAATTTTTTTTGAGGAGCGAATGAGGTATTTCGTGTTCGACTGTTCGCGCTTTCCATGAATGATTTTGTTTGAGAGGTTCGACGGCCAGTATTTTGGCTAGAAGGGTAAAACCAAAAGACTGGATAACCACTCAAGGAAATGGACTCATATGGAAATAATATTGCCCAATCTTGTTTGAAGGTATTTTACTGAGACTTAAAACGATTTATCCTCAAAGCTTGATTTGTGCAGCTTCACTTAAATGATATTTGCCGAATTCGCCATTTTTGAGCTGATAAATTATAGAGGGGTGGTCGTTGCAATCTTAATCATCATCGGAGGGTCTGTAGTTCAAAGTTTGTCCATAGCCAAGAACAATTCTTATACGGAAAAACTATGCAACAACATCAGTTGTGAATGAGAGATGATAAAAAAAATGCTGACGAAGGCATAACAAGCATAAGATCACTTCCAAATTCATATTCTGTGTGTGAATTTCCAATATAACACCTTAATGACATGGAAACAAAAAAACAAAATAAGGCACTGTGAATTACAACCAACGCAAAATCAATCGAACCTCTCAAATCCTATCTAGGACAACCACTCCCGAGCAGTAGTGAACGGACATCTTCGACACAAACCATCTGAACCCCGTCCAGGTTGTGTGACAAATATATTAAGAGCGTTCACTCTTGAACCTGCACGAATTATAAAAAAGATAAGTGAGAAATGCAATAGATTATGATGATGATTAGATTACAGTTTTAGATGGGCCTGATATGCGCACCTGTCCGTTTTGGCTCTGCTTACAAATGATCATTCCTTTGATGAATTATTTCAACAAGTTCTCGCATAGTTGCGGCTTTATTTCTCGAGCATCGTTAGTGGATTTTGTCTTAAAATAGACGATTAGGTTTCCATTTCTAGAAACCACACATTTTATTGAAATATAAAAAAAAAAAATTAGGAAGTTTAATCTTGGATAGATTAGACCAGTGATTAAACTAACAAATATAGAAAACGAGCAATCGAATGGTAAGAATAGTGTTCCCTCCAGGCTTAAAGGGCTATATAGACGGCTTACAGACCCACACGATCCGGAGAGTAAAATCGGTGATCAATCTCCAACAATTATTTAAAAAAAATTAAAGAAGTTGGAGAAGTTGGAGAATTGCAAGTTCGCACTAAGGTAATAAAGATCGTTCTTCAAAATTCAATAGTCCAAGATCCAGGAGAACAGATCACAACGATATCCCATATGTCCGCATCCCCCAGACGACAGGCAATACAGTGACATTACGGAACGTGAGCATACTTGTAAGTTCAAAGATTATCGACACCAAAGACGGCTTCTTTATGACCCACCGAGGAAAGTCGCTTCGATCGGTGTAATCGAGTCTATGTATACGGCAAGCAGCTCTACTCCGTAGTAGAGTAGCTCTATCAGTTATTTGAAAATACGCTCTTTTTGAACCACCCATTTCTTCGCGCAGAGATAGAGAACTGCCGATCTGTGAATACCTATCCCCAAACGGGATCCTGCAAATCTCTGATCAATCAGTTTGCTTCCGTAAGTTAATAAAGTTTTCGAAAAAGTAGTATACGGAACTCTGTTCGGTAGTACGGTAGCTTGCTTGATCGACTTTGAAAAAGGCTTTCTTGTATTGTTACAAGGTGTGTTCAACAATTTCTTTTGTATTGCTCAGGCTAAGGAAGCCTTTGGTCTGACTAGGAAGCTGTTTTACAGTACATCGTTGACGATTTAAGAATTAGAAAAGCAAATGGTTTTGATTGCATTCGACACATATATATAAAGCAATTACCAAAGCTTGGAATAAAATATCTCACATATATTGTCAATGACTGCCTAAAAATAGGGTATTTTCCTGATGCTTGGAAGTTAGCCAAAATTGTACCGGTTTTTAAAATTGGTAAGCCACCTGATAGCCCTGAAAGTTATAGGCCAATAAGTTTGCTGAGTGGCCTCAGTAAAATATTAGAGAAAGTCCTTAAGGAACAAATGCTTAGACATATCTGCGATAACAACATCTATCCCAATGAACAATTTGGCTTTAGACAATACCACAATACATCTCATCAGTTACTGAGAATATGCAACCATGTAAAAGCAAATCGCTCTGTAGGAAAATCAACAGGAATGGTGCTATTGGACATCGAAAAGGCCTTCGATACTGTTTGGCATAACGGTCTTATATACAAAATGATTAACTTTAATTTCCCGTTCCATATCTGTGAGATAGTTAGAAGCTTTTTATCCAATCGTCGTTTTAAAGTTTATGTTAATTGTGGTGTTTCCAACATAATAACGTACAATAGTGGTGTCCCCCAAGGTTCTGTAATTGGTCCAACCTTATATAATATTTATACTTCGGATTTCCCTCTATTACCCAACTGTGATGCAGCTATTTTTGCGGATGATACTGCAATATTTTCATCGCATACGTTCGCTTCAAACATTGAGAGCGATCTTAAAAATGCGATGCAAGTATTAAAGACATATTATTCAAAGTGGAAGATAAAACTAAACGAAAACAAAATGCAAGCTATATTTTTCACAAGAAAAAGAAAACATTGCTTTCTACCTTCCGCTCAATTACAATTTAATGAAGTGAGCATCCCTTGGGAGTCCTGTGTTAAATATTTAGGAATCTTTCTTGACACAAAACTGATTTTTAATGACCACATAAATAGAACGATTAAGAAAATAGGACTTGCCATAAAAATGTTGTATCCTCTTATTTGTAGAAAATCCTCACTATCAATAGATAACAAAATAATAATTTACAAAGTGATTTTTCAAGCGATTCTTCTATATGGTTGCCAAGTCTGGGGTGATTGTGCAAAGTGCCATATAAAGAAATTGCAAGTATGTCAAAATAAGGTTTTAAAAATGATGCTTAATTTGCCATGGCATCACTCTACCCTAGATCTGCACAAAAAAGTGAATGTTGAACTGATCCATGAAAGGATTGAAAAACTTAAAACTAGATTTGTAGAACGATGTAGTTTTGCTGACAACCCCCTAGTAAAAGAAATATGTGATAATTAAATTGTTTTACTTCCGCTGTTATTTATTTATTTATATTCTTGCTTGTTTAGTTTGTTAAGTTTATTTATAATTTTGTTACTTTTCGTTTAATTAGTTTATTTATTTATTTAGTTAAGTACCTATTTATTTATTTAAACTTATATTATTATTTATTTATTTAATTAATTATTTTCATTTATTTTATTTATTTATTTATTTATTTATTCATTTATTTATATATTTATTTATTTATTTATTTATTTATTTATTTATTTACTTATTTATTTGTTTATTTTTTTTGTTTTGTTTTCTTTTTTTTTTTTGGTTGTATAGAAGGTTTTTGTCGTATTTTACTTCTAAAGCATATTGTTATTTTGTCTTTTGGTTTTTTTCCTTTATTCAAAATATCAAAAATTTTCAGTGGAAAGATATAAAATAATTATCAAATCCCTGTGTTGTAAAATGTGCGGTAGCAAACCATTGTAAATTTTACATACGAAATAAATATCTATCTATCTTGACGTGGAAGCTGTTTTACAGCAGCTAATTTGACCGTTCATTAAAAATAATATGCTACGTCGCCCTAATAGGCCCTGTAATCCCAAAAATTTTGATTGGCAGATTTTTCACATCAAACAAAACTGTATTCGGCAACAAGTTGTGTGCAGATTCGTAAATTCATAACCTTTTGTAACTGTTCTTGACTCGGTTGGCTTTTATATAGGTAGAGAGGCAAGACCTAAGCGGCTAGAGATGAGTTGGTAGGGCACATGCACAAGCTCTACTTTAAAATATGGTCGGACGAAGGCATGCCCGACGAATGGAATCTCAGAGAAAGGAGATTCTCATAGAATCTCATAAGAAACTATATATATATATAACTATAACTATAGAGGAATAAGTCTGCAGTACTGTGTGAACGCCTGAAAGCTTTTGTGGATAATCTGATAGGTTCCCATCAGTGTGGTTTCAGGCCAAATAAATGCAGGAAGACAATGGAGAATTATCGCTGCTCCATTAAGGTTGGCATCGAATTAACCGAGACTTTCGATGTTAAAAAACCATTAAGGCAAGGATTAAGACAGACTGTATGTAACTTCTTCACCATCGTGCTCGAAAATATCATACGAGGCTCACTGGCCATCACAAGGGGTACGATCTATTTCAAGTCTGCGCAATTGCTTGCGTATGATGTCAATAACAATAGGCGAGCACAGTGAGATGTCAATATCTTTGAAAAACATTGAGGCAGAAGCGACTAAAATGGGTCTTTCGGGTGAAACAAAATATATGAGTATGCTCATCCAAAAAAAACACTCCGCACTGTCGTCTTGGCCAGAACGTCACAATTTACTAATACAAGTTTGAAGTGGTCAAGGACTTCGTCTACCTTGGCTCACTAGTGACTAGCGGCAACAACACCAGCACTGAGATCAAACGCAGAATTATTCTTGCCAACCGCTGCTTCCTTGAGCTCAAAAGACAATTAATAAGTAGAGTCCTCTCTCGAAAAACCCAGGTAGATCTATATGTACAAATCAGTGATAATTCCGGTCTCCTTTACGGCGCAGAGGCCTGAACCTCCGCTACCACGGAGGGCTGGGATACGGCACCAGGAACTCTTCAGGTGAAGATATCCTAAACATGTGCAAGTCGTACGGTCTTATAGTGCTAAATACCATGTTCGTCAAACAAAGCCGGCACCTGATCACTTATAGCAGCGGCGGAAATGAAACTCAAATAGACTATCATTTGGTATCCAGTTTCATGAAGCCACGAGTTAAAGATTGCAAAGTGATCCTGGGAGACGCGATCGCTCCTCAACACCGTCTTTTCCTGACTGAATTTTTTATGGAGGCGAGTAAGAAGTCAAAGCAGCAAACGAAGGTGTCTGAGAGAATCAAGTGGTATAAGCTGGATAAAGTAAAAGGCGAAGCTTTTATTACCAACATGAAAAACTACCTCTCTTCCATTATCGATGAGGTCGGTAATGAGGAGTGCAGAGCACAAGACATGTAGGATTCCCTACAACAATCTGGCCTGGAGAAAGCCAAATCACTGCTCGGAACATCTAAAGGCCCCTGCCAACACGCAAAAGAAACCTGGTGGTGGACAGACGAAGCCAAAGCAGTGATACACGAAAAGAAAATGGCTTTCCAAGCTTGGTCAAAGTGCTCTTCTACTAATGGAGAGGAAAAAGCTCGCGGTGAAAAGGTATATAGATATTGCAAAGGTATCGCGAAGAAAAAGTGCGCCGAATTCAAAGCGAAAAGCATGGAAGGCCTCTATCAGGAGTTAGAAGAAATATCGTCTTCCGCGTCTGACAGGAACCAGGCTACCCAGGAGCTTCGACAAAGCAATTTGAACAAAGGAGCAAATATCTTTAAGATAGCCGCCCAGAGAAGAAGAAATGCTCAGGAGATTCGTTTCGAAAAGTTTATTAACAATGCTGAAGGCCAACTCCTTGTGGAAGACGAAAAAATTCTCCACAGATGGCGACAGTATTGCGAGGAACTTCTGAACGAACAGTTTCCCCGAGTGTACTTTCCAAGAGCCGCCCCGAATCATGCCAAAATATCCGACATCACAGTCGAAGAAGTCCGGTACGCGGTTAAAAACTCCAAGAAAAGAAAAGCTGTTGGGCCGGACGGGATACACTCTGAGTTCTGGAAAAAGATGGGAGACATCGGGTCTAGATAGCTCATGGTTCTTATCTCCAAACTTATGAGAGGCGACACTATGCCTAATCAATAGAGGGAAAGCTATCTTCTTCCTTTGCACAAAGGAAAGGGTGATACGCGAAATTGTGATAACTACCGTTCTGTCAAGCTGATGTCGCACACCATGAAGATCGTTGAACGGGTATTAGATAGCTGACTGCGGAAAATAATACGACTATCTGATGACCAGTGCGAGTTTGTTTCGGGTAAATCAACGACAGATGCAATCCAAAGTATAAGGGTCATGATGGAAAAGCATCGTGATTCTTCAAAGGACTTGCATGTGGTGTTGGTTGATTTCGAGAAGGCCTTTGACCGGCAACCAAGAGATCTTTTATGGGTAGCGCTAAGACAAAAAGGAGTTCCAGAAACCTACGTGCGAGTGATCATGGACATGTACAAGAGAGCAACGACAAGAGTAAGATGCACCGCAGGAGTCACCGAAGAGTTCGCAATCAAAGTCGGTGTACACCAAGGGAGCGTCCTCAGCTAACTGCTCTTTATAGCAGTCCTTGATTGCTTGCTTGAAGGAAAAGTGACGGACCCCAATGTGCCCCAGCTATTCTTTGCTGACGATGGAACCATTATAAGTGATGATCAGGCGTCCCTACAACGAGCACTTGATGTGTGGGTGGACATTTTTGAGGGACACGGGTATCGTATTAGTTCAAAGAAGACAGAGTATCTGTGCTGCCCGTTCTCTGACCCTCATCAGCCTATTCCAGACATTTACTTGAATGGAAGAGTGCTTCCCAAGTGTGAAAAGTTTAAATATCTGGGATCTATGATTAATAAAGAAGCAACTTGTGATGACGACATCAACTATCGCGTAAGCGTAGGGTGGATGAAGTGACGGGAAAACTCCGCCATATTCTGTGATCTAAAAATGGCCCCTAAGCTGAAAGGGCGGTCACTTCAGTGCCCCGAAGACAACTGGCAAAGTTCGTGCCAGCTGGAGATGCTTGTTGGTTGAGGCCGAGGTTCACACCTGACTGTAGCGCCGTCTAAGAAGAAGAAGAAGAAGAAGAAGAAGACCCAAGATCCAAAACGAAATTCGTCAAACTGAAGTCACAGAAAGGCTAAATTCTCGTGCAAGACCGGAAATTTACCGCCGGTCTCTTGTTTTCGCATGCATTCTTGTGTACGACAATTATGTTTTTAGTAAACTATGGCTTGGGTCATTTATCGTACCGGTCGACTTAGATTTGGGTCTAATATTCGACTTGGCAGGGCGGCTGTGTGAGAACAAAAAAGAGGTCAGGTGAACGGAGCACAGAGTTTGAAAATAAAATTCGATGAATTCAGTGGCATGTTAAATGCCATATCCCTCCATCGTCGTTTGCCATATACTACTGAGCAATACGCAATAAATTTGTCAAACGTTGCTTAGACAACGTGAGCACTATAAGCAATCAAATTTCGAGCATCTCTATTGAATAACTCATTCAAAAATTCGTTGCAAGATGCCTGTGGATAAGCACAGTTCCTGTGATAAACATTTTCAATCGATCTGTAGCTCTCGGCCACTTTTTTTTTTAATTATTTGCAAACTATAGTATCGACTGCGCCATCGGTAAGAGTAGCCAAGGCCCTCATATCCCGAGCAAATAGAATGTTCGACATATGACACTTGCTTGCTACACATGGTTGCTATCGTGATAAAATGTAATATTAATTTCGGTGCTTCACATACAGTTTATTTGTCAAAGAAGTGTTAAATTATTCTGTTCGGTGGCTGCTCGTGGAGAATTGTAGTGTTGATACCACCCAGATGAGATTTGTTTGTTTTCTCTTCTTTCCCATCCAAATATTTATTTAGGATGGTCGGTTGGGACCATCCATTTATGCTGTCGCGGAGTCAATAATTGATCCCATTCATCGCTACCTTCGAATTGATCACCTTTTTTGGTAGACACACATATTTCCTGCTGTCCGTGTTAATGCTTTCGATAAGAAACAAAAACCTTAATTGAAAAAGAAAAGGGGCTCTTGCACATAGAAGGTGGTTCAAAATGTCTCACCACCCACTAAAAAATGCTATAACTTTGACAAATTCGATTTGTTTCGATATTTGTGAATTCCGGGTTCTTCAAGTACCGTTGATGTCAGATTTGACCGTGGAAGCAGGTAGACCTAAGGCGAGTTCAGGTCCTGAGAAACTCTCATTTGAGCCCCTTCTAGCGAGTTCATCGGAGATCTCGTTTCCTGAAATCCCAGACTGACCTGGGACCCATACAAGCCTTAGTGAATTTAGTCTTCCGACTTTGTTCAAAAATGTCTTGAGTTCAAGCCCTCATTTGGAGATGGGTAGAGGGTGTGACACAGATTTGAGTGCAGCTTGGCTGACACTGCAGGTGCATATGCTCTTCCCTTCCACTTGTGTTTCATTACATAGTGCGCATGGCCATTCGAATTGCGTATATCTCTGATTAAAAGGCCAATTCATATTTTCATAAGGAAAAGTGCAGTCGGACCTTTTCGCGTTCAAAGAAAATCCCAGGGCCTGATCCCCACCCAGACCTAGAGCCATCTATAAAAATAGTTCAGTATCTGGCCAGACCCAATCCTGACGCCATGGAAATTTGACTGCGAAATTATAGTGCAATTATAGTGCTTTAGTGGTACATTGACCAAAAAAGCTTGCTGTCTAAGATGATTCCCAGGTACTTAGCTTCCTTGGATATCGGAATGGGACTCTCAGTATTTTCCTCCTTCTTGTGAATCAATCAATCATTCTTTGACTAGATGCACGAACCTCACGAAGTTTCGGAGGAATTAGCATTGATCATGTTGTAAGCAGAGAATAAATACGTCAATCGCGAAGACAAGGGAGGTGCGTAGGGCACAACAATGTGACATCGAGACTTCGTCTCCCTTCTTTAAGCTCTCCCAAATGCTTGCTCTATCTACATAAACCATATACCTGAATGGGGAAACTGTAAACACAATGCAATTAACGAAAACCTTGATTTAGCGTACCATACATGCAAGGTAATCTATAAGGCAAAACTGGAAAGTCACAACTGAAGCCTAGTTAGAGTCAAATAGAGACATCTGAGCAACCTTCGAGCTGCTGTGATTTCGTTTTTCCAGACCTTAAGAAGGTGATGATAGCCAAACTTTTGTTGTTAGACAGAATGAATCGTCTCTTCACCCGACCTAGACGGGGATATGATAGTAATACTTAAGCTGAAGTCTAAATAAGCTCTTCGAATCTCTATTGAACTTTTGAAAGCTGTAGCTGATATGACCATAGACAAGTCTGTAGATGAATCGAGGCTGTGAATGAATCTCCTGGCTAAGAAAGGAGACTTTTTACCATCTGCGATAGTGAAACCTTTCGTCCTCAACTTAATGACATCACCACCATCATGCTTTGCTCAGAAAATCATTATTAATAAATAAGTCTCCGAAGCAGTTGAAATCAGTGGCAGAATAAAGGCACAGTTCAATAACTTATTCCTACCGAAATGCTTACCATTATGGTCCTATTAATAATCATGTCCAGCACAACAGCATAAACCTTACCAATGGGAGAGTGAAGAAGCCGTTGGACGGTTTAACCGACGAAGCTAGAAGATGCAGTAATATGTATGGCATAATGGCACTTTCGTGGTCTTCAAAAACTTATTAGATCATAGAGTGGGTGCCCGTACCGTCAGTTTTCAGATTTTCACTTGTTAACAATCATCTAAGTAAGAAGTTGCCCTTAACGTCGTAATAGAACGTCCGTTACGAATGAGAAAATCTGTAACTGGAACACTTCATCTACAATGTATGATACTTCAAGCCAACATAACGAATTACGGAACATCGGTCAGCAATGGCCAAAGTAAGTCAGCACTTCAAAGGCGATATCCAGTCTATCTCAATCATTAATGATTTGAGATCAGCTTTTTTAACCTCAACAGCAACAAGGTCCATGTAATCTCAGCTTATTTGAGAATCATTCAAAAATAATTAACAGTCATTGGCGAAAAGTATTTGTACACCGCCCTAGGGCATATCTTAACTTTCGACTGAAAAAATAAACGCAAAAGTACGTCTGTTACGCAACTGATTGAAAACATACGATTACGAGTACGTGTACCTATAGTACGTACAACCTGCGCAAACGCTTATTGTATATTTCATGAAAGTAAAACCAGAAAGTCATCTTGAACGAGATCTACCAGTGGCAATGGTAAATGGAGAAAAGTAACAACTTCAACATCAGCAAGATCGCGCTGTAAATGTCTAGATGGAGATACTCATATGAAGTCATGATTGAAGTGAAGGCGAAAGGCATGCCTCTAGTATCCTCGAAATTCGAGAAAAATGTCTTAATTACAATTGGCCACGAGATGGATGGCCGATTATATCATCTGTTGTACACTTTGTTAAGTCTACAGGGGTCTACGTAGGTACTTCTCCAGCTAAACGCCACTCCTGCACAACTGACAGCGAGGGTTCCGGACCATCTCAGTTTAAAGTACTACTATAATACATAATGGCGACGTCGGTCTCTAAGTGTGTATGTACTTGATGCTATCGAACTAAATACTTTCTTCCAAATTTCACCGCGCGGTAAGTAACAATTCACGAATAAACGAAACCTTAGCCAGAAATTGTGAAATGCATAGATTTTTAATCCACTACACTTACCGCCTCTTGTGGCATCGTGTTGCAACTTCTTAGCGGTAATTTGTACCTCAACGGACCCTGATGATCTCTGCGAAATATATGTACGAACATGTACTTACAACGGAATAATCTAATCTCTACTTGAAGCTTACCGATATTCGGAGAGGCAAGTCGAGTTCTTCGACAGGCCTTTGGGATAAATCATTCCGCTGAACAGACCGTTCTCATGGCTTGGCGGCGCATCTTTGATTGTGATTAGCATCGAGCCGGACATGCACTGTATCCGAACGGTCGGCTCAACGCCATTACCGCCATTCCTATGCAGCGAAGGTGAATCTGAAAAAATGAAAGAAAAAAAGATACAAAACTTATACAGTCTCCATTTTCCTTTGATTTTTTTATTTAATTCAGGAATTCGGTAATGTGATTGGAAAACATTGTTAACCGACAACTGATACGATCGACATTGTGAAGAAGTATACGCAGGTAATATCGGTAAGTGCTTCTGCACACAGATAACCAATATGCCTGGTATAAAATGTACGAAATGTTTTGCTTTAGGCTCCAGTCGAACGAACGACACCAATTACTGGATCGAAATGATGGGCAAGAAGTGTGTTTTTAATTAAGTTTATTTGTTTTTGTTTCTGAGCTATCGTTTCCTGGTCTTGTATTGTAGTTTAATTTTCTTCGCCATCCTGTGCCTAATTGAATGGAGCCGTGTTTGTCAGTGTCAAGTGTTCTTTGGTGGAGAATGTGTGGATTTGAATACCATCAAGAACTTTGACGTCAAGAGGGTTTGTTAAAAAATTAATTATTTTATTAAGCTTAACACACATACTATTTGTTGTATTTAAAACCTGTTTAACCAGTGAAGTGACTAGTGTTTTACGTCGAAAAACATGTTTATAGTTAGAATTCGGCTTCCTAGTGTTAAGCTCGTCCAAAACGGCCATGAACGCCTTTTAGCTGGTTCACTCAGAAATAAATAAATGATTTTCGTATTTCTCTTTTTATTTTATTTTTGTTTATTATGTAGAGTAAACAAATTAAGCGGCATGGTCATTAGATGCTAATGTATTCGTCAGATGTTGAATGGTATTAAATCTAATTTTAACTTGATTTTTAGCAATTAGTTTGTCTAGTGATTTTTTTTCATCTACTTTGGTGGTGTTGCCTGCTGCTTTAAAGGTGTATACTTAGGGGCTTAATTGAAATTATGTATACCGATCTTAATGCTCAAATCGCTATCATTAATTTCATATAATACCTTTGAAAGCCAACCTTCGGCAGACTAGAATAATATATCGGCCGAGTAACATGCATTTGATTATACTTCTGGTTCTGGCATACTGCCTTTCAAAAAGCCACATTTTTCCATATCAAATGGAACAACATCAAACCAAAAATGACAGCCATGATTGGTCGAATTAGAACCGTGTAGACTTTAATTTCAAAGTTTTTTTTTCCATTTCATTCCTATTCCATAAGTGATTGCCTCTAATTAATGTAATAACCAAATAAAATCAAGGCCGCTGGAAGTGAGGTCCTTCATTGTAGACTAACCTTTTTTGGCCACATGCTTATAGGAACAGGGGAATTACTCAATTGTCCGTTAAAATAATTTTCTGTGTATCATACTGCAAAATTACTTGAATTTGGAGTGGTGGTCCGATAAGTACTTAGCCTCACCGCCAGATGGCGCCAGTATCGCAAGAGCAAGTTACTATCGTGTAGTACATTCTAGCTACTGTTGAAATTTCAGCCAGATCGGACTCGTAGTTTTGTTTTGACCGCGTGTGGAAACGTGAGTGTCCGCGGATTTTAGAAACAATGGAAAAAGAGCAATATCGGTCGGTGATTCGATTCTTGTTTTTGGAAGGGAAATCCCGCAGCGAAATCAAAGAACTTTTGGATGCTGTGTACGTTGACTCTTCTCCTTTGATGGCGACCATCAAAAATTGGTTTAACGAGTTTCAACGTGGTCGCACGTCGGTTTTTGATGAGCCACGTCCATGTGCCCCGAAAACGGCTGCCACGGAGGATAACGTGACAAAAATCCACGATCTCGAATTGGCAGACCGCCGATTGAAGGTGCGCGTCATATCCTGCATGAAATTTTGGGCATGAGAAAGCTGTCGGCGCGATGGGTGCCGCGTTTGCTCACTCCGGACAACAAGCGCAACCGTGAGACCTCATCAGAGTAGTGTTTGACGCTGTTTAAGCGCAATCCGAAGGAGTTTTTGCGTCGTTTCTTGACAGTCGACGAAACATGGACCCACTGGTACACACCAGAGACCAACGAACATTCGAAACAGTGGACTTCACCCGGCGAATGTGCTCCGAAGAAGGCGAAGACTGTCCCATCGGTCGGAAAGGTGATGGCCACCGTTTTCTAGGATTCACAAGGTCTGATCCACATCGACTACCTGGAGAAGGGCAAAACGGTCACAGGGCTGTACTATGCCAAATTATTGGGCCGATCCGACGCCGAATTGAAGAAAAAACGGCTCCACTTGGCGAAGAAAAAAGTGTTCTTCCACCATGATAACGCACCGGCTCACACCTCCGCCCTCGAAACGGCCAAATTGGTCGAATTGGGCTACGAACGGCTGCCCTATCCAGATTTGGCCCCGTGCGACTTCTTTTGTTTCCAAACTTGAAAAAATCACTCGCCGGGCAGAAATTTCAGTCGAATGAGGAGGCCATCGCCACCACGGAGGCCTACTTTGCAGACCTCGAGAAAACGTATTTTTCAGACGGGTTAAAGAAGTTGGAGCATCGCTGGGTCTAGTGTATCGAGCTAAAAGGAGACTATATTGAAAAATAAATCGCCATTTCTCCGAAATTTTTGTTTTTCTTTTGTAGGCTAAGTATTTATAGGACCACCCGTAATACTTGTTTTTCGTATAAAAAAAAAAAATTATTTAAAGTGAAAGACTATGTTATTCAAGTTATTATCCATCGTGATATTTTCTCAAAGAATTAACAACGATGGCGCGAAAATTATCAGAGAACATCATTTGGCTACCGGAGGAAGCGCTCGACTAGTGGCCAGATTTTCTGTATGCCAGAGCTTTTAGGGATGGAAATTCCACGAATTTATTTATTCCTAAATTTTTGATCGAAAATATATTATGTTCTTGTACGATTGGGAACCCCCCAAAAGCTGATGAAACTGACACGAGTGTATGAAACTCTATGAATGTTTTTCAAAATATAAAGTGACTTTTTATTTTCCTCGAAACGCATTTATTTACTCATCAATATCATCCTACTGATATGCAGTTTTTGGTATAGCCTTGCGGTTATAGCGATTGGGTCCTTATCAGCTCATTCATAGCAAATTTACACGTTTTTTTCATATTGCTTCACGGAAACAGCGCATAAATATTGCCCATACGACACTACACCATTGTAGTAGAGGCTAACAATGAGCTAAATTTCCACATTTTACTTGTTTTTTGTTCTTTTCTCTTCTGGTCGTTTCCACTGGGATGATTGGGCTTTGGTTTCAACGTTATACATATTATAACATATACACATGTTTTGTTACCAGTGATGAACCTTTTCGGGAACCTGGATAGTCATCCTCGATATGCGATATTGAGCGATATTCATGCAACCGTTCTTTTGGTGAAAATTTAGTAATTCTGAACAAATTTCGCTGGCATACGTTTCATGCCCAAAATAATTGAAAAATATTCATGGCATGAGCCAACCGGTATGCCAACACCATTAGGAACTTTTTTAATAGTCATTGGACGATTCTCTTTAACAATTTTTCTCACTGCTTGAACGTTTTCATCCGTTGTTGACGCGCTGGGACGTGCAGGGTTATCGTTATTGAAATTATCTTGGCCTTCTATGAAAAGCTTGTACCACTCATAAAATGTTTGTTTTTGTTCGGAGTAGGCTCGCCAAATGCCACAGCCAATATTTCAAGTACTTAATTTTATTTTTCAGTCATATTTTAATACAGATTCTAAAAGTTTTTTTTTCAATAGCGAAAAACCGCCAAGCATAGCAAAACAGGTGTACCCTTTATCTATCCTTTATATATGGACTTAGAAGGGTGGGAGATCTCTATCGAGCAGGAACAACTTCATAAAATAATTGTCACTCGTGAACTACAATTTTCTCCCATACGTATTTTGGTGGGTGGGATGCCAATACTATGTCGCAAAAACGCCTCATCTTTTTTCTTGCGATCATCATAAAAAATAAACTTATATAGGGACAGACCATGAGTTGTCGATCGCATAAATTGATAATTAGAAGGAGTATTATCTGCCGATTACGGTGCAATAGTAGGACTTTCCATTTGAGCGTTTCTAAATTTTGCGACCTCTACGAAATCAGTTTGACATATGTATCTTTCGGAGTATTTCGGCTATTTTATCTTCAATGCATTAATTGTAGTCGATATTGATCTGCAGTGATGGTTTTACTCTTTTTATCCCACCAAATACTTAGTTTGGATCTGTAGATATGGGCATAAACTAACACTTTCAGGGCTAGGAATTATTGTAATTTACAGACTTCTCATTCGAGAGACTTCAATTCCATGCAAAATTCTCTTCCTGCCTTGCCAGTGAAGTAGTTTTTGACAGGTAATAAATATTCAGACAATTTTTGAAATCTTTGACAATTTTTTTCACCTGTGCAGGTGGTAGCGTGTCTTTCAAATCGAAATAACGCACAATGTTCCGACACATTTGCTTAGTTAGAGCATGATCACCATAATCTTGCACGGAAATATGATGACTTTCGGCAGTACTTTTTTTCATGTTAAGGTAATGAAGTAGAACATCCCGCAAAAACAATTCATCCGGAAATAAGTTCGGCATATTCGATAAAGTAAAAAATATTGTTATACACGCTCTTACCGAATGACATTCTTCCTATATACTGAAACTCATGCCTAATGATAGCTGTTTTACGAAAATTATTTGGCATAGGTAATGGATGAAGAATGTACTACCGCCATGTCGGGTAGAATATCACGAATTAATTCCAATACTAATTACTTTTTATATATATTTTTTTAAAATGCTTACATGTCTTAGGTAAGCTAAAAATACCCCATTGGCCCTACATTTTTAAGTAATAAATGAATGACTTACTGAAATAAAATAATGAAAATAAAATAAAAATTAATAAAAATAGAAACATTTTTAGAACAAACCTAGCATCTGATTACTATTTTTATTTCTCATAAGACTAACGAGCAACAACGAACTTAATCTGCCTTAATATTGCATAAATTACATACCTTTAAAATATGATCTGTTTTCTATTTTTCATTATTTTTTTGTTGTTGTCTTTCATTGGTTTTTCTTTTTCTATTTTTTTTATTTTTGTGTTATTTTTTATTCAAATTAAAACTAAAAGTCAATTACAACTAAACCAAAACAATTCACAACTCGAGGCTTCTTTATACCTTAGCCTACCATACTTAGCCTAGTCTACGAAAGCATGTCGTTGGAAGAGGCTGTACAAACATAAAGTACCGTTCCATCCACCAAAGGCATTCTGATGCTGTTGAAATCGAGCTACTGAACCTAATGACTTGGCGAACCTAAGGATATTTTATGTAAATATTGAAAAATAGAAGAATGTCTGCGAGAAAGAGATGTCGATCTGGTCAATTTATGAAAGTTTCATTCGCAAAATTGACTAGGTAGACACCTGATTGATTAGATGGCGTTACAGCTCATGAAGGGCTGGAGTTTTTTTGCGATTTTATTTGCGATTTGTTTTTCACACAAACTAACGGGACCTACAGTTTAATGCCGATTTCGAACGGCGAGAGCTGACAAGCTTTTTCAAGGCAAGTGTAGTACACGGGATTTTGCCAGTACCCCCCCGAGGAGAGAAGTCGCGAAATTAACATTTGATGGCATTATCGGGGTTCAAACTCGCTCATCGCGCGTCAGCGGCCAACACGCTACCACGGCGTTCTCAGGGTAAACTGTGCCCTAATTTTTACGATTGGGTTTCGGAAGTTATTATCAATTACTTGAATGGTCCAGTTGAACCATTATAATATTCTGTTTCTTTATTTATTTATTTTGTGGTAAAATTTGTCGACAAGCAGAGATTTGGAGACACAGGAGAGACAGAGGAAGGCATCTCGAAAATTGTCACAAGAGTCTCCAAAAAATTTCGTGCGATTATTCTTAACATCGCCTCAAACAAGAAACCCGAACTGTGGCTATAGTAGTTGGTGTTCTCTTATTACCAAACACTTCTGGATCTTCCAAATTATCGATCAAATTTACTGTAGTTGTTTAGGAAGGCGCTAAATGTTTTCCGTGATATTCAACCTTTTAGCAGTGAATAATCAAGATTTTAGCTATTTTGCCAATTTGATTTTTCCTCTTCCTTTTTCCCCAGCTTTACCGGTGGTTTCAACCATGATATTAGTCCTGATCTGGAAGAATAATCTAACGCCTAACTCATCGCTGGATATAATATAATTTGAACTGCTAACAGCTTGCAACCGAATACTATCTCCTGAAATCTGTAAATTTAAGATTTTAGAAGAATAGTATTAAGACAATGATTGGTAATTAACAGTACTGGAAAAAATAATAGAAACAAGCTATTTTTAAATTTTTAATCTGGGAATTTTTCACCTGAAAAAAAAACAATAGTATTTGGTCGTAGCACCCTTATTTTTAAACACTGTTTTGCTTCTTGCTTTTTGAACCACAATTCTTCTTTGCTTGCGTCTTTACATTTCACGATTTTGCGTTCTAAATCGCCCGACAAGTGTTCCATTAGTTTAAGATTGAGGAAATGTGGTTCATGTTTTACCATTATCATGCAAATTAATTAATTATAAATTTAATTATTTTAAAAAAGATATTTTTTTTATTTTCTTCTTGAGCACAATAGTGATAGTCTTAACTCTATCAATTACAACCTTAAACTGAACTCTACTCTACTTCTTTGCCATCAAGCGGACTCGCGATCTCCCGTCTCCCGACGTCTGGGTCCCACGACGTGATGGAATGTTTCGCCGTCCGATGTGCAGCGGATGAAGGTGTCGGGTACTGTCCTTATCTGTCTCGCAGAAGGTGTCAGGTGCGATCACTGTTTATCCAGCCATTCCTGCGTGGGATGATTTATTCACGAGTTGTTTTCCTGCGGCTGCAGGCATGTGCTTACGTTGCAAATGATTGTTAGCTTGCTGGGTGTTAACTTGCATAAGTTCTAATTTCAGTCGCATATTCTCTTCAGCAAATGGTATCATAGCTTAAGCACACATTTTATTCCTTATTAAAATAAAGTGTTCCAACACCAGATGCTGAGACTAGTTTTCACAGTAGAGATGTATGTTGGTAAAAGCAAGCCTTTGTTGTAAATTTTTCTTACCAAGAAAAGGGACGTTTCTTGAGTTCCTCACCATTCCCAATTGTTCGGCTTATTATACGTAGATTAAACTGATTTTTAAGTTCTTCCGTAAAAAGACGTTGGTCGAACCAACCATTTTCCCATTTCCAACCTTTCGATTCTTCCTTGGAATGATAATGGAAGGTAGGAAATACCTTCCTTTTAGAACACTATATTATTTGCTCTATTCTATCCAATATATGAGGTTGGTCCAAAAAACAAGGTGACTTTTTGAATTTTGAGAAATTTTGTGACTTTCGATTTCCGATTTTTTCCGACTATTGAACAAACTGGATGGAAGAATTTGTATTGAATTTTGTGTGTAAAATAAAATTAAGTGCTCCAACTGAAATATTGGCTGTGATAATTGGCTTTAGAATAAACTCTACTCTGAGCAAAAAAAACATTATAAGTGGTACAAGCTCTTCACAGAAGGCGCAGCAGGTGTTAGTAACTATGCCCACCCTGAATGCCCCAGCAATTGTTATAGAGAATCGTCGAGTCACTGTCAGAGAGGAGGATACTGGAATATTAGTTGGCTCATGCCATGAAATTTTTTCAGTTATCACTTTTCTTTCTTTTTTCATCACATAAGCCTAAAAACTCTATCTGGAATAGGTCTCTAAGAATTTAGTTCATGGTTAAGCATTATATTGAAAGAAAATATTTATTTATGTGGCAAGCTTTTTGATCAATTCGAGTTTAATAGGAAGCTTTTTGAGGAGCACGTTGATTGAAATACTCGTTTCTGAAGCCGAGAACATGGTGCTCGAATCCCGCAACATCCAAGTTGAAATCATATTTCGCAGCGTTTTCTATTCAAAACATCAGCAGCCGAACAAAATTCAAGGGAGATATAATAACCAAACTCCTAAGTCAAGCTACTAACAAATTTTATATAGACTTAGCCACCTTTACCTACCCTGCTCTTTGCCTTTTAGGCCCGAGGAAATGAAAAATATATTTTTACTGGAGGGTTTGGTAAATCTTAGTTGAAGAAAGGAATTGAACCGCGGCTTTAAATTTTAATCCAACTTTTGGGCACTTGGCCACATTCAGAAGGTCAACACTAAACTGCGATAACTTTCAACTCAGTTCTTAGTTGCTGGGGAGATATTTATTTATTTTATTATCAACCTAATGCTAGTCATGGGAGGTGGGGGCGACCTAATTTACTGGATATGATTGCGGCATATGATTTAAGGCAATGGCCGATATTGGACATTGCAAATTTGACAGACGTGCTTTACTAATACCTTTTACACAGCCTTTGCAGATGGAAAAGAGACGAAGGCAACTATTCGCTCTTCACTTTCTAATCAGTTTCTAAGTAAGATTCTAGCAACATGACGATTAAATGCTTTATGACTTTATATACAAACGGTTCCTAGCTTTTTCTCTAGAATACTAGCGTCGAAATGCCTTTAAAGTAAAATGTGAGGGCAAACCCTTCACACCATTTTCATAAAAACATTAAAAACCAACCATATTAATTTCTTTCAGTATATGGGAGATTGGTATGAGTACAAAAAGTACCCCTCAGACCTGGAGAAGACCAGCAAGTGTAATATGGACACATTGGAATTGCGTGACAGTGGCGATGTGACCATCTTAAAATCAAGATTCAATACTCTGTAAAGCTCCTTAAGCAAGTTTCTAGGATGCCTTAATACAAATTATCATTTTCCTGTTTCTAGTTCCAAGTCCTATTTTGAACAACTCGGAAGTGCAGGCGACATCAAGTCCGGAAGAGTACTCGCCCAATTCAAGGATGATGCAGGTAATAATCTCTCACATTCCCCATCTGTAGATATCTTTGAAATCCATTTATCGTATAGCCAGCGCTAGAGCGAGATTCTGGGTCCTCGACACCGACTATGATAGCTTCAGTGTCCTTTATTCATGCATCCCTATCAGCGATCATTATCATTTGAGTGAGTTTTTCAATTTAGCCTACTTTTCCTTGATTATGATTACTTTTCTTATTTTTCGGCTGACTAGAAAATGTCTGGATCATGACGCGCGAAAAGTTCCCTGGAGCCAATGCTGTCGCTAAAGCATTCCAGGTATTGCGGAAAAATCGCTTGCCCACTTCCTACTTGATAGACACTGACCAAACTGACTGCTCGAGACGATCGGGTTTCATCGATAAAATCATGGAATATTCAAAATAATTTTTCAACCCAATATTTAGCTTATAGTCAACTTATTGAACACATGCATGCAAAACATATGTTATCGGTTTTTTTTTTTTTTTGGGAAGGGAAGCTGCTCAGGACTCGAAAAACAATATTTTATAAATCTAACTAGGATTGGAGACACTTATTTTCATTAATTAATAAAGTCATTGGGAATTGGAAGTACATGTTTATCTTAAAGACTCGTAAAAAAGTAGGTAGGTTCCCTATTGCGTTTTCAAGAAGGCTATAAAGACGCGGAGGGTGACTGGCGCCTTGCACACCCGACGTATCAATGGCTAAGGAAAACAGGAAAAAAGGGAACGAAACAGTGACAGACTTCTTGTCTAAGCACAATCAGAAAAGACGCCCAAGATGTTGGCATGACAAATGCTCATGTTATGGACTTTTATTGGATGTTTTGAGTAAGAAGCGAGGGATAGCAAAATGTGTGCCAAAAGTTTTTTTAACTTCTAACAGCGGAGAATAGAAGTCGTTTAGGAGTCGTTACATAAGACCAACATGTATGAGGAACTACTGACATAGGTGATGAAGGCTATTACGGGTATAACGGGCATAGTCGTCATTCCGGAGTGTTCCAAAAGTATTCCGTGAGCGAATAATCAAAATTTTATTCACAAATCTAAAATTCCCGAAATTTCTTGAACACACCTTATACAAGGTGGCGCAAAATTAATCACCCTATCGGAAGATATTATAATTTTTGCAAATGGTATCACAGCTCAGTCATATTTGACATTAGTTAAAAAGACAGCTGCAGAATACAAACAGATAAGCAATGGAGAGCTATATTTCGTAAAAGCATGTAATAATTGTGTCGATTTTTTTGACCAGTGATCCGTCGATGGTGTTGGAGCAGCGTGAATTTCGACATCGATTTCCTAATCGTGTCACGCCAACTGGCCAAACATTTCGGCCCTTAGCTACTCGACTCAAATAGACTGGAACCACAGGAGACCATGCAGTGCCACCTTGTATGTCTAGAACGAGTCATAAAAGCTTATGGCAGATAGTTGTATACATACTCTCATAGCTTTCAGTAAACTTTTTTTTTATAAAAGCTAACGCTGTCGTTTCGCCCGTATCACATATAAACTAAACCCAAACCTGTGAGAAATTCAAGCCCTCTCCAAGGCAAAAGTCACATGAATCTATAGAGCCGATCTTAACGACTCGCCAGCTTTAATGAATTCAAAACGCCCTTTATGGGCTCAACCTACACAATCTGGTACACACTTATACCAATTCTTTGTTCCGCACGTTTCAAGCAGCTTAACGTGTATCTCATTGTTAAATGGCGATTCTTATATGCAAACTTGATTTGCCATGAACCTTCCGCTATGAACTTCATGACACAAGAGACCACCTTGCTGCTGCAGGGGGTTCCCATAAGGTTCGCACAGAATACTCGGCCACTCTGCCATCTATCTATCGTGTTCCCGCATTCATGCACACGTCGAAACATTCATTAAATGCATTTCCAATCATCATTACCCATGCGAAAAGGGAAAAGAAACAAAACCAAAATGACAGATTCCTATCCAGCCTCTTAAGTCACCATAACAACTCATCCTACACGGCCTTTTAGTCAAAATCAGTCCCGAGGGTCTCATATAAGTAAAGACCACAACACACGTAAAAAGAACACGTTATCCACTGATGCAAGAGAGGCCGGCGGCGCATCGACATTAAATCAATTCGCAACCAAATGAACGTCGAAGCGACTAACAAGCTATGCACCAGGAGGCAGCACTATAAAGATGAGATATGCGAATAGGTATAGTATTCGAAGATGCAGATCGCATTGGCAATGACATTGACTGTCCGTACTCCACACGGTGAACAAAGAATTTGCCTTCCAAGAAGATCACCTCCGTGTTCTGCTCTTGCCACAGCTATACCTGCACTTATGTCGAGTTCCTTGAACCCAAGAAAGACAACCAATACCACGATCGGTTGTGAACCACCATGGCATCCCAAAGGAACATCGCACAGTTCGCTGTCGTGGTCCATATAAGGGGGAACCTCTTCGTTGTCTGCCATTATTGCCATCTTTCTTTGTGCATCTGTTCTGCTGCACAGTAACAAATGGCAAAACTGAAAAGGTTCGCAACGACCTTAGTACTGAGCATATGCTTGACGACCATTACATTACAAGACACCATGGCATAGGAAGGCACGGTATACTTGAGCCGTTGGATAGTATATAGCGGACCCGTGGTCGTGGTTGTATATATCTGCAGTTTTGCGGATCCGACCATGTCATCATGAACTGCAGCATGAACTGAAATCGAGGTATTCTCTTCCTCGTCTTGGCTTTTATTTGTGAGCAAAATATTGCCTTGCTCACATGCTTGCGGTGGGTGCATTGAACCCTTACATATGTCGCATGGCAGCCACCATAGGGTCATGAAATGGGATATTTCTGCATAGCTGCATGCCTAAATATCTGTAGATTTGCATGTTTCTGCATATGTCGATGCATGCAAATGCATATCAGACTTATCGCATGCGGAATTCATATAAAGGTCAGCCAGATTATGCGCAAGAGATGTGTTGCTCTTTGTGTTGCGCGTGGGTTGAGATTGCAATCGACAGACGGTGGCGAATTAGCAGGTTCCAACGGAGGCCTGCATAAACTTTATGACATTGGCGTGGACGTGATTACAGAGTCGCGCATTTAATAAGTGCTTGTGTTAAGGAGGATTGTATTTCCTGGGTGCAGAAGTTTATCATATCGGAGGTAAGAGTGGCAGAAGCCTGTTGATTACCTCACGGCCCCTGCAGCATTCTATTGATTGCCTCACTGCCCTTAAGGTAGAGAGTCTAATGATATTCTTCAATTACTATAAGGTACCCGTATATCCCTAAGGCGAATGTGGCTATGAAAGGGGTTAAGTTACTTGCATTGTTTGTGAACATGCTCAGAAAACGATGATACGGCAGTCGTTGACATTCACTTTTCTTCTCATAAGGCTTCGCTTCAACCCAACTCCCTGACGGATCTTAAATAAAATTGCTCCTGGTGTTAGAGTTTCATAACAGCGATGAAGCATTAAAACGAAATTGGTAATTAAACGTTGTAACTAGAAAGGCTTCCTTACGAGGATTCATATCAGTCATCTTAAGCTAAGGTATGTAAATACTTGTTGTAGGACCTTAATCACTTAAAAGTAAAATATCTTGCTAATATCGTGCCAATCTGAAGCAAAGTCATTCGTTTATCGAGTTGAATTTTTAAATAACATTTTGCAGACATTCCAGCTAATGGCTTACGGGCGGAGAGAATAGGAATAGTTTGCCTTATAAAACCTAAAAGACAATCTTGAGCTATCGACAACTTTGTTGAAATATTATATGTATATATTATAATGTATCATAGTTTGTAAAGGAATTAGGCAATCCACTGATTTTCAGAATAAAAAAAAAAACACCTTCATGAAGTCTTTCGGAAGTCATGTCTAAATGTTTTTTTTTTTATAAAACATCAGTTATCTAAATTTTTGCTAGTTTTTTCTCACTTTTATTAAAAACTTGGTTCTTAACAATTATATTTAAAAAAAATAACCAAATAACCAAGAATTATGCCACTAGTCCAAAAACCACACCATTGTTCTTATATTTAATTCTTTCTATGGTTTTCGGGTATGGTCTTTGCCGTAAACGCGACAATTTTGTTTGTTGACGAAGCTGAATTTTGTAAGGATGCAAATGCAAATCCTTATTTAAAATACGGTTCCTTGTGCATCAATGTTCTTGGTAGATTGTCCACTTTTTGGTCTGCACAATAATAATTTCCGATCTTCGGCAGAACCAGTTATTCCAGTTTTCAACCCAACTCTTTTATTTTTGACTCATTTAATCATGGATTTTAGGATAAGTATTTTTTAAGGACCGAACATTATCATAATAAGTTTGAAGAACTTTACGATGGAGATCTATCAGATATCAAGCTGACAAGAAAAAATACTACACTTTGATCTTAGGCATAAAGCCGAGAAACGACAATCCAGGACAATCCAGACCATCGAACTTCTTCTTCTTCTTCTTTTCCTTTTTTCCGGCGTCGTTATGGTCAGAAGTGTAGGACCATAAACTTCCCACTTAACTGCATTCCTACTGGTCCGCTTGTGGGGTCCGCCGGTTTGACCTCAGAAAGTAGCGGCAGGCTTCCCGGTTTGGGATTACTTCATCGCTGAGGCCAATCAAATGCTGTGTTTTTGCATTTGTTTGCACCAATTGTTTTTCGGCCTGCCTTTTTTTTTTTTTTGTGACACGGGCATGCTCCAGATTTTTTTGTTTGATCTTACTCTTACAACACCGGTGATCTCCAGTCGTGTCAATCCACTGATTTTTTGCATGTACACTTGTGGGGCAGTTTAATGGTGGTATATGTGTCCCTAGGCTCACTTTGGTGTTTTCTAAATTGCCTAGATGTGATTTTTGTTTACTTTTATTTTAGTTGCCTTTTACGACAAGCAGACCAGCGATAATACCGACAAATATAGAAAACCAACAATTAACACCCTACACCAAGAAAAAATGAGAATTCGCTCCAAGCTTAAACAGTTATATAGACAATTTACAGACCCATACGATCCTAAGATAAGGACATCAAAGTCGGTGGTCAAAAACCTCCAAAAATTATTAAAAGGACATTACAGAAAAGGTGTAAGTTGAAAAACAGCGGTGGTCTCCCCCACCCCTAAACGGGATAGAGAAAAAAACAAAGCCTGCTAATCTCCTATCAATTAGTTTGCTTCCGAATGTTAGAAAGCTTTTTGAAAAAGGAGTAAACAGAGCTCTGATCAAACGGGTTGAAGAAAAGAAAATATTATTGTATTGTACAATATCGGATAAACAAGTTGGTTTTATAGCGAAGTATGATACAGTGGAATAAGGCAAAAAACCAATATATAGGTGCTTGTCTTGTCGACTTTGAAAAGGTTTTCGACACCGTATGGTTAGAAGGTCCGTTTCATAAGCTCATCAAGCTTGGTATGCTAAATCACCAACTTGGCTTGGTTAACGTAATAGCTATGGGAAAGAAGGTTAGATAATAAAAAAAAGTTTTACATAAGCATAACTCTCCGATACTGTTTAGTATTTACACCAGCGATCCCATAGGTTTTCTGAGCCATTACTAGCCTATGCAGATGAATCAGGTCCCAAAATTGCATCATCAATCCAATGCTGTTGTGTGACTCATTCATGTTAAGAGATATTGCGATGATTGGAAATTAAAAACTCACTTCTCCATTGGCTCCATTGTATAGAGCCTCAAGGAATACCAAAAAGAGCTGCAAGAAAATCGCGATCAATCTGTACAATTGTACAGAATATCCTACTGGAGCCTTCGATATGACAAGGAGTCCATTTCGCAGCAGTCAAATTGACCGTAGGGTTAAAACCATGGGCTCTAATAGGGATCATCATCGCGTATGGTTGTTCGGTTTAGTGTAGCGCCATCTTATATGAAAAAGATTCGAGTATTTATGTGACAGTGTCTTGGGTTCCGTCTTGGAATGTACAGAACGCCCAGTTCATTAAGTATTACCCTAAGAAGGTAAGGAAGAATGACAGAGCAGCCAAAACAGAAACGACAATTTTCTTAAAATAGCCCGAAAGCACATCACAACGGGAATGAATAACGAAAATAACCTCAGGGGCTTACTGCCCCAATTATGGATACCCGAGAGCACACTCCGATCGGGCTTTATTCCCCCAGAAGCATTGCTCCATATTAATTCCGAAAGGTAAGTGCAAAATAAAGATGGAATCCCGGTAATTTGCCCATCAGAGACGGGTGCGATGACAGTGCTCAGGAGCTCATTCGTTTTTTAAAGTATATTTTTAGTTTTTCGATTCACTTTTATTCACTATTTCTTAGATTTATTTTACCCTAGACAGACATTTATATATTTCTTGTAGATATTTACATGATAACTCCCAGTTTAAAACAATGTCGTTAAGCAGCAGCTTGTTACTAGAAAGTAAGCAGGACAGGCCAACTAAAATAGAAACCGGTTACTCGGAACAAATGAAATAAACACAATCAAAACCAGTATACAATTAGACTTTTCATGCATAGTATTCATGGTATAGTGGGCGCTAGAGAATCGACTCGCTTATGGTTTAAAGGTTATTCAAAAGACAGGAAATAAAAAGTTGAAATCAAAATAAAGAGTTAACATGGAAAAACTGTCCAACTATGACGTGTCGCAAGGGTCGAATCTGGATCCTTTACTTTTCATTCTGTATCAGGAGCTTGAAGATGTTCTCATTTTTTTATGAAAGTTAATGCTTTAATTAGCTCCATCGCTAGCTACGTTTGCCCATCTAATTGGCAGCATACGAATTCCACTGCACGTCTTTTCATCCACTTGTTGGCATCCTCAAAGGAACGGAGATGCTGCTTTGACAGGTCGTGCTTCATCGATCGAAACAGGTGGCAGTCAGGGGCATTGTCTGGTGAAAATGGCAGAAAGGGGTAGAACATTTCATTTCAGGGTTTTCAGGTAGTTTCTAATGATCTGAGCAATATGTGCCCCACGGATATCATGAAGCAAAATCACCTTGCCATATCTCTGCTTGTATAGCAAACTTCGTGATGGTTTCATTCGGTTTGAGCAGCTCAAAACTAATCAAAGTCTGCTGATCCCACCAAATGCAGAGCAGAACCTTCGAACCATGGGCATTTGCCGACGATATTGATGCATGGCTAGTCTTCTACTCCTCTTTTAAAAACGTCAAAACCAGTCTTCCACTGCTTCAGCTGCAGATTTTTCTGAATAAAATTGTGCAATAAAATTCTCCGTAAATACTCTATCCTATCCGTATCTAACATAGTCTGAAGTTCAAGCTTGTCTACAGCACCTCCTTGTAGATGCGTTACCATGTTAAATAGTATGTAAGTAATTCCGACATAAACTTCTATTAGGAAACAACGAGAGCTAATTCAAGGTTTTGATATTTGAACGATGTGCTATTAGCTTTCATTCTTACCGGAGTGTATGCTACTCGAACGACACGTCGATTATAGTGAACCACAAGAACTTGGCGAAAGGTGTAGAAAATTAAGAATGCAGTTTCGTCGGTGGCATGAAAATGTACTCAACATTAACGCTAAAAAAAATGATGCCAAAATAAACATAAAAATTCGTTCGGAATGCACAATGTTCAAGAATACCCAATACTTCGAGACGTAAAGGTGCTGGAATCTATGGTTGGCTATACTATTAAATTAAGCTACCGCATAACCACGATGTTGAAGAAAACGAAGGCACTTCGCCTACGTTCTATTTTATTTAAGCTATAGATGTCAGTCAATACAACATCGGCTTGATGGAGCGCACTAAAGCATGTCATCATGACTTGAGGTAATGCACCACAGTTTAAAAGACAAAGAATATTCAGAAAATGATGAGATTACAGTGAAACCAGTTGACTTGAACTATTCTTAATTTCAGACAGCACTTACAAGACACCAACGCAACAGGTAGTAAACAAAAAGAACAAAAGAACAAATATATTTTCCCGAAGTATTGAAAAGAGTACACAGACATTATCCATCCCAGCTTCATTCCATGAAGTACCCACTGTGTTACTTCCACTCACAAATCAAATTTAAGTAATTAACACAACTCAGAAATTACACAACAAAATTTGAAATATCCATTTATCTACAAGCAAACCATTTGGGTTTAGCAAAAAAAAAAACAAATATAAAACTCGAGCACAAAAAAAAACCAAAAAGTACTCGTAATTACCATGCGTACGTAAAGAAGAATTGTCCATCTTGGGCGACTTTGTTACTGTCACTCAAGCTCTTTAAAGTTGCATTCGGAGCAAGAGTTCTGTAAAGATCTCCAGGAATCTCTTTGAGTTAAGCAAGGAGTGAGAGGTACTAAATCGTAGGTGGAAAAACAATCGCGGCAATGTGGCATGCGAGACAGAATACTGCTTGTGAATTCTAATGTGGTGATTCGTGTGATTCGCTTAAGACCGAGTCTTTTAAATTGATGGGCATTCTTGGCGAAACGAGTATTGCGCTTGATTTTCGTGAAGGAATACAGTTGGCTAGCTCGCTTGAGCATTGTCTGTAGAAATAACGATAACACATTTCGCAGCAACAAGCACCACTCGTAGATAATGGCTGATTACTCAGGGTCGGATTAAGTGACAGTAGGCAGCATTGAGACTTAAAATCATTAAATTCTACTCCATTGCTTATACCCCACTTAATTATGCTGCCGAGGTCGGAATTGAATGTGCTTAACATAGGTTAGCGTTCCAATTCTGCAGACGAAATAGATATCAAAAGTTGAGGGTACTATCATCAGCGAATTTCTAGTAGGAGACAGGAAATCATTTATAAAAAAATCGCCTTGGGGAACACCAATATTTATTTAGAAAATGTCAGACTTGCGACCATCCAAAACGACTTTAATTGAACGGCTCGAAAAGTAATTTCTAATCCATGGCAGAAGTGGTTCTTCGATGTTATGTTAACGCCAAACTCTTTTAAATACTTTAAAAATATCAAGCGCAACGATCTTGCCTTGAGATCGTGCAAAGATTGTTTCCGCTTTTCGGTGAAATTTACCATTAACTAGCCAGTCGATCTTTTGCTACAGAAAATATCGTTCATTAAGAAGAATACGCAATGCAAGACGGTTTATCAGCGTTTTCATGACCTTAAAAAGAAAGGACGTTAGTACTATGGGTCGATAGGTGAGGGGAGATTCATTGCAATTGCGATTCTGATTCATATCGGGAAGGTTATGGAGCAAATAGTTACAATAGAATTTGAGATATCATCGGAGAGCACCACTCGACATGCAAAAATCAATATGACTTTCAGAAAAATAAAAGTATCAGGTAGTTGCATCAACTATTGCGCGTTTTTTAATTGACGTCATTTGCCAATTGCCATAAAATACACAAAATAAATTTAATACCGAAAATGTTATTGAGAATAATATTTATGATATATTGCTCAATCAGCCTGCAAGCTTTATTTAAGCACTTTTAACTGAATTTTGAATTAAATGTATCGGAAGATCATATCATATTCGGCATATTTTACTATTTTTTCTCCGCAAAAAGAAATCGGGAAATGAAGGCAATTTTAGCCTAAAGAATCAACCTTCCTCGGGTAGGCCAATTGGGCTAAATGATGACCTCCTGAAGTCCACCATCAGGATCCGATAAGTACTTAGCCTCACCACCAGATGGCGCCAGTATCGCAAGAGCAACTTACTATCGTGTAGTACATTCTAGTAGACGGCTACTCGTAGTTTTGTTCTGACCGCGTGTGGAAGCGGGAGTGCCCGCGGATTTTATAAAAATGGAAAAAGAGCAATATCGGTCGGTGATTCGATTCTTGTTATTTGGAAGGGAAATCGCGCAGCGAAATCAAAGGGCGTGTGGATGCTGTGTACGGTGACTCTTCTCCTTCGATGGCGACCATCAAAAATTGGTTAAACGAGTTTCAACGTGGTCGGACGTCGGTTTTTGTTGAGCCACGTCCAGGTGCCCCGAAAACGGCTACCACGGAGGAAAACGCGACAAAAATCCACGGCAGACCGCCGATTGAAGGTGCGCGAGATAGCTGAGATAGGAGGCATTTCAAAAGATCGCGTGGGTCATATCATGCATGAAATTCTGGGCATGAGAAAGCTGTCGGCGCAATGGATGCCGCGTTTGCTCACTCCGGACAACAAGCGCAACCGTGAGATCTCTTCATAGTAGTGTTTGACGCTGTTTAAGCGCAATCCGAAGGAGTTTCTGCGTCGTTTCGTGACAGTCGACGAAACATGGATCCGCTGGTACACACCAGAGACCAAGAAATAGTCGAAACAGTGGACTTCACCCGGCGAACGTGCTTCGAAGAAGGCGAAGACTGTCCCATCGGCCGGAAAGGTAATGGCCACCGTTTTCTGGGATTCACAAGGTGTGATCCACATCGACTACCTGGAGAAGGGCAAAACGGTCACAGGGCTGTACTATGCCAAATTATTGGGCCGATTCGACGCCGAATTGAAGAAAAAACGGCCCTACTTGGCGAAGGAAAAAGCGCTCTTCCACCAAGATAACGCGCCGGCTCAAAACTCCGCCCCCGCCACGGCCCAATTGGTCGAATTGGACTACGAATTGCTGTCCCATCCACCGTATTCACCAGATTTGGCTCCGCACAACATCGACGTCTCGGACAGAGCGTCACAATGGGCAGCATGAACTTCGAGGTAGTCAAGGACTTCATCTACCTCGGCTCCGCAGTAAATAGGGACAACAACATCGGCACCGAGATCAAACGCAGAATTACTCTTTCCAATCGCTGTTTCTTTGGGCTCAAGAGGCATTTGAATAATAGAGCCCTCTCTCGAAAGACCAAGTTGGCTTTATATAATACTCGAATCATCCTAGTTCTACTCTATGGTGCAGAAGCAACGACGCTGTTAAAGCGGATGAAGAAGCTCTTGGTATTTTCGGCAGAAAAGTTCTGGGTGCGATCTTTGGTCCTGTTTGCGTTGATGGCATCTGGAGGAGAAGATTCAATCACGAACTATAAGATGGCTGGGCCATGTAGAGCGTATGGACAACACAGCTCCGGCCCGAAGAGTCTTTGAATCCGAGCCATTGGGACAACGCAACACAGGACTCCCTCAACTCAAAGAGCGCACACAAGTGGAAAAGGACCTGAACCAACTTGGTGCGCGAAACTGGAGAAGGCTGGCAGGAGATCGCGCCGGCTGGAGACACTTGTTGATTGAGGCCCAAGCCCACACGCCATCAAAGGAAGAAGAAGAAGGCATTTAAATATGGCACAATACGTAGGTTACAATCTAATATAAACCAACTTCTTGATGACTTTGCGAACTTCTTTAACACCGGTTTAAGGAAAAGGCATCACTAACAATCACTTTGATATACTCGACCAAAATCAACTAGTCAAAACGATCCAACAAGCGTCCTAGTTAACTGACTGCCAAGATGCGATAAGCTTTCACGTGAAAGGATTGCTGTAGCAGCAAAAAAGATCGCAATATAGAGTGCCGGAAGGTTGGAAATTAGGCCCACTTCTACTAACATTGTATACGAATGAAACGCTAAGGTATTTGAAGAGGGTCCGTTTGCATATGCGGATATTCGATGTCTTGCTCTCTTGCATCAATCTGTGTAGGCAGCAAGGAGATTAATGCGAGATGAGTTTTACGAAATCGGCAAATGGGCTTGACAATGGGCTAGCATTCAACGCGTCACAAAAAAAAAGCAAAACTTATGCAAATACGAAATCTACAGCAACAAGTGTCACCAATCCTATTAAAGACCTTTAGATACGCCATTAAATTTAATTACGAACATGTAAATACTCATATAAGTGATATACCTAACAAGCTAAGAGCAAACAAGCATCTTGCATTGGTCTGTCTACAGTGCGAATCTATGATAAGTGTACCAATCTCTTGGTAGAGTCTAGGCTGAGGTATGGTATACTAGCTTGGGAAGGTGCAGCGCAAAACGTCGTTAGATTATATATCCAATTGCTACCAAATGACTTAAGTAGAGACAATATCATGGACATCTCAAAGGCAAAAATGATGCCTAAATAGTTCCAACTACATAATAGTCCAACTCGAGCCTTATTGTGTCACTTCAGTGAAAACTTTCCGATTACGCCATCACTATGTTTGCCAAATGTTACAATTTGACTGCACCTAACAGTAACATTCCGCAATTTGATTATTTTTAAATTCCCTCGTCATATCAATCTCAATGACGGCCTGTCCATTTTCTGGACATCATCAGTTGTCATTCCACCTGTCATCAATCACTCTAAGCGACAATTTTAATTACTAAAAGAAAAATTAACAGAATCTGCTACTCACTTGTGGCCGTTGGTATCTGTGCGCCATGTGTACTCAACGTCGCCAATGTCTGTAAAGAAAAACAAAATAATTTAGTTTCCATGTCATATTCATTCAGACAACGTAACGTAGGAACAAAGAAAATCAGGTTAACGACTGACGGAAGAAAGTGATCAAGTGGCGAATCGACAGTAGATCGATCTTGTTATGTGATCGACCGCGATTATAAAATTTGCAATTTTAAATGGTGACGATAGAGCTCATATCATTGGATATGTGCCACCTACAGATGTTCCGGTTTTATGCATAACACCAGCAGTAGTCGAACGTGATAGACCGATTTGACATTTGATTTGCGGTTTTTTCCTAATATTCGATTTGAATTTGAAAATTTTTTTTAAACAGTTTATATTATGCGACCAAAGACTAAAGAAATCAATTGAATGTCGGCATGTGGTGGGCAACTGACGCCAGGGAGCATGCTCCCAATACCGTAAACAGTGCGATTTTAAAACCTCATCTATCAGAGATGAATCAAAAAGGTGCGCATCATCCATGTTAGTGGCAATTTTCCTAATTTTCGGCTTGATTAGCCTACAAAACGATGATGAGAAGTGAAAGTCTTAATGCGGATTAATGTCTTCCTCCGGAAATGATGATCATGGGTAATCTGTTGGATGCGTTCATATTCGTGGAAACTCATAAATGGAGTTGGACTCCATGGGGGGACGTCCATGTGCAATTGGACATAGTAAAATTAATTGTTTGTGAGATTTCCAAGCTTTGTTCGAATGCACTTAGATGTGGATTAAGGTCAAGACGAGTTTTTTTTTCTTTGTCTGATGGATGATCTGTGGGTGATTTGGGTAGATTTTATTTACTGTACAAAGTAGAAATAGGTCAGTTCGGTAGTTCAGTTCAGCTATTAGAACCGTAGGGATTTCGTGATTAGCGTTTAAAATTGAAATAAATATGGAAACGAATGGAGTTGCTTAGGGGCTTTTTGTTATTAGAGAAAATAGGTCAAGACGCGTGCCAATAGGCGCGTATTCCTCCTTTGGCGAAGAAAGCACAAACCATTTGAGAGAAATAAAAGCTGCCTACATGTCAATAAACTTGACTTTTGAAACACTCCCATAGTCAACAATTTGCAGAAGCTCATGACTATATGAAGAAAACTGCCGACGTGAAGGATACCCATAAACAATGCGATCAATCTCTGTCTTCAATTTTTTTTTAATGAACCTCGTCGGTCGACATTGATGGAACCTGTCTAAGTGGACGGTATGCCTTAGGAGCTTCTTCGAAATATATTATCTTTCAATACAATCTTTCAAGGGTCTGAGGCGGAATATTCGTTCGCCATTCATTTGCTGTGAGGCTAGTGCTCAGCAAGAATAAAATGAAATTCTTCCCGCCCATATACAAAATGTCCCTCCGGCGAGGGGCCCTTGAATATACAATTGGCGGTTATGGTAAAGGTCCGATTTTCCGATTTAAAAATGTGGAAAAATCTTTACGTTTCATAATCATTTGAATTCGTATTTCAGAAGATGTTTGCATGTGCATGGGTAGGTAGGTTTTATGTTTGTTGCTTTTTTCGCCTCGTTTATCTCTGAAACAAATAGAGATATTGACTCCGAATCAGGTTTATTATAATAAAAGCTTTGCAAAAAAATGTACCTTCTATTCTTTATAACGATAAAATGTTTACTTCTATTACGAGTGAAGGCGGGAGCGTTGGCATCAAAATGTATGATTGGCGATTGGACTAGTACCTGGTTCGATAGGGTAGTATATGGTCATAAACTGCAGGTGGCAAGAGGCTAGAGTAGTTGGGAAACGACTGCTTGAATAAAAAATAAGACGTATTTTATCCAGGACTTGTGTTAAGTTTCGAATTTCTGAGAGTATTTTTCAAAAACGATTCGTGAGGGAAGGATTCCAACAACATGTTAATGTATTTACAAAAAGTAACAAGAAATGTATACTTTTGCAACTTATACTAGTCTGATTCATCGAATATTTTTTATTTTGATAAACATATCATGCTGGTAAATCCGCTTGAAACATGCTGGTTAACAAGTTCAGCCACATTTGCTAGTTAAACCATGTGGGATGATACTATATCCGTCCGTGTTGCAGCCGAATAACTGCCATTGTTGCAATAGAAAAAGTCGAATGAAGGAGAGTTTTGTTTTATGTATCATACATTATGGTCGAGATATGGTCGAGGCAGTCTAGAGTGGATCATTGCTTACCTAAAATAACGTATAAGGTTTGTTCGAATAAACATATTATTCAGAATGAATCTCTGTGTGATTCTAAAAACTTTTGCCAGTTTTTTTGATCGACAGTTCGCTTACGATAATGTTTTTTGAACCAGTACCAATCTAGAATTTGAACACTACAAAAGATATTTTAATAAATAGCTATTTTTTGGTGTTAATTTTTGAGAATATCTTCGTCAATTAGTTTTCGAAGCATATGCTCATCACAAGAGATATAGTTCTCGGTCATTCTTTCAAGCTTTTATGGCCCTGTGGCATTACGAATACTAATGGTTCCATTACATCGACAGTTGTTGACTTTTCGGCGTGGACTAACGACTGTAGGAATTATTAGAGAAAATTATTTAAAAATGTGAGTTCTTCGAATACTGAATGACACGTAACATAGCACCATTTTGCTTCCATATTCATGCCATCAAATCGATAAATGAAAAACTCATTTATCGCGGCTCTGTACCGAAGTGGCTGTAACAGACTGGCTACCATCATTTTTTGAAGAAATATGGTCCGACGAATACACCAGTTCACAGATCACACCAGATTGTGTTTTTTTTTTTTTGGGATGTAATGACGTTTCGATTTGGATTTGATTTGGATTATTTTTACACCAAATGCGAACATTTCATCGAAACAAACAATGGCCACTTGGCTATAGTTTTTACAAGAACTGGGTCTAGGCCTTCAAATCGAGATCATTCCGTAAGATTCCGCATCAAGTGGACGGACAAAGTCTAAGCTGCTGTGAACGACGTCGAATGGAAAATGTTGATCTTCTTCTACATTTTAAGGGGTCGGCGTGGTGCAATGATAATCATCACCGGCTGTTGAGCGGAAGGTCTGTAGTTCAAGTCTGGCCATAGCCAAGAACAATTTCTATACGGAAAAACTGTGCAACAACATCAGTTGTGAATGAGAGGCGAAAAAAAAAAAAACAGTGCTGACAAAGGCATAACACTCGCAGTACAAGGTCACTTCAAATTTCATACTCTGTGTGTGCATTTCCAATATAACCCTTAATGACATGGAAACAAAATAAGTTACTATGAACTGCTGTGAACTGCAACAAACGCGACAAATTCAGTCGAATCGCTTGAATCCTATCTAAGACAACCACCCCATTTTCTTCTTTGACAGAAGCGATCTGCACCCCGTCCAGTATGCGTGATACCATAACAGAGTCACTTTTGAACCTGCGTGAACCCTATAAAAAAAATCACTTCAAGAGATGCAATAGAACGCAAGAACGCACTTTCCTTAACAAAAAGTATTGTGCGAAAGCGGTGAGCCATAAGGCGAATAGCGATATGAAATGGTCGATTATATCGAGTTTAGGGTTCCGGGTGTAGGACAAGGCAGAAATCGGAAAAAGTCTCTATATTGCTACAAAAGACAAATGTTTGTACTTTTTTCGTATTAAAATTACTACATATTTTAGAAAGGATTTGTGTCACATATATAAACGAGTGTCTGTTGCTTGAAAAGGGCCTACAAGTTTTATATTAAAATGACAATGGGTTGCGGATTTAACTTAATAGAGACGTAGAAGGACCCCGATTCATATTTCTTTCATTTACAGAGAGAAGAAAAAGCTGTGATCAAAATTCGACTCTCTTCTGAGTATTTATGGAATGCAACCAAATACCACGTATTTTTAGAATGCATGTCTTTATCTTCACTACGCAACAATCCTCATATAGGTCTCTCGACAGAACTAGCTTCACTAAAGCAGATTCCTTAATGATTTTTATTTAAATGATTTTAATGAGTGAAAAAAGATTTTATTTAAATAAAATAAATACAAAATAATTTGTTCAAAGTTTTGTTCAACGCTAACTATGACTTTTTCTAATCTTTCTGGCAATTCATGTAATCCGGCCCAAAAAACCCGTCGTACTTTTTAAGCCCAAGAGCAAATAGAACCAATTTTTGATACGTTTGATTGAAGTGAAGCGTATTCCAGAATCGGCCTTATGCATGGACAAGTGGCAATCGGATGGCGCAAGATCTGGACTGTATGGCGGGTGGTGCAAAACTTCCCATTCGATATTTTCCAAGTAAGTTTTATCGGGTTCACAACATGTTATCGATCATCATGATGATGGAAAATCAATTTGTCGCGCTTTATCTCCCATTCTGGCCGATTTTTTTCTTTATTGTTTGGTTCAAACGCAACAATGGGTTTGGGTAGAGAAGTCCATCGATTGTTTGACCACTTCTCAGCAGCTTCTGATCCCTCCATATATACAGAATTGCTTTGACAGCATGGACATTTGGTTTTGCACCCGATTTGGCTCGTTGGTCGGTAATTTTCTCCGCTTGAGATTATCATAATAGCTCCACTTTTCGTTGCCAGTAATAATGCGATGCAAAAAAGATTTTTTTTCGGCGATTAAGCTGCATTTCGCCTTTCGACCTCTCTCGGCTTTAACTCGTATTCCAATTGCTTTTGAATCAATTTCAGTGCCCTTAACCATCTGAAATTTGCAACATTTAATGATTCTGCAGGTTTTTCTTCGTTTCACAGGGATCTTCATCGAGTCTTGCTTCCAATTCTGTATCTTCGAAACTCACAGGTCGGAATCGGAGTATGATCACCATAAGTTTCCAGTAGCAAATGATGACTTTTCTTTTAATTAAAAAAGTACTAAGCACGCATTTTGACATATTCGCAGATCAAAACAAAAAGAAATGTATCAAACACATTGACAATTGGATACACACTACAAGTTGAAGCCAGATGGCGTAGCTTTTATATGCGGCTGTTACAGTATGGTCGGATTGTTTAGTACTAGTAGCACTATCTCCTATAAATCCTTTAAAACTAATGCAAACCGTTTTTCAAATGGCGCAGATAGATTTTGGCGCCCTGTGGTGCCCATGTTGTCTTAGTAACATCTGTCAAATCTATTGTTTATTATTGAGTCACTAATGCCAAATGGCCATGGCAAGTTACACGATTGAACACCACATCCAAATAATAAAACTTTATTATCAAATTGAGTGTTCGTTAGTACAACCGTTGTGCGCGTTGCGCCCATTTTACGGTAGACAAGGTGGCACACAGTAGAATATTCAGCGTTTGGTAGCCAAAGTTGGGATGATCAGTTCAGTAATCATTCGTACATCAAAGGAAAGCAAGATCGGCTGAGAATGTCACCGCGGTCCGTAAAAGTGTACAGTAGAACCCGAGACAGTTGATTCCTCACCGTGCACAAGAATTCTGCCTTTCGCGGGCTTCAACTTGGCGAATTCTGCGTCGTGCCTACACGTATAAGATCATAGACCATAGACAACGCCTTTGTTCACTGACTGAGCTTCGGAGCGCTTGGAAGAGGTCCCCAATTTTGGCCGAAAAATTATCTTTAGCGACGAGGATGAATTTATGGATGAATCGTTGTGTTAACAAGCAAAATTGCCAAATATGGGACGACACCAACCCACACGAGACTTACAAGGTGACACTGCATTCTCAAAAAGTTACCGTTTGGTGTGGATTTTGGGCCGGCGGCGTCATTGGTCCATACTTTTTCGAAAACGGCATTTGTGAGGCGGTCACCGTGAACGGCGGTCGTTACAGAACAATGATAACCCATTTCTTATAACCCAAAATTAACCCTAGGACGGCGTTGTATGCAACGCAGCGGACGCCACAATTAACATTCTGCATAAATGGATTGAGGGTAAGGTTATTTCTCAAGATGTGACGTAAATTGGCCACCAAGACCATACGATTTCACTCCGCTTGACTTTTTCTTATAGGGCTTCCTGTAGTTGCAGGTTTGAGTGAATAAACCATAATCGACTGATGTCCTTAAGGTGAACATAGTACAGGCCATCGCTCAAACTCAGCCGGATCTATGCGGAGAGTCATTGAAAATTGGACCACTCGGATCCCGGCCATCTAAATAAGCCAAGGCAGGCATTTGAACGATGTTATACTTCATACACAATGGCATATTTTCAAATAAAAAAATAGAATTGTCTCATTCCATTCCAACACCCCCCGTGCTGTTACAGTTTACCCTGCCAAATCTTCAGATATTTCATTAGAATTCAAAAGGTCTATTATAACATACATAGAGCAAAGTACTGATACTGATACCAGAATTCAAATCATCTGGTTACTAATTCACCTCGTTATTGATAGCGAGCTGATCGTCCCCTGTAGCGATTTAAGACTATTGACCCTTTTTAGCTCTTTTTAGATATTTGAAAAGGTTATTCAAAATTCAGTTACAAAGTCGAATTGTAGTGAAATTCTTTATGAGCATTAAGACGCAAGCGTCATACCGACTTAAAAAAGCATTCTCGTGCTTTGTAATATTTTTCGGAGTATTTCAATAATTTTTTTCTTCGATGCAGGGCTCAAGTTCATCAATTGTAGTCATTAGCGACCTACAGTGATGGTTTCATTCGGTTTAGCAGCTCATGGTAGGCCACGCCATATTAAAAATATAGTTCCTAAGTATGCCTTCTGCTTTGTAACATATTAGCGATTAAAATTTATTTTCGATCTGCATTTTGGATAGCCAATTCGAGTCAGCCTATATCCACTGAGTATTGCCTCATGGCTCATCTGCTCGCTTGAATGGATACTGTTTCACATGTGGTGCCTGTCTTAGGCACAAAATACAGAATGATCCAATTAGTGGTACCAAAAGTAATTTTCAAAAAGGTACCTTTATAATCCAGATTTTGGTCAAATTTTTATTTTATTATATTGCCTGGTTTTTGCCATTTGGAAAAAAATAAAACACAATTCAAATATCAAATACATAATTCATACACATGTTTTTCACATGCATATCTTTAACTTGAGACCAAGAAATCCAAGATCCTATTTAACACCTTCACTAACGATAACCAAATTTTCCACAGAGCGTACATTTTGATAGTGGATAGGCCTCAAAACTTCTGTAACAGAGGTAGAGGAATTTTTTGGACAGAATATAGTAGGTCCAGGTAGGCCATTATGTCGACCATCATGTGCTCGTAATGCTCGAAACAACCATACTACAGAATTACTATCTTTGTACATAGTAGGTTTTCTTGATTTTAAGCAATCAGTGATGCCATATTAATGATGATGATCCACATTAAAGTACGCCTTAAGCTAAATGGAATCGAGACCCCGAATAGGATAAACTTATAAAAGTGTAATCGCTTAAAAATGCCTATAGGGTTTGAAAACCTACCCGCTTTAACAGTCATCATACACTTACTCCTTTTTGACATATTCCAAAAAGGGTCATCTGTAGAGCGATACTGCTTTGTAATTCCACGAAATCGATGCTCAATAAAATAGTCGACAAAGTAAGAACGGATAAGCGTTATTAGAGATAAGCGTTATTAGAGAACAACCTACGCAGATTGCTCAAAGGTGGACTGCGAAATGTCGCAGATATTTTCTTCCAAAAAGTACAAGTAACGAAATGTTGATCTTTTTCACGTCGATCGCCTCTAGCGATAGGAGAAGTCTTCCTCCTACTTAGCCGTACACCTACGCAGACATCTCCATACCACACATTTCTGTTGATCTGTACTCGCAGTTAAGGGGCAACCAAGGCCAACAAATTGGTTACTACAATATATATTCCATGTTGGTGAACCATGACAAAGCTGTTCCCAGTTCAATGTTCACAGAGACTGAATCCCCGGACGCAGTGATTTCGAAGGTAATGAAAGAACAGATGCACAAACCCTAAACACGTCTCTTGCATAATCAGTCTGTATTTTGATATGATGGATACAGGCAATCTTCACCAAAATTTTCTAAAGCTAGTCGGTTAGAAAATAACGAACTGTGGTATGCAGTGGACTTGTTATAATAACTGATATATGAGAACCTTACGAAGCGCTTATAAAGAAGACATCTGAAGAATGGTAGTTGTAGTGAAAGTAAAAGTCTTATAGAGCGGGTTTTTTTACGACCTAAATAAGGTTTCTAACAGGTCGGTCATTGAGCTGATATGTCATTTGAATGCAACTATGTGGTATCAAAACATCACACCAAAGTTCTAATTGGGTATTCGTGAGCTATCACTATGACCTATCTAGAGTTGTAAATCAACAGCATGATAATCTACTTTCACTGGAGCAGAATGTGGCCTAGTACTATAGTGCACAATGTATTTGATATAAACAGTTAAATGATCAATGAAGGCAGAAGATTTAACCATTTCCAAAACTTTTATATTGATTTTGCTCCTCCGCCCATGCAACTCTATAACATATACCTGTTTCTATTGTAGGTTTGCTTGACATTTCGAATGATGAAGCAATCCTATCAAGGTACTTCCTCCGACAGTCATCCAAACACCTACAACTACTAAAAACACAATTAAGCCAACGACAAAATACTTACGAATATCTGTAGTGCCGTGTAGATGATGCGAGGGGACGTCATTTTCCTGCAAAGACAAAGAAAGTAAAAGACACATTAATGACTTAAATAACAAGCAAACAAGGTAATACAAACAACAACAACCAATAGTGACTCAAGAAGCCTTGAAATAGCCACAACTTAGCAGCTCCATAGCTTGCCAAACAAGATTAAACGGTATACGTGACGTGATCGTCCATCCAAACTGATGGATGATGCCAACAAGCACGAACAAAAAACAACCGGGCTTAGCCCACTCTCTGCCGGATTGGTGTAAAAAAAAATTATCTATTTCACAAGACCAACGAAAAAGGAATTTCTTGGTAGATTTTGCGATTCGATGTGCGGTTTCTTGACGACAACGACCACGTTAACCATCAAAGACCGTTGCTAGTTGGCTTAACAAAATTCAGAAATTCAACTTAACGGCGTGACGTTAAGCGTGATGTGGTGATGATGAAGATGATAATGATACTCCATGTAAAGCAGAAGATACACATGTATCTAAGCAGTTTGAAAAAAAATCGCAATATATGGACACACATGGGGGGCGTTAGGTCCCGAGGTTGGGTGATTGATTGCACAAGGTGCGCCCTGGGGTCAGGACGGAGCAAAGTTCACTGACTCGTATTCGTGTATCTAATTCTGTTTATTTGCGCTTGTCTATCTGTCTAGAGAACTCTCACTGCGTAGGAATGATGGTACTATAACTCGACGAGCAAAAAACCAGTGACACATCACACTCGAAGAGGCGTTACAATTTTCAATGCTTCTCGCTAAACTTGAAATGCAAATTACCGCCTTTCAGTCCCCCAATTTGCATACATATCTTTCTCGGTTCCATCGCTTTCGTAACGTTTGAATCTACCCGAGACGAGGAGAAAAAACAGATAAATTGTAAATTACGCGAAGACCTCAAGGCGCAGCTGATGGCATTTAGTCATACAATGGAATAAACTAGTAGATTGTAGTATGGATACGTGTAATTAAGCGATTTTACTGATTAAGGGTCTGCAGATTTATGGTAATGAACGTGACTAGCCCGAAGGCTGGAAGTGAGCTGTCAAGCGGCGGTCGATGGTCGTAAAGTTTAGAAGAATACTCCAAGCATTTGCGGAAGTCTGAGGCAAACGTCAGCGTGAAATATTTTTGCAGAGATTTTCTTAACATTTAGTAGCATTTGTCAATGCGCCAATCGAGTTATTAATCCTCAGATTGAAGGCAATAGTACTGTGGGCGATATCGCGAAATAGTCTTTCATGCTATTTATGGGACACTAAGTTTTATTGGCACAAGTAACTTGAATCAAAGCCGGAATACTTGTTTCCTTACTGTTAATGAAGCAACTGTAAGGTGGATTGGTGACTGAACTTACTACTCAAACTCCCTATGTCATTCAGATGCTGTTAGTGGTAATGGGTACGAAGAAGAACTTCACTCGAAGCCTTTTGCCAGAAGGCATTAGAAACTTATCCAGTAATCTGACTAGAAAAGGATCGCTATTTGGATCATCAGCTCTTAGTGTTGATGTACAAGATCGGGTTTTAAGTGACATAAAAAACAAAATGAAAAAGATCATGTCTGCGAGATTTTATTGCGAGTATTGGAGCCTAACCATGCTAACATATGATGGGATCTTAGAAATTAAGGTATGTATATTCAAGCTTGAAACTAGCGTGATGTTTGAGTTTAGTTAGAGGTAAAGTTGTAGAGCTAAGAAAAAGGAAAAACATAAAGACTTCGCCTGGGAGTGATATCATATTCTCACCATCGTCATCAGCCATTGTGTCTATCCTTTTCGTATTCCACTGTTGGGCCAAAACTAGCCAACTTACAGACTAAGTCCAGCATGTCCCCTACATCATCCCTCGATATTCATTAACATCAGAAACAATGCACACAAGGCCTAGAGTTTTCATTTTATTGGTGATTTATATTTTCTTCATAAAAGGTCATTCGACATTGTTGAACTACCCACATTCAAATATTGCAATGACTTTTAACAAGTAAGCCAAATTAGGAGGTTAGGAGGTCAAGCCCCCGTTCGCAAAACTATAGCGAATTTAATCGGTAAATTTGACCATTTCAAACAGGTTAGTATTATGAAGCCGCCAACATGGTGATTGAACGCTAGAAATGAATGAATCAATTTATAATTTGTGGACACATCTATTCTGAGGGACATGGCTCATTTCTGAAAACCCAAAAGTAATAGTGAAATAGCCTCTCCATCCCTTACGAGCGACATTTTAGTGTGACTTTTAAACAGGTGGTGACATTGGGCCATACTTTTTCACATAGTTAGTGAAACAATAGCTCTATTGTATGACAGTTTTGCTAAACTTCTGTAAAAAGAGGACTTCTATTTGCCTTCGAGTTCACTCAATTTAACATCGTTGGACTATTTCCTTTAGGACTGTGCTAAAGATGAAGCCTATTCAACTAACGATTCTTGTACTAAAATAAAAGAAAATACCAGAGCTTCTATTCAAGAAATTCAGTCGCATTTATGCGAAAATATAACGAAAATCAAAAGAATGACTATTTGTGAGCAGTTTCGATGCAGACATTTGGCAAATATCATGTGTATGAATGGAAATCCGTGGTTTGTCAATAGGTAGCACTGGTGGCACGTGCTGGCCATCAGAGTAACTTTGAGTATCTATAACTCCTCGTCAATACATTTTTATCGATGTCATACATCGGATGGAGGTGAAAATGTCGACTCTCGAGGCAGGTGGTGAAAATTTTGCTTCTCTTCAATCTGAAAAAAAAGAGGCTGAGGCGCGTCGAATGATTTACACGGACGTTTCCATTAGCAAAAGAACTTTTCTAGAAAGGTTACAATGCTACAAAAGTGGTGATTTAAGGTTCATGGCAAGGTGTATCCTGGACCTATTGAAAAGTTGAAAGCCATGGGAATGGTCCCAAAAGCAAGGACAGTGAGTCGTGGGTGGCTGCGCCCGCAGTAAAACACGAAGGGCTTTCTGCTGGCGATGACAAGTTCCATTCCGATAAACCGAAATGGAAGATATCGTGAGGAAATGGAAGATATCATACAATACGATGGCAAAGCCAAATATCCGTGGATTGAAGCTGATGATGTGTATTTGGTCGTTATTAAAACCGGGCAAAATCATCAAAGGAACTGATCGATTTGAAGGAAATAAATCCACGATAGGAGTAAAGACATGACAAAGTGATTTAAACTAACAGGTAGGTAGTTAAAACCTCATTGGAAACAATGAAACGATCGAGAATGCTTTCAAAAATAAATATGAAACAATTTTACAGAAATAAAGGTCCAAATATAAAGACGAATTTTCACTTGATTACTTAGTAATATATGCCTTACTAATTTTATACTACAGACTAAATTAAAATCACCCCCATTTTTTCACGACAATGTTGGGTTTTATTAAATTAAAACGACACCTCTTACTGGATAATCAAATAACTCCATCGAATAGGAAGTTTTTTGATCCTTTCATCGAAAAAAAAATGACTACTTCAGTAGCTAATTACTAGTATGGTAAGACGTTTGTTCAAGGGTTGTTTTAGTGAGTTTATCATGAGTTAGAGCTACTGGAGAAGAATATCGCGGAAAGGTATCATCTAGAAGCGGGCTGGCGTAAATTACCCATGCTCTTTCCAGTCTTTCTCGTACATGGTTCAAAGCCCATGGCAATCACTGAACTTTCTTTATTTCTTAAAACAAGAAATCTTGTTTTTCGTTTGCATCGCACATAAATAACTTGCCTGTCATGGAAAAACACTCTAGCAGTTTGGCCAGTTCTGCAAAACAGTCTTAGATCCACCCTGGGAAGTAAGTAGCCCTAAAAAATATGTTTATAATAAGAATTTCTATAAAGCAATAGCGATTTGAAAAGCGTAAAATGAGAAGAGACGGAAACTACAATAACTACTTAACCTGCTGATATAAGGGGAAGAGAGACCCCAGCCCAGCTTAAAAATCGAGCTCAAGACCATATACAGTGTGATCCCATTCGTGGTGCCAAAAGTAAATTTAAATAAAATACATATATTATGAGCCAGATTTCCATACAATTTTTATTTTATTACAATGGGTAGATCTTGTCAACATAACTTAAAAAAATTAAATTATTCAAATAAACTTCCCAGGAGTTCTGCAGGACTCGATAAGAAATGACGTTATTCGCTTCCCTATTTTAGTGTCTTTTTTTTAGTTTTACTACGTTTTCATAAACACATGTAAAATTTAGTGTAGATCTGTTAGTCCGTTCGCATTTTCATTCTACAAAGGACAAAAGTGAAAAACCTGCAGAAACAAAATTCTTATTTTTGGAAGGTGTAACTACAAAACCAATCGAACAGTGGAAAGATGGGTTGCTGCATTTAAAAGTGGTCATTAAGGATTTTTTTTTCTTATTTTTATAATTCGTGCAGGTTCAACCTGGACGGGGTGCAGATGATTTGTGTGGAAGATGTTTGCTCACTACTCTCCGGGGGTGGTTGTCCTAGATATGATTTGAGAGATTCGCTTGAATTTGCTTTGGTTGTAGTTCACAGTAACTTATGTTTCCATGTCATTAAGGTGTTATATTAGAAATGCACACACATAGTATCAATTTTGAAGTGATGTTGTGCTGCGAGTGTTAGTACGTTTTGATCATCTCTCATTCACAACTGATGATGCTAAGGAGATCGCGATTGGCGCTTTTATGGATATGGAAGGAGGATTTAATAATGCAAATCATTCATAACTGCCAAATGCACTTTGTAGAAAACAAGTAGACTCTTTAATTATCAAATGGATAAACGTCATGCTAAAAGAGGGACATATGACGGCCAATTTAGGCACATCAGAGGAAGTGATCGAAACTATTAGGTGGTACCATATGAAAAGTCGAATTTTTTTTTTGTAAAAAATTAAAAATCAATATTTCTTTTTTATACAATTTTATTTAGTCAAAATATGAACCATTGACATCTATAATCTTCTTCCACCGTGATTCAAGGTCCATTATTCCCATTTTATGGAAGGCTTGATTTTTTGACGCTAAAAAGTTTTCAAAGGCTTTTATGACCTCTGTTCGGTTTCGGAATACCTTTTGCCGACAAAATGACGCCAGACTGCGGAAAAGGTGATAATCCGTTGGAAAAACATCAGGGCAGTATTTCGAATTTCGAATACCAACTGTAGCAGCTTTTGCACCGTTACATATGAGGTATGGGATCTGGCATTGTCATGCAACAGGATCGGACCATGCCTATTGACCAATGCAGGTTGTTTTTCAGCCAATTTCGTATGCATAATGTATATTTCCTCACAATATTTGACTGCATTTATCGTTTCTCCTGGTTGAAGAAATGAAAAGTTGGATTGGTCCTTTCGATGTACACCAAATTGTCACCATAACCTTTTCTAGGTGGAGACCAAATTTTTTGGTGTGCTTGGGTTTTCGTCTGCATCTATCAATCCACTTTTCGTCACATGTGATTATACGGCGCAAAAAAGGGTGCATTTCGGTGCTTTAGACTCTGCGATGCTCAGGTTTCTAAACGGCCCCGTTTTTGGGCCTCTTTCAATTGATGGGATACCCACTTGGCGAGTTTTTTGACTTTTCCTATTTGAGATAGGGGTCGACTTATTTTCATATACTCCCATGTTGTGTTGTGCCTCGCATCATTTTTGTTGGGTCTGCATCCACCGTTTCTCGTAAAATGGCGTCGTCAATTACCGTTTCCGGTTTCCCCTGCGGTTCATTTTCGAGGCTGAATGGTGCGTTCGTCCACCGCTATATTCTCAAATGCATCATTTGTCTCGTTGGCTACTAAAAACGCATTATGTCCCAGTTTGAACTCGTAAAGGAAAAGATTACGAATTTGAACCGTCGACAGCTTAATATAAAAATTCCTAGCAAAGAATAACTGTACTTGCAATGGACCCTAAAATTCGCACACATCAAAAATGCATATCACATTATCTTATAAAAAAAAAAAAAAAAAAACTTTGTTGTACAGATGTTCATTCGAAATCTTTTTATTGAGGACTAAGTGAAAAATCGGACATATCATGAGGTACAACCTAATGTTAGAGGTAGCCCGCAGGGGGGTATCTTATCAGCATTTCCATGGTAAATTCTAGTGGATGAACTTCCCTGTATACTTAATAACAACGGCTTTACAGCCATCGGATATGCTGACGATATAAGCATAATCATAGAAGGAAAACATTAGGAAACCAAATGAAACCTCATGCAAAGAGCCCTAGAAATATCCGGGAACTGGTGCGAGAAATACATAGAAGGAGACCTTGTTGGACATCTAGAAATTCCTTAAAAAGTGGATAACCCGAGTGAGTGATCTGAGTGAGTGAGTGACCCTGCGTTAAACTTCAAAAAATACTACGAAGTACTCATACCAAGCAGAGGGGAATAGAACAACAACCCGAAATCTGGAGGTGGTGTAATAGGACCAAAATGTAGCCTACACATTCCCTTGCAATGAGTCAATTATATTTCAAGCCGAGCTATTTGCAATCAATGAAGCAGCACATAGCATCAGCGAAAGGAGACCTACAAACTCATGGATAACTATATTCTCAGACAGCCAAGCGGTTCTTAAGGGGTACAACTTAAACTCTAAAGCTGTTTGGGAATGCTACAATACACTAAATAAACTGGCTATAAACAACAGATTAAATTTGATCTGAGTACCAGGTCATGAAAACCATGAGGACAATGAATAGGCCAACATAAAAAAATGGATCATAAAACAAAAGAACCAATTCTGGAACAAACAGGGTGTATTAAACACTCAAGAAACTTCATGAAACAGAAGCTCTAGAACTAAAGAGTGCTATGTGAGGTACTAACAGGACACGGGGCGTGTAACTACCACCTTTATAAAATGGGTCCAGAAATCTGCAGGCGATGAGGGCAGGCCAAGGAAACCATGGAACACATACTCGTACTGACCACCTGCCCAAACTTTGCCCGAGAAAGGGGTACAATATATCTTAATGGTCGCAGTACCAGTATCTTCTTGTGACACACCCCGAGGTCTTCAACTCATTTCAATAATATATGTGATTGAACAGGGATGTCAAGTTAAGTTAAATTGACATGGCAATTGTTTAATAATAACTTAATTTGCAGACACCCTATCCCTAAATGCTAAACTTTATTTTTACCTGTAGGATTTGCGGTTACCGAAGAGGGGAGAGTTAATTTTGGTTAAGTGCCGAAGTGCAGAAATCAGCGGGATGGAATTCTTTCGTCCCTGGACGAACCATCCGTCATTTCCAAAATTGACGAGCAAAAAAAGAAGACTGTAAAAAGCTTAAAATGGTTCCATTACTCACTTTATTAGTTATCTGCTATCGAAATTCGCACATGTGATAAAAAACAGTTCCCCGCATTCCAACAATTTTCAGAATTCAATGGCAATCTCGGAAAAACTATGGTCTGTGCAACCGCCCCAAAAAAAGTAAATAGTCGATTAAAAAGAATTGATCATAAAAACGCAGACGAGGCAACTAAGCTCTAAGAGTGATATCAACGACGCAACTCGACAGATAATGCATGTAAGGCAGATGACTTAAAAAAATCATAGATTGATGAGCAGAGTAATGTTGAAGCGGCTGGTGGATCAAATTATGAGTACTCAGAGTATTCTCCACCATCACCACTACAATGCAGATTGTATTGATTGACCTTAACCACTGCATGAATAGGTCTTGCTTGGTATAAGTGACCAACAAAGAAGGGTCGATGTTACTCATATTACTGATTATATCATTATAAATGGGAAAAGGTTACCGGATAGACAGTGACCCAAAGAAGAAATGAAAATAGGTTAATGGATTCTGTTTACCCAAAGTATGGGTGCTTCAAGATATGCGAGACGAAAAACATAGAATTAGTTTTCTTCCCAAAAAACGATGGAAAAATTTCAATTGGAAAATCGGACTCATTGCAGTATAAATTACCCTTTACTAGAAAAAGTGTTATTCACATGTTAACCCGAGACTTTAAAACACCTGACTAAGTGTGGTCTACGAATGGCATTCCAACATATGACATCTGTAAGGCTACACAACAATCACCTTACCAAAGTAAAGAGTGTTTTTTAAGAGGTACACAAATTCAATATGAAATAAAATACTTTAAACTGAAGTTAATATCTATGATATTAGCCTTATTTATTAGATAATTAAATGCCATTTGTGGTTGAATATGACTTCGGGCATATGCCTGCCACAATTATCTCGAATGAAGCGCAATCCTGAAGTCCAATTATTGACAGTTTTAACGAGCAACTGGGGCCGTATATCAGCAATAACACGGCGAAGGTTGACTTCCAAATCGTCCAACGTCCCTAGTTAATTGGCATAGACTAGGGATTTCATATACCCCAAAAGAAAACAATCTAAAGGTGTGAGATTACAGGATCGTGGAGGCCAGTTCCCAGGGCCGTTACGCGAAATTGTTTCCCTTAATAAATAGATGGTGTCTATTTAACATATGTTGCGTCATCCCGTTGAAATCAAAGCTCTGTCATGTCAATGACATTCAGCTGAGGAAGGAAGTAGTCAGAAATCATGTTTCTATAGCGCTCTCCATTGAGGGTAACATTCAGGCCGGCATCGTCCTTGAAGAAATATGAGCCGATGATTCCACCAGCCTATAAAGCACACCAAACAGTGAGTTTTAATAGTTGTAAAGACGTCTCGACAAGAGTTTATATGTTTTTTCCACCCCAAGTTCGGTAATTTTGCATGTTAACAGAACAAAATTTTGCGTTGAAAATGAGGATCAAGTGGAATTAAGTTTTCGGCTCATTCACCAAACCTACGACGCGTATAATGGTCATGCGGTTTCAACCCTTGCATAAGCCTTTAAGCCAAAATATTTCCGTAAATTCTTGCATAAAGTGGAAGGGCATAGCCCCAATGGCTGTGCGCGGTGACGAATAGACCCATTCGGATTCTCCTAAACACTGCCCTTCACAACGGCAATAACTTCTCTTCGCACTGGAGTGTACATGATGCGAAAACGATTCATTGTGTTCCTAATAACTTGCTCAGATGGACGATTATGTCGACTGTAAAATCGACGTAGCGGAGGATAAGTTTGGCGAACCGAACCATGATTTTTAAAAAGAGTTTGCACAATTTGCAAACTTTGTTTTGGCATTCTTCTTTTCTTCGTAAAATGGCAAAAATGCACTAATTACAAATCAACTTTCAACTGTCAAATTGACAATCGCTAGGGATAATGTCGTCAGTTTGAAAACCAAACTCTAACAAAAACACTTTTACTGTCATCAAAATTGCTAACAGCATTATTGTCTTTAAGGATTTCCCCAGCTTTACATTCAAACGTTGCTATGGGCAGAGTGCGGATCTATCTCTTCGAACAAACCTTCAGTAGGAATTTCCTATCGTTACGTCTTAGGTACGAGGGCGAAACCTGCCTGAAGGCAACGTCAATCTTAATTTCATCCTTCGGCCATTTCTCCAGATTCCCGCTAGGAAAACAACTCACAGTGAAACAACAACTCACCCGATCAAGCATCCACCATCTCAGTTTACCCATTCACCTCTCTAATTAATCCGCACAATAGCAGTGGCCTGTGGGCCTGGTCATCAAAGCCATCTCGTAAGAATTGAATGAATTTTCGAAATCTTTGCATCTTGGTTGCGCACCATCTCGAAATCACCTCGAGAGTCACACGCTCAAGGTGTGAATCGCATTCATATCCATCCTCCATCCATGTCGAAGGTCCGTTACACTCTTGAGTCGTACTTTGTTCCCGTTACGTTCATTATCCGCTCCATTCAATAGCGATCCGATTCGCCGCTGTTATTGTCCATTGGATCGTCAATGTTTCGGTCGTTCCTGTTGTGTCATGATGGATTTTCGGTTGAACAAGTGGTGTTGCCCTGGAGCTAAGTGACATCGTGCTGTGCTCGGTCTCAATGCCTGTGCCTCAATAAAATCTTAATGAGCTCGGTGTATGTGGGACGAGTGTGACCATAACTCGTACCTGAACCGTACCGCTGTGATGGTACTATGGCACGAATTTGACCGTTTGTCGTGCAACATGCAAATTGTGTCGTTCCTGATGCCAGCGCGAGATAGAAGTGTTCATGTCCACATTTCCGTCCACACAATAGTACCTAAGTGTGGCATCTTAACATGCCACTTATAGTCGCTGCCACACCAGCCGAAAAAGGGATCGAGATAAGAGATTTCTCGGAAGTCGCTCGAACCCACATCCTACCGCTTGCAACGGTTGTTGTTCAACGCGAATTACAATTACTTCGTCAGATCGCGAGGCAAATTCAAATTCGTGCAACTCCGAGAAGCTTGAGCGGAATAGAGATCATGGTTGACCTCAATGCCATAGACACGGGCTATGTAGTGGTTGTTGCTACGAGCATTGGCCAACCGGCCAGACCACCAGGCATCATCGCGAAATGATTTTTGGGTGCTGTATGGTGACTTGGAGGTCTTATATATGCAAATGGTTGTCCAATTGAAGTGGTTATGTTCTGAGAACGGTGCTGCTCGATGCTCCATGTGCCATGTGTCTCGGCATGTGTTTGATTGGATTTTATGGATTAGAAACCACTAGTTCTACTTGAAGTGCTATTGGTGGTTATTGTGCCTGATGCGGGACGACCGTTATACATATGTATGTGATGAATAACTTAAATGAGACGTGACTCTTGTTATGGGAGAGCATTGAATGGCACGATGGTACAATAGCACTCTATGAGGGTTCTATAACCCCGTTGGCAATAGGAGAACTATCTAGAGACAATTCCAAGAGCTAAGTGAAATGGAGCTCCATTGAGTGTGAAGTGTTTGGTTGTGAAGATGATGTTCGATGATGCAGTTTCCCCATCTCAGGGTTCCATGGCATACAGTGGAGCAGCAGGTTTTTTTTTTTTTGGTACGTATTTTAAGAGATAGAACAGTGAAAGTATTTTTCTCGTTTGACCTAATTTCTTAATCGATTGCCGACTACCCTGTCAAGAGTTCCAAAGCCTGGTAGCTTTATTACAATTAATAGTGTACTCTTAATTGGGACGTTGACTTCTGCTGGAACAAAACGAGCTACCGATAATGTTCTTACATACATCGACTTTATAATTTCTCAAACGAGTTCAGGTTGACAGTAAGGAATCTTTAACCTTTTTGAGCTGCTGATGAATATAGTCTTGATGTGACGATTACTTTTAAATATTTGTTGGCTACCGTGCTACTCTAAATTTAGTTTAAACGACAACAACGACAATATCGTGCAAGTTTTCCGCTTTGGTTTGTTACCGTAGCCACCGAGATGAAAATGCGCCTCGTCGGAAAAGGTGATTTTTCGCCCAAAATCCTTGTCCAATTCAAGCTGCTCTAAGGCCCAATCTGCGAAGCGATAACGAAGCGAATGGTCGCGCGCTTTAATTGCTGAGTGAATTGGACCCTGTAAACGAATAATCCGAAATGTTTGTGCTGAATTCTCCTCAGGCTACTGCGTGAGATGTTGAGCTGTTGATATCGATGGCGAGTTGATGTTCGTGAATTGAGTCTCACACTCTCGGCCAGCAGCTACATTCTCATTCGTGCGCACCGTATAACGCCATGAGTGTTGTCCACTAGTATACCAGTCTCACGAACTTTTTGCACAAACTTGCGTACCGCAGTCGCGGTGGGTGCTTCATTTGGGCCAAATCTTATTTAAAAAAAACCCACTGTTTGGGCTACACAGCACTCACCTTGGAAATAAGTTTTCAATATTTCCCAATATTGTTCAAGCGTAAAGCGACTCATTTCGTTCCGCGGAAGTATGATACTGACTTTCTGTCAAGATTTCGGGCTGGAAATAGCTGTCAGAGTCAAAATAACCTACAGTGCCCACCCCGTACAATCTTGGCACACTTAGACCTTTTCCAAGGACGATTTTTAACATCTCTCTCAATAATCTGATCTAGAACTCTTCTTGAGATCCAGAGTATTCTTATCTAAAAAAGATTGTGTACAGGAATTAAAAATTTCTTCCTACCTACTGACATACTGGTTACTACTAATGCCAGGTTAAGTCACAGCATTTCTCAAAAAAAACATTTCTGTTATGGTTGGCGAAGTCGTGATATTAATATGAAAGGTTTGGAGGAGAGGTTGTAATTATGCTAAAGGTGCAGAAAATTGGGTCGCAATGAGGGAAGGCTTATGCAGAAAGGGAGTGCATGGCTAAGGGGGTGCCTAGCTATTAGTATGCGAACTTCGGATACCAGGCGACCTCCGATTTCATTCCAGCCTTCCTGCAGCGTCTCGGGCTCCGCGGTAGGTGACCGTTCATTCCCGTGTACTCGAGGGAACAACATTTCTCAGTAAAAAATTACTAAGGAGAGTGTTGCCTCTCAAATGTTGTTGCCTGCTAAGGCCTTTGAGCCCTCAGCGGCACAACAATAAACAGCAACGTCGATATCCTTTGCTGATATTGTCGCCGGACGTAAAGCACAAGATGTGTCTTCACCCTCTGACTCTGGCTTCACGCTCTTTGAAGATTCTGTGAGTATGCTCTCAGATGAAATCTGAGGAGTATCTGTGGAGAATAAGTCTCTACCACCTGGTGGCTTCGTCAAACTAAAGTCGTCTCAACACAGACTCTTTAATTAAGCAGGGAAAAATTAGAGATGGAACTCTAGTAAGTATACGCAAACTCTGCACTAAGGGTCCGGCACTGAAAGGGGTTCGTTTCGCCGACAAAACCCCGCCGAACCCTGCCACCAAACGCAGGAGAATTCGCAACGTCGTCCCCAGTGATCTGGGTTCAAACTCCCTTACCACAGCACAAATGGCAGCAATTCAAAAGGCTGTGATTGACACCTCGATTGAATTGTTACGTAAGGGGGCAAAACCACACATCAAGGGGTCGACATATAGGTCAGGTAGGTTCTACTTTGTGTACAACTTCACGGATATAAAAGATAAAAACGAACTTGATGTCAAACCTGGAAAAAAACCCCTCCATGAAAATAAGCTCATACACTGGGGGTGCCAGGGCACAAGGACATAAAAGGCGACGAAATCGCCGACCAACTCGTCAGGAAAAGTTCCAGCGAAAGGTACATATGTAAGTGCCGAACTTACATTGAAAACTTTCTAGGGAATCTCCAAGTCGAACATGGTTCAAGGACTCCGACAATCGAAGAGATTCATACGGCCCCTGAACAATCAATCTATCAATATTCTCAAATATAGTATCAGAAGGCTGGTCAGCTACCTTAACAAAATTAACCTCTCGTAACTCGAATTTGCGTTGCTTGCAGTTCACAGTAACTCTTTTGTTTCCATTTCATTAAAGTGTTATATTGGAAATGCACACACAGACTATGAATTTTGAAGAGATCTTATGCTCCGAGTATTAGGCCTTCGTCAGCCCTTCATCTCTCATTCACAACTGGTGTTGTTGCATATTTTTTCCATATAGGAATTGTTCTTGACTATGGACCGACTTGAACTACAGACCTTCGACTCAACAGTCAGTGATGATTACCATTGCAGCACGACCACCCCCAGTATCGAGTTCATCGTTTACTGCATTTGCTTATTCTTTAACTATACAGAAGGTGACCAAAACCAAAGCAGCAGAAGCAGGATGGTTGTCAGAGAAGAGGAAGAAGATACCAGAGATATCAGTGGTGTCCCACAGCAAACCACTGTCATGGCAGGAAGACACTGACTAAATTGAAGGATATTTAATGTCAAAATCTGGTGAGTGCCAGGTCACAAGGCCGACCAACTCGCTAGGAAACGCTCCAGCGAAAGGTACATAGGTGCAAACCTTTCCGCGGAATTCCCAAGTCGAAGCTTAATTTTCTTTTAGACAAGTGCAACATCTGCACTTTTGGAACAGCGTTCAAGGAATCCGACTATCGAAGAGATTCATATGGCTCCTGAACAAACAAACATTCTATCGATATTTCAATATTTCAAATATAGTAGAGTCGATCAGAAGACTGGCCATCTACCTTTTGGGACACAGTAGTCTAAGATATCATCTTAACAAAATTAACTTCTCGTCTGAAACCGAGTGCCAACTCTGTCTAGAGGACGAGGAAGCAAATCCTCCTCAAAGAAATCATGACTCCTGAGGGGATCAGCTCAGCTCCTACGAGGGACATTCTCAACTTTATTAAGAAAGTAGAGGAACTCCTCGTCTAATTGATTAGCAGGCAACTAGACCTACTCTGGTCGCAGTGCCCTATGATATCTGTTACCACTAGCTCCAAATTAAAAAAAAAAAACCTAATAACGAATAAAGCGCGTGAATCAGACAAATATAACTTGCGAAATTACAGAAAAAAATTCCCCGAATTAAAATTACATATGACAAGGAAAATGTAGCTATTGTAAATACTCATGTGATACATGCTTGGACTAATCGTAAATCATACCTCAGTCTGTTGGAATTTTATTTAAGTTTCGTTGAAAAACTTTCAATTCGAGTTAAAAGTTGAATGAAATAAAAAGCGAAAACGAAATCTGCAAATAGATGCGTAGGCAAGCACGCATTTACCTCTCAACATCTCTTCACTTTCATAAAGTAATTAAAACCAGCCAATTGCAGACCACATCTTGCCGTTTAACATTGACCTGATTCCGGCGCGCTTTCCTCGGTTTTTCGTTCTTCTCCTGATTCAAGCGAAGCAATTCATTTTCACATGAAGTCAATTAAAAAAATCAAAACTGATTTACCCAGATCCCACAGACACTTGCGTTTTCATCTCATCCAAAGACCAATTGAAATTAATAATGAGCTATCAGAACTATGTCAATAGTACGATTTTGACTGCTGTGAATTCGGCTGATATCCGATTACCGGTGAAAAACATTACGCAATCATATTCACCTCAACCAACGTTAATCTAAGCCCGACTTTCACTGAAATACACCTTGTTATGATGAATATTATAAAAACTAAGGCAATGCGTCACGTCAGTCAGCTTCGCGCAACTCCCGTGGCAATTAAACTAAAAGTTTAACGAAAAAAACGTTTGCACAAACGGAAGTTTGAGAGTTAGGTGCGATTACATCATCAATCCCGCCTTACTCGTAAATGCAAATTTTCTTCTACGTATCTCACCAATCGCTAGTTCACAATTGACCTAACACGTTCAGTAGGCCACTAGCGTCGATACAATTCAATGCACGAAACGCGCTAAAAGCAATTGCAAAAAAGAAAAAAAAAAAGAACTAAAAATGGCTATAGATATAAATAACAAGCGAATTGTATTTTCCATCAATCATTCAATCTAATTGAATAGCACCGAGTATCTGTGGGATGGTGCAATGCAAGCAAGTCCAACTGCAGTCCGGTCGGGTGCTACACCGAACCATCAAACGACCAGTGGCATCAGCTCCCACCAACCTGCGGCTACCACCGGACACCTCCCGAACAATGTTGTTGATTAGTTAGTGATTAATCAGGCGACTAGTTAGGCGCGTCGTTCTACTCGTATGCAAGGTCGTTTCGTAAATGCAATCACATATGTCGCTTCACGGTGGTAGGTACGAATGCATACGTTGTTTGGATAGCATCTGTTTTAACCAGGTCGTCGGTTTAACTCCAATTTTCCTGTATCTCCCACTCGCAACTCATGAGGTGTCTATTCCAACAAACGTTCGTACGAGTATGTCATCCACAAACACATGTATACGTACATAGAAGATATAACATGACGAAACGCAGCCGAGTGCGTGATGAGCATTTTTCTGGAGCGTTTCACGAGGTCAATAGTGTGTTGTTTTTATTTCAGCTTTTCTGCTTCACCATGCTTGCCATGCACGGTAAATGGGAATCATGTACGGTGCCGTGTGGCATGTGACATGAATATCATGCGCGGGACCCTGTGCCACTATCCGTTTGTTTGTTTATCTTTCTTTTATGAATTTATTTGCTTTTGTACGCTTTCTTCTCTTGTCATGCAGCTTTGACTAGCTTTGGAATAGTTTTGTTTTGATTAGATGCTACATTGGTAGCCTAACAAGGAGAGTACATTTCGGCGGTAATTGAAAACGGTTTACCTGAAACGTGTGAATGTGATCTTAGACAGTTTTTGACACTCTGAATGGCACGTAATTAGATCGTGTCTGTTAGTTGTATCTGTGATCTTGGCAGGGATTTCGGAACCTTGAGTTATTGTAGTACCCCAAAAGGTGACGCGAAGATCATAATTTACCTCAGGTTACTGTCAACGACAGTTTGGGAGCACAAATACCTATGATAAAAAAAGGAGAGCAAGACAGAAAATCACAAAAATAATCAGATGATATCTTAAAGGAACTTCATGCATAGAACCAAAGATGAGCGTGGTCCACTCAATAATTGACCAGAGCATGTGACTATAGTCTATACAGTCTAGATTTTTTTTAAAGAATTTTGATATCGCCTGGAGCACTCAGCCATAACTACAGGCCCATTGCGCCGCAATGGGGGGAAGTTAAAAAATCTAAAAAAACCGACGGGAGAGTTGGAATCAACTCGCCCTCCAAGGGCAACGTATATTCGCCGGATCCAGGTCGAACATAATTTTATTTTTGTGATATCGGAAGACTCGCTAGCTGTGTCGGCGCAACGATCACACTCACCGTCCTTTTGGATAAAATTAGTGGCTTTCCGGTTATTCCGTTTGCTTCTCTCAAGTCGGCAGTACCTCGTCAGTCCTTTGTGGGCCAAGCCCGTGTCCGAATACTGACTTAAAGGGGTAGCGTAATGTCAAATTCACTTGGTCTTAAACTCTAGTCGGGGCACTTATTATCGTATGCTTGGGCCTTTAAGTGCCATTATAACGCTAGACCAGGCTATACCGGGTTAAAGCCCAAGTCGAAGTATTAGCGTTCTTACTGTCATCGGTTCACTCGCGATAGCTTTTATTGACGTGAACCGTACTACTCATATTTCGCTATAAGAACTCAACTTATTTTTCCCACAAAGTGCAACGCCACCCTTAGGTCGCAAGGAATTTTCTTTGCGTATACTCGAACTGGGCGTACCGCGTAAAAACAAAAAAGTTCGTCCAACCAAATGTGTTGCCCTTTTATAGGGCTTAGTTGAACGGCGATATGCAAGACACTTTTCCAGTTGTTACTGACATTTCTTTTGATTGCGGAATTATCAACGTCAGCGACAACTATACTCGTAGCTGTTAGTCTTCCTCTTCTTCAACTTGTGATCTTATGTTTTTCTTTATGTACGTATGACAAACAGTTTTTTTAAATTAATTTTTTTTAATATTTTCTTTTCAGGATTATTCCCTGCTTTGTTTCCTTAACATAGTTTCACATAGTCACTACAGAGATAATTGAGAAAATCTAAGAGGCTTTGTCCAGGGACGGGAGAGTTAGGACCAAATGCTTCCATCTGTAAGGCCGTATTATATTATATCAGCAGCTGCTGATATAATACAACCAACACCTTGTAGAGCAATGGATAATCGACAAATATCGATTATCGTTATACACAGTAGAAACTAGCGAGATACTGGCAGTAGTAAGAAGCTTTTCAATTCCTAATGGATCCCAGCCGCATGAAACTAAATGGCAAAGTAAGGTGCAGGGCTTATGACTCTCAACTCTGTACACTCAGACGTACTACAACAATACACTATTACAACATCACACCTAAAAAAGCGTCAAAAAACACTGACATACCTGGGTATAAAACGTGGCTGGTCTTCTTGGCTAATATTATAAAATTCGGAGGTAAGCCAGTTAGAAATCGGATCTCCAAGTGGGATTTATTCAAGGGAGAGCATCCATAAAAAGGAATGCACAAAAATTAAGGATGGGACTGTGAAAGGTAAGAAGCCTGTGCAGACCGGCTACCAGGACGAAATGAAGAAGCGGTTAGCAATACTATATGACATGAAAGGTAACGTCGAAGCAAGACAGTTAGAAGCAGTATTAACAACAATGAAAAGAGTTGTAAAGGAAGCTACAGAATGGAAACTAGGCTATTGCAAACTCCCAAAGGCAAGTCTTGATAAAAGCATGTTATGAGACTTTAAGTTCTATACTGATTAACCAAACGTACAAATTTCCAGAATTTATAAAAGGATATACGAACAAGAACCAGGCCTAATCAGAATTTATACGCAATGATAAGCACAGAAGTTTATTTTGGACAACGAAAGAGTTGAAACGAATTGAAGAAGATATTGTGATGGACAGCAAGTAACATGGGAGAGCAAGCTGGGGACCCATCACAACTAATTGGAACAATTAAACTATCACCGAGGGATGGAAAAACTCAATCCTCTTTCTCTAATGCAACAACAATGCAACAATGCCGAAGAATAGCGCCGGTATCTAACAAGTTGGTGGTCGTGGTGCAATGGTAATCATCACCGACTGTTGAGCCGAAGGTCTGTAGTTCAAGTCGGTCCATAGTCAAGAACAATTCCTATATGGAAAAGCTGTGCAACGACGTCAGCTGTGAATGAGAGTTGATCAAAAAGTTCTGACGAAGGTATAACACTCGCAACGTAAGATCACTTCAAAATCCATACTCGGTGTGTGCATTTCCAATATAACATCTTAATGACATGGAAACAAAAGAGTTACTGTGAACTACAAGCAACGTAAATTCAGTCGAATCTCTCAAATCCTATCTAGGACAACCACCACCGGAGAGTAATGAACGAATATCTTCGACACTAACCATCCGCACTTCGTCCAGGTTGTGCGACAAACACCATAAGAACGTACACTTTTGAACCTGCACGGATAAAAAAAAGGTAGGTTTTGAAATATATCAATAGAAAACCAAATAGATTTAAATAGATTTAAACCTCGCACCTGACTGTACTCTATAAAAGCCTTGAGAAAGGAAACGAGTTTACATATCTGGGAACCGTATTAACTGCCAAAAATTAAATTATTATTATTATTATTATTATTATTACGCCATTTGGAACTCAAAAGTTCAAATTCTCGTCGACAACCCTACGAAAATGCCTCCCTGTAATGGGTGTGCTTCTCCATGTTTCGCTGTTCTGTTTCATATCTTTGACATCCACCCTTATATGGTCTTTCCATTGACAACGCAGCCTTCCTGGGAACTTTTTTCCCACGGCTTTTCCACTCTTATTTTTTTGACTCTTCGTCTATTGTCCATTTGTTCTACGTGCCATTCTTAGTCTTCGCCATTTTATTTCCCAGACAATTCTTGAGGCTGAATAGAGTTCCTCGAGTTCTTGATTGTATAATTTTTTTCCATTCGCCTAATTTTTCTTTATAGATTTTCCTTAATTTTTCATCCTTCTAGTCAGATACCAAGTTTAACATCCGCAAAGTGTCACTGGCATTTTTATGGTAAAGTACCAGCTAAGCAGTCAAACAAAAACGTTCAATGTGTTGACCCCCTCAGCAGTATTGCGTTTTCTTTGGCACGATACAAATGACATGACGTTGCCTCGCTGCCCGCTGACTCAAATTGAAGATAAGAAAAAGTTGTTTCAATGCTACACGGGCCACAAAAATAGCAAAAATAACATAAATTTACAAATTTTTACATTTTTAACTTTTTAAATACCTAGAATGGAATCATTAACTAACAAAAATCGATATTCAATATGTTTTGTCACGTCTTCTATTGTATAGGTAAGTATAGGAATCACTTTTTATTTGACTAGCCGCACTAATTACTTGGACTCTGAATTCAATTTTGTGAAGATTTTTTTTAAATCTTATATTTGGCAAAATGTCCAGAAGAGAATGTAAATTAAGTTTAGATTTTTTTAACGTATTTTTTTTTTCTTTTGCATATCTGACTTATTATGGTAAAGATTAGCTTAATTACTTATTAGTTGATTCAATTTAATTAAAACTACCTTGCTAGCCCTGTGCTAGTAATCCAAAGTTTACAGTACTTTTTGATTATTTTTGTTACGATTGTGGACAATTTATATTCGCAAAAAAGGATACCAGCACCTTCGTGGCATTGTGCAGTATATTACGAAATTCGGGTATGTGATAAGAGCACAATTGTAGCTTAGGACTCCATAATTTATTTTGTTGAATTACCTTTCACCTACCATCCACAATTATATCCAGCTTTAATTACATAAAGGGGCATACTCATTAAAAGAGTGATCATAAAACTCACATAATGAGTGGCAAACATAGAGCTTGAAGCCGAAAGATTTATATTAGACAAATGGCAGTCGTACAGCTGTCCCAACAGGGCATTGGGCGACGGAAGTGGCTTTCCTGTCATCAATAGCTACGGCTCTTAAATGTTAAGTTTGACTTAGTACCGAACAATTTTAAAACCATATTTACGAAAGAGGATAATCCAACAAGGGGTATCAGTTTGAATTTTGTACTTCTGTTGAACTGTCGTAAGGCAACCAGACCCACGACGACTTATTATAAATAGCTAGGATATTATCAAATTTGAATCGACGGGGACTCGCGAAATAGTTATAGTCCATCATAAAAATTGTGAAAATACTGCGCAAATATTTCCTAAAGTTCGTCCTGTTTGTAGTCATCATCAAATGCCTTTACGCAGAGCTATTGTGAATTAAATCAATAAATTTAAATGTCTCGGACGGAATAGTGATGTGAATATATCGACGGCCTTGCTGAGACCGTGGCTAAGACCTAATGTATATTCAAAACGCAAAGATTACAGGAATTCGACATATCTGTAACCATCTTGCTCCGTATAAAGATCTTCGCACAAGTATCTTTTAAGTCAATAGCGCAAACTATTACTAGGAATTCAATGCAGGTGGGCTGCTTTGAAAAAATTGAGCTGAGCGAACCCTTTTGTCTCACTGTTTAAATTCGGGGGGTTTTGGGTTTTCGTTCAACTTTTTCTGCATCAATCGTCCTAATTCACGTTCACTCAAAGTGTCGCGTTGTTCGTCAGATATTCCATAGTGACGAATTAGACATGGCCACCAGAGATCAGCTGCGCTTAGTGCTAGAAATAGAGTCGGGATACCAAGCTGGTTAACCAGAGCAAGAAGCTCACAATGCTGTTGGTACCAGTAAGCTGAAGTGCCTCGGTTCTTTGCACCCCAAGTCAGAATACGTTTAATGAGAGTTGGCTGTTGCTGAACTTTCTGAGCAAGTTGTTGGATATTTTGAACGTTTTGAAGGTCACTCGTCTTGGCTAGTACACAGCTCTGTCTACAAGCGTCGTGGCGTTGCATAATATTTAGGCAAAAAAACCGGAATCGAGGGTCTTGTGCAAATCGTTGGTCACAGAATCTCATGAGAGGTTCATTTTCTAGAATTTCTCCATCTTCAATGAACGGTAAATCATTCGCAATATTGCCATCATCAGGTAAACTTGAAATTCGATCTTGGTCAATTACTACATCAGCATAAAAAGGATTGATTCGTTGAAAACATATCAATGCATTCAGAACAACATGTTTTCTAACTCTGAAATCAGTAAAACCATCCATACCAGCACGTCTGACGATCACTATACCTGGTGCAACAGGAAGTGAAGTTGCGGGTGGAAGTACATATATCTTGAGCTACATTGATTACGTTTCCAGAGTAATTTGAACCATATGTGCGAACTTGATGTATTCTCATTACGGGATGTACTCTAGCTATAACAATTGCTCAACCATGGTCAGTTCTTTGAGTTCTGATGGAACGTCGCCAGGGTACATGTTATTTACAGGTGTGAATTAAGTTGGATTCTTAACACAAGCATTGCAGATGTAGTTGTCAGTTGTATTCGTGTAGTCTAAACGGTAGCAATTTGAGCACATGTAGTACGACTTGTTATCCAGATTTCGTTGGAATTCTTGTACAATTCGTGTGTCCTCACTGTTGCCATTAGATTGATTGGAGGACGATTCGTTATCGTGTCGTCTGGCATTCACTGTTCGTCTCCCAATGTTAGTTCTTTGACGCAACCTTGGCATGATCTAAGCAATTTATAAGTAAAAATATATTCGCTTATAACACAATGTCTTATTTACCTCTTTTTAGCTCAATTGATATATTGAGTTTTTTATGGTATTTATCCTTTAGTGTTATTTTTTCCTATGTATTTATTTCTATAGTAAGTCTATCAGAACGATTTTCGTTAATATCTCAGTTGTTATAACATCAATTTCTAATTACCTTATACGAAAAAGTTGCCTAAATATTTATGATTATTTTTGGAAAATAAAAAGACTAAAAATGTCCGAAAATTCTGAAAAAATTGAGTTCGAATTTCCCTCCGGGAAATTCAATTTTGCACGTGACATTTTTCCCATAGACATCAATTGAGAATTAGTTTTTCGGTGACTATTTCCCGATGGTGAGTCTGATCCACATAGGAAAATCGGATTTTCGGTGATTATTCCTCAATAAGTCGGATTTGAAAAAACAAAACGTACGGACACTCAGCGATGTCCACATGATCACCTTGGTAAGTTTAGTCAAAATCAGTTGAATGGTTCCGGAGGAGTATTCCTAGGAAGAAACGGCTGTCCCGGGTATAAGATTTTTTTTTGTTGTCCACCTGAATGTTACCATAGAAGTTTAAGAGAAACTTTCAGATCTTTGGTTATTCACCTAGATTCCTTCTCATACGTTTCGGATATTGTCTCCGAAATTTGGATTTGCGGCTTCCATAAATGTGATAACCATTTGTTATTATTATTATTTATTTTTAGATGGCGTTTCAACTCTAGTAGTACTAGATAGAAGAGTCTCTAACTACTTAGACCTTATGCCACCAATGGCTAATATTTAAAGTCGTCCAACCCATTCCCCAGCAAACTCCTTCAAACACTGTATATTCGATTTAAAAGTCATAGATTACTCAATATCAACAAAAAAGAAAATCTAAATGAATAATGCTTCCATTAAATCCGAAAAAAATATTTCAGTAAGCTAAAGACAATCTCCCTTATCGGGTTTTAGACGATATTTACCTGGAAAGGAAATTTAAGGAAATCTCAAACTGTACCTCCCAAAAGTCACTGAACACATGTCTTATAAAATTCACGACATACATATATTACTAGTCAACTTACATATATAGAATAAGCTTAGAAACAGTGTTCTAAGCATTTGCATTTGTTGAGAAATTTATACAACAAGTTGTGCTCTGAGATTATTATCGCAATCAAGGTGATCAATATTTCAAACTAATCTTCTTGTACTTAAATTTCCGATTTCATTCACGTCAATGGTTGCGATGATGCTGACAGACTTGTAAAGCTAGGCTTTCAACAGATACTTTATTTCCTTGACAATCAACTCAACTACCATAAGTTGCACTCTGTGATCGAATTCAGGGAATCGGTACTGACAATTACTATTGTCTTGGACGTTTTGAAGGCAATTGTTGCCATTATAAATTCGAATGCGATATTTGATGCCAGCTCGAATATAGTCAGTCTGCCTGGAGCTTTCATCAGTGTATGACATCAAGGGCGAAAGATCACCTAATTCCGAGGACAGCCGGTTGTCCTCGAACTAAAAAGTTGCCTTTAATAATTTCTGGTAACAACTCTCGTTAAAAGGACTCCAAATATAATTAATGGAGTCTCTTGCAGTGTCAGCCCGACAATGATAGTGTCAATAGTGAACACATGGCCGAAATTGTTCCGCCACCGTCGAAAAAAGTATATGTGCCGCCAATAAAGTTATTACAAAAATCTAGCCATTACGTGCATCAATTAATGCAATCATTAAATATAAGTTTATTCAATTAGAATTAAAATTGCTTGTGAATCGACCGATTCGTACAAATGTATACTCGAGAAACTAAAAGCTAACAACTGTCAATACTTTACTCATGGGCATGGTTAACTACAAAACCTTGTTAAATAGACTTGAAAAACTTGGATTTTGTGGCTTTAAGCTGAATTGGTTCAGGTCTTATCTTTCAAACAGATCCCAAGGAGTAAGTTATGTAAGATTATGATCGGTCCACTTGAATGCGGAATAAAATCGATATTTTGTCGATCTCCGTTTCGGATAGTTCCGTTAGTTCATTAAAGAAATATTCTCCAAGAAATTGTCTTCTTGAGGAGGCTGGGGCAGGGCAATTACATAGGAGACGGGATGGAGGTTCTTCCTCTTGGTCATCATGATACCTACTGCAGAAGTCGTTATATGGCAGTCCTAATCTTACGGCATCTTTTCCCAAAACGCTGTGTCTTATTAGGACTTTGATTAGGCTGTTTATAATCTACCTGCGCATTTTTAGCTTGCTTGCGGTTTTACGTTGACAATACCTGGGCCAGGTTCACGCCATCTCTGTTTTGCCTATTGCAATGTTTGTTTCGAGATTTTATATTTTTGCGTTTCCATTGGTGGGTGGATATCCCCTTTAATAGTCGAGAACTCCAGTGTGGTGCCTGTTTTAGCTAGTTCGTCTGCTTCATAGTTACCTGGTATATTACTATGCACAAGTACCTAGCACAACGTTACAGTGCATCTGCTCGATATCTCATTTAGAGATGTGCAGCAGTGCCTAAAGAATTTTGATCTTATTATTTGTGATTCGAGTACCACCGCTTGGCTATTTGTGTAGATGATAATGTCTTTATCGTTCATCTACCTCACAGACAGACCAGTCGGCGACGTCACGAATTGCAGTTAGAGTAGAATATGCTTCAGTGATTCGGTTGTCTAAAGAACAAAAATCGGCGAAATGAGGAGAGAAATTCTGCTTTACAATCTGGGAGCACCTCTAGCCCCTGTACTTGGACCCATTTTTTTTTTTTATTTACATCAATTCATTATTCAATCTATCCTTTAACGTGTCAAATCGGAGTGTCAAAAAAACTGGTTGTACATGTGCTTCCACTTTATCCTTTCCTTCTTTTTATAGCTCTTCTCCTTGCAATGATAAGTCTTTTTTAATTGAAAAAGCGGATGAGCTTAAATACTTGGACCTCGATATCGGGGCTATAGCTTTTAATGACACATTTTCGATGTCTCTCAATTTTTTTTTTACATGTATAAGGTTTTTTCCTGAAAATAAACTTTTCAGGATCTCTTACTGCGATTTATGAATAAAATTCAGCCGAAGTTTATTATTAGAAAAATGTATTGAGAAGATTTCGAAGTAAGCACCGGCATCATCCCAGTTATACACTGTTTTATGTCATGTAAATGGTAGCAAAGGCAATATTTTCATGAATGAGTAGCTGCCTAACGCAAGATCTTCGTTGAAACATGCGAAAAAAAGCGTAATTATGATGAATTATGATTATCATGATGCCCATACATCATGAGCGTCCTTAACTAACATTGCTGTTTTTTTTGTATTAATGATTAAAATCAGATTTAATAATTGTAATGATGAAGGTGCCTTTACTGGATTGACCTACATCAAGTATCATTAATTGTTTTCAATATTCTTCATATTTTGCTGAAACTCCTGTTTCCATTTACACAATTGCTTTCCAATCCTACCATAAATAATAATTCTATTTGAATTATGGGCTTTCAACCATTTTTGTCTAAAAAATGTTAGATATAAGAAAAGAAATAAATTTAAAAAAAAAAACAAAAAAGAGAAGAAAACAGAAAATGATAGCAAAAACTGCAAAGTAATATATTCGTTCGTATGTAAGCTTTATGATAATCTTGGATAGGTTAGCTGGTATGAGGTCTACAACTCTGCATAAGCTTTTAACATATTGACTCTTAACGGCGAGATCAACAAAAAAAATAAATGCTCTACTTCAAAAATAAATACAGCTTCCATATACAATTTGATACAAATCCTGCAACGAGATGCGGAAAGAGATTCCTATCCTAGGGAATGGCCGTAAATTTGCTAGACATAAGACCAATCCAAAAGAGCAATGGAACATTGTAAATAAATTGTTTATTTTTTCAAATATGCTACGGAAGATTCCAGACAGGAGGATCCTTGTATGAGTATAGCTGCAGGTGTCTCTATATCAGTAATCTCTCCTAGACAAAGTTATTCTCTTTTCATTCTTCAGTTCATAGCTGAAATATCGTTCGCAATATCCAGTCTAAAATAAAATAATCAACCTTGGAATCAAGAATATTCATTACTAAACCATTAACATTTTTTTTATTCAAAAGAGCTCTCACAGAATGTCTGAAAACAGTCATAAAATTCCTGTGGATAAAAAAGGAAATCAATGCAACAAATCTCTAATCCCAGTTTTCTCAAAAAAATTAAAACGTAATATCAAAAATGATGCTTCAATTCACAAGGAAGTTTGATCTTAATAAAAAAATCTTAGTTCGAATTCGTTAAGGGGAAGTCTCCTGAGGATACGATAATAACATTCTTAGAAAACATCTGCATGGATATCGACAAGCATCATAGATCTGCTGGATTTTTTCTGGACTATTAGAAAACCCTGGCGACTCATTTCCCAGCCAAAGTGTTTGTGTTCCTCAAGGATCTGTTTTCGGGCCTTTACTAGTTATAATATATATTAATTCAGTTTTCAAATTACCGCACGAACCCCTGTACGATATATGATATCAAACGGCCAATTAATGTAGAAGCGTACTACTACAATGTGCTAAAATAAGTAAATCGTGTCGAATGAAGTTGTTGGGATAATTATCATTAATTTTAAGCAAGTAGTTAAAACTAATGGCATTTTCGTCTTCTTTCGGTGGTATTAGATATCACTGTTGATAAGTGTGATTCAGTTATTTGGGCATTACTCTGGATTGTGATTTAAGCTGAAAAACACATATCCCATTTGTTAAAAATTTAGTGTACATAGCTTTCACTTAGGCGAACTGGCTTCACCTAATATTTTAATTACCATTCAAAAGGGTGAAAGGAAAATTCTCGCTTGGAATATAGCTTAGTCTGCTGGGGTAGTGCTTTCATCAGTAATCAACAACCTCAAATTACTGCCCAAAGGATGATGTTTGGAACAATATTATATTATATTTAATTTCTTTGCCACTTAAGGGTAATCCCAACCATTATTAAAATTATTTTTCTTATACTAGTTTTTTAACGATACCATTTTCAAAGAATGCAATAAAAAATCTGTCCTTGTCAGCCATGACACTCACTCTAGATCTATAATTCGTTTGGTGTGCTTTATGGTTTGATGCAGCCATTGACCCATATTTCTTCAAAAATGACGCCAGCAAAAGCGTCAAGGGCGGGCACTACGAATTTAAAACTAATGACTTGTTCTCTCATTGCATGGCATTCATTTCAAAGAGAAATGGTTTCAAGATGACGAGTAACATGATGAAGACTTAAGAGCCATATCAGTGCAGCTTTCAATGTTTAAATCGAGCCAGCTTTATCTTCTATCAGATTCATTGCCTTGAATCATTCGCAAACCGTAGTTCCCTTTGCCCCAATCACGCGAAGTTCAAACAATCTTTCGCCACAAAACGCCGAAAAAGAAACACCAAATTAGTTTGACCCAAAATCGAAAAAACCAAATTCCTCAACTTCACGGTTTTCAGCGCAAGAAAACTTCCCATCACTCTTCACAACTGATTTAATACAATGTGGCGGTTGATTAATGGCCACATACGCCATTCCATATGCGATAGACCATAAGTCCATATACCTCCAAGCCCGTACCCAGCCCAGATGGAAATTGACTCTCAACAGAAACTTTAATTTATCACTCAAATCGCAGTCGAAGATAAAAGCAACAAAGAAATCCAAAGAAGGCATATACAAATGATCGGCCATAAGTGGCACGAAATTTGAATGGCATACGCAACAGAAGCTAAAGGGATCAATCGCCGCGATAGAGGCAAGGCACAAATGGCTGCTTGTGTCGTATCATCATTATCGATCGCACGCAGTTTCTGTTCCTTTTTTCTTGTGACACCAATATGCCATTTTGACCATCAATCGATTGGAGAAAGCCGTGGCGTCAATGGCACACATGCAAAATAAAATAATGAATGACCAGTATGATCAAGTCAATAATGATAGATCGAAGCTGGGAAGTTCATGGAGCGTTCAATGGTGCGCAATAACCAATCGTAGTCTGTTATCCAATTTGGAGAACCAGGGAAACGGCCAGTCCAGTCCGACCAATCGAAAGTGAATCCAATGTGCCCTCTGTCCGGACCTTGTGGTGCGCCCAGTCAGCAGGCAGCCGAGGTAGAGACGACAGTGACGGCAATAGTGTGCATATGACTGGATAATAGGTTTCGCTGATCGGTTCCAGTTTGGCAGGAATTCTAGTTTTCAGCCATTCACTCGCACACAACCGCTACCGTTCAGGTTATTGTACCAGATTCATGCTTCTTTGCAATGTTTCCAATTGCCGACAATGTAATTGGTGGAAAGCATCGACGGGTCCGAGGTCTAATGTCTTCCGTCTTCAATCGAGTCGCATTGATGTCATGGTAGCAAATATAGCTGGTGAGACAGAAGCTGATCGTTAAAGATAATTAAATCAGGAAGAAGGTAGTATCTAATCGGCAATGAAATTGGCAGCAGGATAAGTGAGTAACTGAAGATAATTTGAATCTTAAACCACCGTGAAAGATACTACGAGGCAAAGGTGGATAGCATTGGAGCTATCCAATAACTGTTGCTCCGCTGATGACTACTGATCTGGGCATGGGAATGTGGCTATAGTTGCCTTTAATTACAAGAATGAATCCAGGTCCCTCGGTGAATTATTTAAACATACTGCCTCTAGTGAAGGTGTAACGGCTGACAAAGTCTTTAGGTGGAAGGTACCATTCGATTGGCTTTATGATCGAAATGGTCAATGCGAAATATTTGTTTTCAATCGACTTATTTGGTGGAGTTTTCATCACATTTTCATTGCAGTAGACTAACCTAACGTTACGCATCGTTTTTATGACTTCGAACTGGATCAAAATGGATTTGGAGTAAGTCACGGGTGCACTCGTATTTCCATATGATCATATTACACGATACGATTATTTATTTAGATTTCAAGACCAAAGCAAGGACGTTCCAAAAGAGTGACCAGACCAGATGTCGACAGTTTCGAATCCTTATCGAGCAAATTTCCCGATTGAATGATTGGTATAGTAACTTTCATAACTTGATTTCGAAAATGCGCCAAAAAAAGGAATCAAACCCGCCCACAATTCATGCTATGACTCCGGCTGCAAGGCTATCTTGTTTTCAGCCAGTCCTCCTACTTACACGACATTACCAGTTGCTACCTTGCACTCTTTGCCTTTCGTCAGACCTTTTCAACTCTTATTTTTCTTTTCCCATCGCATTCTTCACCCCTCAACCCGGCACTGCGTTTGTTTCAAGTCATAGGTTAAAAGTGAATTGTTCCTTTTTTCGTTTTCATTTGTAACTTCTCCTACAACGACTGGAGGTGGCTACCCAGTCGGTTGGCCGATCTGAAACGCCTTGTTAGTCATATTTCGTGGAACCGGTACTACCAGTGCTGTTGGCCATTTGCCCACCATTACCGTGCAGTCATGCAGTCACATTGAAAGAATACGTATTCCCTCTCAGTCCATACACTTGAATGTACATATTCATCGAGATAAGAAATTACCAATTCAAGGTGGGGCACGAGCTGACACATACACGTTTTCTTCTTACCCGAATGAGATAATAAGATGCTGCCAAGTAGAAACATTACTCTCACATTAGTTCTCATCTAATTAATAGCCAAACAGTAACAATCGGCTACTTTCGCAAGAGATGCAAACTTGCAGAACCGGGTTTTGCGACGATGGCAACAACAACAGAGTACCCGTAGCTATAGCATCTCGTTGAACAATTAGATCGGTACTTCCTAGCTACTGATGGTGAGCCAGAAATGTTTCCAGTTTCAGGGAAGCAACTTGATATCGTGATTATAGTCCAGCTGTGCATGGTGTCAGTCAGGGAATAATTGTTGTGAAGACAATATAAGTGGCTTCGGGGACAAAGACTACAGCTGCAATCGCCATTCGTGCGACCACGAGTTGCTGTTGCATTTCCACGTTTAGCCATTTAAAACTTTGAAACTGTGACTGAGATATGATTTCCCAGTTATCATATATCCGAGTATACCGTCATTTTCACACTATTCCCCGTGGCTGCTGCGTGAATTATGAGAGCGAACGGAAATGATGTTGAATAGCAGTTTTCACATCAACTCTTTTGTCTAGCGTAACTGCGTACTCAGTCTGGACTCGAATAAATCCCTCTGATGACCAGATACGTTCTAAATCCAGTTTTAATCGCATTGCACTTGTAATGAAGAAATTATCCGGATAGCCTCCGCAGTCAAACGTTCATCCTTTCAGAGCATTTCAAGCGCACGAAATAAGCTACACCTCTCTCATTCCTAGTCTATCTGTAACCAGTTTCACTGTCAATCCATTGGAAACGCAGACACAAAACAGGAAAATCCTTAACAACCATCATACAAACCTACTCGAATCCGTCAACATTCCCATCTTGGACGAATTGTGTCTGTCTTTCGCACAGTTGATGGCAAACAAATCGAACGTCAATCGAATACCGGTTTCCGACGCTTTGACCAAAAGAGGTTTAGTCGAAGTCCTTGTAAATTCCAACACAGCGATGGCCATCTGAACGCACCTGGGTATATAAGAGATCGCATAAAATTGACTAATTGCGATGCTTATGTGATCGGATGAATTCAGTTGGTTATGGTTTGGTCAGGTTACGCCATCTGCGGCCTCATGAATCGTTATTTGTGATGCTAGGGGCGTTTACGCGACGGTCGATGGGCGAACATTAAGGAGACTGAAGGTTTCTATGGGAAAACTATGCAATAATTGGAAATCCATGTTCGGAGATGGTAAGGAAAAATAACGGCCAGCGCAGTTGGAGTGCGGAAAAATAAATTGTTGATTTTGATTCACTTTGTTCACATCCGCCTTTTAATCAATTGAACAAGCGTTTGACCCAAATTTGGGCAACAGCTTTCTTATTATATCTCTCAGTAAAGAGTGAACAAATGAACCATCGGCGACATTCGTATAATCTGGCGCTTTTGTCATAAATCTAGAAATAAGATAATTTGCTTCTGAATGTTCGGCGTATTTGTGTGTATTTGTTTATTTCGTCCAAAGATATTATAATTTTACTTTCCATTTAGAGAAGTAGAAGTAAGAAGTATTATTAAAGTATTTCGAAAGCATTCCGAACATATATCTCCTTATTACGGTTAAGATAGCAAAATTGCTATTCAGGAACATTAGGCCACTCGACTGCGTATACATCGTACAAAACTGGACCGAGAACAGAACCTTGTCGGACACCTGCAAGAATCGCATGGGAAACAGACCACCAATAACAAAAGCCTTAAATAAGCGGTGGAACAAAAAACTCTGAGTGGCTTGAACAAGATTCAGAGGAAACTGAAAGTTTATTATTTTGAATAAAAGTCCGTCATGCCAGACTGAGCCGAACACGTTTTCGATATCCAGCATAAGTCAATAGCCTGCATCACGATTTTCTGTATTTTAATTACAAATCCTGAGGACCCAATTATGGACAGTTCGTTTATATGTGTATACTACAAAAATGTAATGGTACAAGCATTGCCTAAAAGGTTAAGTAGTCTGTAGCTGGACGGATCTTCTTTCGGTTTTGCAGCTCTCAAAGTAGAGAGTACCTTTGCAGGTTTTCAAGCAATTGGAACGTATTGTTTTTCAGGACAGGAGTTGTAAATGACGGTGGGTGCTCTAAGTCTCACATCAAGTTAATGTTTGATACATTTTTTATAGGGTCAAAACTGTCAGGCTGTAGTTGGGGTATTATTTCAGCTCATATCAGAGTCTTTGAATAAAATTGTTTAATGTTAATGTAATTGAAGATCTTCTGCTTTACAATTCTGAAAAAAGAGGAGCAACAATTTAAAGCAACTCAAGCTTGGTTAGATCTAAGTCTCATCCCCAGTATTTCATGATACGAGATAAGACGCGTCTGGTTTTTCAAAATTGCATACAATTTTTCATTTGATATGCTAACAATATCAATAAAGCTTTTGACCAAATATTTAATCACCTTGACGTGTTGTTTATGAGTTGATAATGGTTTAGCAGCAGAAATTTGACTCCACAAGGGAAATTTAATGCCGTCTATTTCCTTAATATAAGAAAATAACAAAATGCAAATGATCAGCTTTTGCTGTGGGTACTGGCTACATGTGGCCGAGGGTTATCATGTAGAAAAGACTTGTCGAATCACTGCTCTTATAAATTACGTTTTACTTTCAATACTCGACGCAACTGTATCCACTGCCACCGAAAGCCATCCGTGATGGATTCGTCCTAATGTTTTCTGACTTTTCGAAATAGTTATGTCATCTACTTGTAACGATTTTGGAAGTTCAGAACATACTCACCGTAAGCTTCAGGTGCAGTTTTTTTTTTTAATTAAATATTGCAATATAATTCCCCGCAAAAAACCTTTCATTGACACAAAACCAGACATGTTCAAAACTATGGAAAACAGATGTTTTATACTTCGGCTAATTTACATACACTGAAATTTAGTCTTGAAACAAGGAGAACTTATTCAAGGTTTCAAAAATATATCTTCGGACATGAACTTCGATTTAAGAATACTACGCCTATGATTTACTCTTCTTAAACTAATCATAAATAATAAAATCAAGTCCACGCTTTTTTACCATGTTTTACCATTACGACTCAGATCCTTTAAGATTTTTATTACTTGTCCCCTTGATCAGGCGGACTAAAAACTGGCGCTACTAAAGGGCGCCTTTATGCTGCTTGGTCTTTTAGTGAAAGCTCACGCGTGATTCGTGATATATGCCAAAATCAAACATGCTCACTTAACATGGCATTTTATTCGTTTACAAATTATTGAATTTTATTATCAATTTGTGCTCTGTTAAAAATGTTTTTCGTCCACCTCGATCATTTTACGGTCGTCATAAGCGATCTACTGAGTCATCAAGCCACCTACCCCTATGCGTAGATGCGTAGAGTGCGTACAGAGAAAATATTGTTGCTATATCCGTCAGCGTTAACGAAGATATTGACTTAGGACTGTCAATTAACGTAGAAGATTTTACGGACGGATTTTGAATTAAGACCGTACAAGATACAGTTCGCGAAAGAACTGAAATCAAACGATATGCTATAACGTGGAGTTTGTGGTGAGTGAGACTTAGAAAAGCTAGAGGCTACCGTGCCATCCCCCGACGCGTGCACTAGTCACTGTTTTTCTTTCCGTTTTTTTTTCCGCGAACCCGCCACCCCCTCGCGAGTGCAAAGTGCCTAAATAAAAAAAAAAAAAAAAAAACTAAAAATAAAAACAATAACAAGTGCAAACAAGTGCTCCCTCCCATATCTTCCTCCATAAGCCACGGCTGCGCATTCTCGGTTGCAACTCCCATTTGATTTCATCAGACGGTTCAGTACAATGACCGAGAGTGCGTAGCGGAATCAAAAGTGCAAATTGTTGGTGGACAACCTCTAATCGGTGTATAGGCGTAACACTTACATTGATTTGATGTTGGGAAGCTACTTGAAATTTGCACTTCTCAATTCTGCTTTACCACCTTTCAGACGTCGAAGTTGGTTCCTTTGGTGTCTGTGTTTTGTGTTATGGAAAATTGTAGGGTTGATGTGAGCAATATTCGTGGCCTTCGAACGAATCTCTTCGCTGCATACGTTCACCTATCCCTATATAAACCAGCTGTCTTGGCACTGAGTGAAACACAGGTAGGAGAGAATACCGATTTAACGGATTCGAACCTGCCTGGATATAGCTTGGTGCCGGAATTTAATTTTCTGTGGCTAAAAATCCATGTTCGTAAGCATTTAATCCACTACTGTTTTATTTATAGAGGTCCAAACCTGGATAGCAATTCAACTTTCAATGAGTTCGATATGCTATCCGACTCCATCACAAGAATTGTATCCCTACATCCTCACACTGAGATTGCCATTGCGGGCGATTTCAATGTACACAATTCTAATTGGCTTCGATATTCATGCGGGACAACACCCGAAGGACGGTACGTAGAGATCTTTGCTGAGGTCAATAATCTGACCCAGCTAGTAATAGAGCCTATACGAATACCTGACATTACAGATCATTCCGCCAATACCTTGGACGTGTTTCTCACCTCTCATCCTGACAAATATTCTGTTTCCATATTGTCGCCCCTAGGCTCGTCTGACCACTGTGTCGGATCATCTAATTTCTCGTTTTCACCCACACAGTTAGAGAACAAATTCCTAAAAGAACAATATGTATACGAGAAAGCCAATTGGAGCGGCCTTAACGACTTTTTTAGGAATTTTAACTGGTCACTTTGTTTCCTCGATAGTGACGTGGATGCCGCTGCTGATATGATCACGAACATTCTTTTGCTGGGTATGAGATCCTTCATTCCTCACAAAGTGAAAAGTATCAAACCGAAAGAAAATGCGTGGTATGACTCGAGCTGTAAAGAGGCTATCAGGTTGAGAGAGTTAAGTTTTCGGAACTACAAAACCAACCCTACTGAGGAAAACCGAAAAAAATGTAAGCGGGCCAGAAATGACTGCAATGCATTAATCAGACGTGTAAAATTCTTCCACAAACAAAAGCTAAGGCAGAAAGTGCTACAATGTCCCAAGGGTAGCAAAAACTTTTGGTCGTTCGTGAAAAACGTAAAGAATTCAGCCTCGTCTTCAATTCCCACCCTCATTTACAATGACATTCCAGCTGTCAGCTCTTTAGACAAGACCAATCTGCTTGCTGCGCATTTCGCGTATGGCACAACGCTGCCAGATTCCACATTGTCTCCGCCTGTACTTGGGAGCGTTGATTTCACCATGGGACAAATCCATTTTCGCACTCGTACCGTTGCAAGAGTACTTAAAGCTCTCAACGTACACAAATCCGCTGGCCCGGATGGTAAACCCCCAATACTTCTGAAGAGGTGTTCTTCTGCGGTGGCAAAGCCTCAACGTAAGCTTTTCCATCCGTCCTACTCTTTGGGTCTTTTTCCGAGTAGATGGAAAACAGCATTTGTCCAGCCCGTCCCTAAAAAGGGCAAATCTTCGCTCCCCTCCTCCTACCGACCCATAGCACTAAAGTCCTTTCTTTCCAAGGTCATGGAAACGCTGATATGCGTTTATGCTTATGAAATATCTTGAATCGCGAAATCTTCTTAATGACCGGCAATACGGTTTTTGCAGCAACAGGTTCACTGGTGATTTGATGGCATATCTCACCGAAAAGTGGAACCAATCTTTGCACAATTTAGGTGAAAGCAAGATCGTTGCGCTTGATATTTCAAAAGCATTTGACAGAGTTTGGCATCAGGCTCTTTTGTCGAAAATGCGTGCTTATGGCATCGATAAATCTTTGCTTCTATGGATTAGAAATTACCTTTCGAACCGTTGAATTCAAGTTGTTTTGGATGGGTTCAAGTCTGACATTCACCAAATAATTGCTGGTGTCCCCCAAGGCTCTGTTTTGTCTCCGACTCTCTTTCTCATTTTTATAAATGATCTCTTGTGTGTTACTTCTAATCCAATCCACTCCTTCGCTGATGACAGTACTCTCAGCTTTTCATAATCGTTCCAGGACTCACGTCCCTGCTCTTCGGCTATAGAACTGAAACGGAATTGGAATGATCACATATTTGAAGTCGCCAAAAACACGACAAAATGTCAAGGTTTCCTTAAAAGATGCAAGAAATATTTCACCCCTTCCGATTTGGCTTCAATTTATAAGGCCTACATCCGCCTTAAACTTAAGTATAACGTTCATATCTGGTCTGGTGCCCCTAAGACCTCACTGCACCTACTAGATAGAATACAACAGCGACCGATAAAACTTATAGAGACAGTAATATCAATGAATGGCAACCATCAATTTATCAACTTAAATAAAAGATTTAAACAATTTTGTAATTTTCTTATGCAAACGCCCAGAAATCAATAATTGTTTTCTGATAACTAAAGAAATTAAATAATTAGATACAATTTTAAACTATAAACTAAGTTGGGGCACATTTAAAACGATATTTTAATAAAGTTGTAAGGTAACTATACCATTTAAGCCTTCTCTGCCCCCAAACATTTTGAAGTCGATTTCAAATCGCTTTGGTGAGTTTGTGAAAAAAAAAAAACTAAGCAAAAAAACATATATTTTAAGCGGAGTTTGGGCACTATCCAACAACCGGTTTATTGTCAGTAACCAAAGGTATTAGTTAATGTCAGCCGCTCAAAAGTCAAGGTGTTGATCAATGGTTTTGTTCGATATTCATATTGTTTTTAATTTGTAATCTCATCGGGTGGGTCGGAGAGTAACCAATGTTAATTAAATATCATAAAGTATTTTATAGAGAGAATCCGCCCAAAAAGACCGGAATAGTGCGCATAGATTTTGCACCACGATCTTGCTTATATTTTGTCAATCGAAGCTTCAGTACGTTTTAATCTGATTTGTATCTTATCTAACATTCGTAATTAATTAAATTAATAATTTGTTTGACTAATAAGTTTTACCTATAAAGCTGCTTAAGTATTTTTGTAATAATTTAGTTTTTTATATTCTTTTATAAAATGTAAGTTAAGTCGATTCCCATTTAATTTTCTCCCAAGAAGAATGCGACAGCAACACGAACTATCAAAAACGAAAACTACAGATTCGGACTCTAGCGAGCTTTGAAAAACGAACCGCCAGTGGAAATTTCCTACACCAAAGTACACCAGGTGTTCATTAGGAATCGTCGTCATTATTTGCTCCAGAGGTATGTAGGACGACAATTTCACAGATTTTTTTTTCAATAAATAATAAAAAACAATCATTTCAGTTCAGTTCTTTATGGTTTTAAACAGTGTTACGTGATTAAGCTATCTTTGCGAATTTTTAAGTCCTACGAGCCCAAGCAGATGTCTATGGTGGCAGATTAACATGTCTTTCCATGGACAACAATGTGGCCTAGGAATGTGGGAAAAGAATATTAATGTCTTATCGCTAGAAAATCGATAAACAAAATTCCTTAAGTAAAGTCAAGAATACCGTCAAACCAACTTTTTCCACTCATAGCTAATTAAAACCTAAAGCGTTTCTAATGACCAGTCTTAGAATTGCTACCAGCTCGTAGACACTCGTCTTCATCGGCGATGTTTCTCGCTTCATAGCATATTTCCCACAAGATGCAGTTCCACTTGTCCACCCCACCGTTTCTTTTCTATAATCCCCCAATCAACATGTGCATATATTAGCTGAGCTCTCAGCTTTGTCATAATTAATCTGACATTCCGAAGCCGCCGCGGATTAGAATCACTATTTTATTGGAAATTCATCTAGATGCTTTTATTTGTCATTTTTTACGGACTGGTCGGCAGGCTGACCGTCGTTGCATAATACGGCCTTTTCATTTTTCTTATAGCAGTCTTATAGCAGACATTAGACTAATCACTCGAGGCAATAAAACCGATAATCGGTATGCAAATGAAGTATTTTCCGGGTCATCTCTCGTGTTGGGAAGTGAAGTTTCTGAACAGATGCATTGAGGTCGATAACCGCTCGCCGAACAGAATCCTACTGCCTCCAGCTGAGCCTCGTAGAGTGATATCGCTACTCTTTAATCATTATTCATGTGTGATCGGTTGTATGAATGTCGCGAGCACGTGTTCGAAATGAGAAACCCTCGTCGACTGGTTCTACTCCAATTCAAAGCAACGATTTCCACCTATTCATCATCATATTGTTATGAGCCGTTGTGGTTTCAGGTTATTGGCCTGACCCTTCTTCGACCCGATCCTTTCCCACTGCCGCAGTAGCCGAATATGTACTTGTCTCGGCTGTCAAAATATTTCCCATCCGGGATTGTGTTCTGATACGAAACGTCTCCCATCCATTCATCGTGTGACGAATTGAAGAGCATACGGTTGGTGCTGGGTATCAGAAGTGGTAATTAAGTCTTCAATAGTCGTTTCTACCACGTCATGATGTGTGTGTTTATGTATAACATATTGGACCTGCCCTCCTCAGGGGTACCTGTGATATTAGTTACGAGTACATTATTCCGCTGAGGCTTATAGGACCGCCTTTGACATTTGATACTCGCACCGTGTCACCTTGGTCATGCACCAAACCGCGGACGGCAACCGAAAATGGACAATCGAAAAGTACTTGTACATGTATGGTATCTGTATCCGACAAATACAAAGAGAAAAAAATCTAAGCAACAATGAAATAAAAATTGTTATGGGAGCACTCGGAATCAGTTGACCTTGGGACGGAGTAATGAAAGGGTAAGCCGAAAACCGAAAACAACTCGGACAAAAAGTGTTAAGGTTGCAATTAAAACTAAAATGGAATTGACTCGAGGAAAAAAAATTATTCGCCCACATTGCGTCGATTGCTGAAAGACACAAGATACAGATCGGCAAAAAATAAATATTATAATTGCGGGACGGATTTGGATGATGGATAATGATCTGATTGTTTGTCCGGTTCGCGCACGAAGGATGATTCCATTTCAAAATGTTGATGTATTGGTTTCTCTGGTAATTTGTTTGGTTTTTCGTAACAATTTTGATGAAGGCGGTGAGAAAAAGCAGGGAGCTGTTAATGTCTCAATTTTTATCTCGGTTGGGCCACTGGAAAATCGCATTAACGGTAAAAGATGAGGCAACTGTTTGGACATTGAACACAGCCATTCAACAGCCATGACTATTAAGACGTTTTACGAAAGTGTATTGAGTGGACGATTTTAGCAGAGAATGGTTTCACACGTCACCAGTTATACCTCGGAAAAATGCCTCGATGCGCCGTGAAGCCGAGCGTCTACACCTTCGTATTCTGATGACATTCTGCACTCGTAAATATATCAGGTAGCTGTCCGGACGATTTGAGCAGACTGCTCGTTAGGAATACAACCATAACCTGCTTGGCCAAAATGTGTCATCTTATTATAATATGCTAATAAGTGTCTTTTTCTTAAGCGTTTGGTTTTTAATTGTCAAAAAGCAACACAAAAAAAATATAAAATCTTATACAAGTTTTATTTCGCTTATAAAATAAGTGCTTGCCATTTAATCTTTAAAAATTATTTTGTTAAAGTATTTAACAAGCTTACGTTTAGAATGGTCCGCATCGAAAGTTCAATTTTGGGTCACATTTCCGAGTATATTGGCTTTCAAAAGCTCCAGTAACCACTGGCTTATTGGCATAGAAAATGGTCTATAGGTGTCAAAAAACACGATCTAGCCGGCTAGTTTATCGGTACAAAGCGAGATATAAATTGTTCACTAACCTCAATTTTGCAATTGATCTATGGGTCCGTGTGTTATGGTCAGTAGGTTAGTTATATCGACGGTAAAATAGTCACAGTGCGAGAAAAGCATTCACTGAGCACGAATTTAGATAATTAAATTCAATAATTTGTAAGTCTTTTCAAAAAACAAAAATGGCAATGTAAACTAAGTATGTTGGACTATAATACGTGTCGCCAGTCATGCGCAAACTGTCAAAAATGGATCACAAAAAAACCAAGCAGCAAAAAAAAAAATAACCGACTCCTCAGCAATTTTTTCCCAACGATGGCAGCTGCCATGTGTTTTAATATTTGTAAAGCAAACAGATGCAGAATACAGGGCGATAAGCTATGGAATGCTATGTTCCTCTAGATCACGTAATACTCATAGCGACGATGAGGCACTAGAAAGCCTTGTAATGCTCATTTCGACGAGAATATCGCTGCAGTGCATTTTAGAGAACGTCTTAAGAATTTTTCCTTTCAAAGTGCCATTTGAACGAACAAGAAAACAAGCTTCTAGGGTACTGATCCACGTATCAAACACAATGAGCGACATCCACTCAAAGTCACCGTCTCAAGTTCCATTTACGCCGAAATCCAGTTTTCTTGAAGACTAATTACTGTGCCTGTGAGCGATGCGAATGCTTTTTTTTACCACGGGAAATACAGGAGTGCGAGAACTTGTCGGCCGAAACTCTTATTGAAGAGCCCATAATCCCCATTAACGATGGTGGCCCCCTTTTGACCAATATCGCCCTCAAACGGTTATGAAAAAAAGACTTAGAGGTCCGAATTAACACTTAAAAAATATTGAAATTAGGTCGTTTCATTTTAAAGGCATTGCAAACCAGCCTCGGATGAGTGTTTTTGGGCCACCCTGTATATCAGACAGAAATAAAGGCTGGAAGCTATTTTTATTGGCCTATGTGTTGGCCAACAACAATGATCGCACCCTTGACGCTTCTTGATGAGTCGAGGAGTACTATTTAAGGCCTCGTATACAATCTTTGAAATTTACTCGCAGAGATAGTGACAAGTTTAATTTTCGTGGAGGCAAACACCCCCATTTTAAGCTTAATTCAAGTTAAACTTAATCTAACTTAATAATTAATGAAAACGGATGAGGGAGCGCGACCCTTAGAAACTAAGACTGGAAGGAGGGAAGGTTATTGAGAAGACGGAGTTTTAGGCATGGAGTGCTGAGATTGAAGTCGAAGTTAATATTCGAATTAACACTTGCCAGCTTACGGGAAATGGGTTCATTAGAGCCGTATAAGGTGCGGGGGGTCGATAGATGGAAAGGACGAGGATTGCGTGTATAACGAGGGTTAGTGTTAAGAGATATGGAGTTAAAAAGCGTGGCGCAGTCAATGCTATCTTAAGAAGTATACGAATGAAGATGATGTCAGATACTCTTCTTCTTTCCTCTAAAGTGCTCAAGTAGATTAGTTTAAGATGGGTGGTAAGAACATAGGATTGAGAACTGACCACGAAGAGCGAAACGTAGGAACCGCCGTTGGATGCTTTCGATTCTAGATATGTGAGTTTGTTGATAAGGGGACTACACTTGAAATGCGTATTCGAGAAGGGGGCGAACAAAGGTAATATAGAGTGATCGAGTCACGTAGGGATTGGAAAATTCTTTAGACCAACCTTTCACAAAACCGAGTGCAGAGTTGGCTTTGCAATTTATACCATCGATATGTGCGCGAAAATTGAGCTCTTGGTCACATAGTATGCCAAGATCGCGGATAACCTGAACGGTGGAGATGGGCTGATTATTGAGGAAGTAGAGATGAGGGGGAGTTGTCAATATTTGTGTAGTATTCTTATAAAATGTTGTATTTACGCCTCAATGCAATGGTTGCCTACCTTACTTATGGTGTCTTCATGTAAATGTATATCAAGTAGAGCAATCAACAAAAATATTGCATTTCCCACAAATGCCGTATACCTATAACGGGCTAGCTTCCTGCATACTCAATCTAGTAGTAAACCATGAGGCAGAGAACATGATCAAGTTGAACCGTATAAATTAAAGTTATATCCAGGAGCGGGTCATCTAACATAAATCATCGTAAATAAAGTTTCAGGCAAGCTATGGTAGATCCTGGAAAAGAAAAGTTCTATTTGTCTATTTGTCAACTTCAAGACCGACAGCCGACATTTAAAGGTGAGAAGTCAAACGCCAGGTCTAGCTTCAACAACCCTGAATTGTGTAAGATGACGTTGGAAAATGTTTGCTGTTCTAGCAAAGTGGGATGATCTAATCAGTGCTTGGCGAGTCAGAAAATATTAGAAGTAAATACCATGCGGAAATCATTGGTCAACCCAAGAATCTTGCCCATGTTTTTGGAAGAACATAGATAAAGTGCGAGTATTGACGCGGAAATGACTAAAACATGATTAGTAATAAATAGGGGAAAATTAAATAAATGCAATCTACCAAAAAGGCTAATACTATTAATGTCTTTACCAAAATCTATCCTCTGACAGATATGTTCATTTACTACACTATGGGTAAGCAAGTGAAAGCCTTCTCTTAAAATGCGATGGTGTCGGTTCACAATACCTTTGTAAGCCTGTCCTATTAGAGAGTGCAGGACTAAATATCTTTTCTTACGTGCAAACTTCGGCCATGCTTATATTAACAAGAAGTGGAGTAAGAGATTCAACTTCGAATTGATTGTAGGCTTGTAGGTGAAGCTTGCATTAAGGGTCTTCACCTTGTTTCTATTTACAACCACAAGCTTGTGGGCCAACACACTACAAAAATTGTGACAACGATGACTGTCTTCTTTGCCAATGCAGAAATATTGATTCAGCTCCTCAATATAGGAAGGCATTGAGTTGCTAGATAATACGGAATGCGACAGCCATTTGAATAATACCAGAACAGCCCCATCCGCTCTGATGCGTGTTAATGATTTCTGTCTTTTCATAAGAATGTTTCATGATATATTATAATATGATGTGGTGAAGTATGTTAAGTAGACAAGCAGGTTCTCAACCTGCCCTGGGCTAACTTTTATTGAAATAAGTGGTTGATTCTATAATCCGATTTAAATAAATAATAAATGATTCTTGTGGGCCACAACCTTCAACAAATAATTCCTCATTTGGAATGGCTGCTAAGCTTCGTATTATTCTTTGAAGCGATATGCGAGTATATCTTGATACAAAAAAATCGATTCTTGGGCGCTGCTGGTCTAACTGGGCCACCAACTTCATAGTCGATACTCTTATAAGCTAGTGTACTTTAGACGATCAGGCAGTTCGAATACTAACTTTTTTGTTGCATTATTTGTAGAAATGAAAATCTGCTGTTATTCAGTAGATGGCGCTAGCAGTAAATGCTAGTCAGAAAAGTCAAATCTGTAGAGCCACATGCTAAACATGGAATCTATCGAGAATTCCTCACCATTACATGCGTGAATTTTCACTTGAGTTGCAAATGATTTTGTGCGTAAAAATGGTCCAAATAAGGCAATCAGCGGTTTAAGTAAATGATTGCAGAAATTTATGATGAGGTTTCTATTAATGAAAGAACCAGTGGCGAATGGTTCCAACGTGGAAGAAAAATAACGTGCCGATCCGATAAAAAAAGTTTCAGGACGCAGAATTGGAGGCCCTACCGGATCAAAACCTATTAACTTGCATATTCATTAATCTTAACTCAATAAGCAATTTCAGACGAATTAAGGCGGAGAGACGTCGAAATGCATTTTTTTATGAGACAATTCATGCTTCAGCGGCAAGAAAGGCAGGAATTTCTCTATCATATTGTGACTAGCGATGGAAACGGATCTTTTACCATAGTCCAAAGTGAAAGACGTGCCCACGCATCAAGATGTGTATTCATTGGGACCAGCTTGGAGTGGTAAATGATGGTAAATTGTTGCAATCGGGTGATTTTTTTGTAGATTGGTTTTTCATTTTTGACAATTCACACATAATACGTGGCAATTGTTAAGGTCAAAAATGTTCAACCAGTAATAAAATTTGATCGTGATAAGACTTGGACTCAATCAAAATTTACACTCTGCGGAAAAACCTACTTCGACCATTTTACATTCGCCCTCATAGTTAACAAATTTCAGGTTATTGAACAGCAAGGCACCTACCCGTATGTGGAGAGTGCGTACAGATGAAAATATTGCTGCTATGTATATCCGCCAGTATCGCAGGGATATTGGTCTAAAATCTTACAAAATAGAGCTCGTGCAAGAATTGAAGCCAAAGGACAGAAAAGCTGAACCAAGATCCGCTTTGTTTACCAAAAAAAAAAAGTCTTCGGCGACGAAGCTGATTTCTCCATGAAAGAAACGTTATTGTCAATGAGACCCCTATCGTTCAATAATTTCGAACTTTTTTGCCCGAAACGTATGAACTGAACCTGGACGACATGTGGTTCTAGCAAGACGGTGCTAAGTGCCATACTGCATGCGATGGATTAATTGAGAAATGATAAGTAAATAACTAACCTCTTGGACCTGTTATTTGGCCAGCTAGATGATTTGATGCCTTTAGAGTTTTTTTCATAGGGAGCTTCAAATCACTCGCTTATGCCGATAAGCCAGTGTCAATTACAGCGTTGGCTCGAAAACGGAATTAAAAATTTGAGTCCCCCGTTGTCAATATTTACAAAAAATAATCAAAAAAGAATAAACATCTGCCTTGCCACTGCCCAGTTCTCCAGAATAGGACGTAGCAAATGCAGATATATCGGATCTTCTAAAATTCATAAAGTGCACGAGGTGGTTTCAGTCACCACGTGAAAGGATAGGTTAAAGGAATATGCACTCCACAAATGAAGGGATTCACAATAGGCCTTCACACTCCCGTTCCTTAACCTAAACTAACCTAACCTAACCGCTAGGCAATAATTTCAAAAATAAAAATTTGAATTTGATACTGCGGATCCGTAAACTTGCTAAGATAAAACTTGACACTTAGGACTAAGAAAACGTAAGCAGCTCCTCATAACGTAATAAAACTGATCCCGAGTCGATATGTTAATTTGTTCAACAGATATGCGAAGCGAAAAAGGCCGGGAATCTATGAAGGTACACGTAGAGCACCGTGGCTCAGTTGTTATAATGTTGACTGCGTATAGCATGGGATCTGTATTGGTTTTTTCCAAGAACATCTTCTAAACATTCATTTTAGCCAAGCAACTACCTTAACCCATCTACCTATGAAATAAGACACACCCAGAACATCGAATTGACATCAAATGTTGACAATATTTATAGCAAAGCTCATAAAGAGGTTTTAACTGTATTTCTCTTACTCCAATTACACTCAGGCACATATTACATTACGTCGGATGTTCATCCCAAATTCCCAGAGAAGGATAAGGTTTCGCATAACTTGTCGAAATAAATACTTGTTTATTAACTTTATTCTTTTATATCTAATTAGTCTCAAAGTCTCAATGATTTGATCTGATTGGCTTTGTACATAAAAGTCATTGATACTGTACCTACCTTTAACGATCTATAACAAGGCATTTCAAACAAGGCGTATAATTCATAACCTTTCCTTAAATCATTTATAGCAAATTAGTTTTTGCAATCTATACAGGTTTTTGCACAAATTATCGTCTTATAGCAACCTTCTAACATATTATGTGTGCTTCCAAGGGAGCCATCAACGTAGACTTCCTTAACTTATTATCTACATTTCGTCACAAGTAGATTTTAATTCGTGACTAATCATCTTAGTGACTTCCAACAGCAAAAAGCAAAAAACCCATGAAATTGAATAATAACCAGGTATCTATGTTTTTCTTCCGCACCTCACGTTGATATGCACGAAAGGTGCCCAAAGGTATTTATTCAAAACTTTTCTATTCGTCTCGACTGCATGTGTTCAATTGCCAGGTGACAGCCATGTAGGGCTTGAATGTTGTTGTTTATCACATTCATCACAATTGAGTTGTAACTTCTGAGTCATTAAATGGTACATTATGCATATATACCCGTATCATACGTGTGTATCTACGTGTCATTGCGGTAATCGATTAGCAAGTAGATGTTTGCTTATATCTTGAGAAACTTGAGGTGAATCAAACGAAGAATAGAATTTTTACGAGCTGCGGTTGTGGAAATATTGATTTTGTGATGAGCTTATGGCTATAACTGGCTTTACTCCGTCATTTGTGAGAAACAGTGCCTTTGAAGTGTTTTTTCTTCACTAAAAGGGCTTGAAATGGAAAAAAATATATAAAATTAACCTTTAGGTGAACTTCAGTAAAATGATTTTGTATAACGTCGGGACTGATCACAATTCTGCTCATTTATAATTTATTTTTCAAGCCTAGATAAACTTATTCCTTAAATTTAACTTGCTGTCTTTTCTTGGACATACTACTCTGCAATTAAGAAAACATTCGAAAATAAAGCTGATTGCAGGCTGGCAAGGCGAACTATCTAAAAAGTCACTCAAAAATGGTTAAGAAAACAGTTCAAAGAGTTGCAAGAAGCTTGCAGACTTATAATGAATGTCATCTCCAAAGGAAAGCTGCCAACGGAATGATAAACTGTGTGTGCCTAAAGCACTGGAAGGTGGTTAGGGGAAAAGAGCAGTAGGTTAAAGTGTGACCAAATTCTTACTTACTTAAGGAGGGGCAATAGCTCGTCGTAAACCTTCGTTGAGGTTCTTCATAAGAGCTTCATCTAAGTCTCATTATGTCAATGTCATTTGCGTACATGAACTAACATAAGAAGCCAATCAATTTTGCACAGTCTTCGCAAAAAGATGCAAAAACAAAACATGACAGCCTTGTCTAAGTTCTGCTTTAGCATAGATGATCTCGAAAAGGTGCCTAACGTGCCCACCGATAATATGTTCTGGAGCAACGAGTATTTTCAATGGTCACCCTTCGTAATTTGATAGGCATGTAAAGGCGAGTTATGACACTATATAGCCAATATCTAGGTACGTTGTTGGATGCGGTTTCCAAGTCGACATACAGGTGGTATGGTGTGGTGACATAGGCGTGGTGGGCTTTTACTTAGCAGATAATAGACATCGTAGTAACGACGAATTCGAGGAAAAAGTAAAAGCCAACATCTACCAAGGAATATTACTGCCATCAAATTGTTACAAGGTGTTGTCAGATATTCTCCTAAAGACACTGACACCATACAGGGGGAACCGCTAAGCGAGTGACCAGAATTTCACTACTCGACATTTTTTTGAAAAAAAAAAGGGAATTCCACGAAACAGTCTATCAACTATTCGTAGAGTTTTAAAAGGCGTTCTCGTGTGACTCCATAAACCGACCGAAAATGTATGATCCGACCTTGTAATGTTGATAATCTTGAGAAAGTTGGCTAAACTGGTATGCCTAAAGGAAAACAAAGGATAAGTTAAAGCACAAAATGCATTATCTAAGACATTGGAGATACCGGAAGGATTAAAACAAGGTGATGCTTTCTCGTCAATGAGATCCCATAAACGCACAGGAAGCGCATTAACGATCTGAATGTCAAAATTCAGTATTATAAAACTGAAATAATGCCAGAGACGCTTTACGAATGTGAAACCCTGCTCTGGCTATGAACTAGGAAAACAGTATTTAAAAACAAGACCTTAAGAAGAATCTATGGTGAAAAACATGACGAAAAATCAGGCGAATGGAGAAAACTACACAATCAGAAACGTAAGGAACTCTATTCAGCTCCAAGTCCGAGTAATAAATTTGCGAACACTAAGACGTAGAATGAATAGACACTAGACGAACAGTCAGAAGAATAATGAAACCCGTAGAAATAAGACCTACCTATAGAAGAGATGGAACAGAGCAGCGAAGCATGGAAGGAAGATACTTATGACAGGGAGACTGGGCAACGGGTGGTTAACCTCCAAGTTCCAAGTGGCTGTTATTAATAGTAAAAATAATAATAATAGACTTCGAGGACCTGAAGCCGATCTAAATAAATTCATTTTCTACGAATGAGCTGGTGATACTACTGCCGATATCATATTTAGTAACTTTGAAGAGCAGTTCCTCGGGGCAACTTGGTGATTTAATTATTTAAAGATTTAGCAGTGATTTATATTCTCAACTCGGATGCCGAAATCACTGGGCTACCGTTACTAATGCCACTTTTGTAATCTTCAGACCCATTCCTTTAATACCGATCAAGCAAAGCAATGGCTTGACAAGTATTATTGAGCCTCTGCTCCATTGAGGCAATTGATAAAGAAATGGTTTGCTGACTTTAAACGCCGCCAAACAAATACCACTCATGATGATTGCTCTGGTCACCAAAAATCGGCAGTTATTCTAAAAAAAAATAAAGCCTTTAAGGTGCAATTGATACGTTTGAAAGATTAAATTGTGAAAAAAACCGATTCCACATGAGGAAGCAAATGTATAGAGTCACAAATCCATCGGAAAAATGCAAAATTGTACGAAGTGCCCTAAGTGACATAAAAAATGCAATAAGGACAGAGATAGATCTATCTAGAATGAAGATGTGATTGCCAAAATTGAAAAGGCAAAAGTTCAATCAATTTACAAAAAGGGCATCGAAATGTTAGAGAAACCTTGCAATGAATGTCTCACTTTGGAAGGAGACTTTTTAAAGAATGAAATCGAACTTTGCCCGAAAATGTTGAATTATTAGTCATGCTTCGAACATATAGAGTGATGTGTTTGATCTTCTCACTCTTTCCACATAGTGGGGTATAGGAAAAATTCCCCGGGGTATACTTCTTTATGGTTGTTCATTCTGGTTTGTTAAACCTATTTGTCAGCTACTTCGTTGACAGTATGTAAGATGGCCCGAAAATATAATGTACTTATACAAAAGGAGCAAAACACGAGACGATGTCTTCTTTACGAAACCTTTATTCGGAATGAATACAGAAATTAGTTAGCAGGACTATCTGATATTGTTTGAAGTAGTACAAACTTTGTCATTGGTCATTTGATCGTATAATAGAACAATTCATATCATTGGTCAATCGATCTTATAATCCATATATGCATGCTTATTTTGCTGCGTTTACATCAAATACAAATAGGGTGACATGAATATATAAATAAATGCAATCGCATACACATTAAAATTATAATAAACTTAAACAAGGTGACATGGAATCTCTTACAACTCGATCATCCTGACTATAAATCGTCCTCGATTTATTAACTTATACAATATAATTACACAAAATACTTCTGTGCTCAAAGTCATTTGAATCTTAAATACCTTATTTATTACTAGATGCTATATATAATATTATAATATATGTAGTTTATGAGTATATTTACTTAACACGGAATTAGTTAAATAAAACTAATTTTAACATGAATTCTTAAAGGATAACTACGTTAATCGATACGTTGTATAGATCCTTGTATGGCGATATAAGGTTTCATATTTTGGGGAGATGCTATTCCCTCATACGGAACGCGAGATATCTGAAGGTTTTCGATATCTTTTATAACATATCTGTCATTTGGGAGTATTTTCGTTACTTCAAATGGTCCCTTATATTTAGGCAAAAGTTTCTTGTTTATCCCCGGTGTATTTACAGTATTTCTAATCATTATGAAATCGCCAACTTTGTATAAATGAGGTTTCTTATGTCGCTGATCATAATAAGTCTTATTAACGTCTTGGCTACGAACGGTATTATCACTTGCTTGCCTACGCCATTCACTCAAATCTCTCGATTTTTCGACAACTATATTTTCTTCTAAATAACTTCGAATTTTATCGTTAATTACACCCCTTTGTGCTACACCGAAAACTAACATGCTTGGACTAAAGCCTGTACTCTTATTGATAACATTATTGAGAGCGAACTCAACTTTACTAAGATGTTTAGTCCAATCACCAGGTTCAATTTCAGATTCCTTGCTTAACATCGGCGTAAGGCTTCTGTTTATTCTTTCTACCTGTCCGTTTGATTGTGGTGAATTTGTAGCTACCTTAATATGTTGTACACCGGACTCTTGGCAGAACTTGTTGAACTCTTCCGAAGTAAAGCAACTACCTCTGTCGGATATTATACGGACTGGCTTACTATATGAGTGAAAGTAAATCTCTAAAGATTTTATAACTTCGCTGGTGTTGGTCGTATTCACCGCATAAAGTTTGGTGAACTTCGAAAAGCCATCGACAACTAGAAATATGTACTTTTTCTTATTTCGCACAGAAGATGGTAATGGACCATAGTGATCAACGTGGACTGTTTCAAAAGGCTGATCTCCTTTCGGAATGTTGTGTAATGTTCCTTCTTTTTTGCCAGTTGGTGCTGTAAAATGAATACACTTTAAGCAACTACATATATAATCCTTCACTTTGACCTTCATTTTGGGAAACCAATACGTTTGTCTTAGAAAGTCGTAGCACTTCTCTACACCAACATGGCACAACGCATCATGGTGAGTCTGAATTACATTCCTCTCCAGCTGCGATGGTACATAGAAATATACTTTTCGATTAATTTTGCGATATACTAAGCCATTAATTAGTTCATAATCCGAGTTTTCTTTTTGTTCTAAAGCCTCTACCAATTGCCTTATGACAGGATCTTTTTGTTGCGAAGCGGCAAGTGCATGCTCGAATGAATCTGGTTCTATAATTAATATATTATGAGATCGGCTAAGTGCATCAACATGCGTCATCCTTTTGCCATCCCTATGTTCTATCACATAGTCATAGTCTTGCAATTCAAGAGCCCAACGAGAAATTCGTGGGTTTAAAAGCTTTTTGTTTAGAGTTAACGTAAGCGACTTGCAATCGGTTATAATTTTAAACTTAACACCTGTAAGATAGATTCTAAATCTCCTTAATGCCGATATAATAGCTAAAGTTTCCAATTCATAAGAATGGTACCTGGATTCCGCAGCAGTTGCGCGTTTGGAAAAAAAGAAAACTGGGTGGAAACGCTTATCTTCTTGGCGCTGCAGCAATACGGCTCCAAAACCTAAGCTGCTAGCGTCGCAGTGCAATTCAGTATCCGCTAGGGGGTTGTAAATTCTTAATAGAGGTGAATTTAATAATTTTTCTTTCAACTCTTGAAAAACCAACAACTCTGTTTTGCCAAACACAAATTCTGCATCCTTTTTCAGGAGATCGTAAAGGGGTTTTGATATTATCGAAAAATCTTTGATAAATTTGCGGAAATATGAGCAAAGGCCTAAAAAAGAGTGTACAGTTTTAACATTGGTTGGAATGGGAAACTCTGCGACCGCTTTTATACCATCAGCGTTTGGACTTATTCCATCTACCGATACTGTGTAACCTAGGTATGTTATTGTTTCATGTAAAAATATACACTTGTCAAGTCGTAACTGCAGGCCATTGGCAGATATCACATCTAACACCTTTCTCAAAATCCTAAAGTGCTCCTCTTTTTTTTCCGAAGCAATAAGCAGGTCATCCATATAAACTAGCAACTCTCCTGATTTGATTAAGTCCTTAAACAATGAATTTATATATCTTTGGAATACTGATGGGGCGTTCTTAAGCCCGAAAGGCATTCGGAGATATTCAAACTGACCTATTGGCGTTATAAAAGAGGTGTACTTGATGGATTCATTCGCAACTTTTACATGATGAAAAGCACTTTTAAGGTCAAGAAGAGAAAAGTATATCTTACCGCGTAATCTATCTAAATGGTCTTCTATTAACGGAATCGGAAAATTATCTTTGACTGTAACTTTATTCAATTGCCTATAGTCAACGCAGAGACGTAACTCATCGGACTTCTTTTTCACTAGAACGATGGGCGATGCAAAAGGTGAGCTACTCTCACGGATAATTTTCCTTTTAATTAAGTCGTCTATAATTGATTGTAATTCAAGTTTATGTGCGTAAGGCAGTCGTCTTGGCGTACAATTGAAAATACTATTCGCATCGGTTAAAATTATTTTCATTTCGAAATTATTATCTTCGGAAAATTCTTTACAATTAATCTCACTCCCGGTAAGCAAGTTTCGTACTTCAGTTTTTTCAACGGTAGTTAATTTCTCATTAATTTTCAAACAAAAGGATTCGCTACTATTATCACACGTATCTATATTAAACATCTCAACACTTTCATCAAAATTATAATCTTTCACATTTGTTTCCGTCACATTATTTTCTTTCTTTTCATCTATTTGTAAACATAGCTTAATATTTGTTATCTGTAAAAAGTCCCTTCCTAATACAATAGCATTTTTCATCGTTTCATTCTTAACTACATATATACATGCATTTACATAATCATCATTAATTTTAATCATACAAAATACCTTACCAAAAACGATTAGCTTGCTACCATTTATGCCTACGAAATCATCAAGTGGGGCATCTATCGGTGTCATCAGATACGCTGGTATATATCGCTGCTTCACGAAGCTGATGGGGCTGCCGGTGTCGATCATCGTCATTGCATGCATCGTAACGCTGATGTCTTCAGATTCGTTCTTAAGGAAGGTGTATTCGAGAACGCCATGGAAATTTTCTAGGAAAGAATTTTGATGTTTCCTTGATGGGTTTTGGTGGGCATTATTCAGTACCATCACTGAAGTCGATTTCGGACAATCCTTGATAACGTGACCTTTTTGTCCGCATCGGAAGCATGAACCCCTCTCTCTGTGTGGCTTCGAGCAATTGGAAGCAATATGTCCCACGTCGTTGCAGTTAAAACACTTGACTTTGTTCTTAATTGCGTTTTCGATCTTAGGTGGTGCAACTGTCTTGATATAGCTAGATGTTGACGGCTGATAATCTGACTTCATTTTTTCATACTTCCTAAGCGCATTCTTCAGCTCAGGTATACTATTGGCTGTCAAAAGGATTTGTTTATTATATATGGAATCAGGGATACCTTTAATGATGTAATTCATTAAGTCCTGATCGGCAATATCAGCGGAAGATGCGATTTCTTGCATAGTCAGAATGTACTGCTGACAACTTTCTTCTCTGCGCTTCTTACGGTTCCGCAGCACGTTGTGGACATCAGTTGCAGTTATATGACAATAAAACTCTTCCATCAAGGCAGATTTTAATTCCGACCACGACTGGCACGATGTAGATCGGACAAATAGCTTCGCTGTCCCTTTAAGCATTCGCTTTGCATAGATAAAGCACTCGGTCTCGCTTAAATGGTGCATGATCTTCACTTCATCTACATTCTTTATCCATTTGGTAACAGGATAGTTGTCATCAGCGGAAAACTCTTGTAGGGAATCTTCGATGTCACGTGAATTGTGTGCAGGAAAACATCTGTCGATTGGGCTGCTTAGCTCAGCGAGTCTTTTCTGCAAGGAGCGAATCTCCTCTTTCTTTCGCACCATTTCTCGTAATTTTTCCAATTGTTGTTCGATATTTTCATCTGATTCCAGCTCAACTACGGATTCCTCCTCATCAAAGCCACTGAGTAAAGTTCCAGGAAAAAATTCTTCCAATTCACTTGAATTTAGTGATGAAATGCCTTCTTGAAGTCGAATTTTGAGAATCGCTTTGATTCCATTAGTGGCCAAACCTATCTCGGCCAATTTCTCTTTAAGCGATGGAACCGTTGCGATTTCTACGAATTTTGTTGCTCGTGTTTTTGCGTCCATTATACCGATGATTACCGATAACCAAAAAAAAAATATGTTCATACAAAACAATGACTTTACTATTGCTTTAATTTTACTTTATTATTTATTAATTATTAATAAATTACTATTTCACTTAATACACAATCCCACTTCTGAGTTTGTAAGATGGCCCGAAAATATAATGTACTTATACAAAAGGAGCAAAACACGAGACGATGTCTTCTTTACGAAACCTTTATTCGGAATGAATACAGAAATTAGTTAGCAGGACTATCTGATATTGTTTGAAGTAGTACAAACTTTGTCATTGGTCATTTGATCGTATAATAGAACAATTCATATCATTGGTCAATCGATCTTATAATCCATATATGCATGCTTATTTTGCTGCGTTTACATCAAATACAAATAGGGTGACATGAATATATAAATAAATGCAATCGCATACACATTAAAATTATAATAAACTTAAACAAGGTGACATGGAATCTCTTACAAGTAGGAAGACACATTAGTTAATTTCAAAGTTTTTCAGCGATTTTCAATAAGCAAACAAAACTTGGGCGGAGTATTTATAAGATCTTTTTTTTTGCTTAAAGTATACTTAAGGACTCTAAAAAACATATCCAATTGGTTTTATATTGAAATTCAATGTGAAAGGGGTCTAATTCTTAAATCTGCCGCAACGCCTCGGAGCGCGCGCCGAATTCTATTGCTTATGGGCATAGTGGTTTATGAGAAGTCCACAAGTGTGTACTAACACCCTATGTATATGTTTTCCGAGCGATCGTTGACCAATGAAGCCAGAGAGGCCCGGATGTCCATAAAATCTACAAGGAAGGAAGAGGAAGAGTCCGACATCAACAGAGACGGCCAGATGTACGGCGCAGGCATCGCAGACTAGAGGTAAACAAAAATTTCAACGGTTTCAATGATTTTCTCGTTTTTCTCGAAACTGTTTTTATCAAATCGGGCGTACTCGTAGCTTCAAAACTATTGCATGGAAAACCGTTTTTTGATATTTTGAAAATTACTTGTTTTATTAACAATTTACTGCTCTTTTTTTAGTCGAAAATTCATACTTTTTATTCAGATATGCACAGTTTCCACAAAAATTGAAAAATCCTACGTACTTCGATAGCTATCAGTATGTAGTTTAAAAAAAAAATTGGATTTTTGTTCCAGCTCTCACGGTTGACGAGGAATGGGTACGCTCGCGGAGCGTCTTCAAAAAAACCTTGTATCGGAGATCCGCTGTGGCGCCGCCATTTTACACGAAATCGATAATAAAAAAAAAAAATTTATACTTCAATATATGTTGAATAAACACTGTAAATTTCAATACAATCCTTTTTCCCATAATCCCATGAAAAATCCGCAAAATTACACCTTTTTTTCGGTCTCAATGATAAGCAATGATAAAATTTGGAAGAAAAATACGTTAAAAAACTTCGAAAAAATTTAAAAAAGAAAGGCAAAGATAAAAACTACATATATCGCAATATTGAAAGTGTGAGGGTTCTGAATACATTAGTAGACGGAAAAGTGATTAGGCATTTAATAAGTGGGTTTTCGGCGATCTCACTGTCATGATGGTCAATTATGTCAACATTTGCTTTGCTACAGATGTTCATCAGATGTTAAGTGTCGCGGCAGAAAAATAAGTATCATATTAAGAATTGTATTTTGGGACACTAATAGTTTTTTTCCCCCAAGGATTCCCCCAAGCTTGACAACCAAACTCGGTTGGTTTCCTGTTTATAAAGTGAAAAACATGTTTATCGCTATATTTGCTTTATGTATGTATTGTTTTTGCAATATATTCCTAAAATGTTAGTTAAGGCTTCACTCAGTTCTCGGGTTCATCTCAGCATGAGAGAGCAATCAGCTTATAATTCTCTGGCGAACCCCAATCTTACCTACGAACTAAAGAGTACAGAATATCTTACCGAGATCACGCAAGGTTCTTGTACTTCACCTGAGAACCACCAGAAGTCGAAGTTCTGTTTAACAAGATCGGCGAGGTCCAAGTGCATTATTGCCATACTAAAACATGTGAGGTCTTGAATATTGTCAACATATAGGGATACCATCCCTATTATGCACTTACTTTTCGAAACCAATATGAGGAAATACCTTTAGAGGAATAAAGGTCGATCGAAGTGGGCACCCGTGGTATCTATAAATTGGTCCGTTAAAGTCATTTGTGTTGATCATAGGTCTTGGGATATATTTTCGATTCATTTTAATGAGAAAATTGTCGATTCCATTTAGGCCTGCTTCTTCGTATAGCAATAGGTAATAGCTTAGGAAATGGAACTCTTGCAGTTGTGGTCTGTACAGTTTTAAGGCTGACCGATACTGTTTCTGGAATACACACATCTTTTCTATACATGATGGCGCTAAAATAAACCACATCGAACAACCTTATTGGTACCACGTAGAATTTGATTTTTAACCAGACGTCAAGTTGACTGCTGTAAAACAGATTCTTTGACATATCGAAGGCTTTCTAAGCTCCAGTAAGACAAGTCTGAATGTAGATACCAGCCAAGACAGATACCAAGATTTCTAAATGCGATTTTCCCTTTAGTGGTTGTCCCTATTGCCCAATGATTGCGAACTTCCTTTAATTCTTTCTGGTACTCCTTGAGGCCCTTTAAAGTGGAGTAGTATACGTAGTATTGTTTCCGACTTTTTGAAGTTAGTTTTTAACTCCTCATCATTGCAATATATCTTAATATGACCGAAATCACAATATAACATTGTATTGATAGACTTGAGTTTTGGACTTGTTCCACGCCATTGAGTAACTGAGAAAACCGATGACTTCATTTGAGCAGAAGTTAACTTGCTTAAAACGGTTTTTAATATTGAAGATCCTGCTCGAAGCAACGTTGTCATATTTAACAACAAATTTCTTTCTTATAGTCATGTATAATAGGCGACTTGGCATGCCTAACCTTACGAGCTTCTACAACATACCCTCTAACCATAAAGTTTCGATAGCCTTTCCAAAGATAAGGTTAGGTTAAATAGGTTAGGATAAAGCTAAGGTTTTTAAAAAAAGGTTTTTGCCTTATTCTGTGTATATGAAATGTCGATAGCCAATGAAGTACCAAGTATGTGCTAGTACAATATCATACCTCGCCTTCAAACCAAACGTGCTGCTCAATATTATTTTCTGTTCCATATTTGATAAGAGCTCTGTTTACGATCTTCTCAAAAACATTGATCTGTTGTAAAAGTAATAAGGTTTGTTGTCTCCATTCTACTCGGAGATAGGGTGGAACACCGCCGTTTTCCATTGCGCTGGATAATGGATGTTATTCAGAGCGTTGATGGACCGCGTTGTGAGAATAATTACTGCTGCAATACACAAATATCCTACAAAGGATACCATTTCGCGATGGTGAAGCTATTGGTCTCTATTTCTGCACGGAGCTCTAAGTGGGTCCAAAAGGTTACATTTTTAAGCTCATGATTGCAGTGAGTAGTGCATTATTCACGGTGAATTTTACATCGAGATGAATACTCAAAAAAATTACATACAGAACCATGCAACCTCTCAGCTTCTGGTTTAATTGTTACCATGATGAGACTAAGCTCGTACGAACAATATATTGTCGTTCTTAAAAAAAATGAATTCTCAGAATATCGAAGATAAAAATGTCTTACAAAATTAGACCCAAAGCCGACCCCTGCGAAACTATGACAAAGAAAATAATATTAATTTACAAAGACTCTAAACTCGAAGGCTCAGGAAAAACTTGAAACGGTATGACGGGAATAAGTTATAATCCCAACTTCATGGACGTTATTATTACGGTCGAAGAGACTTACGAGTATGGCATTCAAATAAACCAACGGGCATCGAAACGTTGCTACCCAAATGCACTAAAACCGAAAAAATACGTCAAAGTCGCCCAAAAGTTATAATGCTTACTGTTTTGTCGATTTATTATCTATTTATATCCGATGTATTAAACAGTGTATATACTACATTATTTAAGCGTTATTGAGCGTTTGAGGGAGATTCAAACCCATTATTAGGTGTTACCCATTCTTATCCTGTGTCTTTTCTCTGTTTTCGAAACTCAACTGTTCATGCGGCCTAAAAGAAAGTTCCTGAAGAGCACTGAAAGCGATACCGAAATATGCTTATAAAAAATGGATGTACTATCATGGACATTAAAATAGAGTTGCCCCGTTTAAAAAGGATGGTATTAGATCATTTTCCTAGCTTGAGTTATGCATCTATTTTTTTAAATAGGGTTTGGCCAGGTTCAAGAGTTACGCTCTTATGGTGATTATCACCTAACCTGGACGGGGTGCAGATGGTTTGTGTCGAAGGTATTCGGTCACTACTCTCCGGGGGTGGTTGTCCTAGATAAGATTCGAGAGATTCGATTGAATTTGTCGCGATGGTTGTAGTTCACAGTAACTTTTTTGTTTCCATATCATTAAGGTGTTATATTGGAAATGCACACACAGAGTATGAATTCTGAAGTGATCTTATACTGTGAGTGTCATGCCTTCGTCAGCACTTTTATGATCAACTCTCATTCACAACTGTTGAGTTTTTCCGTATAGGAATTGTTTTTGGTTATGGTCAGACTTGAACTGGTGATTGCCAATGCACCACGACCACCCCCTTATTTTAATTAAGTTAATCTTTACGTCAAAAGATAGTCTTAGGAATGTGCTGAATACTCGCTCGAATAGACGCTCACCAATGACGCCTTGGCCAGAACATCAATATTGGCAGCTACAATTTCAAGGTAGTCAAGGACTTCGTCTACTTCGGCTCAGGAGGTAATTGTGTAATAGAGCCCTCTTTCGAGGTTGACTCTATACAAAACCCTTATCATACCAGACCTACTATATACCGCAGAAGCATGGACCTTATCAAAAGTGAATGAAGAGGCGCTTGGCCGTTTTGAGAGAAAGATACTGCTTTTGATTTTTTGTCTTATCAATACCGACGGGGGATGGAGAAGAAGATTCAACCACGAACTGTACGGGTTGTACAGCGACATGAACCTGGTCAGCCGTCTACGGATCCAATACTAGGCCATGTAGAACGAATGAACATGTCAGCTCCAGCTCAGCGAGTCTTCGAATCCAAACCCGAGGGACGACAGAGTAGAGGACGGCCGCCCCTAAGGTGGCGCACACAGCTGGAAGAAGACCTCAACCAACTGAGAGTGCGGCACTGGAGGGAGCTAGCAAAAGATCGCGCTAGAATACGATGCATGTTGGTTGAGGCCCAGGCTCATCCCTAGCTGTAGCGCTGAGAAAAAGAAGAAGTCTAATGCGGAATTGCATTTACGTGAGGTCATAAGTCGTAAAGGAAGTTTGACATTAAAATTTCTTTCGATAAATCAGTACATTTTTGTTTTTCATTTTAAGTAATGTGACAAGTTCTTTTTTACAGTGCGAAATTTGAACAAATTCGACGATTCCAAAAAAGAATGACTCGAAGAAAATATTGCCCTTCGGTAAAGAGAGCACTGCACAATAGGGGCAAATCAGAGTCTAAACCATATATTATCTGTTGATGATACAAGGTTACCTGGTCCTCAGATAGAGTCAATTATTGAAGAAAATCTTTCTTCTAAGGTTAAAGTCGTACGAATGCTGACTTTACATTATAAAGTCTGTAAGCCAGAACCAATTCGTCTCATCGATATATTGGTGTAGATGGCATAGCCAGATGTCTGGACAATAAAAATCAATTATTAAAAACACAAAGAGTCACTACAGCACATACAAAGCCATGCAGACAAATGGCATATTAGTTGATCCCCAATGACGGCTATCTAGGAGCATAAGTTTGACACAAGAGAAAATCAGGCTGCTCCTGACCATGGAGTAAAAGGGGAAGAGGTGAAGAACTCTCCTTTCTCTAATCGAGTTACATATGCTTGATGTCTTTCCATTCGAGCCTTCCCTATTGCAAAGTAATATAAAAATGCCTCATGAATGGGAACAAAGCTATTAGCATTTAAAAATGAAGGCTTCCCGAGGCAAATGATCATTTATTTTTATAACCGTAAGATTGGTCTTCATAAAACTGACAAAACCGAACTTAAAAATTACAAGTAATTCGCCTGGGCACTAGCTACGCGAAGGTCTTATAGGTAATTTCTCTTCGTTTATAGCCAATTTTATAAAAGGTTATGCAAGGCCAAATTGTGTAACAAATTTTTAAAAAAAATAACACGAAGTTAATTGTTGAAAAACCGCTGAGCACGACCATCAATTCATTAAATATCATTATTCAATCACACAACCGCAGCATGACGATACCCTAAAAGCTTCATCCCTGCTCTTAGTTAAAAATACAATAGATGAAATCTCCGGCGAAGGCTAAGCCTAAAGATGATTCGCATTTCACATCCAATGCGTTTCGAATTTGATTTCCAATCCATGTAACCCAAATCCAAGCGGAAACACCTGGCATGCTAATAAGTCGAAATCCGTATTCCCATGACATAGGAATAACAAAAAACTGCAAACAAGAAATATCTCTGGGGGAATTCGAATGGTGAATTTACCTTTGCTCTATGAATGGGCGAATCGCGTGAATAAATAAGCAAATAAAGTCGCCAAAAAACCGAACGGTAATAAAATCAACGCATTCGGAGACACTTTCAGTGTAACCAGTTTGGATCCAAACTGGAACGCGAATTTGGGGACTTATTGATAATGGGTCTGGCCAAGGCTGTATTTGTGCTCGTTTGAGGCAACGGACGCGATGAGTCACTCTCAGGTGGACAACCTTAAGAGCTTGGGAGGTCGTTGGGTTAAATATTTAATTTTGCTTAGAGGTGGATTCGATATTTTCCTCATTATACGCCTGGCTGTCTCTAACATGTCAATTGATTCACCTTTTCTTGTGTACCCATATATTCCATCCCACCTAACCGTTGAATCGGAGATACACTCAATCATTTTGTTGGCAAAAAAACACCGCGACGTCTTCAATTTGTATCCGCTATTTGCGATGCATCTTGCAATGGCACGTGGTGCCGTCATCGGCTATGTAACTCTTCCATGATGCAATTGTCTTCACAACCTAAGGCCATGTTGGGTATGCATCAAAACACTTGCACAAATACCGTCGTGCTCGTCCCCCTCTATTTCCGGTGGAGGTGCCTGCAAGTTTAATCGAACACGCTGGAATCGAGAGTTGCTCCATGAAAAACAACGATCTTCTGCCGACTCACTTTACCTCTCATCTCTACGCTCGATTTTGCTGTCATTGCCATTGAATTATGTGATTAGACTCGTACAGCGTCTGTCACACCTTCGGCGCACATATCGAGCATTTCTTTCACTTTCCATCGACAGAGCCAGAGTCGGAGCCAGAGTCGGAGTCGAGTCAAAGTGATTTCAAGGTAAACGCGCAGAAGTGATGCGCATTTCACTGCGCAAATCGGATGTCCGTGTTCAGAGCTTAAAGGCTTCTCAAGCCATTTCGTTGATGAAAGTCACGACGATGCTGCTGATGATGATGATGCTGATGATGGAGGGAAGAACGAGAGTCTTTTCCAGATTTGACTTGGCAAACACTAATGGGTGCGCGACGAGTGTTGCTCTGGCAGCAAAACGAAGAAAACATGAAATTATCGAATGCATAATGGATGTGGTTGTTCATTTAATGGATGCGGTGATGCATGCGTCTGGGATGAAGGGAGCATCAAAATTGCACCGGTTGGATAAGAGCGCTGTTTTCAGTTTTGCAGTTTTTTTTTTCGTTTTTGTTTTGTCTGCAGGTCTTGAAATCGAAATTACGTAGGCGACGTAATAGCTGATGTGAGTCTACATATTTTCGATTTTTTTTTATCTGAAAGCTTTTAGCAGATTAAAGGTTGCGCGAGTACAGGTCTTTTACAGAGAAGATTTAACAAAATGGCATATTAAACACTCATTATAATACAGTGCAAAATCTGGTCATTATGACTTGAGATATTTGCTAAGTAGATCGACCAAAAAATCGTCGAAGTGCATTTTCTATAGACCATGAATTTCGACAGTAAAATTCCATAACTTGTAGACGTTGTATCGGGGTGAATCTCAATAAAATGGCAATACTAATTGAGTATGTATGATTTTAACACATAACATAAATCGTGCTTGAGTTGTCAAATAGAGAACACTAAAAAACCAGACAGGGAAAAAATCACCCTGAGCTCTTTCACTCCTGAATCGGCCTTAATATATGTATATATGTAGCTTGTCAGGTTTGAACGCTTCTTGATAATACTAGTCATAGATAAAGATATGAACTAAGAAACTACTGTGATTGATGACAAAATTGAATCATTTGCAAAAAGGCGACATCTCATTAGGGCCTGTTTCGAATTCAGAACAACAACTTGACGTTGATAGTAAAATGGTCCGTTCACCAACATTCTAAAACCAAGCCCAATTTGACTTACCGTTAAAGACGGTATAAGTTTGTTGCAATAAGCTTACAGAAATTAATAAATTTGCAAACTATTAAGCAAATAGATCACTAAGGCCTTCACAATTCCTTTTACTCGTACACAGAGCTATTTCGATCATACTACACCTTTCAAATGAGGCACCAAACAAAAACCTCCGACACAAATTTAAACAATCCTGAGTCGACAAGATGCCAGAGGAACTCTAAGCCGAGTTTGAATTCTTATCGCAAAACTAATTGCTAATTTTTTTCTTAACTTTTGAAAAGGTAAAGAGCCATCAACTTGGTTCGGCCTATATTCACTCTTGAAGTGTGTGTTATACTTAGAAGCATATCAACCAAGATCTACATAAAAGCATTTTAAAACTTCTAGATAATTTAGGCACTTCAAGACTATACCCCAAATTTGCTTTCCGGTTCTGACTACAATAAAATGTTCTATTCCTTTAAGCTCATAAACGAAAACAATACTAGCGATTGCTCACAATTCCAAGCATAATTCAAAAAAGTAAAAAAATTTAAATTGAATTTAGAAATGATCCAAATTTCATGAATCTACCTAAATTGTGCAAAATAAAACGACAATTGGTGATAACTTTGGAATTATTGTGCAACCAAGATATTAGAGTTTAAAAATTAATTCAAACCGATTCGAATTATCCAAATTTCAAAGGTAATCTGAATTTCGATATTGCGAAATATTGTCCCAATCAGGAGCTAGCCATATTTGTTTACTTTTCAAAACCTCAGAAATAATTCACATGGAAATGATTTCACATCGCCCAAATTAGAAAATTTTCTCCAAACTTCCCGACTTAATTCGAAACCGCAATCAACGGTTTTTACATCAAATCTGTTAAATTATGTATTATATAATATGCTCCCAATGTTGTGGTCTCCCTAAGTCTGGGAAATTTTGTTCAATACAATTTGATAGTGAAATTTCGTCAAATTCGCCCAAATTAACAAAAATGCCCTAAATTTTAAGAATGTCCCAAAATGTTCATAGTTCATTTGAAATAGTGAGTGCATTTGCAAACATTATCAAATCAGTGCAGATAGAATGATAATTTATAAATTACGATTGAAGCCAAAATTTCGGACGTTGTCCAAATTTCAATATATTACCGTTCCAATCGAATATACCCATATTTTGGCAAAATTGTGAACAAGTTTCATTTGCAATTTCGAAATAGCATGCAAAATATTATGGATGTGTCGGAATCTTAAATTTGGTACAAGCCGATTTAAGATCGAATTTATAAAAAAAATCTATCGTAATATGAGATGAAGTATTGGAAAGTCTTTTCATTCAAATGGGAGCTCAAATCGAATTTTGTCGGTCTAAATTGTTAAAACTTTCGCAGAGGATATAGTAAAAGATAAAGTCGAATTAGTCGTGGCTCAGTGGAGTGCTTTCGTTTAGCCAAAACCGTGTATCTTAAGTGTCTAATAAGCAATTGTAATGTTTTCTATGCAGTATTTCTTCTTTGCGCCACTGCACTCGCATGTGAATGGAAATGAAAAACGAATAAATTTTTATCTGGTTACTCCATTCTGCTCCACGTACTTCCCGAAACCCAAATCAATGAGGAGAAAAAATTCAATAGGCACAGTAACGAATTAACCCAATTGTACTGCAGCCGTTCATTACCTAATCGTGGTATGAATGCGGCACATACGATCGTACGCGCAGCGATCGCAATGCGTCGAATTAATTTGTCAGCGCGATATACAAGTGCCTTTTCGTAGTACGAGGTTCGCTGTCGACTGTTGGAATAATGAACAATTGCAAGGTATAACACGAACTTTTTCACGGTTTTTTAACTCGCATCGTTAAGAGCCTGAGTGATGGTGCATTGGAGCAGGCGTACCTTATGATCATATGGAACCGCGTTATATACGGGCACTATCTACTCGGCACTGTGTTGCATTTAAAAATGATTGATCGCAGTGCAGCGACGCATGGTTCGCATGGTTGATCTGAAAGTGACAACTGCTAAGAGCTTACCTGTTTTGCAAAAGTGACAGTGTGTGTAGTATATCCTCAAGGCTAGCTGGTGATGCAATGGGAAACCACTAACCTCTTCGCTCCACTATTCCGATCTGCGAGGTTATGTAAGGACAAACAGAAAACAATCCGTAAACTATGCCGATCTGCGTGCTGGTTTAACTTGCGATTTTTTCCTTTCTCTCGCACTTTTTTTCGTAACAAATAAGCGAAAATGATCTCTTTTTCTTCTCGCGCTTGGGTCACTACGATCTGCAATCGGATTGCGAAAAGACTATTATACTACTCGTACTTTAGCCCCACAGCCTCTCAGATCCTTACCGCGAAAATCACTATGGTCGTTCGATGTTTTCTTGCCTTTCGTACGATCACTGATCGTACAATTGAATGGAGGCTGTTTTGAGCGATATTTTCGAAATCAACCGAAATTTTGAAATAAAAACAAATGAAAGATAAAAAAAAAACTGCAACTCCCGCACGATCAGTGCGCGATCTGATCGACTCTACGTTCGAGATACTCGTACACAGGCATAGAAACACGTACACACACAAACACCTGTTATACCGCTGCTGTTACGATCGCGATCGTATCCGTTGTTGACTTCGCTCGAACAATCTTAAGACTGGAGTCGGAAACTTCCAACCAAAGTTGCCTTAGCGCACGGCCGAGTGATTCCGAGCTGCGAGCACACGACTACAGCTGATCTTACATATTCTTCATGGTAGTGGATAGATAGATAGCTAGATACTCTATCTCTTTCTTTTTGGCCCGGCTTAAGCTAAAAGCAATGCAGTTGCTGGTATAAGTAACTCGCTACGTTGTTGTGGTGTTGACCACTTTGGTTATATCCCTTCTATGTGTACCGCGCTGAGATCATACCTGTTGCTCTTAGCAGTGTGGTGGTTGGATTACCAGTTTTGTATTTTTTTTCTCAGGTTCGTGGGATACCAGAATACCTTGAGATGCCCGGATAGGAATAGATAAACTGAACGAAGCGTGGTAGAAGGGAGGAAGACAAATTGTTTTTGCTTTTGTTTTTGTTCTTACCTTTTTGTAACTCTTTCTTCTATTGACAAGAGCATAGGAAGAGAGGAAACGGTTTTTGAAGGTATGTGCGTGCTGCATGACGAAGAAGTTGTATCTTAGACACCGCCATCAGCGATGACTATATCGTCGGCTCATGCTATGCACAAACCGACTATTGGCACAGGAAGGGGTCAGTGAGTGAGTGATGAGTATCTACTGCTTTATGATGACACAAACCCTAAGCAACGCGTACGTATACATGTGGCGGACGAGCACGATTCCGAGGTTGACTGAGATATGGTGGAGACTATTTTTAGAATTATGATGATGGGACTTGAAGCGAATACTAATTAGCAAAAAGGTATGTTTTTTGTCTGGTTTTCATCTTATTTTATTTTATTTTCATTTGTTAATTTTTTTTTTGCGTTCCAAGAAGTCTTCCGAAGAATCCTTTAAGTCTCCTAACTGGTAGTTTGGCTATTCCTACAAAGCCGTCTGTGATTATATCTCAGATGATTGGTTGATTGCCCAACGTCTATTGCCTTTGAGTTGCGTTTCCAAGATTTTCTGAGAAGTTGCAGAGTCATAGAAGACGACGTTAATCCGGCATCCAGCTAAATGGGAACAGTTGAATGTTGACTGAGTAATTTGTATTACGTGTCGGGCATATTACTAATCCGGCTTCCTTTTAAAAAAAAAAAGGAACGAGTTATACAGTTAAAATGGTTTTTTCTAATTATACGTCAAACTCTTCTAAAATTACAAAAAGTGCAAAACAAAAAAACAAACGATTAAGAAACGAATGAATATTGTGCGCGGATTTTTTTAAAATTGTTTCTAAAATAACTCGCAATCGCAATCACGAAAATTATAAGGTTATTCGAAATTCTAGTTTTTTTTAGTTATTTTCTGATATTACCCAAAAAGTTGTGAGATTTGTAAATGCGTTTCTATATTTGCCAAAATTTTAATAATTTGTAAAATTGCCCAAATGAATAAAGTCAGTTTTTATTCGAATTTGTTAACAATAATTTAGTTTGTTTACAGTTTATACTCTATAGTCCACTGATGACCAAATTGGGAACACTTTAATCGATATCCATTACTCGTATTTGCCTCAATTTTTGATCGAGGTCATACAATTTTTTTCCAAATGTAAAGTTAATCCAAGCCTTAGATGACTTTCGCAACATCTTAAGGTTAAAGTTTCGAGACAACCTACAAGTTTGAGGAATCTTGAGAGTTTTGGAAAATTTCTCTGCTTCAATACCGTCTGCAGACATTTTCAATATTCAATAAGTTACATATATGTATAACCAACCAGTCTAAATTGAAAATAAAATTTTCTAACTAGTTCAAAAAAACTCCACAAATCAATTCAATTTGATTTAACAAATCTAGCAAATTTGGACCGATTCCGCAATTTCGATCAATGTTACGGATTTCGCCAAATGGTTCCCATTTTCAGAAATTTCGACTCTGGCACATTTTGGATGTTCTGCAATTTCGGCAGATTCTTAAAGTTTGCCTTACTTACCTACATTTGGTTCACTCTTAACAAATTTTTAATTTTTAAATATTTTGGATAACTGGGACGAATTAGGAAATTTTGACTTAAATTAACAATTTTCCGAGAATAAGAAAACCGGGAATTCAATCAAATGTCCTACTTATGTAAAGTTAGAGAATTTGTTCAACATTTTTTCAGATTTTTTAACCCTGATCCCGACATGAAAAAAAATTGACAAAATTTAATTCAAAAAATATTCAAATTCAAAAATAATTATCAGAACCATAAAACCTTGCAAATAAAAAATGAGCCAGAAGACGGCGTAGATGTTGACTGTCACTTTCTCTTACAGTAGGCACCATATTATTTTTAATTGTATTCATCCATAATTGTATTTATCCAAACAATTCAACAAATGAAGCCCTTAAATAATTTTCGACCTAGGTTTTTCCTAATGAACCAGATTTTTCGGCGTATGGGTAAGTAAATAGACAAATCTTGGATGGCCACCAGGTGATTGACAAAAAGCCAACGCATCACAAAAAAAAGGTGACAGTCAGGTGGGTGTTTTGGAGTTGAGGCTAAAAGCGTTATTTCCACATGATTCAAAAATTGTATGAATTGGGTCTGGACGGTAGCACTACCACATGTATTGTACCACATTTATTACATTCGAAATTTGAAAATCGCATTATTTTGGTAAGAGGAAAAGTTGACGACACCCTTAGAATCCTATCTATGTGGTAACAAAGTAACAGTAAGATCTATGCCAACAATCCAGTGACCACAAACTTAGGACTCAAACTAATTTCATGACCATTGACCCCCTTTTATTAAAATTATTATTACTTGCCATGCGGAAGGTCAGGGCCTCATTGGCCAAGCCAAGCTTCCCTGACATACATATGTGTATTCCGCCTATGTTTCCCTGTTCTGTTCCATCTCTTTTAAGCCCATCCTTATGTAAGGTTTAGTAAAAAGGAATCCAATAATTTTGCATGAAGTCGAAAGAAATTCAGGACATGAGCCAACCGGTATGCCAATATCCTCAGTAACATTTTTTCACTGCTTCGACATTTTCACTGTTGTTTATGTGCTGGGACGTCCAGAGCAAGCATCGTCACTAACATCTTCTCGAACCTCTATGAAGAGTTTATACCACTTATAAAGTTTTTTTTGGCGCCGTTTTGATACCACAGAGCTCGTGAAGCTAAAGGGATGTAAAGGGGGATGTTCATTTAATTCCAGCCTGAGTGAAGAACTAGTTATGTTGACCAAACCAGGTTGGCTGCCTTTGAGAGGTCATCAAGAAAGTATTTGCCAAAAGCACAGAATCTGCGACTTGCCAGTGCTGGGCATTAGCAGAGAATAGACATGTGTACTACAAAGAGTTTTGCCAGTACTCCGCCGAAGGGAGAAGCCGCGAAATAAACATTCGATGACGTTGGTGCTATCGGGATCCGAACTCGCTCATCACCAGAGGCCGACACACTACCCACTGCACCACGGCGCTCTCAAATTGTTTAAGCCTACAACTGCAGTTGACAAGATCTAGTATAAGCTGCCAGTGATCAGTTATTTTTCTATGAATGCCGCGACAACATCAAATGGAGCACTTTTTAAATTGCTAATCGCAATTTTGAAGTTAATTTCATTATGTCTTTCTCATTGAAGCCCTCGTCATTATTGGCAAAAAAACTGGGAACTATTAGCCAAGTCTGGTCTATAAGCTGCATGCATAAAAACCTCAAAACCAAGGTCCCGGAGCTTTTAGTGAATCACTATCTATGTGTGTGGCTCGGTGTTGTCCTGGAACACAATTCCACTCTTCTTCGACAAAGCTGGTTTCTGGGCGATTGATTTCTTTAGATGGTCAGATTGTTGTAAGAACAGGTTCGAATTACGAGTTTTGCCGTAGGGGTGAGGCTCAACGCTCAACTCAAAGCAAAACTTTTCTTTTTTTTTTTACACCATCGTTTTCGTTTGAAGCTATCCACTTTTCATCACCAGTCACCATCTTCAGAAATAGGTAAACGATTCGCAGATGGAAACTCAGACCATGAGGTTCGCTTACTATAACAAGTGTTGCACGATACCCAAAACTGCGCCTGATTGGCTGCCACAGTATCAGTATTACAATTTCAGCTGCCTGGCTCGCGTTTTCACCTTTGTGAATCTCGCATTTTCTCTTGTCTGCTGTCCACCTTTGTCGCCCGCTCAAACAAAACTGAATCAACCAGTCTCAAAACTGCCAGAGACGTGGTAAGAAACTCTATCTCTCTAATGCTATTTAGTACACATTCGATGGGATGTATATGTATAACGCCAGATACAGATTACTAAAGCCATCTGTCTTTTTACTACACCTATTATTGTCCTTCCATCTATGGCGCGGCCTCGCTTACATTATTTTTCCCTCAGTATGCTTTTAACCTTTTGTCCACTGTCCATTTGTTCTACAGATGGGTATATCTTTGTTTTTTCAATTGTATTATTCGGACATTGGTGGAGTTTGAATACGGGCCTTCAGATTTATGATAATGCAGTCTTAGCCATCTGCTTCTTTTTCATTTTTGTCATCATACGAATATGTATATTCTTTTGGTGATCCTGGTATCAAAGACTCGAAAATTGCTTTTCTCCTTCTTAGTCAGGTACCAAGATTCATATCCACAAATGGCCATAGGCATTATTATGAACAATTCCTTAAACTCGTCCACTCTCTCAAATCGTTTATCAAGTATAGTCAGGTTTGAAAAGATCCAACACCGTCAGTGACCATCTTATCGTTGTCTCTTCATTTACTTCCAAACTTACTTTCTGCGTTTCTTTTTCTCGTTATCTTCCAAACGGTCCAGATCGCCAGCCTAAGCTCAATCGGATATGAGTTAAACGTTATTCACCATTCGTGAAGGGTTCTAATCACGTTGTCCAGCACCCAAGTTAAAAAGAAGTGGTGTCAAGGCATCTCCTTGCTTTAATACTCCACGTTTCTCGAATGCTTTAGATAAGATGTGTCGTCCTTTAACTCACACTTTTTCCCTTTAGACAGCCTTGTATCAGTTTTATAATTTTTTTGGGGACTCTCAACCTAAGAAGATATAATACATTTTTGATCGGTTTGGAGAGTCATACCCCTTTTTAATTAATACCTATAAACCGTGGTGCTCCTTCACTCGTTGCTCATCAAGCGGTTCCTCCCACATTGGTAGTCTTGGAATATATCCTTAGCGTTTGATGTACAATAAAAACTTGATAGGAAAGATATTCCTCGGTAATTGTTGTTCTGTGCTCGATTGCCCTTTTAAGTGCAAGAATGATGATCGAGTTTTTTTGTCCTCGTATTGTGTGTTAATTCATCTCTAGCATATTTTATTAACTGCCATTCATTAATAATTCTTCAAAGGATCATTGGCAATTTGGTTTTTGAGATGATCGTCTGTAACCAAGGGCGTGGTGGTCACATGAACGATGTGTCTTCCATTCATATTCATAATAAATCGAACTTCTTTAGTAAAAATTCGCGTATTTTGTTAACTGCTTAGCAGTTTTCCTTTTTTTAATTTTGTTCTTTTATTTTCATTCGTAGGCTTACTTAAGAGTAGTGTTTCAACCGTAAAGGAGATGCGAAAGGGATCCCGCTTATTGATTACCTAGCAAAAGGTAGAGTAATTCGAATATAGCTTCAAATAGCTTCAAATTTCTTAATTAGCAGGATGGCGACATTCGAGAGAAGAAGCCTGGCTTTAAGAAGAAAAAATACGCAAGGGTGCGTTGGCGGTAGGAAAACTGCGGGACTTGGGGTACAATTTTCTCAGTCAACATCCTTAGCATCCTTCGGACTTAGCATTCTCGGACTTCCTTCTGTTCCTAAACTTCAAGATTTTATTTTTTTTTTGAGAAGTGCTTGGCATCCAATGAAGAAGTTGAGAAGGCCGTATATGAATATTTTCACAGCCTTCCAGACTCTCACTTCCGGGAAGGAATACTGATGTTGGAGAAACGCATAGTCACCCAGAGCACTCTTCATCTTACACTCATATATGCATTCTTAGAGCTGTCACTAAGAATGACAGACAGAAAACGCAGTCAGCGTCCAAACCAAACAGGACCCAAGTGGAAGGACTCCCCTTTGATAACGACCGTGGATAAAGGCGCATCCGCGGAGACGATCTACAAGCAGGCGCTAACTGTAACATTTGACGCAGCGATAACTAGTAGGAAACCCAGCAAAAGGGGCTCCCCATGCTACTGGTGGAACGAGGATATCCAAAGGCTAAGAGCAATTTGTCTCAGAGCGCGAAGGAAACCCCAACGATCCAGAAACAGGCCAGACTTCCAAGAGCAGCTTCACCAATTTAAGCAAGCGAGATGTGAGCTGGCAAAAGCTATAAAAGAAAGCAAGCAAGGTGTTTCAAAAAACTCTGCGAGAGAGCCGATATAGATCCGTGGGATAAAGCATACAGATTGGTTACCAAAAGGATGAGAAATAATAGGGGTCCGCTGATAACAAACTTTGAAATATTCACCCAAATAGTAGTACACCTCTTTCCACGGAGTCAACCACTCACTAGAGGCAGCACGGCAAGGATCAGCACAGAGGAGATCCCTGTTATTACTCTAGAGGAGCCATACAAAGCTGTCTCTAAGGTGAAAAACAGCAAAACACCCAGACCTGATGGCATATCAAATAAGGCCCTCAAAGCGGCGATTATGGCCAGGCCAGAGGCTTTCCAGCACACTTTTGGGAAATGCCTACAAGTGGGAGTTTTTCCCGCACAGTGAAAACTACAGCACTTGGTACTACTGCCCAAAAGTAAAAAGCCACCTAGAGAACCGTCCTCGTATCGCCCAATTCGTCTAGTAGACACACTAGGTAAGATACTGGAACGAATTATATATGGTAGGTTACTGGCGGTAGCGGAAGCTAATAGTGCACTGTCAAACAACCAGTTCGGCTTCAGAAAAGGACGATCAACGGTCGACGGTCCAAGAATCCATAGTCAACCTGGCCACATATGCCATGCAAGGAAAGAGGTGAAGAAGAGGAGAGAAGAAATATTGTGCGGTAGTTACGCTGGAATGCTTGTACTGGACGCACATACAAATGTCCCTAATTGCCATGGATACCCCTCCCTATTTGCTGAAAATAGTTATGGACTCCTTCAACAACAGGAGGCTTAGATACTACACCAATGAGGGCGTCAAGTTCTATAGCATAACGGCGAGGATCAGTCCTTGGACCCCTACTGTGTTACATTATGTATGATGTCGTTCTACGACTAGCCCTTCCCGTTGGAGTACAAATTACCGGCTTTGCTGACGACATTGCCATTGGCACAGTGGCCAAACATATAGAGAAAGTGGAGGTTGCCACGAACACAGCCATCTCTAAGGTGAAGGATTGGCTGGTAAGTGTCGGCCTGGAACTAGCGGCTCACAAAACGGAGGCTGTGCTCATAACCAGCCGCAAAAAGGTGGAACATGCGAGCTTTTTAGTCGGCGATCAGACGATTAGGTCTAAGAAATCGTTGAAGTACCTAGGGGTTATGCTTGATAACAGGCTCTCCTTTAGGGATCACATAAGTTATGCCGGCGAGAAGTCATCACTTACACAAGGAGCGCTCTCACGAATGCTCCCGAATATAAGCGGTTATGCGCGCAAAGTCCTACTCTCATTTTACGCTGCTCCGGTATGGGATGGGGTACTCGCAGGCAGACAATTGAAACGGATGATGACGTCAGTTTATAGACTTTACGCGATAAGAACAATCAGCAGATTCAGAACCATCTCAGATGTTGCAGCGTTCGTCATATCAGGAATGCTACCCATCGACATCCTCGCAGACGAACTCATGTGGATACACCGAAGGCTAACGTCAGACCGACAACAGGCCAGGCGCATAAAAGAAGAAGAACGGGCAGCATCCATAGTAATGTGGCAAGCTAGATGGAACGTCACCACAAAAGAAAGATGGACGCACAGGCTCATTCCCGTTATCAAACCTTGGATATCAAGATCAGCAGGAGATTGTAATTACCACCTTTCTGTCTGGAGACGGCGGCTACAGAAAGTATCTGTACAACTTTGGACATGATTATTCTCCACTGTGTCCACAATGTCCAAACGCTGAGGAGGACGCAACACACAGTTTTTGACTGTAGTCGTTTCGCGCAGGACAGGCAAGCGGTAAACTTACCAAGCCCCGAAAACCTGGTCGCCTACATGATGGACTCGGTAGATAACTGGAACGAACTTTTCTCGTACATTGCGCTTATACAAACGAAGCTACGTCAAGCCGAAGCAGAGTGAAGAGCACAAGAGCTCGCCGCCCGAAATACAGCACAAATCGCTAACTAGCCCCGCGAAGTAATACCTAACGTCAGTCCCGCGGGGAGAGTGGTTGAAGAGTGCAGAGATGTGGTTTAGTACGTAGGCACGTGGAAAAGGGAGAATATCCCACGACGGGCTACCGGTATCTTGATCAAAGATTCCACATCTCTTGGCGCGAGTCAAAAAAAAAAGAAAAAAAAAAAAAGAGCTGACACTATTATTTCACTTTGTTGCAAGTTACTAAATTGAACAATTGTTCTTCCAAATTTCTAGAATTTATACAAAAGGCGGAATTTCTTTTCTATTCAAAATGTAAAATTTTAGACATACATACATACATAGGGTGCAATGAATTGAACAAAATTGTTTATCCCATCACAATTAAATCGTTCCAGGTTTGATAACTACTTAGAATTACCTTATGCTAGACAAAAATCCTGGAAACTAGCTAGAGAACCTTACTGGCTCTCTACGCAAGCAACTTAAACTATGCCTTTCGTCCCTATGATAAACTCCTATTAATTTTTTTTTTTTTTAAAACTTGGCATCAGATCTGGAATCAGGTTAAAGTAGTCAGACCAAGATGAACAACTATGCATCCGTGTCTGGATAATGAAGATGAGAAAACCGATCCCAATGGTGTTAAATTAACTACTGCTAACCATCCCATATAAACAAGCATGAAATTGAGAAAGCTTTCAAATTTGCTCATTTACCCGAAAGATCACCGATCGGGTTACTTAAACGGGATATTTTTCATCTTATACAATCTCTATCTTCTGCCTTATTTCATGCTTCAGCGTCTCCTCGTCTTTTATATTGAGATCTACAATTAAGATAAATAACACAATATAATGCAGACGTTGCCATCCTCTTGTTCTACATACATAAGCTCTCAGGCAATAAATATTATTTCCGAAATTAAAACCATAACTAAAGATATCCATCATATTCGCCCACGCCACCAACAACACAACGCATAAAACCCAGCGCTTACGTAAGCGCCCAAAATACATTTTCATAAGTCGAAGCATAGTAACGATAACAAATCCAAAGACCAACAAACGCGGGAGCTGACAAACTCAAAAAGCAAAGCTTCGTGGCACGGTTTAACGGCCTTGAATTTGTAATCATTCAACACCCACATCAATCGAGCAATTCAATCAGTTCCAATGACTAAGCCCTCCCGCCTCTACGTCCAACCGATTTTCGTGTTAAATTCTTAGAACCGCAAACCTTCGTTTCGCTCAGTCTCCCACTTAATAAATCTGATTTATTATAACGGTAAGACAACAATACCGCCACAAGAACGTCCATTATAACTGCTCACTCCAGACAGCGATAAATTCATCGCTATTGTTGCCGAATCTAATTAAACGGCTAAAACGGACACTCGAATAAGGCATGGCCGTGCACACTACGTATCCATAATCCGTCCATGTGTACGAATGCCTTCCACTTTCGTGGGCAACGCTCCAAAGTGGCGAGCAGTAGATCCGCATGGCCGCATAGCAGTGACACCTACAAACAACGTTTCCATTCTATTAGCAACGGTGATACTATTAAGTTACGTGAACGTTGTCACTTTTTCCTTCTCCGTAGTGGTTAGTTTGCTTTTTTTCTTATTCACATTCTCTTAACCCATACAGGGAGTTTGCGAATTGATATTATCAAGTGGGGGCCGAGGCGAGATAGATGGAATGATTGTATGTACTGGAAACAGTCGACAGTAGGGTCTCAAGAAGCTTGTGCTGCAAGCTGGAACACAGCTGAGATATGAAATCAGTTCCAGAAAGCAAGAGAGATTTGAGCGGGCTGGAAGTCGGTACGATTCCAGTGGAACGATTCATAATGGCGTTTGAGTGACTTAGCTTTGAGAGGCACTATGGTAAAACCCAGAGTTTTTCGAACTATGCTGGATAAATTGAATTCGAATGTTTTTACTTTTATTTACCTTTAATTAACTAGTCTATTATATCCAAGAAATAATTCGATAGGGAATTCATCCAGCTCATTAGTTCGTCAGCAATCTTATCCCAATGACAACCCTGGCTGATTGAGAGTTGGTTGTGAGTGTTAAGCTTAAATACGGAATTTGGGTCTTACGAAGGCTTATAGACCAATTAAAATCAATGACGACTAACTGACATTTGTGTTATTTGAGCTGAGGGCCTAGACAATCTCCAATTCTGTTCATTCCTAGCGATATCAATACCATTTCGATTTGCATATATTATATGTATACTCACGTACATCACGCCTGCCCTCGTGGGCACTATATGGGTTCAACTCAACCATCATATTGATTCTTTTTTTGTTTAAGGCAATGTATGATGGATGTAGTACAATTTTCGTTGGTGATGGATGGCAAGTCATCCGATGTGTGTAATTCGTCATTCGGCGCCTTCTTAATGCCCAAAGCTATCCCATTAAACTCAAGATGTGTTTAAAATTGTTGCATTTTATAAATGATCCTATTGTTTTGATGATAGTCTGGATCATGACAGCATGTGGGCTTTGGTCTGCCGATGGCAGAGTAAACTCTACGAGTATATGTTTAGCGATATTAGCTCTGCCTCATATTATTAAGGGGAGTCTCATTAGAAAAGTGAAAAAATGATTTTTTTTAACTTAAAAAAATCTTTTGGCTTTTCGGGTTCTGCTGATGTAAATTTATTGGGAATATTTAAACCGGAAGTAGTATAAAATTTGATATTTTTAGCAAAAACCGAGGTACGAGGAGTCGCTTCTCTCACTGGACTGGTACCTAATCAGGTTCTTATTTACTTGCTTACATTTGCCAGTGACTAATGTTTAGATGCGGGGTCGGTCACTGCACTGTGTTACCCCAGCAGGAATCAATGGAGTTTATATTTCGCCCGAAGAAAGAGTTTGAAGTAGCCGTGACGCCATGTCTAGAGGTGCTCTACAAAATCGTTTCTCTTGTAAAGTCCGGTTTTCACACCTTTTGGTAAAATTTTCTCAGGCTACGGTCAACTTAGGACTTCCAAATTTTTATACATTACTAAAAACGGATTTCTTAAGGCAGCTATAATTTTTAAAACCGATTATTAAATATGAAATTGTTTTAAAAAAATATTATGGGATTAAAATGACGGTAAATTTTTTTTTTGCTTTTTCGCACCCCCGTAAAAATTATTAAAAAACGAAATCAACCAACAACCCAAACGCCATGTTATTCGGACATCGTTCTAGTTTAAAATGAACCAAAAAATGTTTTCTACTTAAAAAATTTACCTAAAGAGGTTATAGGTTAGATACGCAATCTAGGCCCAAATTTCAGGTAAAATGTAAGCTTCCTTACAGATTTGAGAACAGCAGGCTGTCACGAAGACAGTAAAAAACAACAATAAAATATCTTCCTTTAAACCAGAGTTTTTGAGGTTTGAAAAAATATGTGACTTGTCGAGTGAGACTCTCCTTACTAAACTAGTCTAGCCAGAGCGGAGACCCGGGCTCCATAATTACGAAATCAAGTGATGTTTCTGTTTTCGGAGAATTTATAATCAATCATTTATAATCAGTCTTAAGCCTTATTTATACAAGCTAAACATGTCACCAATATACATACATAAGTAATCTTTATACAACGAACGTTAAAGAAGAGTATCTTGTGCACGACTGGTCTACCGAAACTATCAACTTTGGAAGCTTCAGCGAGTCCAACGAAATTATACGTTAATAATTCTAAACATACATAACATATACGAGGGATGCTCCAAAAGTAATGATAATGAAAATAAAACAGTATATTTTGGCGGCCATTGTAAAAAAAAATCCAGAATCTTTAAACAAGTAAAATTGGCCAAGACTTATACCGCAAGATCTTTATTATATAATTACACGACTATTCTCTAAAGCGAATACAAGACAAGTAGGAAAAAGGAAGTAAGAAAAAAAAGAAGAGAATTCAAGTATTAACAAAGGGGTAAAACTTTTTGTCGAGATTAGAGCAGTTGTACCGTGAACAGGGATGATATCTTCGTTAAGTTCCTAATTTCCAACATCCTCGGCCCGGCAAGAACTAGCAAGCTCAAGGGGGTATAGGAGCTGCACCGACTCTCATCCTGGAGCCGTCTGGTATACGTAGTACGCAAGCTCGAATTTTACCATCACGTCCAACAAGGGCCTCTTCGATGATACACATTTAACACGATATTCGTGCCAGAACCACCAGAACTGCATCATTCGGCTTGAGTTGGCCTGACGACAGTTTTCGAGAAATGTGATAAGACCTTAAAAGTTGTACATATTCGACTCGCCAACGATTGGACAGCATTCTGGTGTATTTTAACCTTTGCAACCAAAGTTTTTGCAATTCAGCGGAGGTAATCCCGTTTTTCGGACTTGCGATGGCTCCTTGACCACGAATCAAGTGTGCAGGTGTGAGCGCGGTTAGATCCACTGCTCGTGAAGGGAATCACAATGGGCCCTTTGGCCTCCGAGTGGAAGTGATGCTCAACCATCACACTACTCTTCTTTGACCTAACCTAACCTACGTTATAAGTGACCCCATTATCAAAAATGTCCAAAGACTGAACTTAAAATCTGTCGAAAAGGTCAACCATATTGAATGCAGTAAGTAACAGTAATTGACACACAACATCCACACCATCGTTTGGCTCACACTTATTGCCATGCATCGAACCCAAACCTCTAGCCTCGACGGGCAGTGCGCTCTGCTTCAAATTAAGATTTCAATTAGAAACCGTCATTTGTTAAGCAATAACCCAAGCCTGCTGTCGCGATTTATTTGAGCCAGTTTGAGTAGTCGAATCAATTTAAGTCTTATTTTCCCACTCACATTTTCCGGATTCCTTTTATGATTTTTCACTTTTTTTCTTCTTTGAACCTTAAACCTTACGAGTATCTCCTGAAAGTTTGAATTGACTGTCCAAAGCTAGATCAACTTTAAATACATAGGTCAACATTTGCCTTTTGAACTTCTTCTACCATCAGTAGTGGCAGTGTTAATGCACATTTAACGGAGGTGTATATGGTTGGTTAAAAACTAACTGAGGTTTCTTGAATCTCATTCAACAAAAGCCTAAATGCTCAATCAATAAACCCTTGCCTTTTGTTACTTCTTTGGACTCAATTTAAAATAGAGCCGTGCTTCGAAAAACTGACTCGACATAAATCTCTCATTCATTCAGTCTTGCATTATGCTGCAAAACTTGGACTTTTTTTTAAACGCGAATAAAGGTGTTTTTGATTTTTTTAGAGTATTTCCATGTCACTAGCAACCTTGTATGGAATGTGAATAAGAGACATTAACAACTTTAACGGTTGAGGCACTAAAGACTCGAAAAGATTAAAATTGGAAAACTGAGCTCAAGTAATAGGAACAAGTTCCAAATTCCAAATATGTACCTTTCTTTAGGCCAAAATAATAAAAACCCCAAAAGAATGGTTTTAAAAACATTGACTAGGGTTGGCTTCTCTGTGTTGACACTCGGCTACCTGTTGAGCACAGCTAACAATAGGAAGTTTAAATTGTCAATGAGTCAATGACAAATAACTTCAGAAATAAAAAGACAAATAAATCATTTTCTACAAGATACCTTATTGGTAAACCAAAATCGGTTCGATATATCGAAACACTACTTGACAGAGGCATTTTGATAAGATAAGATAATTTATCAGTTAGCGTCAATGCATAGTTCAATAAAATATCGATAAAACTTCCGATAAATGCTGCAGTTCATCACCGCACACCGGAATCAAAAAACATGTTTACAACGATTTTCCTTATTTCCCTCGGATTGATTGGTTCCAGCTACGCTGCAAACTACGCCTGTACGGAAGACTTCTGTGCCGTAAATTAATCCTTTCCTCCAGCATCACTCAATTCATCATTGATTTCCTTTCAGTCTTATTTGGAAAGGAACGAATGCATGTCGACGAGCACAGCATGCAGCATTCAAAACCGAACACACAGCGGGGAGTACTATCCCGCTGAAGGCCCTTGTGGATGTTGTAAAGTCTGTTTACAAAATCTACGTAAATACATTAAAACATATGCCAACGTCTGAAAAATGTTAATTTTGCTTATATGATAGATGAAGGAGATCCCTGCACATTAGGTTCGCCAGATATGACACCACCTCTGCTTGTTTGCGGTCCTGGACTTTATTGCAAATTCAACGAGACTGCTATGGGATACACATGTCAAAAGAGTAAGCATCATTTCACTGTCTTTCTTGATCTCACCTTGCTCTCTTAGTGGATCATACCAGGTGTTTCAAGGAGCACATCCAATTAGATGCTGACCAGGCAGGTTCCTTTATACAACGACCCCGGTGTGATGGTGATGGAAACTTTTTGTCTGCTAAATGCACCGTGGGACAGTCGTAAGAACATGGTATCCTCTGTTATCCAGTCATAGCTCATATCTATTGCAGATGCTTCTGTGTTAATCCCGCTGGTGAGAGAATATTCGGTGAAGCGCCCTACAGCCCAACAACCGAGCTAACAATGAAATGCGAGTGCTCCCGAATGGTCGACAGATTTAAGGCCGCCATGAAATTCGAACACCCAATTCTAATGGCCCGATGTCAAGAGGACGGGAGTTTCGATCCCCTGCAATGCATTGAGGGAAAATGCGTTTGCATCGATCCTCAGTCCGGCGCACCACTAAATGACGTCAAGATAGTCACAGACTTTAGCTACCATCGACTCCCCTGTTGTTCGTTACCACTGAGTTCGTTAGAAAGCACATCTTCTAACCATGGATTCTTCCAGTTGACCAGAATATGCACTTGGATTACAAGTATTTACACGACTGCGAGGAAATGCAGTACAATATTCTGCAAGCAATTAAAGCATCAGAACATGAGTCTTTTACTGTTGTGAGATATAATTGGCCGGCATGCCAGCCGGATGGATGGTTCGAAGCGGTGCAGAATGATGAGGAGAACTATTTTTGCGTGGATAAGTACAATCGGAGAATTGGCAATTTCTCGGCCACTCGGGGAACGCAGGAAGCTCAAGATATGAATTGCAGTAAGTACTAAAAGGCGAGACGGTATTTGAAGTATAATATAATGGACCGGTTCTTAATAGAATGTGCCAGGACAAGGTTACTTTTGGAGAAGCATAACGTGGAAGCCCTACCAGAATGTCTGCCAAATGGAAACTTCAAAAAGGTAAGTATCTATCTACATACTCGCATGTCCGTTGGAAAATGGATTTAATATTGCAAGCATTCTAATTACAGGCGCAATGTAGAGATGATGTGTGCTTCTGTGTCGACGAAGATGGATTGCAGCTAACAAAAGAGGTTGCTATAAATTCAGGGCTAGTTTGTTAAGAAAATCTCTATATCTTGAAAATAAAACTCAAAGTTATAGAAAAAACAACAAAATATCGAGGTCTTTTATGGTAGCAAGGAACTTGTATTTGGTCAATTGCAAATGTTGCAAGGATACGATGACCTTACTTGCTATAAACGGAGAACTTACTTTCAGACGCTCTTTACGTGGGATGCTGACACTATTCAGAACCAATTGTACTAGATCGCTTCACAAGGTTGTTGCCTTGTCTAGTTGGTACCATAAGCGCAACCAATTTATTTGTTCGGTTTCCTCTTACTTATTACTAAAATACCTGCTGTTGGATAGAAGCCCGCCCTGGTCTTGCTATGTGACCGAATGTAAAGCTATCAAATATTGATTTCTTTCAAATGATAATTCATTTTTTTCCTAAAAATCATCGATCATGTCACTCCATATGAGAGTTGGCAGCAATGTATAAACACATGCTTGCAAGCATGTTGCAGACATGTTTACCAATATAATATAGAAAAAAAAAATTAGGACACCAGTCAAATCCAACAAATTGTGCGCTTCTGTCCGTCTATCTTGTGATTTCGGTGTGATCTATGCTGTTCAAAAAAATAGTTGTGAAGATATGACTTTTTATTGAATTGTTTTGAAATAGAAAAGTCAGTACTTACTTTGCCTTTTAAAATCGAGTCCTGTGGTAGGAAAAGAAAAACGATCGATGGACAATACGCATTGTGCGGTACAATAAAAGCCAATATTCTGATTATTTATTTAAGCCCCAATTTCCTGTAAGTGCAGTGACTTTTCGCAAACTTTGACCAAGACATGTGACTGTAAGACTAAGACTTGTACGCAGAGACTATGTCCCCGTAGGAGCTGATCTGATCCTCTCAGAAGTCATGATTTCTCAGAGGAGGATACGCTTCTTAAAATGTCGGAGGTCAGCACACTCGCATAGTCTGTGCTCTACTGCTTTCTCGCCCTCGAGACAGAGTCGGCACGTGGTTTCAGATGAGACATTAATTTTGTTAAGATGATATCTCACACTACAGTCTCCCGAAAGGCAGCTGATCAATTTCCTGATATCGACTCTATTATACATATTTGAGAATATTAAAAGAGTGTTTGTTCCGGGGCCGTATGAACCTCTTCGATTGTCGGAGTCCTTGAACGCTGTTCCAAAAGTGCAGGTGTTACGATTTTTCCAATTTGTCTAAGAGAAAATTAATCTTCGACTTGGGGATTCCGCAGAAAGGTTCGGCGCCTATAAACCTTTCACTGGAACCTTTCCTTGCGAGTTGGTCGGCGATTTCGTTGCCCTTTATGCCCCTGTGCCCTGGCATCACCAGAGTTTGACCTTATTTCTTTTGCCTAGTTCTGCAGGGCATCATTGTATTCTTTGACCGATTTTTAGGTCATACTATACAAACCCAATTGAGTATATTAATGGTTATATGTACCTATTATGCCTGTCTCTTGAAACACGTTAGAATGGCATTAGTTCGGCTTGGAAGAGACTAGGACTAGCTCCCAGAGCCTTCGATATTTACCGATTTGGTCCAAAGATGCCAGTTAGCCAGCGCCAATACCGGAATCCATCCTGGAGCCATCTGTGTTTCGCCTGAGGCCTTTGGCATTTAGGAAGGGACCGCCGCTTTCCCAAGCTGTGCGGTTTGGGATCAATATATATGTATATTAGGATCTTATCAAAGGTGAACGTGTGTGGTAATGCGTTGAGGTGCTCAGGGAGGTGTTGTACTCGTACATGTGACCCAATGGTCTACATAGTTGGGATGTTTCCTAGCGGAGGAGTCTGATTACACTATGTATCTCAACCTTTTTAATAAAATAGTGCGGTGGAGTAATTTTGATGAGTGCCTCTTGGGCAAGTTGGCATGGCGCCATAACGCCAAAACACCATTGTAGTTTTCCGTTAAATTTTTGTCCACCACACGGCAAACCCATAAGTGATGATAGATCTTACTATCGCGGTATATAACCAGTGGATTACCTTAGGTTTCAATCCCCAGGTTTTATCGTAGGTGCGTCGGCAAGCCCACAATTCCTTAGTCGCCTTAGCAAGTTTGATTTTGATGTTGGAGTTCCAATTAATACCTAGACACTTGACTTTTCCTGAAAATCCTATGTTTGTACCGTTAAGGGAGACGGAGCAAGGATATATTTTTCTCCTTTTTTGCAAACGGGACTAAGGTTGTCTTATTTCGATTTATCGATAAGCCCTCTCTGCTACACCAGTTAGAGATAAATTGAAGCGCAAATTGCATGCGTTTACAGGCAGAAATTTCACTTTTATCTGTAACAGTAACTACAAGGTCATCCTCGTATCCGATGACTTCATAACCGAGGTTGGTTAACTTGTTAACTTGTCGTCGATGACCATCGACTAGAGAAGTGGTGAAAGGACGCCACCTTGAACTCCACCTTGGACACCGAAAAGCTGCCGATACTGGCACAGAGACCTCTCCGGATGTAGCTGATATAATACGGCTTTCAAGCATCGCTCTAACCTAGTGGACTTCAACAAAGCCTTTGACAAAATGCCTCACCAAATTATTCCTTATCTAGAAGATCGTCAATATAACGTTATCTTCAGGTCTTCCATCTCGGATCCAATTAATGCTACCTCCGGTGTCCCCCAAGGTAGTCATCTCGGCCCATTGATATTTATTCTAACCATTAATGATGTTGACAGCGTTATTCTGAACTCTCAGTTCTCCATACATGCCGATGATTTGAAAATACTTAAACACATATCTTCCCTTCTTGACTCGTGCTTTCTCCAATCAGGCAGGATCACTACTTGGTGTCAAAAAAACTGTCTCGAGCTCAATGTCAGTAAAAGCCAAGCCATCACTTACTCCCGCAAGCGCTCTTCCTCACCACTCAGAACCTACATTGTTCGTAATGAAACCGTTCCCCCTGTCAACTTCTCGGTTGATCTAGGGGTCATTTGTGACCGTGAAATTAACTTTCGCCCCCCTTTTCGACAACATTATTAAACGTGGCAACTCTGCCCTCGGTTTCGTGAAACTTTGGTCCAAAGAATACTCTAATCCTTACGTTACGAAATCATTATACATTACTTTCGTTAGACCCCTTCTCGAATATGCCAGCCAAGTCTGGTCCCCCTCTTACGAATCCCATACTACGCATATTGAGGCCATTCAACGTATGTTTATCCGTTTTGCCCCTCGTGACCTTGGCTGACTCCCTTAGTTTACCACCCTATACGGATCGCCTGAAATTAATCAACCTCAAACGACGCGATGCAGATATTCTTTTTATTCACGACCTTATCAGCGGTAACCTTGACAGCCCCACATTATTGCACATAATTCCCCTTATACCAACCCACGTAATCTTTGATCCCTTTTTCCTTATAAACAACCATCGCACAAATTATGGCTACCACGAACCAATATCCAGAATGCTCCGCATAGCTAATACCTTCACATCAAAAAGTCCAGTCCTAGAATTGCCCTATACCACAATCCTTCATCCTCTCCTTAATCGTTTCCACCCTGCCACCTAGTTAATAAGTTGGTTTATTGTTTTGTTGTTAAGGCTTGCATTAACCTAATAAAGTGCCCCTGTAAGGGCGTTAAATCAAATTAAGTGATTAGTGGAGTGGACTACACCTCTCCAGGACAGTGCAGTGGTGATTGAATTGTAACCAATATTATTAAATGCTCCCTCAATATCAAGGAAAGCATAAATTGCGATCTCCTTGCGTGTAAAATTATTTTCCACATGCGCTAGCAAGCGATGCAGCGCGTTCTCAGTAGTTCTTTCTTTGCGGCATGTACATATATTGATTGATTGATTAGGGGGTGGTCGTGGTGCAATGGTAATCATCACCGAATATTGAGCCGAAGGTTTGTAGCTCAAGTCCGTCCATAGTCAAGAACAATTTCTATACGGAAAACTGTGCAACAACATCAGTTGTGAATAAGAGATGATCAAAAAGTGCTGACGAAGGCATAACACTCGCAGTATAGGATCAGTTCAAAATTCATAGTCCGTGCACTGCCAATATAACACCTTAATGTCATGGAAACAAACGAGTTACTGTGAACTAAAACCAACGCAAATTCAGTCGAATCTCTCAAATCCTATCTACGACAACCACCCCCCGACGAGTAGTGAACGAACATCTTCGCCACAAACCATCTGCACCCCGTCCAGGTCGTGCGACAAACATCATAAGAGCGTACACTCTTGAACCTGCACGAATTATAAAAAAAAAAATTTGGATGCAAAGGTTTTTGATTTTCTACTATACCTCTAATATGAAACTCTATCAGTTTTTCCATTGTTTTTAGTAGGAAAGATTTTAGGCTGATAGGGCGATAGGATTTAGGTTGTTCACTTAGTTTTCCAATCTTAGGGATGAAGACAAGATTGCCTCCTCTCCAGATTTGAAGAATGTATCCCAAGTTAAAACAGGTTCAAAAGAGAGCTATCAGTGGTGCTAGAATGATGTCTAGGCCTCTCTGGAAGATGGCAGAAAAGACACCGTCTTTAGGCTTAATCACACAGAACGCGTTACTCGGCGTTACTATACCGTAGCGTTACGGCGTTACGGTTGTGTTGCATTGCATTGCATCATCCCCGCCATACACGTGGCCTTATCACTCAGCGTTACTTTTAGGAACGCGACGTTACCTTACTATTTCGCGACTCAACTTTTCGGGTTGTACACAATTACAAAAGAATCGCGCGGTATCGGCGTTCTCGGTGACTCATTTTCAAAACCATGGATGAAGTTCTTCCCTCCTTTTATTTACTGGGTGAACCCAATACCGCCTCCTCCTACCATTCTCATTAAAGCAAGTAGAAGCAAAGCTTCCTAATCATCAGAACTACTCATGATTGCTGTACAAACTCAACCACAGTACTGGATCGCCCGCCCAGGCAACGCTGCGTGTATGACATAGCCAATATCGCCGAACGCCGCGTTAAGGAGTAACGCTCGTCGCGTTATAACGCGTTCTGTGTGATTGAGCCTTTACCTGGAGCTTCGTTGTACACACCGCTTGTGTGTATTTATCTTGGGTGCACAGCTGTTTTTGAGCAGCTAAAAAATAGTTTCGGATCAAAGGGTTGAAGTTATGCCTTGACCCACAAAGTTCACCGACCTCAACCCTGTAGAGGTAGAGAATCTATGGGGTGTTATCGAAAAGGAGGACAGCAAACCCAGCAACAAGCCTTGGGAGATACTAAAGGTTTTTGACAAAAATCGCAATAGAACGTTGCTACAGTTTGGTCGATTCTATGCAACGTCGTTTTCAAGCTTTTTGAACAATAAAAGATTCATGAATGAGTATTTTAAATATCTTCTCTAAAAGAGATGAATTCGAATTATTAGGACCTTGAAATATGGATTTATGAAGAACTTGAAAGTCCAACATGGAGAAGTAAGAAAAACGGAATATAAATTCCTACTTTCCGGCAGAAATCACCAATGAGACGTACCACTTTAAATGGCCGCCGGCGTTTGCCTACAAGCTGTGGTGGGCATCCGGGGTTTTGTCAAGATTATGTCAACAATTACGCACATTGTTATAATTCCAAGAGCGTGTGTGGCGGGAGTACATTGCGATAAAATGAAATGAGCTCACACGTACTCGTATTCACGATTGAGTTCGTTTGTAAAGGGTTTTGTCGCTACGAACCTGGATTTCATTCAATATTTCAGGGTGGGCGGGGACAGACGTACATCTCATTCTGGTTTCTGCTTCCCACAAGCTTATATGGCAAGGTGAAAAATGTTAAAGGTGGTTTGGCATAAATATGGTGCGTGAGTTTTCGAAGGGCATAATTGTTAAAGGTATTAAGACGCAAAGTCGTCACCATGCCTGTATTGTCACTTCCCCTTTCCTTGACTCAGGCGTGTGTTTAGACGAAGTAAGTATAAGACATACTTTCTTACAAATAATTTAGTAATCCTTACGTTCCCAGGCAGTTCGCCAAATATTGAGATATTTTTTTCTTAGCCGCTTGATGATCTCTTAGTGATTTCAGATGTCGTGACCTGTGATTGCTCACTCACTCTGGGTCATGCAACCTGGATATAGAATGACTTATCGCACCCATATGAAGTCGACATCGAGATTTTTTAACGACGAAAGATTGTATAAAAGAAGAGTTATACAAATACATTAAGGTTCAGTTAATTTGGTCTATATGGTGCAAGCTCCCTTCAGTGATATTAATATTCTACATACGCTTGGGGACTGTGGAGTATAAATGGTGTCCAAGTAATGTTCTTTTGAACCAATAGCTGCACTCTAAACCTCAAAAGGCCACTGATGCCTTAAAATCTTCCGGACCTCGCAGAAGACTCTTATAATAATATAGTTCTCTATAGGCTATAGACTCTCTAGGCAGATTGTGTTAAGGGGTAATTTCCGTGAATACGATCCCCGAAAAAGTTTAGAGAGACTTGCAATTTATTGGCGATTCCTGATGTAAATTTCATAAACTGTTGAAGAAAACTCGCCAACGTATCCAAGACCACTTGATTTTCGATTTGAATACACTCGCACATAGTATTTTGTACATTCTGACAAGGAGAATGGAATCGATTTATTGTACAGACTTTTCAAAGTGTGTTAGGATGGACCGGGTAAAAGGCACTGATCAAATGCTTTCAGGAGAGTTGATAGCTAATTGCATATAATTATTTGCAGCCGATTCAAGCTAAACTTTTGGGTTTTTAGGTATGTTAGCTAGCGCCTCATAATAACTTATACTAGGCAGATCAGTATGCGCGGGCTTAACTCCGCTACTGAAAATTTTTGATCGAGCGAGCAAATTTGTTGTTTTATCAAATTACAATCATAACCAATACTCTCAAGTAAATACATATAGCTAAGTGTGATACATCAAATTAATTGTCTACTTGCCATTAATTTTATCCACCAATGCGACAATAGCGTGAAACGAAGGAATAATTAAGCCAGTGAGTGGATCTATTGCTCTCTTCTTTGTGACTTCAATTTATTGAGTGGAGAATACAATTACGCGTTTTGAAGAAGACTGAAAATGTAATCGGATCGCATTGACAGCTTGAGAGATTGTGGTCTTATATCCGAAACATGGACCATATTTATCGACCTCCTTGTTTAAAATTCCAGTCCTTGCATCTACAATTAATTCTTTAGAACCAAATGACGAATAAAAACGCTGTTTCTCGCTAAACTTTACTTCGTTATTTCTCACTATTTTTCAATCAAACAATTTCATTTGATAATTTATGGCTCATCTACAGACCTAGATCTATCGAATGACATGCTGCACACATGTGTGGTTATAGCCGATATCTACATTTAGTGCGTACAAGATTAGTCCGAAATCGTTTTCGGACCACTATATTCCCCGTACATGCACGCGCTAGGCCAAAAAGTGGCTGATTTCTTAATTTATTTTCATGGGGGCAAACACCCCCATTTATTCAAGCTAAACTTAATCTAACTTAATAACTAATAAGAACGGGTGAGGGGGCGCGATCCTTAAAAACTAAGACTGGAAGGAGGGAAGGTTATTGAGAAGACGGAGTTATAGGCATGGAGTGCTGAGGTTGAAATCGAAGTTAATATTCGAACTAACACTTGCCAGCATACGGGAAATGGGTTCATTATAGCCGTATGAGGCGCGGGGGTGGATAGATAGAAGAGACGAGGATTGCGTATATTACGGGGGTTAAGAGATATGGAGTTATAAAGGGTGGCGCAGTCAATGGTGCCTATAAGAAGTCTATGAATGAAGATGATGTGGGATACTCTTCTGCTTTCCTCCAAAGTACTCAAGTTGAGTAGTTTAAGACGGTCTTGATAGGGCGGTAAGAACAAGGGATTGTTCCAGGGCAGACCTCGAATTGCGAAACGTAGGAACCGACGTTGGATGTTTTCGATTCTAGATATGTGGGTTTGTTCATAAGGGGACCACACTTGAGATGCGTAAACGAGAAGGCGACGAACAAAGGTAATATAGAGGGATCGAGTCACGTAGGGGTTGGAGAATTCTTTAGACCAACGTTTCACAAAACCGAGTGCAGAGTTCTCTTTATGAATTATATCGTCGATATGTGCGCGAAGATTGTGCTCTTGGTCACATAGTATGCCAAGATCGCGGATAACCTGAACGGTGGAGATGGGCTGATTATTGAGGAAGTAGAGAGTTGTTTCGTTTACATGAGAAGGTTATTGATTGGCAATTGAAAATGTTAAGTTCCAAACAATTTTTGGAGCGTCAAACGGAAAAGCTGCTAAGATCCGATTGAGTAAGGAAAGAATCCTGTTGCGAGTAAATGATCTTGAAGAACTTGGTATCGTCAGCGAACAGTGAGAGGTGGAAATGTTTGATGACAAACTCAATGTCGCTTATGGTAAGAATAAAAAGAAGTATACCTAGGTGACTGCCTTGGGGAACGCCGGAAGAAGCTAAGAGGGGTTGGAAAAGGCAGATCTGAAACGAACACTGTAGTAACGGTTTTTTTTAAATAAGAAGATATCCACTTCAACGCAGTGGTTTCAAATCCAAAGGAAGATATTTTGAAGAGTATTAGTTTGTGTGAGATTTTGTCGAAAGCTTCACTGAAATCAGTTGAAATGACTTCGACCTCATTTCCATTCTCTAATACTGAGAGTGTGAAGGACACAAATTCGACAAGGTTTGTGGTTGTAGACCTGCTTTTAAGGAAGCCATGTTGTTTGGAAGATATTAGAGATTTGCAGTGGAAACTTAGAGTGTCATACAAGATACTTAGGAAAAGTTTGGGTATTTGTGACAGTTTAGCGATGAGCCGGTAGTTGTTAACAACATTCTTCGGACCTTTTTTGTGAACAGGAGTTATAAAGGCGGTTCTCCATATCTGGGGAAATTCTACAATTGACAGGGATAAGTTGAATATTTTTGAGAGCGGGACAGAAATAATGGAAGAACATTTTTTTTAGTAATGTGGCAGGGAGACCATCGGGTCCAGGAGTAAAGTCATCATGCAGTTGATTCAGTTTATTTTCAATGATATGGGGGTCAATAGTACGTGGGAGAAATGGTTCAAGGGAGTAATTTGGTAAGTAGTTGAAGTAAGTAGTATGTGGGATTCCCTACAACAATCTGGCCTGGAGAAAGCCAACTCACTGCTCGGAACATTTAAAGGCCCCTGGCAACACGCAAAAGAAACCTGGTGGTGGACAGACGAAGCCAAAGCAGTGATAAAAGAAAAGAAAATGGCCTTCCAAGCTTGGTCAAACTGCTCTTCTACTAATAGAGAGGAAAAAGCTCGCCGTGAAAAGGTATATAGATGTTGCAAAGGTATCGCGAAGAAAAAGTGCTCCGAATTCAAAGCGAAAAGCATGGAAGGCCTCTATCAGGAGTTGGAAGAAATATCGTCTTCCGCGTCTGACAGGAACCAGGCTACCCAGGAGCTTCGACAAAGCAATTTGAACAAAGGAGCAAATATCTTTAAGATAGCCGCCCAGAGAAGAAGAAATGCTCAGGAGATTCGTTTCCCAAAGTTTATTAACAATGCTGAAGGCCAACTCCTTGTGGAAGACGAAAAAATTCTCCACAGATGGCGACAGTATTGCGAGGAACTTCTGAACGAACAGTTTCCCCGAGTGTACTTTCCAAGAGCCGCCCCGAATCATGCCAAAATATCCGACATCACAGTCGAAGAAATTCGGTACGCGGTTAAAAACTCCAAGAAAAGAAAAGCCATTGGGCCGGACGGGATACCCTCTGAGTTCTGGAAAAAGATGGGAGACATCGGGTCTAGATGGCTCATGGTTCTTATCTCCAAACTTATGAGAGGCGACACTATGCCTAATCAATGGAGGGAAAGCTATCTTCTTCCATTGCACAAAGGAAAGGGTGATACGCGAAATTGTGATAACTACCGTTCTGTCAAGCTGATGTCGCACACTATGAAGATCGTTGAACGGGTATTAGATAGCCGACTGCGGAAAATAATACGACTATCTGATGACCAGTGCGGGTTTGTCTCGGGTAAATCAACAACAGATGCAATCCAAAGTATAAGGATCATGATGGAAAAGCATCGTGATTCTTCAAAGGACTTGCATATGGTGTTGGTTGATTTCGAGAAGGCCTTTGACCGGCAACCAAGAGATCTTTTATGGGTAGCGCTAAGACAAAAAGGAGTTCCAGAAACCTACGTGCGAGTGATTATGGACATGTACGAGAGAGCAACGACAAGAGTAAGATGCACCGCAGGAGTCACCGAAGAGTTCGCAATCAAAGTCGGTGTACACCAAGGGAGCGTCCTCAGCCCACTGCTCTTTATAGCAGTCCTTGATTGCTTGCTTGAAGGAAAAGTGACGGACCCCAATGTGCACCAATTTGCTACGATGGAGCCATTATAAGTGATGATCAGGCGTCCCTACAACGAGCACTTGATTTGTGGGTGGACATTTTTGAGGGACACGGGTATCGTATTAGTTCAAAGAAGACAGAGTATCTGTGCTGCCAGTTCTCTGACCCTCATCAGCCTATTCCAGACATGTACTTGAATGGAAGAGTGCTTCCCAAGTGTGAAAAGTTTAAATATCTGGGATCTATGATTAATAAAGAAGCAACTTGTGATGACGACATCAACCATCGCGTAAGCGTAGGGTGGATGAAGTGGCGGGAAAACTCCGCCATCTTCTGTGATCGAAAAATGCCCCCTAAGCTGAAAGGAAGGCTCTACACTTCAGTTGTATGTCCGGCGCTCACATACGGTTCACAATGCTGGACAATGCACAAAAAGTATGAGAGCAAATTAACGGCAGCTGAGATGACGATGCTTCGCATGACAGCGGGAGTAACAAAGCGTGACAGAATTAGAAGTTCAAAGATCCGAGGAAGCCTCCACGTAAAAGAAACCATCACAAGTAATATAGAGCGCGACCGACTCAGTTGGTATTGCCATGTTCAAAGGAGAGATCCTTTGAACCCCTTCCAAAAGGCGTTATCAATCAATGTTCCAATTTCAACACGCAAAAAAGGCAGGCCGAAAAACAATTGGTGCAAACAAATGCAAAAACACCAGCATTTGATTGGCCTCAGCGATGAAGTAATCCCAAACCGGGAAGCCTGCCGCTACTTTCTGAGGTCAAACGGCGGACCCCACAAGCGGACCAGTAGGAATGCAGTTAAGTGGGAAGGTTATGGTCCTACACTTCTGACCATAACAACGTCGGAAAAAAAAGGAAAAGAAGAAGAAGAAGTTGAAGTAAGTAGTATCCGGTACAAAGGAGTCATCGGCGAAAGATTGTTTGAAAAAGTTGGCGATAGTTTTGGGATCATGCGAGGTTTCGCCATTGAAGGAAAGTGAGGTTGGGTAGCCATCAGATATCCTTTTGTAGTTGACAAACTGAAAGGAGGACTTAGGATCGTTAATAAGATTGGCTTGCGTTTCGACTAAATGGCGTTCATAGAGCGACTTTTGCAGCTCGGTGAATTTCAGATAAATACCAATGTAGTTAGAAAAGTCATTGACAGCTTTGACACTAAGATTGTGCTTATACATATTCGGATTTTACCCAAATATCGGCCTACTTATTATCATGGCCTAAAGCGGATTGTAGCTTCTGGGCTTTGTTGCGAGTCGTAGTTTCTTACTACTTGGATCACGATTCCTACATCTCAATATCTAAAAAGGTATTAGGCTATAAGATGGTTGCTGTCGCACATCAACAGGTTCAAATACCTTAGAAACATGGATATTTTACCATAACGCTAGCCCCCTAAAGCCTTTTGCAGATTTTGTAAATTACTTAGGAGACTTAATCATGGCAACGTGTATGACTTATTCTGTAGATTATGCTATGATCTACAAGACAGTTGATTCATCAACATTAACAGGTTCAGAGACTTTACAGTTGTGGACATTTTAGTAAGCTTTATCGTCCAAAGGAAGAATGGGTGGTAAAGACGTCCTTATTTTTTTCCTACGCCGTAAAACAGAGGTCTTTAGGTGACAGATTTAATATATGATACATATGTCATTTGGCTGAAATGTGAATAATACCACTTCCTATTTCATCGAATATGTTCAACTCTCTTCCGGATAAATGGTTTTTGCGGGATTTTTACTACATTAGTGCTTTATGGAAGCTTTCCATGTGGTTACCATGCCCTAACTGAGCAAACGTGTCAGAAGTACATTTTCGACCTTAAAGACAAGGATAGCCGAACAAATCGGATTTATAGAATTAGAGAAACTGGTCGATAAAGAACCAAATACTTTAAAAAGTGTCTGCGTCGTTGGGAGAACAGGGAAACTGGGCCACATATGAATTGTAAACCAAGATTCGTCGAAAACCGTGTTTTCACCTGTCAACAACTAGTTCAACCGCAAAGTAGAAAACGACCGCAAAAAAGAATCGTGATTAAGTAAATCAAACATCACATCCACGGCGAAGACCAAAATTCATGGATCGAAGCTCATTGTATTTGGGGGGACCAAAATGCTAGCTCTTCGAACCGATGAAAACATCACCAACTTCAAATAATTCACTTGAGCTCTGCATTAAACAAAAATTCAAGGTCGATCCCTAGACTGCATCTAAAGACGAGGAGTTCTTCCGGCATGGCATTCGTATTTCGTTTCAAATAAACAATTTTTTAATTAATTCCATTACTGGGTGCGATTGTTGGTCCTATTTGGTTGAAAAGATAATAGAACAAAAAAGTGGAGGACGTCGCAACATCTCTTCTTGGCATTGGTCCGACCCGAACACGATTTAAGGAAGGAAACAAAGTGAGTCCTTTTTATATGCCGGGTTTAGTAGCTATTACGAGTAGTTGTAGTGACTGATATGGGAAATTGGTCGTTTCCGCCTTCACGAATTCCACCGCATCAGCGCTCACGATCAAGCTTAACATCCCATACCACAAAAATGCCCGAAAGCAGAGAAATAAAAGTCCAATACACTTATGCATAAGTTTTTATGACACAATACATATCTAAACGGGTATACGAAAGTAACCATATTCCCCCTTCGATTGAAAGAAATCCACGATAGAACCAAGTGACACGAACAGTTCAGATCTCAGTTATTTTATTAATTATTTGAATATACTTCGTATGGATGTACCTCTGGGATGTGCTAAGATACTGCTCCAGCAAGCACCCTCTTGTACCACTATCGTTGAAAATTTCAAGCCACTAAATCCTTTAGAATTTTTATTTTAATCAACATTACATCCCATTAAATATTGTTTTCACTTGTATCTGGCAATTGATTAATTTTTCGATTGCCAATCTAGAACCTTTGAGAATTCCTTCTCACCGAAACCGACCATTCGGGACTGCTCCATGCAGATATTTTGCCTTTTCAAGTTGTCTATTAGGAAGAGTTGCTTCTTATAGGCATTTAGTAAATCGGCACGTTGCTTTTTAAGTGCCTTTATTTGCTTTTCCTGAGCGTCGTTTTCGCTACGTGCGGACTCTTTGATTTCTTTCTCGGCATTTTTCAATTGATTCATGGAATTTCTGATGTTCTCCAATTCCTCGTTGGCGCGGTATAAGCGCTTCTCCAGACTGGCATTGGTCTGTGTGAGCACTTTGTAATCACGTTTGACCGTTTCCAATTCTTTCCGAGTCTCATTGTGATCGGCATCCTTTTCCTTTAAGCGACGGACCGCATCCTCCAATTGTTCCTCCAATTTTGCCAACTGTTCCGCAAGTGTATTGTTTCGTGTGTAGGCCAAATCGCGTTGGCTTTCGATTTTCTTCTGGCGTTCGACGCTCTTTTCGACCAATTCTTTTTGATTCGACATTTCACGCGTAAGCGTCTCATGCTCGTCCTGTAAGATAGCAATTCTTGACTTTAAGTATCTAAACGGAGAGAAACAAGAATATGTAATAACTAGATGAAAAGGTAAATTACTGTAGATTGCATACTTTATAAGACCTTCGGAGCTGAGATTTAACTTCGGGCCGCTTATCTCTGATGTGCGCGACGTACCCTGACTCCGAATTGATTCATTTTCGCCCTTGACCAATACCTCCAACGATGGGCTTTGGATAAACGAACTGTTCTTGTATCGCACAACCACATTCGAGGAATTTTTGACAAGGGAATTCCGGACCGGAAGAGTCCGAGCCGAGTGACGAGGACTACTTGTCGAGCCACGATCATGATAGTGTTTTTTATCCTCACCGATGCTCTGCAATGGTCGCTCCCTAACCCCGGGTTTCTTTCGTGACCCGGTAACATTTTGCGAATCCTTAGACATCGAATGTGGACACTTCTCTTTCAAACCGGTCAATGTCAGCTCGTCCATTTTAATTCCGGCCTGTCGAAGTACAGCACTGGGACCCTTTTTGGTGAAGGTGGAAAATTTCATATCCATCTTATTGGTCTGCGACTTCTCACTGGCAAAATTGGTCATATCGTCCAACTGTTCATTGATTTTATGGAATTCTTGTTCCCGTGAAAGAAAAGCAGTCATTCCAGGTATACAAAATTTTTTTTTCTATTTTAACAAAAAAAAGTTCGCACCAAAATTTAAAAACTAGAAAAGAAAAATGAAAAAAAATCTGTTTTCGCCGTGACGGAACAAGATTGTTTGATAGTCATCGAATACGTTACTAAGATAAGCAGGGGACAGGCATTCGGGCAGGTTATTGGTTGTTAGGTGACAATCGCTCGTAGTAGGTATAGTGAGAGTGGTGGTGAGCGGCAGGATAACAACGTGCTTCAATAGTGCATGGTAACGAAAGGGGATGGCTTGTTTTATCGGTGGCGTGCCGGCTGATTAGGGCATTGCCTTTTGCGAAAGTTCATAATAAATTATTGTGGGTGCAACAGTTCGGTTGATTGACTTGGATACCATTGTTGGAAGCAAACATGGTGCGTGCTGGCATTTTTCTCCCGCTGGCATGTTACGCTTCAGTAGAATGGGCTAATATAGGGTTTTCCAAAAAGGACTTGACAACTTTTTTTTTAAATAAAACGCAAACTATTTGAGATATTTCAAAAGCTTTATTATCGGCTTGAAGTACAATTAAAACATTTATGAATGGAACTCGACTTCGTTCATATGGCCACCGCGAGCACGTTTGCAGTGGTCGATTCGATGGACCCAATTTTCGATGACTCGGCCACACATTTCGGCCGAAACGGCCGCCATTTCGCGTTCAATGTTGGCTCTGAGCTCTTCCAACGTCGTCGGTTTGTTGGCATAAACCAATGACTTAACGTAGCCCCAAAGAAAATAGTCTAGAGGCGTTAAATCGCACGAACGAGGCGACCAATCGACTGGTCCATTTCTTGAGATAACACGCTCATTAAACGTACTCTTCAATAAATCGATTGTAACGTGTGCTGTGTGGCTCGTGGCACCATCCTGTTGAAACCACATGTCGTCCATGTCCATATCTTCCAATTCGGGCCAAAAATAATCGGTAATCATGGCGCGATATCGCTGGCCATACGAAAAAATATGGCCCAATAACGCCGCCGGCATGCAAACCGCACCAAACAGTTATTTCTTGTGGATGAAGTGGTGATTCATGAAGCACATGTGGATTTTCACCCGACCAATAACGCATATTTTGCTTATTGACGAACCCATCGAGCTAAAAATGAGCTTCGTCACTGAAGATGATTTTGCGATGAAATTCATCATCTTGGCGCATCTTCTCCAGAGCCCAATCGTACGAACGTACGCCCCTTCAAATGGTCCATCGGCTTCAATTCTTGAGTCAGCTTGATATTGTATGGGTGTAAACCAAGATCCTTATGCAAAATACGACATAATGTGGTCTGAGCGATGCCCAATATTTTCGACACTTCGACCAACCCGTTGTCTCACTGACACGTCAACTTCACACAACGAATATGTAGACTCAAATTTTTGCACTAAGCTTGTTATTGCCTGTCTACTAGGGCGAGAATTACGACCGAAAATTGAAGTTAACGCTCTTAAAGTTGCGGTCACCGACGCCGAATTTCGGTAGAAAATTTTTATAATTTGCAGACGTTCCTCGTTCATGTACTTTACCAAGATGAAAATGTTGAGTTTACTGAATAAATTGACAAATGACAGTTCGATGATTAGTGAAAGGGTGCGTTCACAAATTAAATTCAAAGCTGTCAAGGCCCCATTGGAAAATTCTTTAGTTTAGGAAGGGCCAAGTCTCCACAAGAGTCAAGGATTTACTATCTAAAAATGTAGGCACATTTTCGATTCCTGTCGTCTTTTTGAACTAAGGCACCCCTTGGATCTTGAAAATGGGGTTTACTATTCACTAAATCTAACTCCAACTATACGATGTGCTGTCAAATCGTAAAAAGTATAGATGGCAAGAACTTTAAATGCCTTAAACCATACAGGAATACCTTAAAAAATTCAAAAGCCATTTGGGGAAAAACGAAAAATTTCGTAATTTTTTCATTTGACGTTACTTTTTGATGATGACGTCGGACAAGTGGACACCACCATGACCATGTTGGGCTCTTTTTACCGCATTTTCTATTCAGCTTGATTTGGGTGATTAGTTCTTGCAAACTTATCGGATATTTGAGAGCTTTCAGAGTCTATTACTTATACTACACTCTTAAAGCGAGCTGCTAAATGAATAGTGTTTGACTTATTGGCGTAGGACATGGTCGGGACATGATCACTCAAATTACGTTTACAAAATTACCAAAACAAAAATTGTAGTATCTTCCATTAGAATAATACAGAGTGCGCCATCTCATATGGGGCCATGTAAACTTCGAATAACTTCAACAATTGTCAACAAAATTTCATATGACATAGCATTTTGGAAAAGCCAATTTAGTGCAATTTTAACTGTCGCTTACAGTGTTAAATCGCTTTGCACCAAAAGAACGCACGGAAATAGTTTCAATGTTCATTAAAAATGAACGCTCGATTGTGCTAACTCAACGTGCGTATCGTGCAAAATATCGTGATCGTGTGGAGCCCAAAAAAGATACAATTCGTCATTGGGCCTCGATTTTTTTTCAATTTGGTTTTGTAGCAAGCGCTCGTGAGCAACCTAGGCCACGTCCGCGGCGTTCAAACTCATATATTCAGTCTGTGAAAGCCAGTGTTCAAGAAGACAGAAGTTTGTCATATCGGCGCCGTTCGCAGTAGTTAGGCATCATTTGTTATTCCCATACAAAGTGCAGATAACTCAAAGAATTTTGCCACAAGATGAGCCACGGCGCTTGGCATACGCCCAAAATGTCGTCGCAATGATTAATGCTGGGCCGGAGTTCTGGCAGCAAATTTTAATGACCGATGAGACACATTTTACGCCCTCTGGCTAGGTTAATAAATAAAATTGTCGCTTCTGGAGCACCGAAAATCCTCACATTATTCACGAAGAGCCGCTATATGATCGAAAAGTTACTGTTTGGGCCGGTGTATCCGCTAAAACCATCATTGGACCGCATTTCTTCCAAGGCGACCGATATCGGTGGATGTTGGCCCATTATGTGGTCCCAGAAATGCATAAAAAAAGGTTTATTTCACTTTTGGTTTCAACAAGACGGCGCGACATGCCCTACCGCGGACAAAAGAATGAACCTTTTGCGTAAGAAGTCCCCTGGAAGATTGGTGTCAAAAAAGGGCGATATTGATTGGCCTCCGAGATCGCCGGATTTGACTCCTCCAAACTTTTTTCTTTGTGGATACTTGAAAAGCAAGGGGTATGCTAACGGTTCGAAGACAATAGAACAGCTCAAAAGAAACATTCGTGCGGAAATCGCACAAATTTCGACCGAAATGATCGACAATGTCATGGAGAATGCGCGAAAAAGAGCCCATTTTTTGCATCGGCAATTAAGGCGGTAATTGAATTGATATTGTTTTCAAAAATTAATCTTCTTCTTTTCCTTTTTATCCCGGCGTCGTTATGGTCAGAAGTGTAGGACCATAACCTTCCCACTTAACTGCATTCCTACTGGTCCGCTTGTGGGGTCCGCCGGTTTGACCTCAGAAAGTAGCGGCAGGCTTCCCGGTTTGGGATTACTTCATCGCTGAGGCCAATCAAATGCTGGTGTTTTTGCATTTGTTTGCACCAATTGTTTTTCGGCCTGCCTTTTTTGCGTGTTGAAATTGGAATGTTGATTGATAACGCCTTTTGGACGGGGTTCAAAGGATCTCTCCTTTGAACATGGCAATACCGACTGAGTCGGTCGCGCTCTATATTTCTTGTGATGGTTTCTTTTACGTGGAGGCTTCCTCGGATCTTTGAACTTCTAATTCTGTCACGCTTTGTTACTCCCGCTGTCATGCGAAGCATCTTCATATCAGTTGCGGTTAATTTGCTCTCATACTTTTTGTGCATTGTCCAGCATTGTGAACCGTATGTGAGCGCCGAACGTACAACTGAAGTGTAGAGCCTTCCTTTCAGCTTAGGGCGAAATTTTCGATCACAGAAGATGGCGGAGTTTTCCCGCCACTTCATCCACCCTACGCTTACGCGATGTTTGATGTCGTCATCACAAGTTGCTTCTCTATTAATCATAGATCCCAGATATTTAAACTTTTCACACTTGGGAAGCACTCTTCCATTCAAGTAAATGTCTGGAATAGGCTGATGAGGGTCAGAGAACGGGCAGCACAGATACTCTGTCTTCTTTGAACTAATACGATACCCGTGCCCCTCAAAAATGTCCACCCACACATCAAGTGCTCGTTGTAGGGACGCCTGATCATCACTTATAATGGCCCCATCGTCAGCAAAGAATAGCTGGTGCACATTGGGGTCCGTCACTTTTCCTTCAAGCAAGCAATCAAGGACTGCTATAAAAAGCAGTGGGCTGAGGACGCTCCCTTGGTGTACACCGACTTTGATTGCGAACTCTTCGGTGACTCCTGCGGTGCATCTTACTCTTGTCGTTGCTCTCTCGTACATGTCCATAATCACTCGCACGTAGGTTTCTGGAACTCCTTTTTGTCTTAGCGCTACCCATAAAAGATCTCTTGGTTGCCGGTCAAAGGCCTTCTCGAAATCAACCAACACCATATGCAAGTCCTTTGAAGAATCACGATGCTTTTCCATCATGATCCTTATACTTTGGATTGCATCTGTTGTTGATTTACCCGAGACAAACCCGCACTGGTCATCAGATAGTCGTATTATTTTCCGCAGTCGGCTATCTAATACCCGTTCAACGATCTTCATAGTGTGCGACATCAGCTTGACAGAACGGTAGTTATCACAATTTCGCGTATCACCCTTTCCTTTGTGCAATGGAAGAAGATAGCTTTCCCTCCATTGATTAGGCATAGTGTCGCCTCTCATAAGTTTGGAGATAAGAACCATGAGCCATCTAGACCCGATGTTTCCCATCTTTTTCCAGAACTCAGAGGGTATCCCGTCCGGCCCAACAGCTTTTCTTTTCTTGGAGTTTTTAACCGCGTACCGAACTTCTTCGACTGTGATGTCGGGTATTTCGGCATGATTCGGGGCGGCTCTTGGAAAGTACACTCGGGGAAACTGTTCGTTCAGAAGTTCCTCGCAATACTGTCGCCATCTGTGGAGAATTTTTTCGTCTTCCACAAGGAGTTGGCCTTCAGCATTGTTAATAAACTTTGGGAAACGAATCTCCTGAGCATTTCTTCTTCTCTGGGCGGCTATCATAAAGATATTTGCTCCTTTGTTCAAATTGTTTTGTCGAAGCTCCTGGGTAGCCTGGTTCCTGTCAGACGCGGAAGACGATATTTCTTCCAACTCCTGATAGAGGCCTTCCATGCTTTTCGCTTTGAATTCGGCGCATTTTTTCTTCGCGATACCTTTGCAACATCTATATACCTTTTCACGGCGAGCTTTTTCCTCTCTATTAGTAGAAGAGCACTTTGACCAAGCTTGGAAAGCCATTTTCTTTTCGTGTATCACTGCTTTGGCTTCGTCTGTCCACCACCAGGTTTCTTTTGCGTGTTGGCAGGGGCCTTTAGATGTTCCGAGCAGTGATTTGGCTTTCTCCAGGCCAGATTGCTGTAGGGAATCCCACATGTCTTGTGCTCTGCACTCCTCATTACCGACCTCATCGATAATGGAAGAGAGGTAGTTTTCCATGATGGTAATAAAAGCTTCGCCTTTTCCTTTATCCAGCTTATACCACTTGATTCTCTCAGACACCTTCGTTTGCTGCTTTGACTTCTTTCTCGCATCCATAAAAAATTCAGTCAGGAGGAGACGGTGTTGAGGGGCGATCGCGTCTCCCAGGATCACTTTGCAATCTTTAGCTCGTGGCTTCATGAAACTGGATACCAAATGATAGTCTATTTGAGTTTCATTTCCGCCGCTGCTATAAGTGATCAGGTGCCGGCTTTGTTTGACGAACATGGTATTTAGCACTATAAGACCGTACGACTTGCACATGTTTAGGATATCTTCACCTGAAGAGTTCCTGGTGCCGTATCCCAGCCCTCCGTGGTAGCCTTCATAGTCTTCGCTTGTCTTCCCGACATGTCCGTTTAAATCTCCCCCAACAAACAAAAGCTCTTCCTTTGGGATGATTTTGACAAGGTTGTGGAAATCTAGCCAGAATGCATCTTTTTGTTTTTGTTCGCATCCTACTTGAGGGGCATATGCGCTTACGATGTTCCACACCTCACCATGCATCACCAATTTGAGAGCCATCAAACGGTCACTGGACTTTGAAATGGTTAAGACGTTGCCAAGTAACTCTGCCGCAAGGATGATGGCGATTCCGTTTTTACCTTGTTCCAATCCATAGTAAAACATCTTGTAGGCTTTTGTTTTAACGTCCAAGAAACGTGCCCGATTACCGGTGTTTCGCCATTTCGTCTCTTGTACGCACAGGATGTTTACTCGCCTTCTAACCATCATTTCTTCAAGCTCATAGCTGCGCCCACTCATGCTTCCAACGTTCCAACTCGCGACTCTTAAATGTGGCTTACGCCGTTGCATTACTTTGCTATCCCCCGGAAATCCTATAGCTCTGACCCGAGCATTTCTGCTCGTCCCAGGATCACGACCATTAGTAGTGCCTGGCGGGGTAGTGCTTTTCCTTTTAGCGTTCTTTTCCATAATGCTACGGTTTGACCGTTTTCATTCTTCCCTTCCTTTTTGACACGGGCATGCTCCAGATTTTTTATTTTTTTTTTGATTGATCTTACTCTTACAACACCGGTGATCTCCAGTCGTGTCAACCCACTGATTTGCATGCACACTTGTGGGGCAGTTTAATGGTGGTATATGTGTCCCTAGGCTCACCTTGGTGTTTTCTAAATTGCCTAGATGTGAGTTTTGTTTACCTTTGTTTAGTCGCCTTTTACGACAAGCGATAGGTATCGCTGCAGGGATATTCTTAACCCGTCCCTGCACGAGGCGTTTTCAAAAATTAATAAATAAATTAAAATAAAAAAATTAATCACAATAAATTGTAAAGGTCTAAATTGAATAAAAGTTTTCGAATTTCCAAAATCGGTTGAGAATTGTTGAAGTTATTCGAAATTTACATCGACCCATATGAGATGGCGCACGCTGTACATATTGTGTCTAGACTTCTGTTCATCAATTGAAAAATATTTACGAAAATTATCACCAAAGTACAGAATAATAGGTGGAAAGCAAAACCGTGAATGTCCATGCCTTTATAAAAAAAAAGTGGAGAAGCAACGCATTGAATAGAAATTTCAAAGTCGAATACAAAAGATTCAAAAACAAACTCGATAAAGTCATAGTAGAAGGAAAAGCACTCTTCTAAGGGTCATCCAATTTATGTAAATTTAAATAAAATACATTCGTGATTTAGAATTCGATAAATTTTTATTCAAGTAGATTACATGAATCCTGCCATTATAAAAAAAATATAACCTCACTTAAATGCCCTTCAAAAGAGTCTTGCATGACTTGATTCTGGCAAGTTAATTTTATATGAATTTTCGACACTTTAGCTCGACCATACCAGCTGTCCTGGCACTGAGTGAAACACAGGTAGGAGAGAATACCGATTTATCGGACTTAAACCTGCCTGGATATAACTTGGTGCCCCTTTTCTTTCTCCACCGCGGTCTCGCCCTTTATATTCGTAGTGATGTATGTAGCTTACCAACTTCAGCCACAATACGGCCACTGTTCCAATCCGGAATTTAATTTTCTGTGGCAAAAAATCCATGTCCGTAAGCATTTAATCCACTACTGTTTTATTTATGGAAGTCCAAACCTGGATAGCAATTCAACTTTCAATGAGTTCGATATGCTATCCGACTCCATCACAAGAATTGTATTCCTACATCCTCACACTGAGATTGCCATTGCGGGCGATTTCAATGTACACAATTCTAATTGGCTTCGATATTCATGCGGGACAACACCCGAAGGACGGTACGTAGAGATCTTTGCTGAGGTAAATAATCTGACCCAGCTAGTAAATGAGCCTATACGAATACCTGACATTACAGATCATTCCGCCAATACCTTGGACGTGTTTCTCACCTCTCATCCTGACAAATACGAGGGTGGTCCGATAAGTACTTAGCCTACAAAAGAAAAACAAAAATTTTGGAGAAATGGCGATTTATTTTTCAATATAGTCTCCTTTTAGCTCGATACACTTGACCCATCGATGCTCCAACTTCTTTAACCCCTCTGAAAAATACGTTTTCTCGAGGTCTGCAAAGTAGGTCTCCGTGGCGGCGATGACCTCCTCATTCGACTGAAATTTCGGCGAGTGACTTTTTCCAGTTTGGAAACAAAAAGAAGTCGCACGGAGCCAAATCTGGAGAATACGGTGGATGGGGCAGCAGTTCGTAGTCCAAATCGACCAATTTGGCCGTGGCGAGGGCGGAGGTGTGAGTCGGTTCGTTATCATGGTGGAAAAGCACTTTTTTCTTCGCCAAGTGGGGCCGTTTTTTCTTCGATTCGGCGTCGAATCGGCCCACTAATTTGGCATAGTACAGCCCTGTGACCGTTTTGCCCTTCCCCAGGTAGTCGATGTGGATCACACCTTGTGAATCCCAGAAAACGGTGGCCATCACCTTTCCGGCCGATGGGACAGACTTGGCCTTCTTCGGAGCACGTTCGCCGGGTGAAGTCCACTGTTTCGAATATTCCTTGGTGTGTACCAGTGGATCCATGTTTCGTCGACTGTCACGAAACGACGCAGAAACTCCTTCGGATTGCGCTTAAACAGCGTCAAACACTGCTCTGAAGTGGTTTCACGGTTGCGCTTGTCGTCCGGAGTGAACAAACGTGGCACCCATCGTGCTGACAGTTTTATTATGCTCAAAATTACATGCGGGATATGACCCACGCGATCTATTGAAATGCCTACTGTCTCAGCTATCTCGCGCACCTTCAATCGGCGGTCTGCCAATACGAAATCGTGGATTTTTGTCACGTTATCCTCCGTGGTAGCCGTTTTCGGCGCACCTGGACGTGGCTCATCAAAAACCGACGTGCGACCACGTTGAAACTCGTTAAACCAATTTTTGAAAATCACCATCGAAGGAGAAGAGTCACCGTACACAGTATCCAAACGCTCTTTGATTCGCTGCGCGATTTCCATTCCAAAAACAAGAATCGAATCACCGACCGATATTTCTTTCCATTTTTCTAAAATCCGCGGACACCGCCGTCTACTAGAATTTACTACACGATAGTGAGTTGCTCTTGCGATACTGGAGCCATCTGGCGGTAAGGCTAAGTACTTATCGGACCACCCTCGTATTCTGTTGCCATATTGTCGCCCCTAGGCTCGTCTGACCTCTGTGTAGTATCAGCTAATTTCTCGTCTTCACCCCACACAGTTAAAGAACAAATTCCTAAAAGAACAGTATACGAGAAAGCCAATTGGAGCTGCCTTAACGACTTTTTTAGGAATTTTAACTGGTCACTATGTTTCCTCTATAGTGACGTGGATGCCGCTGCTGATACGATCACGAACATTCTTTTGCTTCACAGAGTGAAGAGTATCAAACCGAAAGAAAATGCGTGGTATGACTCGAGCTGTAAAGAGGCTATCAGGTTGAGAGTTGAGTTTTCGGAACTACAAAACCAACCCTACTGAGGAAAACCGGAAAAAAATGTAAGCGAGCCAGAAATGACTGCAATGCATTAATCAGACGTGTACAATTCTTCCACAAACAAAAGTTAAGGCAGAAAGTGCTACAATGTCCCAAGGGTAGCAAAAACTTTTGGTCGTTCGTGAAAAACGGAAAGAATTCAGCCTCGTTTTCAATTCCCACGCTCCTTTACAATGACATTCCAGCTGTCTAGGCCAATCTGCTTGCTCAACGCTGCCAGATTCCACATTGTCTCCGCCTGTACTTGAGAGCGTTGCTTTCACCATGGGACAAATCCATTTTCGCACTCGTACAGTTGCAAGAGTACTAAAAGATCTCAACGTATACAAATCCGCTGGCCCGGATGGTATACCCCCAATACTTCTGAAGAGGTGTCCTTCTGCGCTGGCAAAACCTCTGCGTAAGCTTTTCCATCTGTCCTACTCTTCGGGCCACTTTCCGAGTAGATGGAAAACAGCATTTGTCCAGCCTCAAGCTAACTTACATAACCCAATACTGTCCTTAATGTCTAAGTCACTTTATGGGTGGAAACTTTTCATCCTTCGTTTGATGTTGTACTCGTACATCAAACACAATAGCAAAACTTGTTAAAATAATGAAAATTCACTACAAAAGCCTTGAATGTTGTTGAAACTCTTCGAAAAGTTTGTACTACTTTTGGTGATCATAAAATGCCTTCATGTACAGCTAAAGTCAAGTTCGAATGTAATGACTTTTACTCGTGTGGCAATTTGAAGGGGTTAACAGGAATACTGACTATCAGCAACCACTTCACAACAAATTTTGCACAACGATGTTGGTTTACATTTTTACATGGACCAGTTAACACGTTACGTGCACAAACAAAACTATCGCATCTGGCTTAGGCAACCCAAAAATTGGAAAAGCCCGCCATCCAAAACAAATGATGGTGGCATTGACCCATTTTGTTTTTTTGTAAATTATGAGGATGCAAGATGGGGGCTACACTAGCCGTCACTTTTGGTAAAAACACTGGATTTTTCTATTAATATAAAATGACACCCCTTGTTGGATAAATATATAATTTGGTTTTGATGGTCCAGAATGCTGATTGAATATTACTTTCGTTGTCAATCCTTGCGTTATTACCTGCTAAGACAAGTTTTAGATGTTATGCGGCGCAGTTATTCGCCTCTATTTTTATTTTTGTTCCGGATTATGAGTCTCCGTCCTTCGCGAAAATTGCTCATCTTGCCGCGGTGCGGAGGCTTAGTACAGGTAGTGACTCTCGAGACCTATCTCTAGAAGAATCCGAAGCCAAGAAACATTTACTGACCCTTCCTTAATTTTCCTTTTCACCCGTACCCATCATTCCACTCCCCTAACTCCAAAGTGGAACAGCATACGCCGATGGATGCATAGCTAAGACTGGGCTTAACTATTATTATGCGAACTTCGGATACCGGGTGACCTTCAATTTCACTCCATCCTTCCTGCAGCGTCTCAGGCTCCGCTGCAGGTGACCATTCTTTCTTTGTACACGTGGGAACAAAATTATTAAAGAGAGTGATGCCTCTCAAATATCATCGCAACGTCGATATCCTTTACCGACATTGCCGCCGGACGGAAATCAGAAGATGTGCCTACACTTTTCGACTCCGGCTCCACTCTCAGATGAAATCCCAGACGCAAAAGGAAACGAAACCACCGTTGGGGAGAATAAGTCTCTACGAAGCTGGCTTCGTCAAACTAAAGTCGTCTGAACAGAGGCGCTTTCAGGTCGCCATTAAGCAGGAAAAAACTAAAGATGAAGCTCTAGTATACGTAAAATCTGCCCCTGCCACTAAGGGTCCGGAACCCAAATTCGGTTCGTTCCGACGACAACACCCCGCCGAACCCTGCTGCCAAACACAAAAGAATTCGCAATCCGCAAGCCGACAAAGAAAGCTACAGTAGTGTAGTGGGAAATCCAAGACTCGGCGTCGTCCCCAATGATCTGGCACAAATGACAGCAAATCAAGAGGCTGTGATTGACACCTCGATTGAACTGCTAGGTAAGTGGGCAAAACCACACTTCAAAGGGCCGACATATAGGTCAAGTTGGCTCTACTTTGTGTGTGCCGACGCAACCACAGCCGATTGGATGAGGTCCAACTTGACGACTATAAAAAAAAAAGCGGACTTGATGCCAAACTTGTGGAAGAAGTCGCCTTCCCGAAACCTCACATCGTTCGGGACTACTTCCCAGAGAGCATCGGTCTGCAAATAACTAAAATTTTGACCACGCTGAACTCACAAAAGGAAGGCCTGTATGCACAGCACTGGAGAGTCATGCAAAGCATGCGAGATGAAAAAAAGACCTCCTGCTTCTGGTTCTAGCAATCAGCGACAGTATGGCTTATCGTTTTAATGATGTCAAAATCATTTTAAGAAGCCACAACAAGGTGTCAGTGGAACCTTCACCGGTCGCTGCATCAACTAGTGGCGGTTCAAAAATTGCCACAATATCACAGGTGGCACCAAACTTCCCCCACCAAACTCGGTGAATCTTCGATAGGAAGCAGATCAGTGGATCACTTTCATCGGACCGGAAACTTCCGGCGTGGAAATAACAAGCACACTGCGTGAAGGACCCGGTCTACCGTCGCAAGTCGATGAGTGGGCTGTGTGTATTGCAGGATAACCTGCACCATCCCAAAGGTGCTTCGGACACCTTTAGCCTGCATTTCTACCGCGACAAAATATCTTTTTGACTCATACAAGAACGCTGGATTCACAGAGATCGCGTAAATTAATTTACACTACTGGAGAATCTCCTCCTAGGGGCGCTTGTTTGATAATTTTTTTACCCATTCTAGAATTTATAACAAGGGACTTGACAGCCGTCAGCGGTGAAGTTACCATAGAAGGTAGTTAAGCACTCTGGGCCTGTCGACGCACCTGCGGTAAAACTGTGGGATTGAAACTTAAGGTAATCCACTAATATACCGCGATAGTAGGACCTATCATCACTTATGCGTCTGCTCTATGGTGGATAAAAGTTGCCCGGAAAACTACAATAGTTAAACTTCTACGCCTTCAGAAGCAGTATGAAGTATGTCTCGGCATTACAGGCACCATGCCCATACTCCACTGCACCTTTTTATTAAAAAGGTTGCTATACGTAGTGCAGTCAAACTCCTCCACTCGGAAACGGACCGGCCATGTTGACCATTGGGTCGCATGTCCATACTACAACACCTTCCTGAGCTGGATATGATTACCACAATTTCGGACGCATTAATACACTCGCCCACCTTTGACAAAAGTTTTGAGATATTGATCCCATATCGCCCATCGAGTACGGCCTAAACAAACACTCTATCAATATTCTCAAATATGTTGATAGAGTCGATATCAGAAGACTGGTCAGCTACCTTTCGGGAGACTGTAGTTTGAGATATCATCTTAACAAAATTAACCTCTGCTCTGAAACCGAGTGTCGACTCTGTCTAGATGACGAGGAAACTGCAGAGTACATACTATGCGAGTGTGCTGCCCTCTACCATCTTAGCAGGCGTATCCTCCTCAGAGAAATCATGACTTCTGAGAGGATCAGTTCAGCACCTACGAGGGACATCCCCAGTTTTATCAAGAAAGTAGAGGAACTCCTCATCTAATTGGCTAACAGCACAATAGACCTACTCTGGTCTCCCACTAAGACACTTGCTACCTCTTTAACCGGCTAAAACCAGATATTCCAAAAAAAAATATTGAATTTAAATAGAGAGTTTTGTGATACTGCTAGTAAAATATGGTAAAGGTTCACCACGTAAACCTTAAGGCATTTCCAGTCCTTCGCTGAATTCGCCGATAGCAAGTTTAGTTTTTAAATTTCTCTTTGTAGGATGAGTTGATGTTATTCTAATTTCTTGGATTCCTAAAATCATGCTAGATCCAGGCCAAGTCGTGTTGCTATGTTAGCAGCAACATAATTAATTCTCTTTATCGCCAGACTAATGTGATGCCTGAAACACCCCTTTTCGAATGATATACTCGTCTTAATATAGACGTAATCAAGTACGGTATCGAAGGCGAATAACATGAACATATCCAATTTAATCCCAATTAATTTCCTTCACAATTGAATTATCGGAAAATAAGCGAGCGACACTACAATTCCCACTCAGGGACCTTAACTTGTTCAGGATTTTTACTATAAAACCACCAGTCAACCCTCAATCAGGCATCAGTTGTTCCATCGTTGTACATCAAGTCACATCTAAAGCTCTCAGCTCCGTTTTCACTACCGATCTATCACCTCTAACTCAACTAAGATGGCAACAATCCGAGTTTTCTCAATCGTCCTCATCGGTTTCCTCATTGCCGCCATCCTTCTGGAATCCAGTGAAGCCGCCTACAGGAAGCCACCATTCAACGGTAGCATCTTTGGAAAACGCAACAGTATCGGTAAGTATTCCAAGTCCCCCATTCCTAACAATCGAAGTTTAACAGAATTTGCCTTCAGAATACGACAACGGAAAGGCGATCACGGCCATGTGTGAAATCGCCCTCGAAGCATGCCAGTCCTGGTTCCCTCAAGAAAACAAGTGAATCTAGTTGTACGATACCGATAGTATGGAGTCCACTATTATTGTATGCCATAACTACTATGTTAACCACATTAAGCTTTGAATATTTGCACATTGTTTAATTTAAAAAAATAAATATTGCAAGAATTTCAAATTTGATTTTCTATTATACGTACCCAGTACCCAAAGTCGTCATCGCCTGGCTGGTTGGCCATAATCGTCTTGGCTCTAGTTGTCTTATGGCTGTCTATATCGTTATCGTCTGGCTAGCTAGCCATAGTGATGGCGACTAGCCATAGTCACAGCATAGTCTGGCTAGCTAGCCATAGTGACTATCGCCATCACTATGGCTAGCTAGCCATGATGGCCATAGTCCGGCTTGCTAGTCATAGTCGTTATCGCCTGGCTAGTTAGCCATAGTCGTCATCACTTGGCTAGTTAGCTATAGTCGTGGTCGTCTACTCATCGGGAAGATTCATTTGATTTTACGTTATAAACAGTATTACGCGACCTTGCGCCGTTCTTTTTAGTAACGGAAGGATTCCAGACTTACCGAAGTCAATCAAAAAGTTGGCAGGAGTCGACAGGTTGACAGTTGACAATTAACTTAGGTTCTGGAAAGGAAGTGTTTAAAGAAGTTCACAATTACTGTTTAGGTCGGATTGGAGGGAGCAGGAACCAGTAGGAGAAGATATGGTATATGTTTGGAGATGTTCTTATTATCAGCGTCTAGGAAAAGATGAAAGCTCAAGAACAATGGGCCGAGATGGCTGCCTTAAGGGACTCCGGAGGTAGCATTTATTGGATCAAAAATAAACGAACTGAAAATACAGGTTTTCGTAATTTTTTAAAACTGTGACTGGGAGGCAGTAAGGTATGTAGGTTAGGTTAGGTTAAAAAAGGGGAGTGTGATGGTTGAGCATCACTTCCACTCGGAGACCAAAGGGTCCATTGTGATTCCCTTCATTTGTGGAGTACACATATAATTAACCTGTCCTATCACATGGTGGCCAAAACCACCCCGTGCTCCTTATGAATTTTAGAAGATACGATATATATGCATTTGCCACGTCCGCAATCTCTGTAAAGAACCTTTGGCCGAGCGAAGCTAGGCGCCGATTCTGGAGAGCTAGGCAGTGGCAAAGCAGATGTTGAATCGTCTCGGTTTCTTCCTCATCGCCGCAGCTCCGTCAGAGATCGCTGGATCCCGAGTTCCATTTCCGGAGCATTGCTTCAATGAGACAGTGTCCTCTGATCACTCTGACGAGCATACGGATCGAGTTTCGGTCCAGCGCCAAGAGCGTCTTTGTTCTTCCGATATTGAGCTCTGGCCACGATGATCTAGTCGTGTGGCTGTCGCCTCTTGCAAGCCAAGACGAGATGGTTTCTTTTATGATTATGTCGTTTATGATCCGGTATAATGCGCTGATCGGTGGTTGCAATGACGTGTCCGCTTCCTTGATATCCAATTCAGACCCTTGCCTAGCCAATTCGTCCGCTCTTTCGTTCCCTGCGATTGAGCTCTGACCCAGAACCCTGCAGAGTTTGACTTTGTGGTGTTTAATGGACTTCAGTGAGTCGCGATATTTCATGAGAGCCTTTGATCTCGTTGCACAGGATCCTATTGACTTCAGTGCACGATGGTGGGATATCGGTTATTTGTAGGTGTTGCCTTCTCTATTGGTAGGATTTCTGCTTGAAAGAAGCTGAACAAATCAGGGAGTCTAAATGATTCCTGTTTGTGCAGGATATCAGAGTAGAACCCGGCCCCAGTGCCTGTGTCAATTTTCGATCCGTCGGTGAAGAGGGTAATCTCGTGGTCGTTGATCACGGTGTTTGATAGCCACTCTTCTCTGTCGGGGAAAAGGATTGCTATTTTAAGAGAGAAGTTATTTTGGGGGGAAATATAGTCGTTCGTAGCTGCGAGGCTATTAAAACCATGTTTTCTTTCCCAGGTCATCTATTATTATAGCGAGTATGGCCGCATGTCCATAGTTGGCTTGTTTCCACAAAGAGGATTTCCTTAGTCTGAGAGCGCTCTTTGCAGCGCAGCCTTTTATGAATAGATTTAGAGGAAGGAGATGAAGTATCATGTCCAACACTGCTCGCGGTTGTACAAACAGCGGCTGACCTTTGTACTTTGTTGAGCATGCTCATACAGCTTTTCGTGCTGCTAGCACGTTACAATATAATGGGTCAGATGATTGCTATGTATATCCAATGAATGATGTACGGTTGCAAGCCCCATCTTTTGCCGAAAGTCTTTTTGCATGCATAAAAAGCATTCAATCCTTTCCTTCAAGTTCCTTTTCCAGAAAAGCTTAAAGTGAAGAATGATGCCTAGACACTTGGCTCCCGTTTTGTGTTTGAGCGGAGTACCCTCTAACTTTGAGGGAGCAAATATCGGGTTTTTCCTATTGCTGGTGAACAAAGCCAGCTTAGTTTTCTGCGGGCTTATTCTCAGACCGTTCTGTCTTGCCCACGAGGAGAGTTCCTTCAACGCAGATTCCATTAGTTCTCTAATAGTTGGTAGAAATTTACCTTTAATGAAGATAACCAGGTCATCCGCGTATGCTATTGTCTTTGTGCCTTTCTCCATGAAGATTTTAAGGATTTTGTTAACTGCAAGAAGCCACACTAGAGGAGAGAGAACTCCACCTTGTGGTTTGCCTCTAATTGTCGCTTTCCTCATAGAGCTTTATCCAATGTCTGTATTGATAATTCTGTTCTTCAACATATTTTCAATCCAGATTACAATGGATTTGTCTACTTTAATGTCCTCAAGAGCTGTTGTTATGGCCTCTGTGCTTACATTGTTGAAGGCCCCCTCTATGTCGAGGAAGGCTGCCATTGTAAACTCTTTTAAGTTCAGCGAGCCCTCAATTTCACGAACAGCACTATGCAGAGCACTTTCCATTGATCTGCCTTTAAGGTAGGCGTGTTGAGTGTTGCATAAGTTGTGTGAGTTGATGAGTCCTCTGATGTATACGAGTAGGTCAAAGAGTCTTTCCAAGGTTGTTAATAGAAACGACGAGAGACTAATTGGCCTATAGTCTTTTGCGGCGGTATGGATTGGTTTACCTGCCTTAGTAAGAGCTTAGTTCCTTGGTGTAACAGGGTAGCAATTAGGTTTTTTTAGTGAATATTGTTCGGATAGGATAAGGCAACTCAAGATTTGGGAGTTGAATTTGGAGTTGAAAGGGTTTAAGTGAAAATTAAAGTTAATATTGTCGAGTAGGTTATTCGGTTTTCGGTAATTGAAGCAATACGTAGTTTTTAGAGTGAAAGTGCTCCCGAATAGGGTGGATAGAGCGGATATAAGGTAGAGAGGAGGGGGGATTTATGACAGATGAAAAAATCGGGTCGAGTCTATTCATGTTGTTGATGATGTTGCTGAGTTGGAGCAGACCACCTTCAGGGAGATGATCTGTGAAGAGAATTTACTTCACAGGTGTGCAGAATGTTGAAATCACCAAAGATGATGATAACGTCATGGGAGTCAGCATTATCAAATATAGAATCTTTGAAGTTGATATTACGTTGATACCCATAAGTGGGTTATGAGGGACGATTGTAACAGTGGGCGAGGTAAAGCTTGCGTTTCGAGGGGGTTACTAAAGCGCTTGTAAAGTTGAAATCAGGGTAGTTCGACGTTTTGAAGGGTAAGGGATCTTAAGGGACCGTCCGAATCGGTAGCACTGTCGTGTCTATCAGCACAAAACAAAGTAAAATCTGACGTGAATAACTCACTGTCTCTGATACTGAGACAAAGATTAGTTTTAGTTAAGGAAAGTAGTTATTTGGAATTGAGGGGTACTGTATAAGTTCTCTGACATTCTGGTAATAGAATAAGATGTATTTGACTGAATGGAACGATTGGTAGAGAGATGTATCGGTTTCAATTTAAAGCCGGTTCTCTGCAGGTGTGAGAGGTACTTAAGCTGACATGGGTAGCAGACGTTAGTTACGTTATTTGGTGAAATATTTAGGGTCTCGTGAAACTTAGCCCGGAGTATCAAATGGGAGGCCTTTCTGACGAATCGATACCAAGACGTTAGTGTTGGCTTTACTGTCAATGCAGGTGGAGTCAGTTAGTCAAGCGTGACATGGCGTATAAGCCTCCAGGATAGTAACCGGCAAAGTATTCGGTAAGTTTAGCTGTGAGAGGGAGGAGCGGATTAAAGAAAGATAGGAAGCGATTGACAAAAGTTTTGAACGAAGAAGAAGAGGTTTTTTTGTTTGTAATGGATTCGCGCCAAGAGATGTGGAATCTTCGATCAAGAAACTGGTAGCTCGGGCTACCAGCTTGCATGATTCGCGGGATATTATTCTCCTTTTTCCACGTGCCTACGTACTAAACCACACCTCTGCACTCTTCAACCACTCTCCCCGCGGGACTGCCGGTAAGTATTACTTCGCGGGGCTAGTTAGCGATTTATGCTGTATTTCGGGCGGCGAGCTCTTGTGCTCTTCTCTCTGCTTCGGCTTGATGTAGCTTCGATTGTTTAAGCGCAATATACGAGCATAGCTCGTTCCATTTATCTACAGAGTCCATCATGTAGGCGACCAGGTTTTCGGGGCTTGGTAAGTTTACCGCTTGCCTGTACTGCGCGAAATGTCTGCAGTCAAAAACTGCGCGTTCTCCTCAGCATTTGGACATTGTGGACACAGTGGAGAATAATCATGTCCAAAATTGTACAGATACTTTCTGTAGCCGCCGTCTCCAGACAGAAACTGCGAAAGATGTTAATTACAGTCTCCTGCTGATCTTGATATCCAAGATAACGGGAATGAGCCTGTGCGTCAGTTGTCTACCAAAGAGCGCTCCTTGTGTAAGTGATGCCTTCTCGCTGGCATACCTTATGTGGTTCTTAAAGGAGAGCCTGTTGTCAAGCATAACCCCTAGGTACTTAACCGATTTCTTAGACCTAATCGTCTGATCGCCGACTAAAAAGCTCGCATGTTCCACCTTTTTGCGGCTGGTTATGAGCACAGCCTCCGTTTTGTGAGCCGCTAGTTCCAGGCCGACACTTACCAGCGAATCCTTCACCTTAGAGATGGCTGTGTTCGTGGCAACCTCCACTTTCTCTATAGGTTTGGCCACTGTGACAATGTGCAATGTCGTCAGCAAAGCTGGTAATTTGTACTCCAACGGGAAGGGCTAGTCGTAGAACGCCATCATACATAATGTTCTACAGTAAGGGTCCAAGGACTAATCCCTTCGGAACTCCCGCCGTTATGCTATAGAACTTGTCGCCCTCATCGGTGTAGTATCTAAGCCTCCTGTTGTTGAAATAGTCCTAACTATTTTCAGCAAACAGGGAGGGGTACCCATGGCAATTAGGGACATTTGTATGTGCGTCCGGTTCGCTAAGTTAAAAGCATTTTTAACGTCCAGCGTAACTACTGCACAATATTTCTTCTCTCCTCCTCTCCGCATCTTTCCTTGTATGGCATCTGTGGCCAGGTTGACTATGGATTCTTGGACCGTCGACCGTTGATCGTCCTTTTCTGAAGCCGAACTGGTTTTTTGACAGTGCACTATTAGCTTCCGCTACCGCCAGTAACCTACCATATATAATTCGTTCCAGTATCTTACCTAGTGTGTCTAACAGACAAATTGGCCGATTCGAGGACGGTTCTCCAGGTGGCTTTTTACTTTTAGGCAGTAGTACCAAGTGCTGCAGTTTCCACTGTACGGGAAAGACTCCCTCTTGTAGGCATTTCCCCAAAGTGTGCTGTAAAGCGTCTGGCCTGGCCTTAATCGCTGCTTTGAAGGGCTTATTTGGGATGCCATCAGATCCGGGTGTTTTCCTGTTTTTTACCTTAGAGACAGCTTTGTATAGCTCCTCTAGAGTAATTAGAGGGATCTCCTATGTGCTGATCCTTGCCGTGCTGCTACTAGTGAGCGGTTGATCCCGTGGAAAGAGGTGTTCTACTATTTGGGTGAGCATTTCAGGGCTTGTTATCGGCGGACCCCTATTATTTCTCATACTTTTGGTAACCAATCTGTATGCTTTACGCCACGGATCTATATCGGCCTCCTCGCAGAGTTTTTTGAAACACCTTGCCTAGCTTTCTTTTATAGCTTTCGCCAGCTCACATCTCGCTTGCTTAAATTGGAGAAGTCGCTCTTGAAAATCTGGCCTGTTTCTGGATAGTTGGGGTTTCTTTCGCGCTCTTAGACAAATTGCTCTTAGCCTTTGGATATCCTCGTTCCACCAGTAGCATGGGGAGCCCCTTTTGCTGGGTTTCCTCCTGGTCATCGATGCGTCACATGCTGCAGTTGGCGCCTGCTTCAACTGCTTCGAGATCGCCTCCGCGGATGCGCCATTATCCACGGTCACGCCTCTTAGGATCCCTTCATGTCTTTGAAAGGGGAGTCCATCCACTTGGGTCCTATTTGCTTTGGACGCTGACGCTGTGCGTGTAGTCCTCGCTCACTCTCCATGTTGTTTTTTTTTTCGTGAGAGAGTTACTCACAAAGGTCATATCGCCTACTGACGACCAGCTTTGCGTAAAGTGCTTGAAACACTTCTATTAACCAGGTTTACACCTAGACGCGCAAACGTTTCCAAAATGACTCTTTCCCGTTGGTCCGTGTGGACCAATCTGTGGACCAATCATCAGCAGAAGAGGTGAAAGAGGTTAATTGAGAGTCCATAAAATTAGGATATAAACGATAGTTTTGAGAATCAAGAGGATTGAAGGGGGAGTTGTATTAGACCGATATGTGGAGCGAGTTATATGTAATTAAACACTTAGATTTATTTTATAAATATTTTTATTAAAAATTACTGGTCTTCGCCCTCTCGTAGACGAATCACGAATGAATATCTTAGCTTAGGAATATAGAAAATGAACATAAATGATTACAAGTACTTGGATAAACAAATATCGCACAAAAGGAAACATAAAACTCACCACGGCTAGTAACAAGAGCTTAGCTTGGGTTTTGACCTAAGCAGTGGAGTTATCGCATGTAGGAACCGTACTCTCATACATCTGGCTTGGCTTGGCCTGAACTTAACTTGTAAACAAGCTATGCAATGGCGTAAACAAATATCGCACAAAAGGAAGATAAAACCCACCGCGGCTAGTAACAACAGCTTAGCTTGGGTTTTGACCTAAACAGTGGAGCTTGGCTTGGTTTGTGCTTAACTTGTAAACAAGCCACCAAGTACACCAATGCCAGCAATATCATACTCAATGGGTACAGTCGTACAAGTACGTAACTCCTCCGCCCCTAGATGGACAAGCTCTGCAAAAAGCAGGTGTTTGTCCAGAGTATATTGAAAATTTGAGGAGGTTTGCAAACCAAGAAAATAAGGTTTTATACTTGTTATTAAAAGCCTCGTAAGTTATGTAACCTTGGGTGCCTATGGCGTATGGGTAATATATACGAATACATACGTATTTAACGAATAATTATTAATAATTAGTTATATTTGTATAAGTTATGTAAGTAATTATAAGTTTTATTCTTAATATTTTTATCCAATAAGCATTTGGGGCGTATTTAAGCTTTTTTTTTTCTTTTTTTTTTTTGTTGTTTCTATAATTGTAATTAAATTCACATTTATATTTTGTTTCAAGATATATGCTATGCAGCGTAAATATTTACTCAAATTTAGAAACTTATACTATTACAATTTTACTCGGTACATATCCTATATACAGTATACATGTGTATAAATGTAGATATGCTTGTAGTTTTGTTTATTGTATTGTTTTGTGTATATAATATATATATTTTTACTTGTTTAGTATATAATTTATATATATTGTAATTATGGTCTAATATAGTTAATACAAATTATTTGCAATTATTCTGCATGATATTTAATAATGTAAATTGTTAACAATTTGTAATTTTTATAATCACTAATTTTCTTTTTAATAAGTCCATTTGTAAAGGTTATTTGCAAAAGGAGATGGGACAGGATAGGATTTACATAATAAGTACATAGGCATTAATTCAATATATTTTTGTAAAGGTAAAACTAAATTGTTCTACACAATGAATTCCTTTAACGTTCCGAATGTCGACGATGCTATAATCGTACAAAAGCAAATAATAATTAATTGAGTTTTCTCTTTTTTTTTATCTTTTGCTTATGTACTTTTCTTTTGTTTGTTTCTACTGTAACTTTCCTATTTTTTAATATTTTATGTTCAACGAATTGTGGTGACAGTTTATTCCTCCGATTGTCTTTTTCGAATATCTTATCATTAACATTGTAATTTGGGGGATCTTTACGGGTTTCGCTACGTTTTTTTATTATATTTTCTTTATAGGCCAAGCTTCTTTTATAAGCTAGTTTCTTTATTATGTCATGTGCTTTTAAGTGTTCGTTTAGATAGTCATGTTCTGTCTGGATGTTCATTTTTGGTGGAAAAAGGTAATTGTCTGGACTAAGACCAGTCATGAGTTCAAAAGGTGTCAGTTTAGTTACGGAATGTATTGAGTTATTATAGGTTATAATGGCTTCGTCCATAATTTCACTTATAGGTTTTTCAGGGAATGTCGACTTAATTATACGAATTAACTCCGTAAGGGTTGAGTGGAATCTCTCTACAGGGGAATTGCCTGTTGAATTCTTGGCACAAGTTATATGCAAATTTATTTCATATATGTCTAAAAAACTCTTAAATAACGTTGATAAGAACTCATTCCCATTGTCAGCCACAATTTTTTTGGGGACGCCATGATGTGAAAAGTAGTGCTTAAGACATTTTATGATATGAATACTACTCCTAGAGGGTAATACATAGGCACTCGCGAATCGGCTAAATTTGTCTAAGATCGTTAAAAAGTACTCCTTGCTGACAAAGTATATATCTATATGTAATATTTGTAAAGGTGCTGTTGGGGTTTCAGTAATTTCGAATTTAATATGGTCGTATTGGCGTTCATATTTATATTTATGACATGTATCACAATTATTTATAACTCTAATTACGACTCTCCTCATGTTGGGGAAATAATATTGTCTTTTTATGTGCTCTATGCATTCATGTATTCCTCTGTGGTTGGATTTTTCGTGATAATTCCTTACAACTTCTTCTTGTTCGTCCGGCTGGGTGATATCTTTTAATAGAATATGGCACCTAACAACTTTAATACGAGAATTGCTAAAGTACCTACTGAAAACTTGCTGAACTACTCTAAATATGTTATCATTTGCTAAAATAGCTGTTACCCTTTTTGTATTTACGAAATTCTTAAATATTTCTATTATTTCTTTTTCATCAGAAATGTTTCCGATTTCAATTTTATGCCTTTTCTTTCGTTTAAACAGGATATTTAGAGTGGAATGTAGACGTTTCTTGCCGGGATTTTCGATAAGAATAATTTGGTTCGAAAATTCGTTTAGCGCTCTTTCCGAAATGGGTATACCATCATCCAAATTTTCTATTGCGGAATGAATAGTATTTAAGTCTTCTAGTTCATCTACATTATTGTCTGTTGACATTATTTCAGTATCTTTTAGCTGCAAATCGTTGGCTTCTTTCACGTTAATTTCAACTCGGGACAGGGCGTCAGCATTTAAATTAGTTTTGCCGCTTCTATGTATCACAGTATAATTGAATTCTTCTAAGCTTAGGCGCCACCGTACTAATTTAGAGTTAGGTTCTTTCAACAAAAATAACCATAAAAGAGGTTTGTGGTCGGTAATAATAGTAAATTTTCTACCGTATAAATATGGCCGGAAGTATTTCGTAGCCCAAACGATAGCTAAAAGTTCCCTTTCTATCGTGCTGTAACTTTGCTCGGATTTAGACAAGGTGCGACTTGCGTAACAAATCGGTTTATCTGATCCGAGTGCACCTTGCGACAATATTGCTCCCATTGCAACATTACTTGCATCGGTAGTAAGGTTGAATGGTTTGCAAAAGTCGGGGTAACTTAGTATGGGCTCATTGCATAACATAGTTTTGCAGGTTTCGAAGCAATTCAGATATTTGGAGTCGAGACTGATGCTATTGCCTTTTCTTAGGCATTCTGTCATGGGCTTTGTTATTTTGGCAAAATCCTTGATAAATTTTCTGTAATAACCTAATAGACCTAGGAATGATTTCACCTGTTTAGGTGTTCGGGGTACAGGGAAATTTTTTATTGCTTGAATTTTATCTGGATTCGGTTTAACGCCTTCAGGAGTGACAATATGCCCTAAGAAAGAAACCTCTTTTCGGAGAAATTCAGACTTAGCCAGTTGTATCTTAAAATTAGCATCTTGTAGTCTTTTGAAAACGCGGTCCAAATTGGTAATATGTTCTTGCAGAGATGTTGAGAAAATAATTATATCGTCCATGTAGACGAAACATATTTTCCCCTGCAAGTCGCGTAATACATAGTCCATGACTCTTTGAAAAGTCGATGGTGCATTTTTTAATCCAAAAGGCATTCTGATGAACTCATAATGCCCATTATTTACCGAAAAAGCAGTCTTTGGTATGTCTTTCACATCAACCTGGATCTGGTGGAATCCAGATGCTAAATCAAGAGTACTGAAATACATCGATCTGCCTAATTTATCAAGTATATCAGAAATGTTAGGTATAGGATATTTGTCATCGATAGTTTTTTCGTTAAGCCTACGGTAATCTATGACTAAACGCCATTTCTCTTTGCCAGTATGGTCCTTTTTCTTCGGCACCAGCCAAATGGGGGAAGACCAGGGCGAGAAACTTTGTCGTATGATACCATTTTCCAGCATTTTAGATATTTGATTTTGTATTTCATCCTTAAGGATATATGGATGTCTATAAGATTTCGTATAAATCGGTATGTCATCTTTTGTCTTGATTTGGTGTTTGATTTCGCTTGAGAAAGTTAAAGTGTCACTGTCTTTAAAGAAAATATTCTTGTACTTATGGCAGAGGGTTTTGATTGCATTCTGCTCTTCAGGATTTAGATGATTGACTCTAATTAAATCTCTGACATCTGAATAATTTTGATCTTCAATGTTAAAGATTGCGAAATTGCGTACTTCGGTAACTTTGTCCGGGTTAAGCCTAATGCCTTGTAAGGGGTGTTCCACTAGAAACGTCTGCGAAGACTCACTTGTGTTTATGACTTCTACATATGAAAACCAACCGTTTGCTTCGTATATTCCTTCGGGTATCATTAAGAATGGTGTAATTAGCGTCTGTCTTACGAAAATGCTACCAGATTCGACATCGACAGGAAGGTAGCATACCATCTTTGTCATAGAAGGAACTGTATACGTTTTCGATATAACATTGGGTTTATATTGGATGGGTAGCCATACTTTTCCGGTTTCCAGAACGGAGTTCTTTAGATCTATTTTCGTTTCTAAATTTCTTAATATGTCCATACCAATAAGGCCATCGAAGTAGGAATGAAAATTGAAAAGCAAAAAGGAAAATGTCTTATTCGTCTGAAATTCAGGAAGTCCGTTTAAACTCACATGTTGGCTTAATGTTTGGGTATGAAAAACTGTTTTTATTTCTATTGGTTCTATTGCTGTTACTCTTAGTCCTATTGCTGCGCTTGAGGAAATAAACGATCTATTACTACCTGTGTCAATAAGGAATTTTAGATTGGGTTTTTTTAAGCTATTAATTGTGAGATAAGGAAGTAAATTACTATTGCAGGTATTAATATCTAGGTAACCCATTGGTTTTCCGAGGCAAATGTGCGAAAATTTACGTCGTGTATTTCGCTTTGGGAGATTTGTTCAAGCGTATTTGGGAAGTCCGTGTCCTGGTGGTCTGTTTGAATGGGTTGATTATTGAAATGAAAACCGGATGTTTCTACGGGATTATTAAGATAGTTAAAGGGGCGAATAGTGTCTTCTACATTATGTATGCGATTAGTTGAGTTATTTTTCAAATTACTTCTGTTTGTACTACCGCTAGCGATGTCCATCGGACATGGACCCGAATTCCTAGATTGTCTTGAGAGTGGTCTATTATGATTGTGGTTTTGAGGAACTATATTTTGGTTGGATGGCCGAGGATTAGGATTTGGAGGATATTGAATGTTTTGAAATTTTTTATTAGAAAACTGTGAAACTTGATTTGGAAAATGTAGGTTGTTGTTATTATGGAATTCCCTAGGACTCGAGTGTTGTTGGAAATGTCTCGGAATATATGGAGCGTTTGACGAACTTTGATTTTGATAAGCAATATGGTTTCTATCAAAGAACTGATTATTATTTGGGTAGATTTGCTGTACATTAATTCTATTTAAACTTCTATAATTAGGTAACTGACGTGCCATAGGTGCGTCACGGAAATAGAGGCAATTCTGTTCTTTGCGACACAAGTTAAGAGCATCGGATAACTTTGTAGGTCTCATCGCACGAATTGTTGATCCCAATGGTTCGCGAAGACCCGAGAGGAACGTATTGAGACACATCTCTTCATACAACCTTTGCTTAGAAAGAATTACGTTATCGTCTGTCTCGTGAACTTTAATATGATTTACCATTGCTGATAACAATTCGACAATCTGGGAATAAAATACATCTACCGTAGAATTGGCTTGCCTTAATTGGTGCAGATCGCGTATTAAACTTGTTTCGTTACGATAGTCAGAATAGTGAATAATTAGGTTGTGCTTGATTTCTTCCCACACTATTGGAGTACTGTACATGTTAAGTACTTCGTTAGCCTGACCTGTTATTTTATTACGTATAGCACGAAGTATAATTCTACTGTACCCTGAATTGTCGAACGCGGGTAAAAAGTTAAGAATTTCTTCCACGTTAGAGAGGAAATCATGAAGGAGTCTTGGATTACCATCAAAGTTTGGTAGGTCTTTAACCGCATCAGGAATCCTGAGTGAATTAAAGACACTAACCGCAATTGGAGTATTATCGGTATTCATTGCGAAATCAGAACTTGAGAAACCTTTAATTATGTTTGCTAGGTTGCAATGTAGCTTATCTTTGTCACGATTGGGTAAAGAGGCCTTTGCGTTTTTAGAGGGTTTAAAGGATGGCATGGGAAGGAAGGAAAATAACCTAATACATAGACTTACTTGATAAATAGATAAGATTTTTTCTTTCTGCTGTATCTTCGCACTATGCTCCTAATCGATCCCTGGGACTGCAAATTTCTTCGTTGGTTCTTGAAGTATTGTCTTTTTTTTTTTTTTGTTTTTTTGGTTTTCACTTATTGTCAATATTTGTTGGCATACTTTGAACTCTTTTATTTTTTTATTTTCCCTTTATTTAGTTATCGCAATTTGTTATACAGATATACAAATGCACATAAGTATGTTTTTTATGTTTAACTCTATTGTTTTTCTATTATTAATTATCACACGCGGTTCTAACGAAAGTTTCTTTATATTTTTTTGTTTTTGCAACTATTTTGTAACTACTTTATATTCAAACTTATATTAAATTAAACGTAGGTTACGGCGAAAAGCACTTCCACAGGCTACTATTCTTCACCTTAGCACTTTATACCCGACTGCGCCAGTTATATGTAATTAAACACTTAGATTTATTTTATAAATATTTTTATTAAAAATTACTGGTCTTCGCCCTCTCGTAGACGAATCACGAATGAATATCTTAGCTTAGGAATATAGAAAATGAACATAAATGATTACAAGTACTTGGATAAACAAATATCGCACAAAAGGAAACATAAAACTCACCACGGCTAGTAACAAGAGCTTAGCTTGGGTTTTGACCTAAGCAGTGGAGTTATCGCATGTAGGAACCGTACTCTCATACATCTGGCTTGGCTTGGCCTGAACTTAACTTGTAAACAAGCTATGCAATGGCGTAAACAAATATCGCACAAAAGGAAGATAAAACCCACCGCGGCTAGTAACAACAGCTTAGCTTGGGTTTTGACCTAAACAGTGGAGCTTGGCTTGGTTTGTGCTTAACTTGTAAACAAGCCACCAAGTACACCAATGCCAGCAATATCATACTCAATGGGTACAGTCGTACAAGTACGTAACTAGCGCATTATGGTTGCGGGGTTTAGGTATACGCGACTGCACTGTGTTGCATTTATTGAAGAGCGTTCGGAGTAAGATACTGTACCGATGGGGAAAATCGAGGGCAGTCGATGATTGAGTTGTTTTTTTAGAGGTAGCGGTTCAGTTCGAGAGGAATATGGGAATCTTTTTTTCTACTGTTCGACTGTCTTCTAGTTAGGGTCTAAATTGATGGGGGGAAGGAGTTTGACTGACCGCGAACCCCACAAGCGGACCAGTAGGAATGCAGTTAAGTGGGAAGGTAAGAAGACTTCTGACCATAACGACGCCTGAAAAAAGGAAAAGAAGAAAGAAGGAGTTTGACTGAAGGACAGGGTCAAGTTGTGAATAGTTTAATAATCTTGGTGATATTAGCCTTAGAGCTATTACAGTGATTCACAGCCTAATTGCTCTGTTAGGAGGCCATTGAAAAAATCACTCATATTGGGGAGGAATGCAAATCTTAAAGCAGTTTCTTCTGTATGTTGGTGTTGAAGAATCTTTGGTGGGAGAGATTAAGTACCCAGTGGTAATCGATATCACGTGGTGCATCCCAAAAGGTGAAGGTCGCGAATGGGTCCAAGAGCATCTTACTTATCTCCGAGGCCCATATATTCCGAAACGTTCGACCATTTTCACTGGGGTCGGTGACAGGACTCATACTAGTCTGTGTTTGTACAGATGAAATAGAAGATGTGGAAGTGGTCATAGTAGTCGCACTCCCCATTAGTCCATCATATTAGAGAAAAGTTTCATTTGGCTCTGCACTCACAGGCGACTTCCGAGGATTTGGATGGATCTATGGTGATGTTGGTCTTAGACTTTGTAAAAGTGGGTGAAAGACGCATTTGATTTTTTCCATGCAGTCAAATTGATTTTTTTATCGTCCACGAAGATGAGTTTGTTAGAGTGCTCCGTCGCCGGAACTGGGCATTACACAATGGGGTTAGTGCACGACGAAGTAGAACCAAGGTTTGTTCATAGGTTAGCGCAGCGGAGATTGCTAAGTGGCGGTGATGATTGATTGGGAAGATAAGCATAGCCTGACTACATCCTGGCTAGACAGCCGCGGTCGTCTATCGTAGTGGAGTACTATTGAAGACAGCCTAACCTTGACAGATGCACCTAATTATTTTGATATTCACTTAGGAATGGAACCTGCCCCAATAACACAAATTAGTCTCTACCAAGACTGCACCCCGAGCCCTGCAATGTTGCCCAACAGGATCAGAAAGGAATATGGATTTGCCATAAAGGATAAAAGCATTGTATTACTTTCGATTTATTAAATAATAATAATTTACAAGTGCTACATTAAACTTAGAGCAGAGTATAAAAAATACCTATACACCATAAAGTCGAATTACGAATTAGATAATAACGTTTCTCAACTGATCCCGATGCACATGACGCCCGCCATTCGGACAAACATTCTTGCAACAAAATACGATTTCGGCATTACATGTATATAAAGAGAATAGTCGATCAATCATGGAGCACTTCTCTTTCTTTTCTGGCGCAGTTCGCAGATATACTTGCGCAAGTGCGTCATGTAATCTGTCATAAAGGTGCTGTATGTCTGAAATGAAAAATGTTCTTAAAAGCCCGTGGATGAAGAATGATAACTGGTGACCTACATTATCCAGTACACGGCGTGGAACATAGCCTTTCAGGTCTAAACAGAGGAGCCACTCGAATATGCAGACATCCGACTTGCCGTCTACCTCTCGCATCGCCCAGCATGACACCAGATTTTGGCCTCTGGAATGACAACTGGTATAAGTGGTCTTCGATATCGACTCAATACGTACCTTGTGTATTTCGCCACTGGCGGCATTGTTGCGTAGTCAATACTAATGGCAGCACTAACGTATATCTTATTAGGTTGATCACTATTTTTCGCTTCCGTTGCTGGTGAAGCGGCAAAGTCTTCCGCGTCCTGGAACTCGTCGTCGAGTGGTGGAGGATCGGCAAAGTCTAGATGACCCCGGAAGTCTTTAGCACCGAGGCTCTTACTCAATGTCTGGAACACATTACTGGGCGATGAGCGATTATCAGCATTCGTGCTAGAGCTTTTGTTTGTGTTTACGCTTGAATTGCCCACGCTACTGGGCATATAATCGTTCTCCGCAGAGATTGTCGACACACTGCCCTCGCACGACCGAGTGTTAGTATTGTCATGCTCGTCTTGTTTCTCGTCTTCATCTTCTCCGTCACTATCTTCGATGACTTTTCCATCACGACATAATCGCCAGCAACGAAGGTTCACAAAATCTCGACTTTTCACCAAGCCGCCACCACCTCCAACGGTCGCCTGATAGGTGATATCCGTGTAAGTGTTTATTTTCTGTAAAATATACTTGTTGATCTGAGTACTAGAGTTGTTTGAATCGTTCTTACGCGGAGAATTCTGGACTCCAGCAATGTGGGATTCCATTTGGGGACACATTCGATCTTGTGGAATAACTCATCGAGCAGAGCTTTTGCTGGATACTTAATGCGACCCTAAAATGGATGAAATAGCAGAATGCAAATACGATCGATAGGAGATTCCGAACTCACCGTAAGTCTGTAGATCTTGCCCAGTTTCTCCCTCTGCATGCTTTGAATTGTGTCTCCCTTTTGTGTAACTTTTTCTACTTTCCAATCAACAGATTGCAGCAGTTCGTAGGCCTTCCGCACACAATCCAATCCCATTTGTCTATATTCCTCATCCTGTGGGAGATCAATGGTTTTAATGGTTACTTGTGCCATGACGACTACTCGAGTAATGGAAGTGAATGATATCTTTATAAGGTTCTTTGCAGCGGAAACTGATCCATTTGAATTTTAGATTCCAATCAAATGGAATAAATGAATGGGGATAAGGAATTTGGCAACGGAGTCTGTAATCTGAATAAAAATTGAATTCAAATAAAGGAAAAGATATTCATAGCCTGCTGGAATGAACTGATTCACAATATACCCGTACCTGCTGGGGAAACTATTCTTGTGAACTAGTGCGCAGCTCAGGGTTGCCGCTGACTCTTAATGTCGAGGTAATAGACTTAAGGGAATGATTTGGGATGAGAAGACTAGGCCAAGTAAACAGGTCGGGGAACAGGTGATAGGCCGGCGCAGCCGAGTTTAGATTAGGAGCTACTGGTGGTTAACGGAGATCGTTTGGCGCAAATTGTATCAACTTAAGCGTTGATGGCCGAACTATGTTTGGATAAGGGAATCAATCATTTCTTAAGTTAAGCTTTTTTTCTGTGTACTGCTTCGTTAATGTGGTTTGTTCTAGGTCTTAAGGCAAATAATAACCTGCGCATATGAGCAACAGGTTTTTCTCGGAAGACCACCCTTAGCAAGGGCCATTAAAGGCTGTAAAGCAGACATTGCCGCGGTCGACGAGTTTGACGGGGGACTGATAGATAGGACAGGTTTGATGGGGTTGGCTAATGCAAAATCACCTCATAACAATCGGTATCTTTCAGAAACATACGCGACTTTTATGACATCCTTCGTAGAACATAGGCCTAATGCTATTACACCCAAATCGTTCTAGGAGACTTTAATGCGCGGCTGAATAAAGACAATTTCGCTGAATGAATCGCAGGAAACATAGCCTACACAACACCATAGAAGAAAACGTATTCAGACTAGTGGACTCTGTTAGGGACGGAGTCTTCCAATAGCCAGCACACGATTTTCACATAACACCATCTATCAGTTGACTATTAAACACATTGCGGTCATGCTAGGCATCTTAAATGTCTGAAGCTTCCGAAGAGCAAACATCAACTCGAATCATTACTGCTATGATTTCGCGGAATCAATCACAGGGTCTCAAAGGGTCATTAGGACCTTTCCCGATGATGTCTCTCTAGTTCTCTCAAGCTTTGTACAATCTGCACCGATCATTGGACAGCAATGTAGACCTCGTCGATCTTAAATTCGATTTTAAGCCACCATAAGAAACCCCTAGTTTGATGGCGTACATGATGCGACGAAAGGGAGGAGCATGAAGTTCTGAGAAGAAAAACGAAAGAGCTGGAGAAGTGAGAGATCGAGGAGGAGAGTTGGGAACATGAATCATTTTACCTTTGAGGTATGGTTGGAAGAAAAGATGCGTGATCAATGGAATCTCAGCATCATTTGCCCGGTCCATGGCGCCAATTACAGAGAGATAAGTCTCCTGAACATTGCATACAAGACAGTACGGCAGACTGTGTAAGCGCCTGAAACCGATGATCGTTCGTGGACAATCTGGGAGGTTTTTACCAGTGTGGATTCAGGCCAGGAAAATCCACAATAGACCAAATATTTACACTACGGCCGATCTTGGAGAAGACCCATGAATTTCAGGTCGACACGCACCACCTCTTTGTCGACTTTAAAGCCGAATATGATAGTGTTTATAGAGACGAGCTATACAGAGCCATGTCATGTTTTAACATCCCTGCTAAGCTAGTCAGACTGTGCAGGATGACTATGAAGAATTCTCGCTGCTGAATTAAGGTCGGATGTGAACTAACCGAGACCTTCGATGTTAAAAAAGGATTTAGACAGGGTGACGCATTGTCATGTGATTTCTTTAACATCATTGATGGAAAGATCGTGCGGGACTCTGCGGCCAATACAAGAGGTACGATCTACTTCAATTCTACACGATTGCTTGCCTACGCAGACGACATTGACGTTATTGGACGGACAAAGTGAGACGTCAATGAGGCCTTGGCAAGCATTGAAGCAGAAGCGGCTAAAGTGGGCCTAAAGGTAAATGGGCCAAATATATGCCGTCATCAAAGAAAGATGCAAAACACCGAAGTCAGAACGTCACCTTCGGCAGCTATATTTTTGAAGTAGTCTACCTTGGCTCGATAGACAAGCAGCAACCACACCAGCGCTGAGATAAAACGCAGAATAGCTCTTGCCAACCGCTGCTTCTTTGAGCTCAAGAGGCAATTAAGTAGTAGAGCCCTCTCTCGAAAACCTAAGGTATCATTCTACAAAACCTTAATCATCCCGTTCCTTCTCTATGGCGCTGACGCTTGGACATTATCAAAAGCGGATGAAGAGGCTCTTAGGCGTTTCGAGTGGACAACTCTGCGTGCTATCTTTGGTCCCGTTTGTGTAAACGGAGAGTGGAGGAGAAGATTCAACCAAAAACTAGGGGATGTACAACGACATTGGCCTAGTTAGACGTCTACGGATCCAACGTCTAAGATGGTTGGGCCATGTAGAGCGAATGGACATCACCGCTCCGGCGCGAAGAATCTTCGACCCCAATCCCGAGGGACGACGCAGTAGAGTACGACCGCATCTAAGGTGGCACAGGTGGAAAGGGACCTCAAACACTGGAAGCAGCTGGCCAAAGATCGTGCCGACTGGAGAGGCTTGTTCGTTGAGGCCTTGGTTCACCCCGAACTGAAGCGCCATCTAAGTAAGTAAGCTCTATAAATTTAAAAACGATGCGAAGTATTGAAAAAGAAGTTGGTGTTTTGGTAGTTTTTAACGGGTTTGGCAACGTGAGGCCGAGCGTTGTCATGCTGTGGAACCACGCTACAAATTTCCGATGAGTGAGGTTCATAAAGCGATTAATAGTTGGCCAGTTTATCTCTTCATTTCGAATGAAGTCTTTCAGAACGATTGGATAGGTCATAAATATCTTTCGCTCATATCATATGATCACTTCAAAATTCATACTCTGTGGGTGCATTTCCAATATTCCATTTCCTTAATGACATGGAAACAAAAGAGTTACTGTGAACTAAAACCAACGCAAATTCAGTCGAATCTCTCAAGAAGAATGGTTTCAACTCTGCATGATTTTGTCGTGACAGGCAAGAATCTTCCCAGAGTGGTGAAGAAGTTTGAAGACACAATATTGGATAGATAACTGGTCAAACAAGAATTTGCTGATTTCTTGGCCGTAAATCAGTAAGCCATTTTCCATCGTTTGAAAGCATTGGCGTTATACGTTTTGAATCATCGAACGGCGTTTCTGTATAAGTGAACGCCCCAGCGACAGAAAAGAAAACGTTTTCTTCATCGTGATCTATGACCATCGATGTTGATCGGCGATCAACCATACATTCATGGATCAAATGTTACGCTGTGTATTGGGTGAGACCACCTGGGCATGATAAATTATGACTTGTGGCAACCAAGTAAAGGATATCGCTGCTTAACATAACTATGGCTTACTATACAAATTGAAATGAAGCGACTCCAGCCACCGATTAGCGTAAATAGGTAAATGGGGTCTACGGCTCTTAATTCATACACTGTTGCATCGAATTAAAATTTAAGGAGAAAGCAGAACCCGTAGCCGCTTTCCGTCGCATTTTTTCATATGCATCAATAACAGCCTTCGTTGAATGATGACATATTTGACATCGCCATCTTACACCCTCTCTTCTAGATACAATACAACTTTATAAAGATTTCATCCACTCTAAACTGGGATGGTATTCCCACATCTAGTCTTGTGCACCTAAAGCCTCATTGCAACCACTAATTAGGATTCAAAAATAGTTTCACTAGAGCCAGGAGTCTTTTGGAAATCAACGATTTGTTGGTAGATCACTTCATACGTGAATGCCTGAAACTTGTCATGACGGTCTGTTAGGCTCCTTTAAGTGAGTTTTCAAGCCGGAAAAACTAAAATAGACCAAATATTAATTTTTGTGGTCTTTAAAGCCGCACATAAGTGTCTAAAGGCATGAGCTATACAGACTTATGAGATGTTTTGACATGCCTCGCAAACTCGGCAAGCTATAAAGGGTGAAAACTGGCGAATTCTTGCCACTCCAAACGTGACTTTCGATGATTTTTGCAGGGCGACGCATTGCCAAATGATTTTTTCATCATCATCCTTGAAAATATCGCGAGGGACTCACCGGACAATACCAGAGGCTCGCCGATGGCACTGACTTGTGAGAATTCAATGAAGAGCCTTGGAGCACCGCTAAAGTGAATCCGAGAGCAAATGAAGGCAAAACCACATATATGCTGTCATCAAAGAAAGATGAGCACTGATGTCGCACGCAGAATGATTCTTGCCAGCCGCTTCTGTTTTCAGCTCAAGAAGCATTTAATAGGAAAAGCGCTCTATAGAAAACCCAACCAAAACCTCTTTATGAACCTTTAATATTCCTGGGCCTCCTCTACGGCTCAGGAGCTGTGACCTTATCGCCAATGAAGAGGTCTTTGGCCGTTTCGAAAGAAAATCGTTGGCCCTGCTTGTGCTAACGGAGAGTTGAGGAGAAGATAGATACAAGCGATATGCAGCGACATCGGCTTAGTCAGAAAACTAACGCCTAGGATGGCTGGGCTACATGGAGCCGATGTTTATAGGAAAAGAAAGTGAAGTGTGCAGTATAGAACGGAGTAAAACCTTATTCCTTGTTTCGAGTGGAAGGACGGGGGTGATAAAAAATCTGCCTATTTATTGTCTGATCTTGCGATTTAAGGGCAATTCGTCTCTTAAGTAGTGAACATCAGCGATTCAGAAAGGTAGAAGTACTAACTCAATTTAACGCTGTTTCTTCCAGTCGAATAACTCATTCGGTGTGCGCCGGCCCCACGGCCACCATTTCCCCTTAGATTCCAACTCCGAGACACAACGTCCCTAAGGTGACGCACAGATGGGATGGAATCTCAACCAACTGGCCGTCCGGCCTTAAAAGCAGATAGCTAAGCCGGCTGGAGAGGCTTGTTGGTTGTGGACCAGATTAATCTCGAAGTAAGTTAGTCCATTTGCGGATATTGAACAATTGCTTTCTCACCTGCTCTTCCTCGTCATCGCTATTGTGAATCGAATCGTACGGCGAATAAAAATTTGCAATACTCTCTGTCGGCCGATCGCCCTCGGACGCTAAAAACGGCGCCATTAAGGGTGATCGGTCACTCCCCGTAATCGCTGCAAATAAACCAAACTCATTAGGGTCATTACATTCATCTTAAGCGAGGCTTACCAGAGAAATAGTTCCTTGCATGCGTCTCCTGGGGTATGACTTTGCAATCGAAAAACCACGCCTCGCCCCATGACAACACAAACGACGTTACAATCAGTACAACTCCGAATATAGGCTGCGGCGAATGTACCCACTGTAACAAAGAAACAAAATCAATTCAAATCTATTACCAAAGGTCCATCGTAAACTTACATTGAAATAGAACACTTTTGAGATCAGGAACATACAAGAGAAACTAGTGGACGACTGCGAAATAAACAACAAAACAACATCTTATCAGTTGGCCATGCATTCCCACGCCCGCAGTAAGTAAACTTACAGCTATTATCAGCCAGTGGTTGACGTAGAAACAAGCATAAAACAGGAGTAAAATGATAAATCGACAAATGGCAGTCGCGACTACGTCGAACAACGACGTGTATATGGAGTAGTGCAGTACCTGCTGCTGTAGTGCATTGAAGATACTATCGCCGTTGATCTATAGACATCTCTAATCATTTATCCTCGGATGGTATTCAAAGAGAGGGACTGTTACTCACCATAATGCAAATGAGCCAAAGCAGCGAGACGAAGAATAGATCGAATGTGACAAAGAGGCAGAAGAACCTTCGGACTACAGACATTCGCCCGTCTTGCATGTACCCGCCGAGGAAATCCTCTGAAATCAGGTTGATCGAATGTGCGCGGTCTAGAGAAAAAGTGTTTATACGACATACAGAGGTGGATGGGTATGTAGTGGTACTTACTTAGGTCGAATTGATGCTGCTGCATGAAGCGTTGGTTTATGGGACGTATGTTGCCGTAAATGGATTCGGCTGCGAACCGCACTTCATCCGGATCATTGCGAAACATGATGACGGCTAGATTGGTGATGAAGTACTAGGTTCGTGGGCTTTTCATTTAGTCGTTGGTTTCTGACAAAGAAAATATTTACGGACGTTGTAAACAAATGTCGAGCCTGGATGACTACTCTATACACTAAACGATCTTCGGATTTAACTCTCGTTAGGGAGTCAAGGGAACCATGCAAGAGAAAAGAGAAAAACACTAGACGAAGTCCAGAGCATGAAACATGATCTGTTGAGTCGCAGTCATCGTACCAAAAATCCGGACGAAACATAAACAAACTCTGTGGTACATCAGCGGAGGTAAACAGAAAGGCAGAAGTGTGGAAGAACCTTGAAATATGCGAATCGCAAAGATAAACAAATGCACTCAGCGTCATTGAAACTCAATTTATACATAACAGAGCGCCGGATCGTGCTACCCTACTAGGTTTTAACCCATTCGGAAGCATTTTTCTCATTCTAGTTTCGAATTAGACTTAGTCAGCGATTGGCAAAAAAGTAGAAAAAAGCAATTGGAAACACGGGAAAGTCAAACACAGCGACGAAACTTAATTGGCCTGTGTATGACTAACGACATTTGCTCAGTAAACCGAACGTAATTAGGTGATAAGACTACCGAAAATGCCATTAAAAATTGGCCTTTATTAGGAGTTTGTTCTGCAGTTCGGCCTTAACACGAACCTCTAGTTTGGCACTCTTTGTGATTGCAAATAATGCATACACATCCGCACATATGTGCGAAACGAAAAACTTGCATCGCAATATAGTACATAAAAAACGAATAGTTGAAGTAAAAAATAAAAAAACAAACAATAGAAACGCCAGTGGCACCACTTAATCGCTCAAGACTACATACGTAGAAGACCAAGTAATCTACTTTCTTTGTTGTTAGACTGTACGTCGTTAGAGGCGAAATGAGTGTCACAAACCTATATTCGCGGCATTAATTTAACGTATTTAGGGCGACACTGTGTCTTTTGAATATATTTTAATCACTTAAAAGGTAGAATCGATTTAAATTTCATAGATGGACGCGGAACGAGAGCAAACCGATTGACAACGAAAGCAATGTAAAAATGTCCCAACTGTCAAGGTTCCCTATTTGACAGTTGACAGCTGTCTACTTCAGTCAAATGATTCAATGGCATTTTGCTGATTGTCACCCTATGGTTCGCTTACATTTCTGTTTAAAAAAAAATATGCTTTTGATGCTTACTTAAACCATCAACCATCCATTTGGTTCCATTGATTCGATAACTTCAGGCTGGGCGATTAAGAACAAATCGGCAAAAATTATAAATCAAAAAATCATAAACCAAAAGAAAAATTTGAAAATTTTTAATCAAAAAAAAAAAAAATTTTTTAGTGAATAGTGACAAAAAACAAGAAATAAACTTTCAAGTGGGAGAAATTTTTAGTGTGTGTTTCCTGAATAGCAGGAAATTAGCAGAAGCAGGAAACAAAAATGTCTAAAGACGTCGGGAAGAATCCCGTTCGTCTAACGGAGCCGGAGTCAGATGACCTGTCTGATTTCCCAACTCCATCCACCGTTTCAATGACCGACATAATAAAAAAAAGGAGGAAGCTCAATCCGCGGAGTAATATACTTAAGCGCCCCTTCCTCTCCGTATCGACAGAAAGACTGCGGGTCGAAATGAGGGAAGGGGCGCAGTCAACAGCAGTGCAGCAATAGATGCAGCAACCACTCCCCGTGGAAATTGACATCACCAACCTCTCTGGGGGTCGGTACACCGGAGAGAACAACTCCTTCGCCGCTCTTTCAAGTTCGGTAGTGCAGGAAGAACGTAAACTTGAGGATGAGGAACGCATTCTACGCGCTAAATTGAAGGCCGTAGTAGACAGGTTCTGTGCAATGCGCCAAAAGGAAAGAGAGCGGGCTACAATCACCCTACTACAGTCGCAACAACAAATCCAACTTCTAGCCGCAAGAACAAATACAACTACAGCAGTCACAACAACAGCAGCCAAAACAACAGCAGCCACAACAACAACAGCCACAACAACAGCAGCCACAACAACAGAAGTCGCAACAAAAACAGCTGCGACAAAAGCAACCGCAACAGAAGCAGTCGCAACAAAAACAACTGCAACGGAAACAGCAGCAACAATTACAACAGCCGCAACGGAAAAAGCAACAGCAGCAACAACAGTCGCAGAAACAACAACAATCGGAACTACAACAACGGCCGCAGCAAGAACAACAGCCGCAAGAACAACCTCCTACTAAGGACAAAGTACCATCCATCTTTACCCATACTACGGCACTTCGAGAAACAATAGATCTATGTAAGTATGTAATTGGTGTTGATAACTTTGTCTTTAAAAGTATAGGTGAAAACCGCTATGCTATCCAGTGTACCACACTGGAGCAGTACAAGCAAGTAAAGGACCTTTTAAAAGAGACCTCGACGGAGTTCTTCTCTTTTACCCCCAAGGCCGAGAGGCTGCGATCGATGCTTCTCAAGTGCGTGCATTCGATCATTGACCCCGAGGAAATGCTCTCAGAGCTGAAGGAGTACGAGAGAGACGACCTCAGGTTCATGGGGGTCAAGTCGTTTACCACGGCGCGAGCCAAACAGGAGAACCGGGTATTGCCCTTCTTCTTAGTTCAACTCGCACCCAACACCAAGCTGGAGAGGCTAAGGTCTATCACGTCCTTGGCTTCCCAGCGTGTAACATGGGAAACATTAAAAAGCCTGGGAAACATTTTGCAATGTATCCGCTGCCAAAGGTTCGGGCACGCCGCGTCGAACTGCGAAATGCAGCCAACGAGGAATGTGATCTGACCCAGGACAAGGTCGCAAACAGGGAGCAGCTCGAGTGCGTGCTTTTTAGGAACGGGAGACACTCTGCAAACTATCGAGGATGTCCTAAGTTCCAAGATATAAAGAAAGCAAATCTGGCTCGGAAGCAAAAGCCTGAAGGGAAACATCCCTCGTGTCGTTTAGAAACACCAGCCGTCACACACCTACGCCCAAATGGCGGCAGGTACGAAAACCCATGGCTGTTCCCAAAGTCCCAGTGCTTGTTTCTAAGGCACCGGAGACCGAGTTGGACCTGCGTTCGATCCTACTCGCCATCCAAGGGCAGATCGGCCAGCTCCAACAGCAGTTCCATGAGACGGCGACCCAAGTGGACAGAATCTACTCGCTTCTGCCGGGCCTTGCGCTACTACAATCGTAATGGGTAAGCTGGTAGAGAGTCCCTTAAAGATCCTGTCGGTGAATGTAAATTCATTGATAAGGATTGAGCGACGAGCCGTACTTTTTAACCTGTTGCATAACGAAAGCCCCGATGTACTCTAGGTTAGCGAAACAAAGCTAAACCAGAAGCACAAAATCGGGCACATTTCTTAGAAAATAATTCGAAGAGACCGACCCAACGCCACACGTGGCGGGGGAGTTGCGATCTTCATTAAAAACAATTTAAAGCATAAAGTCATATATAGCGGTAAAGTGCGGAGGTTCCAGGTGCTAGAGGCCTGCATTGTGTGCATTTCTCTCCAAAATGGAAAGAGAATGGACGTACATTGTAACAGCCTATGCACCTGAAGCACCTCAACCCAATGCTTTCATTGCAGAGCTCGAGACACTTTTTCGTTCTCTGCGCTTAAACTCGGTAGAAAACTTCTACATTCTGGCCGGCAATTTAAACGCCAAATATAGCGATTGGGGAAATAAAAGTCCCAAAACTAGGGGGAGCCTACTAAGCCATTGGTGGCTTCAGCAGAGCATGGAGTGTAGACTCAAGATACTCGCAACAAATAGTCCGTCGTATCCTAGGAGCGGCTCCTACCTCGATTTCGTGTTGCTTGACACTCGACTGAGACTGGCTGGCACGAACGAATGGTCTACTAACTGTCTACGGAGCTTCGTATATGACAGTGACCACTGCGGACTTAGTGCCGTGATCACACTGCGTCGTTTCATGACAGTCGAAGAAACATGGATCCACTGGTACACACCAGAGACCAAGGAACATTAGATACAGTGGACTTCACCCGGCAAACGTGCTCCGAAGAAGGCGAAGACTTTCCCATCGGCCGAAAAGGTGATGGCCACCGTTCTGAGATTCACAAGGTGTGATCCACGTCGACTACCTGGAGAAGGGCAAAACGGTCACAGGGCCGTTTCGACGCCGATTTGAAGAAAAAACGGCCCCACTTGGCGAAGAAAAAGTGCTTTTCCACCATGATAACGCACCGGCTCACACCTCCGCCCTCGCCATGGCCAAATTGGTCGAATTGGTCTACGAACTGCTGCCCCATCCACCGTATTCTCCAGATTTGGCCCTGTGCGACTTCTTTTTGTTTCCAAACTTGAAAAAGTCACTCGCCGGGCAGAAATTTCAGTCGAATGATGAAGTCATCGCCGCCACGGAGGCCTACTTTGCAGACCTCGAGAAAACGTATTTTTCAGACGGGTTAAAGAAGTTGGAGCATCGCCGGGTCAAGTGTATCGACCTAAAAGGAGACTATATTGAAAAATAAATCGCCATTTCTCCAAAATTGTTGGTTTTCCTTTGTATGCTAAGTACTTATCGGACCACCCTTGTAGTAGGACCAACCATCGGGGCCACCTAGATTAAACTTTTTTTCGTCAGAGAAAATGACAATTTTCCATTCTTCCTTCCATGACATGTGACGTCGCAGAAACTCCAGACGACCCGCTCGATGGTTGGCTTTTAAGTCAGCTGTTCTCTTAAGCTTCCTCCTTTTCAAATGCGGAGCGTTTTTGATAATGCCTCGAACTGTCCAAACACTAGCGGAAGTACCAACTTCCGACCCAATCTTTCTTGCTTTCTTTTAGAATTCGATACAATTCCCACAATTTCGCGTCGCTACCTAGGAGTTGTTGCAGTTTTTGTTCTTCCCGTCCTATTTTTGCCGTAGTTTTTTTAATTCTTTAGAAGCTTCTCTAGAAGCTGCAACTTCAATCTGCAGTCGCAATAATAGTGCTATGGTGGAAAACATAAAATCAACATTTTTGTATTTTTAATTTTAAATTCATTGTTATTTGTGTTTTTTAAACATCGTAACTAAACTTAGAAACAACTCACTGGCCCTACATGGCCACTCTAATGCAGAGAAAACAATCTAAACTGGAATAACAAGTGAAATAAGGGAACGATTCTAGCTAAGAATATGTTTAAAACAAACACAATTTAGTTAGAATATTTTACTTTATGTAAAATCAACAATTAGCTAAAGCTAGCTTAATCTACCTTAACCTAAATAAACAATGAAATTAAACTAAAAACTACTCGCCACCCTTCCCTGCCCTAGTCTATGTGAACTTGCCATTGACCTGGACAGCAGATGGTTTGTGTCGAAGATGTTCGTTCATTACTCTACGGGGATGGTTGTCTTAGAAAGGATTTGATAGATTTTGATAGATTCGACTGAATTTGCGTTGGTTGTAGTTCACAGTAACTCTTTTGTTTCCATGTCATTAAGGTGTTATATTGGAAATGCACAAACAGAGTATGAATTTTAAAATGATCTTATGCTGCGAGTGTTAATCTTTCACTCAAAACTGGTGTTGATGCACAGTTCTTCCGTACAGGAATGGTTCTTGACTTGAACAGCAGACCTTCGCCCAATAGTCGGTGATGATTACCACTGCGCCACGACCACCCTCATCGCATTGCATTGAAGAAGCTGAACCACCAAAATTTACCATTGACGAAGTTCACTCCAGCCACCAAAACGTCTTGACGGACGACGTCTCCTCGATCACGGCGTAAAATTGACGTCAGGCAACCGAGCTCGCGGAGCACGACATCATGTGCGTAGATGCCGCTTCACGGAATATAATCCTGCTAATTTATTTTGGATCAGCCCATATTGATCCAAATAGAAGAATGCCTTGGGTGGAGCAAAGCTGTTAAGGCGCACTCTCTCGGTTTACAAGTAGCTGGGGTAGCAAGCCACGGAGATCAGGTTATTGAGTAAAACCATCTCAGAAAACTTAAATATTAGCCCTATTGTTAAGCGCCTTGCTAGGGTAAAATTTGGGGTACTCAAATTAAGGACGACACATGTCCTGAGTTATTGTAAATCAAACTTTCCAATAAGAATTCTTTCCAATAAGCTCGCTCTTACAATTAACAACAGGGGACATCCATTGGCATGCATGGGCTTGATTAAGACGTTGTAGCAGATTACCATCACACTGGAATCAAGTTGGCTACTATGAAACAGCCAACAACCTTCGGAACTTTGTCAGAGCAGAGTCTGTACCATATGCTTGTCAAAATATAGATACTGTTCTGACCATATCGCAAGATGACTGACTACACTTTGTTTAGTCCATACCATACGGTGTCGAAAGCTTTTTCCAACTCAAGGCACCTGTGCATTGGTTCTTGCCTTTGTTCCATTGGATATCGGATACAAGTTTTGATGGATCATCGGAGAATATGGACGTTTTCCAGCTTTAGTGGTGAAATAAAAACAAGGTACAGTTAAACAGCGCGTTTAGGTGAAGTCTACGCGGGAGCTAAATTAGCACGTGTTAGAGTGTCTGATCCGAGGCTGATGGGTGGTCTGTTCCATTTATGGGTGGAAGCAAGTTTTTCGTGTTTTTTTTCTTACTGTGTTCTTTCTGCTGCTTCTATCGGATGATTATTTTGTAGATCATCCGATTTCGCCATACTATCTGCCGCCCCCACAAGTGATGTCATTAAAAGAAGAAGATCTGACGAACCTCTCTCTCCCTTTTGACAGAAAAGCTGCGGATCCTAATGAGGAAAGAGGTGCTATCTCGGTAACCAGTCTCCGATAGACTCCCTAGAGGACGGCTGACGGTACCTAAACAACCAACAACCCCATCGCCGCAGTTTCAAGTTCGGACACAGAGAAGCAGTGCAGCGAACTAAAGGACGAATAGCGCATATTATGTGGCAAGCTAAAGGAGATGGAAACAGAGTCCTAAACACAACCGCATCAACAACAACAGTAGAAGCAGCAAAAACAACAGAAGCAGCAGCAACAACAACAGTCGTGACAAAAGAAGTAGCAACAACTGGTAGGCCATTATGAGGTCTTTTCTCATACCACTGCTATACGTTAGACAATAGATCTATAGGTATGTAGTTATATCATTGTCGCAGGCAATCTTGTTTTTGCTATTCAGTGTAACATACTGAGCAGCTGGTCAAGAACTTATTAAAGAAGGCTACAACGGAGATCTTCTCCTTTACCCCTAAGGCCGACAAGCTGCAGACAATATCCTCAAAGGCGTATATTCGATCACTGACCACGCATTGCTCTCAGAGTTCTAGGAGTTCGATAGTGGCTGCCCCTAGTTTGTGGGAGCTAAGCCGTCCACCACGGCACCGGCCAAGCGGGTATGACCCTTATTCCTGGTTCAACTCGTACGTAACACTAAGTTGAAGAGACTAAGGACCTTCAAATTTTCATCATCCCAGACTGTGAGATGGGAAATGTATCCGCAACCTACGATTTGGGCACGCCACGTTGAACTATAGAATCCAGCTTCAATATGTTGAGGCTAGAAAAGGAAAGGTCGCGGAGATGAAGCTTGAGTGCATGTCCGATGAAAAACGTCACTCAATGTACTTACAATTACCAGCCATAACATCCCAAACGACTTACAAAAGCCTATGGCTGTTCCCAAAGCGCCAGTGCCTGTTTCTAAGTCAACGGACTTCGAGGTGGAGCTGCCATCCTGCTCGCCATCCAAAAGCAGATCGGTCAGCTCCAACAGCAGATCCATGAACAGGCGTCGCGAGTTAATAGAATCTACTCGCTTCTGCGGGCTTAACGCCTACAGTAGTAATGCGTTCCCTGGTAGAGAGCACCTTAAAGAACTTGTCGGTGAAGTGAATTCACTGATTAGCGAAAAGCCACATTTGTTTAAATAAGGTAAATCAGAAACACAAAATCCAGAAACATAAAATCCGATACAGTTTGTACAGAGTAATTCCACAAGACCCACCCAACGCCTCATGAGGGGAATTGCGCTCTTCAATAGAAATAATTCAATTTGTGTGCATTCTCCTCCGTGTGCATTTTTGTCGCAGAGCTCAATACACTTTTCCGAGCTCTGCGCTTAAATTCGGTGCAAAGCTTCTACATTCTGGCCGGCCCAACAGACAAGGGACAGCTATATGTTAAAAGCTGTAGAATCAAGTCGTATAGTCGGTCGGATCTTAGGAGCGGCTCCTATCTGATTCTCATGCTGCTTAACTCTCATGCTGAAACGAACGAATAGTCTTCGTACTTCGCTCAGGTACCTACCACCAGCGGCTGTACACCATTTGGTTGAACAATTCACTGAAAAGTTCATATTAGCTTTCGACAGCGTATAGTTAGAAGGCCTTTGTTACAGGCTCAGCCGGCTTGCCACAAGTAAACTGCTATATATGATTTTTAACATGTTAACGAGAAAAAGTTCGTAAGGAAAATAGCCAACGTGACTTCTACTCATGCATTTGAAATTAAAAATGGACAACATCAGTGCAAGTCGACTTCCAAAAATCATAAACTATTTTATTCAAAACGTCTTTGTGTAGGGATTCTCGAGGCACATGTTAAGCAACAGAACCAGATTCAAAAAGCAGACAGTGTTTTCAGCCCATCTAAATGAGGTGTGAAATTATCTACCTCTACCGATATGGTTCGTGCCTCGGATGTTGGATGAACTACCATAACATCCGGCAACAGTTTGATGAGCTCTGACTTTGTGGTACACGATTTTGTTTTAAATCTCAACAGTTGGTTATTGAATTCGTTCGTTATTTGTATGTCATCGACTGGCAGAATGAGTCTGGCCTGATCAGCCAATATGCACAAAGCCTGCAGAAAACCAGAACCCGTTCAATTCGCCAAAGCTAATTATATTCCCCATTCCAGCATCTTTTCAAATCCAGCATCTGTCGAAACGCTCCGGACCAGCGAGGCCATAAATCACAGCAAAGTATTAGACTAATTGTATAAAATATCGATAAATCACCAATATTCAAAGATTTATTGTTTCTACTCATTCAGAAAACAGAAATATGTGCCTCCATACTCGCGCTTGCCTATCCAAACGTCTCGGATTCCTCGAGGCCTTTCCACAGTATTTTCGCGCCCAACACATGCTTCGCCCAAGCGAGACGAAAGCAAAAACAGAAAAAAAACCAAAGAAACCATCAGATTCTGAGAAAACATTCGTATCTACGAGTATCTCGACTCGGCATGCACCTATCATTAGCATCTCACCGGCCAGCTTTGTCCGTGTGTATGCCTGACATGGAATCAATCTATTCGACTGTTATGCCCTAGAATCAAATCAACTTTGAATGAGGAGCAGCCTCCTCGCAAGTCAGCCGGATTCGAATATATTATATCGGCAATGGCTGAGGACAAATGATTGGCGTTCGACTCGACCTCGGTGTGTGCAGGATCACGTATCAATCTGCAAATGCATAAATCAATTTTGCATTCCTCTGAGTTCTGTTGAACAGTCGAGAGGCAGTGCAAGATCGAATAAACTCCGCCTGGAGGTGAAATGCGGATGGAATCCATTTTTTGTTTTGCATCATCCAGAACCTCTCATTTGGAGGAATAAATCAATTGGCGATAGTCAAGGGACTTTGGTTTGATTCTTTCGGTTGCCTGCGGTTTCGGACTAGAAAGAATAAGAACAAGACAGAAGATCCAAGAGAATTTTCAAAATATTAAGTCAAGTTCTATAGGCTTCAATGGATACAAGCTTCACTTTATGATTCTTGTGAAGTACTTCACTATTTGCGCCATCATCTTCGTATGCCCTGGCACAGTCTACACCTCTCAACCAGTTGAATGATTATTTTTTTAAAAGAGTGTTTCCCATCCATAATTCAGAGAAAACCTGGAGTATTGAGAGCAATTTTGTAAACCTTCACTTTCGCTCTAGTCTCTAATGCCAGCTTGAGGAAGGTGCTGTACTTATTTTTACTATCCCTTCGAAAAATGGAGGTAACTTCCACAGGAGACACGAATTATCTGAAGAATGTATTCTTCCTAAGTCTCATCGTCCTGACTGTGGAGAAGAATAGTCTTATTCGATTGACGAAGCTTTTGAACAGGGAAATACGTTGTGATTTTTCTTTTCTAATAGGAAATTGAATTTAGTTTTGGGAATATTACAAAAAGGTTCGGCGTCTATATTCACCTGAGAAACCCTTTCCGTCTTGGGGACCAACAGTTTCTATTGATGCCTCCAACGGAATCTATGCAAGTTTGATTTTGATTTTATTGGCTAGGTCCTGGAGAGCACCATGACAGTTCTTAACGTATTTTAAGTCCACGCTTTGATTTCTGCATGCTTAAGCGTAGCTATACCTTAGAATTGAGACTTATGTTGGATATATGGTCTTGCGCTGTCCTGCTACAAAATCACTTTTTCGCGTGTTTCCTCGTATTGTGGTCGTACTCAAACACATTAGCTTTATTCGGCAGCGAGTTCTTGTTATGGTTTTTTCTTAATAGTTTATTTTTTACAGATCACGCGTAAATGGCCTCATGGTTTCGTATTTTTCTTATGAGGCTCACACCTCAAAAACGTTTCCAATTTGTTCGGCTGTATTATGAAAATCAGCGTTTTGTGAAAAATGTTTTTCGTGCAAGATATGGTGTGCATCCTCGACCTTCTGAGTCCGTTATTGCCTTCACCATCCGCAAATTCGAGTCCCAGCGTACATCATTAGATAATACGCGACCGAATAGACCATATCCAGCCCGTAGTGAGGAGGACGTTGCGGTTGTGGCTGAAGACCGGGAACAAACGATTCGATGCCGATATCAACATCAATCAAGATCCACGGCTTTCGCATCGTATTTCGTTCAGTGATGAGGGCCATTCTGGCTCAACGGTTATGTAAATTAATACAAATGCCGCATTTGGCAAAGGAGCAACCTGAAGATTATGTTGAACTACCGCTACATCCACAAAAATTCACTGTTTGGTGCGGTTTATAGGCCGGTGGAATCATCAGCCCGTATTTCCTTAAAAATGAGGCCGAACAGAATACAAGTCAATGGCGAGCGCCACCGCACCATGATAACGGACTTTTTGCTGCCGAAAATTGAAGCCCATGATATCGGCAACATTTGATTCCAGCAAGACGGGGCTATGGCACACACAGCGTGCGAAACAATGGCTACATTGAGAAACAACTTTGATGGATAGCTATTTTCGCGGTTCGGACCTTTAAATTGGCCACCTCTGATGTCATTAGAATTTCGACTTTTTTCTTTGGAGTTATGCGAAGTCAAAAGCCTTCGCCGATCCAGGATTGGAAGCCGACATTCAAAATTGGACCTTCAGTATGAACCATATACGGCATAGTCACACATGTCCTTTCAGACCATAACAAAGTTTCTACAATCCAAGTTCATTTTATGTGTTTTATTTAACCCTTAACCACCTACCAGCGGTCTCACAGACAGCAACGGTTTTTCAAATTCAAATATTTCAATGTGTGCGTGTGGTGCGACAAAGTGCATCCATGTACCTTTTCTACTCATCAAACAGTGCCGCGTATGAGCTTGGAGAGTAAATACGTACACGCGTTTGGCCTAGGTTTGTAAACAATTTTCTCCTGCTGTCTCCAGAAGACCGTATTTTTTTGTGTTTATTTAGTTTTTTGTTTTAATGTTACAATGAATTTTCATTTTCATTCATTTTCATCGCTTATGATAATATTGAGAGATTGCTGCAGCAAGAGATGTCTGATGAGGAAGATATGCCAGGCGAGGATTGCAGTGACGTGGAACCTGATGTGACCGAAAATTTCGCGCTGTATGAAGACTGTGAATCCGACTCTGAAATGGAGGTTGATGACGAAGTACATAGCTCCGACACAATATACTTCGTTTCAAGCCGAATCAGCAGGTGCAGTTCTTCAAGATCTCGTTCTAGAGCGTGTCATGAGAGTGATTCTTCAGATGATAATATTCTCCTTTCACGTTTGCTGTCTCGAGGTAGGTCCAAAGAGAAGAATTTTTTTGGTGCTAATCGCTTTCGCTGGTCATCTACACCGTACGAGGGTGGTCCGATAAGTACTTAGCCTACACAAAAAATGAAAAATACGTTTTCTCGAGGTCTGCAAAGTATGCCTCCGTGGTGGCGATCACCACGATCAGTCCTCATTCGACTGAAATTTCTGCCCGGCGAGTGAAATTTGGAAAGTGAAGTTTGGAAACAAAAAGAAGTCGCACAGGGCCAAATCTGGAGAATACGGTGGATGGGGCAGCAGTTCGTAGCTGAATTCGACCAATTTGGCCGTGGCTAGGGCGGAGGTGTGAGCCGGCATTATCATGGTGGAAGAGCACTTTTACTTTGCCAAGTGGGGCCGTTTTTTCTTCAATTCGGCGTCGAATCGGCCCAATACTTTGGCATAGTACAGCCCTGTGACCGCTTTGCCCTTCTCCAGGTAGTCAATGTGGACAACACCTTGTGGATCAAAGAAAACGGTGGCCATCACCTTTCCGGCCGATGGGACAGTCTTCGCCTTCTTCGGAACACGTTCTCTCATGCCCAAAATTTCATGCAGGGTATGACCCACGCGATCTTTTGAAATGCCTACTGTCTCAGCTATCTCGCGCACCTTCAATCGGCGGTCTGCCAATACGAGATCGTGGGGGCGTTTTCGGGGCACCTGGACGTGGCTCATCAAAAACCGACGTGCGACCACGTTGAAACTCGTTAAACCAATTTTTGATGGTCACCATCGAAGGAGAAGAGTCACCGTATACAGCATCCAAACGCTCTTTGATTTCGCTGCCCGATTTCCCTTCCAAAGACAAGAATCGAATCACCGACCGATATTGCTCTTTTCCATTTTTCTAAAATCCGCGGACACTCCCGCTTCCACACGCGGTCAAAACAAAACTACGAGTCCGATCCGGCTGAAATTTCGACAGTAACCGTCTACTAGAATGTACTACGCAATAGTAAGTTGGTCTTGCGATGCTGGCGCCATCTGGCGGTGAGGCTAAGTACTTATCGGACCACCATCGCAAAAATATCATACAACAAATGCCGGGTGTAAAACCGGCTTTTCATTACATACTTACTAGATCCTCGACGCCATTGGATATTTGGAGCCTTTTATTTACAGATCAGATGCTACAGAAAATAGTACTACACACTAAATGAAAAATTAAGAAAAATCATACCAAAATATGTATAAAAAGCAGACTTGTGTTCAAGATTTCGACACGAGCATTACACAACATGGATCACAGAGGCCACAATAACAGCTCTAGAGGGACATAAAAGTAGACAATCCATTGTAATCTGGATTGGAAATATGTTAAATAATAAAATTATCAATGCAGCCGTTGGACACAACTCTATAAGGAAAGTGACAACTAGAGGCACACCACAGGGAGGAGTTCTCTCCCCTCTACTGTGGCTTCTTACAGTTAACAAAATCCTTAAAATCTTCATGGAGAAAGGCACAAAGACCACAGCATACGCGGATGACCTAGTTCTTCTTTTTCTTTTTCCGGCGTTGTTATGGTCAGAAGTGTAGGACCATAACCTTCCCACTTAACTGCATTCCTACTGGTCCGCTTGTGGGGTCCGCCGGTTTGACCTCAGAAAGTAGCGGCAGGCTTCCCGGTTTGGGATTACTTCATCGCTGAGGCCAATCAAATGCTGGTGTTTTTGCATTTGTTTGCACCAATTGTTTTTCGGCCTGCCTTTTTTCTTTTTTTGTGACACTGACATGCTCCAGATTTTTTTTGTTTGAACTTACTTTTACAACACCGGTGATCTCCAGTCGTGTCAACCCACTGATTTGCATGTACACTTGTGGGGCAGTTTAATGGTGGTATATGTGTCCCTAGGCTCACATTGGTGTTTTCTAAATTGCCTAGATGTGATTTTTGTTTACCTTTGTTTTAGTCGCCTTTTACGACAAGCGAGAGGTATCGCTGCAGGGATATTCTTAACCCGTCCCTGCACGGAAATGACGCGGATGACCTAGTTATCTTGATAAAAGGTACATTTCTACCAACTATCAGCGAACTAATGGAATCTGCGTTGAAGGAACTGTCCTCGTGGGCAGGACAGAACGGTCTGAGAATAAAACCCCAGAAAACCGAGCTGGTTTTGTTCACCAGGAAAAGGAAAATCCCGATATTTGATCCCCGAAAATTGGAAGGTACTCGACTCATACTCAAAATGGAAGCTAAATATCTAGGCATCATTCTTGACTCCAAACTTTCCTGGAAAAGGACCTTGGAGGAAAGGATGAAAAACCACGCGTTTGCTCGATTAGAGCCCCAATCGCGGTGTCTACAATTTAGGTCGCCTCCAATTATGTAATCATTGCTTCTGACTAGAACGTTTCGTAAGTCTCTCTTAAAGTTATTTCTTTTTTCTGTAGATGTAGCTTTACCTGGAAAGTAAACGCATACTACGCTCAATTCACTTCCATCACTCAAAATAATCTTTATGCCCACATTTAGTAGCAAGAAAGGAAGTAGGCTAGAAGAGAAAACCAAATATGCCTAGGGTCACTGATCGACTTGGATCGATTCAACCCTCGCGGCTGACTGTATTCGACATACGCTTTGAGAAAGTGGACGACATCAAATATCTGTGTTGCATACTGACTGAAATAAATAAAAGGCAGCATATAGGCAACTCGTGTTTCTTTACGATGAAGGCATATTCAAAACAACTCTTTTGTCTCGCTATGCTAAAATCCACATTTATAAAACCATAATAATGCCAGTGACTCTTCATGGACGAAAATAGATTTCGGATCTTTGAAAACAAAATCTTAAGGAGAATCTATATAATCAAGAACACGAAGAATTTTATTCACCATTGTCCGTGTGATAAAATCTCGAGGACTAAGAAGAAATATGGAAGGATCAAGCTCCCATGAGGACTTGATGAAGGGCTGTCGACCAGACTCTGATTTCCTGAGTTCCAAACAGCCGTCAATGATAACAGTAATAAGCATATTTAAGCAACGTTATGGAAAGCTCAAAAAACGAGCTGGCGGCTGGATTGATAACCTTTGACTTTGAAGGGAATGAGAAGGCCCAAAGGTAACATAGTAGGTGGGGTTAATCAATTAGAAACAGGATATCAAGGAAAACCTTGCCTTCCTATTCAAAAAACAAAACAAACAACCCCCTCAATATACACCGCTCCAACATAGCTAGAATCGTGGTGGTCAGTACGGGCCATTAGCATATAGGAACACTGCCAGAATAGGCACCCAGTCTCACACCATTTTCTCTGCGAATGCCCAGCATCGGCAAGTCGCAGGTTCTGCGCTTTTGGCAAATACTTTCTCAAGCCTTAGCTTAGCTTGGCCAACGTAACCAATTATCTTAACTCCACAGGTTGGATTTAAATGAACATCCCTCTTCACGAGGGATAATACACCATCTATCCGTCGAAAACTTTCTTAATGTTGGTTGTTAAGCCTTTTATCCGAGCATAGCTGCCAAACTATCTTGTTGTTTGTCGTTGATGAAATCAGGAAGAGAAAGATGTTCTAACTGTGCTCGATTTTTCAGAAGCTTTCCAAACGGTTAATCATACTATGCTTCGCAATCATTTTCCAAATTTTCTTCCCTTCGGCAGACTGCAGGCTGCGGCACTAAGCGATAAAATGTTTGCTATGTCACAAGGGTATATCTTTGGTCCCAGTCATATTTTCCTTCTTTTGCACTAACCAGCACGTTGTCGATGGCAATGCCGTTCGCAGGGTGTTCATAATTGAATCTGTGCGTAGGTATGAGTGACTCAAAAGAATTTACTTTCGCGTGGAGCAGAATTGTTTCCCGTGCACCCAGACTGGAAAAAAGTTCCATAGAATTCACTTTCTGCTATTGATCTTTGATTATAAAGAAGCGATCTTTATAATCGAATATTGTTTATTGTCTGTGGTCCAAACGACTCTAACACACGGGGAAGATCCGAAGGTGGAAGAAGCGGAAATTCATCTGTTTGCAGATGAAAGCTACAGTGCGAGGAGTTCTTCACTAGTTACCGATTTTGACGTTCATAATATATCACATTTTTGAAGGCGCTAATGCTCTTCCTTGCTTTTGACCCACAATCTTTAAATTTTGTTAGGCGAATTTGATCTGTTCGGTTCTGCAGCCATATTAAAGGTGCCACAGGCCAAAAAGCACTGTTGAATATGATTTGGATTGAAACAATACTCTCTCCTGATTCCTGGGATTTCACCCTCCCGTTCCTCCTTAATTCCAAGACCTTTTTAACATAGAAAGACATTACTGATGTGATGTATGTGGCAGACTTTAGTTCTACAAAGCTATTCACGACTGAAGGCATTTTTACAACAACTATAGCGTCCAACACATTAACTGCGCATAATTCTGTCTACTCAACTGCATACATACGAACCCATCAGACCATTATTTGAATTTCTAATTTCATTAGCAAACAATCGAACAGAAAAGGAAAATGCACGATTTCCCGCGGCTCTTACATAATGCATCTGCAAACAAAACACTTTCGTTTCCTGTCCAACCACAAAGAGCTCAAGCCAACCAAACAGACGCCCTTCCGTTCCAACACACAATCCACCATGCGATATATCCTCCCGATAAGAATTATGAATGTAACTCAAAATTATTCTCTCAACTGCTTTCGCAAATATCCTCCAGGCATGCGAACATTCTACGCCAGGTCACCACCTGAAGCCACGAGCTGCAACCAAGATAGAGGGAAAGAATCACTAACCAAAATCAAAAAATATAAAAAAAAAAATTAAGAAAAGCCCCAAAGAAACCATAAACATTTGGCCTCGGAACACTTTTTGGCACCTGCCCGACTAGTCCGCATGGAATCATGGAATTTATTAGCCCCTCCACAAGCACCATGGCCGTAATGTCAAATCTGTAATTTATTTCTGGTAAATCCTGGTTAGCGTTGACCCATACGTCCTGCACTGTTGCACGCGGATTCATTCGACGGGAAAATGTTTTGCTTCCGCCCACATTTTACTGTACGACAACGATGTACGGACGATCACCTCCAGGCCATAACGACTTCCTGATGACGCTGATGCGCTCCCGCTAATGTTCTGCTAACACACACACAGATTGTCCACTGCGATGCGGAGATCATGCAGTCGATATCCATGAAGTGATTATACTTTTAAAATTTTTTAATTGCTCCTGTGTCGCGCGGTGCGCCACTTCTTGGCTTGGATTCGTGCATCTTGGAGCTGCAGTGTTGAATAAATGCCCATACAGCCGCATGGTAAAAACAGGGGCAGTGTTAAGGACTTGCTTTCGTGTTGTTGTTTTTACTTTGACTTTGGAGGTTTTTTTGCCCTCGTGCTGGGTGGATCATGACGATGATGACGATAAAACCCGAGGGCTTTTCCAGTTGTTGTCGGGTTTTTTGATTTAATTTCGCGGAAAGCGCCCAAAAGATGTCTGTCTACCGAGAGATATGTGTGTTCCCCGGAGGATCCGAGTACACTCGCGTATAACAGCTTAGGTTCCAACGACAAAGAGCCGAGTTGGCTGCTCGGCGTACTGCACTCGGGATGAATGGCTCTATCTTAGGTGCGAGTGGTAAATGAATTCATTATGTGGTGTGTGGGGTTTTAATTGAAACTAGTTGCATGTTTATGGAGCATGGACTCATGTTCAGTATGGCAGTTAATGATCGGCTCAATTACCGGTGTGTTCGAGCATTGTGTCTCGTTAAAATACAATAACAAGTATGCCGCTGGGTCTTTGCGATTATGTCACAGAACTGGCAGAAGGCGAGATTTCATTTGGCGAGGCCGTTGGCTTGAAAGGTATCTGGTTTATGTCGCATAAGGAAAATCAGCTTCAACCTTGTCTTTTTGGTTTTCCGAGCTAGGTCTTGTAAGGAAAAGTTTTAAATGTCAGCAATAGTGCCATGATGAAGACGATTAGGTAGAGTTTTGGTCTTTTGATAGTAGATAGGCAGATATAGCCGACCATCTTGTTGTTGCTCAGAGCAGGTACAAGACCATCCAGTAAGTAGTGTCAAGTTAACTTTGCTCTTCTCAGCAATTAACTATAGTGCCGATGGCCCTTGACAAGAAAAAACTAGTGGAATATAAAATGTGAATAAAACACAATCGCCGGCATAACTGCGTTTAAGTAGGTATGGATTACGACTACTACTCCCACCACGAGCATTGATCATAAATTCTTAAACTCAATCGTGTGCGCTACATAATTATATGATATTACGAATGGAAGTGGGAGGGACACTGTTCTAGGTGGTGACATGTTAAGTGAATGTTATCCTATATATTGCTCAGATTGATGTACCCTAGCCGCAAGCTGTTTTTATTCTATAATGATAATAACAAAATAATTTTAGGGAGGTGATGGTACTAGCTGGCCATACGCTTAATGTGACAAAATGCCTCAGGAGTTGGCAAAGCAGTGCTTCAAGTGGTAAGGGTTGATACAAAAATTGCATATGAGAGCTGAAGTCATGCTTTGCTCTATCGCCTGAGATTTCTTCAGTTGGGAGATTTATGTGTATTAAAAAATAATATGTGACTTTTTAAGCGCTTGGTTTTTAATTGTCACAAAAGATAACAAAGAAAATGCAAAAGTATATAAGAATTTATAGAAGTTGATAAACTAATATTTGCCATTTACCCTTTGCGCATTAATTTGTGTAAATATTGACCAGCATTAAATTTTAAGTAGTCCGTAAATTAAATCTCTTCTTGAGACGTATTGAAAAAAAAATACTTTTCTGTTTATCTTTTCGTCGATAGACCGCTTTATTGGACTCGCACTTAACAACTAACTCGTACAATTTCGTTTCACTTAAATCTAATCTCTACTTCGCTTATCGTAAGCTCAGGTATCCTGCATCAAACCGTGTGACCGCGATATTGTTTGGTCAGCTTTTCGGATGTGCCCGAACTCCAACTTGAGCTCAGGTGTCCGGCGCGCGAAGCGATGCTTCGAAGAAACGGGAAATGGGAGAGTATGCGAAAATGATGCAGGTGATTGCACCTATGTTCACATCGCGAAAATTGAAGGTCGTAGCGACCCAATGGGATATGTAACCTCTCCCCCCTTAGATTGAATATTCTCCTGAATTTCATTAGGCCGGTGGGTATGTTGGTTAAGTGCTTTAATTTATATTTTTAATTTCTTATTTCTTTTTGATAATTTTGTAATTGAAATTATAATTATTATTAAGATGCAGAATACGGTTGAACTTACGAAATAGCTTACATTTTTGTGGAATTTTAGTAGCTTAATGTGTTCTATATTTACAATATTTCTCTGAATAATGTCTTCGAAATTTAATGGTTTAGTAAAGTTATAACTTATTTCATCTGAATAATGAAATCTTTCCTTAAATTCTATATTACTATTGCTAAATGTCTTATTCAATATTTTAATCGTACAGTTATTGAACACTATTAGATAATTTCCATTTAACTTTATTTCTCGATCATCGCATTGATTTATTATTTCTTGTTGTTTCATATTTTTACAAATAATGGTACTATCATCTATTTTCTTAATTTCTATTAAGGGATTTTCTATAAGCTTACAATTTCCGTTTGTAATACAATTATTCATAGGTTTTAAATCGCTTTCATATTGCGTCCTATCATCATACGTATATTTGGTTTTATTTATTTCTAGAATATATTGATCGTTTATTATAATTTCTGTCTTATTCTCTGTGGGTATAGCAGTAATCAATTTCAAGTCTACTAATTTGTAAATGTTTGGTACTTTAACAGCAAGTATTAGTGTATCTATTTTGTATTTTAAAAGTCCTACCTTAATATTTTTTAATTTATAAAAATCCAGTTTCGTATTGTTTATTTCTGTTGCTGTCAGCATACTAGGGTGGACTAAACCATGCTTAACTAATGCTATGTTATCTATTATTTGATTAAGTTTATCTTCTAACATTTTTATTTTCATAAGCTGATCTAACTTGAGTTGTTTTAATATAATTCTTCTTTCATTTCCGGCTAATTCCTCATATGCTCTATCTAGTTCTTTTCTGTCTGAATTTATGATATACTTTAATTGAATTATACTTTCGTTAAAATGAGAGTTGATTTCGACTTGCTTATTTACATTGTCTACAGTATTTTCTTCATTTTCCTCTACTATCTTTAAGTGGTCTGCTATTTCTTGTCGATCTGTATCGTCCATAGTACCAAAGAGCCATTTTTGAGCTGCTCCGACGATGTTGACCAATCCTCGTTTTTGTCTTGGGCTATTACTTGGTTCTATTGCAGCTATTTTTGCGTATAATGTTTCAATACCTTTCCTAATAACAATATCTGTACCGATTTGTAACTTTTTTGTGTTATCTTCTAATAAACGAACTATTTCCCTTATCTCTCTGGTGTTGATAATGTGTACTATAGTCTTGGCATCTTTGATTATTTCCGTCTGTCCCATGTTAATCGTCGTATAACCGTTGTCCGTTGTGAGTTTGTTTATAGTCAATGTTGCTGTAGTTTTATGCGTCAGTAGTGTGGTCAGTGTGAGATACGCTAATATTATCATCTGAAAATTTTCGAGGTCGTTTTATATTAACGGGATGTTCTCTATCTAATGTTTTCAATCTATACCTAGGTTGGTTTTTATAATAATTTCGCTTATAATTCTTTACTGGCACTACCTGTCTTGTTTCCCTATATTCCTCTCTATTCAGATTTAATTTTCTAATCCTGTTTTCCTTTTCTATTCTTATTAGGTTCGCCAATGTCGCTACATCTGCAAACATTTCTTCTTCTGGTGTCATTTTCAATGTGGAGTGGTATCGATTATTATAATTGTTTACTGCTCTGTGCATCTTTTGAATCAATGTTAAATCTAAGTGTCTGATGGCTACTAATTTTTCTTGTAAAGTTGAATGAAATCTCTCTATGTCACTATTGCCTGTATGTGTATTGGGTTTAGTTAGATGTAATTCTACCTGTTGTTCTCTTAAGTATTCCTTAAAGTTTTCTGTATTAAATTCATTATCAGCGTTAATTTTGTCTGGTTTTCCGAATTTTGAAAAATGTTCTTCTAGTGTCTCTATTTTCTTCGTCCAATTCCTATTAGGTAAATGATAAACGTATGCTTTCTTGGTTAGCTTGTCGATCAGGGTCAAGAAAGTTTGCTTCATAAAGTAATATACATCCATGTGGAGTATCTGATTGGGTCTAGTAGGTGTTTCACTTATTTCAAATTTCGCTTTAATCGGTTTTCTTTCATATTTAGTTTCGAGACATACTCTACAGTTATTTATAATCTTGGTTATTTCTTTAATCAAATTGGGGTAATATATTTTATTTTTTAAAGTGTGATAGGTTTCTATTATACCGCTATGGAGACTTTCTTGTGTGTGATAAAGGGATATTTGTTTTTGTGCTTCTTCTAAACTTTTTATCTCACGTGCTCTAAGTGTTGCTTTAATGAATTTTACCTGTGTGTCATGACTAAATAACTCTATTAATAATTGTTGTATTTTGTTAAATTCGGGATAGGGTAGCTCTGTGAATATTCCTGTAATACCTGATTTAATATACCTTCGTAATATATCGATCCAATATTCTCTTCCCTTAGTCATATCAATGGAAATGATTCTTCTTCCGTGAAGGATTTCTATTTCTTTATCTACAGAGTTGGATAATATTAGTTGGGTCTTATATTTGTTAACTATTGTCTCTTTAATTGGTATGTGATCTAACTGTTGTTCGTCTTCAGAATGTACCGTTGCATTATCCGATAAATTATTCACCGATTGGTTAGGTTGTTGTTGTATGTTGTTTTTACCACTTTCCTCTGGGATTCTGCTGAGAAAATCTGCAATTTTGTTTTCCTTCCCTTTCAAGTATTCTATCTCAAACTGGTATTCCTGTAATTTTAGAAGCCACCGCTGGTTCCTTTGGCTAAATTCTTTTCCCGTATATTTTTTATTTAAGTATTTAATGGGTAGATGGTCAGTTATAATTTTAAATTTCCTTCCCCACAAATAGGGTCTGTAGTAGGTCACGGCCCAAACGATCGCCAAGAATTCCTTGTCGGTAACGGAATAATTCTTTTCGTGATCGTTTAGGGATCTGGATGCATAACATACTGGTTGGCCGTCTTGCATTAAGACTGCCCCTATAGCGTAGTTGCTTGCGTCCGTATATAAAGTGAATGGCTTTTCAAAATTAGGGAATTTTAGGATAGGGTGCCTGCTGATGTTTAATTTAAGTGTCTCGAATGCCTGGATATATTCTGGATCATTGGTGTTGATTCTTTTATCTTTTTTTAAGTACTTGATCATTGGATTTGCAATTTTAGCGTAATCCTTCACGAATTTGCGATAATAGCCGGTAACCCCTAAAAATCCTTTAAGTTGTTTCTCATTTTTCGGTAGAGGATATTCCTGGATGCATTTAATTTTAATCGGGTTGGGTTTCATTCCCTCGGCTGTGAGAATGTGGCCCAAAAATTCCGTGTTTTTCTTCATAAATGAACATTTGTCGAACTGTACTTTGAGGTTGTGTTTGGATAGAATATCGAATATTGTTTTGAGAGAGTTAATGTGTTCTGTAAGGCTGGTAGAGAATATTAGTATATCATCAAGATATACCACACAGATCTTGTTTATGTGGTCCCTGAGAATATCGTTCATTAGTCTCTGGAATGTCGCCGGCGCGTTTTTCAGACCGAACGGCATTCTGATATATTCATATAATCCACAAGGTGTCACAAATGCTGTCTTCGGGATGTCGCTTGGTTTCACCTTGATCTGATGGTACCCCTTCGCAAGGTCCAAGGATGAAAAGTATTGTGCCCTACCCAATTTATCCAATATGCTTTCAATATTGGGTAATGGGTATTTGTCGTCTATCGTGATTTCATTCAACTTCCTATAGTCGACACATAGGCGGAACTTCTGCTTTCCAGAATTATCCAATTTCTTTTGCACTACCACGATTGGCGATGCATATCTACTGTTGGATTTTCGTACTATACCCTGTCCTTCCATCTCAGTTATCTGTTTCCGTACTTCCTCCTCATGCTTTGGGGGAAGCCTATAAAGTTTAGCGTTTATTGGGTGCTCTGTCGTCGTACGGATTTCATGCATTATGGTATCGGTGTTAGTAAGTGGATCACTATCCTTATATATTAGATTATTAAATTTATTTAATAAGGCTTTCATTTTTTCTATTTCTTCTTCGTTCAGATGGGTAAGGTCAACCTCCTTCTCAGTTGAATGTAGCTCGAAACAATCAAGAGTTGTTTCGTTTCTTTCTGAGTAGAGTGGTATATGACTATTATTTTTCAATATAAGGAGTTTATTGTCAAAATCAAGTGTTTTGACAATTTTTCTTAATAAGTCCATCCCTATCAACATATCGTACGGTTTGCCGGTTAGATCCCTCTTATACCATTTGATAGCCCCTCTTGGGTCGTAGTTAAATTCTTTTGGTATTTTAGTTATAATTCTCTCGACAGTTTCGGTTGTGGCGTTGTTAATCGTCTGAAGTTTTAAATGTACTCGTTCGTAAGTCCTAAATTTGCTACAGTCTACACGTCTGGAGTTAATGATGCTCATGGTTGAGCCTGTGTCAATCAGTCCTATGTATTTTTTTTCGTCAATTGTCATATCCATGAATATTCTGTTCCCGAGGCTTAGTTGAGAAAAAACTCTATATTGTGTGCTTCCTCAGTTCGGTTGGGGGTCTGTCCTTCATTTACTGTTTCACTGTGCGCTACGTGACCTATCTCCATCGGCTCTGGTTGACGCGGGGCATTTCTGAACTGGCCAGATGGGTTGAAAACTGGTTGTCTAAAGTTTCCTGACCTAAATTGGTTTGAACTAACTGGTTGAGAGTGATATTGGTACCTATATTGTCCTGAGCTTGTTCTCTGCTGGGGGTTGTTGTTAAAATTGTATTGATTCTGACTAGTCTGTGGGTTCGTGTATTGGGGATTTCTAGGATGAAATTTATTTTCTGGTTTGGTGGGTTTTGTATGTTGTATTGGTCGTCGATCGTGAATTGTAAAGTCTAAATTATTTTGGTCGTACCCTATATAGGTATATAGAATATTTTTTATTTCGTGTAAATCGAACTTATCTTTAATTTCTCGTGCTAGGTTGCCTGATACTAATTGTTTTATTCTATTTATTACAAGTATATAAAATGTGTTTTTTGATTCTACTGGTTTTACTTCATAGGTAATAAATGAATTTATTTCTTGTATAATTTGTTCTAATTTGTTATTCAAATCTTCAATTGAACTTACTCTTAAATTTGATATTCTTCGTGAGATGTCCTTATAGTTGATGGCTGGCCGGAAATGTTGTTTGAACAGTGTCTTGGCTTCTTCCCAGTCACGCGGCTGATTGTTGAGTAGAAGTTCCTTCGCTCTCCCGGTGATTTTTGAATTGAAGATTGCTTGCCATAGTTCTTTTTTGTGAGCAGGATCCAAGGCGCTGAGATGCGTCTCCACGACGTTTATGAACTGCGTCAACTGGTCTCTTTCTCCAGAGAATTCTTTTATGTAGGAGATTTCCTTCATCAGGCCAACGGCTCTGCTTGGTCGGGGTTGATTGGTTGTGTTTAAGGCAACCAGTGCCTCCAATGCTGCAGACATGCGTTCCAGTACTTCTCGTTCCATTGTTTCTCGTTCTATTACGAGTTTCCAGAACTTGTCCGTTTTTTCTTTGCGAGGAATTTTGGATTAGCACACACTGTTTATTATTGGCGAGTTATCTAGTGCGGGTTCTCTTCACTGATTTTTAGTGATACGCGGCGATTCTTCACTGATTTTTAGTGATCTGCGGTGGTTCTTCACTGATTTTTAGTGATTTGCAATGATTCTTCACTGATTTTTAGTGATTTGCACTACCGGTATTTTTTTCTTTTTCACTATTTTCTTTTTCGAGGTTTTTTTTTTTCACAAAACTATTATTACTATTTGGTTGCGTTTAGTTAGTTCTTTCTCGTTTGGATCTTTCAGTTGTAGAAAGATCCTACCGACTGCGCCAATTAAATCTCTTCTTGAGACGTATTGAAAAAAAAATACTTTTCTGTTTATCTTTTCGTCGATAGACCGCTTTATTGGACTCGCACTTAACAACTAACTCGTACAATTTCGTTTCACTTAAATCTAATCTCTACTTCGCTTATCGTAAGCTCAGGTATCCTGCATCAAACCGTGTGACCGCGATATTGTTTGGTCAGCTTTTCGGATGTGCCCGAACTCCAACTTGAGCTCAGGTGTCCGGCGCGCGAAGCGATGCTTCGAAGAAACGGGAAATGGGAGAGTATGCGAAAATGATGCAGGTGATTGCACCTATGTTCACATCGCGAAAATTGAAGGTCGTAGCGACCCAATGGGATATGTAACCCGTACTTAGAGTCCAGTTTAGAATAACTTTTTCGAGCATATTGGCTGGTATAAAGTAATAGCTTGTGTAAAATACTTATCGGCATATACGAGTGATTTGACGCACCTCCATAACAAATAGTCAAATTGCAATCACGTCACGATCTAGCCGGCCAATTCGCCGGTTCAAAACGAGAGACAAATTGCTTTCCTTAATTGGTCTATCAATTCGCAAGCTGTATGAGCACCGACCTATTGAAACAAAATGACGAACAAGTTCAGCTCGTGGATTGTTGGCACAACAAGTGCAAATTCATTCAAAAATTGCTTTTTCTGAGTGTATGGCAACGTCTGTATTACCCGAGGACGCCCATCGGATCAAAGACGACAGTTTCGTTCATTAACGGACATACCTATTGAATCGGAAATTAGCTTCGTTGCTGAGGACAATTTTCCGATAAAAAAATCTTCTTCGATTCGACGGTGTAGCAGCATGTTCAGCTCCAGTTCTAATACGAGGTGTATTTTGTAAAGTATTAAACCAAGATCCTTGCGTAAAATCTTCCACGTAGTCTAGTAACGCAACCCGAATCAATGCGGACGGTGATGATGGAACTAATTAAGGTCTTCATTGACTCATCTGGACACAGCAGCAATATTTTTCTGTGTATGCACTCTAGCCATGCGGGTAAGTCACTCGATGTCCAGTAGCGTGGAATTAGTTTAGTTACTATGGCTTGAACTGCTTTCTCAATAGATGGATTATAATGCCTATAATGAAATAAGGAAAAGAATTTTTTAATAAGGACATAGCAATTTTGTATTTCAATAAAACATAGAAAATTGAGATGCAGAGCTTAAGTATGTAGTTCGATCACGATCATAAGATCATCGCGAGTATGTTTGCAGCGATCGATTATTTAAAGGAACTTAACCACTACTCTTCAACATATATTGGCTGAAACGTAGGCGATTTCTCGTTCGATATTACTGCCGAGTTTCTATAATGTTGTTGGCAACATTAAGTCGTATAAAAATAAATTAACAGCGTTAAAGCGCATGCGCTAGGTGGCCGTTTCCCCAGACTACTCCTCGTCGAAAAATTCATTGTTTGACCAGCTGTGTAACATGTGGCACCATCTTGTTGGAACCACATCGATGTCAAATTCATCCAGTTTTGGCCAAAAACAGTATTCCAATTTGGCCCACTTTATCGACGAAAAAATACGGTCTAATCTCATCTCCTTGAGAGCGCCGTGGCATGGCGCAGTGGGTAGAGTGTCGGGATCTGACGCACGATAAGCGGGTTCGGATTCTGATAACACCACCACCATCGAATATTAATTTCACGGCTTTTCTTCTCGGCGAGCAAAACCCCCGTATTACACTTTCCTTAAAGAGCTTCTCGGCGCTCGCCGTTCCGTTACGTTAGCGTTGGTTTTTCTTCAAACTTTTGTATAGCTTACTCGGAGAAGTTTCGGGCTTTAAATGGTCCTAAGACTTTAGGTCTTCAGGAATTTGATCTTGTTAGGGTAGTGCAAGATCTTTACGAGGACTGATTGATTTCCAATTCCTGCCAATGGCACAAAATCATTTCGAGCTGAAGCCCTTACGACTGTGATATTTTTTGTTTTTCGACCGGTTAGATATCTCAGTTTCAGGAACAGTCAGTAGTGAATATTTGGACTCGAATTTGTTTGCTTTACGAGAGCTGTATGATAAGTACCTGCGTTTACCGACTGATGGCATCATTGACCTAAAATATCTAGCATGATGCCATCGTAAAAAGGACAGCAGCCAAATTTTTAACAGACTTATAGAGTAGTTTTGTTTTAATAGCTGTTGAAACTGGTCAAGTTTGAGTTTGTTTGCAACTATGGAGAAAAAACAATACCATCAATGATTCGACTTCATTTCCTGGGAATACGTGTGAGTGACGTTTCAAAGTAAAGTTGCATGCCGTTTATGAGGACCACGCACTTTCGATGACTACCCCATGTTAAACAGCAGAATTATTAATACAGACATTGGATACAGCTCTATAAGGAAAGTGACAATTAGAGGCACACCACAAGGTGGAGTTCTCTCTCCCCTATTATGGCTTTTTCGTGGGCAAGACAGAACGGTCTCAGAATAAATCCCCAGAAAACTGAGCTGGTTGTGTTCACCAAAAAAAGAAAAATCCCGACATTTGCTCCCCCAAAATTAGAGGGTACTCCACTCATACTCAAAATGGATCTAGGCATCATTCTTTACTCCAAACTTTCCTGGAAAATGAGCTTGGAGGAAAGGATGAAAAAAGGATTGAATGCTTTTTATGCCTGCAAAAAGACCTTCGGCAAAAGATGGAGCTTGCAACCGTGCATCATCCATTGGATGTACGCGGCAATCATCAGACCCATTATAACTTCTGAGGCCCTATTCTGGTGGACTGCTAGCAGCACGAAAAGCTACATGAGCATGCTCAACAAAGTAAAAAAGTCAGCCGCTGTTTGTACAACGGGAGCTATGAGAAGCACGCCGCAAGCAGGGTTGAATATGATACTTTATATCCTTCCTCTGGATCTATTCATAAAAGGCTGCGCTGCAAAAAGTGCTCTCAGACTAAGGGAGTCCTCTTTGGGTAAACAACAAACTATGGATATGGGGCCATATTCAGAATAATACGAGTATATGACCTGGGAAAGAGTAGCCTCTCAGCTACGACCGACTACATTCCCCCGAAAACGACTTCTCTCTCAGAATACCAATCCTTTTCCCTGACAGAGAAGAGTGGCTATCAAACACCGTGATCAACGATCACGTGATTACCCTCTTCACCGACGGATCGAAAATGAACAGGCACTGGGGCCGGGTTCTATTCTGATACCCTGCACAAACAACAATAATTTAGACTCCCTGATTTGTGCAGCGTCTTCCAGGCAGAATTCCTAGCAATACAGAAAGCAGCCAAACACTTACAAGTGGCCGATATCCCACCATCGGATATCACCATCTTTGTAGACAGCCAGCCCGCATTGAAGTCAATAGGATACTGTACAACGAGATCGAAGGCTGTCATGAAATGTCGCGACTCACCGAAGTCCATCAGACACAACAAGTTTAAACTCTGCTGGGTCCCGGGCTAAGCTCAATTGCAGGGAACGAACGATCGAACGAATTGGTCAGACAAGGGTCTAAAATGGACATCAGCGAAGTGGACACGCCATTGCTACCACCGATCAGCGCAATATACCGGATCATAAATGACACAATAATAAAAGAAGCCAATTCGTCTTGGCTTGCAAGAAACGACTGTCACATGAGAAAATCATCGTGGCCAGAGCTCAATATCGGAAGAACAAAGACGCTCTTGGCGCTGGACCGAAAATCGATCCGTATGCTCGTCGAAGTGATCACAGGACACTGTCCCATCGGAGCAATGCTCCGGAAATGGAACTCGGGCTCCAGCGATTTCTGCCGCAGCTGCGGTGACAAAGAAGAAACTGAGACGATCCAACATCTGCTTTGCCACTGTCCAGTCGAATCGGCGCCTAGCTTCGCTGGGCCATAGATTCTTTACAGAGACTGCGGACATAGCAAATGCAGATACACATATCAGATATTATATAGTTCATAAAGAGCACGGAGTGGTTTCAGCCACCACGTGATAGACAGTCAAAGAATGTCCACAAATGTAAGGACTCACAATGGGCCCTTTGGCCTCCGAGTGGAAGTGATATTCAACGATCACACTGCCCTTCCTTAAACTAACCTAACCTTAAGTACGGCCGAATTTCAGTTTTTGATGAACAGTGACCTGGTCATTCAACTGAGGTACGGAGGTCAGCAGATCGCAGATATATTGACCATCCTACCCTATTGCGATCCTAATGAAATATTGGGAATGAGAAAGTTACCGGCGAGATGGGTGTCGCGCTTACTCACAGTGGAGCAAGATAGGAATCGAATGACAATTTCGGAGCTATTTTGGACTTGCTCAAGCAGATTCTGAAACAATTTCTACAGCGTTTGACGAAACATAGATCCATCAGTACACGCTGGAAATGAAAGAACAGTAAAGCCATGGGACTTAACCCTGCGAACCTGTTTCAAAGTAGGTGCAAACGGTTTCATAGGCCAGAAAAGTCATGACTATCGTTTTTTCAGACTCACGACACATCATCTTCGATCATTATGCTGATTTATTGGACTGATCTTAACCTCAGTAGAAAGACGTGTTTGTTGTCTATCGAAGCCAAGTTTAACTATTCTGTCTGAGGTGCTCCTTGACGACGTCTAGATCGGGTGTTTCCTCACCGTAATCCTTAATGACGACTACCGAGTATCAGAAAACCTTACGCGGTTTGCCTTCTTTGTCGATCTTGCATAGGCCCGACCATTCGCCGAGTTTCTTGTGTGAATCGACACGAATCAATGGAATCTGATGTTCATGGCAGAGGGCTGTTACTAATTTCTTGTATGTATAATAGTTCCTCGAATGATTCGGCCGGAATGCAGAGCACGGCTTGGCGTCTGTCAAGGGCCTTGCAAGCTTGATGAATACCATAGACCAAGCCATCAGCAATTAGCGACTTTTTCAGCACCTCCTGAAGGGATGTATTGATGTCCATGGTGCCGGCAGCATGGGTAGCTGCAAAGGGAACATCAGCGTCAACGTCTGCCATTTTTAGTTAAATATGTCATCTAGTAACTTTTTATCTGGTGCTTAATTGATAAAACAAACGGCACCATTCGGCGAAGAAAAAAGTGCTCTTCACTATGACATCAGTTCACTCGTCCATTATCGTAACAGCAAAACTGGTCCAGTTACGCTAAAAACAGAGGCAATCATACAATATTTTTTGGATGGTATGAAAAGTTAAAATACGGCTTAACTAAATGTATCGAGTTGAAAGGAAACTATATCGGGAAATAAAGGAGAAAGACTAAAAAAAAAGTGTCTTTTTCGCTAATCGTTTGCTGTCTGTCAGCTGCCAAACAAGTTACTGTGAAGTACAATTGGCGATTCGTCGATTAATTTTTTTTACATATCTTCACGTTTTGAAGCCTCTGGGGTTCGAATATATCTTTTTGTGTATATTTTTTGTTAACGCATATTTTAAGAACAAATTAAGATATCATCTCTAGGCGTGTTTAAGCCATCGCGTGATTGGGTAATAAACAACCAATTTGATCAAGTATGTAAGAAAAAAAATGCAACTTGGAGCTGTCGAGATGTTATAGTACGAATATATTGGTCTCTAATCTTTAATGACATCGAATGGGAAGTTTTAAGTTCTTTTGCATAATATTGCTACTAGAAAGTACTCGTAGTCAAGGTTTGAAAGGACGACGCCATGTGCCAAAGAGCTTTTTTTTCTTTTTTTTATGAATGTAAATTAAAGTTTTTGAATTCTACCTAGAAGCTGCAAGAGTTCCTGAGGGCGCAATCCCAGATATAATCGTTGTACTCAAACTTTGGGCGGATTAAGGTTACATAAATTTAAGCTAAATCAGAAGGGGACAAATATTTCTTGCATCGCTTAAGTACACCTAGACATTTCGCAGTGTTCTTGGCGGCCTTAAATATGTGATCAATCCAACTAAGTGTTTTATTAATGAACATGAACGTTTTTCGAGACATACTAAGGGTTCGTTTAAGTGACAGTAGATAACATGGTGTTATAGAAGCATTGATTTCCACTCGATGGAATTTAATGTGCTTCACATACTAAGCCGTTCTAAGAACATGACTTGAATGCGAAAAGCTGACAGTACTGTCATCAGCGAAAGAATGGGTTGGATTAGAATTAGCAAGCACCATCTCTTATTTAGTGAATATCAGGCTTGAAACCATTTAAAACAATTTGAAAAGCATGATGCCAAACTCTGTCAAATGCTTTAGAAATATCAAGCACAACCATCTTGCTTTCGCCGAAGTTGTGTAAAGACGAAGCTGATTTGGCTCGGAAATCTACATTTTTAAACTGACGTTACTATCCAGCATGTACCTCTAGCTCCATCGAAAAACGGTGGATTCGTTCAGCTGTTACAGCCTTAATCATGTGAAAATGTGATGAGAAAATTTCAAACGAATGACTTTTTGTAGCATAGTATAGGCAGACATACAGTAGATATTCAGTATCTAAGCCTAGTATGTGTGCTTATATTAAAATAAAAATACCCAACATTTCTTGAAAATATTGGATTTTTCTATTTATTTAAAATGACACCTCTTGTTGGATGGCTTCATACAATACTGCGCCATATAGATGGCTGCAGATAACCTTCACCACGTCATGCCTCAGGTTGTATTGAACGTTTCAAATGCCTTTTTTTACACCACTACTTCAATTTAAAGTATTTTCGATTGAACAGCTAGGCAATCAGTGTAGATTACAAGTTGCTCAATTATAATATGACTCTGGGCTTTCCCTTTCTCCAAGGAAGGGACACAATGCTACATTAATGCACTGCTAGGGAACCGTGGTCAAATTCGCGGGCAGGGGTGGCAGAGCTTTCCTTCCGGTCCTTTAACCTTATTGACTTTGTTGAGGTTGTAAACTTTGCTTAGTGTAGCCCTACAATCTGTGGCACAAGCGGGTGAAGGAAGTGAACAAAAGACACGGTTTTCGTAGCAGATGAGCTAGGCTATTTGTTTGATCTCGTGTATCTGTAGTTAGACAAATGCGTCAACAGTTGAATTCCACTACAGGACACTGTCCATACTAGGAATGATATTGTATCTAATACCAACAGAATTTAAATAAAGTCCAGATTCAAATAGCGCCATAATCGTTATTTAACAAAAGGATAAGAGATTTCAAAGTATCAGGAAAATAACCCCGATGAAATACCCGCACGTTCAGGCATTAACCCCGATTCCGATAATCTTTTGTAAATCACCAAATCGCTCTGTAATCGTTCAATTATCGCTATCCTACATTTCGCACGTGTGTCTACGTATTTTCTCATCCATCTATCCGTGCAACTTGTGGTTCCATTTAACACATGCAGTTTCCGAGTCACTCATTTCTCACTCGATGAAATATCGAAATCCAAACGTGTCCGATAATTCGTAATCGATTGCAGGTTGAGATCTAAATTACGGCAATCAATTCACTGACACCGGACATGTGCGAGAACAATTTGAGCGATTATCCGTATACGAGACGATTTGAGTCTGTTTTCGTGACCTAAAATTCAAATAGTTCAGTCGGAGAAAATGCGTAGGTCAAGGATTGGCATTAAGTGCGAACGTCTTGAATGAAGGTCCTGGGAACAAATACTTCCTTTTCCCTCAGTGGAAGAAGAAAATAAAAGAAATAAAAGTGGAATGAAGACTTTCTCTGGCTATTAGCCCATTCAAGCGGATGATGTTATTAGCTATTCATTCATTAGGCGTACGCGGGACTCCAGCAATGAATGGTATTCATAGACCAAACCGAGGAACCTATTGCAAATCATTTGTCAGACCAGCCCACCATACGCTCGTGTTTTCTTCTCATTTTCCCTCTATTGTACAAAACATAAACAAAAAAAAAATACTTAACCCCATTATGCACATAGCCGTACCTACGACTGACTATTAACAACCTATCGACAACTAGCCGGCCCCCTTAGGACCGTTTTCGGCATTCGGCACAGCGAAATCGCCGAATCTATCGTTTTTTTTCAAAGAATCTCCCGTCCCCAACCATCCGCAAATACTGATTAATGAATAGCTCGATGGTGAATGGATGCCGGATGAAGTGCCCGGAGAAATTTGTCAAGACGGTAAGCAGGTAAGAAGTTCATCAATAATTTCAAGTGACTTACCGGTATGATCGGTAGGGTAGGCATGTCTATTTCTGGTGCTTTAGGATCGCTGTCCGAGTAATCGCCGTATGACTGTGAGTGCAAATCAATTAGTGTTCGACTAATAGGCTGATATATTTAACTTCTGAGAATCGGAATCTAAAAAAACATCAGGGGTCCGTTAAGATTTCAGTACTTCAAGTGCTTTCTGCTTTTCGTGGAATTCTAATTGGATTGGATATTAATCGTTTTGTTTGACCTTTTCGAAATTTCCTTTTATGCGATGTGTCTTCATTAGACACATTGGTATGTGCTCGTTTTACGCAAGTTAGATAGGTCAGAAGTAATGGAAAATTGGTTGAAATGCACTTAACCTCACACCTCGAAATCGATCTAGCTAGACAAGTGTTGAAGTAATGATTGATCGAGAAAGATTATGAATTTATATACATCTTATGAAATTGAGTGATTTTTAAAATCAATTTTTAGCCGGTTGTTCCTGTTGTTCAAAAAATATTTTCAATAAGTTTCGATAACTTTCCTTAATTTTTATTTAAACTCATTTTTTCTCTAATTTTGACAGCTTTCGTCAATTTAGTGGATACGATCGGTATGACAAGATAGCGCATTTAGGTCGCCTATTCAGGTGGGAAACGTCTATAACCACAGAAGTTAATAAGGATGGTCCATCATATGACCAGGGACTGGAAGTTTAGTGTAAGTATCAACAGTCGTGTTAAAGTTGTGTTTAATATAAAGGACGGCATAACCACTTTGTATCACGAAACATGGGTAACAACAAAGCTAATGATTTAGTGCGAAACAAAATCTATAGTTTCAATGAAGCTAATACCAACCTACCATTAGTAAACTTATTACAAATACTGATGAAGAATATTGTACAGAATACAAATGTTAAGAAGACAGGAGGACTTGATCTTATTACAAATATTTACCTGAAAGATTTGTCTAGAGCCAGGCCTAGGCTATTTCAATCTTAAATGCTTGTCTTAACTACAGTACTTCCGGGATATTTAGATATTTGCAAAAGTGTTTTTTTGAAAATTGGGAAACCTCTAGATAGATTTCAGAGCTACAAGCCAATCTATATCGAGTCATAGTACTGCACATCAGGTGCTTATGTAGAACTATTATACAGAACATTCGAGAAAAAAAATCCGCTGGTATGTTCTTATTAGACATCGGAAAGGTATTTTACATCGTATGCCATATTGGGTTGATTTATAAAATGTTAAATTTTAATCTTCCTCCATATTTTTGTAAATTTGTCTTTTGTAAAAAAGTATAATAATGATGTCTCTGATTTAGTGCAGTTCGATTCTGAGTCTGAGAATGGATATAATCTTTATCCATTCGATTTACTTATATCATAAAATTGTGAAGCTTCTGATTCTGATGATACTGCAATATTTTCATTGGAAAAATTCGCTCTCGATATAGAGAGGCAGCACACGAATGAAGTGGTAATATTCCATATCAATAATATCAATCAATCAATAAATGGAAAATAAATCTTAATTAGTAATCCATTTCAGAAGCAAAAGGAAACAGGAAATATTTAGGTATATCCCTCTGTGTTTTTCCCTGTGTGTTTTTCAAACCCTTTTTCTCAACGGTTATCAAGTATGGCAAAGTTCCACATTTATAAATTAATGATTTCAAAAAACAAACTGCTCAAAATGATGTTAAATTTGCCTTAGCCTCGTTAAAGTTCAGGGCTTCAACTGAGAGCGGATAATAAATTTAATACTGATACAGCGTGTGCCATCTCATATTCTTCAACAATTCTCAACCGATTTTCAAAATTCAAAAATTTTTGTTCAATTTTTTACTTTTATAATTTATTTTGATTAATTTTTGAAAACAATATCTATTAAATGAACGCCTTTATTGCCGATGCAAAAATGGGCTCGTTTTCGCGCATTCCCCATGACATTTTCGAGCATTTCGGTCGAAATTTCTGCGATTTCCGAACGAATGTTTCTTTTGAGCTGTACTATTGTCTTCGGACCGTTAGCATATACCTTGCTTTTCAAGTATCCCCAAAGAAAAAAGTCTGAAGGAGTCAAATCTGGCTATCTCGGAGGCCAGTCAATATCGCCCTTTTTTTACACCAGTCTTCCAGGGAACTTCTTACGCAAAAGGTTCATTGTTTTGTCCGCAGTATGTCATGCCATCTTGTTGACACAAAAAGTGAAATAAGCGTTTTTTACGCATTTCTGGGACCACATAATGGGCCAACATCCACCGATATCGATCGCCATCCACTCGATATCGTATCGCCAATTTTGAAGAAATACGGTCCAATGATGGTTTTAGCGCATACACCGGCCCAAACAGTAACTTTTTGATCATATAGTGGCTCTTCGTGAATAATGTGAGGATTTTCGGTGCCCCAGAAGCGACAATTTTGTTTATTAACTTAGCCAGAGCGCGTAAAATGTGCCGCATCGGTCATCAAAATTTGTTGCCAGAACTCCGCCTCAGCATTTAATCATTGCATCGACATTTTATGCGTATGCCAAGCGCCGTGGCTCATGTTATGGGAAAATTCTTTGAGTTTTCTGCACTTTGTATGGAAATAAGTGAAGATCATCCTTTAAAATTCACTGCAAAGTCGTCCCACTGATGCCTAACTGCTGCGAACGGCACCGATATGACAAACTTGAGTCTTCTTAAGCACTGGCCTTCACAGACTGAATAGATGAGTTTGATCGCCGCGGACGTGACCTAGGTTGCTAACGAGGGCTTGCCGCAGAACCAAATTGAAAAAAAATCGAGGCCCAACGACGAATTGTATCACGATATTTTGCACGATACGCACGTTGAGTTATCACAATCGAGCGTTCATTTTTAATGAACATTGAAACTATTTCCGCGCGTTCTTTTGGTGTGAAGCGATTCATGGTTAAAATTTACGTTTCCAAAATGCTATGATACGAGTATATGAAAATCGGTTGACAATTGTTGATGTTATTCGAAGCTTACATCGACCCATATGAGACGCGCTCTGTTGAATGCAAGAACTTACCAATTATTATTATTCTTATTATTATTATTGCCCGCCATTTGGAACTTGGAAGTTTTTTCGTTGGCAACCCTTCATCAAGCCTCCTCACGGAGCGTGATTCATAACTTCTATGGAGCGGCCTTTCTGATGATATTTTTTTCCCGGGCTTTCCACTCATTATTCTGTTGATTGTTCGTGAATCGTCTTTTCATTCTGTCCTGCTCGTCTTTGTCTTCGAGATTACATCATTCGGACAATGCTGAATAAAATTCCTCGAGTTCTTGATTGCGTATGTTAGTTTTCTCCATTCGCCTCGTCCTGTTTTCAACCATTGATTCTCCTGAAGATCTTGTTTTCAAAGTCCCGAAATCTATTTTCCTCCGTCTTAGTCAAAGCCATCTGGGAAGTGTCACTGGCATTATTATGGTTTTATAAATATGGACATCGCCGCCAGTTGCGTTGAAATGGTAGTACGACCTGTTGTGATCCCATTAAGACAGAGAGTCGGCGATACGCAAGACAATGCCACATACGGCCCGTATTACCCAAGCAGCTCTTTCTGACAATATTTCACTTTTGCCATGGCTCAATCCCATCGAGCATTTATGGGACCAATTAAAAATAAGACAAACAACAACAATGTCAACGCATTAAAATCCTATTTCCAGCGCATATCCGAACAAAATGTAACGCATTTGCTCTAAAACATACCACATAGGCTAATATAGGGCATACGGAGTAGAGGAAGCCCTACTCGCTACTAAGCAAAACAAATCAATAGCAAATTATCACAAGAACATAGTGATATGTAAAGTTGTATTTTTCTTTATTTTTCGTAAATTTTCCCATGAAATGTTTTTTGTATGTATTTTGAATAAATTTTTATACCTTACCCGTCGGGAGTTGCGACCGAGAATGCGTAGCCGTGGCTTGTGGAGGAAGGGACGGGATGGAGCGGGCCGGATGCACTCGATCCGAATCACTTCACTGCACTTGTTTGCACTTGTTATTGTTTTTTTTTAGGCACTTCGCACTCTCGCGAGGGGGTGGCGGGTTCGCGGAAAAAAAACAAAGCCGAACGAAAAACAGAGACTAGTGCATGCGTCGGAGGATAGCACGGTAGTTTCAAGGCTCAAGGCTTGAATTGCCTGCTCAATTATGACGAGAATAGAATGGTCGAAGTGCGGGAAAAACATTTTTCATAGAGCACGAATTTTGATAATAAAATTTAATAATTTCTAAGCATTGTTCGGTTGTAAGTCCTTTTACAATTAAATGGCAAAGCTAACGAAGCATGACTGACTTTAACGCATGTTACAAATCACGCGCGAGCAGTCAAAAATAGAACTGTGAAAAACAAAATAGCCCTAAATCAACCTTTATAATAGAGAGTTAATTTTTTGATTGCGTTACAATTTATAATTAATTTGTCATCCAACATTTATGTAATAGCAGAGAGATTTGATACGAATCTGTCTTTTTACTGAAATATTATCAAATAAAATCTAATGTGGCTAGATTGGAACTTTAATGTGTAGGCAAACAAAGAAAAAACCTCTAATATGTCGCAAGCAGAAAATGAATTTGCCCTATCGGCAAAAAACTGGAGCAAAAGTTTTCCACAAGCCTTTCCTGGGCTTAATTTTTCACCAGCAAAATCCACTATGGACAGCAACAGATGATAATCATTTAGTGTCAGGTCCCGACCATGAGGTGGATGCAAAACCAAGCTTCCGGAGCTTCAAGTGTATGTGCCATTTCGTTTTCCTGATGTAACATAATTCCCCCCTATTAGCCAAAGCTGGCCGCTACTAGGCGATTACTTCCTCAGACGTTCGAATTGTTGACAGTAGAGATCCGAGCTAAGAGATTTGCTATAGTGGTGAAGCTCACAGTAGATGATTCCTTGCCAATACCACCAAACACAACGTAAAACCTTCCTGGAAGTCAATCCTGGCTTGGCTATAATTTGAGCCTTTGGTTTTCACTTGGAGCTGTCGTAAGTGGCCTACTTTCAACCACCAGCTACTGCTTCAGAAATGGTCGATTTTGTTTCGATTCCTACATGGAAATTCTGTCCGTGAGGTTTGGGAAGCTTCTTTTTGTATCCAGGCTTATTAAAATGGTTCTAAACAGTATTTGTGCAATATTTAGCTCCTGACAATCGAAACAGTGCTACGAACATACTCGACGAATTCCAGGATTTCATCAATATTTTCGACTGTTGGCCTTCCAGAGTAAATCGTTGATATCTAAATTACCGGTACGGAATCGGCGAAAGCAAAAGCAAACTGTCTACCAAACTGTCAGAGAAGTTTGTAGTACGAAAATCCATCTTTCTAACGCCCCTCTAGATCTTTCTAACACCATCCTGGAAAATAAGAGATTAATTTTTACTACACCTAATAAATAGTTACAATCATTAAGTGAGTGAATAAATAAATAAATAAATAATAGATGGGTGAATGACGTTTCAATTTGTTATTAGCTTAAGAGTTCATTAATAAGGCGATTATAATAACGGTGCCCTCATCCAGCTCTGTTTTGCCTAGCAAACTTATTCTAGGCCATACCATAACCCTGGAACCCCAAATCGGTCACTTCTGTGAATGCACGGGTCGGTAATACATTTGCCTTGTCTTCTCCAGACGCTACTCGCTTATCATCACTAAACATCTTTATCCTGCATTCGTCTGTAAAGAGCACAGACCTCCAGTTGTCAATGGTCCAAATTGAATACTCACGAACGTACCTTAACCGCGCTGCTGGATTAGCCGGTGTAAGTTTCGGCCGCACGCACTCTGGAACGTTGACGTTTGTGTGATAGCGGTATGTCTTAGTGGGGTCACAAGTGATTATTGTTAGGGCCTGTCAGCGTCTTAGCGCCAGTAAATCTTTCGGATCCAGATTCATAGCACGTTACAGCAATCCGGACAATGTGGTTAGTTAAAAACCAAAAAACGCCTTAACGTTGAGTACGGTTCGGAAAGTAAAAGCTCGAATTGAACTTAATCCTCGACGGAGTGGAGGAAAAATGAGCTCAAAAAGTCTTATATGTTCTAAAAACGACAAAATCGGCGATCAACGATCAGCTGGTCGGGAGTCAAGCTACAATTATAAGCCTTGCATTACTCTTCCCCACCCTACCTTTGCAAGGTATAAGACTAATAAAAGAAAGGTTCGTCAGAGTTTTTCTTTTTATCTTTAATTATTTTTACTTTGAGCAGTGATTCTCAGCCACTGTGACGCGGCACTTTTGTGTGCCGCGAAATTCTAAAAGTGTGCCGCCAAATTTTAGATATATACATAATTACATTGAAATCTCTCATATTCGACACAAAAGCGGAATTTTAAATTACTGGATATAAACGCTAAAGAGATGATCCATTTTGCTGGTATGCATTTGATGATGGGCACCCTAAAATATACTCAGGGGAAGACCTATTGGAATAGAGATCTTTGCGTTTCTGTTATCAGAGATGCAATGTGTCGTGATAGATTTTTGGAACTTTGCAATTATCTCCATTTCGTAGACGAAATTCACAGAAATCCTAATGACAAACTTTGGAAAATAAGACCACTGATAGGCCCAATTTTGAACAAATACCACAGCCTGCCGAGATCCCAGCATCCCAGATGTGCATACCGTCAGTACGTTCCAGCCAAGCCTAATCCACTTGTACTGAAGAACTTTGTGTTGGCTGCCCGTCACGGACTAGTACTGGATTTTGAGATATATATTGGAAAAATAGTGGAATAGTGGAAAAACATTCCCGCACAATTGACGGAAATTGAGTTTTGTATACAGATAGATTCTTTACGAATTAGAAATTAGCAGAACACTTATTAGAGAAAAAAAAAGATGTCTTGCTGACAGGGACTATGATGATAAATAGGATTGGGACTATAGCTCAAAAATTGAAATCAGATAGGGCGTTGAAAAGAGGGCAGTTCGATGAAAAAGTAAGAAGCGACGAAAATGTTTGCGTTGTAAAATGGATGGATACAAAGGCTGTGACAATGTTATCTACTTGTACAGGAAGTGCACCCGCAGAAACCCTTGCAACGTTGGTGCAAGAAACAAGAGCGTAAAATTGACGTTGATCGTCCAGCAGTAGCACGAAATTACAATACATGTGGCACCGATTTATGTGATAGGTTAATCGCCTACTACTGAAGTCGAATGCGTACAAAGAAATGGACAGTGAGAACGTTTTGCCATTTTCTTGATCTCGTTGTCGTCAATTGCTGGGTTATGTACACTCGTTGTTGTACAGAAGAAGGTGTACAATAAGGTGTACAAGGATAAAATGGGGTTTACTCCAATACAGGTTGAATCTGGCCAAAGCTATGATGAAATTTGACGAAGAAAGGGTTGATCCCAAATTTTCGAAAGAAGAAACATCGCCCAGTTATACCACAACTACAACCTGAAATGCACATGATGTCGGTCACCTGCCACGGTTTATTGAAAACAAATTCGCCTCCAAATGTCGCTATATGTCATGGTCATCATGGTGCCGCACTATGTGTGTGAAATGCAATGTCTATCTTTGTATTTTTAACAACAACTGTTTTGATAAATATCATACCTTTAGGGTTTAGGGTTAATTTGAAATCCCAAGTTTCCCATTTTTGTCTAATAGTTTTAGTATAAAGAAAAATTTGAAAAAATCCTGTGTTTCATTTGAACCCCAATTACTAAAAAAGAATCCTTTAGAACACTATTTTTCCATTTGCTTCGTACTCAGGTCTTAAGAGGTTAAGCAAGACAAGGGTATATCATCCTCTGCATCAAAGTCTTCATTTGAAATGCTTTCAGTCCTTATAAACCCATATTTTTTTAAACAGTTTTGAATAGTTTCCGCTGTAACTTTATTCCAGGCTGAAGCAGCCCATAATGGCATTTTTAACATTAATGGCATTCATTAACTGAGTCGTTATCCAAGCTTTTTTTTTTTTAAAAATATTTAACAGGCAATTTTGTTTCCGATATGTTTTTAAAACAACGAGGATTTTCTGATCTTCCAATAACGAGCAATTCCTCACGTTTGCCAGAATGTTCTTCAGACATATTTACACAATGCATTAGCGTTAACCGTTCCTTTACCGTGCCGTTCCTTTAAAGTGTGCCACAAGAAAAAAATGTTGAGAATCATTGACTTAGGGTGTCCGCATAGAATCAGTAGGTGGTTTTAATTAATTATGATAATTAAGCTAATAAGACAATACAAATGTATTAGCCGTAGACCTACGTTGGGATCTGTCTGTTTACTTCTAATATTTTAAAAACTAATTATTATTTGCCTCTATTTTTTCATGACTTTGTTATTTGGACTACTATCTATTGAAATAATGACCGTTTATTATTTTAAAAAAGAAGATTGCTTTGCATTTTCTGAATTTGTGTCAATTCTGTCATGCTCGGTCTTTTTCGATCCATTAAAGGGTGATCCAACGAAGACGCACGATGATAATTGTAAACAAAACAAAAAGTTTTCAGAGAATTATCGTAATATTTTTTATTATGATAGAAGGATCTATGACAATTATGTGTGAGATAAAATATCGGCAAATGCTTGTCACGGCTTCGGTGGCATACCTCTATCCGATGGTCCATATTTTCAATGACTCTGAGACATAATTGAGGTTCAATGTCGTTAATGTGCCGAATTATCTCATCCTTTAGCTCTTGAATTGTTCTTGGCTTATTACCGTACACTTTTTCTTTTAAATATCCCCAAAGAAAGAAGTCCAACGGTGTCAAATCACATGATCGTGGCGGCCAATTAACATCGCCACGACGTGAGATAACACGGCCATTGAATTTCTCGCGCAAAAGAGCCATTGTTTCGTTGGCTGTGTGGCAAGTGGCACCATCCTGTTGGAAGCACATATCGTCCAGGTCCATATCCTTAATTTCTGGCCACAAGAAGTCCGTTATCATCTCGCTATAGCGAACACCATTCACGGTAACTGCTTGGCCGACCTCATTTTCGAAGAAGTACGGCCCGATGACGCCGCCAGCCCATAAACCGCACCAAACAGTCACTCTTTGTGGATGCATCGGCTTTTCAACAATCACTCGTGGATTCTCATTTGCCCAAATGCGGCAATTCTGCTTGTTAGCGAATCCACTGAGGTGAAAGTGTGCCTCGTCGCTGAAGATGATTTTCTTTGTAAAGTCGCCATTCACTTCTGTCTGTTTAACCAACCATTCGGCGTATTGACGACGCTTGAAATGGTTAGTAGGCTTCAGCTCTTGAGTCAATTGAACCTTGTAAGCGTGTAAATTCAAATCTTTATTCAAAATTCGCATCAGTGATGTTCGTGAGATGTTCAATTGTTGGGCACGACGACGAGTCGAGGTTGACGACTCTTCTGCCACCCTATCGCGAACAACAGCAATGTTTTCCGCAGAACGAACTGGGCGAGCATGCACAGGTGTTTTCACAGACCCGGCTTGCTGAAATTTGGGCACAATTCTACCGATTGTGGACACATTTGGGCGATTATGCTGACCAAAAAAATCACGAAGTGCACGAAATGTATTTTGATTTGAACGCCCATTTTCGTAAAAGGCTTCAACAATCTTAACGCGCTGCTCAATTGTGTACCTCTCCATGGTTGAATTTGTCAAACACTGAAACAAAGGAATGTCAAATTAAGTTGGGCAAAAGAACTTGACGTTAAGGTGTGACTCACAATTAACATCGTGCATTATGATTGGACCACCCTTTATATGCCGAAGCGTCTTGTGTTTGAATTTCATTGTTATTTCATAGTAAATGGAGTTCAAAGTACAAATATTAATATTCTTTCAAATAGTGATGACTTTTCTTCGAGTAGTGATGAAGATTTTGTGCCTGAAGTTGAAAGTGCTTTTGAAGAGTGGAATTCAAGTGTATCAGATAAAGAAGGTGATAATGCACCTGGGGATTCAGGGGTTAACGATTCCTTATTTGTTTCCAGGAACACCAATTTTTTTTTTTTTTCAAAAACCAAGCGAATCGAAGATTTATTTTCAACTATTTAGGTTGAACTCTATTTCGAGCAATTACGTCCAAAGAAACTTTTCAATATGTTACAAAAGTTTTACGTTTCGACAACCCAGGCAATCGTAGAAAAAATCAACAGATGGTAAGAAATAAATTTGCGCCTGTGGGCAATTTGTGGGACAAGTATGTCGAATTGCAGCCCCTATATTACAACCCATCCCCATGCATGACTAGTGACGAGCGATTACTCGGCTTTCTTTGCAGGTGCTCATTCAGGCTATACGTGCCGAATAAATCTGAAAAATACGGCTTGAAGTTTTGGGTTTGCACTTGTACAATATTACAATGGACAACTTTTTTTCCTCCTACGATTCAGCGCAAAATTTCGCTACAAAAACATTTGACAATGGTTGGCACGGTCAGAAAAAATAAGTAAAGTATGTATACCCTAAAAATTATAATTAGTAAAAAAGCAACCACTGTTCCAATCCACATTTGCTTTTTCAGGACTCTATAATACTTGTCTTATCTTCTTCTTCTTTTCCTTTTTCCGGCGTTGTTATGGTCAGAAGTGTAGGACCATAACCTTCCCACTTAACTGCATTCCTACTGGTCCGCTTGTGGGGTCCGCCGGTTTGACCTCAGAAAGTAGCGGCAGGCTTCCCGGTTTGGGATTACTTCATCGCTGAGGCCAATCAAATGCTGGTGTTTTTGCATTTGTTTGCATCAATTGTTTTTCGGCCTGCCGTTTTTTTTTTTTTTTTTGTGACACGGGCATGCTCCAGATTTTTTTGTTTGATCTTACTCTTACAACACCGGTGATCTCCAGTCGTGTCAGCCCACTGATTTGCATGTATACTTGTGGGGCAGTTTAATGGTGGTATATGTGTCCCTAGGCTCACCTTGGTGTTTTCAAAATTGCCTAGATGTGATTTTTGTTTACCTTTGTTTTAGTCGCCTTTTACGACAAGCGAGAGGTATCGCTGCAGGGATATTCTTAACCCGTCCCTGCACGGAACCTATAATACTTGTCTTATATACCAGTTAAAAAGATAAGAGAATTGTCGTCCAAAGCACAATGCATCATGGTGTTGATATGGCACCTGAGAATAGAAAGATCCCAGAAATTGTGTAGTTTTGTAACAAACTAAAAGGGGGCGTTGACAATGCTGAGAAAATACTATCCGGCTTCAGCACAAAACGAAAAAAAATCCAGGGTATCAGACATCGAGAGGAAAGCAAAGCCGCAAAAAAATTTTACATGACCTGGGTATCGAATTGACAATAGATTACATCTCGAAGAGATCAAGAGCACCTCGTTCCTCATCTTCTCTTCAGATCTGCTAATCCCGAGAGTGAATATTCAAGCACGCCTGCAAAAAAAAAAACATTTTTATCACCCCAACCAAAAAAGAGTTAACGATGTGCGTTTTGCATGAACGAAAACACAACTTGTCTGCTTGAACGCGGCAAAAATATTTGCAAAACAGGCACAATCGTAATGTGTGTGTTTAATGCCCTGAAAATGTTTCAAAACCATCTAGAATTACTACTATTTCGATTTATTTTCGGTTTTCAGATAAATCGTATCGTAAACTATTATTTTTTTTTTGAAGAAATTTTCACTTTTGTATTATCTTCTATAATAAAATATATGAAGGTCGAGAATGACTCTAAACGTAAGATTAGTCCTTTTTTCAACGTAGGTTTATGGTTAAAAAAAGAAAAAACAAGAGCTTTTCCAGTCGAACAATTGAACAACTCGTGGACAAACAAAATGACCGTATTTATTTAACCCAAAGGTGATACGAAAATTTAAACCTTCAATTAGCCACCAGAAATCAAGCTCCCCCGTTTGTAAAGGTTTTTCAGCTTTGACGACCAACGGACGATCGCCGCTTGTGTTTTTCGATCGTATCGTCAGGGCGAATGCGAAGGCGAAGCGACGGCGATAATGTTTCCAAAGGAGCCTTAAAGCCTTAGACAACCAATCATTTCGGTGAAAGAAAATGGATCTTCCAATGAGATTCCACACCGGCACACAAAGTTATCTAAATACGTCTTGCTTTATTTCATCGGAACAATGGATCCCACAATCACCGAATGTAAATTCACATGACTTTTCCATATGAGGCATTTTATAATCATAAAAAACTCCTTTTCCGTGAATGGAAAGTAAGTCCATAGGCTTATGTGCTTGTAGCGTAGAACGGGTTTGTCGAGCGACTTAAGGTCACAGTTCGAGTTAAAATACAATCATTTTTCAACATTTTTCTTCTGCACGTCGATAAAATTCGATGTCAAATAATGTCGTAGGCTCCGATGGCCCTTTGTGCAACCGGGATGAGCATTTTGAATGTGCTTAGTCTTTGCCTTAATCGAAATAGCGTTGAAAATTACGATCAGTGTGTTTAATTTATAAATTATAGAAACCACTAGAAAATGAATTATATAAAAAAATCATTTGAACTTGTTTAGTTGTTTTGGCATGGCATTTCGTGCAGGGTTCTTTCTCTATAAGCAATCCGTATTATCCACAAACTCACGTTAAACTGGTTTATTCTCCTAACTGAAAACGTTCAAAGGTTCAAACGTTAGAATATAAAAATTAAAAAAAAACCTGAAATAGACCCACGCCAACCGAACTTTTCGATCTACGCTGGTCTTTAAGGATAATAAGTGTTGAGTAGAAGAGCATATTTTATTTAACAGCGACAAAATGTAATCGTAAACGTAAATGTGGCTTAATCATATCTCTTCCATTCACCAGTTGGTCACTGCATCTTGCGTAATTGAAAACACATCTTTAATAAGAGATTCTGGAATTTATGGAATAATATTTCTCCAAGGTACTAGTCATAAATTAATTGAACGCTCGTGGGGCTTGAATTAAATTAATTTATTAATTAATTAAAAACAACTTAATCAAAAATTAATATGGAAAAGAGAACCGAAAGCAGTTAGCAACTATTAACATGAAAAACATCACACTTATCATAAAAGCCGCATTGAACGCAAGCCGACATTCATTACGGACTGGCTGCTTGCTTTGGCCGATAACCGTACATGGAGTTAATGTAAACTATAAGTAAAAAAATAACCAAAAGGACGAGATGTGATCAGAGAAGTTCATAAATTATGTCGATGCGATAGTGGCATTTAATACCTGAATGAATACAGAATTTTATTGCAACATAAAGAAGTAATGGCTAAAAACGAAAATAAAAGGAAAAAGGACGACAGAGAAGAATTTTCTCACAAGCTATAGGTCAAGTTCAGGATTTTTAGCAGCGAAACCATGAAATTATACTTCAAGGGATAATTGCTTCAAATTTCAAGTAAGACAACACGAACACATTGTGCTTCGCATCTTCGGTTCATTTGAGGCTGGTCCACCATGTTGTCGGTCTTCCACTCCGACAAGCTGAACCCTATTGCAAAAAACCACAAAACAAAAAAGTCGGCAAAAAGCATGGCTGCACTCGAAACGATGTTTTTTGTGAGATGAAAATTGCATGTTATTAAGTGAAGGGTGGATTGTTCTATGTTCCGTCGGTAGGATCTTGTTCGATTCGCTTGAACATGGTCTGGACATGATTGCTGTTTCAGGATAATCATGTTTCGTTTGTAGGTCTACCAAAAACAAGGTAAAGAGGAAAGTATTCATTCAAGGATAATTATAATGTTTTGTATCTAACGTTGTTCATTGAATGGTTGATTATAAATGTTTTGAAATATTTGCTGCGCTTTCGTCTTGCAGTTTGGTAAATGGCTAGCTTAAAAGGATAATTCTATGGTTGATTTGGCTGGCAGGAAATAGCTCGTCCTTGACCACACTCTGGCATGGGAATTTAGAGCGTGAAACATTGTTTGCATAGGTGATTCAGTGTTGGAGGGAATTCTCCCGTCGACATGCGATCGATATTAACGCTCGAGTATTCTAAAACTGATGTCCTGTTTTTTGTTTTTGGTCATGGAAGTTACAAAAAAAAAATGTTTTTTATAGATCGGCATATGAACTGTTTCGAAATTCGTCTTCAGGTAATGACGGCGATTCCTGTTTTACGCCTTTGTTTAGATGGAGAAAATATATAATTTAACTGTGTAAGTAGGTACCGCATACTTAACCGTTTCCGATTCCATAGACGTCTACATACATTTACCACGAGTTACTAGAGTTAGGTCACTAGGATCCGTTTATAGAAATCTGAACAACACATCAATTGAAACCCTTAGACCATCTACGAATGCGTCGATTTGTTAAATGGTTTATTTATTTTATTTATTTATTTATTAATGGCATAATGTACAGATAAGACAACATAGTCTTTTAAAGATGTACAAACTTTATGTATGTGTATTTAGACTGACACAATTATTTAGTACAAAATTAACATTAAACAAGAAATAAATATACGAAAAATAGATAAAATAAAGGAAACTTATGCAAATAATTAATAATAATATACAATAATTAGATGAAAGTGAGTTATTATTCGTAGCGGTTATTAGCGAAAAAATTTAAAACTTTACGTTTAAAATCATTTGAGTTATTCGTTAACTTGATGCATAGGGGGAGTGAGTTCCAAAGTTGAACGGCATGTACAAAAAACTGGCGGCTACTTGCCATGTATTTGTGTCTCGGCAATATAAGATGTAGGGATCGATAGCTTATTGCAAAATTGATTTTTCGGTATAGATACGTCGGTTCTTTTGTGGTCATAATTTTATGTAATAATAAAATAGTTCGATATTTTAATAGTTCTATTAAAGGGCAATCAGCTATTTTTCTTGTATATTCGGAAATGTGTTCATATCTTCTTATGCCATATACATACCTTGCACAACAGTTGAATGCCACTGTCAGTTTTCTTTCGGAATCGTAGTCCATATTCGAAAATAGTTCACAGCCATATAGGATAATTGGCAAAATATAAGTCGTTATAAGTTTACGTTTGACATTTACTGGTAAGAATTGAGCTGTAGGGCTCAGTCCACGGAGAGCGCCATAAACTTTGGAGGTGACTTTGTTTATGTAGAGGCTCCAGCTAATATTGGAAGTGAAGTATATACCTAGGTTCTTAAAATTATCGACAAATTCAATTGGAGATCCATCCAACTGCAGTGCGAGGATAGTGAATGGTTGTCGACTTCTGTTCAAGATTAATGCTTTCGTCTTTGTTGGATTCAGACCTAATCTATTAGCTTTAGACCACATATGGACCTTATTTAGTTCACTTGTTAAGTGATTTACTGCCTGAGAGTAATGTGGTCTAGGAAACATAAAATATATTTGAACATCGTCAGCGTAGATGTGATGATTGCAGTACATAAAACATTTCGAGATGTCATTAATAAAACAAGAAAATAGAAGAGGACCTAGGTTAGAACCCTGTGGGACACCTGACGTAACTGACAGACGTGCAAAACAATTACCATTAAAGTACACATATTGCGAACGGTTAGAGAGATATGAGTTGATTAGTTTACAGGAGGACATTTGAAACTGAAATTCTGTGCCTATGAGAAGTCCAGGAATAGCATTTTTTCCCACCATATCACGGTCAAAAGCGGCCCGAATATCATCAGACACTTTAAGTAAAGCAGTTGTGCAATTGTGCTTAGCGCGAAAACCCGACTGAAACTCAGTGACTAGGTTCGAGCGAGCCAGATGTTTTTTTTATTTGTTGACTCACAATACATTCAAATACTTTACTAAGGAATGGAAGTAAGGCTATAGGACGATATTTGATTTTCCTGGAAGTAGATGCTTTGGGTAATGGTATAATTTTTGCTATTTTCCAACTATCAGGAAAAATTTAAGTAGTGAGAATGGTGTTGAACATATATGTAATGGGATGGAGCACGAAAGGAAGTAATATTTTTATAAAGTCCGGATGAATGTTATCCGTTCCTTTTGCCTTCGATTTTACACTAAATATACAATTACCAACAGAAAATTCGTCTACACAAGAAAAGGAGAAAACATTGGATCGATTGCAAGACGGACTGAAAAGGGCTAGTGCAGGTGACACATTTGATACAGTTGGTACATTGAATGGGCGATGGACGAAATTAGAGTTTAATGCGTTTACATCTATTTTGTGCGTTATTGACTCTTTATTTGACTGAATGCCAATCTGGCTAATGTTTTTCCAGAAACTGGAGCTTGAATTACAGTCCCTAAACTTAGTTTTATAATACAGCCTCTTGTTTTTACGAATAAGGGACGTAACAGAGTTGCGTAATTTTTTAAACTCATTGTAAATCGATGAGCATCTGTATATTTTCCATCTTGAATATAATAAGTCCCGAGACTTCATAAGAGATATAATCTCCTGTGTTAGCCAAGGAAAGCGTGATTTTTTTCTTTTAGTTACTACAGGTACATGTTTTTCAAACAAACTAACAATACATTTAGTAAAAAAGGTCACTTGCAGGTTAACATCATTTGACATATAAAATGGTGACCAGTCAATACATACATGACTCGAATAGAGCAGGTACATTGGTGGCTGTAAAGTTATAATATTGCACCTTTTTGTCTTTTGCAGGATGCGAGTACACATTTAGTGTAATAAATATTAGATCATGGAATGAAAACGCGGGTACAGAGAGTTGGTCATAGAGAAGTATAAGATTTTTGTTAGATGTTAAGCAGATGTCAATTAAAGACGGGGAACAATTAGGTTTGAAATGTGTGGGTTGCGTGGTATTAGCAAAAAATAAGCCGAGCTCTTAAATTGTCTGTTTTTTTGGTTTAGTATGTTAAGATTGAAATCGCCACACACAATCACATCTGTATATAGAGGTGTAAACGTTTCCAGTACATTGTTAATAAGACTGCAGTTAGCTACATGTGGGGGCATGTAAATGCATCCAATCAGTATTTTAGCACCACTAATAATAGCTTCAACAAATACGTATTCAATAGAATCACCTGCAGATGACATTTTTATTATGCAAAATTTTATCGAATTTTTAATGTATATACCTACACCTCCACCTACACTTTTTTCTCTATCGGCCCTAACCAATCGAAAAGAATTAATTTTGAAAAGATTAGAACACATTTCCGGCTTTAGCCACGTTTCAGACAGACAGACCACATCAATTTTATTATTATTTAAAAGATACCGCAAGTCATCGATCTTATATTTTAAACTTTGCACATTCAAATGACAAATATTATTGTTGTGGGGTCGCTAAGCAATTCGTCATCAAATTTGATATTTTCAATGAATCACTTTATTGGATGGACCAGATTCACGAAAAGCCAAATTATCTCAAAAAATCAATGAATGATGCGGATTAAGTGTGCGTTGCAATGAATTAAAAGCGTAATTGAACCACCTTTTTTCCCAATATTTAATGAATTGTCCCTGGACCACCTTTGGTTTCAGCAGAATGGCAACAATTGATGTGTACGCAATTTTAGGATCGCATTAATTCGATGAGAAGAGAAATTGATTGGTCATCGAGATCATGTAAGGTCTGTGCTAATAACCCAGTGACAGTTCAAGACCTCAAACACAAAATTCAAACTGAAATTACTACCATTGATCCACTTATTATTATTAGTTTTATTGTTGTTATTAGCCTGTGCTGGAACGGGTTAAGAATATCCCTGCAGCGATACCTCTCGCTTGTCGTAAAAGGCGACTAAAACAAAGGTAAACAAAAATCACATCTAGGCAATTTAGAAAACACCAAGGTGAGCCTAGGGACACATATATCACCATTAAACTGCCCCACAAGTGTGCATGCAAATCAATGGGTTGACACGACTGGAGATCACCGGTGTTGTAATAGTAAGATCAAACAAAAAAAAATAAAAATCTGGAGCATGCCCGTTTCAAAAAAGGAGGGGAAGAAAGAAAACGGTCAAACCGTAGCATTATGGAAAAGAACGCTAAAAGGAAAAGCACTACCCTGCCAGGCACTACTAATTGTCGTGATCCTGGGACGAGCAGCAATGCTCGGGTCAGAGCTATAGGATTTCCGGGGGATAGCAAAGTAATGCAACGGCGTAAGCCACACTTTAGAGTCGCGAGTTGGAACGTTGGAAGCATGAGTGGTCGCAGCTATGAGCTTGAAGAAATGATGGTTAGAAGGCGAGTAGACATCCTGTGCGTACAAGAGTCGAAATGGCGAAACACTGGTAATCGGTCACGTTTCTTGGACGTTAAAACAAAAGCCTACAAGATGTTTTACTATGGATTGGAACAAGGAAAAAACGGAATCGCCATGGTGAGGTGTAAGCGCATATGCCCCTCAAGTAGGATGCGAACAAAAAGAAAAAGATGCATTCTGGCTAGATTTCCGCAACCTTGTCAAAATCATCACAAAGGAAGAGCTTTTGTTTGTTGGGGGAGATTTAAACGGACATGTCGGGAAGACAAGCAAAGACTATGAAGACTACCAAGGAGGGCTGGGATACGGCACCAGGAACTATTCAGGTGAAGATATCCTAAACATGTGCAAGTCGTACGGTCTTGTAGTGCTAAATACCATGTTCGTCAAACAAAGCCGGCACCTGATCACTTATAGCAGCGGCGGAAATGAAACTCAAATAGACTATCATTTGGTATCCAGTTTCATGAAGCCACGAGTTAAAGATTGCAAAGTGATCCTGGGAGACGCGATCGCCCCCTCAACACCGTCTCCTCCTGACTGAATTTTTTATGGAGGCGAGTAAGAAGTCAAAGCAGCAAACGAAGGTGTCTGAGAGAATCAAGTGGTATAAGCTGGATAAAGGAAAAGGCGAAGCTTTTATTACCAACATGAAAAACTACCTCTCTTCCATTATCGATGAGGTCGGTAATGAGGAGTGCAGAGCACAAGACATGTGGGATTCGCTACAACAATCTGACCTGGAGAAAGCCAAATCACTGCTCGGAACATCTAAAGGCCCCTGCCAACACGCAAAAGAAACCTGGTGGTGGACAGACGCTTCGCAGTGATACACGAAAAGAAAATGGCTTTCCAAGCTTGGTCAAAGTGCTCTTCTATTAATAGAGAGGAAAAAGCTCGCCGTGAAAAGGTATATAGATATTGCAAAGGTATCGCGAAGAAAAAGTGCGCCGAATTCAAAGCGAAAAGCATGGAAGGCCTCTATCAGGAGTTGGAAGAAACATCGTCTTCCGCGTCTGACAGGAACCAGGCTACCCAGGAGCTTCGACAAAGCAATTTGAACAAAGGAGCAAATATCTTTAAGATAGCCGCCCAGAGAAGAAGAAATGCTCAGGAGATTCGTTTCCCAAAATTTATTAACAATGCTGAAGGCCAACTCCTTGTGGAAGACGAAAAAATTCTCCACAGATGGCGACAGTATTGCGAGGAACTTCTGAACGAACAGTTTCCCCGAGTGTACTTTCCAAGAGCCGCCCCGAATTATGCCGAAATATCCGACATCACAGTCGAAGAAGTTCAGTACGCGGTTAAAAATTCCAAGAAAAGAAAAGCTGTTGGGCCGGACGGGATACCATGTGAGTTCTGGAAAAAGATGGGAGACATCGGGTCTAGATGGCTCATGGTTCTTTTCTCCAAACTTATGAGAGGCGACATTATGCCTAATCAATGGAGGGAAAGCTATCTTCATCCTTTGCACAAAGGAAAGGGTGATACGCGAAATTGTGATAACTACCGTTCTGTCAAGCTGATGTGGCGCTCCATGAAGATCATTGAAAGGGCATTAGATAGCCGACTGCGGAAAATAATACGACTATCTGATGACCAGTGCGGGTTTGTCTCGGGTAAATCAACGACAGATGCAATCCAAAGTATAGGGGTCATTATGGAAAAACATCGTGATTCTTCAAAGGACTTGCATATGATGTTGGTTGATTTAGAGAAGGCCTTTGACCGGCAACCAAGAGATCTTTTATGGGTAGCGCTAAGACAAAAAGGAGTTCCAGAAACCTACGTGCGAGTGATCATGGACATGTACAAGAGAGCAACGACAAGAGTAAGATGCATCGCAGGAGTCACCGAAGAGTTCGCAATCAAAGTCGGTGTACACCAAGGGAGCGTCCTCAGCCCACTGCTCTTTATAGCAGTCCTTGATTGCTTGCGGTGCCGTGAAATAACGCTGAGCGAAATAACACCGAATTCTCAAATTCTGCCTTATATCACTTTATGAAAGCGAAATAAGACCGACTTTCAAATTTGGCTTTATTTCGCTTTCATATAGAGAAATAAAGCCGAGCATTGTTTGTGAAATAAAGCCGAATTTCTGAGATAAAGCGAATGTCTTCTGAAATACTTAGAATTTATATCTTTCTGTTGACAAATATAAATGTTATATTTTACAACATATCTAAAAAATAAATGAAGTAGTTAGAAAAAAAAACGAATTTTTAATACGGTTATATTTTGACTGTTGATATAGGCGCCTGCCTGACGAAAAGCACCTACCCCGAGCGGAGCAACGAAGTTGCGTGAGCGGGACCTGCCGCATACGAAAAGAGAGTTTAAATCCCTTAATCCCGCGAAGCGGGCCACCCAGGTCTGTTACATTTCATTAAAATAAGCCCTAGAGTTTTATTATAAGTATAGATATAGATAGATGTACATACTGTTTCGCTATTTGTTCAACTATTTTCGGGTTTTTTTTTTCTGTTTTTATCTGTTACCTAATGGCGTGAAAACCGCTGGACAGATTTTAATGAATTTTAACAGTACTTGAGTGGCCCGCTTCGCGGGACTAAGGGATTTGAACTCTCTTTTCATATGCGGCAGGTCCCGCTCACGCAACTTCGTTGCTCCGCTCGGGGTAGGTGCTTTACGTATGCAGGCGCCTATATCAACAGTCAAAATATAACAAAACAAACGTTCAAATCAAAGCGAAATAAAGCCGACTCGCCTTTATTTCACACTTGAAAGCGAAATAACGCCGAATCATAAAATTCGGCTTTATTTCCAACTATCAACGCGAAATAACGCAAATTCGGCGTTATTTCGCTCGGCGTTATTTCACGGCACCTATGCTTGCTTGAAGGAAAAGTGACGGACCCCAATGTGCACCAGCTATTCTTTGCTGACGATGGAGCCATTATAAGTGATGATCAGGCGTCCCTACAACGAGCACTTGATGTGTGGGTGGACATTTTTGAGGGACACGGGTATCGTATTAGTTCAAAGAAGACAGAGTATCTGTGCTGCCCGTTCTCTGACCCTCATCAGCCTATTCCAGACATTTACTTGAATGGAAGAGTACTTCCCAAGTGTGAAAAGTTTAAATATCTGGGATCTATGATTAATAAAGAAGCAACTTGTGATGACGACATCAACCATCGCGTAAGCGTAGGGTGGATGAAGTGGCGGGAAAACTCCGCCATCTTCTGTGATCGAAAAATGTCCCCTAAGCTGAAAGGAAGGCTCTACACTTCAGTTATACGTCCGGCGCTCACATACGGTTCACAATGTTGGACAATGCAAAAAAAAGTATGAGGGCAAATTAACGGCAGTTGAGATGAAGATGCTTCGCATGACAGCGGGAGTAACAAACCGTGACAGAATTAGAAGTTCAAAGATCCGAGGAAGCCTCCACGTAAAAGAAATCATCACAAGAAAGATAGAGCGCGACCGACTCAGTTGGTATTGCCATGTTCAAAGGCTACTTTCTGAGGTCAAACCGGCGGACCCCACAAGCGGACCAGTAGGAATGCAGTTAAGTGGGAAGGTTATGGTTCCTACGCACTTCTGACCATAAGGAAAAGAAGAAGAAGATGCCACCCCTCATCTTCCCCAAGGGATTTGAGTCCGTACTCCAGCACCAAATTCAAAATAAGTGGTGAGTTGGCGTCTCGTTGCTCCAGCACTTCACAAATCTGGAATGCTCTAGATAGGGCGCTTCCTACTTTAACTCGCCCTTTTTTCCTTTTAGCCATATAATTTCAACACTTTTTTCGCGATTTCAACCCATGCAAGGACATGATACATTCCCGACTTCTATGACTTATAAAGTCATACGCCTTTTTCAAATCCACGAATAGTTGATGGATTGGACACTTTTGTGGAATTGCTTTCTTAAAAAAAAAAAAAAAATGTTGTGTAGAGAAAATTTGGTCACACATCGAGTCGTTCCTCCTGAAACCACCCTAGTGCCCTCTGCTTATTTCGAGCCCATGTAGTTTCTCTGTTAATTCCTTCCCTGAACATTTTATTCATTCCGATGGTATTAGGTCGACTCCTGCGGTCTTGTTATTCTTGAGTCGATGGATTGTTTCCTTTACTTCCTCGATGGTTGGCAGTTCTACCTGTGTCCCAACATTTCCCTGCAACTCTTTTGTTGTCCGAAACGAGTTCCCCATTATCGTCGGCTATAAAACCTGATCGTGCTTGGCATCCTTTTCGTACAGCGTTTATCCCTGCCCTCGTGTTTTTAATAAATAGGATTATTGATTTTGTCCTGCTATTGACGCAGTGTATGAGGGTCTTTGGGCTTTCCAGCGTCTCTTTTTGTTGGCGTGCATATCGCTTTATTTTCTAGTTATTTTACGTTGAAATCCCCGAGTATGATTTTCACTTTTAAGTATGAGAAATTGTCAAATATTTTATCCTATATTCTGTACGTTCTGCAAAATGTTGTTACTGATAAAATATCCTGTTTCAAGAATATGGGTATCCGCACCGCTACGAAAGAAAGTATAGCCATCCCTCAACACCGTTTGAAAGTTGAACTTCTGCTCCCACGTTGAGTATTGATTGTATCTGGTCTGTACAGGCTTCGTACATTCCACGAGCCTATTCTTAATTTGTGTTCATTTCATGGATGCTCTCCCTTGGATAGTTCCCACCCGGAGACCCGATCGGAATCGGATGTGGAATACTTTACCCATGAAGACCAGCCTTATTCAATATCAAGGTGTGTTAATGATTTTTGGGTTTGATGTATTGATGTAGTGAAGTATAATAAGTGTGTGTAGTGCACAGTCATCAGATCTGCGCCTACCTCTTCCATTTGCTTCATTGGCCAGAAATCCATTAGGAAACAGTCGGATCTCGAGCTACAGATATATTCTAACCCTTATCCCGCTGGGCGGAATTGATGCACTTGTTATTCAAGAAGTGATTGATCATTTTGAGCTTCGTGTGATCGCCTGCAAATAAAACGGTTCGCACATGAACGATAGTGTGCCAAATACCGAACTTTATTAATCAATAAAGATCAATATCGGTTCCAAAAAAAGTGTGTGTGAGCTGTTGACTACCCCTATGTTATTTAAACGATCTAAAACCTATGAATAGTTCAGAATTTAATATGACGCTGTGTAATTATAAAATGATAGTCTATCAAACAAGAATAGGACTGAAACACGTGATCGAAAGAAATAGTTTTACCACTATTTATCCTTTGCAAAGCGTCCTCCCTAAAGGATCAATAAACCATACGGTAAGAAATTATTCTATAATATATTAGTGCGAAAATGAGTTGAATTTCTAAAAAAATCGATTGATTTCGTTAATATACTACGAAAAAAACGAAAATTCGTCGTGTGTCTGGGAAAAAAATATGCGATGTTTACGGTAAAAAAGCTTTATTACGTGTAACAACATCTAGGTGGTTTGCTAGCTTGCGTTCGGGAAATTTCGAAGTGAAAGGTACACCTCGTCCCGGTTGACCTTCCGTGGAAAAATTGACGAAATATTGCAAAAAAATCCAAGGACATCATCCTTTAACCCTTATGTGTGTGACGAGGTACCCGGGTACCTTTTCAATTTTCAAAGATCGAACTTTATGTTTTGCGAATATTTTTACTAACAATAAGTTTGTAGACCGAATAGGAAGGTCTCTGTTTACCAAAAAACTGTAAACACCTTAATCCGTGTGAAAAGGTACCTGGGTACCTTCGTATATTAGGAACGTATTTACTGACCTATAGCAATGAATATCGCCTGAAAATCAAAAAGAAAAATGCAAATATAACTCTCTTTTTGTTTTTTTATTTTATAGAAAAAATATTTTTTTTATTCAGTTCTTTGAAAACAGGTATTGCATGTTGCCTCGGTTACTGAATGTTCATCGCAAATAGGTCGAGAACAATTGTTACAGGCTTTTCTTGTTTTCGTCTGCTTTTGTTTCATGCTTTTACACATAAAGCAACTCCACACGACAGCAATGCGACCACTTGCGTCTCGTTTGCGTGAGCTTGAAGCCCCAGCCAATGCAATGGAAAGCGTGTTTTGTCCGAGTATGTCCTGTATTGCTTAACGAATGTGTGGTTTTGATGTTACGAATGGATTTTTAGCTCGCTCTGTTATATTTTCTTGACAGAGCTGAAGGCTTAGCTCCTTCAAAAACTTCCTTCTCCTGTCAGTGGAGGAAAATATAGGGTTGTGTTCCATGTAAATAATATAAGAAGCTAATGCTGCTATATCAACTATATTATACAACAGAGCCAAAGGCCATCTGTTTGTCTTTCGTTTTGTGGTGTATTCTCCTAGCAACTTATCCATATTATCAACGCCACCTTTGGTTTTGTTATAGTAGGATATAATCTCGGGTATCGCAGTTTCGGTATTTTGAACACTAGGAGAAGTATGCATTGTTGAAAGCATTACAACAGCTAGTCAGTACGTGAGCCATTTGCATTGAAGTGAAAAAGTTGTCAGTTGTCACATTTCTCCCAGAGTTTTTGTATTTGCTGACAAGGTCCAAAACTATTTTTTCTCCTACATTTGTCTGGCGTTCTTCTCCAACTAGTTTTCCCGTGTATATTTGCCCATTGAGTGGGTACGAGTTTGATGCATCACAAGCCCAAAATATTTTTATGCCATACTTTTCAGGCTTCGATGGCATATATTGCGTAAAACGAGTACGCCCCCGACATCCATAGAGTTGCTCATCGACCGTTATGTAATCATGTGGTTTATAATTCCTCTCCAAATTTGACAGCAACATTGTCCAAACGTCGCGAATTGCAGCCGCTTTGTCAGTTGATAAACGAGTTGGGCGAGTAACATCGTTATCAAATCGTATAAAGCGCAAAAACATTCTAAATCTGTCCGGCGACATTGATGCGCGAATCAATGGAAAATGGTCCGGTTTCTATTTTTCTATAGTGTTCTATATTTGACTTATAAACTCCACAACAAATCAAAGTTCCAAGATAAGCGTCGAATTCCTGCTCAGTAAATCTTTTAAATATTTTTTTTTAGGTACTTTATTTGAATTTACACACTTGTCTTCTTGTAACTTGTTATATGCTTCTGTTACTTTTAACCCTTTTCTATTCGTTTCTCGCAAAATTATATCACAAATATCTTTAGATAAAATACCTTTGAAAATGTCCTTTGCAGTAAATAACTTGCTGAAGTTAGCTGCTCCACCCCGCTGGCGAACAATGTTGCGACGAAATGTTTGTGTTTCTGGGAAAGGATCTGCTTGCCAACGAGTTCCGTATTTTCCAATGAACCCAACCGTATGTTCCTCCACGCTCTCATCTGAATCGGACGTGTCTGCTTCATATTCAATATCAGGCTCTTGCTCAACGTCTGAAACTTCACCTTCTTCAGCTGTTGGAATATAATTTTCGTCATCTTCTTCTTCTTCTTTTCCTTTTTCCGGCGTTGTTATGGTCAGAAGTGTAGGACCATAACCTTCCCACTTAACTGCATTCCTACTGGTCCGCTTGTGGGGTCCGCCGGTTTGACCTCAGAAAGTAGCGGCAGGCTTCCCGGTTTGGGATTACTTCATCGCTGAGGCCAATCAAATGCTGGTGTTTTTGCATTTGTTTGCACCAATTGTTTTACGGCCTGCCTTTTTTTTTTTTTTTTTTTTTTTTTTTTTTTTTTTTTTGTGACACGGGCATGCTCCAGATTTTTTTGTTTGTTGTTTGCATGCACACTTGTGGGGCAGTTTAATGGTGGTATATGTGTCCCTAGGCTCACCTTGGTGTTTTCTAAATTGCCTAGATGTGAGTTTTGTTTACCTTTGTTTAGTCGCCTTTTACGACAAGCGATAGGTATCGCTGCAGGGATATTCTTAACCCGTCCCTGCACGGAAAATATAATTTTCGTCATCAGATGCCTCAAATACACCTTCATCAGTTGCATTTTCGCAAAGCAATTCCCGAATATCTTTAGAATTATATCTTTGACTACGCACACGTATTGCCCCACTAAAACTTGCTTCGGTAATATCCATTTCGATCTTTAGTTTTCGATAAGTCAAATCACTAACACTAAATTATTATCAACGATAAAAAAAAAATCAATAAAGTTAAACTTTTTGTTTTCAATTTACGCACTTCCTGTGATTTATGTATTTTGTCCAATGAGTTCTTATCTCTACTGAATTGACTTCTATGCGTAGAAACGACTAGCAAAATAAACTCAAATAACCAATAGCAGTTTTTTCAAAGCATACTATATTATTTCGATTTTCAAATGATTTCCGTTACATTTTTCTCAGAAATAAAAATCTAGATGACTAGCCGTATATGTATGTATATCCCGTTTATATGCATAGCCTAAATTTCCATAACCTTGGTTTATATGCTGAAATCCGATCTAACCGAGCTGAATGAGTGCAGTCGGGTCAATTTTAGTACATTTCAACCAACCCAGGCATATACATACATAAGCGGTCGATGTTTGGCGGGACCTGGCATCGATAGTGCATATAAACGGAACTTAACCCTGGATGGTTAACCTTTCTGGAATCAATGAACAACTCTTTTATTTCTTTATGACTTATCCTCGATGTTCGTCGATTCGACGAAGGATAACCATCCAGGGTTAAAAAAAAATCCCGAATAAAATAAAGATCATAAATATGTTGTATTTGAACGATTTTATATGTAATGTAACATGAAAATATCAAACTAAGCATTAGTATTTATATGAAGGTACCCGGGTACCTTGTCACACGGATTAAGGTGTTATTTTCTTCACACACATAAGGGTTAAGCAGTCGTGATATTGCTAAGCACTAAACATTGACCATAAAATAGTTTGGATGCCGCATCAATTGACTGTGAATAAATTGATGGACCGATTCAGTCCATGTGAAACGAAACAACATTCCATTCGATTCCTTTTTTTTTTTTTTTTTTGTTATTCATTTTTGTTTTTTTATCCTAGACAAAAATGCTTAAAACTAGCTTAAACAACAACTGACATAAAATACCTTACTGACTCTATACGCACACTCTAAGGCAAATAGAACAACTTAAGGGTATGCCTTTCGGCCTTACGATTAACTTGTAATAATTAAAACAATTAAAATAAATAAACAATTTAGGCTAAGAAAAGTGATATTTTAAAAAAACTTAGCATCAGAAACTCTTTTTTTTTTTATAAAGAAACTTATAACTAATAATAACTTAACCCTACCTTAACTAAAATATTTATATATACATCTTTTTTTGTTTTCATTATTGTTTTGTAAGTTTTTTTTTTTTTTTGAATTTTTATTTTTATTTTTTTTAATCAAAGCTAAAACTAATCCAAACCTACGTGCCACCCTGGTCTGCTGTAGCATGCCCTTAACTACACTAACCTCTTCTAACCTACCCTAGTCTATGTAAGGCTGCCATTGGCATGTGGCAGGCTTTGCCTTAATCCATTCGATTCCTTATGTATAACGGGTGATGAAAAATGGGTTAGATGGAAAAGACAATATTGGATAAGGTAGGTGAAACGACATAAAGACTTCGAAGCGAGAATTGAGGCCCCATAAGCTTATGTTGCGCCTATGGTGGGATTAGAAGGGAATTATGCATTATGAGTTGCTGTTCCGGCTCAATCTCATTATAATCTGTGCTGTATGCAATTATCCAGATAGAAAGCCAGACCACATACATTTTTGACGATGCAGAAAAAATATAAAAAGCTTGGGTTCCAGGTCTTGCACATATAGATTATCATTTGTCTCAATTCTTTCGTCAAAAATCCCAAAAGTTCTGTACTGATGGAATTTTGAATTTGCCTGCAGGATGTAACTGTTAGTACTGTTAACATGTACTTGTAACAACTGCATACTTGCATTTTTACCTATTTATCTGTTATTATGAATTGTCTTGTCTTTTAATTTTATCATTACCATAGTTTATTATATGAAGAAATAAATTTTATTAGCCATTCTGAATAGAAAAGCTTTAATAAACTTTCAGGAAAGGTTTCTCTAAATCAAGGTCATATCCTAAGTGCTAACAAAAGCCCCTGACGATTATATAAGCAACTGATATGCTAATATTATAAATTGAGATTGTGAAATTTCAGGTGTCCAGTTTTGTTTAATGGGCATTTATAGTATACATAGCTCGTCTATCAAGGTGTTTCTGGATAAATTTTCTGTATTTTTGAATAGCCAAACGAATAGTAACATGGTTTTATTAGGCGATTTCAATATTGATTTACTTCAGAACTCGCCAATTGTGGATGCCTACCTTTCCACTTTATCATTCTTTGGATTTGAGTCCCTATTGAACCAATGTATCCGTACTAATTGTAATTCTAACCCTTGTTTGGATCATATATTTATTCGACAACACAGAAGTAATCAATTGAGTTACTTAACTGCAGTGTATGATCTTAAAATAACTGATCATTCCCTAACAATAAATCAGTTTGATCTCAACCTGCAAAACCGCAAGCAATCATATGTTTCTGTGCATCAGATTATAGATTTTGTTGCTTTACGGAGATTATTGTCTTTCGAGTCATGGCATTATGTTTATACTTCGGACGATCCATCCGCTGCCTTCGACCAATTTCTTTCTAGGCTTCAATATCACATTTCCAATTGTTTCAGAAAACAAAATCAGTAGAGGTAACAAATTTAAACGACTCAAGCCTTGGATAAATTCGCGCTTGTTGGAAAAAATACAGAAAAACAAACCAACTTCGTGTTCAAGTTACAAAACATCCTAATAATACAAGGCTAAAAACTTGATCCCATTGCACAAAAAAGGGTGAGACTGCTGTTGTAAACAATCACCGACCTACTTCACTGTTGTCAGTTTTCTCTAAAATCTTCGAACGAGGTTGTAAAAGTAGAATGTTATCATTTTTAGATAAAACTATTTTTTTCACAATTTTCAATTTGGTGTCAGACGCGGTAAATCTTTAAATTCATTAAATTTATTATTGGTTGGCTTAAAAGGATTATGGATTTTTAAATCGTAATTGTGACATTGAATACAGGATAGTGCGCGTGTTGAAAATACACCAGCAACCACAGTTATTATTTTTTGTAATTATATTTAAATTTTTTTTTTCGGTCCGTAACTAGTGCATTGCCATCACGCTTGGAGTAGCATCTCGAATTCAGTTTGTGTTAGGGTTATATTTTTTAATATTATCTCTTGAAAATGTCAATTCATGATAGCAAAAATTGGGAAAAGAATCTCATTGACAACACCTTTCCAATGCCAGGTTAGAAATGAACAGTGTTATGGGAGCCGAAACCCAAAACAATATAATCAAAATCCGTAAAGGAACATACATATGTCGTGACTTATTAAAATCCAACAGCCAAAATTATGTCGAACTCTGCTTGAGTCTCGGTTATAGCATAATAAGGGGGATTGAGAAAGCAGACAAATGGGCCAGGCGGAGGCCCCTGATATGGATAACAGAGCATCCCACCTGTCAATACTGCAAACGATAAGTGCCTTGTTACGCATTATATTACTCCTCGAAGCCAACTCATGGATCAAAAGGAGAAACTATGACAAGCACAAATTCCTGCAGCCAAGGTTAAAGTATGAGGGTGGTCCGATAAGTACCTAGTCTCAACGCCAGATGGCGCCAGTATCGCAAGAGTAACTAACTATCGTGTATAACATTCTAGTAGACGGCTACTGTCGAAATATCAGCCGGCTCGGACTCGTAGTTTTGTTTTGACCTCGTGTGGAAGCGGGAGTGTCCGCGGATTTTAGAAAAATGGAAAAAGAGCAATATCGGTCGGTGATTCGATTCTTGTTTTTGGAAGGGAAATCGCGCAGCGAAATCAAAGAGCGTTCGGATGCTGTGTACGGTGACTCCTCTCCTTCAATGGCGACTATCAAAAATTGGTTTAACAAGTTTCAACGTAGTCGCACGTCGGTTTTTGATGAGCCACGTCCAGGTGCTACCACGGAGGATAATGTGACAAAAATCCACGATCTCGTATTGGCAGACCGCTGATTGAAGGTGCGCGAGATAGCTGAGACAGTAGGCCTTTCAAGAGATCGCGTGGGTCCTATCCTGCATGAAATTTTGGGCATGAGAAAGCTGTCGGCGCGATGGTTGCCGCGTTGGCTCACTTCGGACAACAAGCGCAACCGTGAGACCACTTCAGAGCAGTGTTTGACGCTGTTTAAGCGCAATCCGAAGGAGCTTCTGTGTCGTTTCGTGACAGTCGACGAAACATGGATCCACAGGTACATACCAGAGACCAAGGAACAGTCGAAACAGTGGACTTCACCCGCTGAACGTGCTCGGAAGAAGGCGAAGACTGTACCATCGGCCGGAAAGGTGATGGCCACCGTTTTCTGGGATTCACAAGATGAGATCCACATCGACTACCTGGAGAAGGGCAAAACGGTCACAGGGTTGTACTATGCCAGATTATTGGGCCGATTAGACGCCGAATTGAAGAAAAAATGGCCCCACTTGGCGAGAAAAAAGTGCTCTTCCACCATGATAACGCACCGGCTCACACCTCCGCCCTCACGGCCAAATTGGTCGAATTGGGCTGCGAACTGCTGCCCCATCCACCGCATTCTCCAAATTTGGCCCCATGTGACGTATTTTTGTTTCCAAACTTGAAAAAATCACTCGCCGGCCAGAAATTTCAGTCAAATGAGGAGGTCATCGCCGCCACGGAGGCCTACTTTGCAGACCTCGAGAAAATGTATTTGTCAGACGGGTTAAAGAAGTTGGATCATCGCTGGGTCAAGTGTATCGAGCTAAAAGAAGACTATATTGAAAAATAAATCGCCATTTCTCCAAATTTTTTGTTTTTCTTTTGTAGGCTAAGTACTTATCGGACCACCCTCGTAGAATAAAACAAGGAACTTCCTGCCACCAGAACGAACCTTCCAATATTCATGTTATTAAACAATAGAAATGGAGAGTGGAATTAAATGAACTCAAGAGGAGATGAGGAAGAATGCGGGTCTGTCTGCTCTTAGTAGACTAAACTCAAGATCTTTTTACCGAAACTAAAGAGGTGGAAAACCATTGTCGACAACACAAAGTCTTCGGAGCATGATTTCAACCATGGCATCTTGAAGGAGGTATCCTTCCCATATGTTGTTAATTTGTTGTATGCTTTAGGCCTTTTCTCATGTCTGCCCATACATTTTTAAGCAAGTTTTCAGCCAAGTTTAACCTACTCTTGAGGTTGACTCCGGACACATGCGGTTTTTTACGTGCAATACACTCACGAAGTTCACTTTCGAGCCTAATGGCTCTGTCTGATATTTTGTGGCTGATTGGAGGCCCAACGACTTTCTTAACTTCTGCAAGGGATCAGGTGACCTTTAAAAAAGCATAGCACTTAGCGATGGTGTATTTTTCCCATCGTTTTTAATTCTTTGACCACCACATCAGGGTCTGAAATCCATACGTAGCGGGATGCTTACCACCCAAACGAACCCAAACTTCCCACAATTTAAGAAGGGGTTCACAGTGAGTCATATGGCCGTCGATCATAAATGAGTCTCACAGAATTAACGACTGATTAAATACTACTGTACTTAATCCAAATGTATGCATAGTTGTCATCCATTCATCAATTCTAAAACTGCTTGGGATGGAGGATACGCTGATCAAATTTCTCCACCGAAGCTCGTTGTGTATGTAGGAGGTCAGGGAAGAGAGTATAGAGAGCTGCGATATAGAGTACAAAATATCCATTAAAAGCCATTCACCAAGAAAACAAAGAATGATTGATTGAATATGCTGCCTAGGCTTCTTTGACAGTTCCGAAATCATCATGTATTAAGACGACGAGCATCAACCACTGGGCCATCTTAGGCAACGACCTATCGGCGGAACAAGCCCAATTATTCATATTTGTTTGTTTTTCCATGATAACGAAATGATTTTAATTTTCCCCAGACACCGTCGGGCAGAAATGAAATTTCTCCCGACGGAAGTCGATGAAACACCATAATGCCATACTATTCCCATCACCACATCAACCGTCACTAAGTAATTAAATTGTCAAGCTCTAGCCACTGGTCTTGGCTGTTGTATTGTACTTAAATAAATTAGTTTTTAATACCCCCACCGATGGCCTGCAGCATCTAAACCAAAAACAAAACAAAAAAACCGAAATTTTATTTTAGAATGACTAAATCCCAAACTAACGATTGGGTCAAATGGTGGTGCCCAATCTTTCCCTCTCTTCCCGCCCAAGAACTGACTTTTCCATAGAAATACATCCGATGATTGTGCCTCAGACATCCCAACCCATAATTACACCTGTGTGCCAAAAAGATTTTCATTCAAAAAAAGCATCAAACGAACCCATGAAACATTCGAATCCAGGAAATTACAATCAAACGAACACACCAGAAACGTCAGAGCATCACGAAGGGGTTAGGAGCACAATTTTTTCGATTATTGTCCGGTATATCGTGAAGATGTCTTCTTGGCTTTCGGTTATCTGGTTAACTGCTGTTAGACGGTGAGTAGGTAAACTTTATCTGGCTCGGCACTTCGCCCTCAAGGCAGGAAGTGAAAATTAGGATCGACCAACCCGTTGTAGACATGGAAGTCGGCGTCTGATCGACCGACGGCACAACGAGAACATGAAAATGACTTCTTTCGACTTAAATATTGGTCAGGTCGTATAGATGCCAAACACTCATCACAGGTAGCTCTGGATGTCATGTTTGGCTTTGTGTGAATGTTTTCTTTTTTTTTTCAAACTTTTATCCCCAGATCTGAACATGCAACCGCAACAACCACGACGTAGTCGTCGCGAGTAACATGCAACACGAAAATCCCCGAAAAATCACTAAATTATCGACGAAAACGAAAATTGATATAAAAAGAAATAAAACCTCATCACGAATGTATGGAGCTAGATGATGTAAGCTGTTAGCAAAACAACTTGTATCAAGGTTACATGCCAACTTAAAGAGGGAAACTAATTTGAATAATCAACTTTGTACTCATAATTAGCTTAGGTCTGGCATTTGAACTTTGTCTTTGACATCTGACGTTTTCTTGTTCGGCGAACCAGTTGGGTTCTGCTTTTCATACGTTCGGTTTCAAGGGGTTCCGGAAGTGTTTTTTTTTTTAAAGATTCCACTTGCTAAAGAGAATTTATGAATTAATTATATTTACTACAGATCTCCAGCAGCTTTGTAGAAAAGAGCCTTCAGCTTGTTGGGAAAATTGAACAATTCTAGCTTCGTGGTTCTGAGAATAATTGGGCTACCGATATCTACATGAACATGAACTACCGATACTTAGACATGAACTTGTGTGCAAATTTGCAAAATAGATGCTTTGCCCGATCATTTGAGAGCTCGAATTGAGCAAGTCGCCGTCTTGAGATCACGAAACCCGGGAGCATAAAAGCGGCGAGGCAGATCTCCTTAACAAAAAGTGTAAAATAGACTTTTGCATTAGTGTTTTATGGGTTAGAATTATAATAATTCATAAAGCTTTTTCAAAGACGACAAAAGTAGCACATTTTTCATCTATTTTCTACGCCAAATATTTTATTTACATATATTGTAAAACAGATTTTTGTGTCGAGCTGTCACTGACGATATGTCTGTGCTAACCCGGTCAACCGCCAGCATCCATGGTGAAGCCAAATATCCCGGGATAAGAGCGTATGCTCTGTATTTGGTGGATTCAGAACGGTTTACATATATCATATTATAGTAGACATACGAGAAAACTATCACTGCTGATCATCGCCTCTAAAATAAATACATGAACCGGCGTTTAAGGAAAAAAAACTAAAACTACGAGAGACACGACAAATACTCAATTGGGAAGTTCTACTCCACCAAGCGTACGAGTATTCTCAAGACATTGCTCCTTCTAGTATTGTTCTGTGGCCCAGAAAGTGTGCAATAAATATCATAATCAGTTCCAATGAGTCTAACACCGATTCTGCTTTGCTTTCTTTTATTAGTAGACTAGAACTGATTGATTTTACAGATCCTAGCCTCACCCTCTATGAAAAGAGTGATGGGAATCTTTTTTTGTTGTTTGGGCTTCTGCTATCTGTTGAATCTCAGACGTGAGTACTGATCCATTGTTCTGCCAGACAGACGCCTTATTATATTGTATTTTTCCCGTTCCCCGGATAAAAGTGAAGAGGAGGAGGAAGAGGAGCTTCAGTGATGTAGAGCTGAAAGATTCGACACAAACCACGTCGGCCACCGTGTGCGAGCGAAGGCGGGATTGTCGCAGAGAAAGTGTTCTGCGATGTCATCATCCTCGCAACATGCAGCACAGGTAGGCGTCTCACTGATGTTAAGCACGCAGAGATGCTTAGCAAAAGTGTAATGGCCCGTGATGACGTCCACAAGTCTTCTGCAATCAATTCTCCCTAAGGATAAGAATAATGTTGCGAGTTTCTTGTAGACATCAGGTCGTACGCGCTTAGTCATCCTGGGTCCTGGATATTCCCTCCACATCTATGATTGTGCGTGTTAAAGGTCCAATATTGGAAGCAGATAGGCCTAAGGCGGGTTCAGTTCCTGAGAAACTCTCCTCTGAGCCCCTTCTAGCGAGTTCATCGGAGATCTCTTTTCCTGGGATTCAGAGTGACCTGGGACCTACATAAGCCTGAGTGAATTTTTTGTTCAAAAAGGTCTTAAGTTCATACACTAATTTGAAGTTGAATAGAGGGTTTGACACAGCTTTAAGTTCAGCTTGGCTGGCACTGCAGACGCATATGCTTTTTCCCGTCCACCTGTACTTCATAACAGTGCATGGCCATTAGGATTGCGTAAATCTCTGAATAAAAGACAGACGCATATTTTCCTAACGAAGGTTTTTGCGTTCAAAGAAACTTCCAGCGTCGGATCCCCTAAAGCCATTTGTAAAAATGCGAAGTCCTTTCCAGGCTTAGTATCTGGCCAGAGCCCGTCTTGACGCCATGGATATTTGACTGTGAAATTGTAGCGCAATAGGATGGCAGATGTCATTGCGTTGGAAGGCATATCCATGAGATAGGGGTCGTAGGATATTTCTCGCGCACTCAAATTTTGTACTCAAAACCATTTCCCTTGAGGTGACACATGGATTTCAGTGCGCACGCTCCGATAAATGTGTCAAGGGTTGGAAGGTTCATCATACCATTTAAAGCAGCGCCCGGTGTGCTGGGGAAAGCCCCAGTGCAGCTGAGACAGACCGCTTTTTGGAGCTTGGTGAAAGAGGTTACGACGTGCCCGCTTGTCAGCCTGTTCCACCAGACAACCAATGCATATGAGATTATCGAGCTTTTATTATTGCCGTGTAGATCCAGACGCCCTTTATGGCGATAAGTCTCATGTTTAGCCAAAGCACCTTTGCATTGCCAAAAAGCTGATTGCGCTTTGATGGTTTTTGATTCACATGGTGTCGAAAGTCACGTTATCAAAAGCTACAAGCGCAGTCTAGCAGGATTTTTCGCGCCGATTAGCATATGGCATCTCCGGGGAGGATGTATTTGAAGGGCAACTTCTATATAGGCAAGTGCCAAGCTAGAAGTGAAAATTCTTTCCAAAGTAGGAAGCAGCTGCCTTATACCTTTTTGCAGCACAACAGAATACATCCCATCAGTACCTAGTGACTTAAAGTCATCAAAAAAATGCCACAGCAAATTCAGTGGCGTCAGTCGTTGCCACCCGTGACTCGATATACCATACGCAGTTGTTTTCATCGTTTCGGTCACAGTTACCATTTTAGGACCATGCAACGAGCCGATGACAGTTTGATTTTTCGGGAATGGATCTGAAGCAGTAAACTAAAAGTTTCCACTTTAGACTCAGTAAAGGAACCATCAAATTTTCTGAGTACTCGTACATCCAGGACTGTCGATTTTCCTCGTTTAAGGACTTTAATCAACTTGCTGGTCGCGCTCAGAGATTTGACCTCTTCGCAGAAGGTCTTATAAAAATCATTCTTCGATCTACGAATAAACTTGTTACCTATATATTCCTTCTGCTTCGATCGATATTTATTCCAGTCATCTTCCGAGTTCGATTTAAGCGATCTATTCAGGAGACTTCAGGCTTCCCTGCGAAGACATTGTAGCTCAGCGATCCACCAGGGGACCGGCTTCCTGCTGGGATGTTTTTTGGCAGGACATGCGAGTTCGAAACAGTTGGTGATGGCGCTGCTCAGGTTATGAACGGCATCCTCCACCAATTGATTTGTTTTGAGTTTAGGCAGGACTTGAGTGGATTTTTCAAGCTCCTCCCTGAATCGCACCCGGTCCGTCTTTCTCGGATTCCGCTTGGGCTGCGAGGGGGAGATCCCACACTTCAATTGGAATTCGACGTATCTATGGTCTGACAGCGTAACATCTGGTAAGAGTCTCCAGTTAGTGATGGCCTTCACATGCCTATTAGACAGTGTTAGGTCAATCATCTTGCCGTTTGTCACAAGGAGACGACACGAGGGTCAGAAGTCAACAATGTTGGTTGAGAGCCAATATTTTTGATAATAAGGTCAGATGAAAGTGTGAATTCTAGAAGACGGTCTCCTCTTAGACTGCATTTGCTGCTGCTCCAAACAATATTTTGAGACCAATCTTTCTGACTTCACTGTATTCTACAAGTTCAGAAAATGCCATCGGTGGTGGAGGTAGTACCGAGTCGTAAGGGAAGTTCAATTACCTCGTACGCTTTGTAACTTATTGTGGCAGCTATCTTGTCTTGTTCACGTTTGGTTGCTGATAGTAAGTTCGATCGCTCATTACGTATACCATCAAGACCACAGGCATTTCTTCCTAATCCATGGTTCCTGAACGGTTACAATGTGATGATTTGTACTATTGCATACAATTCCCAGTAGCGAGGAAGAGCGATGGTAGCCTTGCAATACTCTAGATAAATCTGAGTAAAAATCAGAGATTTAAACTGCAGAGCTCTCTCCCCAACGAAGCTGTCCTTGGAGGCCGCGCTCTCCTTTTTCAGTTCGTGCTCCTGCTCCCTTCGGATGCTGCTTTGGGACAGCTTTGCCAGTTTGAGGGTTGTTGGGACCCGAAACAGTTTTACCTTCTGCGTTCAGAATCTGCCTGTCAGCACCACCATCTTTTGTGGTGGTAGCGCTGGCCATAACAGAACCCTCAACGCTTTCAGCTCCCTCAGTTTGGGAACCTAGCACGCTCCTATTGGGGAGACAGTAAGACGAGAAACGTTAGAGGCCTTCACAGCCTTCACTAACTGCCGATGCTGTGATACGAATCTACCTAGAATTTCTCTTTTGATAGAGTTAATTGCTATTTTGCATTTTGTTAGACAGTTGTTATGCAGCTGCGATCATTTGTTAACAGGTTCTTAGCGTGATCTTTGTTAGCAGCTTGCATCAGAACTTTGGTTTTGCTGTGAATAGTTTTTAAAGAGGGCTTTATCTTACGAGGAATGATCCATTGAGCAACTCCATTCGCTGTTGTTCTTTTTCGAATTTCAATATTTATGGAAGTAGATCGCTGTAATATACAGGGTGGGCCAAATACAAGTTTCTCTTTAAAAAAACAGTAAAATGAACAAAATTATTTTTTGTTTCATGTTCCCATTAATTTCATTTATTACGAAAGACAATGTCGTTCAAGTGGCTGCCTCGGCTGGCTTCGCAGTAGCCCACCCCAATTTTCCGAGACTTTGTTGATGATTCCGCGCTGTAGCTCACGGATTGTTGGATGATATTGGCCTTAAGTGGTTGAATCGTTTTCGGATTGTTGGCATAACATCGTTCCTTCACCGTTGCCCACAAAAAAAGTCCAAAGGGGTCAAATCACAGCTCCGAGGCAGCCAATCGACATCGCCAAGACGACTGATAATACGATTTGGCATGAACTGTGTGGCATGGCGCACAACAAGCATGAACCAGAGGTCGTCCAAATCCATGTCTTCAATTTCAGCAAAAAAAAAAAGTCGGTTAACATGGCTCTGTAACATCCACCGTTGACCGAAACATTGTTCCCAGCCTCATTTTCGAACAAAAATGGCCCAATGATGCCACCACTCCACAATTTGCACCAAACTGTCACACTCTGTGGATGCATTAGCTTCTCGACAATAACGTGCGGGTTTTCCGAGATGCAGCAATTTTGTTTGTTAACGTAGCCGCCGAGATGAAAATGCGCCTCGTCAGAAAAGATGATTTTTCGCCCAAAATCGTTGTCCAAATCAAGCTGCTCTAAGGCCCAAACTGCGAAACGATAATGAAGCGGATGGTCGCGCGCCTTCTATTGCTGAGTCAATTGGACCTTGTAAGCTGTTAACCCGAGATATTTGTGCAGAATTCTCCTCGGGCGTGCGTGAAATGTTGAACTGTTGAGATCGATGGCGAGTTGATGTTCGTGAATTGAGTCTCACACTCTCAGCCACGGCAGCCACATTCTCATCCGTGCGCACCGTACGACGACGGGGACCATGAGTGTTGTCCACTAGCATACCAGTCTCACGAACTTTTTGCATAAATTTGCGTACAGCAGTCGCAGTAGGTGCTTCATTTCGGCCAAAAATTATTTTTAAAAAACGCACTGTTAGGGCTACACAGCACTCACTTTGGAAATAAGTTTTCAATATTTCCCAACGTTTTTCAAACGTACAGCGACTCATTTCGTTCCGCAGTACTGTATAGTACTGACTTTTTGTCAAGATTTTGAGCGGGAAGCAGCTGCCAATGTCAAAATAACCTATGATTTATAAAAAAAAACACTAGATGGCCCAACCTATACATATATTGCGATCGAGCGAAGCAATATTGACAAGCTGTGTGGCGTGGGACATTACATTGTTTAAACCACATTACACTATTGTCCATTCCGTCCAATTTTGACCAGAAAGAGTCTTCCAACATGTCGAATTTCTTGGCCGTAACACTTTCGGCATAACATACACACCACACGGTCACTTCACAGCCGTTAATCTAAAAATGAGCTTTATCACTTTCTTCGAATTTTGCAGAGCCCAAACGGACAAGAGACTTTAGTCCTTGAGTTAGGGTGTTTGCCAAGATATTTTCACAAAATTCGCCACAATGTGGACTGAGAGATTTAAAATTCCTCTGAACGGCATAAAATCCACTGATTTGATTCATTTTACATTTGATGCGTTGTCTCACTGACACATGGATATTTAATAATCAATATTTGAACGCGAGCTTGTCTGCTATAGGAGGGCTGTATGATAGGTATTCGTGTTTACCGACTGATGGCATCACTAACGCAATATGTGAAGCCTAATTGAACGCCATCAAAACGATAGCTGTCAAAATTTCAGACAGATATGTCTAGTAGTTTTGTTTTGACAGCTATTAAAAGTCGTCAATTTCGTACTTGTTTTCAACCATGGAGAAAGATCTATACTTATCACTATCAGTGATTCGATTTAATTTTCTGGGTGGAAAGACGTGTGAGTGACATGTCAAAGTAAAATTGCATTCCGTTTACAAGCACCACGCACCTTTCATGAATACCAAAAAATGTTGTTTTTATGAACACAAGCATGAGCGAAAATCAATTTTTGATGAAGAGTGACCAGGTCCGACCGAGATGACTACGGAGGAAATGGTTAACTGGGTAATGATCAGACAGATTGCAGACCTTGTCGCCTTCGCACATAAATGTATACAAAATATCCTAATGAACAATTGGGCATGAGAAAGCTATCGGCAAGATAGGTGACGTGTTTACTCAGAGTCGAACTAAACGGAATCGTACGACAATTCTGGAGCACTGTTTCGAAATGTTTAACCAGATTCCGAAAGAGTTTCTAACACGTTTCGTGACTGTTGACGAAACATGCATTTACATTACTCGCCAGAAATGATAAAACAAGGGCTTCACCCGGTGAACCTGCTCCAAAGAAGGTGAAAATGTTTCCATTATCAAGAAAGGTCACCGTTTTTTGGGATTCACGACGTTTCATCATCACCAAATAATTGGAGAAGGGCAGAATAATCGCGGGCGAAATTGGGCCAATCGACGTTGAACTGATGAAAAAACGGTCCCATTTGGCGAATAAAAAAGTGCACTTTAACCATGACAACGCACCAACTCACTCAATGTCACAAGCAAAACTGGTCGGATTAGGCTGTGAATTGCATCGTCCACACTATTCACAAAATTCGGCTCCATGCAATTTCTTTTTGTTTCCTAAATGACTTGGTGAAAAGCGAATAAGGACAAACAAGGAAGTGGTCGCCGCTACAAAGGCCTTTTTTTTGTTTTTGATGGCTAAAAAAGTTAGGATATCGCTGGACTAAATGCATCGAGCTGAAAGGAGGCTATATTGAGAAATAATTAAAATAAAAAAACAGAAAAAATGCGTCTTTTTGCCTAATACAGGTACTTATCATAGCTCTTTTTAGCCTAGTGTGTGGGGTGGGAGGATTATTACGACCCAAAATTGGAATAAGTGTTCTTTCAGCTGCGATCACAGACTCCAAATTTTTATCAAATCATATAAAAAAGGTTTGTGAGAGCGTTTTTATTAGTGAGTGAGACTATCAAAATTTGAGCATCAGCTTATGGTGAGCTGTATGACCTCTGATCGTGTCCCATCTAAAATCGTTGTCCTGAACATGTCGTTAAGGGATATCTTGATACATTCAGGCAATTTAAATTGGATGGGCAATACAAGCCTACAATGATGAGCACTTATGATAAATTTCAGATAATTGTAAAATGAATGATGAAGATAGCTTGCAATCTTGCAATTTCCGCATTGCACATGTGGAATACAACAAATAAATTGGTATTTTCATAGATAAGTAAAAAACGATAAAGTTGTAATGAGATTTCCAAGCCTTAACTTTGATCCGTAATGTAATCAAGGCATATTCCGCAAAGTAAAGTTGCTAATCACTCATTTCACAGGTTCACACTCTCGTGTTTCGTGTCCACTTGCACTTTTAACTCCAACTTAATGAACACAACATGAAACATTTTAGGTAAGGTGTTAACTTACCACCGCAGTCCTTACCCTAATTGCATACCTGTCAAAAACGTTCCCATCTGACATAACTCTTATGCCTCCTCCTTATACCTCATACCCCCGTACAAATTCCAGCACTTAATCTAATTTCACCAAGTGCTTCGCGACCACAAATAGCCGCGCTCCGGGCTATCGCAACCGCAGTCGAGAACATCAATCGAATTAATTATTGAACATAAAATTCCTAAATAACAACAACAACTTTAAATATTTACTTTCGAATGTGTTCTGCCTACCGCTTGAATTTATGCGAACAACTTTCCAATAGAATTCATTTGCGGCGATTTAATTAGCAGCCCACACCTGTCGACGAACCACCCATCCACCATCTTCGCCGCGGCTAGGCGTCCGTCGGTACATTGCTGAAACGAGAATCGACTAAGCTTGGCGTGGCAGGAGGAAATTTCTGTTTTTCTAGTTTTACTTTTTATTTAAGCTGTTTTAGCACTTCCCCACGGAAGCATGGGGGTGGCATAAACTAACAAAAGTTCTTGCGCGGCATGTGGTAACAGAATAAAAAAGCCGCTGGTTGTTCGCGTGTTTTTTGACCGTATGAATTCAAATGCCGCTTAATAATACGTTTTCCTGGAAATTGCACAAAACATTGCAAAACACAAAAAGGAAGATAAGGAAAATCGAAAAAAGAGCGGAAAACATACAAAATGTCTGCCAGAAAGGCCCGTTTTATGTAATTTATTTTTTTTCGTTTTGGTCTTGGTGGTACGTCGTCCGGGAATGATAAATTGCAGTTGTAGGTGGCAAACACATTTGCCTGAGCACGGCAATCGCCCAATGCGGTTGGATGTGAAAAATGAGGAAAAACTATGAAGAGGAAAACCGAAAAAACCAGAATAAAAAAATAAAAACGAAAAAAATTGAAGCACAACGGGCTTAGATAATGGATTGCAATTTGCACGTCTGGAAGAACAGTTTTGTTTTCGTTCTTATTTTTTGCCGGACTGGTGGATTAGCTTGGCTGGTGCAGTTTCTGGTGTTGCGGTTATGTATCCTCCTAAGTGAATTACGGCACTACATAGAGGAGTTTTTTTTTTTTTTTTTATGTAACTGATGTAATGGTAAGTGAAGTAGAACTATTACATGATCGATTAATTCTTATGTTACAATATTACTTTCGGTTCTTATCGAAGATTGTTGCTTAAGATTGAAAACAGACAAAAGCAAATGGTTATCTTCAGTTTCCGACCTAACAAATATTTTTTTCTCCAAATTTATTTTTCTATTTTTACATAGCCTCCTTGTAAGTTTACACACTTCATCCAACTATGCACCAATCTCTTTAACGAAAGATACATTCTGTAGTTAGAGAACTAGTGACGAATGTACATAGTATATAAACAAATTAGTGTACAAATATTTCGGTTACGGAGAGATGTTGAAACGGAGTGGACAAAGAAAGCAAATTTTAGCGTACATCAAAAACCAAGAAAAGTAATTAAATTTAAACTGTGCGACTAGCAAGTAGCAAATTTATGCCATTTAAGTCAAAGTTTAACAAACAAACGCACAGACTGGGTAAGCTTCAGACTAAACCTTCACGAAAAAGTTGGTCGACTTTCAATTATACAATCCAAAAATGAACTTGACTCTGAGCTTGAGCAATTTATACAAGACTTTCAAGCATCAGGCTGGGAAAATACACCCAGTATCAAAAAAAGACTGGACATTAAATGCTAGCCTCCCTATATAAGAGAGTTAATTGCAGAAAAGCGAAGAGCAAGAAGGAAGTGGCATATGACCAGGGCTGCTCAGGATAAAAATATATTCAATAACCTGGTACAACAAGTTAGAAGGTCAATAAAAGAATATAAAAACTATGAAATAAGCTCCTTTCTGCAGACTCTGAGTAACTGCAGAAACACAGATTATTCGCTTTGAAAAGTTACAAGGAAGCTTAAGAACCCAATCGCTCATACTCTACCAATAAAAAAAACGGATGGTAAGTGGGCCAAAAGCGACAAAGAAAAAGCAGAAAGATTTGAGTACTTTGAAAATATTTTTCAACCAAACCCGGGTGTGAATGACTTACCCACCGAAGATCTCATTGACTATAATGAGGAAATTAGCTTCACAACATCTGCCGAGGTTAACGAGAAAATAATGAAATTAAATGATAAAAAAGCGCCAGGCTTTGACCTGATAGCAAGCCAAATCCTCAAAAGCCTGCCAGCGAAAGCAATTTCTAAATTAACTTCCATCATCAACGCTGCTACTAAATTAAAATACATAAATAAATTAATGTGCCACAGCTGTGGAAAGAAGCTGAAGTCATTATGATAGCTAAACCTGGTAAGCCTCCCCAAGAAGCATCATCGTATAGGCCAATATCTCTATTGCCAACTATGTCAACATTTTTTGAAAGAGTACTTTTAAAAAGAATGTTACCCATTATAGAAAGAAAAAATATAATTCCAGACCACCAATTTGGTTTTCGCATGAAACATTCAACGACTGATCAGGTTCATCGAATAACAAATGTAATAGAAAAAGCACTTGAAGAAAGAAAAGTATGTTCGACCGTCTTCCTCGATGTAGCACAAGCATTCGATAAAGTTTGGCACGAGGGATTAGTCCATAAACTCAAAATGACACTACCTATTGAAATAACTGAGATCTTAAAGTCATACATAACTGATAGATATTTCCGCATAAAGGAAAAAGACACATACTCAGAGCTAAAAGAAATCAAAGTGGGTGTACCTCAAGGAAGAATACTTGGACGAATTCTCTACCTCCTGTACACTCATGATATACCAACCCTAGAGTTTAACACGATAGCTGCATTTGCTGACGACACAGCTATTGGCAGTCGCAAACAATAATGCGGACTCAACTAGTAAACTGCAAGAGGCAATCTCCCACATTCAAAACTGGACTAAAAAAGGAGAATTCGTTTAAATGAATCTAAAACCGTACATGTCGATTTTACAAACAAAAAAACAGAGTACATACCAGTTTATGTCAATAACCTAATAATACCTTATGCAAACTGCGCAAAATATCTACATAGGTATGACCCTAGATGCAAAACTCCGCTGGAAAGCCCACGTAAAGAAGAAAAGGGAAGAGATTGGTATCCGATACAAGAAAATGCTTTGGCTCTTAGGAAGGCACTCAAGTTTGTCAGCATACAACAAAATCTTATTCTATAACCCTTTGTTCCCGGAGGTGTCAATTTTTCAAAATCTGTTTATAAAACGTTGAAATTTAGATTAAATCTCTTTTATTAATAATGTATTTAAATTAAAAAAAAATGTTTGAACTTTTTTGAATATTTTATTAATGTTTTTAGAAGTGGTTTCACCACGTAACCACTAGGGAACTAGGAGAGAAAAAAAGGAAAAAGTAGAAAAAATTTTGTTTTTAATAATTTTTATCCAACATTCAAGCAAAGTCCGACCTCGCAGCAAGAACAAGACCACTGAGTACGGTGAGGCTCAGATGCTGAACTGCAATGTGCACATCGCCGCGATGAGATATATTTCGGCATATGATCACATTTATCAAATCTTTTTTCAAACGGCACTTTGGTCTTGAAATGACTAACGGAATAACTTGGTTTTGGAGAACTTGGACCCGGTTTTCTTTTTGTTGTTTTAGCTGTCTTGCTCCCAACAAGTCCTGAACAAACAGCTAATCTGAATTCTTTGAGCGATAGTGTTTTCGAATCAGCTTTTCCATTGAATAGTATGTATGCATTCAAGAGGCACATATCTAGCAAATACCAAAAAATCGGATGCCACCATTTTTTCGATTTGCGGTCTATTTCATAAATGGATTTTAGCATGTCCACCTTATCAACATAGCCCATGTGTCTGTTGTAGTCACTTACAAGTTGTGGACATAAAACCTCCTTCTTATGGCCATCTTTTTGCATGCGCATTGCTATTCCAGGAACTGATGGATCATGAAAGTTACTCAGAAAATGCACTGATTTCTTGACCTTCCATTTTAAAAATGCTAGCCCGTCCTTACTTATGCGCCAGTCAGATTGCCCCTGCTGTAAATTTTTGTCATTTAGCAGATCAGTGGGTGCATTTTTTCTTCCTTTCCGAAAAGTTCCACAGGAGCAAATCATTTCTGCTTCTAAAGATACAATGTCCTTTTCCTACTAACGTCCTGGAAAGGTCCTTCACCACACGGGAATCAAGACCTTCTTAAGTACCTGTCGTAGTTTTCCCGGTGTAGATTTGAAACTGGCACACATATCCTTTTTCGTCAGCTCTGATCCAAACCTTGTATCCGTGACCATAAAAATGTTTTCGATAACTTGGTTATGAGGGGGCGCAACTTATAAAGCTTATCAAAATCTGGAGATGTTCTTTTTGGTTGCCGCAAACTGTCATTCAAATGAATATACCCAAGAAGCCAGGAAAAACGATCCCTTGACATGAGTGAACAAATGTAATTATCTTATAATTAGTTGAGGCATAGATGACCAATAATCGCAATAACTTGGAAGCTTTTTGACGCCCATTAATAAGTTTATTGCCAGAAATACTTTAATTTCTTCTTGATTGGTTGGAATGTAGCATCCACTATTTCCTCCAGCCTTTTGCACGGCATAGAAATTTGTTTGGAACGCAATATGTTCGATTAATTCCATTGGCAATAAATGAAGAAATACACCGGTAGGTGTTTCTAATTACTCGACAGATTAAAGAACATAATTCTAGTTTTATCATTTATCACCAATTTGTGCATAAGAAACAAATGCCTAAGTTGTTCTAAATCATGGTGTATATCAGCAATTAAGTCTAATGGAGAGTTTGCAGAATAAGAGCATGCTATGTCTTCAGCAAACCCTGTACGATGGCTTCTAAAAGTAATATTAAAAATTGAGTTTATGTTCACCAAAAATAAATTCGGGCCGAGTACTGAGCCCTGTGGTAAGAAAGAAACCATTTAACTAGGCAGATCAGTATGCGCGGGCTTAACTCCGCTACTGAAAATTTTTGATCGAGCGAGCAAATTTGTTGTTTTATCAACCTTGCTCTCGCTCCGCATGGCAATTTTCTAAACTTTACTTCGTTATTTCTCACTATTTTTCAATCAAACAATTTCATTTGATAATTTATGGCTCATCTACAGACCTAGATCTATCGAATGACATGCTGCACACATGTGTGGTTATAGCCGATATCTACATTTAGTGCGTACAAGATTAGTCCGAAATCGTTTTCGGACCACTATATTCCCCGTACATGCACGCGCTAGGCCAAAAAGTGGGCCTAAAACCTCTCAAGCCAGCTTTCTCTAGTTTAGAAGCCAAGATAACATGGTCAACAGTATCAAACGCCTTTGTGATGTCAATAAAAAGAGCAGCTGTACATTTTTTATTATTAAGACTCAGATAGTTGAACCTACAGAAACTCAGGAGCGCATCTTCAGTAGACTTTCCAGCCCTAAAACCAAATTGATCATCTCTGAAAAATGAGGAATTTTCAAGTAAGCACATTATTCTGGTTTTCATTACTTTTTTAAAAAAATTGGAAAACACTGGAGGAATTGAAATAGGCCTATAATTGTTTAGATTAGAACTATCACCCTTTTTTAGAATAGGTATAACATCAGCTGTTTTGAGAGCATATGGAAATATCTTTTGTTGAAGATGTGGGCTAGAACATCAACTAGATGAAGTGCAAAAACTGTTGAAATAACTCTCTATTAAAACATTCCTTCATACAATAGTACGATGTGTTAGAGAAACCAGCATTAAAGTGAGTCCTTTGGGCAATATCAATGAAGTACTGGTTAAACGCATTACGAGCAACTATTTTTTTATTCTGGCCGTATATAAAATTCAATCTAACAGAGGGGTCTTATTATTAAGAAGCTCATTCACAATAGACCATTTTTTGGTGAAGGTGACTTTGCTTGTTAAATACATTTGATTTTCGAATTGGTTTTTGTTATGTTAGTATACATGCCCCTAACATATGTTGATATTGGGGCCATTTGGATATTTATATTTAAATTTATTTTTTATAGATATAAAGGTTAGACAAGTTTTTGGTGTGCTTGCCAATTTCTGCATAAGTTAAAAAGATCGTGTTGAAAATGATCAATGTGGCCTCTACTCAAACATTAGAGCTCTGGCTCGCATGAGCTGTAACGCCATCTAAGGAGAAGAAGAAGAACGTGTTAAAATCGTGAAAACTTACTAAAAATAGTCACCCTGTAGTAGGGGTGGTCGTAGTGCAATGGTAATCATCACGGAGAAAACTGTGCAACAACATCCGTTGTGAATGAGAGATGATCAAAAAGTGCTAACGAAGAAATAACACTCGCAGTATATGATCACTTCAAAATTCATACATTTCCAATATATGGGAACAAAAAACTTACTGCGAACTACAACCAACGCGACAAATTCAGTCGAATCGCTCAAAAAATCCTGTCTAGGACAACAACCCCCGGAGAGTAGTGAACGATAATCATCGACACAAACCATCTGCATCCCGTTCAGGTTGTGTGACCAACACCATAAGAGCGTACACTCTTGAACCTGCACGAATTATCAAAAAAAAAAAAGGCACGTTTCGGTCATTACGAGCAGATTATGGCTGACATAATTGTCCATCTGAGCATAATTGATCAATTAAATTTTTGTGAAGAATACAATTAAGTGCTTTAACGCACTTGAAATTATGACTATGACACTTAGCCAATCTATTCTGAGCAAAAAAAACAAAACAAAGCTCTTCACAGAAGGCCAAGAAGATGGCGCATTGGACGCCCCAGCATATCAATAACGGAAGAAAACTGTTGTGGCAATTGGTCGAATTACTATTAGAGCAGTTGCTGAAGATATTGGCAAATCGATTAGCTCATGCCATGACAATTTTTCAGATATTTTGGCTACGAAACGTGTATCGATTATGACGTTGAAAGCAAAGCCCAATCATACCGATAGAAGCGACCAAAAGTGCCAAGACCGAAAAACGTGCGTCAAGTTTGGTCAAAATTACATTGAAGTTTTCCGCTGTTTGCGTGAAGCAAAACTAGGGAAAAAAATGTATGGCTGTTGCAACTGGGTAATGCACTTGTTCACACATCGTTGCTTATGCGTAATTTTTGGGCCAAAAAAAATATCGCAGTCATGCCTAAGCCACCGCATTCGCCGGAAACTTTTGTTTCCCAAAACTAATAAGATGAAAGAACGAAGATTTGCGACGGCTGAGCAGACCAAGACCGAATCGCTGGAAGAGCTCAAAACTATATACATATATTTGGGGATTTAAAAAAGCGCTGGCATAAGTATATTATATGTAAAGCGGTGCCCTTCTAAGGGGGTAAAATACATATTGATGAATAAATAAATATTTTTCGACAAAAACCAGAAGTCACCTTATTATTTGCATAAACGTCGTATATTTCCTTCCCGTAATTAATCTCCGTCAAAACTCTTAGATTATTGCGCCTAAGCCACTTTAAAAGAACATTGGAAATGTTATGCAGACACGGTTTAGGTCTAACATGAGTAAACGTTTTATACATCGCGTAGTGAGCTTCCTCATGCCTTGATTGAATATGTGGCCACCTAACAAGGAAAGCTGCTTAGGTTTTGGGACACTCAAGGAAAAGCAAATATTTATCTTGAAAATGACTTTATTCTTATCAAAATATTTTTAATGGAGAGCAGTACATGGGTGTGAACCTATTCTGGTAGCATTTCCCCGTAAATTAATCGCCAAATCGTGCATTTTGAAAGCATCAATCGCTTCTTCTCGAAAAACATTGGTCTCGTAATTCATTGTTTAGGTACACGGTCCCCCTCTGTTCGACATTTTGAATGATCAAAAGAGCCAAAGAATTATTAGAACATCGGCGCGGTCCGTACAGCAGAACCCAAGGCAATCGATTCCTTGCTGTACACAAGAACTCGGCTTTTCGCAGACTTCAACAGGGGCGTCGGGACTTACCTGACTTACACCCGTACTGACCCAGGACCCAGGAGCGTTTGTTGGCCGAAAAATCATTTTTAGCGACGAGGCGTATTTTTGGATGAATGGCTGTATTAACAAGCAAAATTGCCGTATATGCGACAACAACGTTCCACACGAGCTGACAGGTAACAGTGCAGGTTCAAAAAGTTAACGTTTGGTATGGATTTTGGGCCAACGTTGTCTTTGGCCCATACTTTTCCGAAAACGACATTGGTGAGATGGTACAGAGCACTACAGAATGATGATAACTAACTTCTTATGGCCTAAATTTAACCATATGGACCTAGGTAACATGTTATTTCAGCAAGACAGCGCTACGTGCCACACAGCGAACGTCACGATTGACATTCTGCATAAATGATTTGAGGGTAAGGTCATCTCTCAGGGGTAACGTGGTTTGGCCGCCAAGGTCAAGCGATTTGACCCCGCTAGACTTATTTTTGTGGAGGTTTCCTAAAGTCGTAAGTTTATGCGAATAAACCACAATCGACTGATAGGTACCCTTATGGTGAACTTAGCACAGGCCATTGCTCAAATTCAGCCGGATCTATGCGGAAGAGTCATTGAAAATTGGACCACTCGGATCCGTGTCACCGTAAGAAACCGAGGCGAGTATTTGAATAATAATGGCATTCATGGGCCTTTCAGGTTTGTGTATACCTCACACAGAGCTTGTTTTTTCCATTTCAATATCTACCCGCCTTTATTGAAAAAACCCTTTACTATTCAGAACTGGCTGTTCTACGTTGCTTCAATGATGTTGTATGCGACTTGGATTTCAGAGTGCTTTGAGTTCGAGTGATATAGCCATTAGCTTTTGGCTCGTCCTAAATGATGCAAACAGCTCTTCGGCTTCGGTCTCATACGTCTTAGTCCTTAGCCGTATTTTTTGAATATTTTTTCCAACAATCAACAATGTCTTGAGCAACTTTTATATACATACGGAATCCAGCGTGTATGTGTCCAATAACATATGGTATATCCAAGGATGACATAATGTTGTGATAGGTACATTTTGATCTTGGAAAATCAATTCATGCATTACATGGCTGTTTTCCGATGTAATAGCCGATTTTGCAAGTTTACTACGACCACGACACATTGAATTAACTTCATCGAAAGTCATATAGTATCATTGCACGATAAAGTCAAAACGTTCTAAATATGATGAAATTATTACCAAGCCATAGGGGCGACGCATGTACCAACGCTAATTTTTAAAAGTTAAAAAGGGTGCTGACATTTAAAGAAAATTAATTTCTTTTTTCCCGATTCAGAAGAGCTGATGAATTTGTTTCGAAAACATAAACGTTTCGAGAATTATATTCTGATTGAGCTACACTAGCAGCACAACTAGAATAAAAGGGGGAAGAAAAAGCATATATTACACATTAGTACGCGAGAAAGCCAGGATTTTATTCTCATAACTGTCGACATCTTTAAAAACTTATCAAGAAGACCTATTGTTTAACATACAAAATTAGTCAATACTGAATTGCCTCCAACTTAGGGAAAGAGGCATAAGTATTAATGGAAAAATCGCTGAACGACATGACGACCTCTAGGCCATAGTTGAACTTTTTAAGAATTCTTCTTCTTAGATGGCATTACAGCTCACGGAGAGCCAGAGCCAAGCTTCTCTCAATCACTTATGTTGTGTGCGATTTCTTTTTGACACAAGTGAACGGGACCTACAGTTTAATGCCGATTCCACAAGGCGAGCGCCGAAAAGCTTTTTCAAGGCAAGTGTACTACTGTACTGTACTGTGGGAGTTTTGCCAGTACCCCGCCGAGGGGAGGAGCCGCGAAATGAACATTCGATGTTGGTGTTATCGGGATCCGAACTCGTTCATCGTTCATCACGCCTAATTAAATAAAAAAATTTCGAGACAAATTAAAGTTCACCTTATTTTCTGAACATACCTAGTATATTTTATACTGAATATTATGGCTTATTTTGTAATATTTGTTATAAATGATGTTCATTAGAATACCCTGGTCGTCCGCAGTACCAGTGATGGCAAAAAAACTTGGATCCATATTTGGTGGCGTATATTTCTAGAATATGGAAAAAACCATTCGGTGTTATTGAAACCGTAAAATACACTTTGCTAATATAGTATGTAGAATAATACTGAAATTTACTCAACGATGGAAGGTAGACAATAATCAAATAAGTTCCTGGATAGAGATTTCGGTGGGCTATCTACCACTTTTTAGAAAATATCATTATTGGATAGATTGAATTGAAGCTATTAAAGTAAAACATCGCTCAATAAGTTGGTAGGATGACACATAGGCGTATCACTAGATGACACTATTTTGGACCATCTGTTGCTAAGTTCGCCTTAAATTTGTAAACAAAAAAAAATAAAAATAAGACCCTAGGTGTCATAAAGTGAAATAGAATTAAAGTGCTGCCGATGGCAGCTATCGTAAGCTATGATGTTCCATGGCGGTCACATGACTGCTTTAAGCGAACCTTAGACTTATTCCAAAAATAAAAGTAAGGAGGAATAGTACCTCTTATTCCCTTACATTCCACATAGTTCCACTCGGTGCTTGCCTCTTCGGATTCCCCACTTCTGCCAACTTAAGACGTTTGGGCTCAATTGCTCATTACTTCAGGCCATCTATGAAACCTTGAGTTATATAAAATATAATTACTTCGTTCTGCCTCTATGCCACCATGTAAAAGAATCTACGGAAGTATTTTAACATCATTACCCCATGCTGCCCTATATTGAATCGAATACCAAGAGATGTCTTTCAGCTATCGTTGATTACATAATAATTAACAAAGGATCAAAATACTGATAGCATTTTTCTACTTTGATCCACTTAAACATATTATTTATGGACCGTTAATCCTACACTTTTTATACCTTATCTATCTGTAATTTCAAGGAAACGAAAAATCCTCGCGGGCTACGAAACAACCATTTCTCGTTTTGTGATAGTTTCACGAAATATAAAATCGAATGGCGACCGACAAAACATCAAACCTTCAAAGCCTTTTCGTTGCTCCTCTAAACCATCGACGTCGTCATCGCTATACCTTTTGATCGACGAGAAATACCGGCTGTTAAGATACATAGATGGAAGCCTCACGCGAGACCCGTGTGTCTCGCCAATTAGAACGCCTCCAGCTACCAATTATACTAGATGGTTTACGGCCTAGAGCATATAGTATCTTCAAGATTCCACTCCCAAATCGGCAGCGACGCCAGGATATGAAAGTATCACAGCGGCGCGGTGCTGATGAGTCCGCAAAAAAAAAAAGAGAAAAAATAAAAAGAAGAAATGAGCCAAAAACTACCCCTCAGGGCAGAGTTTGCCGCTACATCCATACCCTTACGTGTTTTTTGCGGACCACATTAAAAGATACATATAAACTATATACATTATGACGGCATCAGGATCATATAAAAAGCTCCACTGAGTGTCTGCAGCCTTTACAGAGTACCTCTATCTTAAGAAGTGGATTTTTGGATTGATAATTAAAAAAATAAACCGCAGCATACAAAAAACAAAACAATCAATCACCATTAAATGATGCCGCAGACTTCCAGGGGGCGAGCGGTAGATCCCTAGACATCCCAAACTTAATCGATGAGATAATTTTTTTCTTAAAATTAGTTTGAGTAGTTATTAGCACGAGCCAAACGGCTTCTTCTCCACCCAATGGATTCGGTCATGATACCTTAATGATTGGCTGTCAGTGAGCGGGGGCAGTCTGCGACAGGTTAGTCTATGGGAGTATTGTTAAAGCCGCGGGATGTCGTGTGTGTTGTGTATCTATGGAATACTAGATGCGAGATTGGTGTAATTAACTCGAACTTAGCGGCTACTGTAATCTCTGCCTCGCCCCAGCAATTGCTATTTACGTATAATACTTGCCATTTTCGCAATACATGATTGCCATGCCAAGGTGTGGTTCATGCATTAAGTAATTAAAAATCAATAAATTAATAAAAAAAGGCGTGCAGACAGCACTTGTTGACGCCCAATGTAATTGTTATTTATTTTTGAAGTCGATCCGAGGCAACAGCTAATGTGGAAGTTTTATTTAAATTAAAAGCGTATTTTATGTAAAATTAATTCCGATCTTTATTGGTTTCTGAAGTTCGGCTTATAGCCATTGAAAATGGAGCACAATGCTTTGTGTGTGAGAACTTCAAAATTATCGATGACTTTTTGAAGAATAATTAGATCAAACAATTTCAGTTTTGCTCTTATGTCGAGGTAATGAATTATCGCTGGATTATTGGGGTAGACCTTACTTTTCAAATAACCTAACAAATCGACAGGCACAAATTGTCAATTTGTCTCCTGACCGAAATAATTCAAATATAAAATTGGCCTGCCTTTAGAGTTCGACAGACATTGGTTTGAAGAGGCTGAATGAACAGAAGATATTTACTACTGACAAACTGCACTCCAGTTCGGACGATCAAATCGTCCGCGTACTTTATTGTATGGTGAGCAAAAACGTCCCGATCATTGGCCTATAAAAATAAAATTGATTGTTTTAAAGCTTCTGTGAGTAAAAGTACCATAATATTGAAACCAGAAATTATCCAGATGCCAATATGGTAATTAAATTTTGGGAACAAATATTCGGTTTGCTACGATAACATTCTTTATTCACTGTAACTGCCTCTTCGAAAAAGTAAGGAACACTAATGGCAAAAAGTACCCATTTAGGATGAAATTTGATGACAAATTGTCTTGGCCTTCTCAAGTCCAAAGGTTTCCATTAATAGGTATGTAATTTAGATTTCACAGGCATGTAATGAAGATCAAAAGTTGCTGCAAGGTGGCATAATTGAAGCTCAATTATTGACCTCGGTTTCCAGCTGGCTTGGAAAACTTTCGTTCACAGCGGTGTCGTATTGATGTATTAAAGCATGTTGATATGAAGTTTCACCCTATACTGAACTAGTTTCTTGAAAGCGCTTAACAGTTGCACGACTTTCTGACTTACTAGGAATATTATGCTAACCGAAGAATTTACGAATTTTATGTATACAAGGTCATCCAACTACGTTAAATCGAGACTACACGAGTTTTACAGTATCAGCCAAATAACAATCGCTGAACGGGTTAACATTTTGAAAATGTACTACAATTCTGCTAGTCTATTACGAGAAGATTATGACACACATGGTTCATCAGATCGTAAAGGGTGCCCAATGGATAATTTTCAAGTTTGAAATAAAATAAATAAAAACTGAAAATTTTAGCTAATACTTTATTTTGAGAAAATGTACAGTCATGTTGCGAATTTTATTTTTTAAAAGCAATTTCTTCTAAGTGACGTCCGTTTTTTTTCAGACACTCTTGCAGCTGGACTCTCCAGAACTGGTTCAATGGCAGCATTTTCATGGCGAATATTCCCTTGCGGGACCTAAATTGTTTCAGTATTGTTATTGTAAACCCTTGACTTGAGGTATCCCCATAAGAAAAAGTCGCATGGTGTGAGGTCCGGAGAGCGAGTTGGTCAGAGCGAGGTGGTCAGAGCGAGGTGGTCAGAGCGAGGTGGTCAGAGCGAGGTGGTCAGAGCGAGGTGGTCAGAGCGAGGTGGTCAGAGCGAGGTGGTCAGAGTATGTCTGAAAATAGCCCTCGCCTTCTCTGTCGAGATCCTAGCCGTGTGTGGTGTAGCACCGTCTTGCTGAAATAACGTTATGTTGTTGGAACAGCTACAGTTGCAGCAACAGAAACTTGTCCATCATTCGGCAATACACTTCAGCAGTGACTGTCTCTTGTTGGTTAAAAAAAAAAAAGGGCCAACTATCTCTCGGACAGAAATTGCAGACCATACGGTCGCTTCGGGGCAATGCAAATGTTTTTGACGGCGTTCTGTAGGGTTGTTTGGGCACCAGTAATGCAAGTTCTGTTTATTTACGTAGCCGTCGATATGAAAACGAGCTTAATCACTAAACAATGTGTTGCAAGCGTTCGTGCCGTTCAAAAGCGTTCGAGCATTGTTCTTGCGAAGGTTTCTCGTAAAGGTTAGTCACTTTCCTTTAGACCTTGCACTATTTGTGGAGATGGAACATTAATTTTTTTTCAAAATACCATACGCACTTGATTTTTCCATTCCTGTAGAGGATGCAATCTTTATTATGGATTTACGCGGATGTCGCATAATCGCTGCTGACGTTGATGGTCCCGGAGGAGGAGTTCTGTTCACCATTGTCTCCCTTGTATAAAGCTTTCCACCCACGACCAGATGAGTTGCATGTTCGGACCATCACTCAGTCAGCTTAAATTAAAGTGAGTACAAAAACTGCAACGCGCACAAACAAACGATACACCCATTTTCAAACATTGCAAGAAGAAGATCCAAATGTATTAATTTTACGGTGAGCACAGCAAGCTTAATGTCAAAGCGAAAATATGTACGTGAAGTAATGCTGGTCGGTGCTACATCTCAAACAACACGATAGTTTTGGTTTTATTCCAGGAAAAAAAAAAAAGATCGTATGATTTGTCGTCGATAGATCTCTGTGTGCCAGGCGAAGGATCTGGACACAGCTAGTTGATTCTTGAAAACTAATATTCGTTAAACTATGGCTTAGTTATTACCCGGTATGTTTTGGAAAGCTATAGAAAAATTCCTTGTCAGAATCGAGTCCTACCAGAGGTCATTTGATATTACGTTATATTCCATTCATAATTCAAGATCCAGGCAATATAATGAACTGAAACGTTGATTTAAATCTAAGTCATATGGTAAATATGTCCTTTTGAAATTCACTTTCGGAACCACAAATTTGATGAGCTTATACAAAGTTTATTGTATTATTTCTCAGAAAGTCTATGACTGAGATTGCTAAAGATTTTACTTGACATATGACGAAAAGAGCTACCGTTTTGAATTTAGCAAATTAAGGCCAACGTCCAAGCCATTGGTTTATAACAAATATTTTTAGATTTTTTCGCTATTCTACAAGATGGTTATAGCATTTAATGTTTCCTGGAGTACCCTTTAGTTTCTAGTACTACCTGAAGTAGCCCGGACATTGATTGGATAATTTTTTGGCAGGCCTGGGGTACATGGAATACCTTACTTACAGTAAAGACTACCTAAATACATCTGTCTTGTTAAAGCTTCTCGTATCATCCAATAAATGCTCCATCGCATATAAAATGGAATGTTTGTAAAAGTTCAGAGCATCAATCATATCTTGGGCCATAACAGAGCATTCTCTGTGTTTATCAGCTTCCTGAATGTTTTTATATTTAAATTCAGAGTTCAGTTTACCCCAAACATACGACTTAAATTAATACAATAGCTTTGATTTGGGTTTGGGGAATAGAGCAATAAATTATTATCGACATAATTAGGACCGCTTTCCAAGAGTCGTTCGGTTTTACTCTTGTAAATAGCTCTTTTCTTGCTACTATCATTTATGGTCATTGATTAAAGGTGTATTGACGGTTCTCTGAGGAATGAAAATTAAAAATCACAAGAAAGTGAACAAATTTCTTGAAAATTTATATGTAATCGGGGACAAAGATCGCAAAGGTGTTAAAATTGCTGAAAACGACTGTGTGCAGTATTATAAAACGATATAAAGCATCACTCAGTATCTAAAATTGAGAAAACGGGGTTTTAAAATAAAAAACTATCAGCAAAGGTTATGAGATCGACGAAATGTAATTCTGAGCTATTGAACAAAGATCGGGCAAAAATAAAGCACCAGCAATAGAACAGAAAGACGTATGCGTTTAAAAGCTGGATTTACATCATATCGTCCACGTCACAAAAACAACACGTCTTTTAAGGCTATCCAGAAATCGACCCATATTTTGTATCTTTATAAGAATGGGGGCGTTGCTTAATCAGGATATATGTCATCGAACGGAACAAGTGATAATCGGAAAGTGTAATGTTTGGTAACTCCTATTTAAACACTTCCAATACGTGGTTGAACGTTAACATTGAGAAAAATCACCTTATCGTGTCACTTCTTGTATATCAGCCGACGTATCAATTGCAGTCGGTAGCAATGGTTTTGATGGTACTAATTAACTACGCCCTGCTTTTCCGACCAAATAATGAACAGAACCTTCGAACAATTGATGTTGCCTTTGCCGACAATGTTGATACCACCTACTTTTTATTAACCCCCGGCGCAAAAAGAGGGGTGTTATAAGTTTGACGTGTCTGTTTGTCTGTGTGTCTGTATGTAGCATCGTAGCTCCTGAACGAATGGACCGAGCTAAAGTGATGGAGATGATCCTTGGCTATGATTTATGAAGATCTGTTTAGGCGTTTCAAGGGCATCAGGTCTTTTAGGTGGCGCAAAATGAATCATCTTATCGGAAGATGTTATAATTTTTGCAAATGGCGTCGTACCTCAATCATATTTGACACTAGTGAACTAGACAGCTGCAGTATACAAACAAATAAGCAATGGAGTGCTCGAAAGAACGTGGAATAATTATGTCAATTTTTTTGACCAATATTCCTTCGATAAAATTTCGTGAATTTTGACGTCGATTTCCGATTCATGTCGCGCCAACTGGGCAAATATTTCGTTTAGCTACTCGACTTGAACAGACTGGAACTATAGGAGACCATGCAGGGCATGGCCCCACCGGACTGGTTGTTCGGCCCAGAATATCGCGGTTGTGGCTACCGATGTCGCTGAGAACGAAGCAACATCAACCATATGACGGACGGCCACGTAATTGGGCGTAACCAGACGGACCCTATGGCGAATTTTAGTGAAAAACTAACACACGTTCCCATACAAAGTATAACCAGTTAGTGCCTCAATTACTGTCAAACCATCCTTAATCAACAACGAAGAGGACGATTTTGTGTCAAAAATCATCATAAGCGACGAGGCGCATTTACACTTAAACGGTTACGTCAATAAGCAAAATCTTCATTTCTGGGGCATTGATAATCCGCGTGTCATACACGAAGAGCCATTACATCCATTCAAAGCCACTGTGCGGTGCGGCGTTCACGTGGGAGGAGTGATTCCATCGGACGGATTGGATATTGTGAAGGAAGTGTTTCCTGGTCGCGTAATCTCCCGTTTTGGCGATTTGGCGTGGCCAGTAAAATCGAGAGAAATTTAATATTTTTACTTTTTAAAGTTTTGTTTTTGGTCGGGAGTTTCTTAAAATTTTAATTTTATTTTTTTCAGCAGTCACTATACGACGAAAAAAATGTTCCTTTTCTCCTTTGAAGCAGCCGTTCACATATGTATAACAAAATCTCTTAGCTTCAACTCGTACCACAGCAATGTCCTTACTTCTGAATTGTCCCTAATGTTTTCAAAAGTTTCGAAACGGAAACTGTTGTGTTATCTTCTTGCTATGATTTTTAAGGGGAATAGCCACTGTGACGGCCTCAAAAATGAGTGATTTTCAAGAATTTTTTTGACCGAATAAATGAAGGAATTTTTGGATCGGTTTTTTTTTATTTTATTAAGTACACATCCAATAATGTTTCCACAAATTTTTATTGAAAAATATTAAATAGTTTCAACAATATAAACGATGCCGTAGAGCCTGAAAAAAAATTCCCCCTCCATGGTCGCATCGATTATTCAAAAGCCAGTAATCTTAAAAATCAAACAAAAATTTTATTATAATTTGTATAAATGTTGTACGTAGCCGTGTTTTTTTTTGATTTTTAACAAAATGGCGACCGATTGAGAATATTTGCATTTTTTAGACCGTTTTTTTTTTCAAACAGTTTAAAAAATAGTAAAAAACAAAATTTAATTTTCCAAATCGGCTACGCTTAACCTTAGCCACTACTAAGATGAACAAAACAAAAAAAAATGTAAACATAGGTTAAGAATTGACCAAGTTATCGATGCGACCACTTTGAAAAAAGTCGTTTCCAGAAAAACGCGTTTAAAGATTTTAGTCCATTTCTCTCGCAATGAAATCGTAGAGTAACTGAAAAGGTATATAGATATTGCAAAGGTATCGCGAAGAAAAAGTGCGCCGAATTCAAAGCGAAAAGCATGGAAGGCCTCTATCAGGAGTTGGAAGAAATATCGTCTTCCGCGTCTGACAGGAACCAGGCTACCCAGGAGCTTCGACAAAGCAATTTGAACAAATGAGCAAATATCTTTAAGATAGCCGCCCAGAGAAGAAGGAATGCTCAGGAGATTCGTTTCCCAAAGTTTATTAACAATGCTGAAGGACAACTCCTTGTGGAAGACGAAAAAATTCTCCACAGATGGCGACAGTATTGCAAGGAACTTCTGAACGAACAGTTTCCCCGAGTGTATTTTCCAAGAGCCGCCCCGAATCATGTCGAAATATCCGACATCACAGTCGAAGAAGTTCGGTACGCGGTTAAAAATTCCAAGAAAAGAAAAGCTGTTGGGCCGGACGGGATACCCTCTGAGTTCTGGAAAAAGATGGGAGACATCGGGTCTAGATTTCTCATGGTTCTTATTCTCCAAACTTATGAGAGGCGACACTATGCCTAATCAATGGAGGGAAAGCTATCTTCTTCCCTTGCACAAAGGAAAGGGTGATACGCGAAATTGTGATACCTACCGTTCTGTCAAGCTGATGTCGCACACCATGAAGATCGTTGAACGGGTATTAGATAGCCGACTGCGGAAAATAATACGACTATCTGATGACCAGTGCGGGTTTGTCTCGGGTAAATCAACGACAGATGCAATCCAAATTATAAGGGTCATGATGGAAAAGCATCGTGATTCTTCAAAGGACTTGCATATGGTGTTGGTTGATTTCGAGAAGGCTTTTGACCGGCAACCAAGAGATCTTCTATGGGTAGCGCTAAGACAAAAAGGAGTTCCAGAAACCTACGTGCGAGTGATCATGGACATGTACAAGAGAGCAACGACAAGAGTGAGATGCACCGCAGGAGTCACCGAAGAGTTCGCAATCAACATCGGTGTACACCAAGGGAGCGTCCTCAGCCCATTGCTCTTTATAGCAGTCCTTGATTGCTTGCTTGAAGGCAAATTGACGGACCCCAATGTGCACCAGCTATTTTTTGTTGACGATGGAGCCATTATAAGTGATAATCAGGCGTCCCTACAACGAGCACTTGATGTGTGGGAGGACATTTTTGAGGGACACGGGTATCGTATTAGTTCAAAGAAGACAGAGTATCTGTGCTGCCCGTTCTCTGACCCTCATCAGCCTATTCCAGACATTTACTTGAATGGAAGAGTGCTTCCCAAGTGTGAAAAGTTTAAATATCTGGGATTTATGATTAATAAAGAAGCAACTTGTGATGACGACATCAACCATCGCGTAAGCGTAGGGTGGATGAAGTGGCGGGAACACTCCGCCATCTTCTGTGATCGAAAAATGCCCCCTAAGCTGAAAGGAAGGCTCTACACTTCAGTTGTACGTCCGGCGCTCACATACGGTTCACAATGATGGACAATGCACAAAAAGTATGAGAGCAAATTAACGGCAACTGAGATGAAGATACTTCGCATGACAGCGGGAGTAACAAAGCGTGACAGAATTAGAAGTTCAAAGATCCGAGGAAGCCTTCACGTAAAAGAAACCATCACAAGAAATATAGAGCGCGACCAACTCAGTTGGTATTGCCATGTTCAAAGGAGAGATCCTTTGAACTCCGTCCAAAAGGCGTTATCAATCAACATTCCAATTTCAACACGGAAAAAAGGCAGGCCGAAAAACAATTGGTGCAAACAAATGCAAAAACACCAGCATTTGATTGGCCTCAGCGATGAAGTAATCCCAAACTGGGAAGCCTGCCGCTACTTTCTCAGGTCAAACCGGCGGACCCCACAAGCGGACCAGTAGGAATGCAGTTAAGTGGGAAGGTTATGGTCCTACACTTCTGACCATAACGACGCCGGAAAAAAGGAAAAGAAGAAGAAGAACGTGCCTGTTCTGTGTGTCTCAACGGCGAATTGAGGGTAATGGTTCAACCAGCCAAAAAAATGTTCTGATATTATCTTATCTCACCAAAAACTTATTTACTCTTAGTCCAAGAGAAGAAGAAAATAGGCAAAACGAGCATTAAATAAAACTTGATTTAAATTTTTTTTCCAAGCGTGATTACCGGTGGGTCAAGCTGCCATATAACCCAAATCCCCTTCCAAAATCGTACTATACCTGGCACCGCGTGAGTTCTTACATGCTATATTTCACAAAAAGAGGGTAAAAGTCCAAAGGTTTTTATATTTCCTTCGTTCTGTAAATAATGTTCATTAGCTTCTAATTGGCAATTACATCTTTGATCCAAGATCTAATGCTCGATTACCTTGATTCAATTTAATTTCCCAAATTGAATTGATCAGTCCTCACTTCCGCGGCACCCTTATCAATTTAACTACAATTTGTTACCCAATTAGACGTGGCACGCAACAAATTGTCAAAAATTTGCCTGATTACCCCGTTCAACGATTTCCACTTATTAAATTATCCTCCGTCGCCTCAAACGACAGGCATAACAGGACATTTCATTACTATAAATAAACCCAAAACCAGTCAAACATGGCGACACTTATCCAAATTACCCTCCCAAATAACTCATTCCGTCACCACTGTGACAAACGAAAGTGAAAATCCGCTCCAAACCAAGCTCTCGGGCCTGTGCTTTGAATTATCCTCGAACATTGAAATTCCCACACCAACATGCCGACTAGCCCAACTATCACTCGATTACATTTGATTGCCAGCCAAACACTTTCACAACACCACAATGACGACGACGACGTAATGGCATTTTCCCGAACAACTTAATTGGCATAATACGATCCACAATCGAATCCGAAGTGCAGCACATGCTCCCATGGGGTAATCACATCCCCAATCAGGCCGTCGAACACCAACCACGACGACGTGTATGTCTTCATTTCAGGGATTTCCCACAAACAAAACGTAAATCCTTAAGGATCGCCACGTGCTACGTGCGATCTCCAGCTTCTCACGCACCCTAAAGATGCTCTTTAGCACTCATCAAAATCAATAATAGTCGATTAAAGCGATTAAATAATTAGAAAATTGTGAAAATGACTGTAATTTAACGGCGAGAATCAATTCGTTCTGCATAGGAGAGAGATTCATCATCGTCATGGCCGGCACATCATCGCCGCTTTCTGGTTCGGGTCATGAGAAGCAGTCCGCACACATACGTACACAAGATCCAACACCATTGTAAAATAATAAAATAATGAACCATAATTCCTTAATCGTCCTTCGCTGCACGTTGAAGCGAACGTACCATCGGTCCACCGGTCTAGCCCATGATCCAATTTAAATGATAATAATCGAACCCTCCGCATGCCTGTATGGCTAATCAATATTCAAAATACCCGCCACCATAACTGTCACTCATAAATTGCGCGCCAAAAATCGTATGCACGAAGTCATCCATCATTCGATCGTAGCGCCCTCGTCATATGTTATGTATTATATCCCCTCGATCGTTCGGTACTCAATCATAGTGGAATGAATACAAGATAAAAAGCTGGAACTTCAATTTGTAATAAATCATCGAATCGGTCAGGATCGGATCACGATCGGTTGCGTTGTTTTGTTTTTGTCGTTCACGAGTGTCGTGATGAAGCAATACAGAATAGCACGCCTGTCTGCTACTCCGCTCTCTGGCTCTATGCCAGGTAAATATATTCAGAATGCGTCTGTGGCACGCCTCCCGCCTTCTTGTAAAAAGCAGAACACAAAATCAAGAAAGAAAAAAACGGACTGAATCCGCTTTTGATTGATTGATATTGATTCGTTGGAATAGCTTGCCCCAAAGGATCGATATTGTTATTATGCTGCTGCACACTGGGACCTCGATCTAGGTTGTGTCGAGTACTGCTCCGTCTTGGGCTTTGGCACATACATAAATCAGTTGCGCGAGCTGTGACAGTGTACTAATTTGTTATGCGTGCAAGAAAATATTTTAAAATTTCGGTTGAAGGATATTCTATGGATATTCATGAGGGTCTATGGACGGAATGTAATAGGTTTTTAAAATACCGAGTTTGATGTAGTCCTTGATCGCATCGATGGAATCGGGAGGTTTGAAGTCAAAGCCGCCTTTTCACTGAAGAATTCACAAGAGATGATCGCTTGTTCTGCAAAAATTTCATTCTTATGGCGAAAAATATTCCTTTTATATGTAATCACGCGGATGTTGGTTTCGTCTAGTGGCTACTCTGTCGCCACCCAATTTTTTCCGCTTCATTGTGTTGAGCCAAATCTCAATAATTTAAGTTCTTTAGCTTGAAGACTCAATGTAGGAGGATTCTGATCATCAAGCTTCTATTAGTTAGAAAAAAAGACTTGATGCTAAACTGAACGTGCTGTGATCATGGGATACTTACTCATAAAGCCCGTACATAGAGTTAGAGCCGAGAAAATATTCAAACGTACTGTCTTTAAAGTTCTTGTTGAAATAGTCCATATTTGCTGTCTTATTATTGGGCTAAATAAGGTTTAGTGACTCATAGTTGTGGATTACATTTAGGGGTACAGAGCTAGCTAGGATTGGGATACGGTTGGTAAATATGGTATATTGGTGACCACGTACTCCTTTCATGTGCGGGAAATATAAGATTTTTCAAATGTACTGGCTATAGACAGCGTCAATAAGACACTCTTAAGACAGTGTTAAATATGCAAGTAAACACCACTTTACTATCCCAATCAAGATGAAGGATATTTAAAAAAAGGGTTTCGCTTATGTGACTGGTCTGGTCGGTATCCCAGTGAGGAGCCAGTGATTGTTTTTTCGTAATAATATAGATAAAAATCTAATCATCTCTTTGCTTACCATCTTAATTTTGATATCTTAATTTGTTCCCAAGACCATATGAATATATGGACACCTTTACAGATGTGTTTCATAAACGACAAATTCCACCTGCAGATGCCTTAAAACGTGAAGATATGTATGTAGAAATGTTTGATTTGAGAATCACGGGTCGTCTAAAGCTACATGTAACGTTTGTGATGGATAATACCAGACTCTACATGTGCCGACATAAAGAAAAAATTAAGTAAAATCCGATCAATACAACCGTATATATAAAATTCCTGTTACTTTTTGAACAAATGTACATACAGTCTTCGCCAAATGTATTAGGCATCTTTAAAATACCTTATATCTTTAAAAAACAAAAAGTCTAATGAAATGAAAGGAAACAGATAAGATAAAAAAAAAATAGTTTTACTGGCGAATCTTAATATTTTGTTGGGCCATCTTTGGACTTTGACTGCAGCGATTTTTTGAGCATAGTGATTACTAGCTTGCGATACTCTTCAAAAGAAATATCACTCTTGCTTTAACACATTCCTGAGTGTTTCTTTTGATAAAAATCTTACGCTTCAGAATACATATAGAATATATGTTCTATATGGCTTAAGTGCGGGGACTGCGCAGGTCCCTTAAGTAGTATATACTATTCTCCTCAAACCACCTCACCGTTAGGCTGATTTATGGCAGGGTACATTGTCTTGTTGGAATTTGACATTTTGCATGTTGGTGCCTCCGAGAATGTTAGAAAAAAAAGTTGAATAACATTTTCCAACACATTTATGTACTCGCGAGACTCCATCCGACCATCACACACATACATTTCACCCACAACGCTGGCAGCCATGCATCCCCAGGTCATTATACTGCCTCCACCGTGCTTAATATAATATATAGTAGGTACCACGCATTCTGGGTTGTACTCTTTTCCAAACTTTCGTCGCACAAAAGTGACACCTGGGATCCCAAATATCTGAACCTTAAAAAAAATCTATTTGAAAATGATAAATTCGTCTAGAGAACAACAAAATTATTAAAAATTTTTGATTTTCAATTCAAAAGTGATTCATAAAAAACGTACCTCGAAGTCAGATTCATCTGACCACAGTATATTGGACCAATATTCTTCAGTGAAATGCATATGCTTTTTCGCCCACTCTTAGCATGCGTTTTTTTTTCTTTTTCCGAGAATGCTTTGCATTCTTTAAATCCAAAGTCCAACTTCCCTTAGCCTTCTTCTAACAGTTCTTGAAAACATTTTTTTTCTTCCACGCGTCGACAGCTCAGAAGCAAGCTCAGATGACGTTTTGTTGCGATTTTTGAGCGAAGATCGTATTAAAAGTCGGTCCTCCCTATCAACTATAGGAAAATGCCGACCATTTTTTTATTTTTTTTTTTTTTTTGTTGGAAGCTTCTACTATCTGTTGGAGCACTTAGACACAATTACTGGTCCATTGTACTACCAGACAGACACCTTGTCTTTATTGTATTTTCCCCGTTGTCCGGAGAAAAGTGAGGAGGGGCTTCAGTGATGTAGAGCTAAGAGATTCGGCACCCACCACGTCGGCCCCAAGGGTGCGCCACCGTGCGCGAGCGTAGGCGGAACAGTCGCAGAGAAAGTGTTCTGCTGTGTCATCCACCTCGCAACATGCAGCACAGGTAGGCGTCTCACTGATGCCAAGCACGGAGAGATGCTTGGCAAAAGTGTAATGGCCCGTAATGACGCCCGTTAGCCTTCTGCAATCATTTCTCCTTAAGGATAAGAAAAATGTTGCGGACTTCTTGCAGACATCAGGGCGTACGCGCTTAGTCATCCTGCATCCTGGATATTCCCTCCATCTACGACTGTGTACATTAAAGAACCAGTCATTGATGTCATATTTGACCGTGGAAGCAGGTAGACCTAAGGTCCTGAGAAACTCTTCCCTGAGCTCCTTTTAGCGAGTCGATCAGAGATCTCGTTCCCTGGGATCCCAGAATGACCTGGAACCCATACAAGCTTTAGTGAATTTAGTCTTTGTTCCGATTTTGTTCAAAAAGGTCTTTAATTCATGCACTAGTTTGGAGTTGGATAGAGGGTTGGACACGGCTTGGCTGTCACTGCAGACGCATATGCTTTTTCCCTTCCACTTGTGATCCACAACATGGCCATTATACATCCACGTGCCTGGCCATTAGGATTGCGTATATCTCTGATAGAAAAATAGACACATTTTCCTAACTAGAAGTGCAGTCGAATGTTTTCTCGCTCAAAGAAAACTCTAGCGCCGGACCCCCGCCCAATCCTAAAGCCATCAGTCCTTTCCAGGTTCAGTATCAGGCCAGAGTCAGAAATGTGACTGTGAAATTATAGCGCAATATAATGGCAGGTGTCATTGTGTTGGAAGGCATATCCATGAGACACGGGTCGTAGGATATTTCTCGCGCAAGTACACTGTCACTCCAATGCGAGTTGTACCAAAAACCATGTCCCTTGATTAGAGACATAGCTTTCAGGTTGCACTCTTTATCAAAGGGTCAAAGGGTGGACGATTCATCATAGCTTCAAGAGCAGTGCCCGGCGTGTTGGAGAAAGCTGAGCTGAGACTAACCGCTCTTTGGAGTTTGGTGAAAGAGGCTACGACGTGCCCGCGTGTTAGCCTGTTCCACCAGACAACCAATCGGTCTTATCATTGCCGTGTAGATCCAGTGTAGATCTTTTTTGGCGATATGCCCCATGTTTTGCCAAAAGCACCTTTGCATTGCCAAAAGCTGACAGCGCTTTGGTGGTTTTGGACTCAACATGCTTTGACCAAGGAAGCTTGCTATTTAAGATGACTCCCAAATGATTTATAATTATTATTATTATTATATTTATTATTACGTTTGTAGAATTTGTACAAGGTTTGCCACCACATAATTTAGACACAGAGATATGATATTTAATATTGTACATACATATGTATATCTTTTAACTGAAAAAGCACTTTACATGGCTATGATTTTTTTAAATTTTTGAACATTTTTCGAGGGGAAACAAACAGAAAAACCCTCATGTGACGAGAAATGGCTAATTAATGCCAGTATTTTTCCTCATTCTCTTGAAGAGAACGTAATCAGTCTCAAAAGGATTAACCGGCAGCCCATTACTCGTACACCAGTCGTCGATCTCATTTAGCGCCACCTGTGCTTTGAGACAGACGGTCGCTAAACATGAGCTAACAGAGAGAACGGCAACATCATCCGCATAGGCCTGGACAGAGATTACAGAGGCATTGAGAGCCTCGAGCAGAGAGTTGACCACCACGCACCATAACAGCGGAGACAAGACGCCACCTTGCCCCTGTTTACGTTAGACTTGACACATTGGTCGAGGCCTGTATCAGCGATCTATGTCTTTACTTATCAAAAGTAATTGAGATGATAGTCGGATGATAACCGTAACAACTAAAAAGACACTTCTTGTTGGATCATCTATCACTAGCCTCTAGCGCAGCCATGTGAGCTACAGCGGTGCTCAGTATACTTTTATGAAGTATACCATATGTATGTGAAGACACCATATATAGTGCCCGTACATATATGTATGTCCAAATCTTAAAATGTATAAGTATGTACATACATGTATATGCTGTGTGGGACAGGGACTACTACCTCTATATGACAGTCAATTTGTAAACAGGCACAAGGAAAGAGGAGCAAAGACACCATTTTCAAATCAAATCAAAAGTGTTGAAACCCAATCAGGTTTCAGGAAAACTAAACTTGTAATTATCGGCTTTCAACTCTAATTGCACAAAAAATTTTAATTCAAAATGCAAAATAGAAAACAAGAAGTAGTACAAGGAAAGGATTACATTCAAAATATTAATTAAAAAAAAATCTTCAAAATTAGGAAACCTTTATCAATACTTGAGTCCATGTGCGCATATCATATATTTGCCAAGCGTCAAGTGTAGAAAATTTTATTTATTGGAGCGAATTGGCATGAATTTTAGTGTCTTTTTAGATTGCTCATAGTTCTTACAGCGATGGACTTTATTCCTGTTATATTTTTAATCCAAGCATTCTAAGCGTTTACTTACAACCGACGATTTAAATCTATTAAGCTTCATTGGACATCCAATAATGACCCCTTGCAGCACCAATTAGGTCTCCGCAATAACTCGATTGTACGATCAATCGCTCCATAAAAATTAATAAATCTCTTTAGTCTAATGCCCGTAGTTCCTGTCTCATGAGCATTTTGCTTAATTTTGCGCTGTTTAACAAATAGCCACTTAGCAAAGGCGAGGAAATCGCTGTCGGGATGAAATTACACGAATTAAGCTCTTAAAGACATCCTGTCACTTCCGCGAGCTAAATAAGTAATTTATTTCAATCAATTGATTGAGAGTACGAGCAAATGTTTAATTAGTTTATTATTTACCATATCATCTTGGTGGTATGTATGTACCTCTTGGCGGGATGGCAATGAACTACGGATGTTTATATGAAAAAGAAACGGATATGAATATTGATACTATAATACTAGTATGCAGCAAGACTTAATCGTTATCCTTGCTCACATGTCATTCGTATGTTCTCTTCCGTCAACTCGCCTGTCATTTGTCAGTGACTTAACAATAGCCGCAAACAAATACACCAACTACACATGTACATACATTTTAGGTTCGTCATTTGTCTGGAAATGAAGTCGCTCGGCAATGGAGACAACTTCCTTTCTATCACTCTTTGACTGGCCTGTCATGTCATCTTGCTCTCAACTTCACCTTAAGCCTTCACGCAATACAGCGAACACGCAATCCACACCGACCGACCTGTCCGACATCCGCCAATTTGTATTTTCCTCGTGCGCACAACTGCCGAGGGCCTTCTGACATGTCCATGGATATCAGTCGGACGGTGTAGAGGAAACCAAGCGGTTTTTATTCGTATATTCTCGTGCAGCATGTGAATCGTCGTCGGTCGCCAAATAGACAAAGTCCAATGCTTTCACGTTTCTTGCTCGACGAGCCGCAAGACATGTGAGCCGAATACGCGGTTAAATGCAACATCACACAAAGTCAGACCACAGATGCACAGATACACGACCGACGACGCACAGATACAGGTGTAATTATCTGTTTGCAACGACACAGGAGAACAATAAAAAAAAGTCCGCCACCACCGGAGACAAGTACAAATCTCGACATACGAGTATGAACGAAGGACTGGATGTGAGCGAATAGAAGATGTTGTACCCCATCCGGGCCATTCCGGACCAAAGACAAAAGTCAGACTGCAGTGCAATGGTTCTGTGTAGTAGCGCTCTGTAATTACGGGACCAGATCTTCGGTCCCAGGTACCAAGTAGGCAAAAATAGGAAGTATCTATCAAACGATTCAATATTTTCGGGACCAGTTTGTTTAGAAATAGGAATGGTTCCTGCCGGTGCACGCCTACCCTGGGAGAAGTGGTCTTCTGTTCTATCCGGAGCATTGAATGAGGTTTATCTGACTGTCTAATTGCTATCGGATGAATTATTGAAATTAATTGCCCGGCAATTATAGGCTCGGAGGATAATTATCATTCGAATGCACTCGAGATGGTGTGTGCGTGCGTCGGACCTGGTTTTCGGTTGTTCCTTTCCACCTTGATGTCTGACTGTTTGCGGTCCGCCGACGGAATTCATTCATAAAATTTCGGGAAATGTCAGTTTGTTGATTTTCGAAGAATTTTGTAAGAGGGCCAGCCGGGGCTATGAGTAGGGAATTAGCTGACGGGTGGTCTTGGATAGGCGACGATGTTGCGTGTTGCCTTGGGCTGAATGCGAATGTTGCCTTTTTTTCTGTTTATCATCACGAACATCATCTCCTAATCCCTGTTGCACATTAGTTTACTTGGCAAAGAGCATTGACTTTAGAGGCGATGTTCTCAATATTGTTGGCCGATGCGTTTGTCACAAATAGCAAAATAAGCAAATTTGGTAGGTGGATACACTGATCAAGGTGCTCACTTTTACAAGATGGTACATGCAAGGTAGAAGTTAAACACTAAAGATGGGAATTACAATCGCAGTGAGTTAAGGCGAATCTCAGGCTGTCAATGAGTGAAATAAGAAAAGCTCGATGTTTTTACATGGTGCTTAAGATTGTTCAATTGGAGGTTTCATTTTAATTTCATTTATTTAAATGATTGACTCTGAGGTTCGTGCGATATTGAAGCGTTTTGAATTTGTTCGGTATCGCGTCAAACTTCATATGGAAGTGCTCGGACAGGCCCAAACATCAACACTCTGAGCGACAAATTTTGAAACCAGTCGAGTACCTTAAGCACCTCATCATCATAGTTAACAATTGGGCCACACATATGGCACTTTACGGCGCGAATTTTAAAAATTGGTCTTCATTAACACGCCTCCAAAAAATCCAAATTACCCAACAATAGCCTTTAGACCATCTTGATAAGATACGAATGAATGGAATTACTCGTAATTCAACTGAATGCCGAAATGGACGTCGTCATAACGCAACGGACGAAGCTATCCCTCGGATAGGTTAGACCAGCGACCAAATCGGCAAATATAGAGCATCGCCAATCGATGCGCTTCGTAGGAAAAAAAGTAAAGTACTTAAAGGTACTTTAAGTAAGGGCACTAAAGGGTGACACCAACAGGTGTGTTATTAAAAGAAACTTACAGAGACGAAGAAAAGCGAAAATACTCAGAAGAAAAGATCATAACGATATACGAGTCCCCCGGATGATAGATTATACAGCGACACTATGGAACGTGGGTATACGTCGACAATGGCGAAGTTTTTTCGTAGTCAAGGAACCATAGAAAAGCCATTTTGATTGGCGATTTTTTCGAGTCTGTGAACATTGAACCATGAGCTTAAAAATGCGTCCTTTTTGAACCATTTACAATTTCGTGAAGAACCAGAGAATTAGCGATAAGAGGTAAAGAGTATTCATTACCCAGCGCTATAGGAAATAACAGTGGTCCACCCTATCGTTCAAAGAGAAAAGAGATAGAATCAACCTTGCTAATCTCCAATCAATTATAATAATTCGGTTCCGAATTCGGATCTGATCGAATGCATTGAGGAAAAGAGGATAATATCTGGCAACCAGTTTGGTTTTAAGGCGAGACATGAAACTATTTACGCTGCTTCAAAACTGGTTTTCAACAAACAGTAGATGCTTGTCTAGTGGACTTTGAAAAAGCCTTCGACACCGTATGGTTAACATTTTTTTTCTACAAGCTTACCATGCCAAATCACCTTCTATACATGATTAAGATACTGACTATGGGAAAGAAGGTTTCGTCGTCCTTTATAGGGCGAAAGAAATAACCAAAAAACTGGAGGGTATTTGCGATTCGATTATTGGGCAACATGGACAACCATTTTGGATGAGAAACGAGAATGAGCGACTTGGTATTTGTATTGGCTAGTATCTCGATTTCAATATACATTTAGACGCTTTCGGCATGACAGAGAAGCTGTTTCACGGCAGTCAACTATGATAAAAATTATAAGCTACATTTGTAGTCCTTATAATGCTCATCATCGCATATGTTTGTCCGGTTTGGTTAAATGTAGCGTCATCTTATATGGAAAATATTTGTGCGTTCGAGAAGCCTTAGGATTTATCCTAGAATGTACAGAATGCCAGAGTCCCAGTTCATTAAATAATCCTCTAATATGGTGGTTACAACCAAATCGACAACTTTCCTATTAAAATGGTTCGTAAGCACGTGATAAGCACCGTGCAGATATTTGGTGGTTGTCTGGTGCAAATACTCTCCAGAACGGTGTAAGATCTTCATCAGTCGGTAAAATCTAAGGGTGTCATCATGCTTAGATGAACCCATGAACTAATTAAGATCTTTAAGATGTGATTTCCCTCATACAGCGAGATGGCGAAGCTCAGTCACTAAAAGGCGCAATCAGAAGAAAAACTAATTTTAAAAATGTAATTATATGGAAATAGAATGAATGAGCTTAAATCGAAAGGCAAGGATGATTAACAAATATAGTTAGACTTTGAAATGAACATTGCGCAATATGTTGACCGATTATTTTTTCCCAAAACTAAATAAATTTGGTCTTGACAATTTCTGGCTACAAGACGATCGATGGCTCAAACAAGTCTTCAAACAATCAATTTATTATTTACAAAAATTGAAAACATGTCATTGGGCTTCGAGACGTTGTCCTGTCGCAGTTGCGCAAAAAGAAAAGACGACCGATCTGTTTAAATGATTTATTAAAAACGAATGATACCAAAGTAATGCTTACAGAGAGAGAGAGAGAGAGAGTAAAATAACAAAAGAGAGATCTACAAATATTCATAAACTCCCTCTAACATGTCCTTTGCCACCTTTATACCTCTTTTTGAGGGGCTATTTGTAAGATCTATGCCAATAATTGAGCGAGAAGTCAGAACTTCAAATATAATAACCAAACTGAAATTGAGGCCACTGATCCACTTATTCCTCGAAAAGTCATCGATAATTTTGATCCGTGGATGATCGCCCATCACACAAGCTGTGGCAGTAACATCAACGATTCCTCCCATTCATAATTGTCATAGACTGATTCTTCTTCTTCTTTTCCTTTTTTCCGGCGTCGTTATGGTCAGAAGTGTAGGACCATAATCTTCCCACTTAACTGCATTCCTACTGGTCCGCTTGTGGGGTTCGCCGGTTTGACCTCAGATAGTAGCGGCAGGCTTCCCGGTTTGGGATTACTTCATCGCTGAGGCCAATCGTATGCTGGTGTTTTTGCATTTGTTTGCACCAATAGTTTTTCGGCCTGCCTTTTTTGCGTGTTGAAATTGGAACGTTGATTGATAACGCCTTTTGGACGGGGTTCAAAGGATCTCTCCTTTGAACATGGCAATACCAACTGAGTCGGTCGCGCTCTATCTTTCTTGTGATGGTTTCTTTTACGTGGAGGCTTCCTCGGATCTTTGAACTTCTAATTCTGTCACGCTTTGTTACTCCCGCTGTCATGCGAAGCATCTTCATCTCAGTTGCCGCTAATTTGCTCTCATACTTTTTGTGCATTGTCCAGCATTGTGAACCGTATGTGAGCGCCGGACGTACAACTGAAATGTAGAGCCTTCCTTTCAGCTTAGGGGGCATTTTTCGATCACAGAAGAAGGCGGAGTTTTCCCGCCACTTCATCCACCCTACGCTTACGCGATGTTTGATGTCGTCATCACAAGTTGCTTCTTTATTAATCATAGATCTCCGATATTTAAACTTTTCACACTTGGGAAGCACTTTTCCATTCAAGTAAATGTCTGGAATAGGCTGATGAGGGTCAGAGAACGGGCAGCACAGATACTCTGTCTTCTTTGAACTAATACGATACCCGTGTCCCTCAAAAATGTCCCCCCACACATCAAGTGCTCGTTGTAGGGACGCCTGATCATCACTTATAATGGCTCCATCGTCAGCAAAGAATAGATGGTGCACATTGGGGTCCGTCACTTTTCCTTCAAGCAAGCAATCAAGGACTGGTATAAAGAGCAGTGGGCTGAGGACGTTCCCTTGGTGTACACCGACTTTGATTGCGAACTCTTCGGTGACTCCTGCGGTGCATCTTACTCTTGTCGTTGCTCTCTTGTACTCGCTGATCACTCGCACGTAGGTTTCTGGAACTCCTTTTTGTCTTAGCGCTACCCATAAAAGATCTCTTGGTTGCCGGTCAAAGGCCTTGTCGAAATCAACCAACACCATATGCAAGTCCTTTGAAGAATCACGATGCTTTTCCATCATGACCCTTATACTTTGGATTGCATCTGTCGTTGATTTACCCGAGACAAACCCGCATTGGTCATCAGATAGTCGTATTATTTTCCGCAGTCGACTATCTAATACCCGTTCAACGATCTTCATGGTGTGCGACATCAGCTTGACAGAACGAATCCGAAGTAATCGCCAATTTCTTTGCTCATTTCTTCAGCCAATCATTCACTGACCAAGATCTTCAACCCGATCACGACTATTTTCGATATTTGAAAAACTGCCCCCAGACATCTCTTGTTTCATTGAACATCACTCCCGACCTAATCGCCGAAAAAATACGGAACTTAAAGGACGACTACTCTCCCGGTCCCGACTGTCTGCCTGCCATAGTATTAAAAAAGTGCGCGAACCATCTTATTTTACCCCTTACTGCTCTATTTCAAAGCTCTATCTCTCAAGGACTTTTTCCTAAGCTTTGGAAATATGCTTATATCATTCCAGTCCACAAAAAAGGACTGAAAAATGATGTGTCCAACTATCGTCCCATTGCCAAGCTCTCATGCGCACCCAAACTTTTCGAGAGCATCGTTTATGATGCACTATTCTTTCACTGCAAACCCATATTTTCTCCTAACCAACATGGGTTCCTAAAAGGTCGATCGACAACCACTAATCTAGTCGAGTTTGTTTCACAATGTTTGTGTGCACTCGAAGCTGGCAAAGAAGTAGACGTTGTCGCCACTGACTTCAGCAAAGCCTTTGACAAAATGTCTCACGAAATTATTCTCCTCAAGCTCACTGCCCTCGGTTTCTCTCCCGGTTTTATCTCATGGATCAAATCTTATCTCGAAGATCGTCAATATAACGTTATCTTCAGATCTTCTATTTCTGATCCAATTAACGCTACCTCCGGTGTCCCGCAAGGTAGTCATCTCGGTCCACTGATATTTATTCTAACCATTAATGATGTCGACAGTGTTATTCTGAACTCTCAGCTCTCCATATATGCTGATGATATGAAAATATTTAAACACATATCTTCCCCTGTCGACTCCTGCTCTCTCCAATTGGACCTTAACAGGTTCACTACTTGGTGTCAAAAAAAACCATCTCGAGCTCAATATCAGTAAATGCCAAACCATCACTTACTCCCGCAAACGCTCTTCCTCACCACCTAGAACCTACATTATTCGTAATGAAACCGTTCCCCCTGTCAACTCCTTGGTTGACCTAGGGGTTATTTGTGACCGTGAACTCAACTTTCGCCTCCATATCGACAATATTATCAAACGTGCTAACTCTGCCCTCGGTTTCGTGAAACGTTGGTCCAAAGAATTCTCGAATCCTTACGTTACGAAATCATTATACATCACTTTCGTTAGGCCCCTTCTCGAATATGCTAGCCAAGTCTGGTCCCCCTCTTATGAATCCCATACTACGCGTATTGAATCCATTCAACGCAGGTTTATCCGTTTTGCCCTTCGTGGCCTTCCTTGGGCCGACCCCCTTAATTTACCACCTTATACGGATCGCTTAAAATTAATCAACCTCCAACCCCTTAAAGAACGACGTGATGTTGCAGACATTCTATTTATCCATGACCTTCTCAGTGGTAACATTGACAGCCCTTCATTATTACACATGATTCCCCTTAACACCAACCCGCGTAACATTCGGTCCACACCCCTTTTCCGTATAAGCACTCACCGCACAAATTATGGCTACCATGAACCAATGTCCAGAATGCTTCGAAAAGCTAACACCAATCTTTTCGACCTTCACCTTAATAAGTCCAGCCTTAGAATTGCCCTATACCACCACCCTTCTCACTCTCCTTAATCGTCTCCACGCCGCCACCTAGTTAATAAGTTATAGTTAAGTTATCAGATTTTTGTTAAGGCTTGCATTAAGCTAATAAAGTGCCCCTATGGGGGCGTCAAATCAAATCAAATCAACGGTAGTTATCACAATTTCGCGTATCACCCTTTCCTTTGTGCAAAGGAAGAAGATAGCTGTCCCTCCATTGATTAGGCATAGTGTCGCCTCTCATAAGTTTGGAGATAAGAACCATGAGCCATCTAGACCCGGTGTCTCCCATCTTTTTCCAGAACTCAGAGGGTATCCCGTCCGGCCCAACAGCTTTTCTTTTCTTGGAGTTTTTAACCGCGTACCGGACTTCTTCGACTGTGATGTCGGATATTTCGGCTTGATTCGGGGCGGCTCTTGGAAAGTACACTCGGGGAAACTGTTCGTTCAGAAGTTCCTCGCAATACTGTCGCCATCTGTGGAGAATTTTTTCATCTTCCACAAGGAGTTGGCCTTCAGCATTGTTAATAAACTTTGGGAAACGAATCTCCTGAGCATTTCTTCTTCTCTGGGCGGCTATCTTAAAGATATTTGCTCCTTTATTCAAATTGCTTTGTCGAAGCTCCTGGGTAGCCTGGTTCCTGTCAGACGATATTTCTTCCAACTCCTGATAGAGGCCTTCCATGCTTTTCGCTTTGAATTCGACGCACTTTGTCTTCGCGATACCTTTGCAATATCTATATACCTTTTCACGGCGAGCTTTTTTCCTCTCTATTAGTAGAAGAGCACTTTGACCAAGCTTGGAAAGCCATTTTCTTTTCGCGTATCACTGCTTTGGCTTCGTCTGTCCACCACCAGGTTTCTTTTGCGTGTTGGCCTTTAGATGTTCCGAGCAGTGATTTGGCTTTCTCCAGCCCAGATTGTTGTAGGGAATCCCACATTTCTTGTGCTCTGCACTCCTCATTACCGACCTCATCGATAATGGAAGGGAGGTAGTTTCTGATTGATTTCACAAAAACAATAATTCTAACCTAACTGTTAGGTCGTTCTATAAAATATAAATTAATTAATTATTAATTATTTTATTTTAAAAAAAAATTTATTTATTTTTTTCTGAACGGGCAGCTCTTACACTTGTGACTTAATTCTAAATACAACGAATTCTTACACTACCTTAAATACTAAATTGTCGGCGAGATGTTGATGCGACGAAGAGAATCAGGTGACCTCCTAGCGGATGCGATAAAGTGTTCAGCGGATGGCGCGGCTCAAGTGTCGGCATAGTTGTCACGAATGTGCCGGGTGATTTCTTGGTTGCTTGGAGTTGGGATGTACGGCTCGGGTGTCAGCGTGTGCAACCTTGGACTGATGTTGGCGTTTAGGTGCATACAGGGCAAATTCCATCACGTAGCGATGTACCTACGTTTTTGCCGTGGACCGTGGGATGAAACTTATCTGTCGTTAACTTATAGGTTTATCTAATTCGCGGTCTGATTTGACATTCCTGTTTCAATCACATATCTCGAATCAAACTGTCATCCGACGTTGTATATGATTAACTCGGGGCTCGCCGCTTTACAGGATGAGTCGTTTAATAATTGTTGAAAGTGTCGGAATTGTGACAACTCTCTAAAAATAGTTGTTTTGGAATAGGTAAAGCTCGCACATTATGAACAAATCATGGTCGACAAACTCTTTCATGTATAGACTGAACAAATTCGAAGAGACTGGCTATCTAATAGAAGTCCTAAGTCCCATCTATCATCGAAATGCCCATTGGTGTAATTGATCCTTATGTCCTTGGTTCTTGGAAAATGAAGCAGGTGTAATGGTCACCGCCAATTCTTATCGTTTAGACAATCGTCAACCAATTTGTTTGCTTCGAGTCGAAAATATCGATTTGAAAAACATATCATTTCAACAGAATGGTCCGTTTTTGCTTAAAAAAAAACTTGAAAGGGTTATTTCACGTTTTGGTTGTGTGGTGGTGGTGGTGGGGCTATGGAAAAGATCGTGTTTTTGCAAATAGTCTGTAAGGTCTTGACGCTATGAAAACCAATATTCGCCAAAATATGGTCGAGTAATTGACGAATATGTGTCAAAAAGTCATCGGAAATTTTATCTGGCAGAATCGAATCCCAACAAGAACTTTCGTGGAGGACATTTAATTGACGTTATACAATATTTTACTCATAAAAGTGCGATTCGCATCTTCTTCTTTCCTTTTTCCGGCGTTGTTATGGTCAGAAGTGTAGGACCATAACCTTCCCACTTAACTGCATTCCTACTGGTCCGCTTGTGGGGTCCGCCGGTTTGGCCTCAGAAAGTAGCGGCAGGCTTCCCGGTTTGGGATTACTTCATCGCTGAGGCCAATCAAATGCTGGTGTTTTTGCATTCTGCACCAATTGTTTTTCGGCCTGCTTTTTTTTGTGACACGGGCATGCTCCATATTTTTTTGTTTGATCTTACTCTTACAACACCGGTGATCTCCAGTCGTGTCAGCCCACTGATTTGCATGTACACTTGTGGGGCAGTTTAATGGTGGTATATGTGTCCCTAGGCTCACCGTGGTGTTTTCTAAATTGCCTAGATGTGATTTTTGTTTACCTTTGTTTAAGTCGCCTTTTACGACAAGCGAGAGGTATCGCTGCAGGGATATTCTTAACCCGTCCCTGCACGGAATAAAAGTGCGATTCGCATAATTTACTGAAATAAAAATTGGATCGAAATCTGACCCATAAATGTATTTTATTATATGTATTGACTTTCGAAACCCCAACTTGGCCGACACTTTACTCTGAGTTTTTTTAAAAACAAGTTTTTCTTAGTTTTAGATATCGAAAAGTAATCCGTAAGTTCAAATATACTACTATATTAGTCAAAAGACATGGCTTTAATTTATTCCAATTATTTTATTCCAATATATTTAGAGAGAAATAAAAATGAATTTAAAACAAAAAAAAAAAAAAAAACGATGTAACGAGTTAGGGAAAAGCTTCACATCAAAAAGTGCCTTTTGAGGAAAAGAATCAACCAATCAATTATAATACAATAGATGTCGAATAACAAGGACTGTGTAGATCACATAGTAAGAGGGAAAAGTATTTCAAGCTGGTGGCAATTGTATCATGAATAATTTGAAGAATACACTGAATTTTGCTTCTACCATGATCAGACTCAATTTACGCAAATATTTTTTTAAAAACACCCTCAGGTTATTCGTTGAAGCCGGGAGTAACTAAAGGTTAAGTTGAAGTCTGAGGTTGAAATGCTCGTACCAAAAGCCGACATTTACAATTAGCTTCGAAAAAAAATGGAACATTCAAAAGACACAGCCTAACGTCGAGTTGGAGAAAGAGAATTTGTTATTAAACGCATGCCAGGAGTTGCATGGAAAGTTTCGAAGGACAGAAAACCGCTTTACCGCTGCGGTGAAATTGAAAAGCAATCTTTCCAAAAATATAATTTGAAATGCAAATTCTGTACAACCCAAGCAGTTGATCGATGAGGTGCATTTATCAATGAAGTCTGAAGGCAAACAAAAAATGTTAAAAGTGAAAGCCACTTACAAGTGATTGAAGCAAAGAAATGAAAAAAATGTGAAAATGGCTTTGTGCTCATAAACGGAAAAGTGAAGACATTGAAATATCCACAACCCTGTTAAGACTTTAGCATGTAGAATTTTTGCATTCGGGAAGCACACATTGTAGTACCACTTGAACGTATGAAGATGTTAGTTGGGTTGAAAGCCATATTTAGAAAAGAGGTTACCATTATTGCGAGCAACGGTTTTTACTTTCATTGCCGAACCTTGCAATTCATTCATTCCTGCCATAAAATTTTTAACATTATTTCATTTTACTTCGTGAAAAATTAATTTTCCGAGATTTTACGCAGATTGATACAAATTGGTAACCGACTGACCAAAATTTTCCAAAAATTTCCTAAAAATGTTCAGCCGAATAGCGAGTAAATGCTTCCGGTCTTGTAACCTATTCAGCTACTTTTGTTTACTGTTATTAATAGCAACTTTTCTGATATAAAACTCAAACTAAAAATTCACTTAGATAATTCATAAACCCTCTGAACTGATGGAAAAATTCTATAATCTATGTTCCCTGCATGTAGGAGTACAACCGAAAAACCAAACTGAGAATGAAGTTCCATCGCATTTTATCCGATTTTGTCGATGCCTCATCTGTTTCGTAAACTATAAGGACAAATTTCAGTAGTACAAACCGAACGCATGGTTCTTAGAAAGGTGTCCGATTGTGCGTGGATACGTTCGTATGTTCTTTACCTTTTTCGGTTCGAATATCTCGTTAACGTAATGACTAATGATATTTAATCTGGATTAGTTGGAAACTATAGGTAGGAACACTCTGTGTAGACAAGTTATACCCATTATTCTGGTATTTCGATTTGAAATATTTAGCACGTGAACATGCATTTAGCATTTTTTAAACATGTTTTCGGAGGATTGTCCTCACGTCTAATCCTGTTATAAGATAATTTCTCATTCAACATACTTACTTGTGTTCAGAAACTAACGGGAATCGTATTTTACGAAGTAAGTACATTCGATTTCCGAATGAGCAACAGGAGCTGAATGACCTGAATAACGATCCAGATTTGCTGAAAAGCGTCATCATTGTTGACAAAACATGGGCTTATGGTTATGGCGTCGAAGCCAAAGCCCAATCGTCCCAAGCTCGGTCAAATGTACAATTACAATAGCTGGTTCATTATGAATTCGTGCCGGAATGTCATGCAGTCAATAAGGAATATTACAAAGTTAACGTCCGGATTTGTGGGAAAAAATTTAAGGCTGTTGCACTACGATAATGTACATGCTCACTCATCGTTGCATCTGCTTTAGATGTGCCACCGTAAACATCCTCAACTTTTTTTTCTCTTCGCAAAACTGAAAACTGGTCCTACACAAGGCTAAAGCGAAGTGCGCATATTAGAAGTTCATAGGAGGATTGGAAAAAGTACTGGCGAAAATGCATTTTGTCTGAGGGGGATTACTTTGAAGGTGACAAAGTAGATATTGATAAATAAATTGTTATTTTTTTACAAAAAAAAATCACCACCAATTTTTGATGGTCGCCATCGAAGGAGAAGAGTCAACGTACACAGCATCCAAACGCTCGGTCAAAACAAAACTACGAGTCCGATCCGGCTGAAATCAACAGTAGCCGTCTACTAGAATGTACTACACGATAGTAAGTTGCTCTTGCGATACTGGCGCCATCTGGCGGTGAGGCTAAGTACTTATCGGACCACCCTTGTAATCTTAAAAGGAAAACAGAAGTATTGCTTGCAAGAAAGGGTAAAAGGTTATTGCTTGATTTCTTACTAAATATGTAGCTCCGGTTACCATGCTGGTTTATGACGCTTATGACATGGGGTTCATATCAGTCAACGTGGTACTAACAAATCCCTTCTGTAGTATAAGAAGGCAAAGAACAGTGTGTCCCTTTCACCTATCCGAAGAATGAATGACAATAAAAGACTGATTTTCAGTTAAAAAATAATACATTCCATCCAGCGTTTCTCCAACATCAGTATTCCTACCTGGAAAGGAGAGTTTGGAAGGCTGTGAAATTATTCATCTGGGGCTCTCTGAACTTTTTCATTCGATGCGAAGCGCTTCCCAGAAAGAAATTTCTTTATGTTTGGGGACAGATGGATGTCTGAGATTGCCAAATCAGGCGAATAGGGGTTTGGCCGAAAAAATAGTTTCCCAACTTCCGTAGTTTTCCACAAAAATACGTTTAAAGTTGTTTAACTATTTAAGCCTTTCAAAAATTCAGTTTACCTTTAGTCTGCGATGCCTGCGTCATACATCTGACCTTCCATAACAATATCCTCCTCTTCCTGCTTCTTTCTGGACGATTTCAAGGACAATCGAGTCTTTTTTGCAGCATCAGTGAGTGATCGCTCCGAAACTTTTATGCGGCGCTCGTCGGCTTCTACACAGAAGTTTGGTCCAATTTTTATTAGAAAATATTGTATTAGGCGCATTTCACTTGATAATCCATCATTGTACACGCTGCAATATATACTGCAGTATCAAGTACATGTTATTCACTGGAGGTTGATTTAGATGCGATAGACCACGCTGATGCGTTAAAACTTTCATTCGAATTTTCCGTGAATCCGCCGAGACATCGAGAGAGAAGAGCATCGGTACTTAATTCTTTATATACCCTTCCTTCCCCTTCCCCTTCTAACTTTTTTAAGAGATTGGTGCTTTGTGTTTTTTTTTTTTTTTTTTTATAATTCTGCAACCTGGACGGGGTGCAGATGGTATGTGTCGAAGATATTCGTTCACTACACTCTGGGGGTGGCTGTCCTAGATAGGATTTGGGAGATTCGACTGAATTTGCGTTGGTTGTAGTTCACAGTAACTCTTTTGTTTCCATGTCATTAAGGTGTTATATTGGAAATGTACACACAAAGTATGAATTTTGATTAATACTGCGAGTGTTATGCCTTGGTCAGCACTTTTTGATCATCTTTCACTCACAACTGATGTTGTTGCACAGTTTTTCCATATAGGAATTTTTGACTATGGGCGGACTTCAACTACAGGCCTTCGGCTCAACAGTCGGTGATGATTACCATTGCGCCACGACCACCCCACTGTCCAGGATCAACCTTTTTTGATTGAAATAGAGGAATGTTTCTGGGGGGTACAGAACCGTTAAGATTGTTTCGCGTGATACGAGTTATTGGGGTAGTATGCTCCGAATAGCAGACTGTTGAGTGTTAACTGAAGTCATTATTTAACGTGGCTTCTAACCGGCTTTAAAATAGTCCACCCGTAAATTTCTAGCTCTATTGTATAGGACCTCTTTAGAGTAAAAACTCTAGACCCGTCCTGATTTCTATCAAGCTGGCTCTTATCGATATTATTTCGTAGGTAAAGGGTGTCCAGTGGAAAATTTTCAAGTTTCAAATAAAATAAGCAAAAAATGGAAAATTGTACAATATGGAATATTTTGTTTTGGGAAAATGTAGTCATGTTGCGAATTTTATTTTTTAATTTAAAAAAAAAATTCTGCTGGACCCTCACATTTGCAATAATGCGTGAACAAAAAACTGGTTCAATGGCGGCAGTTTCGCGCCGAATATTCTCTTGCAGGGCCCGAATTGTTCGAGGATTGTTATTATCAAATGGTGTGAGGTCCTGACTGCGAGGTGGCCAAGGTATGTGTTCATACTTGCCAATCAATGTGTTCGCAAAAATAGCCCTCAACTGGTGTGTGGTGTTCTATTGTTGTGCCCGGGGAACAGCTGCAGTTGCGGCAACAGAAACTCGTCTGTGTATTGACTCCGCAATACACTTAAGCAGTGACTACCCCTTGTTGGTTTAAAAAAATAAGAGATAAAATAAAATTCCTTGAAGAAACCTCATATTTGTCTTTTTCATTTGATTTTCCCTTTATTATGTTGGTTAACATGTCTGAAATGAGCCTCTTGGGTTCAAATGTAAGACTTTTGAATGTACATATATGTATACGTTCTTGGACTGACTTGTAATACGTTTTTAATGAAATTAATTCGAAATGCGGTGAAGAGCTGATTAAGTTTTCATATACTTTTGTGAGAAAAAAAAAATGCAAACTAGAGCTTACTGGACGTCTCAGTTTCACTTGTATTCAAGGGTTTCAAATGGGAAGGTTATATTGTAGTTTCTATAAATGCCCTCACGAAAGCATGTCCTTGATCTGGAAGATTTTTTCTATTCAGCACTCGTAGGCAATTACTGATCCAATTCTTCCCCTCCGAAAAAATTAACTTATGCCTACGTTTTCACCAATTTTCGAAACACTTGTATAATCCGATTTACGAAATGGCCTTCCGCCCCCTCAGCGATTCAGCGAATCACCGAATACGATGGTTTAGCACTATGTAGGTTGAGTCATTGGCTAAATCGTCGCGAATGATCAATGTCGCGTGAGACTATTTTTCAATAAAATTGAGCGTTTTTGAAAGAAAATAAGATAAGACGCGTCTGAAACCTTTGGTTTCTTAAGACTGTCACAAGGTCACTAATGCTCCATCAACTATTTATGAATACAAAATAACATGATTCCCTGAATTCATTCTTAATATTTTCGGCCGATTGGAAACCACATTTTTCCAACACTATCTCTACTGCCTTAGAACTGCCTTAGACCACTATAAAAACTGTTTTTCAATAAGTCTAGTCACTAAAAATTTTTCTGCAACATCCTCAACCTTTCTACAACAGAAATGTCAGTCCTCAAACAAAATTGAATGCAATGTTCATAACACCGAAACATAACTTTGAACTAAAAGGAATTGTGAGAGTTGTGCGAGATAATATAATAATAAAATGAAATTAGACATAGCCATCAATGACAGCACAATCGAATGAGTAGGTCGTCGATAATGTTCACCCCATCTTTGGTCGACACTCTTCGACGACCTACTCTACAAGTTAACCAACTTCGGTTATGAAGTCATAGCATACGCCAGTGCTTCTTCGTCGTAGATGGCGATACAGTCCGTTGGGAACCCAGGCCTCAACCAACAAGCGTCTCCAGCTGGCACGATCTTTTGCCAGTTGTTTCCAGTGCCGCACTTCCAGTTGGTTAAGGTCCCCTTCCACCTGTGTGCGCCACCTTATATTCCGCCGTCCTCTGCTGCGGGTTGGATTCGCAGACTATTCGGGATGAGTTATGTTGCCGATTCGCTCTATATGGCCTTGCCATCTTAGACGTTAGATCCGAAGATGTCGTACTGGGCCGCTGTCGCTGTATAGCCTGTTAAGCTCGTCATTGTATCTTACGTAGATTGAACGCAGAATTTTCCTCTCGAAGCCGTGTTCATTAAGGTCCAGGCCTCTGCGCCGTAAAGCAGGATCGGACTGGTTTTAGACGAAACCCTTGACTACTTCGAATTTGTAGCCGTCAATTGCGACATTCTGGCCGAGACGTCGGTGTTGTGCGTCTTTTTTGAATGACAGCTCTTGTTTTCCGATAGACTCATTCCGACCGCTTCTGCTTCAATGTTTTTGAACGCTTCATTGACGTCTCGCTGTACTCTTCCAATTACGTCAATGTCATCCGCGTACGCAATCAATTTCGCATACTTGAAATAGATCCTACCTCTTTTGTTGGGCAGTGAGTTTCGCATGATCTTTTCAAGCACGATGCTGAAAAAATTACATGACAGTGCGTCATCTTGCCTAAATTCTTTTCTAACATCAAAGGTCTTGTTTAATTCGCTACCGACCTTAATGAAGCAGCGAGACATCTTCATAATCATCCTGCACAATCGGACGAGTTTAGCAGTGGTGTTAAAACTAAACATGGCTCGGTATAGCTCGTCCCTAGGCCCACTGTCATATGCGGCTTTAAAATCGACAGAAAGATAGTGTGCGTCGATTTAAAATTCTTAGGTCGCGGACCCCACAAGCGGACCAGTAGGAATGCAGTTAAGTGGGAAGGTTATGGTCCTACACTTCTGACCATAACGACGCCGGGATAAAAAGGAAAAGAAGAAGAAGAAGAAGGTCGTTTCCAAGATATGCCGCAGTGCGAAAATTTGGTCTATTGAGGATTTACCTGGCCTGAAACTACACTGATAGGAACCTATCAGAAAATCCACAAAGGCTTTCAGGCGTTCCCACAGTGCAGCAGAAAAGATCTTGTATGCGATGTTAAGGACACTTATTCCTCTATAGTTGGCGCAGTTATAGGGGTCTTCTTTCTTATGGACTGGGCAAACGATCCTGAGATTTCATTCGTCGGGCATGCTTTCCTCCGACCATATTATAAAGATGAGCTGGTGTATGCACCCTACCAACTCTTCTCGAGGTGCTTTAAATAGCTTCAAAATTACAAGCTTAATTTCATCGGGTGGACGGAATTCTCTAACGTCTGCGGCCATTGCGTATGGATCATTCTGCCTGACAGCGGTTTCAGATTTACCATCGCCGATAGACAGTCTAAAGAAATAGTTTTTTCATTCATCGACCGCGACTCTACTATTAGTTGTCCGTTTCATTCCTACATGCTTCTGCTCTGGCTTTATAGCTCTGGCATTTTAATTTTATTTTTCGTAAAACTTGCGAGCGTCGTTCCTATCGCTCCATCTCCTCGATCTCACGCTTTTCGTGTTCTCTTTTTTTTTTCCTTAGACGCCTGTGGTCCTCTCTCCTTTTCTGCTCGTAGACCTCAGGAGCAGCTGTCGTCCGCCTATGCTCCTGTCTCTCATGGAATACAGTGTGTAATATAGAAACGTCCATTGAAAGCTCTACCTTAAATGATTTATTATTTATTATACCTAAACGCTCTCGTAAGAACTTTAAACAAGCTTCAGAGCACTTACACTCTCTAGGTGTTTGATTTCATTCATAAATGCTAAGCGCCTAGGGTCTAATGAAATGTTTCAGTCTGAATACATGTACTCGACTAATTTGGTTGAGTGTGACCGAATGAAATTAGGAGTCTGCGGTGTATTTAGACGATCCATTTTCCCTACTTCATCTTTTGTGCTTAAATAGGTTAGGCTAAGTTGGCCTACACGTAATTTTTTTCTAAGACTTTAACAAATTAAGCTCGTTTTGACCTTTTTTCCGCAAATTATATTAGAAACAGGCTTATAGCACTGACAATAAAAACCTGCCCCGAGTCAAGTCGAACCGCAATTAGCTGTATCGTTTTTTCCTACATACTCTCTAACAGACCAAATGTCTCAAGCTAAACCTGGTAGAGTCCATGCTGACACTGCATAATTCTTCCATTTTTCTTTGTTCAGTCGATACTTGAAAATCATTACTATCGTAAACAGGTTTACTCACAAGCGTGCACCTAATCCAAGCCTCATTACTACGTTTCTCCGTTTTATTTTTTCGCATCCATATAAATTATGCATATCTCCTCCACCGGATTTCACTGAATCAGTATCAGATATGAGTATGCTGCTGCAGCTACTGTCGGTCAGTATATTAGCTGCCAGACTCAGCCCACTCTCTTATAACCGCATGAGAAAAAAACATTCTATAAGTATAAAAGTATCTATGACTAAGAAGTACATCTCGCATAGCGTGCAAGCCACTCCGATGCCGTTGGCGTATGTGAACAAATTAAGAGCACAATAAACAAAGAAAAAAAACTTTGTCGATCGAATCACCTCATTTGCATTCGATGTGCAAATGTAACGCAAAAACTAGAAATAAAAAGAAAAAATGTATGAAAGCAACCCCATCCGCCGTAGTAAACACGCGCATATCACGCTAATCACCACTTCTCACCAACTCTACCCAACACTGCGGATCACAGCGTTCAATGCAGCTCCGAGCTCCACCTCTACCTCTGTCGAAAGGAAGACAGCGAAGACAACGAACGTAGAGGTTTAGCTGAACCGCGATGCAGAATAGAAGAAAAACAAAAACTATCTTTCATCACGCCTAGGAAAAGTGAATCTAATAAATTAATTAAGGGACAAAGTACAAAGCCGTAACAAATCGTTTTTATGCTCTTCTCCTTGTCCGGTTATGCTTTTTTGCATTTGATGCCGTTCGTGATTAACAAGTGAAGAAGTTTAAGCACTTGCTCGACGGAGGGAAACTTTGGTGGTGTACGTAGGGGTCTTCGGTGATAAAATTGCTCAAAAAGTCAAATTATTTAACGGAGAGGCTTTATAGATTTTTGGGATAAGCAACTTCCTGATTTTTCAGCTATATAGTAACTCCTTACTCCTTACTGCTCAAATTAAATATTTAATTTAATTTCAGATCCTCGCCATTTTATCCCATGCCTTTTATAACAGCTCTAAGTGCAGATGTTCACCTTCAGAAAAAAATTCTTACTAAATTTTCAAGATTTAACAAATGATGTACGAATGATTCCTTGATTTCTCGCGACCTGAGCATTAGAAGGATATTAATAACACAGTGTGCGTTAGTGAATTATATAAAAAAAAAAACAAACATAGAGCTCCGCTTTCAAAAAGGTCCATCGTGCTTCTTAACTAAGAGAAGCTGAAGCACTCCTATTACTTTTGGCTTTACCCTATCCTATGACAAAACGCTTAATTAGATCTTGCACTTTGAACCCAGTTCAAGTCACTCTTTTTTACTTTTGTTGGAACAATTCTAGAATATGCCTACCCCGTGGGCCATTTTACTGTACCCATTTCCTTCGAATTTAGTCTATTCAACTCAGGTTTATCGGATTTGCTCTATGCAGTCTCCATGAATTCATAAATTTAACTTAACCCCATACATTATGCTAAATTTCCTAAGCATACAAACCCTCATCAAATTTTGGGAAATTGCTAACATTTTTTTCGTTCATCAGTTCTTAGTATGGAACGTTGACAACTGCCCTTCTACAAGCAATATATCTCAGTGCCAACCTCAAGCCAACTAGATCTGTACCCCTCTTCCGTCTGAAATTTCACGTCCAGAATACTGCACATGGCCAGCAGCTCTAGAACCTTCGATTTTCAATGTAACAAATTTATCCTTCAAAACTTACTCCTTGACCTGGCCACTTCTTTATACAAATTTGATTAAGCATTTTTTTCGGCCTAAATTTCGTACCAGACTTAGACTTGAGGTTGACCTTCTGGTACTTAATTCAACAAATAAGGAGAAAAAGAAAACATAGAAAGTTGTTCAATTCGAAGAAGGAGTGCGAATTGATTTGATGGAATGTGTAAAGGAAAATGTTGAACTTTTCTATCAGTCCTTTAAATCGTGAAATGTGTGGAAGGGTTTTTAAAAGAGATACTGGCATGGGGTGCAAGCAGAATCTTTGTTCAAAATCAAATTATATAATAAAATTGCTTTCCATGAATTTCAAGGATTTCGTATCCTCGTGACATAACTACATGCGACCGAAAAGCCTTACTGTTTAATTGATAATCAAGACTCACGATTGTGAGAATCACGTGTTGATTGATGAAAAAGTTGCATTTGCCTATTAGCAAGAGACGAGTGACCATCTTGTAGATGTTCACATGTGTGGAGGCCCTAAAGAGAAACGAAAGAAATTATTTATGTAATGGCTGGAAGAAACAGTCATTGGTCACTACTATGTTGAAGAATCGTTTGGTGGGAGCCTATCCTTCAAGAATTTTGCCTGCACAACAAATCGCTTACAGAATATCAAGTCTTCTATATTCTTTTAAACATAATATAGATTAAGGTAGGGTAAGAAAGGAAGTCTCTAATGAAACGAGGCTAAAACACGATAGTGTATTGACATAATACCATTCCTATAGATGTACCTATACGAGGGTGGTCTGATAAGTACTTAACCTACAAAAGAAAAACAAACATTTTGGAGAAATGGCGATTTATTTTTCAATATAGTCTCCTTTTAGCTCGATACACTTGACCCAGCGATGCTCCAACTTCTTTAACCCGTCTGAAAAATACGTTTTCTCGAGGTCTGCAAAGTAGGCCTCCGTGCCGGCGATGATCATTCCACTGAAATTTCTGCCCGGCGAGTGACTTTTTCAAATTTGGAAATAAAAAGAAGTCGCACGGGGCCAAATCTGGAGAATACGGTGGATGGGGCAGCAGTTCGTAGCCCAATTCGACCAATTTGGGCGGAGATATGAGCCGGTGCGTTTTCATGGTGGAAGAGCACTTTTTTCTTCGCTAAGTGGGGCCGTTTTTTCTTCAATTCGGCGTCGAATCGGCCCAGGTAGTCGATGTGGATCACACCTTGTGAGTCCCAGAAAATGGTGGCCATCCCCTTTCCGGCCGATGAGACAGTCTTCGCCTTCTTCGGAGCACGTTCGCCGGGTGAAGTCCATTGTTTCGACTGTTCCTTGGTCTCTGATGTGTACCAGTGGATCCATGTTTCGTCGACTGTCACGAAACGACGCAGAAACTCTTTCGGATTGCGCTTAAACAGCATCAAACACTGCTCTGAAGTGGTCTCACGGTTGCGCTTGTTGTCCGGAGTGAGCAAACGCGGCACCCATCGCGTCAACAGCTTTCTCTTGCCCAAAATTTCATACAGGATAGGACCCACGCGATCTTTTGAAATGCCTACTGTCTCAGCTATCTGGCGCATCTTCAATCGGCGGTCTGCCAATACGAGATCGTGGATTTTTGTCACGTTATCCTGCGTGGTAGCCGTTTTCGGGGCACTTGGACGGGTGCCGTGAAATAACGCCGAGCGAAATAACGCCGAATTTGAGAATTCGGCCCTATTTCGCATTCATAGTTGGAAATAAAGCCGAATTTTGTGATTCGGCCTTATTTCGCTTCCAAGTGTGAAATAAAGGCGAGTCGGCTTTATTTCGCTTTGATTTGAACGTTTGTTTTGTTATATTTTGACTGTTGATACAGGCGCCTGCCTGGCGAAAAGCACCTACCCCGAGCGGAGCAACGAAGTTGCGTGAGCGGGACCTGCCGCATATGAAAAGAGAGTTTAAATCCCTTAGTCCCGCGAAGCGGGCCACTTAGGTACTGTTAAAATTCATTAAAATCTGTCCAGCGGTTTTCACGCCATTAGGTAACAGATAAAAAACAGAAAAAAAAAAAAACGCTAAAATAGTTGAACAAATAGCGAAACAGTATGTACATACATCTATCTAAATTTATACTTATAATAAAATTCTAGGGTTTATTTTAATGAAATGTAACAGTTCCTGGGTGGCCCGCTTCGCGGGATTAAGGGATTTAAACTCTCTTTTCGTACGCGGCAGATAGGGTAGGTGCTTTTCGTCAGGCAGGCGCCTATATCAACAGTCAAAATATAACCGTATTAAAAATTCGTTTTTTTTTTCTAACTACATACCTACTTCATTTATTTTTTAGATATGTATGTTGTAAAATATACGGTAAAGTTTTACATTCGCTTGATCTCAGAAATTCGGCTTTATTTCACAAACAATGCTCGGCTATATTTCTCTATATGAAAGCGAAATAAAGCCAAATTTGAAATTCGGTCTTATTTCGCTTTCATAAAGTGATATAAGGCCGAATTTGAGAATACGGTGTTATTTCGCTCGGCGTTATTTCACGGCACCACTTGGACGTGGTTCATCAAAAACCGACGTAGGACCACGTTGAAACTCGTTAAACCAATTTTTGATGGTCGCCATCGAAGGAGAAGAGTCACCTTACACAGCATCTAAACGCTCTTTGATTTCCCTTCCAAAAACAAGAATCGAATCACCGACCGATATTGCTCTTTTTCTATTTTTCTAAAATCCGCGGAAACTGCCGCTTCCACACGCGATCAAAACAAAACTGTGAATCGGATTTCGACAGTAGCCGTCTACTAGAGTGTTCTACACGATAGTAAGTTGCTCTTGCGATACTGGCGCCATCTGGCGGTTAGGCTAAGTACTTATCGGACCACCCTCGTACACATCATAAGTCGATACATACATATCAAAAGTCAATTGAATATGACTACATTTTTCTTCTGTACGTGAAATGTGAGAGTTATTGCAGTAAAAAAAATGGCGGTGAAATCTAAGAAGACCAAAAAATCGATTATAAAGCGAGCAAAAACAAGCAAAGAAACTTTTTTTCAACAGGGCACTTTTTAGAAATACCACCTTCAATATGAATCATGAATCTAATGATAAATGTGAACGAAAAAGAAAAATACGATATGACCGTTTCCAGTATAGAGGAGAGAGCCCAGAAACCGCTAACCCAATGAATGGTTATTTACATCAGAGCAAATTTGGGAAAAAATCGAAATAATTTTTTCGCATCTCTGTCACAAGGCGAAACTTCTTCTTTTTTCTTTTCATAGATCTTGCCATTATACAATAAATAGAATACATATAAGATTATTCAAAATTTATTAAAGGGGGTGCTTAAAGGATTCGATTCTAAGAAGATAATTTTCGATGACTCTCCGACACATATCAGGCAATAACTCTGCTATAACTTGGCGAATATTGCTTTTCAAAGCTTCAAGAGTTTACGGATTGTGTGCATAAACACGATATATTGCACAGCCCCACAGAATAAACTCAACAAATCACACAATCTCTGAAGCCAGTTCACATCACCAAAATTCGAATCAACTCGTCCATCATGTTATTATATACTTGGAGGGGCACCGTTTCGTTGAAATCACATATCTTTCCTATCAATAGTCTCGATCAGAGGCCAAAAACATCGGTTATCATTTGGCTATAACGATGAAAATTAACAGTGACTGTAAATCTTCCTCACTTTCGAAGATGTGTGGAGCAATGACACCACCAGACCAAATTGCACACCATACAGTGACTTTCTGTGGATGCAATACTTACACATGGATTTTCACTTCCCCGACTTCCCACAATTTTATTTTGTTAACATATCTACAGAATAAAAAATGAGCCTCATCACTGAGGAAAATATTACGTTAAAATTGTTTATCCAAAAGCTCCTGTTTAAGCACCAAATGTTCTACGTAACACTTGATCAGATGCCTAAATAGATTTTCAGCTTTTTTTTTTAACATTTTCACTAACCGCAGGATATTTTTTCTGCAGAACGTGCATTTTAATGACTTATATAATGATTTAAGACTTATATATTCTCCGGCTTTTTACGGTATTGCCTATACCTATAGTATGCTTACAAGGACGAATATTTTGATATTTCGATATTTCGACCATAATCTGCTCATAATGATCTTCAAATTTACTATTTTTAGCAAATTTTCACAATTTTGACAAGTCCAGCGATTGTTGAGCAATCCATATTGTCGAATGGCAAACCTCGAACATTTCTGGCATAAAAATGCGGACCAAGAATTGGATAACCCTATGTTTTTAAAATATTGAACTCATTAATAGGCCAAACGGTATTTTTATACATACGTACAGTATATAAATATACAATACTTCCATTCATCAAAAAAATTAAAAAAATTATGGACGCAAATAGTTTTAAGCACAAATTGGACGCAATGCCCTTCTTGTTGATTCTCATCAATTGCGGGTGGTTTACTTTTTGTACTTTTTCTCAATTGAATTGAACCTTCTTAGTTTTCTTTGTTTTTTTATTATTGTTTCTATTTTTTTTTGTTTACTATTTTAATTTTCAGTATTTTTTGTTTTTGTTTTTTAGTTTTTGTATGTGCAGGGTGGGCCAAACATAAGTCTTATTTTAAAAATAAAATAAAATTAACAAAATTAAGTTTTTTCCCTATATTGTATTGTGTATTGTGGCTATTCTGTCACCCCAATTTTCCAAAACCTTGTTGATGGTTTCGGGCTCTAGCACACGGATTGCTTGGATGATATTGGCCGTAAGTCGTTCCCGCATTGTTAGCACAACATCGGTCCTTTACGGCTCCTCACAAAAAAAAATGTCAAAAAAAAATCGCAGCTCCGAGGCGGCCAATTGAATTTGGTGATAACACATGGGCTGTGTGACATGGCGAGCCATCCTGCATGAACCAGAGGTCTTTCAAATCCATGTCTTCATTTTCAGCAAAAAAAAGTCGATTTACATGACTCTGTAATGCCCACCGTTGACCGAAACGTTGTTCCCAGCCTTCGAAGAAAAATTCTCCAATGATGCCACCACTCCACAATCCGCACCAAACTGTCACTTTTTATGGATGCATTGGCTTCTCGCCAATAACGTGCGGGTTTTCCGAGCCCCAAATGCGGAAATTTTGTTTGTTAACGTAGCCGCCGAGATGAAAATTAATGAAAATGAAAAGAAGATTTTTCGCCCAAAATCGTTGTCCAATTCAAGCCAATAACGAAGCAGATGGTCGCGCGCCTCAATTGCTGAGTCAAATGGACCTTGTTAGTGAAAAATCCGAGATCTTTGTGGAGAATTCTCAGGCTAGTGCGTGAAATGTTGAGCTGTTGAGATCGATAGCAAGTTGATGGTCGTGTGAATTGAGTCCCACACTCTCAGCCACAGTAGCCACATTCTCATCTGCGCGCACCGTACGACGACGGGGACCGTGAGGGTTGTACACTGGCATACCAGTTTCACGAACTTTTTGCACAAATTTGCGTACAGCAGTCGCGGTGGGTGCTTCATTCCGGCCAAAATTTATTTCTAAAAAACGCACTGTTTGGGCCACACAGCACTCACTTTTGAAATAAGTTTACAATACTTCCCAACTTTGTTCAATCGTAAAGTGGCTCATTTCGTTCCGCGGAGGTATTATATTCACTTTCTGTCAAGATTTCAAGCGGGAAACAGCTGTCAATGTCAAAATAACCTATGATCTAGATAGCCCACCCTTTCTACCTTATGCTACAATACAATTGGTAAATAAGTAGGGCGACCTATGACGTGGATGTCATAAGTCTTCCTAATAAAGGCGAGAATTTATCCCGTAGGAATGAGCTACCTTCCTTGTTTACACTACTTTCAACGTACTGACGCAAACTAAAGTCTTTGAAACAGACTTTAGTTGTTTTTGAGATTGAATGGAAATGTCAGCGCTTCAAAAATCGAGAAAATTCAGCAGGCCCATTCCGAAGAAGTCATGTACATAAGGTAATACCTGATTCCTTCATACATATGTAAGTTCCAAACATATCTTCCACACACCAGCTTTTATCTCACACTATAAGTCAAACGTAAGATCAACAGAGACAAGAAAATCAAAAATTATAGTTTTTTGTCCAAGCTCAAGTCTGGTTCAAATATTTAAATTTTGTAGGAGAACGTAGGACATCTTTCCTTAAGCGATTCTGTAGAGAGGTAAAAAAGCTGAAGATCAGGGATAGGAGACACAATTTAATTTTACTGTTTAAGCAACGACAGTTAATGGTCAAAGCAGTTGTTAAAAACTCGTAATATACTACCCAATAGCCCCAAATTAGTTGCTAATTTATTTTCTCTTGTCTTCAATCAGTCGTTCACAGACTAGATCCTTTAACCCGATCATAAATATTTACCTAAGAAGGAGAAAATAGGTCACTTAAACGACAACAACTCGGCCGATCGCGACTACTCCTCTGCCATTGTTAGAAAAAAAAATCTGAACCATCTTATCACACCCACCACGGCCTTAAAAGTTTTATTTCACAGGGACTCTTTCCTCAGATTTTTAAAAATGCTTTACCTCATCCCGAACTTTTCGAGATTATTGTCTACGATGCAATATTTTTACACAGCATACCCATCCTTTCCCTAAGCAAACTTAAGTAGACCTCGAAAGGCATTGAACAAAATCTTGCATCAAATTTTATAGAAAATCGTCAGTATATGGTAATGAACGTTTTAGATCTTATATCCTTGATCCAATTCAGGGCCATCTTTGGTGACCCTCAAGGTTGCCATATCGGACCATGAATATTTATTCTGAAATTGAATGATATTAACTGTGTCTCCATGAACGTTCACTTTTCCGTATACGCTGATGGTATGACTTTTCTGCTGATTCCAGCTTCTTCAATCGGACTTGAGCAAGTTCACTATTTGGTGTCGAAAATGTCAGCAAATGTCAAACCCAGAACCTACGTTATCTGCTAGGACGTGATTCCTGACATACTCCTGGTTGACTCAGCTGGATGACACTACCTTACCTCTGTGGGGGCGACAAATTCGAAAAAAAAACCAAACAACAGGGCCAGTTAAAAAGCGTGGTAGGAGGTCTTGTCTAATTGCATATGCCTTGGTAACTAGTGCTTCGACTCGGTAAGGTGTCCTTCTGCATTTCTTAAAATATGGTACCTTCGCGGCTCTTTGTGCTTAGAAATATATACTTCTAGAATAAGCTTTCAATTGTGATGCTTTATAACAACCGAAGATCGTAGCCATCAACAGACATTACATAGTAGTAAGGAGCTTGTCTGGATCTGAACGGATTTCTATACACACTCTTAATTTCACTTGCGCAGTGTCTTATTTCAGTGCACATTACAAACACATTACCGCAGCGATTTCGTATCACTATTGAATGTAACATTTTGGCACCAGAAAACCCGGCCGTGTTCGCTCTGTAATTTAAAAATTCCACCATTGATCCGCAAAGCTCAGCCCTAAGTCCACCCAAATACATCATCCGACACTAATAAGCAGTTGTTATTAAAATAAAATATTGTACCTCATCCGAGTGGATGGATCGTGTTCCGACACAGAATCGAGTAGTACTAGGTCCGCCATCTTACCCGCCACACGATCCGATGAGACATGTACCTCATCCAGACTAAATCATGCATCCCAACAATGATGGAGTTTTCCACGCCGAACTCAATATTATTTTTTTCTTTTAATTGCATCCCTACGGTTGGTGATCTGCCGGTCGAACGAAATCCGAGAATGTATCTTGGTCGCGACGGAATCGTGTTGCATTATTGGCTGATCCTGAAGTGACTCTCCATTACGATCATGCGGCGAAACGCGTTTTGTTCTTATTGCAAACTGGAAACTGGATGGAACGTCATCGCACGGGGCTCGGTCCAGTCGATCCAGCTGCGAGTCCAATGAGGTGCCGCCACAATGGTGCGCTATCGTTTGCTGAAATCTTGAATCACGTTCGCGCACAGTTTCATGCATGGATCGCGGCATACAAAATACCGCCCCGGCCCAAAGGTGATCTCAAGTTCCTTTTGTTGTTCTCATTCCTTCGCCATCGTCACTGGTCTGGAGAGTTGGATTCTTTGCTTTTTTGTCATTTTTTTTCTGAAGACAATTTTGAAGGCGTGGGAGCAAGATTCGCCATTTTTGCTACATGTACGAATGTATATCAGTCCATGCGACTGACACGTAATCAGTATCTAGCTGGTATACAGTACCTTTGGGTGTTTTCTGTGTTGAGAAAACCGCAGCATGCAAGCCACCCCTTGATTACGCAAAACAAACCGCATCGTGACAGTTGGAGTACATAACTCAATGAGTCCAGGGGATGAAGTCCATGCACCCCTGTAGAGTTCGTATTCGGCACAAGGACATTTCCCACACGAACAATAATACGAGTATGCCACAACCAATCAAGTGTGGCACTGCAATATCGTGACAGCCTAATCGACGGATCACGATCTTTTCATGGTTTGCTTCAACTTGGATTTTCTGACTGTGTTTGCTACAAACACCGTTAATTATAGAGCTCTTGGTAAGCCTGCCGAGCTACTGAAGCACCGAGTTGTTGTTTTGTTAACATTGCATTTGAGGTCTAGTATTTCACATTGTCTATTGCCTGTCGGTGGTGCAGTTGAGAGGTGATCAATGGTTTTGAGAGTGAGCAAGTGATGCTTTAATGGCAGGTTAATCCCTTAAGGGGGTAGTTATAGGTTGAAGTCGAAGCTTTCATTGTTACAAACACTCTCGATCTCGGGTGATCGTGTCACGTTTAAAGAACACTCCTTTAATGGCTGGAACATCGGACAAACCGGGTGTCACGAGTATGCATGATTGAGTGATTGATGTGGAAGGTCTGTTGCCATGCCACTATAATTGGAATGAAATTTTCAGTTTTATTCCTCCAGTCAAATTGACAGTGGCTCACACAAATCCAACCAGTTATGACTCTAGTCTGTGTACATTCTCATCTATCAAACTAAACCTTCCAAACGCATGGCCAACTACATTAAGAAGGATTCTTTAATCACTTCTTGTCTGGCGTTGACCTTAACGACCATCCGTTTGCGATAGTCGGATTTATTCACGAGGCCATTACTCCAGCGAAAAGGTGGGGAGCAAAACGAAAAGACAGAATTCGCATCGAAAATGCAATCAGGAATCAAGTACATCACCGTGTGGCCTACAACGTTACTCCAGCGCAGGAGTACGAGTGTAATGATTCATTCGCGCTGGACCCCGAGGCAAAGCAAACTTGGGCGATCGTTAAACCAACGCAATTCTTAAATGTGTTCCTTTTTGGTTCCCTTCTTTCCTACTAGCCCTTACCTTCTCCGTCCAGTTGTCCCCTGTCCCTCATCACGTCTTCTGTGGTTTTTAGTGTTTCCCCCTTTTTTTACTCCTTTTTCGAATTTAGTTGTATATCATTTTTATTGCTGCCATTTTTCTTTGATATTGAGGGGAGGGAAAAGGAAAAAAAATGGAATAGAGGCTTGAAAATTTATGATGAAAATGATGTACGACCTGAGGAATCGAAGAGGAGGGATCGCGACTTATGTGAGGCACATTTTAGCCACGCACCTTTGTTGGAATATGCAATCTGTGCCATTGAGAGTATTGCAGACAAGGGCTTTCAAAAATAGTTTTTGAGCTCAATATTGCATTCAGCTAGCTCGATATGAATATGTTGATAACTTTGTGGGACTGGGAAGTAAGTTGTGTATCAACCTCCGAAGACAGCTATATCGCAGAACCACGAAATGACCAAACCATGGAAAGACAATTGTTCGGATGCAGAAATCGCATCTTTCGGAACTCTCCGCATCTGGTGCAGAGGTGGGCTGTCATTGGCTGTAGATCTGGTCGGGAATTGAACTTGGAGCGACTCAATTTATGATTTTTCACAGATAAGGAACCCAGAAGTAATTTTGATAGGGTAAATATAGCGCCTCTAAAAAGTCGCTCGTCTGAGGAGGGTTAAACGCTTGAAGTATCGAATTGGCAACATGCAGACTTTTCACGGGCGGTAGGTCAGCCTTGTTGCAAACATCTTTTGAGGCGCCCTGTATAGGTTCGAGGGCTTTATGCCTTCGTAGATTTTAGAACTTACCACCCTTAGATAAGCGTTAAACTTTATATAAATGGTCATCCAACAAAAGGTGTTATTTTAAATATTATGTAATTTTTTATACGCTTGCTTTTTATTGTCAAAAAAACATAAGAAACGTGCATAAATGCATAACATTTTTATTTGAGTTGATAAATGAATACTTGCCATTTACCCTTTGATAACTGTTTTGTGCAAACGTTGTCCACGATTGCGTTTTAAGGGATCCGAGCCGAGAGTCGAATTTTAAGTCACTTTATCGAGAATATTGGTGTCTCAAAAATTACACGTGCAATGTTGGCTGCAATTGACGATCGATTATTTTATAGACGAATTATCTCCACAGACGAGTGATTTACGTATCCCTTGTCTAAAAGTGTCAAATCGTACTATTTAGCCGGCCAATTTAGCGGTCCAAAACGAGACAAAAATTGCTCACCAAAATCATTTCTCAATTGATTTGCATCCTATGTGGCATGGAGCATCGACTTCATGCCGATCATTATCTGCTCTTGCATTTTAAGAAATTTGCTCGCTCAGTTAGTCTATTATGACAACCCTAAAATGGTCAAAGTGAGCAAAAAAACATTTTCCACAGAAAATTTATCATCTTTTTGCTTATGCAGCCCAAGTATTTCGTCAATAAGAAATCTTTCCGATTCCACTTTTTGTTGAATAAGCAAAGCAATACAATGCTAGGCAGAACATTCAGTGAAGCGTCTACGGTCGAAGATTACGTGGCTTACGTCCTCCTTCTGATTTAGACATTCTCGGCAATAAAAGGGGCTATCATGTCTGAATGAGAGCCAGTATAGTAGTTGCATGAGCTCGTCTCTGTGGGCAGAGTCAGAAGCCCATTTGCTCTCAGTAGCATTATTGTATCGTGTTTGGCAGAGGGTCATCCTGGATTCCCCATATTGCGTCGGTTTCAGTTAAGAGCCTTTCGTAGTAAGAATGTCGAACATCTTCGCATCAGAGGTCATTGACCTTCAGTATTATACGGGAGAGTATTATTTGTAGTAAAGACGCTCATATAGTCCGCATACGTTTTAGGATAAAGTGAACAATCTGTTTTTGGAATGTTGTCATAAGCCTTAGGACACTAAATCGAACGATCTAAGCGGTCATCTTATGGAATTGTTTTTGTATGCGAATTTTTTAATGGAACGCTCGATGTATAGCACATCGCATTATCTTGTGGGAATCAGATGTTGTCCAAGTTTAATTAAGGCGACATTAAGTCAGTTATAATGGGCTAGTATCGTTCACCAAAGCCAGCCGCCATCTGTCCATCTCGTCTCGGAAGATTTCCATACCAAATAGTGAGTTTCTCTAGATGTAAGGAGGAGACTAATTTGCTTGTTCACAAAGCCATTCCACCAAAAATAGGTGTCATCACTAAAAATGATTTATTCTGTTTCCAACTACTCCATAGCCTAATCAGCGACTTTACGATGAGCTTGGCGATCTTGGGGCCCCAGTTCTTGTATCAATTGGATCACAGAAGAGCCAACACCTTTTGCAGTTTGGATCTTATACCTCCTTTCAGCAACAGTCTCACATCAGGCACGTTTAGGCATCGTAGGGGACAGGGTCGCTGATTGAGCTACCGAAGCACACTCCTCGAATGAATTGCGATGAATTTTTGGGCTGTTTGGATGACTACATGGGTCGTAAATATCCCGTAGCTCGCGAACATTAATTAAATAATAAATTTTAACGATTTCGACTTATCGAAGCATTCTTGAGTGGTTTCGCGATCTACATATGTGGACTGTGACAGAAAACAAACGCCAAAGAATGGCAACGTTGTCATTTGAAACGTTACAGCAATTCTTGAAAATACTTGAATACTTAAAAACTTCCGATTTAGAACTATGTAGCTTACTACTTTTTGATTAACTGCTTCTACTTATTTAATCTTTTTTTTCAGTTTTCAACTCCATAATAATAAAGCCACCATTTTCCGAAACTAGGCCACCGAGCAATAAGGAACGCAGTAAAGAGATTTTGTCTGGTAGTATCATCTTGTTGGCCATGCCCTCCGTCGTTTTCGAAAAATAATTCTCTAATGATTATTCCCGACAAATGTTCAAGCAATTGTGCGTTGGTCATGGGGAGGTTTCCCTGAAATAATTGAGGTTTTTTCTTATATAAATCTTATATAAAATAAGCCCCATCGCATATGATAAATGGCCCATGTTCAGTACGACTCTCGCACAATCCAACCGACGAGGCTTGCCGATTGTTATCGACGTCAGATCACCTCGTGCGATATCGGCCCTAATGACTGGCACTACCATGATTGACGGTGGCGACACATTTTTGGTGTTAATGCCTGATCGTATAGTCTGAAGGCATTTCATTCACTCGATATTTTGCATGATAGGCACGTTATACTCGTATTTCCCCAATGGGGAACATGGTATAAATTCGCTTGGACTAGCGCTTCAAAACTTAACTTTAATAAGACAATCTGAAAACAGATGTGAAACCTACAAAGCTTTCAAGTGCCGAAAGTTTAAATGGCCCACCCTGTGTCATGTTGGTTTTTTCAATGTTGAAAAATGTCGCTATTGTATTCAGTGCTACGGCTTTGCTAGTACTTTTCTCGAATTTCCGGTTTTTGTTTTCTGTTCCATTTTTTTATTGGCAATGGTCAAATTTTTATCCTCGTCGTCGAACCTAGCTCTCCTAGCTACGATTGCCTCCTTCATTTATTATTTTTCACTACCCTGAATGGCAGGATTTGAAACTTTCGATACCTTATTTGAATCATACTATCTTTTAAAATGTAACCTTCGTCAAGTTTGGTTATTCCTCATATGGTAGGAGGATTGATTGACTTGAAAAAAATGATTTTAGTATGACCTTCATAAGCTGGGTTTTAAAAAACAAATTTTATTTATTGTTTTTAACTGAAGGATCTAACTGCACTGCGATTTATAGTTCAAATCGGGATGAAGTGTCGGCGAGATCTGTGTGAAGAACAATAAAAGAAGCCATATGCCCTCGTCACAGGAAGGCGCCATTCAGATGGTTATATTGGATCATAAGCATTGCGAAACTTTGGCTTGATCGATTGATGATAAAATAGTTGATCAACGTTAGGAAGCCATAGTACGATAGCAAACGAGTAACAAACGATAGCTGGTTGTATGAGAACGACCTAAGGACCATGGAGCGCAGGAATATTTGCGAAAAAGCCACTTGTCACAAGACTAAAAGAGTTTCGACTCATCATCTTTAACCCCTTCGCATTTCTAGATGGCTGTTTAGGTAAAAAAGGTTGTTTTAGTATAGCATAAGACCTCATTAAATAAAAGGTGACGCGAAATTAATCGGAAACATCGGAAGATGTTATACCTTTTGCAAATGGCGTCATACTTCAATCATATATGATATTTGTGATCTAGATAGTTGCAGTATACAAACAGACAAGCAATGGACTGCTATACTCCGCAATAGCATGGGATGAGCGGGGCCTGGTGAACATGTGGTTTCAACAAGACGATGCAACCGCACACACAGCACGAGCCACAATGGATATTGTAAAGAAAGCGTTTCCTGGTCGCGTAATCTCCTGTTTTGGCGATTTGGCATGCCCAGCAAGATCGCACGACTTAACCATCCCAGACTTCTATCTTTGCGGCTACTGGAAAATGCGATAAAACGGATAAAATGTGTATCCACACTGGCGGCAGCCACTGAACCGATGTCATCTTTTCCACTTACAGAAAAATGTTTAAAGGTCCAAATAGGGGTTTCCAACAATCTAAATCATTTTTTCTTTGCCATCACAATTTACTATGAGAAGAATGCCAAATTTAGTTCAAGTCATCTGTAGAAGGTATCCAAAGCTAAAATTTTTTTTTAGATAGGAAACAGGTCTCAACACTTTAACTGCCAAGCGATTTTAACATGTTTGGTAACCTCAAGGCAAACATTTTTTTTAATTTTAATTTTTTGTATCCTAGTGCTCCAAAAATTGCATCTAACTAAATCACAATTGTTTAATATCAATACTGTGATGTTCTAATTGTATTTATGAGTCCGTTTAGGTCCCTTTTGTAACCATTTTGGCCACATCATATTGTACAGTTACAGTCCTATAAAGTTGATACAAGAAGATTCAAAATTCGAGTCAAAATAAGGAACAAATGAAGGAATTAACCATGATTTTTTGAGCTATGATATGATACTCGGTGATAATTATCTTCGAAATTATGACCCGAAGTCAGCCACCAACTCCGAAGATGTGAATGTTGAGGCAGAATCTCACGAAAATGAAAAAAGTTTGCTCCAGCTGCAAATGAAAAATATAACTTCATACGCTGGACTGAGTTTTCTTCCGGCAAAAAAACCTTTCTTGCTCTGAAATGGAATGCTCCAACTACCACCTGAAAGAAGCTTTTGATCTGTTTATTGACGAGGAGGTTATCCAGCTTATATGCTCCAAAAAGTGCAGTAAAACAAATAATTCGTTTACCTTTTGTCTTACTCGTGGGATAGAAGTGGGTTCGAACCAGAGGTAAAAAAAATGCTTGAGCTGTTGCTTTGGATGGAACTTAACAAGTGGGATGTTTGAAAGACTTTTGGTCGAGGAAAAACTTTTACAACCTTGATATTTGCGCAGAAACTACGTTTTTAATCAAAATCGTTTGCAACTATTTCTACATTTTGTTCAATAGGGAATGCAGGAAAAGGCAAATTGAGACATCTCTTGAACACGCTGCATGGCAAATTTCACTTCCTGATGCCGGGAGAAAACATGGTAATCGTTGAGACCTTAAAGATGAGAGTTTTTAGACAATACATTCCAAACAAGCCCATCCTCACGGTGTAAAACTACTCTAGCCGTTATTCCACAAAAGGGAAAAAAGTTCAACAGGCGAGCGTGAAGGTGGCCTTGCTAAAAATGTGTGTATAGAGCTCAGTTCCTTGTTGAAAGCCAAAGTTTGGACTATATATGCTTGGAAGACTCATGTGGTCGGAACTCTCAGAGCTAAGCCGACGACGTCAAGGTATTTATGAAAAGCCTCCTGTTGTTATCGATTATATCAAAGAAAAAGTCGGGCATTGATCCCTCGGATCATTTCCCTTTGCATACCTGTCACTTGGCTTACAAAAAAGCTCCCAAAACCAGGACTCAAATCAAAATATTTAGAGAGGTAATTGCGGAAGATTTGTTGGATCGACGGTCTTCACTAGTAAGCTCAAAGGCTCGTAGCATTGAAAAGTGAGATGATGCTAAAGGTAAAACAAGGAAACGAGCTTGCGTTTTAAGTCATGCTTAATCTAAAAAAATCACCCGACAGGACAACAACTAGAAAGGGCATAAAAAGAACAACGACATTTTGCTCAGGGTATCCAAACAAACCTCGGTGATGTATGCTTCCTCCTAAAATGCTCGAAAATTAATTCAAAAAGCTTCGGAAAAAAAACAAGCAACATTTTTCCCGCATTTATTTCGCTCAATAGTTATGCTACGGGCACTATGGTTACACAAATATGTATGTTCAGTAGAAGCCAGATATTGACCAGTTAAGCCAGTATTGCTCACGGCTTCCTCGAAAAATGAGGCCCCGTGCGACCGCTGGTGGAAATCGCCCACCACACAGTGACTTCGATGGCCCTTCGCAAATTATTCGTGAATTCTCAGTGCCCCAGAAGCTCAAGTTATGTTGACGTATTCGTTCAGATGGAAATTGATAGTTCGATCATAAGTAATTTCACAGAACACCGCCCACTTCTCCGTTGAGGTTCCGCAGAGTACGGGCGTAGATTAGACGCGATTGACAGCAGCTGATGGACGTTAACGGCTCATTGGCGATACCTTGAGCCACGGTAGCGATAGCAGCGTCGGAACAGTACTCGGAGCCCTGCCGTTGCCAGTTCCAGTTGTTGTAGACTCTCCCAGGCGAGCCACGTTGCGAGAAATTATTTATTTACACTTCTTCATAACAAATTTTTTTTTGAATGTGATCCCTTTCCTACCCAACTGCCATCGCATCTACTCCTCAAGTTGTTGGCTAGAAAATGTTGAAAAAAGAAAAAACCATCAAGACCGTAATAATGTGTGTGCAGCCAACACGTTACTCGGACTCAAAATGGAAAAAAAAAAGACTCCACCCAAATGCAATCTGGCAATCTGCCGTTGAATCTCTCAGCCAACAACTGAACATGGCCTCTCGACGACTACGTACTAGTATGACTGTGAAACCTCGCCCGTCATCAGTTCGCATACAACGATACGAGGATTTTGGCGCATCCATCTTACCAAGTAATTGAAAGGTGTTATTAGAGGATCTCGCCAACAACCTCACTCAATACCAGATAGCCAGTGAGCCAGATAGCATATGCCTCCTCTCCAATGATCTTTACATCTGCTGTTCCGATACAAACGTTAGCGATTCCATCCGTTCGCTTGGGTATAATTTAAATCCAACGATCATAAGGCTGAAAAGGAAAAGGAACCTATCCTTCAGGACGAGGCTTCAAATCTGATGCAATAATTAACACATGAACCTGTGCATTATCGTTTCTCGGAACCCACCATCGCATACGCCATTGGAAATAACTTATTCACCAAAGTGACGGACGACATTCGACGACCACCGGAGCACCAGGATAATTTGTTTACATTGAATTATTGAATCGAATGGCAAGGCAGCTTGTTCTACATGTGAGGAAGGACATCGTCGTTCATTTGCCGGACGGAGAATTATGTTGTTTTAGTCGAGGACACGACTGCGTCCTGGCAAAAACAACGAAACGAAAGGGGGAACAAAGAAAAACCATAGAAAAGGGACATTCATCGTCATGCATAGTCGAGAGTGCCGGTGAGTGATGTGAGGCATACCTACCATTCCCGCCCCAGGAATTAGTTTCGTAGATGTCTGGTACGCATAGCATGTCGTAAAACGACTTCCCTGCCTTCCAGCTCGCAGGATATATGCGAGTGTTTCTATGAAATATTCAGGATAAGCAAATAGAATAAAGGACAAGAAGCCGGACAATGAGTACACGGAAGGAAGAATGGACGAATGAGTGGACGTCAAATTACGTGACCTCCATATGTCATGTTGACGCGTTTATGGCCGCGACTTGGATATATATACATATGTGTGTGTGTGGCCGCCTTACCCCTTGATATCCTGTTGAATTTATAATGGCGGGGTAGTTCAAAAAGAGGCACGCAACACTCCATCTTCCTCGCGCATTCTCCCCTGTTCCATATGTACATGTCCTTGCTGATCATCGGTCGTCGTGTGCGGGATAACGAAACGATTTGGATGAATAGTTTCGTCGGCTAATTATTGCAATATGCTGCGGTTGTCCTACCTGGGTTGAGTCGCGTTTTGTATTTGAGGAACCATTATGCGTTGCAGGGAATAGTACCACATGTGGAATGCAGTTGAATGACGTCGTGGTGGGAGTAGATTATGCATTGAGAACGTAAGTGCACGTAGATGAAATGGCGACAAGCAGGCATACCTAAATGGAGGTTATATACCCACCTCGTATGGGACGTATTGGATATAAAGCCGCGCCTAGATGTTTTTATTTTTCTTTTTTAACAAATTTGCAGGTGTTTTTATATTTCTGTAAATATATGGCTCCTAATGGATTATATGGCATGTGAGAAATAACATAATCTAAATGTGCAAAACAAGCACGTCTATAAGGTTTCATATGAACGTCAATATTAAGTCCATCAATTTAAGACCAAACGAATTTTTTAGCCGTGGTTTCCTTCCAGATGCAACGATTTTATAGAACTAGATCATTGCTTCATGTGCCAACAAACAATTGACAAAAATGTTGCGTGATTATGATCTACTGGCTTCAAGCAGAATTAAGACGAATTAGTTCAGAAATTATTCATCTGCTGCTACTGACATCTAGGCGCGACTTTTGAAAGACTATTTTAAGACTAAATTTACTTATGGTAAGCATGGACATCACTACATTTATCAATTCTCATCGTCGTCATATAACGTTCTACCCAAATAAACGTCTTTTGAGGAAAGTTTTTTTATTCGCGTTCAATCTATTAGAGAGAAAGTGTTGTGAAGAACATTTCAAAAGTGGTGACTTCGTCGTGGCAGACGAGGAGCGCCCCGGACCAAAGCGGAACTAGAGGCATTACGGGATCAAGGTCTGTATCAAATTTTACAAGAACATTCAGACTCATCAAGTCTTTCTCCATTGCTTGAAAGCCTTCAGAATGGTCCAAAAACAAAGAAATTTAATGGAGATATCGAATGGCAGATCCAGTGGCAAGAAGAGAAGGGTTCTTTACATTATATTTGGACTTGCGAAAGTTGGATCAGTTAGAACAAATGCGAGAAAAATCGAATACAACCAATGCATTTGAGCCGAACATTAAAAAGCAACCACAACACGGGAAACACACACGGCAAAGTGATTTTGTAGCACTAAAACCCTCGATCATGTGTTGCTTAAGCCGGTAAAACTTGCCGGGAAACACAGAAATAGAATGTCCTCCCCTTTGTGTTCTCCAGACATTATCTTTTCCTCCACCACTTGTTCTAATCAATGATGAATGTACTGGCAGAACAATACTTCCGATCTTTCGCCGAAGCCAAAAATTGGATCAGGATCGCCTCAAAAAACGAGCAACTTTTCCAACACGGAGTTCGAATATTGCCACAAAGTTCCAAATTAGAAAAAAGAGAAAACGGCGGAGTCCCACTTGTATAGCTAATATCTAGGGTCAACCCTCTATTCTTTTATTCTATTTTTTGTCCTTGTAGCTTTGTAAAAGTGATTCTGAAGTAAGTCTGAAATAAATCATAGGAAAGACCGACTAAAATTTGAAGCCTGTAGTGCTAAGCAACGCCTCAAATCAAGCTAAGCTTAGATTAATAATAGCAAACCAATTTCCTTCTCGAACTTCCAACTAGTAGCGTTGATAGCTCTAAGCCTTATGAATCATTTGAGTCGTTTAAGACCGGCGTTGGATGCTCTCGATTCTAGAAATGTGGGTTTGTTGGTAAGGGGACCACACTTGAAAGGCGTATTCAAGAAGAGGCCGCACAAAAATTATGTAGAGACATCGGGTAACGTAGGGATTGGAGAATTTTTTAGACCATCGCTTCACGAAATCGAGTGCTGAATTAGCATTAAGGATCATCTCATCGATATGTGCGCGAAAATCTAGCTTTTGGTCACATAATATGATCGCGGATAGCCTGAACGGTGGGGATGGGCTGATTATTGAGGAAATAGAGACGAGAAGGAATTTTGATTCGTTTACGTGAGTGATTGATTGGCATATAGATACGTTAAGCTCCAAGCAATTTTTGGAACAGATGGAAAAACTATTAAGATCTGATTGAATAAGGGAAGAGTCATGACTTGAGCAAATAGTCTTGAAGAACTTGGAGCTATTGGCATATAGTGAAATGTGGAAATGTTTAATCACCATTTAGATATCATTATGGTAACAATGAAAAGAAGTAGACCTAAGTGCCTGCCTTGGGGGACGCCGGAGGAAACCGACCAGATGACGCCAAGAGCGAGAAAAACACGCCAAGTTCGGTTACAATGGCGTGGATTATCATGAGTTCTTACCGGTAAGTGGTACGGTCAATAAGGAATTTTATCTTGAAATTATGCGTCGTTTGCATGCAGCAATATGAAGAAAACGCACAGATTTATGTAACAAAAAAAAATCGAATATTTTGGTAGAAACCATTAGCGCTATCATACCTCAACCACCATACTCACCGGACTTGCCCGCCTGCGATTTTATTGAAAAAACTGAAAATATCCATGGAAGGACGGAGACTTACCTCGGTTGGCTAGTTAAAGAGCGCATCGCTGTAAGAGCTCAAGACCAAAACGCACATATCAAAAATTGCTACAAGGATCAGAAAAAGCTCGTACGCAATTGTATTATTTCTTACTTTTAAGGAGACAAATAGGTATTGATGTATGTTTGAATAAAATTTTTTGGGGGGAAAGATTCTGGGAAGAATTTCCTCTATTTAAAATGTTAGTCATGGCAGAGTACAAGAAGCTAGACATCTACATAACTATGGTCATCATTTAGCCACTTTTTCGTTTATTGAAGTCTTTTTTTCTTTTTTTGCAAACTTTAAAGAATAATGCCGACACACTGATGTCGATTTAAACTTGAATTTTGATTCTCATAATTCTATTATAGGTGCTGCATGGCAATATGAAAGCTAATCCGATAAAGACGAAAATTTGCTTGAAGACGTACTCATGGAAGAACAGAAAGAAGACCAGCAAAATTTATTGGATAACGATTAGGTCAAAAATACGAATAGCTCGCAGTAGAGCTAATTCGTGCAGGTTCAAGAGCGTACGCTCTTATGATACAAAACGTGGACGGGGTGCAGATGGTTTGTGTCGAAGGTGTTCGTTCACTACTCTCCGGGGGTGGTTGTCCTAGTTAGGATTCGAGAGATTCGACTGAATTTGCGTTGGTAGTAGTTCACAGTAACTCAATTGTTTCCATGTCATTAAGGTGTTATATTGGAAATGCACACACAGAGTATGAATTTTGAGGTGACCTTATGCTGCGAGTGTTATGCCTTCATCAGCATATTTTTTCCGTATAGGAATTGTTCTTGACTATGGACGGACGGACAGACCTTCGGCTCAACAGTCGGTGATGATTACCATTGCACCACGACCACCATATGATTACATAATTAGACATATCATGTTCGAATTTCTCGGGCAACATGGTCTCCAGATTGAAATTTCGTATCAAACTTCACCTAATGAAATTGACGATGGACTTATAAAATGTATTGCTAATAAAACCAATTACATTGATGAGCAGATCGTTAGAGCTTAACGTTTATCAAAACATATTCGGATGAACCAATGGATGATACTAACAGATCTCGAAAAAATTTGAAAGTTCCTCGGATTGATGATTTGGATGTATGGACGACTATTGGGAAATTAAAGATTTACCTTATACGGTATGGGGCTACCTGGATCGGTTATGTCAAAGAAGCGTATTTAAAATCCAAACAATCGGCTTCGAAAAATTGGAAAGCTTACTGATATCCTCCGGACCGATTTCAAAGATCTATTTTACCCCCGGAGAACTGATGAAACCCTAATACCATGGGGGACCCATCTTATATTTAGGCAGTACATTCCAAATATTTTTTCGGTCCGTTTTTTTGCCATGTCATGTCCTTTTTCGTATTCTTCCCATTTTTCAAATCATTTGTAGTATGTACCGATCGCCCGTAATGGATACGCCAGGTTGTAACAGCTCATAGAACAAAACACCCATTTGGTTCCAAAATATATGCAGCATAACTTTCGAACTCAAATTTTGCTTTCGGGTTGATGTTGAGGCTGATGATAACGATTCACCTCAGCCACAATCTCATGTAAAAAATCCTTCCTTTCTTGCCTTTGAATCGGCTGTTCGTAAGTTTAAATTCGCCATTTTACTTCTCTCGATTTCAATTCATGAGAAACCCAATTGCCCTGCTTCTGAATTATTCCCATCGATTTTAATCGTACAGAAACTGCTTGCCCACAAGTAAGCTCTGTTTGCGTTTAACTCGGATCTTCATCGAGTAATGCAGATTCACTACTGAATCTATGTTGGGTCTATGACTCAACGAGATGTTTGTATACTGTCTTGCGCATATGGGCATATGCCTAACGAAATTCAAGTTTGCAAGTCTTCAAAAAGGTTCACACAAGAATTGACATATGATCTCTAACTTATGTCGACATTGACGCTCATTTTGGATTTGGATTATTTTTTACAGGTGTTAAAGTTAGACGTGTTTTGGTGTGCTTGACGATTTTTTGCTATTGAAAAAGTGAATCAACGTTTCTGTATAAAATTTTGTGTGTAAAATAAATTATGTGGTCCAACGTACTTGAAATGTTGACAGTGGCATTTAGCATTAGCGAGTCTACTCAAAGAAGAGCGAGAAGCTGATAATGACGATACCCACCTTGGACGCCTCAGAACTTCAACAACGGATGAAGACTTTGAAGCTGTAAAAAATAATTGATTTGACGCCCCCATAGGAGCACTTTATTAGCTTAATGCAAGCCTTAACAAAAAACTATAACAACTATAACTTATTAAGTAGGTGGCAGGGTGGAGACGATTAAGGAGAGTGTGAAGGGTTGTAGGCTGGACTTTTTAAGGTGAAGGTCGAAAAGATTGGTGTCAGCTTTACGAAGCATTCTGGATATTGGTTCGTGGTAGCCATAATTTGTGCGGTGAGTGTTTATACGGAAAAGGGGCGTGGACCGAAGGTTACGCGGGTTGGTGTTAAGGGGAATCATGTGCAATAATGAAGGGCTGTCAATGTTAGAAGGTCATGAAGAAATAGAATGTTTGCAACATCACGTCGTTCTTTAAGGGGTTGGAGGTTGATTAATTTTAGGCGATCCGTATAAGGTGGTAAATTAAGGGGGTCGGCTCAGGGAAGGCCACGAAGGGCAAAACGGATAAACCTGCGTTGAATGGATTGAATGCACGTAGTATGGGATACGTAAGAGGGGGACCAGACTTGGCTAACATATTCGAGAAGGAGCCTAACGAAAGTGATGTATAATGATTTCGTAACGTAAGGATTCGAGAATTTTTTGGACCAATATTTCAAGAAACCGAGGGCAGAGTTAGCACGTTTGATAATGTTGTCGATATGGAGGCGAAAATTGAGTTCACGGTCACAAATAGGGTCAATCAACCAAAATTGTTATGAAGAATTATCAAATTAGAGAAGTTGTTGTGGATATTGACATACATATCAGTTGACTCGTGTCATGCAATTTTTTTTCATATAATTTGGGGCATGAAAGCGAAGCTGTTCTGAAATTGCTAAATTTTGACCAAGAGAACCTTCGCATGAGGCCAACTTTTCTAAAAAGGGTCATCACTTATGACGAAAAAAGTATAAGTGGTTATGACGTCGGAACCAAAGCCCAATCATCCCAATGGAAATCAGAAGAGCCGAGACCGAAAAAAAACATGCTAAGTTCGGAGTTCTTGCTAGAAGGTCGTACGGTCAAAAAGGAGTATTTAGAATAAAGGAAGAAAGGGAAGTAGGCTTAGAAATAATTGAAGAGAAAACCAAATTTATGGTTACTGACCAACTCGGTTTGTTTCAAACCTGACTGTACGCGTTAAACGCTTTGAGAAAGTGGACGAATTCTGCCGTAAACGACATAAAAATCGAGCTGCATATGCTCGCATGCTTCTCCGCGATGAAGGAATTATTCAAATCAACTTTTTTGTCTCGCAATGCTAAAATCCGCACTTATAAAACCATTATAATGCCAACGACACTTTACGGATGTGAAACCTTGTCCCTGACTAAGAAGGAGCAAAATAGATTTCGAAATCGAGAATCCACTAAGGAAAGCCAGACAAATAAACTGGCGAATGGAGGAAACTACACAACCGAGAATTCAAGAAACACTACTCAGCCCCAAACACTATCCAAGTTTCGTTATTCAAGACTTTAGAGTAGAACAATTGCCTTAAGGGAAGTACCTTCAAGCTAATAAACAATGGCATGGAATGATGCAAACGGCTCTTATTGCAATTTCTTCTTACTCCACACTTTTGATTCAGTAACTCATTCTTGCAGGAAAGCACCATCCCAGCAGCAGATTCCACAGTGTAGTTTGGAATGGAAAATACCATAGTATATCAGTTTCAAGATGTGCAGAGAGCAAGTTTTCTTTCGATAGTATAAGATACGCAATGTTGAGGAAAAAATACTTCTTCAATGATTAGATTTGATCAGACCAGCACAATTTATTATCTATAATAATTCCTAGATACTTAAAATGGCATACGACTTTGATTTTTAAACAATCATTGCCACAAGACAAATGATTAAGATATAATTCAATATCCATCTTAAAGCATACATTATCAATTGATTCTAGTTTTCTACATTTAGAGGAATGAAAGAATATATCAACATCAGGTAGTAGTTTAGGACTGAGGCTATAAAAATTAGTTTAGTTTTATTACTAACAAGCACTCTGTGTTCAATGAACCAGCTTCGCAAAATATCTTAATTATGGTTTATGCCAGCAAAAATATTGATTGTGCTGTTCGACACATAGGTAATGCCTAAATCGTCAGCAAAAGCTTCAATGCTGCCTTTCAAGTTTTAATTGAAAAGAGAGTTAATATAAATAAGAAAAAGGATAGGCCCGAAGACTGAACTTTGGGGCTCACCAATACTTATATTGACTGAGTTACTGAAAGCCTCAGAAACTTCTATTGTTTGGATTCTTCCACTTAAATAAGATGCAATCCATTTAAAAATACAGTTTTTCAAGCCAATTTTGGACAATTTATCCAAGAGGATAGTATGATCAACCATATTGAAAGCCTTAGTGATATCAACGAAATGATTCGCACAGAGTTTATTGTCGTCAAGCCCTTTTATGGAGTCAAGCCCAGTGGAGCAGAAATCGTACAAAGCATCTTCAGTTGATAAACCATGCTTGAATCCAACAGAATAGTTACATGCTGGAGTAACGCATTGAAGCTTTGATGGATTGACATTGAAGCTTTATGATTTGAATTAACTATTAAAAGGTTAGTGATAAACATGAAGAAACCATTTCTGTCGAGGATTGAAAAATGTCTGGTGTAGTCTCTACCGAGAACATTGCTGCTGTCGCCCAACATGTTGCCGAACAACCTTCAGTATCGATATCCCGATCGCAGACATGATGCATCCTTACAAAATTCAATTAAAACCGAAGCCGAAGCCAATAGATCATAATTAACTTAGAGCTTCCGTTAAATTGTTATTAGAATACGAGTAAGAATTTTTTTTTTGGAGGCTTCTACTATCTGTTGGAGCACTCAGACACAAATACTGGTCCATTGTACTACCAGTCAGACACCTTGTCTTTATTGTATTTTCCCCGTTGTCCGGAGAAAAGTAAGGAGGGGCTTCAGTGATGTAGAGCTAAGAGATTCGGCACCCCCCACGTTGGCCCCAAGGGTGTGCCACCGTGCGCGAGCGAAGGCGGGACAGTCGCAGAGAGAGTGTTCTGCTGTGTCATCCTCCTCGCAACATGCAGCACAGGTAGGCGTCCCAGTGATGCCAAGCACGTAGAGATGCTTGACAAACGTGTAATGGACATTAGGGCATACGCGCTTAGTCATCGTGAATCCTCGATATTCCCTCCATCTACGACTGTGCGCATTAAAGACCCACTCATTGATGTCAGATTTGACCGTGGAAGCAGGCGGATTTGGCCTAAGGCGGGTTCGAATCATGAGGAACTCTCCTCTGAGCCCCTTCTAGTGAGTTCATCGGAGATCTCATTTCCTGGGATTCCAGAGTGACCTGGGACCCATACAAGCCTAAGTGAATTCAGTCTTCCGACTTTGTTCAAAAAGGTCTTGAGTTCATGCACTAGTTTGGAGTTGGATAGAGGGTTGGACACAGCTTTGAGTGCAGCTTGGCTGTCACTGCTGATGCATATGCTTTTTCCCTTCCACTTGTGATCCACAACATAGTGCATGGCCATTAGGATTGCGTAAATCTTCGATTGAAAGACAGACGCATATTTTCCTAACGAGAAGTGCAGTCGAATGTTTTCGCACTCAAAGAAAACTCAAGCGCCGGATCACTGCCCAGTCCTGGAGCCATCTGTGAAAATCTGAAGCCATTCCAGGTTCAGTGTCTGGCTAAAGCTAGTCCTGACGCCATGGAAATGTGACTGTGAAATTACAACGCAGTAGGATGACAAGTGTCATTGTGTCAGAAGGCATATCCATGAGACAGGGGTCGTAGGATATTTCTCCGGCAAGTACACTTTCACTCCAATGCGAGTTGTACCAAAGACATCTAGAGTAGCTCGCGGTGTGCTGGGGAAAGCCTCCGTGCAGCTGAGACCGAAGGCTCTTTGGAGTCTTAGCCTGCTCCACCAAACAACCGATGCGTATGAGATTATAGGTTTAATCACTGTCGTGAGGACCTTTTTTGGCGATATGCCCCATGTTTTGCCAAAGGCACCTTTGCATTGCCAAAAAGCTGACAGCGCTTTGGTGGTTTTGGACTCAACATGCTTTGACCAATGAAGCTTGCTATCTAGGATGACTCCCAGGTACTCAGCTGCCTTGGATATCGGGTTGGATATGCCTTTTAGCACCACCTGAGTAATGCCAGTAATTGTCCTCCTTCTCGTGAAGAGAACGACATCAGTCTCGTGCACCAGTCTTCGATCACATCTATCAGAGATTCGGAGATTTTTCGTTCCCTGAAGGACAGCTGATTGTTAATTTCAACAGAACGGAGCTACAAGTCGCACAACACATCAAAGCCATTGGGATCTGGAAGCTCAGCCGTAATCGACTTAAACGAACGAGTAAGGTCAAGTTACCCCTAATGAACTCACTTTTTTTGTCATATCCATTTTTTATTTTAGCTGTCGTAATGACCAGTCGAATATCTTACTTCTTTGGGACCTTGCGTAAACCAACTTGAGTTAACAAAAATTCAACGAAATCGAGAATAATCTCGTGATAGTCATGCAATACGATTTGCATATAATGGGACATTTTAGCCCACTTAAATCTATTGGTTGAGCCTTGCGCTTCCAAATGTATTCATTTCGCGTGATGGTAGCTGGCCACTCAGATCATGCCTTTTTTAGTAACTCTATGTGGACAAGCCACGAACGACTGCACAGTTGAAAACATCATTCAGATAGTCTGAGCGAGTCCTTGAAAATGTTGATGCTCGTATGGAAGTCCGTAGACGCGCTCGTGATGCACTTTAGGTCATTTTTCAGATGTTATTGTTAAGGGCCATTACTTGTAAAAAGTTTTGTTTTAAGCAAACATCTAGGCGCGACTTTTGTAAGACTGTATTATGAGACAGCATAGGAGGCGTGATGGGAATACGTTTTAATTTCTCTTGTTTAGCTTGTAAATGGTTTAATAAAATAATAAAAGTTTGATAAGATGTTTACCAGGCTCCTTAGTTTAATTCTGCCTGCGAAGGGCTCGTTAAGAAACTGGACATATGCAGCTAGTTTTGTCATCATTTCATGACTATCCTAGTTTTGCCATGATAGTAACTCAGAAAGTTCACTTTTTGATAACTCTACTGTACGCACTGTATTATCACTATTGCCTGCATTCCTACTCCCCAGTAGATGGCCCTACGTATGCCGGTGAACGCAATTCCTTTTAACATCCACCACCATTCTCGCTCATCCTCCTAACCCTGACCATTCCTTCTCATTCTTGAAATGGAATACAAGAACAAAAACAAGCCAAGGGGAGGGATCAAAAAGTATGACTTCCAGTTCCACTAACCGATGGCACGGACATGGCCTTCCAGGAATCGTTGTGGTTTCCCATTCGATTTCGAGGCCAAAATAATAATTAAATCGTCCGAACAGCGAAACCAAGGGAAAAATATTAAATCAGAACAAAACCAAAGAGGAATTTTAATAAAGGCGGGAAAGAAGGGAAAAAAGTAAACAAACCACAGGAACGCAATTTAAACGAAATCAAAAGTATCCCCTCCACCGTCAGTCCTCGTCCGACATTTCATGTCCCCTGAAATCGTCGCATTGTCTTTTATGCACTTTTTCGCCTCTGTGCCCCTGCACTTATCATCGGGCCACCTCTGTGCTGACAGCCATTCCATTATCGGTTAATTGCAGTTTACCATTAGCATTGAATTTTTAAATTAATAATTTAAAAAAAAGTACTAAATCAACGGTCATTAACGTACAGCAACGTGCAACATGGTTGCGGAGGAGGGCGTTCATCGCCAGGCGAATTGGGATTCACAATCAGAATTATGATCCCGCGCCCGGGTGGTGAGTGTTGCATCAAAGCACTTGTCATAAGACTGTCAATTAAAAGTGTCTGATACGAATTTTTACCGTTTCGATTCGTTTAGGGTGACATTAGCGTTAATAGGTGACATGATAACTGTTCATTGTCGATTGTCGATTGTTGTCATTACGCGATGTTAATTGTTTGGGCGAGAGCGTTTAGGTGCGATGGAACCACTCTTGGGGCCGCGGTTGGGGCTTATAATTTGCGCGCGCCAAAGAAGCAATTGATTGGGGCGCTGGTGTTGACAGTTGTGGTAATGAAGTGAGCCACGGCGGTTGATTCGCGGAATGTTTGTGATAACCTAATTAGCGGTAAATTAGTGACATTTATTCGAGTGCTGTTGAGCGGCGGTGATTTTTTTGTTTTGCTTTTTGTCACCAGCGGCAGGGACTGGGAGAGAGAATCAATGGCGGCGACACTTGGTTTCCTGCTCATGTGCGAAAGTATGAATGGAGTGCGGTTCGTGCAATTATAGTGTGATTGGTACGACTGTTAATGGATCGTAGTTATTATGATAGTTTGGCTGACAGGAGGACGAACGGTGAGGGGGGAGACAGACATTAATTTGTTTTTTGTTGTTTTTAATTTACTACATTGAGATAATGAGGCGGTAAGGGGTGTTTAATTATGGATTAGATATGTAACAGTCTGGTGCTATGGTGGCGGCCAGTCACTAAGTATGTGAAGTGGGCAAGTTGAATGGGTAAATGCACGTTTGTTTTTACCAAAGTAAAGGATAATTTTTATTTCGTTTTGCTTGCGTTATGCTAAGTGACTCATGTTTAGGGAATGAATGGATTTAATAAACTAAATTTGCCTCATCCCGGTAAGGAACGAAAGGGAAGCAATTGACAGGAGATTCAAAGTCACCTGTGAGCAAAAACAAAAAATTCACATTCAAGAGATCTTTTGGATAATAGCTAAGGCAATAAATGGTGCATTGTTCTTGCAGATCATCAAAGTTGAAGCACCAATTAAGGCTGTAAAAATTGAGCGAACAGCCGTATTTTCCACCTGTTGCATGACGATTTCTGCGTTTAAGCTTGCTAGAAATCTACTACATTGTCGCTAAATGCCATACATAGTGATTGGGGAAACAACATATCCAACACTGCGGGGAGCCTACTGAGCCATTGGTAGTTTCTGCAGAGCATAGACTACAGAATCAAGTTACCCGAAACGGATAGAGCGACGTGTCCTAGGAGCGATTCCTATCTGGATCGAAGAATTTGAGAATTGTTTTTATAGCACAACATTTAAACAGTTCATATACTGACATGTAGATGGAGTCGCAATTGATAACTTCAGCGATACATGTCAACATTTTATGATAATCTTACGTTAAGTGTCGGACCATAACCTTCCGCTTGTGGGGTCCGCCGGTTTGACCTCAGAAAGTAGCGGCAGGCTTCCCGGTTTGGGATTACTTCATCGCTGAGGCCAATCAAATGCTGGTGTTTTTGCATTTGTTTGCACCAATTGTTTTTCGGCCTGCCTTTTTTTTTTTTTTTTTTTGTGACACGGGCATGCTCCAGATTTTTTTTGTTTGATCTTACTCTTACAACACCGGTGATCTCCAGTCGTGTCAACCCACTGATTTGCATGCACACTTGTGGGGCAGTTTAATGGTGGTATATGTGTCCCTAGGCTCACCTTGGTGTTTTCTAAATTGCCTAGATGTGATTTTTGTTTACCTTTGTTTTAGTCGCCTTTTACGACAAGCGAGAGGTATCGCTGCAGGGATATTCTTAACCCGTCCCTGCCCGGAATAGATTAAATTTTAAGATCTGTGGAAAAATATGAATTTCGTCTGTTGATAAAGCATAATTTTAAAATGGGAAAAATACGTCTAAGCAAAGCAATGATAAGCGCTAGAACAGAAACAGAAAAAATCAACAGAGTGGTTTCGGCTGATTGTAAATTGAAGTTGCGTGAGATAGTTGACACCTTGGGTGGTGCAATCACCATGTGAAATCTCTGTATGCAGTGGGTACCATGTTCGTTCAATATTGATAAATATGAAAATAACAGCAAGTCAAAGGGAATTGCATACAGACGGCAATAATATTTCCTTCAGATTAATTGAAAGCGAATGATTTTTCCACTTGAATTTAACCTGAGCAACTTTTGACCTCTATAAAGTCGGAAGACACAAGTTTCACTGCAGACCAGGAGAGTTAGGTATATGTAAATCTCAACTGAATATCGCAGATATGTATGTATATCTTAGGATTTTCAGACCTTGTAGGGCATGATCTAAAGTGACCGAACAACCTCCTGCATTAGGATGATTTTCCGGATATTCTTAAGATCCACAGAAAGTTTAATCTATCGCATGTGTCCTAATAATAAAGTTTTAAGGATGGTGCATCGTACCAGTCCCAACACAAGGAGGATACGTACGGAACACTGGTGTGATGGCATGGAGGTTAACGGTTGATCATTTATCTACTCGTATAACTGTAAATTGGAAAAAAAAATGGATCGAAGAATCTGTATTAAATAATGTATCCAAGATTGTAAGCCTGTCTCTCACATTTGGCAGGCTTCACCTTGAATAGAGTATGCAAATTAATTGTACTACTGACGAAATCCGTTCCAGCCACCAAAAGCGGACGAAGTCTTCACAATCTCGGCGTAAAATCGACTTATTGAACCTGAGGAGCGCCACTTCTCGGAATTGTGCTCTACCCTGGATTAAATGGATAAATGTCTCTGGTGGAACAAAGCTGTTAACCCTACACTGCGCACTGTAGACGATCTGATACAACAAAATTCAAACGTCGGAATTACACTATGGAAACGGCATTTTACTCTATTACACTTTGTAGATGATCTGCTACATTAATGTTCTAGGGCCATAAGTATGTTTGATTTACGTAGACTAACGGTACACTTTGACATTTTAGTTATTCGACGCTGTGAGAGTTGACTTAATTTATTGCAGATATAAGCGAGTACAAAACGTCGTCTTACAATAAAAGTGATAAAAAAACAACTCAGAAACTAATAAATCAGATAGAGGTAACAAAAGTTCAAGATAATACGAGTGTAAAGTTTCAAAATTCAATATGCTTGATGGAAAAAATCGTCTTTGTGTGAGACGCATCATTTCTCATACATTGTGTTTTAACGGGTGAAATTTATTGTAGGTAGCATGGCACATTCCGGGAAATGTAAAAGGCTTACAGATCGGGATTTGGACGAGATATTGGCACATCTTTCAGAGAGTGAGTATGATTTCAAAGGGGAGGCGTCTGATGATGATGCAGTAAATCCCGACCAAGACTGGGGTGCTGCTGACATACTACCCATGCCCATTGAATTGGAAGAAGGAATGGTTCCAGATGAGGAAAATGATAATAATGTCAACGAAGAAGAGCAAGAAGTGGAGGAGGAAGATATATCGCTGCATGGTAGGTATGTACATGAGATTCCAACAAAGCCAGAGAATTGAAAAAAAAGTATACGCACATTTTGTGGCGAAAAAAAAATCGGATTCTCCATGACAACATATTGGCTTTTCGAGGAAATCAATCTTTCCCGCCTGAGATTGAAAATCGGGACACACCTTTATCCTTCTTCAGGCACTTTTTCGTTAACGAACTAGTATCTGCAATAACGGAAGAAACAAATTTGTTATCTGTTGAAAAATATGCAAGCCGACCTGCTCATATACATAACTGAGCAGATATCAGTCAATATATTGAGGTTTGCTCCTATGTATATGTCTGTTGTACACATACAAGAAATAAGGGGTTATTGGTTACCTGAGTTTGGTTTTGATAAGATAAAAGAAACTATGAGCTTCGAGGGTGGTCCGATAAGGACTTAGCCTACAAAAGAAATACAAACATTTTGGAGAAATGGCGATTTATTTTTCAAGTTTGGAAACAAAAAGGATTCGCTCGGGGCCAAATCTGGAGAATACGGTGGATGGGGCAGCAGTTCCTAGCCCAATTCGACCAACTTGGCCGTGGCGAGGGCCCTCCAGGTAGTCGATGTGGATCACACCTTGTGAATCCCAGAAAACGGTGGCCATTACCTTTCCGGCTGATGGGACAGTCTTCGCCTTCTTCGGAGCACGTTCGCCGGGTGAAGATCATTGTTTCGATTGTTCCTTGGTCTCTGGTGTGTACCAGTGGATCCATGTTTCGTCGATTGTCACTAAACGACGCAGAAACTCCTTCGGATTGCGCTTAAACAGCGTCAAACACTGCTCTGAAGTGGTCTCACGGTTGCGCTTGTTGTCCGGAATGAGCAAACGCGGCACCCATCGCGCCGACACCTTTCTCATGCCCAAAACTTCATGCAGGATATGACCCACGTAATCTTTTGAAATGCCTACTGTCTCAGCTATTTCGCGCCCCTTCCTGGTAGCCGTTTTCGGGGCACCTGGAGGTGGCTCATCAAAAACCGACGTGCAAACACGTTGAAACTCACCAAGAATCGAATCACCGACCGATATTGCCCTTTTCCATTTTTCTAAAATCCGCGGACACACCCGCTTCCACACGCGGTCAAAACAAAACTACGAGTCCGATCCGGCTGTACTATACGAGAGTAAGTTGCTCTTGCGATACTGGCTCCATCTGGCGGCGAGACTAAGTACTTATCGGGCCACCCCAAAGAACCAGACTTGGGATCTAGTGCTAATATGGTCGCACAATTATGCAGTAATGTGCCTCACAATCAAAATGATCAAGTTTATTTTGACAAATTTTATTCATCGATTTCATTAGCTGTCTATCTTACAAAATGTGGAATACATTGCCTTGGAACAATAAGAAGATCAAGAATTCCCAATTGCAAACTTCCCGGCGACAAAGATTTAGCCAAGGAGAAACGTGGAACGTCTCAAGAATTTGTGGCTGTTATGGATGGAATAGAGGTTGCAGCTGTGGTTTGGAAAGACAATAAAATAGTCATATCAACTTTTACCGGATAGTTGCCTTTTTCAAATGTAAAGCGTTTCGACAAGAAAGAAAGAAAGACTGTTGAAATCCCTTGCTCCAATTTAGTTAGAGAGTACACTAGACATATGGGAGGAATCGATCTCCTGGACGGATTAATTGAGCGCTATAATGCGCACCAAAAAATGGTACCTACGACTATTTTACCACTTGTTTGATATGACAATTATAAATTCGTGGTTGCTCTACCGAAGATTTTGTAATAAAAGGGGAGAAATCTATTTATCTCCAGCAAAATTTCGAGCTGAGACTGCATATTGCTTGTGCAACCAAGGAATTCAATCAACAAGCAAAAGAGGAAGGCCAAGTGATCTGGAAAAAAGCATCCAAGCAAAAAGGAAACGCTCCGCAACAACAGCTTACATACCACCAAAGGACGTGCGCCAGGACTCATGCAGCCATTGGCCTATTTATGGGGATACAAGGCAGCGTTGCAAAATGCCCAATTGCAAATCTTTTTCCTTTATAAAATGCTCAAAATGTGGCTTAAATTTTCACGTTAATAAAATTTCACACAGAATTAAACATACTATGTTTTCCAATTAGGACTTGACAGCTTTGAATTTAATTTGTGAACGGACCCCTTCACTAATCATCGAACTGTCATTGTCAATTTATTCAGTAAGCTCAACATTTTCATCATGGTAAAGTACACGAACGAGCAACGTCTGCAAATTATAAAAATTTTCTACCGAAATTTGGAGTCGGTGACCGCAACTTTAAGAGCGTTAACTCCAATTTTCGGTCGTAATTCTCGCCCTAGTAGACAGGCAAAAACAAGCTTAGTGCAAAAATTTGAGTCTACATATTCGTTGTGTGATATTGCCGTGTCAGTGAGACAACGGGTTGGTCGAAGGGTCGAAAATATCGCTGCCGTTCAGGCGTCCGTAGCAAACGATCCAAATCAGTCAATTCCACGGCGTTCGCAAGAATCGGGCATCGCTTAGACCACATTATGGCGTATTTTGCGTAAGGATCTTGGCTTACACCCATACAAGATCAAGCTGACTCAAGAATTGAAGCCGATGGACCATTTGAAGCGACGTACGTTCTCCGATTAGGCTCTGGAGAAGATGCGCCAAGATGATGAATTTCATCGCAAAATCATCTTCAGTGACGAAGCTCATTTTTGGCACGATGGGTTCGTCAATAAGCAAAATATGCGTTATTGGTCGGGTGAAAATCCACATGTGCTTCATGAATCACCACTTCATCCACAAAAAATAACTGTTTGTTGTGGTTTGCACGCCGATGGCGTTATTGGGCCATATTTTTTCGTCGACGATAACGATCGTCACGTTACTGTGGATGGCCAGCGTTATCGCGCCAAGATTACCGATTATTTTTGGCCCGAATTGGAAGACATGGACTTGGACGACATGTGGTTTCAACAAGATGGTGCCACAAGCCACACAGCACACGTTACAATCGATTTATTGAAGAGTAAGTTTGACGAGCGTGTTATCTCAAGAAATAGGCCAGTTGACTGGCCGCCTCGTTCGTGCGATGTAACGCCTCTAGACTATTTTCTTTGGGGCTTCGTTAAGTCATTGGTTTATGCCAACAGGCCGGCGAAATAGCGGCCGTTTCGGCCGAAATGTGTGGCCGAGTCATCGAAAATTGGGTCCAACGAATCGACCAATGCAAACGTGCTCGCGGTGGCCATATGAACGAAGTCGAGTTTCATTCATAAATATTTTGATTGTACTTCAAGCCGATAATAAAGTTTTTGAAATATCTCAAATGGTTCGCGTTTTATTTAAAAAAAAAGTTGTCAAGTCCTTTTTGGAAAACCCTTTATAACCTGGTACCCTACCACAGATACGATGCAACCAGTTTCTTTATAAATAAATAAGGAATAACTACAAATAGAATTTTTTTATTATTTTTATCGTACTTGCAGAGATAAATTATATATAATTTTTTTTTTTTTAGTGAAAAATAGAAAATCGCACATTGTAGGGCCTCGTAGTACAAGTAGTTGCGGTTGTAAGCTCCGGAAATCTATCAGAGAGTCATTGCTCTTGCAAGGTGACTTCGGATCAGCTTTATCAAAAAGTTATCCACCCACACAATCCTGGCCCATTGTATAGGAGTTCGTTAGGATACAATTTCGTGTATTCAGAGTCGAGAATCCTATGTAATCCGAGACAACTCCTGGTCCGTTGGACCTGATCTGTAAGCGATTAAACCTTCCGCGTAGGCTATAGTATGCTCAAGAGAAGCTATCGGATCACTCAAGTAAATGCCAAAAAGAAGCAGGAGCTCTTTACAGGGTTGTCCAGTTAGTGGTTCTTTGCGCACATAATGCATCGAGGCTGCATTTCACAGTTCGACATGGCGTGCCCACATTTTTGACAGCGGATAAATTGTGTCTCTTTAATTTTTCCGTTTGGAGCAGTGCCTCGGGGTCGGTAGCCGGATCTATGCTTTTTATCGTGATCGAGGATCCTCAGGAAGTGTATGCAGGAAATGACAGTATCCGCCGGAACCAGGACCTAGACAATAGAGCCCTAATTCATTACTTCTGCGTTTGAAACGATATCGATCATTGGCGATCAGAGCACCCTGATAAATGCCGTCGTCAGTTAAGGGGCTAGCACCCTGATCGTTTCAATGGAGGATCTCCAGATGACCTGCGGGGGAAGGGAAAAAAATCCACGGGGACCGACGGTATATCCAACGTTATGCTCAGGTACCTCTCACATGGGGCTATAGCGATGTCCACCATCCTTTTCAGCAATACACTAGATAATGCAAATTGTTGTTGGGCTCAGTTGGCTGGATATAAGTAAACATGTTAGCCGGGATCAAGTTCGTTGCGAAAATCGTAAAAATAACACTTACTCAAGTATTTGAAATCAAAGAATCGGTCGATCTTTTATAACATTTGCCCCAGTGATCTGAAAGTTTCTCTTAGCCATTCGATAGCGTACGTGGATGATTTAATTGCGAACAGATCGGGCCAAACGATCGACGTCATTGTCATGACTTCGGAAAAAATCAGCATAATTGAAATCAGAATCTATTTTATTCAGAACGCCTCTGTCGAAGGCTTCAAGACTGGGACTCAAGAAAAATGTTGGCAGGTTCCAACAAAGTGTACTCAGATACTTTGTATTTACATTCTGACAAACAAATATTATAGATGCTGCTCTGGCAAGGGCTTTTCAACAGACTGAAGGTTCTTAATCAGGCCATTTCATGGTTGCCTATACATATATGCCCCGTATGGTTCTATGTGAGAGCCAGTTTAATTGAATGACTTCGGGTGTTTGAGAGACAATATCACAGGTCCTACCTCATATTACATAGAACACTCGAATCTGAGTACATGAAGACACTTATACTAGAACTAGGATTTAACGGGTGGACAATTTTATGTTATGACTTATTACGTCCACTATTTATTTCGTCCGAAAGTATTAACGTGGCTGGAGCTAAATTTGTCATTTGTGAACTTTGATTGATCAGCCTCTGCCAAACGACAACGGCAAGCTAGGCTAGGTTAGGGTAGATTAGGGTATACTGAGGTAGGCTAAATCGAAGGGTGAGTTTTATTTCTAGGGGTAACCGATTTCAAAGTTGAATCGCGTGGACAAAAATTGACGGGGCGTGTTGAGATATCTACTTCTGGTAGCAATTAGCTACATAGTTGTTGAATACATAACTCACTAACTCACGCAGCCAAGAACGGAGTGGGAAAGGACCTCATGGTTACCATTGACCAAAAGTCACTCGACCACATCCGCAGCAGATCTGGCAGCATCAAGTTCGGGCTGGGAACCCTGAAGGTAAGGCTCCCCAATGAACGCGGCAAGTCAAAGGAGGCTGCTAGTGGTGCAAATTAATTTACACCACTGCAAAGCAGCCACCGACGACTTGATGATGTACATGCTGCAGGAAGATGTGGATATAGCCTTAATCCAAGAACCTTGGCTCCTTAGGAACAAAATTCAGGGATTAAGGTCTAAAGAGTATAATTTATACTATCCACACACCGAAGGTAAGCTAAGAACCTGTATAGTCGCCAAGAGATACATAAACATGTTTCTCCTAGGTACGTACAGCAACGGAGACCTCACGGTGGTAACGTACGAACAACAGGACAAATCAACTTTGCTCCTATCGTCCGCTTACTTACCATACGATGAGGCGGATCCACCTTCAAACGCAGTCCGAACACTCGTGCGACACGCCAAGTCACGCGGACTGCGTCTATTGATAGGCTGCGACGCCAATGGACACCACACTCAATGGGGAAGCAGCGACATCAATAAAAGGGGTGAGTCCATTTTCGATTTTTTTTATCTATCTATTTTCTATTTTTATCTTATCTCCACCAACCTCAATATTTGCAACAAAGGTAATACACCCACGTTTCGCAATCAGGTTAGGGAAGAGGTAATTGACCTCACCTTACTAAGTGAGTCCGACTCCATCAGAGTAGAGGATTGGAGAGTGTCCACTAACTGTTCCTTTTCGGACCACAGCCGGATACTCTTCAACCTTAACGTCATTAAAGAAAAACCGAAACCTTTCAGAAACCCTCAGAGGACAGACTGGAATCTTTTCTCAAACCTAGTTGCCAACAGGTTAGAACCGCCACAAGACACCACTAATCCTGATCCAACTTACATTGAGAATTGAGTCGAAAATCTTGTGAGAATTCTGAAAGCGGCTTTCAATAAATCCTGTCCTTTGCAGCGTGCCCGCAGGAAGACTAGCGCAGTCTGGTGAACCACAGAGCTAAAGCAACTCAGGACCAGGACCCGAACTCTATTCAATAGAGCAAAGATCTCAAACAGAACCGAAGACTGGGATAAGTACAAGTCCAGCTTCAATGAATACAAGAGCAAAACAAGAGCAGCAAAATCTAAATCCTGGCGGGAGTTCTGCGAATCAACAGAGGATCTCAACGAAGCCGCAAGGCTCAGGAAGATCCTATCCAAGGACCTCTGCGTCCCGGGATTCATCCTTAAACCAGATGGTTCTTGGACAGAATCCAGTCGGGAATCTTTAGAACTGCTGACTGAAACCCACTTCCCAGGCTGTAAAACCCCTGAAACCACAGTCTCCTTCGAGGCGACGGTTCCTACGGTTCACACAACCGAAGAAGTAATAAACAAGATTATCACAGCGGATAAAGTATCATGGGCAATAAATTCGTTCAAACCCTTTAAATCTCCGGGCCCGGACGATATCTTGCCAGCGATGCTTCAAAAAACACAGATCCACACTGTACCCCATCTCGTAAGCATTTTTTCCAATTGCCTGCGAATGGGGTACATCCCAACACAGTGGAGAGAAATTAAGGTAATTTTCATACCTAAGGCAGATAAACCATCTCATACTGCCGCAAAGGACTATAGGCCAATTAGTCTCTCGTCGTTTCTTTTAAAAACCTTGGAAAGACTCCTTGACCTATACATCAGAGGACTCTTAAATTCACGCAACTTATGCAAAACTCAACACGCCTATCTCAAAGGCAGATCAGTGGAGAGTGCTCTGCATAGTGTTGTCCGTGAAATTGAGGGCTCGCTATACTTAAAAGAGTTTACAATGGCAGCCTTCCTCGACCTAGAGGGGGCCATCAACAATGTAAACACAGAGGCCATAACAACAGCTCTTGAGGACATAAAAGTAGACAAAAATTGTAATCTGGATTGAGAATATGTTGAAGAACAGAATCATCAATGCAGACATTGGACACAGTTCTATAAGGAAGGTGACAACCAGAGGCACACCACAAGGAGGAGTTCTCTCCCCCCTACTGTGGCTTCTTACAGTCAACAAGATCCTCAAATTCTTTATGGAAAAAGACAAAAAGATCATAGCGTACGCGGATGACCCGGTTATCTTGATAAAAGGTAAATTTCTACCAACTATCAGTGAACTAATGGAATCTCCTCGTGGGCAAGACAGAACGGTCTGAGAATAAACCCCCAGCAAACCGAGCTGGTCTTATTCACCAGGAAAAGGAAAATTCCGATATTTGCTCCCCCAAAGTTAGAGGGTAATCCACTCAAACTTAAAGCGGAAGCAAAATATCTAGGCATCATTCTTGACTCAAAGCTCTCCTGGAAAAGGAGGAAAGGATGAAAAAAGGATTGAACGCTTTTTATGCATGCAAAAAGACCTTCGGAAAAAGATGGGGCTTGCAACCGTACATCATTCATTGGATGTACACAGCAATCATCAGACCCATTTTAACTTATGGGGCCCTAGTCTGGTGGACTGCTAGCAGCATAAAAAGCTATATGAACATGCTCAACAAAGTACAAAGGTAAGCAGCAGGGAGCCATGAGAAGCACGCCGCAAGCAGGGTTGGACATGATTCTTCATCTCCTCCCTTTGGATCTATTCATAAAAGGCTACGCCGCAAAGAGCGCTCTCAGACTAAGAGAGTCCTCTCTGTGGAAGCAAGCCAACTATGGACATGCGGCCATACTTAAGATAATAGACGACCTGGGAAGGAAACATGGTTTTAGTAGCCTCGCAGCTACGACCTACTATATTCCCCCCCAAAATGACTTCTCTCTCAGTATACCTATCCTTTTCCCCGACAGAGAAGAGTGGCTATCAAACGCCGCAATCAACGACCATGAGATCACCCTCTTCACCGACGGATCGAAAATGGACACAGGCACTGGGGCCGGGTTTTACTCTGATACCCTACACAAACAGGAATCATTCAGACTCCCTGATATGTGTAGCGTGTTCCAAGCAGAAATCCTGGCAATAGAGAAAGCAGCCAAACACCTACAGGTAGCCGATATCCCACCATCTGATATCACCATCTTCGTAGACAGCCAGGCTGCACTGAAGTCAATAGAATCCTGTATAACGAGATCAAAGGCTGTCAAGAAATGTCGCGACTCACTGAAGTCCATCAGACACCATAAAGTTAAACTCTGCTGGGTACCGGGCCACAGCTTAATCGCAGGGAACGAAAGAGCAGACGAGCTGGCCAGGCAAGGTTCTGAATTGGACATCAGCGAAGCGGACACGTCACTGCAACCACCGATCAGCGCATTATATATGATCATAAACGACACAATCATCAAAGAGGCCAACTCGTCTTGGCTTTCAAGAAACGGCAGCTACACGACAAGATCATCGTGGCCAGAGCTCAACGTCGGAAAAACAAAGAAGCTCCTGGCTCTGGACCGTAACTCGATCCGTATGCTCGTCGGAGTGATCACAGGACACTGTCCCATTGGAGCAATGCTCCGGAAATGGGACTCGGGATCCAGCGATCCCTGCCGGAGCTGCGGCGATGAGGAAGAAACTGAGACGATCCAACATATGCTCTGCCACTGTCCAGCTCTCCAGAATCGACGCCTAGTATCGCTGGGCCAAAGATTCTTTACAGAGATTGCGGACGTGGCTAATGCAGATATATCGGATCTTCTAAGATTCATCAAGAGCACGGAGTGGTTTCAGCCACCACGTGATAAGACAGGTTAAATTTATGTGTACCCACACAAACGAAGGGAATCACAAAATGGGCCTCTTGGCCTCCGAGTGGAAGTGATGTCCAACCATCACACTCCCCTTCTTTAACCTAGCCTAACCTAACTCACGCAGCTATTATAAGTCATCATTATTTTTTTTTTTAGATTTATGGTCCAGGTTAGAAAATAATTCACAACCCTATGCTAGAAGAAGAAGAATTATTTTATTAAATTGTGCATTCCTTTTAAGGTGCTTGTTAAAATGAACTCCAAGGTTTTTAAGAGGATCGAAATTGAGACGTAGCTGTGGCCGATTATGACCATGGCTTTAGTCTTGGAAAAGTTGAGGTTAGGACGATTTCCTAGAGACCAAGGCGTTTATGTTATCTTCACAGATGTTTATACGTTCGGATATGTGATTTAGAAAGCACGTAAATAAAAGTAGTCAAAGTACAGATGATTTAGGTACATTTAAAGCAACAAGGCCACAACATGAGCATTTATTATTGTGAGCGGTTGAGATAGTATAAACCAACAAGATTTCATACGGACTTTCCAAACGAAAATTGTGTTTAAATTTTTTTTTTTAATTCCCGACGCAAAAAGGGGGGTGTTATAAGTTTGACGTGTCTGTGTGTCTGTCTGTGGCATCGTAGCTCTTGAACGAATGAACCGATTTTGATGATTGTTTTTTTGTTTGAAAGCTAACGTGATCGAGATGCTTCTCAGCTACAATTTATGGAGATCTGATCAGGCGTTTCAAGGCCATCAGCTATTTTAGATGGCGCAAAATGGATCACCCTATCGGAAGATGTTACAATATAATTTTTGCAAATGACGTCGTGCCTCAATTATATTTGACATTAGTGAACTAGACAGCTGAAGTATACAAACAAATAAGCACTGGAGCGCTATACTTTGCTAGAGCGTGGAATATTATGTCGATTTTTTTAACCAATAGTCGGTCGGTGGTATTTCGTGAATTTCGACGTCGATTTCCTGTTCGTATCGTGCAAACTGGGCAAACATTCCGCTTAGCTATTCGACTTGAACAGACTGGAGACCATGGAGGAAGCAGCCGCCACAGGATTGGTCGCTTGGCCGAGAATATCGCGGCTGAGGCTACCGATGTCGCTGAGAACGAGGAAACATCAACCAGATGACGGGCCACGCAATTGGGCATAACCAGACGGACCCTACAATGAATTTTAGTGAAAAACTTTCACATGTTCCCGTACAAAGTATGTACAATCAGTTAATGCCGGCAGTCGCGTGTAAATTACTGTTAAGCCATCGTTAATCAACAACGAAGAGGAACATTTTGTGTCGAAAATCATCATGAGCGACGAGGCGCAAGTACACTTAAGCGATTACGTCAATAAGCAAAATCTTCATTTCTGGGGCATTGAAAATTCGCGTATGATACACGAGGAGCCATTACATCCACTCAAAACCACTGTGTGGTGCGGCGTTCACGCGGGAGCAGTGATTGGCCGTTTTTTTTGAGGACGTCATCGACAATACGATCATTGTTACTGGCGAAGTCTACAGGGCCATGAAAAACGACTTCTGATTGCCGGAATTGAATGAGCGGGGCTTGGTGAACATTTGGTTTCAACAAGATGGTGGAACCACACACACAGCACGAGCCATAATGGATATTGTGAAGGAAGCGTTTCCTGGTCGCGTAATCTCCCGTTTTGGCGATTTGGCATGGCCAGCAAGATCGCCAGATTTAACCATCCCAGACTTCTTTCTTTGGGGCTACTTGAAGTCGCGGACTTATGGCAACAAGCGTCGGGCGTTCGCGTTCGCAACCCTTAAGCAGAATATTCGACAGAAATATGAACATTTATTACCGGAAATCTTGCGAAAAGTTATGGAAAATGCGATAAAACGGGTCCAAATGTGTATGGCGGTAACCATTGGACGGATATCATATTTTCCACATAACAGAAAAAATTGTAAAGGTTCAAATAAAGATTCCACGCTCAAAGTTTACTCAGCAACATAGCCAAAATCTACGAAAGAATATTAAAAGTCAAAATATTATATACTTTCATCGCATGAAATTGCTCTCAATATTGAGACCAATCTTAAACATGCAATGGAACTATTGGAAAACTACTTTATCAAGTGGAAAATCCAGCTAAATTGTAATAGACTAAAGGCGATATTCCTTACTAGGAAAAGAAAAGCTTGTTTTTTACCGAATTCCACTAATTCGTTATATATTTTGTTATTTAGTTTATTTATTTATAAATTTTTGTTTTCGTTATTTTCTTTCTTTATTATCTATTTATATGAATTTATTATTATTTATTTAGTATATTTATTTATTTATTATCTATAATTTATTTATTTATATATTTTTCTATTTATTTATTAATATATATAACTGTTATCTATTTACTACTAACTTAAATATTTATTTAGTTATTTATTTATCTATTTATCTTCTGTATACTTCTATTTTAATTATTTATTTATTGCAAATTTGCTGATATTTATATTTATATCTATATGTAATATATTGATTAATTTTGTATAGAAGGTTTTTTTTCGTTTTTTCCTTCTGAGATATTCTTTTTCGTAACCGTAAAATGTTCATCAAGGAGAATAATGTTTCAGTTGAAAGATAAAATGAGTTATCATATCTCTGTACAATGTGCGATGTCATACTATTATAATGTAAAATACTTGTACGAAATAAAGTTCTATCTAATCTATCTAAGTCTTTTGTTTTTATTTAGTAAGAAAGTTATTAAAAAAAAAAATTGGATGATAAATCTTGCGCCACTTTGTACATACAAGAAGCCATATGCGTTGTTACATAATATCTACTTACGAAAAATGTAATTTAAGTAGTTACCTATCGCAATTAGGCTACGCGAGTAATTTAAAAAGAATAAAATAAAAATAAAATTAAAAATTTTAAGTAACCCCCGACACAAAAAAAAACTTTAAAAAGCAAACAGCAAACGGCCTTTTGACTTTATTAAAATAAACTATTAATATTTTTAATATAAGCGCTGCCACTTCGGGGAACTGCTTAAAAAATGAAAATAAAACAGAATACAAAAAAAAAAAAAAGAATATTGATAATGATAATTATCTATACAAAGATCTACTCTATGTAAACAACGTAAGTAAGTACCTACCGAGGCAACCATATCAAATATTTTAACGCAATGTACACGGCTCTCAAGCGAACGTGGTGCAAAATTAAGTTCATGCGTACAATTTTTAGAAATTTAATAGATTTATAGAGAAAAATTCTATTCCATCACATTAATGCAACTGCTCACTCATCGTTGCTTGTGTGTCATTTTTTGACCAAAAACAATACTGTAATCATGCCTTGGTCACCGTATTTACTGGACTTTTCTCTTTCGACAGTAAATGCTTCCTAAACTGACCGTTGGAAGAACGGAGATTTGCCACGATTGAGGAGATCAAGACCACATCGTTGGAAGACCTCAAGGCTATACCAAAAACTACCGCGAAGATCGGAAAAAGCACTAGCGTAAGTATGTTCTATCTCGGGGGGATTACTTTGAAAATGACGAAATAGATATGGATAAATAAATAAATATTTTTCTAGAAAAATAAAAAGTCACCTTATTTTTTGAACAAACCTCGTCTACAACATGTATCTGTGAAGGTTTTTTAGTTTGGGCAATTAGAATCAACAGACAAAAAAAAGAAACAAACTGATTCTCCTGTATGATATGACACCATTGAGGTGTTGAGGTAGCGATGTAGCTTGTAATGAAATGAATTTTTGGATGACAAGGACAATGTGTCCTCAAATTTTTCTTGACACTCATCCACTATTCGTTACATAACCTGCAATACACAGAAAACGCAAATTACCTTCTAACTCGTAGCATTTAATTTCCAAATTCCCAGCAGTTTCCCTTATCTGGGAGGCATTAGTCTAAACAATGTCCACTTTAGGCGTCCAACCTACGCTCAATCGATACGTTTAATTTTCCCATTAGTTTCTATTTCCATATCGGGCCGTGGCATCTCTCTTATGTAAAACCAATTTCCCAAAATATAATTCCCAAATTCAAATCCACTAACCATCATGCGTGCTGCATTTCCTTACACTTCCTTATTCGGCGGAAACGGCCGTTCGGCCATTCGCCTCTGCTCGGCCTTGTCCAACCTTTCCTTCTCGACGCCCCTAATGACTCTCCGTCACATGGACATAATTACATTCATTATCGTCAATGAGTGAACAAATGGTCATGCAGATGAACGGAGCTCCTAGTCCTCGATAGCGAATAGATGAAAAGGCGTTGTTCACTACCCTTCGCCTCTCCGTAGATGTGACTTTCTTCTGACACTAATTACGGTCGAAGGATTCGCCCACCATCAGGGATACATATATTTGGATGTACAGGATGCATATAGGTTCCTCTGTGATCTGCACGATTTCGGACAAGTGACCCATCAATTTGATGGGACATGCGAACATGTACATATCTACTATTCGCTCGGCCATCTTGGTCTCATCCCCCGACTGTTGGTCTATTGCCGCTCAGTTGACCAAGTTAATTACTGGTTAGCGGTTGTGAGCTAGGAATTGTCTTCCTGCTTAACACCGAACTGCAGGTTACCGAACTTTGTTGTTTCGGAAATTAATTGAAGCGTCCGGATTCGATAGTCATTTCGGGACAGATGGCGTCTTTAAAGGCAACATCTCACTTTTGATAGCGGCCGAATTGCCTTGTCTAGGTTAGGGAGGCAGGTGGCTACTGTCCTCGTTCTGAAATTGCTTAGTGCGTTTGGCATTTCGCTGAATCTGTTTTTTGCTTCTTTTTTCCGTCGAGTGGACGGAAGGTATGCATCAGGCGGAGCGCGCTTCCGAGAGCAAAGGAACACCGGCGAAATTCTTATCATAGCTCGTTGGACAGTGACGGATCTCTTTGATGTGATGCCGGTTTGTGTCACTGGATCGGGTGTTACTGGTTATTCCCCTTTCTCTCATTCGCTTTCTCGCTTACTCTTTCTTTCTAGCCCTTCATGCCTTCGTCCGTTCTCTACGGTTGCAATTGATCACTTGTTGGGGAAGGGTATATTGACGGCTGTTTCTGTTTTTCTTTTCATTTCCAGCTTCAACGCGCGGCACAATTGAAATATTTCTCCATTTCCGATGACCGCCTTTGATATAAAGAACCGACTTCCATGACGACGACGACTTGACGCGACGGACTACTCCGTGCTGGATTAAGTAAGAGGGAAGGAAATTCCCACATTTTCCCCACACATTCACCACGACAACGACGACGATGCTATGTACGTCTTTGCGAATTAATGCGAAAATCCAAATCCCACACTTGGCTGCGTCCTCTATCACTCACAAAACCGGACAGCCACACGGAATTAGTCGACGCGATGGATAAGCGTCTGTCCATCCAATGCATTCAGATGACGGCAAAGTCAGATGGATAGACGCCAATTTATGCGGATTGTTTTCTAAAGAAACGTGGTTACGATCCATGGTTGGATTTTCCTCTCCTGACGCGTAGGATTAGCTCGCGCTTTTCCGTCCGTGCTGGAAGCGATTGGGAGGGAAAAAATTACAGTTGAATCCTATTGACAAGCAACGTACGCTGACAGGCGGCTGTTGCACAACTGACAGTGGGCAAGAGAGACGAGTAAATCAATGGGACAAGGTGAGTTTGCCATCTATCGAAGGTAATGTCCATGGGGGATAGATTCTACGAGGTATAAGCACTGGTATGGTAAGTATTTGTCTGGATAGATGGAAGAGGAAGTCTCAAATGCCGACTGAAGGAGGCAATGATAGTGAAGCAGGTCGAAGGGGTCAATCGGCGGGGGATAATGACTTTGTTAGATGATAGCCATAAAGCTGTTAAATTCCTTTGCTTCTAGATTTACGGGATGTGGTTGGCTTGAAATGTAAGGAACTATTCGTGTTAAAAACGAGGGCCACAGTGAGATGTATTATACTTAAAGGACATGACGCCAAAGAGGTGGACAGATCAACACGTTGTTCGTGGAATGCAAATAGCCGCAGTTGGATTAAAGAACTCTGGCCTCACTCTGCTCTATCTGGAATAAGCTGATCTAAAGGTAATGTAGACCACATGTATGCACAGATTCCAACATACGGAGTATGAGGCCATTCTATAAATAAGTTAGGCAATCTTGTTTCAGCTTCATTATAATCCTGAGAAGACCATCAACCTACTCGCGTTAACTACGACTTTCCTTAGTCCAGAAGAAATGACGAAGGCACCAAATGCCCCGAAAATTAAGTGAAGACGTAAAAGACGTAAAGCTTGTTGTACTTTGATGGCTTAACCACATGAAGCTAATAACAGCGTTAAACCCTTAGGTATCAGAGGCAAGATTATATATGTGACAGATTTCTCCTTGAATGAGGGTAGGAATCAGTTTCAGCAACGATACATCCGGTTCTTTTCGGAGTACCACAGGGATTGGATTTCGGACCGATATTATTCATCTTTGTTCAAGATAGGCTTTTAACAAAAGATAAAAGTTTTGTGGTAATATTTTGCTTAGTTTGTATGTTTGTAAAGTAGTCCCGTGTGCCAACCCTTGTCAAAAGCTTTGGATACGTCGAGAAATACTGCGGAACAGTATCTTTGTGCCTTATTTGTGACCCGAGATCTTATTTGGGACTCGATGAATCTGTTGGATTGCTGAGTGCTGTTGTCTAAGTCCGAATTGGTGATTGGGTACAATTTTTCTCGGTTTTGGTCAAGTAGTGGTTGAAGTCTAGCGTGTATAATATTTTCCAACAGCTTTGAGATTACTGGTAGTAAGCAAATGGGTCGGTGATTATTTGCTTCTGTTGCATCTTTACCTGGCTTGGGGATAGCTTTTACTTCAGAAACTTTCCAGGTTTTAGGAAAGTACTGCTGTCGAAATATGACATTAAAAATATTTCTTATAAATTCTAAGTCATGGTCTGGTAATTCTTTTAAAACTTGTCCACTTATTAGGTAATAGCTAGTACTCTTCTTGGCTTTGGTTTTATATTGATATAAAATACCTTCATTTACTTAAAGTGGTCGGTTTAATCAAATTGTTTTCATTACTTTTCTCAAAGTTTAAGCTGTGGGGGTTGTTGTCTTTTTCGTTTGTAAAGGTTTTAGCAAAGAAGGTTGCTAGTGTTGTAGTTTTTTCAAAGTCAGATATATATCACGTTTTGTTTTCAAATAGGATGGGTGGTCGTCGCTTTTAGTTTCTTTGTTGCCTTCCAAAATAGGTTATTTGTTTGTGGAGTAGGAGTTGGATTTGGGGCATCTATTCTTGTAATTTTGTGAAAGTTCCTTCATTTTTTCGTGGCTTGGTTAATTTTCGTTTTTGATTCTGGCGATCTATTGCTTTGCCATTGTTTTCTTAGTTTTCGTTTTTGTTTGATTTTCGTTAGAATGTGTTGAGTTTTAGTTGAGGTGTGGATCCACTCGCCGCAGAGAGTATTGTGTCGTTTAGGTGTATGATAGCACTCTCTATGCTGCCAGGTGTTTTCAGTGGAATATTTATTCAGTCAATTTTTTGTTATAAAGTCGAGTATTAATGGTTGGGGTGACTTTAGTTTGGTAAATTATAATGATGGGAGAGTGATCAGATGAAAGGTCAAGACAAGTTTTGGCTGTTAATTTTTATAGATACAAAAGTCTATTATTGTAGGTCATGTCTCTGGGCCAGTAGGTTGGTTCTACTGTGCTCAGGAAGCTTATATTGATTGAATTTAGTACTCAAAGTAGTGTCGTACCCTTTTTACTTGTTATTCTTGAACCCCAGTCGGTATTCTTTGCATTAAAGTGCCCTCCTGCAAGAAATCTTTTTCCTAGAGTACATAGGTATTGTTTGTATTGTTCTATTGTCATTATGTGTTTTGGAGGACCTAAAAGTGCGGATATCGAGGAAATTATATTTTTGTTGCATTAGTATAGCTGAGCCTCCGTAAGCTTTGTTATCAGGATGATTTTTCTGGTACGTTTGGAATTCAGGTATTTGGAAGTTGCTTTTGTATGTAAAATGGGTTTCTGAGATAAGCAGAATGTCCACAGAGTTTGCTTTAACGTATTCAGAATATCGTCTATTTTCAGTAGAGCTACGGCTTTTAAAACTTTTAAACTGACGAAAGGAAAATGCGGCAATATTTATTTAATATCCTGGTCTTTTAATATTTTTTTTGTATAGGAATATAACGTGCACGATAATTAAAAATAGAACATAAAACTTTTAATCCTCTCATTTCAAGGGAAATGAGAAACTCCTCAGAGCCTCGGTTCCTATCAAAAATGTCAGATCAGAAAGGTTACAGGGTAAGCTGATGCATCTATCAATCACTTCTCATCATTACATTTTTGAATTTTCATCGTTGCCACACAATATATTTCTTTGTTTGTGAAAATTTCGACGATCGAGGTAAATGAGCGTCGTTTGAATGAAGTCTTGCCCTCCACCGTCTGTTAAAAAACAAGATGGGATCAGCTCGCCGGGACCCAAACTACAATTCCAGATCTTCTACCTTGAATTTTCCAAACTTTTACCTGGATCTTAGGAACCACAGTAGCTCGGGTTCTAAAACTGGTCACTATAAGCTCAGACTCATGTACTCTATAACACCCCAGCTTTACATGGTAGAAGGCTAAAAAATGCGGTTGGGACGCGTCGATTGATAATAAAAAAAATGGGAGAGGCTTCTATTAGTGAAAATATAACTTGTTAGGAATCGCTTGATTGGTACAAAAATTGGAAGCATGGAACCATGGAAACATGGAAGATAAGGACAATCCCGGACCGGAATAAGTTTAAAGATACAGGATTGGAAGCGTCAATCGATCAAGATACATGATTAACGAAACAAAACTTGTACAATAGATTCATTGGCCGCAACTCAGTTAGACATTTTTCATAGTTTGAAAGTCTTGGGTATTGTCAAAAAGCACGGAAGCTACATAACTGTCATACGAGTAGAAGCCACGGGACAATTCGAACGGCATGTTTTTTACAAAAACACTGATGCCCCAGCTGCAAGAAAAAAAGGGCTATCTGCATTGGATTGTTACTGGCGATGAAAAGTTGTTCCATTACGATGATCTTGAGCAAAAATATCGATGGCCAAGCCAAACATCCATGGATCTAAGTTCATTCGGCTCAGCAATGAGCAACCCGATAAAATCACTACAGGAGTTCATTACCAAACACAACTAGTGCACTTGAGCCGAGCATTGAGGGACAAAGTGATTTTGCAGTTTGACAATGTTCGGCTACATGTTACTCAGCTTGTTAAAACCTAAACGGAAGCACTGTAGTGAGCTTTCCTACCCAAATCCAGACATCACATTTTCTTGCTACTACCATTGTTGAAGTATGGACTGGCTGAGTGACAATTCCGATCTTTCGGAAGAGCCAACAATTGGGTCGGTTCCTAGATCGCCTCAGAAAAGCTGCAGTTTTTCTAACGCGGGATTCGTATAAGTATTTGTAACCAATGTTTTTTTCAAATAAAACTAGAAGTGTTGAAAATAAAATTATAGATTTTGAACATCTGATGTATTTACGGACATAATGCTTTTAAGGCAAAGTTCTCTTTAAGAGACCATCATTCCTCAACCATGCCTCACTGTTCTGTTCTATTTTCTCTAATTCAATACTTATGAGATTTTCAATCAAAAATATCCTACGAGATATGCGAAAGGATGCACTCCGAGTATGCTTGATTTTGCTATTGTTTCTGATCCTCTGTTAGTTACTCTGTTTGACCAGCTTTCACTTGATTGTGTTTCTGACCATGATCTCTTGTTTTGTACTCTTAATGTCAATTTGTCCCATTAACTTTTTCTTTTAGAGACTTCTCCTTACAATATGCTGCGTCTACCGCACCGTGTTATGTTTTTCGTTCCTACTCAGACCCTGATATTAAACTCAAATGTTTTAAAGAAGTGGTAACAGACTTATTTAATCAATATGTGCCAGTTAAAGCAGTTAGGATTCGTAATAATATCTGTACTTGGTTTACTACCGAAGTCATAATTGTTATCAAAGCCCATATTAAATTGTATAGTAAATGGAAACATAGACCATCTGTTTCTAACTGGGTGGCATATTAAGCGATGCGTAATCATTCTACTCTTATTATAAGAAACTCCAAGAGAAAATATTTCGTATCCAAATTAAGCACGTCTCTTCCCACGAAGCTGTGGAGTAACCTAAGGCACATTGGGGTATCCAAAGCCAAGAGTGATTCCAAGTGTGAGATTGATCCTGACACTCTTAATAACAATTTTCTCGAAAATACAGTGGACACAAGCTTCGATTACTCAAGACATACTCCCTTGTCTCCTATACAGGATATCCCAGGAGCAGTGTGCCAAAAAGCTAGAGCGTGTAGGTCTGGTCCAGACAAGAAAAAAATCGTATGGGAGGGGGGGTTTATTCCCCTCTGTTTAGCTGGGAGGGGCAATTTTCAAAAAAATTGACTTAATTGGGAAAAAAAATTATTAAAAATCAACAGTTACATCCACAATGCCGTGATATACTTTTTTGTAAAGCCAGAAACCTCTTCTTTGATCTTGTTTTTAAACGAAGCTGTTGTAAGGAATAGTTTTTGAGAAATTAATTTTCAAACTCAAAATTTTGAAAAAAAAAAATTCGAACTATTTTTTTTCAAAAATTCAATTCTCTCATTAGTTTTTAGTTAAAAAGAGAAAACCGGATGCAAAAATGTCTTGTAGTTTTTGAGAAATTAAAAAAAAAAAACCCGAACCACTTTTTTCTAAGAAAAACCTTTTTTTTTGTTTCAACGCAGCTGGACTTGTAGCCAAATTAATGTATGAAACATTGAGCTCTTTTTTATTATTTTTAAAAAATTCGGAGTTTTAGGAGGATACAATAAAGTGACACAGTATTGGAATAACCCTGGATTAATCCTTTTTTTTCATTGATAACACCTGAAAACTGACCTGCCAATTTCGTCTGGGTCCGCCCGCCGCCGATGTGTTCTACCCGCTAGGACGTTACGACAATAAAACCGCAATTTTTCTTTATTGAAAAACAAAATATTTGCAACCCAAATGTAAATAAGAGACATCGCATTTTTAATAAAAAAACATTTTCAAATTGATGTTAACTCATCAACACATTACGATGTCAAACTCATACTCTCGAGAAGAATTAACGGGCATGCACTTCTGCTACGGTTTAGCTAATGGTCGAGATCGTGAAGCCGAAAGACTCTACGTTGAAAGATATCCCAATCGGAGCTGTCCCAGTCGTAGCATGTTTTCAAGAATCCACCGACGTCTGCGAGAGCACGGAGTGCTAGAGCATCGAAGAAGCGAAAGATCAGTTACAGATGGATCAGGAATCTTAGATAAAAGAATTTTGGATTTGGTCCGACGTAATCCCACCCTTAGTACAAGGAGGATAGCCTTTATGCTTGGAGTGCCCAAATGGAGAGTGCTTCATACCGAAAGCTTACCCCCGTACCTCAAACGACAAGTTTTTGAGAACAGAATTTTGTCGATCATTACTGCTTCGAGATGAAACTGAACGAAACTATTTTGCAAGGATATTCTGGACGGATGAAGCACAGTTTACCAGAGATGGGGTTACTAACTTCCACAATTTGCATCATTGGAGTAGCACCAATCCACACAACAAAAAACAAAATAAATCACAACACCACTTTAGCTGTAATGTTTGGTTTGGTATTGTTGGACAAACTGTAATCGGGCCCCGGTTTTTGAATGCCGTTATTAATGGCGAATCATACCTGCAGTTCCTACGAGACCTTTTGCCCGATTTGATGATAATTTAACCTACCAGCAAGATGGAGTATCAGCACACTACAGCTTACGGGTTAGAAACTGGCTGGATGATAATTTTAGTGACCGTTGGATCGGAAGAAGGGGCCCCACGGAATGGCCACCTTGATCACCAGATTTAACTCCCCTAGATTTTTATGTGTGGGGATTCATGCAGAATCCCCAATTTGATTAATTACATACAATTTTGAAAAAAAATAGTTAAAATTTTGTTTTTTCATTTTTTTTTTTAATTTTGAGTTTGAAAATTAATTTCTCAAAAACTATTCCTTAAAACAGCTTCGTTTGAAAACAAGATGAAAGAAGAGGTTGCTGGCTTTACAAAAAAGTATATCACGGCATTGTGGATGTAACTGTTGATTTTTAATAATTTTTTTTTCCAAATTAAGTTTTAGAAAACTTCTCCTCCCGGCTAAACGGGGGGAATAGACCCCCCTCCCATACGTTTTTTTTCTTGTCTTGACCAGACCTACACGCTCTAGCTTTTTGGCACACTGCTCGTGGGACACCCTGTATAACCATTTATCATTTCCCCAAACAATGGAAAATAGCCAGAATTACCGGTTGTTAAAACACCTATTCCTGCCTCGCCGGAGGATTTTAGACCTATAAGCATATTGCCGTGTCTAAGAAACGTCTGAGAAAAGTCTTTGAGAAATTAATTGCTAAACAGATTCTTCAATATCTCACTGATAACTGTTTAGTGTATAGAGAACAATTTGGTTTCAGAACCCACCACAGCTGTTCTACAGCTATGATTAAGATATTGGAAGATATCAGGGAAATGTATGATAATGGACATATCGCGCTTCTCTGCTTGCTTGATTTCTCGAAGGCGTTCGACAAAGTGGACACCAAATTCTTTGCTGGAAGCTTAGGCAGAAATTTGGTTTCTCTGAATTAGCTGTTAAGCTTCTTCAAAGCTTTCTTCCGGAAGGGTTTCAAAAAGTGATTACTCAAAATACTTCCTCCGCTTTCTTATCGGTGAAACAGGGTGTTCCTCAGGGATCAATTCTTGGTCCCATTTTATTTTCAATGTTTATTAACTACTTGCCCTCTGTCTGTAAACATACGTTCATCTCTATGCTGATGACGCCCAGGTCTACTTAGGGAGCCACTGTCAAAAATTGATGAAGTTGTAACCAATCTAAACGAGGACCTCTCTAATATTTCCGCATGGTCTATTTCAAACGGGTTAATGCTAAACTCAAAAAAATCATAAGTTGTACCCATTCTAAGAAGAGAGTTATCCCCTAATACCATTCCCGATATCCTCTGGAAATAAACTTAATGTGGTGCATAATGTGACTACTTTAGGTTTTGTTATCATTTCTAACCGGTCAGGATTCGACCATACAAACTATATCGTTCGAAAAATTTATTCATGTCTCCTTAAATTATGGATCTCTGCAAGTTTCCCTGTCAGCATAAGACAACAGTATAAAAACTTTTATATTACCCCTAATTACGTACTCTGAAGCCGTTTACTATAATATTGATAATTTATCATTTCACAAGCTACAAGTTGCATTTAATGACTTCGATAGATATATTCATTACGACGTTATGACCATGTATCTCAATTCGCCCATGGTATATTGAACACAAATTTAAAGCAATACCTTGATGCAAGGGTCTTCTTACATAGAATCATAATGAATATGACTCCGGTGTATTTACTCGTATATGATAGACTTAATTTTGCTCGTTCAACCCGATGTCTGTGTATAATTCCACTGCGCCACCACTATCTGAACTCTTCTCGATTATTATTTATCTATGCCATTAAACTAGGAATTCTTTACCAGTCACTATTAGAATTATCTGTACTATACTCTGTAATCTATACTGTATTTGAATTAATAATAATCTTTCTTTTTGTTTTGTTTTTGAGCTCCTAATTAATCCTAATGTATCAATACTAGGTACTATAAAAGATACTTTATCTTATTATACTTTATATATGTATATTGTTTATAAATTGAAATTGAAAATATTATCCTGTCTTCATGGCGGTCTTTTTTCTACGGGTTTTCCGTTCATTATTCTTTTAACTGTTTGTTCACTGTCCATTCGTTCTACGTTTTTTGCCCATTTTAGTCTTTACGATTTTATAACTGCGACAATGCTTGGGGTTGAGTAGAGTTTCCCAAATTCTTGTAATAATTATGAAGTTTCCTCCAATCACCCGATTTTTCGTTCTGTTTTCCACCATAGATTCTCTTTAGGAATTTGTTTTTAACGACACGAAATCCATGTTTTACATCGGTAAAGTGTCACTGGCATTATGATGGTTTTATAAATGCGGATTTCGACATTGCGGAACAAAACAGTTGTTTTGAATAGTACCTTCATCGCAGGCCTTTATTTATTCCGATCTTTATGTGGTTCTTGGCAGTCAATACGGTTCCAAGGTATTTGAAATCGTCCACTTTCTCCAAGCGTTACAAGTATACTCGGATTTGAAATTTGGATCGATCCAAATTTCATATCAGTTAGTCTGTGACCATATATTTGGCCTTCTTTCTTTCCTGTCATTATTGAAGCTGAGCGAAGCGAAGCTCTAATACACGGGATTGACACTTCTTTCAAATCGAACTCCTCTGACCCTGTTTCACTGATCAAGATTAAATTTTGTACATAGCTTAAGTTTAAATTTAACACCAACAAAAAAAAAGTTGTACCACTGAGGAATAATCACTGAAAAATGCTGTCATTGACTTAACATGGGACATTTTTTTTTTCACGCGCACTACCTGCAGGTCATTTGAACAATGTTGATAAAATTTTCCATGGTGCTATTATAGAACGCACTCATCAGTTTCACTGCACAAAAACAATGATAAAGCATACCATTGAGGAATAATCATAGAGTTACATGTTAAATGCTGTTAAAGTGTGTATTCTTAATGATAAGCTTACCCTAATGGTCAAAGGGAAGCTTTCGGTGGTGTCATTCCGTACCTCATTAGAAATTTTAATCAATTGCGTTTACAAAAGTACTTGAGCTGGCTGAGATCGTGAGATAGTCAGGAAATGAACAAACTCTTGGACGAATGGCTACTCACGCTCTGTCCACTATAGATTACAGTTTGCTGCAGTCAAGATTTTTTGTGAACAACTTACCAATCGTCGACGATGCTATTCGGATTATAGCCGAAGAACGAGATATATTTCGCCCACTTAACTCGCCAGTCATTGGTGATTGACGATCGAAGGAAGGTCTATTTTGCTCCCAAGTGTGTCGAGAGGGAATTGTGACCTTAAAGTTTTGGCTGAAGTTATACTTTGGAAGACAATTGTCTAAAAGGGGTATTTTTATGATTTCATGCCTGTTTAGTTCATTAGGTATGTCAGGATGAAAAAGCCTAGAATTAGAGTAATCCTCCGCGATGAATCTATGGGCAAATGTGATTGTTTCTTTTTTAAGTTGGAGGTGGACGGGTGGTAGGTCCGTGATGACTTCTAGTGCTGCTGTGGGGGTTGATCTCATGGCTCCTGTAATACAGATACAAGCTAGTCTTTGTAGTCTGTTGAGCTTGGCTTGTACTGAGGTTTGATTTGTTTCGTGTCACCAGACGGGCGCAGCATATGTGAGAATGGTATTAGCTGTATATAGCCAGCGAGATATATTGGGATTGATGCCCCAAGTTTTTCCAGTGAGACTTTTGCTGATCCATAGAGAGATCCTGGTTCTCTCAATGGTCTTTGTGATGTGAGAGTACCAAGTGAGCTTTTCGTTTAGTGTTACACCTTCGGCTTCGTTTAAGAACTCTATTGTTTCACCAAATAGAGTGGGCTTTTTAAGTTTATGTCTACTTTTTCTTTTGGTGAAAGCGACTATGGTGCTTTATTTGGGTTGACATTGAGTCCAACTTTTAAGCACCATCTAGCAACAAGGTTGTGTCTTCGAATTTTTCTCTAATCAGGATCACAATGTCATCAGCATTGCCTTGGACATTTTGTATGCTAATCAGTTCTTTGACTACGATGGACCAGAGGAGGGCCCGTCTTGAGGGCAGTCTTTCGTTGTTTTTACACTGATTTTATCATTGTCTAGTGAGGTGTTTATTTTCCTGTTACTAAACATGTGTTGAATCCCTCTGTATGTGGTATTATCTATCCCTGTGCTGAGGATACAGCGTTGTGTTTGGGTGTGCTCGGTATTGTCGAAGGCACCCTCAATGTCAAGAAAGCAGCCTGTCGCAATTTCTTTGCTGCTTAGGGATTCCTAAGTTCCTGAAGAGCATACGTGGTTGATTTTCCAGGCTGGTAAGCATATTGTTTGTTGTGAAGCTTTGATATTTTGAGAGGACCGTCTCTTATATGTCTATCCAGTATTTTTTCATTGAAAAATTAGGCAAGGCTTATCGGTCGGTATGATTTTGGCAGGTCCGTAGGTCCATGCATAGCTGGTCCTGAAGATGGTAATTGGCATGGGGAAGATTTGCGCACTTCCTTTCGAAGGAGAGCTGGGAAGAGACATGCCAGTTCTGAATGGAATTGCCTATGAATGGGGTGGTTAGGGTGAGATCTAAGACTTCTTCCCTGATTCTGTTCATGAAGGTAGGGCTATTTCCATGATTTAGAATTTCTAGATTGTTTTTGAAAATTAATTCTAAAACGTATTCATCTCTTCTGCTTATATCCGAGCTTCCGCATGCTGTGTGGTGGGCGTTGGCATCACAGCATATGATGATTTGTCGACCTCTTCTTCCACAATAGTCTAGGAGTCCCTGCAGTGGTGAGAAGTTGAGGTCAATGGAGTCGCCCGCAAGGTAGGCTGAGCAAATTACAGCATCTGACTGCCTTCCTCAGTGGGTAGCTGTATGATGGCAGATGCCATGTCCTTGTTCATCATGCAGACTCTAGGTCTTCGTTCATTCGTGGAGTCGTAGAGCAGCTAGCCTTTAATCTGGTCCTTTATTGTATATGGCTCCTGGATAAAGGCTCCTTGTTAAATCTATGGTTTAGTACCACCGAACCATAGTTACCATCTGAATGCACGTTAGTCCCATCATTATTGTGCCTGATGGGTAGATGGCAGAACTGCTAGTGTCAGCGTTCGGTAACGCCATGGGGCTGACCCTTGAAGTCTTAGTTGTCTGAGTATTGTCATCAGATAACTTTGTCTTTTGGGGTTCCTTGGTTACCCCTATGGTAGACCTACTAGCTTCACAAGCCTTTGATTTAGTAATCTGACTGGGTGTCTGCCCGCTTGGATTGGGCCACCGCTCTCGGGATGGGCTTGCGCCCTGTCCTTGGTTTTGGTGATCGCGGTTGAATTCGCTTGCCTAGAAATTGCCTTGATTCTAATCAAGATCTGAGGGAAGTTGAGAAATAGTTTGCATCTATGCCTTAAGATGACGTCCTTAGATGCCTCATCTATGGCAAACGTGACTTGGTCCCCGCCGCTTTTTATCTATGTGATCCTGACCACTCTCCAACTTTTAGTGCTAACACCAACATTTTCTTTGGTGATTCGCATAACGAGGGTGTCTTTGGTCGAGTCGTCGGCTTTAGGGACGAATGTAACACAGGAGTGTAGCTTATCTCTATAGGATAACCCTGTTGTGCATGGTTGCTCTTGTGCATTTCTAGAAGTGGATGTTTTGGGTGCTGTTTTCCCCCACTTGATCCTTTGCCGGGATCTGAGTTGGTTTGCTGAGCAGTTCGCTTTTCATTGCTTGAGCTTTTAGGTGCTTGTGATTGTATTTTCCGCGGAAGAGTTATTATTCGATCTACTACGTTTGTTGTTGATCGTAGTCGCGTTTTTGTTCGCTTCCTTTTCCTTTATGAGAGCGTATCTAGCTCTCTTTTTATTCCCTGCACCATTCAGTCCTCGGCACGTATTCCAACCGCTTTGACTTGGGAATGAGATTGCTCTTGGTCTGCAGGGGTGCGATGACCCCTACAACATTACGTGGTCTTCCCCTATCCGCCACCTGGGGACGCGCCGGGTTGCCTGAGAAGCTCAAATTTTCCCGGGTGTTTTAGGCATACTTATATCAGTTTTATCAATCTTTTCGGGATTTCCAGCCTTAGAGGGACATGATATATTTTTGACTGGCTTATAGAGTCATATGGCTTTTTAAGATCTACGGATCGAATACCCATTTCACCCATTTCTTTTCTAAAAGCTGTCGTATATTGCAAATCTGTTCAATCGGTTCCTTCTGAAGCTACACGATGTGTTTTTTTTCCTCCTTCTTACTTCCTCAATAGTTGGCAGTTGCAACAACGTTTTCTTCTTTGCCATCTTCAAGTGCCGAAGATGAAAAGAAGATGGCTTCCTAATCAATCCAAAATAACATTTCGTCATTTCGGTCTTTTTAGTTAAGGCATGGCTCCTTACACTTTATTTCTCATAGCCCAGGATAACCGCACCTAAAATCGTACTTATAATAACGCTGTGGCATTAACTTTCCGAACAGCTTTTAACGCCCCAGGGTTGCTAAAATTGGTCCTTCACACATACAATACCTCCATCTCCATCAAATATGCCGAACAAGTTATCCCACCCAAAGCTAAGTGTATGTAGTGCTAACGCCCGTGTGAATATTCATTTTAGCCTAACCTTCTTGAAGTAACGGGCAAGAAACAAAAGTCAAATTGGAATCTTTCGAACTTAGACACCACTCTTATTTGTCTTTTTTGAATTATGACATAATCATATTCAGTTCGTCAGTCGCATTACGGCAAGACGGGTCTTTACTAGAGAGTTAACTGAGTAAAGGGTGCAATAAGAATAAGTGGGATTAGATCTTTCTTGATATTTCCTGGCAGACACACAATATGAATGAAATGGATGACACTACTTTATGCTAGGGATTTTGCCAACACCCCAACACAAATTACAGGCCTTTTTCCGCCTCCTTAGGAAGGAAGTGGTGCCAAAACCAGGGATGTGCTTGTATCTGTCGCATTCCGACCGCAGCTCGATTTGGCACTGGACAGTCGAACTACATAATTTCCAAGCATCGACCGCCGTTCATAAATAAGGGATGAATTACCCTATCTTCCACTCAGCTTGTCTCCATTTCCTTGCTCACATTGCCGTACACATTGTCGTATGCGGTTGTATGGCGGCGTGTCCTTCCTATGCTTGACTGACTTCCGTGGGGATAGGATTTGCCATTAAATTACAATAATTGCAAGAAGAAAATGGAAAACTTCTTAGCACACACTACGGACATGAGTTGTGGCGCAGACCAGTATTTTTGTTCTTGTTGCGCCAGTTCCACAAGTATACTAGAAAGTCCTTGTACGAGTACGTGCTGCCGGATAGTGGGGCTTTATGGTACAAGTATGTGTGTGCGGTGTATGGTATATCCTATTCTTTGTCAAATATTCATAAGAAACTTTCATTTTGTTTTGTGAAAAGTGCTTGTGCGGTGCTGTTCTTCCAGCGAATGAATTTGGGTCCCAAGAGGTGGTACGGAACTTGGCCCATCTGCCACATAAATCGGTTCCAAGAAATGGGCACAATGCAGTATGATGATGGAGGTGAAAGTAGTTAGCAGAAAGTTGTACTTGGAGTTGGGTTGATTTGGGGAAAGAACTTTGTCTCGAGGCTCGAGGCTATGTCGGGATTTTTGTCCTAAGTAATGTCTTCATTCTACTTTCAAAGTCGAAGGATATAAGGAAGGCGAGCGGATGAAGGGAGTGTTATTTTTCTTATCGAAACATGTGAGGGTATGAGGTATTGATTTGTCGCCTGGAAAATCTTTAATTTGATGTTAGTTCTTAGAATTTTGGTTGTGGTTTTCTCGATTTCTAAGGGCTCAAGGCCGGATGTAATTAGAATCACTTTTTATAGATGAAAGGATAAGAAAATGCATTTTCTGGAATGGCTTCGTCTATCTATTATGATTGTTTATTCACACTCATGAAACTTACATATTTCTCACAAAATCCCAGGGATTCGTGTGTTTCCGTTTAGGAATCTGAATTAGTAAGGGATATTCGCTTGAAAATGAAGCGGACGAGGAAATAGTTTTTTTACGTTGCACAAGCTTTAATATTCTCCCAAAGTAAAGTCTACGTACCCGGCCAATATCAATCGGCTTATATACTGCAACATATTCCTCACAATAACTAACCAAGTCGAAATATTTGGAAAGTGCCCTCACCACACAATCAATTCCATTCAATTTGTCGAATCCTTCAACTTAAAATCACAACAATCACCTCTAATTTCATGCCTCTCCCATCTATTCATCCGCAATTCGTAGCCCCCAGCGCCTTTGTATCCTGCTGTGTATACAATTCAGAATCGCATACGCTTCGAACCATTCATACCTCGCTTGACATGGTGTCGAATCTGAAATCCCATCAAAGCTAAATCATATCAATTCGCTGACTCTCAATAGATGCACTGGCAGACAGCGACGTTCCTTTCACTACATCGGCTTACTAATCCATTCCTTTGGAGTACTGAGACCAGAGGACAGCGAATAACATGAACTGTGGTTCAACAATGCCGCGTGACTTTTGACAGCGTGCGCGCTTCCAGCTATAGCTCGTATGTATGACGGCGTTGACGACAGATTTCGCCCAATCGACATTGCATTCATTCCAATAGCTTCGAGCCATTCAAAGGAGGTTAGGATATGACTCCAGGAAATAGACCATACAACTGAATAGGAACGCGGCTCGTTTTCCAGTCGACTGATTTGGTAATGTCTAATGGGATTTTGATGATTCCGTAATGAGATTACAATTGTGTCGTTATATCGTATGCAAGTGACCCCTTGCTACTTGCCATGCGGTCACACACGATAGAGAGAATCTACTTGACATCAACCTTACAATGATCTCGGAATCTAAGACATCATATTGCACTTTATACCATCACCTCATACTGCAACGAGCAAAGTGTCCACAAGGAAACAGGAGAGAGAGAGAGAGAGAGAGAGAGAGAGAGAGAGAGAGAGAGAGTGGAAGCACGTGTTCTCTCAGGGATTACACGTTTCAATGAGCCTCCAATTTAAGGCTATTGTCAATTAATCAAGTCCTGCTTCCAGAATGGCATGTAGACATGATGTTACACAAAAAAAGAAACGACGACGGCGTCGGCGTCACACCATCATCAGAGTCGTCTTCATCCACTTTCATCCCCTTCGTCCCTTTTATTAGGCAAGTAATCCGGCAACGGTATTGTGACGCGATGGGAATGTGTATCCTGGGCGCAACACCCTTCACCCATACCCGCTGCGATGTTTTGATTGCCTTATGACATTAATGTCCTATTCAACCGATTCGACATATTGTGACTGTTTGTTCTTCATCCTCGTTTGTGGGTTTTGGTGGTTGATTTAATCTCTTTTCTTGCCGCTCATTATTATTGTTGGTCTGGAATGAAGGAATGAGTTTGATTGAATGATGGTTAGAGATGCAATCAAGTGGTCTCGTCAGGAGTATATATGTATGTAGGTACGTATGTAAGTGAATGTGTTGATGATTAATGGAAAGCAGGAAGAAACTCGGCAGTTACGGGTGGATGGAAGGTCAGAAGGATGACCTTAGTCGTTAAAGGTTTCTTTGGCTTTCCAACTAATCACTGAAAACTTGCTTCGGAACAGTTTCTGGTACTTAATTTCTATCGACAAAATGGGACACTTTCATACCGGGGCAATCGAGTGCATACGAGTGGGAACAAGTTGAATCAATTTAGAACAATAATCCTCTTAATATCTACCAACAGTTGGCATCAAATGCCTTAAATTTTCAGGCATTCATTTAAGAAAATTTGAGCAGAAAGTGCTAATATGGTCATCCTACCGTCTAGTCTACAGCGAGGTCTTCTTACTTCGTCAACGATTTTGACACAGCATGAATGTCAGTGCCGATTTCTCGACAAATCTACGCAAAATAGGTTAAGCAATAAAGCATTTTGGCACTCGCCTCGAAGACTCTGGAACAACTAATGACCAAGTCCTTTGCCTTTATGTCTCTTATGAGTCAAGAGCTATGCTTTTCGCATAGAGCTTAGCAGAGTAGCATTTCTATGTAACAGCTTCCAAGGCAGTCGCCAAAAACTGGGAAGGTAATGTTATGAGCTTGATTGAGCTTTTCAAATTGAGTTCATAACGATTAACGATTAAGGCTTGGGATATTTTATCATGAATAGACAATCGCCTTATGGTTGTCATAGTTCCCATTGAAGTTTCTCCAGCAAGACTGACATCACTCAGTTTATATCCAAAGTCTTGTGTCAGTCTTGGCTAGTCTGCTTTTTAATTAATATCTTTCTTCCGATAGATACGAATAGAAGGCACTACACCGATGTACTAAGTGTTAAGGTATATAGAAAAGCGGATTGCCATTCTGATCATATCCTAATCATCGACAAAATCAATAGTCGAATCCAAATTTACAGAGGCGGAACCCAGGAAAAAACTCAACGCTAAGAAAATTAAGGACACTCAATACCAGGAAAAAATCAATAACCCGTTCGCCATGACATGGAAACTAACGACGAAGCAAGACGGATAGAAGAAGTGTGGTCAACAATAAAAATGTTGGTAAAGGAAGCAACGGAAAATACCCTCGGCTATTGCAAAGATTCCAAGGGCAGGCCTTGGTATGTCGAAAAATGCGAGAAAAAACTAAAATCCCGTATTGTTCTAAGCCATATACTTGTACTTACATATAGTGTGTAAAGAGGAAAATATTGCTGATGCATCCGCCTGTGTTAACGAATAGCATGATTATTCAGTCGTCGCCGCTCACCACAATTATTCGAAACCGTGAAAGATTTTACACAAGGATTTTGTCAAAAACTGGCAGGACTGAAACCGAACGACCTGCTACAGGGTTGAATTTTCGGTGAGTGGGCTGGAGCTTTGATCTTAATTTGCTCAAAATGCTGAATCTGATCGATATGTGGTTCCAGCAAGATGACACTACATACCGCACAGTACGCGTATATATCGACCAATTGTGAAATTAATTCATTAAGCTATTTATCAGATCATGCGATTTGACGCCTTAGGCTAGTTTTCATAGGGATACGAAAAATCACTCATTTATGCTGATAAACCAGCATCAATCAAAGTCTTAGTAGACAATATTACATGTGTTATTAGCGAGATACCAGCCATGCTCGAAAGTGACTTAAAACTGAATTCTCCGAATAGAGCGCTTAAAAAGTAATCATGGCCAACGTCTACGAGGGTGGTCTGATAAGTACTTAGCCTCACCGCCAGATGGCGCCAGTATCGCAAGAGCAACTTACTACATTCTAGTAGACGGCTACAGCCGGATCGGACCCCTAGTTTTGTTTTGACCGCGTGAGGAACACTCCCGCGTCCGTAGATTTTAGGCAAATGGAAAAAGAGCAATATCGGTCGCTGATTCGATTCTTGTTTTTGAAAGGGGAATCGCGCAGCGAAATCAAAGAGCGTTCGGATGCTGTGTACGGTGACTCTTCTCCTCCGATGGCGACCATGGCACGTCGGTTTTTGATGAGCCACGTCCAGGTGCCCCGAAAGCGGCTACCACGGAGGATAACGTGACAAAAATCCACGATCTCGTATTGGCAGACCGCCGATTGAAGGTTCTCGCGCACCTATAGCAGAGACAATATGCATTTCAACAGATGGCGTGGATCATATCCTGCATGAAATGTTGGGCATGAGAAAGCTGTCAGCGCGATGGGTGCCGCGTTTGCTCACTCCGGACAACAAGCGCAGCCATGAGACCACTTCAGAGCAGTGTTTGACGCTATTTAAGCGCAATCCGAAGGAGTTTCTGTGTTGTTTCGTGACAGTCGACGAAACATGGATCCACTGGTACACACCAGAGACCAAGGAACAGTCGAAACGGTGGACTTCACCCGGCGAACGTGCTCCGAAGAAAGCGAAGACTGTCCCATCGGACGGAAAGGTGATGGCCACCGTTTTCTGGGATTCACAATTGGGATTCGCCGATTCGACGCCGAATTGAAGAAAAAACGGCCCCACTTGGCGAAGAAAAAAGTGCTCTTCCACCATGATAACGCACCGGCTCACACCTCCGCCCTCGCCACGGCCAAATTGGTCGAATCGGGCTACGAACTGCACCGTATTCTCCAGATTTGGCCCCGTGCGACTTCTTTTTGTTTCCAAACTTGAAAAAGTCACTCGCCGAGCAGAAATTTCAGTCGAATGAGGAGGTCATCGCCGCCACGGAGACCTACTTTGCAGACCTAGAGAAAACGTATTTTTCAGACTGGTTAAAGAAGTTGGAGCATCGCTGGGTCAAGTGTATCTAGCTAAAAGGAGACTATATTGAAAAATAAATCGCCACTTCTCCAAAATTTTTGTTTTTCTTTTGTAGGCTAAGTACTTATCGAACCACCCTCGTAAGGGAATGAGATCTAAACTCGTATCGTGAAATCAGAACTGGATTCAACCATCTCTACACTGTGCTCAATGCATTTATATTAGTGATATTGAAATGAAAATCGAGTCGTCATCAAAAAACTATTGGAATTTTATAAATTCTCAAGCAATAGTGATGGTTTTCTATCTTCTTTTTCCTTTGACAATCAGATAATCGGGAATCTCCGAAGATTTTTTTCAATTCTCCTAAAGGAATGTGAGCCAAGTATCGACGCTGACTTTTTCGACTATTTGTATGCTTCTCCTCCACCTGTGTTTTATGACATAGAATTGTCTACCGACAATATTCTCGATAGATCCTATAGAATCCAACTTTAATCCTGGACCTGATGGCATTCCATCGAGATTAACAAAAGTATATGCGGTTCCGCTGCATATAAAGGATGATTTAATAAATTTTTTTTATTAAATCATAGGTTATTTTGACACTTACAGCTGTTTCCCGCTCGACTTATTGACAGAAAGTCAATATCATACCTCCGCGGAACGAAATGAGCCACGTTACGATTGAACAAAGTTGGGAAATATTGAAAACTTATTTCCAAAGTGAGGTCTGTGTAGCCCAAAGAGTGTGTTTTTTAAAAATAAGTTTTTGCCGAAATAAAGCTCCCACCGCGACTGCTCTTGTTTATGCAAAAGTGTTTATGCGAGTTTATGCAAAAAGTTCGTGAGAACGGGATGCTAGTTAAAAACACTCATGATCCTCGTCGTCGCACGGTGCGCACAGATGAGAATGTGGCTGCTGCGGCCGAGAGTGTGAGACTCAATTCACGAACATCAATCTCAACAGGTCAACATTTCACGCACGAGGATAATTCTGCACAAAGATCAGGGATTATTCGCTTACAAGGTCCAATTGACTCAATTGAAGGCACGCGACCATCCACTATCGTTATCGCTTCGCAGGTTGGGCCTTATAGCAACTTGAATTGGAGAACGATTTTGAGTGACAAATCATCTTTTCTGACGAGGCGCATTTTCTTCTCGGCGGCGTTAACAAACAAAATTGCCGCATCGGGGACTCGGAAAATCCGCGTGTTATTGTCGAGAAGCTAACGCATCCAGAGAGAGTGACAGTTTGGTGCGGATTGTGGAGTGGTGGCATCATTGAACCAGTTTTCTATGAAAATAAGGTTTCGATCAACGGTGGGCGTTACAGAGCCATGTTAACCGACTTTTATTTCTGAAATTGAACGCATGGATTTGGACGACCTCTGGTTCATGCAGAATGGCGCGCCATGCCACAATCGATCTTTTGCGCACCAAATTCCCAAATCGTGTTATCAGCCATCTTGGCGATGTCAATTGGCCGCCTCGGAGCTGCGATTTGACCCCTTTGGAGTTTTTTTTTTTGTGGGGAACCGCGAAGGACCGATGTTATGCCAACAATCCTGAAACGATTCCAGCACTTAAGGCCAATATCAACCAAGCAATCCGTGAGCTACAGCCCGAAACCATCAACAAGGCCTTGGAAAATTGGAGTGACAGAATGAGCTACTGCCAAGCCAGCCGAGGCAGCCACTTGAACTGGGGCTTATTATTATTTGTTCTTACTAATATAGTCATAATTCATGGAAAAAAATTAATTTTGTTCATTTTATTGCATTTTTAAAAAGAAACTTGTATTTGGCCCACGCTGTACTATGTCACATGCTCAAGCAATCGTGGAAGAATGGCATCTTTTCCACAACTTTTCAACACTTCGGAACGAATTCGGGTACCACCAGGAGTCGCATAATGTAGGCAAACTGGCCCACTATTGTTCATTCTGTTTGTTAATGATTTTGTGAAATTTATATTCATTCTAAGTGTCCTCCTCATCTTAGGCATCGCGATTCTATTGGTCTGAATAAAGACCCTAGGGTTATTGATTATTTTCTCTGTTCTCCTATTTTTGCAGATTTTGACATTGCGAGACAATGTGTTTCTCTTAACTACTTCCTCACTACTTCCTAAAAGTCCAGACCGTCAGAGTAAACTAGAGCGGGTATTATTCCATTAAGGATCATTTCTTATTAAATTCCTGAAGGGATATTAAAGAAAAGTTCAAGTTTCTCGAATGTCCCCGATATGGATTGCCTTTTCAACTCGTCATTTGTTTTCCTTCGGCACACTTGTATCAATTTTAACACCTTTTTCGGAATACCCAGCCCTACAAGGACATGGTATATTTCCGATCGGCTTATAGAGTCATACGCCTTTTTGAAATCTGCGAATAGTTGGGGGACCGCCTCATGAAATTTCCATTTCTTTTCTGGAAGCTGCGTTTGGTGAAAATCTGGTCACTCGCCGAGCGGTTCTACATGAAGCTACATTTCAATTATTTCCTATATAGTAGTCTCCTATTATTTCCTTAGCGAACAATATCAGGAGATACAGGATTAAGAGAATAATTGGCAACGCTTTGTAACAACTTGATAGCAGTGATTTTTTTCGTTATTAGTTACATTTAGCGTGGTCGTCTTTTCTGAATACGGGAATGGTAAACGAGTTATTCCATTCCTCAGGGATGGTTTCATTGTTCCATATAGTTGTAATGAGCCCATGTAACTTTTCTGTTAATTCCTCTGCTTGACATTTGCTTTATTAGGATTAGTTTGTGTACGAGGATGGTCCGATAAGTACTTAGCCTACAAAAGAAAAACAAAAATTTTGGAGAAATGGCGATTTATTTTTCAATATAGCTATCTTTTAGCTCGATACACTTGACCCAGCGACGCTCCAACTTCTTTAACCAGTCTGAAAAATACGTTTTCTCGAGGTTTGCAAAGTAGGTCTCTGTGGCGGCGATGACCTCCTCATTCGACTGAAATTTCTGCACCTGGACGTGGCTCATCAAAAACCGACGTGCGACCACGTTGAAACTCGTTAAACCAATTTTTGATGGTCGCCATCGAAGGAGAAGAGTCACATATCCAAACGCTCTTTGATTTCGCTGCGCGATTCTTAATTCCGCGAACACTACCGCCTCCACACGCGGTCAAAACAAAACTACGGGTCCGATCCGGCTGAAATTCCGAAAGTAGCCGTCTACTAGAATGTACTACAAGATAGTAAGTTGCTCTTGTGATACTGGCGCCATCTGGCGGTGAGGCTAAGTACTCGCTAAGTACGGACCACCCTCATATTTCAGTAGTAAACCACGACGCCCGCTCAGCAGAGTGTCGGATATATGGAGATCTAATCCATTGTTAAATTAAAGAAAAAAAATTAGAGCTTATTAGATCCCATAAAAGTTAAACCTCGTGATTACATTCCACATTGGGACATTCTGTCAACGCAGTAAGTTAATATAGTTACTCAAAATAATTAGTCGTCGTTGATAGTAATTTTTTGTTGCATATTGTCAACAGAATCATTAATCGATAAAAGAGATCCGATGTTTGCGAGGGATAAAAGCGTTGTCCACGTGACTGCAGTTTGATGCAGTCATCGACTGACACCGTTTCCATTAAGTTGAATATGGGCGTTCAGAATATGTGGTCTTACCTTATCACCCTTCGTTTTTAAACGACTAATGTAATACATGTAAGGGGCAACATTATCTGTTACAGCTACCAATAGTATTTTTATCACGACCTTGACTTCTAATTCCCAATCACTTGTCCCAGAAAAAAAAACCAGACCAAAGGCCAATGCACACTTATCCAGCCACGACACGCTTACCATAACTTGATACAAAAATTAAAGCAGAAACCGCGAAAAATTCCAACGACGTCCACAATAGCACAACGCTACATTATCTAATAACTGTAATTTGTATCTTAAATCCATTCGCCGCCGTATTCCGCAGAATTATCAATCAAGGAAAACATCTCGAGATCGCGTTCACCAGTGGAATAATTGAACCAAACACTCGTGACTGCACTCGTAATTAGATGTCAACACCATTCACTCGCAATCCAAGTCAACTTGCATTCATACTCGCTCAAGATACAAGATACCAATTCAATTATAAATTCACCTGCATTTAGCGTACGTGCGCCATCCTGTCATCGAAGCAAGGAGAAGAAGGAGAACGAACGGCATTCATTCAATTCAGTTGAATATCCTTGTGCAGCTATTACTGCTTCCTGCAGTCAAGTTCACTCCATCGTCACCCCAAGGTACAGGTATACACAAGTCATGCTCATTCCATGTTCAGCATCCATCCATCGATTCAGCGTGTGTCAGTTTGACGTTCGTACATCTAATAAAGATACACGCTGCTGAACTTGAGCGAAGCGGTTCAATTAAAAGCGGTGATGATAGGTTCCATCCACCCGGGCGCATCGATTGGAATAGGATATCTGCATCTGATGGAGTGTAGCTAATAATTTTATCCCTCAGCTAGACTCCCCTCGTGCAACACAGGTAGAAGTGCGCGTTGGTTAAATGTTGAAGATGAGATTCGAGATCCCAAAGTGAGCGTCAATTAAATCGAATGTAAATGGCTTGACATGGAAATGTTTAATCAAATACGTGACTTGATTCCGGTTCGCGGAGATTGGCAGAGAATGAAATGGATTGAGGCAGAAGTGTAGAATAGGAGCAGGGCCACGCGCAGCTGGTACTAGTAGAGGAAGATGGGGCTGATGTGGTAGACTCGACACGTTATATGTTGATTGATTTCTGTTTTCTTTGTGCAGCCAATAGGTACTCCGACCAAGCGCTCTTATGATGTACGAGTATGAGTCGGCACTCGATAGGATTTTGCCCTTTTAAAAGGATTCCAGAGCCACCCATCTTGGCAACTTCGTAGACGAAGAGGCGTGTATATGGTTATTGGATTTCAATTCAAAATGGCGCTTCGAAATTTGTTTATCTATAGGACACGAGCCAGCCTTACGCGACGATAGTAATGCTACGAGATGTAGATCTGACCATGGGTTTATGTTTTTTGTACTCTCACCTCTCGTCCTCAGCTCTAAGACTTTTGCGGCAATGAGGTATTGTTGTTTTCTTGACTGTTCAAGGACCGTTCCTGCATCCGGATATCCGGATTTTCACTGTTTCCCCATATGGCTCCCGACCCATTGAAGTACCATTGTTCCAAATTCCTTTCCTCTCCCAACCAGGCACTTGAAACTCTTTTTTTTTTCTTGCCCACTTTTCCACTTTCAAATGGCAAAGGGAAAGCGAAAAAATTCGCCACAAGGCTTGCCACATTTTGTGACTGAATGAAACAATAAAGATGCACTTGACACACTTCCTCCGATCGGCGAGAGCTCTGAGCTGGTGCGCTGAAGAACGGGCTAGGTTTACTGCAAGACTGCGTTTCACATACACATCCTTCGCTGTGCGTGTTTATCCTGGCACGGCCTGGGTGCTGGCGATTATGTACAATGCACGGTTGACTGGGTGCTCCGCTCTTCAATTCCTACTTCAATTGTTTTCCCGTTCTTAGTTCCATTGTTCGACAATAAACAAAACATTTTCCACATGCACATGCTTCAAGTCGCTGTTGTCATTGTTTCGACTTTGTTTCGGATTTACTTCTTGTTTTTTTGGTTACTTTTCCACTCCTCCAAGGGATGCAGCAGTTCCCCCGGAACTGGTAAAAGGTGGAAAACAAAAATAGAATGAACGTCGTCGATGCGTGTGTCTGTAATTATGCTCAATTAAGGGATGGAATGTGTTACACCTATTGTCTTAGTCGGTCTCGAGCATCTTGGATTCGTTGCTCGGTTCTACCTTCAGCACATTGGTTGTTGTTGCTGTTTTTCCCTCTTTTTTGGGGTTGAGCACTTGAAATGAAATTCGATTGTTGTACTCGTTGGCGTTTCTGGTTCTTTATTCGCGTGAATTGATGACGATTATGTGCTTAGGGATGTTCATGTTGCTGACATAAACAAATAGGGTGTCCGACTTTCGTGAGCCTTACATTTAAAATAATGTACTTAAGGTTTTAAGAAGGGCGAATGAACGAGGTCTAATCACGTTAAGGTTAACCATCAAAGTGGATTTGGAGAAGCGTTTTGACAGCTTATATGGATGCCAAAACATAGGTAATTGTTGTCTATTTTAAAGTATGAATGCCTTATAGAGTAATGAACGTTGTATGTCAATCTCCCACACCTGAAATGGGTTGGATCCGATGATAAGACGCTAACCTCTCAATCAGGCAAAGAAATCCTTTTCACAGATTATCTCTCTGACTCCGGCCTTCTGCAGCTCAATAACATCACCAATAACTTCGACTAACAACTCAACCTGATTTTCTCATCTGATGCTGTAAACTGCGTTAGACCCCCTTCATCCACCTTTATCGGTAACTCTTTAACTCGAGACTCAGTTCAGTATTCTTTTTTACGGAAATCTGACTCCGTGAAACTAAATAATCGGCTCAACAATGTCAATTTTAACTTCCTTCTTGACCCTAACTCACACATATTCTTAAATGAAACCCTTGCGCTATTTTACTCCAAAATCCTCAGTTGCTTAATTTTTTCAGTCCAACACTCATCAAGAGAATCGCACTTCATCTCCGTCTTGATATACCAAGTACCTACGCTCTTTACGCAATAAAACAACAAAAATTGACACGCCTATCTTAGATCCTTCTTTGCATCTGACCTGTTTGTTTCACAATCTCTGTGTGCACTCGAAGCCGGCAAAGAAGTAGACGTTGTTACCACTGACTTCAGCGAGGCCTTTGACAAAATGTCTCACTTATTTTCCTCAAGCTCATTGATCTCAGTTTCCCTCCCGGTTTCTTTTGCTGGATCAAATTTTTTCTAGAAGATCGTCGATATAACGTTATTTTCGGATATTCTATCCCTGATTCAATTAATGCTACCTCCGACGTCCCATAAGGAAATCATCTCGGCCCATTGATATTTATTCTAACTTTTAATGGTGTTGACAGCGTTATTCTGAATTCTCAACTCTCCATATATGCGGATGAAATGTAAATATTTAAACATATATCTTCCCCTATTGCCTCGAGCTCTCTCTAATCTGACCTTAACAGGTTCACTACTTGGTGTTAAAAAAAAAAAACATCGAGCTTAATGTCAGTAAATGTCAAGCCATCACTTACTCCCGCAAGCGCTCTTCCTCACCACCCAGAACCTGCATTATTCGTAATGAAAACGTTCTTCCTGTTAGCTTTTTGGTTGATCATTTGCGACCGTGAGCTTAACTTTCGGCCCCATATCAATAACATTATTGCATGTACCAACTCTGCCCTCGGTTTCGTGAAACGTTGGTCCAACGAATTCTCGAATTCTTACGTTACGAAATCGTTATACATTACCTTCGTTAGGCCACTTCCTGAATATGCTAGTCAAGTCTTATCCCCCTCTTACGAATCCCGCATTACGTGTATTGAAGCCATTCAACAAAGGTTTATCCGTTTTGCCCTAAACGTATAACCTTAATTTACTACCTTATACGGTTCGCCTAAAATTAATAAACTTCCCTATCCTTAAGGAACGACGCGATATTGCAGATATTCTTTTATTCACGATCTTCTCAGCGGTAAATTTGATAGCCCCACATTATTGCACATCATTCCCCTTAACACCAACCCACGTAACCTTTAACTCATGCCCCTTTTCCGTATAAACACTCTAAAGTGCAGAATGCTGTGCAAAATTAACACCAAACTGTTCCGCCTTCATATTAAAAAGTTCACTCTCAGAATTGTTTTATACTACAACTCTTCACCCTCTCCTTAATCGCTTCCACCTTTTCACGTTAATTAAGTTATTTTTTTAAAGGCTTGCATTAAGCTAATAAAGTGCCCCTGTTAGGGCGTCAAATGAAATCAAAAAAAAAAATCAAATTGATATGTATTTACAATATATTACAATAATGCCGGACATTCGGTTTGACTAATAAATACATGTTTATCAACATATTTTAGACATGTTTGCCAATACAAAAAATCCACGATTTCGTATTGGCAGACCGCCGATTGAAGGTGCGCGAGATAGCTGAGACAGTAGGCATTTCAAAAGATCGCGTGGGTCATATCCTGCATGAAATTTTGGGCATGAGAAAGCTGTCGGCGAGATGGGTGCCGCGTTTGCCCACTCCGAACAACAAGCGCAACCGTGAGACCACTTCAGAGCAGTGTTTGACGCTGTTTAAGCGCAATCCGAAGGAGTTTCTGCTTCGTTTCGTGACAGTCGACGAAACATGGATCCACTGGTACACACTAGAGACCAAGGAACAGTTGAAACAGTGGGCTTCACCCGGCGAACGTGCTCCGAAGAAGGCGAAGACTGTCCCATCGGCCGGAAAGGTGATGGCCACCGTTTTCTGGGATTCGGAAGAAAAAAGTGCTCTTCCACCATGATAACGCACCGACTCACACCTCCGCCCTCGTCAAGGCCAAATTGGTCGAATTGGGCTACGAACTGCTGCCCCATCCACCGTATTCTCCAGATTTGGCCCCGTTCGACTTCTTTTTGTTTCCAAACTTGAAAAAGTCTCTCGCCGGCCAGAAATTTCAGTCGAATGAGGAGGTCATCGCCGCCACGGAGGCCTACTTTGCAGACCTCGAGAAAACGTATTTTTCAGACGGGTTAAAGAAGTTGGAGCATCGCTGGGTCAAGTGTATCGAGCTAAAAGGAGACTATATTAAATGAATCGCCATTTCTCCAAAATGTTTGTTTTTCTTTTGTAGGCTAAGTACTTTTCGGACCACCCTCGTAGATTAACGACAGAACAACGAATAAAAAGTGTGCACTCTTATTTAGAACACCATTGTTCGGTTCACCAAACTTATCGTGTGCTACGTCCTTTTACGGCCAACATAATCGTCCATCTGAGCTATTCGGAACACGTGGATTCGGAGTGGATAATAAGCATCTCCAAAGACGACAAACAGTGCGAAGAGAAGAAGTTATTACCGTTGTGGAGCGTAGTGTTGAGGAGAATCCGAATAAATCGATTCGCCATCGTGCACAGCAATTGGTGCTATGCCCCTCCACTTTGTGGAAGATTTTACGGAAAGATCTTGGCTTAAAAGCTTATAAGATCCAGCTTGTGCCGGAGTTGAAATCGCGTGGCTGTTTCCACGAAAACCGTGAATGGGCCGAAAGTATGGCTTAGCCTGATCACCATTTTCAACGCAAAATGTTATTCTCCGATGAGGCCCATTTTTGGCTAAATGGATATTTAAACTAGCAAAATTGTCCAATTTGGAGTGGAGAAAACTCAGAAGCCCTTGTCGAGACGCCCTTGTAACCATTAGAACTCACCGTTTGGTGTGCATTATGGGCTGCTGACATCACCGGCACATATTTCTTCAATGACGATGCTGGCCAGAATGTTACCGTCCATGGAGAGCGCTATAGAAACATGATGTGTGACTTCCCCGTTTCTCAGTTGAATGGCATTGACATGACAGAGTTTTGATTTCAACAAGATTGCGCAACATGCCAGCGCATAATTTCGTGTAATGGCCCTAGGAACCGGCCTCTACTATCCTTTTAGATTACTTTGTTTGGTGGTATATGAAGTCTATACCGATAAACCAGAGACGTTGAACGATTTTGTTTTCAGTGAACCATTAGTGCTAAGCTATTTTTAATTTGGCTGCAGCTGGATTGATAAATCTCGAGAAGAAAATTTAAAGTTTCGTCAACAAAGGCAGAAGTTTGGTTAAAGGTACATAATGAAATATTACCTCCACATGCCACTTTAGTAATAGAATTACGAAAACAGGATGTTTACGAATATATAAGAATGTCATTTTCTGTTATAAAAACTAGTTCTGGATGAGAGCGCACTTTGAGCTCGAAATCTCAAGTAGACCCTTAACTTGATTTTTAAACCATTTATCCCACAAGGGTCACTGTTTTGTGTAATGACTTGTTAGAACTATTGAATCCGATGACGAGAAATTGAAATACAAAACAGTGGTAGAGCTGTTGGACCCAGTAGCTCATTTTTTTTTTGTTAAGGAAGTTTAAGGGGAAGGCTCAAGCAATATCATCAAATGATCGCTGTTACAATCGCCACTATTTAAGTTTTATGCCTACACGTCCGATTCGTTACGAGCGCTGGCCCTCTGTGCTGTCATCAAAGTGCCGTCCATTCCGTACGTCGCCATCGTCTACTGATAAACGAGAATATCGCGCGCAGCGGAGTTATTAGATTTCATGAAACTGTGCAATTTCGTGTCCACCAAACGTATAATCTTCGCACATTTCTATGGAAATACAAAGACGGCGGTCGGTGCGATGGGACCAGGAATACTTTACCGCGATGCAACCAGTCTTCGTGTTCTGACATAACTTGCCTGCGTATTGCGGGTATATAGATCAATTAATGCTTCTGCACAGCTACAGCTCGGCACTTGTGCGGTGCTTACGTATTGCTGCTGCACCGCCTTAATTCAGCTGACGCGGTCGACACGTCAAAGTGATTCATTTCCATCAGTCGCAACTCATGTTTCATAGTCGCCCTAGTCGCCTGCTTGTATTTTATTAGCAAGCGAGAAAAACATTTAAATGGATCGCTGAACTGATGGCAACCGTCAAAGGTACACCGACCGCTACCACGTTGAACTGAATAACATACAGATATGTAATTAGCTGTAGAACTACAAGTAAGAGAATGTACATGCTATCGTCATGAATCACAAAAAGTGCCCGTATCTGAGCCACCATCGGAGTAGGATGGATGGATTGGATGCTCTAGCACATCTACACCACCCATTTGACCAACCAACAACAAGGATTAGGATATCCTCCGCACCATTGCTATTGTACCGCAGTAGTTCTACGCTGACGGTTCGGTGGCCCGTCATGCGCATGATCCTTCTTCCATCCCCCAGGAGCATTGGACAAGAAGAAGCAGTCATGCGAGAATAAGGAACGTGAATGAAATTTCATGATGGCGTTCGTCAACGCGATTCATGAACTGATGCAGGAGGTGTCGATATAAAAAAACCAAAAAAAAAATAAATAAAAAAAGCAACCGAACACGTAAGACTGCCATCACGTTGGAAGTGGAGTAAAAAGTTGCCAACTGGTTCTGGGTTCATTATGGATTCGAATGTGGCTTTTTTCCGCTCATTTCTTTGACTCCTTTACGACTTTTGTTCCGTTTCAGTGTGGCAATATCCAACGTGACTGGAGAATGTGTTTTTTTTTCTTCATTTGCCAGTAGCTTGGTCTTGTTGGAAAACTTCAATTTAAAGAGATCACGCAGATACTTTTTAGGCAGGTTGTCGTTGATACTGATAAGAGATAAGTCACCAGCCGCCAGTGCATCATGAGTGGAGCAATTTGCATAATTTCCTTTTATTGAATATGAAGCCGGCAATCTTGATTGAGAGAAGCTTTAATGGATCTCGGTCATGTCACAGGCGAGCGATTGCAGGTTGATTTGATTTTTTTTGTCTCGTCTTTGAGCGATTGATTATGTATCTCTTGATCTGTACTGCGCAAGCAAGCAGCTATGATTTCAATCGTTCGATAAATAGAGGTTGAAGGTAATACGCGAACCAATTTAATGCTGGACCTGATGTGTGCTTTTACACTTATGTAATCGAGACATGAATCTGGCGAAAATCGTTTTCTTCTTTCAATGGAATAATGAATTGTCCAACAGTGGCTTGTAAACGCACCTGTTGAGTCCTGAACGAGTGCAGAGGTTCAAAGTAAATAGTAAAATGATATCACGTCGCGGAAAGCCGAACTGCTATAGATGGGTGTTGTTTATATTACCGTGAAAGAAAAATAAGATAAAAGACGCTAGAGTGGCCTGACTTTCAACTCTACACGGTAGCTCTGTTTTTGCTGAAATTGGAAGCCTGCACTGCATAGGCAGGACGTGTGGACGTGTGAGGAGTTTTCAGATAAAAGTTGAAAAATCTGACGATTTACAATAGCAACAAATTTTTTCTAATAATTTTCTAAAGCTGAATCCAAAACGACGAAGACTGGACAAGTGTGTTTAGTAAGACTAAACGGTTCCACCAACAAAAACTTATTTTAAAAAGAAGCAAAAGGGTGGGTCATCAAAAACAAAGATTCACTAACCTAGGCTAGCGGTGCAGCATATGTATCAGTCTTGAGGTACTTGTAAACCTTCGGAGGAGTGACGTAATCTTTAGGTGTTCTATATGCCATATGACAGAATAGCACATCTCTTTGATCTTGCAGCCAAAAAGGTCCTGGATCCTGGGTATTGGAGGTATGTTCAGGAAATATTTTCTTTCACTTAACTCAAGAACAAGTCATTTCACTAACTACCAAACTAACGCTGGGATCGTTGTGAGCTTCGAATTAATGTCTTGAATATTTTCAAGGCACGCCAATCATACGAGGCATGTTCAAAAAATAAAGTGACCCTTTGAATTTCGCTATCTGAATTTGAAGCAGTGAAGAAGAGTACTCCTAAGCAGAGTTCAAAGGATGGCGTGTATCACGATAACAGGGGCACTGTCAGCAACCCCAACTGTAGCTCTCGAAACGATGCTTCACCTATCCCACCTACATCTACTCTATTTGGCAAGGAGAAGGCAAAGAAATCGACGCTGCGAATTAAAGAATACACTCACTGGAAGTTCTACGAAATAGGAGACGCTGTTATTCTACGCCAAAGCAATGATCTGAGTGAAGTCATGGACTATTAGATCCCGACCCTTGACTTCAAGATTCTCTACAAAACAACAGTTCCCAACCGACGACAATGGGAGGGGAATGAATTTCCAAAAAAAAAAATGCACTGGAAACATACACAGATGGGTCTAGGACAGGCAATGGTGTGGGTGCCGGTGTCTACGCCGTACACACCGACCCTAAAAATCAGCCAATCCTTTGGACTACCGAACCACTGCAGCATATTCCAATCTGAATCAACGGCAATTCGTGAGGCCGCAGACTGGCTGTCTGTGAGATCGATGAACAACAGAGACATCGTCATCTACACAGATAGCCAAGCTGCAATAAAAGCACTCGAATCATCAATAATAGGATCAAAATTGGTCAAGCAGGTCCACTCTAACGTTATGCTGGGTACCTGGGCATAGCGATATACCAGGTAATTGTGAAGCAGACGAACTAGCCAAAATAGGCACCACACTGGAGCTCGACTGTTAAACGGTAAATCCACCCACCAATGGAAACGCAATAATATAAAATCTCGAAAAATGCACTGCAACAAGCAAATGAGAGATGAAGTAACCTTGAAACATGCAACTATGCGAGACAAACCTGGTCCAGGTATTGTCAACGTAAAGCCACAAGTCTGCTAAAAATACGCAGGCATATTATAAGCTCCCTAATAAGAGTCCTTTAGGAAAACATGCCGCAAGATTATGACTGCCATACAACGACTACTGCAGTAGGTGTCATGATGAGGAAGAGGAAGAATCTCCATCCCATCTCCTATATATTTGCCCTGCCCTAGCCGCTTCAAGTAGACGATTTAGGGAGAATATTTCTGTAATGAACTAACGGATCTATCCCATACGGATATCTACAAAATATAGAAATATTTTATTCAGCACTCAAAATGGTTCCAAGAGTAACGGGGACCAAGCCGACTCAAATAGTAGCACAATTGTCTAAGTGATCCACACCGCTTTTAAGGAGGGAAGCCACCCAACCTAACCTAACCTTAGTGAGTTTGTCGAAAAATCAAATTTCGTTTCCAATTTATTAAGCATAATACTGTAGTCAACTGAACCGAAAGCGTTAGAAAATGTTAGTAAGCTTAAAATTGTAACCTTGTCTCGATCAATGGATAATCGGATATCATCGGCAACCTTTAAAGCTACAGATATACAACTACTTTTCTTGCGCTAACCAGATTGGAGCGGAGATACTAAATTAAATGATTCAAGATAACAAGATAACTGATTTAACATAAGTTCTCCCAACCCTTTAGAAAGGAAAGACAATATACTAATGGGTCGGAAATTGGATAAATGTTCGCTTGAATCTTTTTTGTGCAGAGGATTAACTTTTGCCAGTTTCCACGCTTTTCAAAATATTTACCACATCAGACAGTCGTTTTAACTATTGCATATTATCGGTGTGATGACATGGAGAATAAGATGAACTAAGGTGATATTTCATCAAGAGCCAACGTATTAGACTTAATTGAGAACAGTGCAAGAACACAGTCTTCAATCGAAACACAATTGAAATGAAAGGATCCATTTTAGCTTTATATTAGACAAAGGATTAGACTTAATAGTTGCACCAATTATATATAAGTTTTTCCAAATTATTCTGGTTGAGTTTTTTTAAGCATCTAATATGTAGATTTAAATATATTTCTTTTTTAGCATCTCGTATTGTTTTCATCGTAAGATTTCTACAAACATTGTATCTTTCTCCATCTCTATCTGATCTCGTGTTTTCGAAAACATTGCCTTCGCATAAAAGATTCTGGATATTAGTCGTCAGCCAAGGGCAGCTTCTACTTGTTGTTCTTCTTTTTAGGGGAATATATCTATAATAATAATACTCAATTATATTGTTTAAGAAATCCACCTTAAAGTTGGTTGAAACGGCAGATATAAATGGCTGCACGTCTACCTATGTATGTTCGAGATTTCACGACAGTTTGGGCTATGATTAGTTATTCATGATGGTAAGTGACTTACAATACTCAGACCGTGAAAATCGAACATGATAGTAATTTGTCGCAAGTCAGCTAATTTCGATAGGAAATCTACACATCTTACCGGAATACCCCCACGAGCACAGATGACGACTCCACACCCACGAGCCATCCAATCCAAAAATCCTATAGCCATCAATAACGATAAATTTATCATTTATGCTCCCATCCAATCAAGTTTCTGTTATACAGATAACGTCCGCTGTTTTGGAAGATTTGCCTATCCTCTTGGTGACAAGAAACTTTCGCAAGAACAGTGCTCAAAGGCTTGGCACAGATGTGTGCCATTTCTATCCGATGGATAATTTGCCTTATTTTTTTAACCAACAAGAGACAGTCACTGCTGAAGTGTATTGCCGAATGATGGATGACTTTCTGTTACTGCAAGTGCAGATGTTCCCCGGGCATAACAACATAACGCTATTTCAGAAAGACGGTGCTATAATCTCGATGGAGAAGCTGATGGCTATTTTGACGAACAAATTGACTACCAAGTATGGAGTTATACCCTGGCCACTTCGCTTTCCAAATATCACACTTTTTCTTGTTGGAATACCTCAAGTCAAGGGCTTATAATAAAAATCCTCGAATAATTCAGGCACTTTAAGAGAATATTCGACGCAAAACTGCCGCCATTGAACCCGCTCTTAGATCATACGTTGTTGCAAATGTGAGGGTACCAGCACTTATTATGTTAAGTTTCTTAAACAAAATATATTTTTCTTAGCTTAAGTTAACTTAATATCATAATAATAATATAATTCTAAGGTTATATTTAGTAGTCGAAGACATGGTTAGGTTAGGTTAAAGAAGGGGAGTGTGATGGTTGGACATCACTTCCACTCGGAGGCCAAGAGGCCCATTGTGATTCCCTTCGTTTGTGTGGGTACACATAAAATTAACCTGTCCTATCACGTGGTGGCTGAAACCACCCCGTGCTCTTGATGAATCTTAGAAGATCCGATATATCTGCGTTAGCCACGTCCGCAATCTCTGTAAAGAATCTTTGCCCCAGCGACACTAGGCGTCGATTCTGGAGAGCTGGACAGTGGCAGAGCAGATGTTGGATCGTCTCAGTTTCTTCCTCATCGCCGTAGCTCCGGCAGAGATCGCTGGATCCCGAGTCCCATTTCCGGAGCATTGCTCCAATGGGACAGTGTCCTGTTATCACTCCGACGAGCATACGGATCGAGTTACGGTCCAGCGCCAGGAGCTTCTTTGTTTTTCCGACGTTGAGCTCTGGCCACGATGATCTTGTCGTGTAGCTGTCGTTTCTTGAAAGCCAAGACGAGTTGGCCTCTTTGATGATTGTGTCGTTTATGATCCTGTATAATCGGTGGTTGCAATGACGTGTCCGCTTCGCTGATGTCCAATTCAGAACCTTGCCTGGCCAGCTCGTCTGCTCTTTCATTCCCTACGATTGAGCTGTGGCCCGGTACCCAGAGAGTTTAACTTTATGGTGTCTGATGGACTTCAGTGAGTCGCGACATTTCTTGAAAGCCTTTGATCTCGTTATACAGGATTCTATTGACTTCAGTGCACCCTGACTGTCTACGAAGATGGTGATATCAGATGGTGGGATATCGGCTACCTGTAGGTGTTTGGCTGCTTTCTCTATTGCCAGGATTTCTGCTTGGAACACGCTACACATATCAGGGAGTCTGAATGATTCCTGTTTGTGTAGGGTATCAGAGTAAAACCCGGCCCCAGTGCCTGTGCCCATTTTCGATCCGTCGGTGAAGAGGGTGATCTCGTGGTCGTTGATTACGGCGTTTGATAGCCACTCTTCTCTGTCGGGGAAAAGGATAGGTATACTGAGAGAGAAGTCATTTTGGGGGGGAATATAGTCGGTCGTAGCTGCGAGGCTACTAAAACCATGTTTCCTTCCCAGGTCGTTTATTATCTTAAGTATGGCCGCATGTCCATAGTTGGCTTGCTTCCACAGAGAGGACTCTCTTAGTCTGAGAGCGCTCTTTGCGGCATAGCCTTTTATGAATAGATCCAGGGGGAGGAGATGAAGAATCATGTCCAACCCTGTTTGCGGCGTGCTTCTCATGGCACCCGTTGTATAGACAGCTGCTAACCTTTGTACTTTGTTGAGCATGTTCATATAGCTTTTTATGCTGCTAGCAGTCCACCAGACTAGGGCCCCATAAGTTAAAATGGGTCTGATGATTGCTGTGTACATCCAATGAATGATGTACGGTTGCAAGCCCCATCTTTTTCCGAAAGTCTTTTTGCATGCATAAAAAGCGTTCAGTCCTTTTTTCATCCTTTCCTCCAGGTTCCTTTTTCAGGAGAGTTTGGAGTCAAGAATGATGCCTAGATATTTTGCTTCCGCTTTAAGTTTGAGTGGAGTACCCTCTAACTTTGGGGGGGTAAATATCGGAATTTTCCTTTTCCTGGTGAACAAGACCAGCTCGGTTTTCTGGGGGTTTATTCTCAGACCGTTCTGTCTTGCCCACGAGGAGAGTTCACTCAACGCAGATTCCATTAGTTCACTGATAGTTGGTAGAAATTTACTTTTTATCAAGATAACCAAGTCATCCGCGTACGCTATGATCTTTGTGTTTTTTCCATAAAGAATTTGAGGATCTTGTTGACTGTAAGAAACCACAGTAGGGGGGAGACATAGTCTAGGGCCAGTAAGATATTTAGATTTGTTAAGATGATTAAGCTAGTTTTAAGCTTTTTTATAGTTACGAGTAAAAGAAATGGTAAATAAAAATTAATTTTAAATTGGAAAAAAATGTGAGGGCCGCTTGCAAGATGTCTGGAAAAAAGGCGAAATTAGGAAGATATTGTTTCTGAAAAATAAAATCCGCAACATGACTCCATTTTGCAATGTAAAATATTACTTACAATTTTAAGTTTTTGATTTATTTTATTTCAAACTTGAAAATTTCCCACTGGACACCCTTTATAAGTGAATAACACTTTTAATGACATTTTCCTCTCGGATAATGAAATTACGCGTAGACTAAATATGCTCAAAAACAGACCCTAATGATGTTGACCAAAATTAATTCGTCACCAAAAAATGTTTGAAATTTTGTGAATTCTCAAAAAACGGCGATGGATTTCCCTATTCGTTTCTTCTTGGCGGTCAATTGACTGACAATCCTCGTGATATCTGCAACGCCTTTGCCTCATTTTTTCCAACAGCAGAAAAGGTTCTTAATAAACTAAATGGTGTGGAATCTAATCTTAATCCTGGCCCTGACGGAGCCCCCTCGGTATTCTTAAATCTATGTGCCGTTCCATTACACTATGACATATTTTCAACTTATCATTGAATCCAATATTTAAATCTTGAAACAGAAGCAAAATTGAAGACTTCAGAGGCATCTGCAAGCATTCTTCCCTATCTAAACTGTCCGATTCCTGATTTTTTTCTCCGATCTCCGTTTTTTTTTTTTTGTAAAAACCTAATTTGCAATAACCAACATGAATTTGTTGAAAACAGATGGACAGTTACTAATCTCCTCCGCTTCATCAAAGATGTTATTTCTCAAATTAGTAAAGGTAATCAGGTTGATGCATTTGTCCCTGACTTCATTAAAGCAATTGATCGCGTAAACCATCAACTTTTGCTTTATAAGCTTGAATTAATAGGTTTTCCTATATTTTTCTCATATGGCTATCATCGTTCTTAAAAAATAGAAGCCGATTTGTGAAGTTTCGAAATCAAACTTTTGTACAAATTCAAGTTACAACGGGTTTAACCCAAGGCAGCCATATTAGTCCCCTCTTGTTCATTCTATTCGCAAATGACATTTGTACCCCACAACAATATCTTAATTTATTCCGATGATTATTTACTCGGGATGCAAAGATCCTATCAACTGTGATTGTTGTGAAGTGCTCGTCTTCAAAAATTTACTTTGCGGTGCAGTAAAGACAACTTGAATCTTAATATTAGTAAATGCTCGATTATTACTTTTTCTCGTAATTTTTCTCCGTACATTTACTCTTACTTCTTTAATGAAAGTGTGATTCTGCGTATTCTTTTAGTTAAAGACTTGAGTGTTATGTTGGATAATAAATTATCATTTAATTCTCATATTCATTGTCCGATTCTCGTCTTAAAATGGTTTGCCGTTGTTATATGATGAATGTGCGTCGTTAGTTGACTTTAATCGATATCCTCCATAACTAATCTAATTAACCATTTCCAATCATAATTGTTAGCTTAAAGTTCTACTATCAAATATCAAAGTTCTAAGAAAGGCTATGTAATTTATTGACTAAATAGATAAATAAATAAACTAACAAAAATAAATAAAAATCAGTATTCACCGGACTTGGCCCCTGCGAATCTTTTCTTTTCTCAAAACTGAAAACACCCATGAGAGAACGAACCTTCCCCAGGATTGAGGGTGTAAATTTCGGAGCATTTCAGAAGCGTTTCGAGGATTAGAAAAAGCGCTGGCGCAACTGAATTGTATTTAGGGTGGATTGTTTTGAAGGGGACAAACTAGATATGATGGGTAAGTAAATATTTTACGAGAAAAATAAAAGGACTAGCTTAAACAATATTACGTTAAAGTTTTCAATTTCGGTCCGTACGTTATTTTTTAGCTTAAAATGCAATAGCGTATTTTATGATTCGTGCCTGCGGTTAACAATCATCTATATTTATCTTCAAGTTCATGTTTTAACAACCGATTGACGAAAGTTCTGCATCGATTATGAACAGTTGGTTTCAGATCATGAGTTCACTGAATTTTGTAAGGATGCAAAGGCAAGTCCTTGTTCAAAATATTGACGTACAGCCAATGATTGAATGCCCAATCCCTGCGAATGTCGAGATATGGATGTTAAAGGTTGTTCAACGACACTTTGTACTATTTACTCGTGGTAGTTCAATTTCACTTTGATCTACTAGAGTTTTTTCGATAGCCGAGAGCACAGGTTTCTTTAAATTTAATTCACTTGCTTATAAATTGTCGATGATTTAGACGATTATCTCTCCAAAAAATCACGAATATTTTTATTTACTGTAGTTTAAAAAGATCGATATACAGTGACAGACGGAACCATGGGACCGGATCTTATTTGCTTTTTGATTGTGAAAAGGTTTTTTTTAAATAAAAACACGGTATAAAAACGCAACAAATTTTCTTGTGATAAGAAGCAAAGTGGGCCCACACTGTTCCACAAGCGAAAATGATATATTTCCAAAACTTACGTAGGAAAGAAATCCGCAATGGCAATGGTATGTGGTCAGGCTCTTAGTAAAATCGAAACCATTTGGTTTTAATATATTTTCTTATATTGAAGGTTTTTTTTTCGCATTTTCCTTCAAAGATACTTGCATTACATGTTACAATGCAAGTTGTATATAGATTAAAAATAAAGTTTTTTTTTGCAGAAGTAAGATATTAAATATATCAAATCTCTGTAATAAAATACTGTGCGATAACTAAAATCATTGTAAATATATTGTTACGGAATAAATATCTATCTATCTATCTACCTATCTTGTTTTTAATGTTTTACAGACACCAAAATCTTACATGCCAACATATTGTCTTTATAAGAAGACTTCACCACCACCAAACAGGTGCCGATATCAAGATTAAATTCAATGGCCAGTCTGCTCGCGTACTCGTAGAAGACTCGTAAAACAACAACTTTTCAGACGAGGTTCTAGAGTAGCTCATCTTCTTACTTACTAGGATGGAAGATTATAATGAACAAGAGGGGACCAATATGGCTACCTTGTGGGATTTTACCTGAATTTGTATGGAAGTTTGATTTCGAAACTTCACAAACTGGCTTCTACTTTCTTAGATGATAGCCATCTGAGAAAGATGTTAGGAAAACGTAGTCGCAAAACAAAAACTAAATTAGATAGGTGCAAATAAAAACAAATGGCGTAATAGTCTTTGGTCCAATGAAACAAAGCTATATTTGGCATTGCTTTGCAAATAGCGTCCAGAAAGTGCAGCAGCCCAGTACACTAGCAAGAGTGTCAAGCATGAATATCTATTAAGGAGACCATAGACTAGCATCTGTACGCCAAAATATAAGAAGATGTTAAGCTTCCGTACGCTGAGTAGAAAATGCCATTAAAATTGCAGTTTATGCATGGCATTTTGGTCATCATCGAGCGCCCTGTGACACAGCCGAAGTGAAGTCAATTAATAAATTTGAACGTTTCGGAAAGGCTAGTAATCGCACGGCAAGGTCAGCTAAAAAGAACACCATCATAGCAAATAGACAGGTATTGATACCTGTTATTTACTGAATTTTATATGGTGGGACTTTCTTGCAGATGTCAAGTAATGTCTTTCGCAATCTTAGTCGTTTGCCGGCAAACGAAGGGGTCATTAAAGCTTTTGAAACTAAATAAATATAACCTTGGAAAAAAATTCCAATCAATGTTTGTATGTAATATCACGTAAATGATCCCTACCAGGCGAATGGAGTAATTAGTTTATTTTTTTTGAACTTCCTTTCCAGGCTTCTAAGGGTCCATGGTTTTAAATACCCCCACCGGAAGAAGTCCAGTGACGTTAAGTGAGGCGATTGCGGAGGCTAGGCAACCGGCAACAAAGAATGCAAAAAGCGATGGCTCAGGCTGTTTAAGTAATTTCTACTATGAGTATTGACAATGGCTTAAACTCCAAAGAAGGTGATGGCTAAAATCGCATGGTTCCGAAAGATAGTTGACAAAACATTTCAAACTTAATATTCTCGCCATATAATTTCAGGAACTTCAGAAAGTTCTCTTAAGGGTTAAGTGACATTCCTTGATGTTCTGATTTTTTCTTACTATCTAAGAGAGTATCGAGTTTAGATGAAGATTATTCAACAAGGACTGTACGTATAATAATAATTGCAATATCGAACTAGAATATAGTACACATGTTAAGTCTATGTACGGAAATTGATCTCTTACCTCGAAGTCTGTAATCATACTGTCTAGGACTCAGTTGTGTAGGGTGTCAATGAACCAAAGAAAGAACTGGAGAAAATTCGCTTTCATTGGGCAATAAGTAAACGTTAAGAAAAGCTTCGACATGAGAAGCAAGCTGTTTCACATAAGCTAACTTGCATATGCTCCATGGTTCTAATAAGATCCATCATGACGTATTGTTACCCGGTGAGGTTTTTATTGCGCCATCATATGTATATGGGAAAGATATTTATTTTCAAAAATGTGTGCCTTAAGGCCGAACAGGTCCAAATAAAATCGACAAATTTCTTATTAAAATGTGTTAATAAATAGACATGGTATCCCAGTAATTTAATTCCGCAACCGACAAGCGACAGTGTTCCTTATCTCATACTTTTTAGTACCTCAACGACGAACTGGGATCTGGCCCATGACGGTAAACAACATTAGTACGTAGTGGTCGCGCAAAAGCGAATCACAGAACGGTGTGAACCCGAAAAACGATTGAGGCCCTTTAGGCTTAGTAAAATATCGAAGTCGTTGAAAGACGCAATCAAAGGTGGTTGACCCCTAAGAATGAAACATAGAAGTGTTGGCCAACCTGATTATATTTAAGACTTGAATTAGGGTAGGTTAAACTGTTAGAAAAAGCAATCAAATTAATTTAGATTTTTTACTAAAATTTTCCTAGAAATTTGTATTTTAAATGAAGGCGTATGCTAAATGAAGCCGAAAAATGCTAGTAACTTAGAAATATAATTAGACTTAGAGTACCCGCACGAGGCCAATAAGACACCCAAAGTATTGACAAATTGGAAAGTTAGATTTAAACATTTTGAACTAGGAAATAAGAAGAATAAAAATTAATAAAGACTAAAATAAAAATGCATGTTTGCAGCGATCGATTGTTTGGAGCCAACTGCCCACCACTTTTCCACTTTTATCGACCGAGCGTTGGTAATTTCATGTTGAAATTTTTCTTTAGCTTTCGCTAGCTAGCATGAGCGACGTGGTCGTTCGACCGGCCGATTTCTCAAGATCACACGATAACCGAAGTTTCACTTCAATAGACCATTTGTCTAAACTGCTGTGTTCTACTGATATCAAGTCCATCCAACTTTGACCACAAGGAGTCCTCCCAAATGATACGATAGATGGCGACCACACACCTGCGGCATGAAATCCACACCGCACGGCCCATTTTTGTTGATGCATATGGGCTTGATGCATTTTGCTTATTGATAAAGCCATTAAGCTAAAAATTAGTTTTATCGCTCAAAATAATTTGGTGATGAAATTCAGGATTTTCTTCAAATTTTTGTAGAGCCTAATCGGTAATAGCTTGCTGCCACTAGTGCCTTTGTGTTTTATTCAATTCAGTCCTAGTGATCTCAGAGGTGAGATGATGCCTTATATTCAATACTATTCGAAAAGCAGCCCTTATGGTATAGGGTTTGAAAGAGAATAATGGTCATTGGATTTTATCGGTATAAGGCTGTTAGTTTTACTATCAATAATGATAGGAATGTAAGGCTTCCAGGTTTGTCTTTGATTGGCAGTAAAGGTGCCATCCTACTTGCGGAGCAGTTCTACTTCATTTGTGTGATCTTTGGATAAGATGTCTTGTGTAAGTTTTGAAGGGTCAAGACCTGTAAAGTAAGCTGATTGAAAACGGTGTCAATTTAGCTTTATTCCTTTGGATTAACAAGTATCGTTCTGCTTGACAACGGTTAAGGTTGATCTCAGCCATGTTTTTGACTAATAAAAGGATACCTATTGTATGTCTGACGACGATGGACCAATAATTTAATATTTTCCACCAGCTATCGTTGTTTTCTCAATGGATTTCGCAAAAATAATTACCTCTTGTCAAACACACGGAATCTTGCTCTCAACACATCGTGATCCGGGAGCACAAGCTATTCCCCAGGGGCAGGCAGTAGTGAATTACTACCGCTTGACCATTTGTCAGCAATTACACTTTTAGTTCTAGTTGTATCACTCCATCGCTCTCCCCTTTGTTTAATGGTGTGCCAATTGTACAATAATTTTTTATCTCCCGGTAGTATCTATGGGTGCTTCCAATACTCTAAACAGTCCCACAACTGGGGCGAATGCTGCGCCTATTCACATTCAAGAAAGAATGGCAAATCATAAAAGAATAGAATAATAGAAAAAACATGAACATGGAAACGACATGGTACTATATAATAGATACGAGCACTAGATACTGGATACATGGAGTACATAAGAGTAGTTTGAAGGAGAGAAAGACAGAGAGGTGTCATTAGCTTCATTATGGAAATTGATAGGAAGGCATTGATATGACAAATGCAATGGACTTGCATGGCGCTACAATTACGTGGCATAGAACCGCAAGAGGTGTTGCCTGTAATGGTGGGTTAGGAGAGCGAGTGCAGTGCCATTTGTTTAGATGGATGAACAATTACGAGTGGGCGGGTGGGTGTGCTGGGGGACATCATGTGCGGTATTTGTTGTGGTAAATATTACACCGTTGGGGTATTTGTTGAAATTGCACTGGCGATGATGTGGATGCAGATGCACTGAAAGCGGGTTTGGGTCATGGATGCAGCTTACAGACTCGGATATGAGCTGGTTTTTGAATAAGTTTATGGCGTTTGAGTGGGTCAAGTATTTGTAGGTTTTTGGAACAAATTTTTATTTGTTCGGAAGGTCTTGCTCGGAAAATCAACATTCGAATCATTAGCCTTTATATAGTACAGGGCTGAAAAAGAAGTTGATATATTCTTGTCAATTATAAGCCCTTTCTTAAAACACCAAGGTCGCCTTATATCCATCACATTGTTATGACATGGTATTGCAAGTCAAAAGCGGATGAAGAAGCTCTTGAGCTTCCTGATATCTGAAGTGGTCTGTGATCCCAGCAGGGAATTTAAGTGGATATTCAACCCTGAATATCCTGAAGAATACTAACCTGCGGATCCAATCTCTAAATGGTTGAAATACTAAATTAACAGAAAGGATACCATTGTGAAGGAAACAAGTTAAATATTTGAGCTGCAATCTTCCCTCCAAGAACGGCAGCTTATTCTTTCAAAGTTATACCATTAAAGTGTCCTCTAACCTCTGATTTGCATATTCAAAAACTATTTAATGGAATCTGTCCAATGTCATTTCTAACATGACATTTTTATTAATATTAATATGATGACCAAATTTTGCATAAATACGCTTCTGATTTTAAAGTCCTTTAAAGCTTCGAAAAATAAAATAAATTCTCATTAACTCGGTTTCCTTTATCACTTATTATCACGGCTGTCCTCCGCTTTAGCTCGAAACTAGTAGGATTACTCATTGAACTGGTTTGAATTATGATTCAAAAAAGTTTTGTAATGGAGCTTCAAAAATTGGGAATTGAATTGAAAAACACGAGGTGTTTCACATGAAAACACTAATACTGCGACGGTTGAGATCTATTGTACCCCCTTCTTTGGTCTAGGATTTGAGTGCTGCCTTCAAAAATTTAACAACTTCTTTGGAAGGGATTTTCTGTAAGTCTTTCCCTGTTATGGTTGTGTTGCTTGTCATTTTGAATCTTCCTCGGGCAAGGCCTGGACGGTCAGTATGTGTTCCATAGTTTCCCTAGCGTGCCCACATCGCCTACAGATTTCTGTGCTGCTGAGACCCACTTTGTAAAGGAGGTAGTCGGTTTTATTTTTTCCATGAATTTTTTTGAGTGTTAATACCCTCCTGTCTGTTGCAGAATTGGTTATATTGTTTAATGATCCATTTATGTAGGTTTATGTCCGAATTGTCATCTCGGCTTGTATATTAGCTTGTATATTGGCTTGTATATTAGCCTTTTCAATGCCTTTATGGTTTTCATCACCTGGCAGATCAGCTTTAGTCTTTTATTTACTGCCAGTTTGTTTTGTGTTTTGTGACATTTCCAGACAGTCTTAAAGTTGAAAGTGTGCCTCTTTAGGGTTTTAAGAACCCCTTGGGTGTTTGAGAATATAATTATTCTAGTGTCAGTGGGTCTCCTGTCGCTGATGCGGTGTGTTTTATTGATACCAAATAGCTCGGCCTGAAATATTGTTGACTCAATTCAGAAAGGAATCTGCAGGCTGCATCTTGCGCCTATCACACCAGCCTCTACCTTGTTTCCAGATTTCGACCCATCTGTGTACCATTTCTGGGCTCCATCCTTCATCCAAGGGGGTTTGTTGTTCCATTCCTCTTTACTTGGTATGAGTTAGGTTAGATTAGGTTAGGTGGCTTCCCTCCATTGTGCTACCACTTGAGTCGGCTGGCTTGGTACCCGTTATTCTCAGAACCATTTTGAGTGCTGAATAAAATTCGATATATTGTTCGTTAGTTCATTAAGGAAATATTCTCCCAGAAATCATCTTCTTGAGGCGGCTAGAGCAGGACAATTACAAAGGAGATGGGATGGAGATTCTTCATCTTCCTTATAATGTCACCTACTGCAGTAGTCGTTGTATGGCTTATAACACTGGTCTGCAAAAAAAAAAAATTGCGCTCCTTCTTATTATTGTGCAAGATTATTATAGATATGATATTTCTCAACAGAAACTTGGTTTTAAAACATATGTATCACGTATATATTTTTTGTAAGGGAATTTTGAAAGAAAACGATTTTTTGTTCGAAAAATAAATTAAATCTTCGTTTTATGGAAAAAATATTAGACATAATAACACTAAGAACATTAAAAACCATAAGACAATGTAATTACTTATTGATTATACCATTTTACTTAGTCGTTTTTTTTCTTTTCATATTTTCTAATGGAGTTTCGCGATGAATCGACCAACAAAAATCGGCAAGCATTGCTTCTGACCATTTTCCGTTGTAGCGCCTCTCAATGTGCGACATGTCCTGATGAAATCTTTCACCGTGTTCATCAGATACCGCTCCAAGATTTTCGGGAAAGAAATCTAAGTGAGAATCTAAAAAATTAATTTTTAGTGACATGTTGCATTTTAAAGCTTTATAACAAGACAGAAGTTCTTGGATGATTTCCTTGTAGTTTTCACTTTTTTTGTTTTCAAGAAAATTATGACAGACTTCTATGAAAGCAGCTCATGCCGTTTTTTCAGCTTCAGTCAGCTAATTTCAAAATTTAAATCCTTCATAAGCTCTCGTATTTGGGGACCTACAGACACCTTCTTTCAATTTTGCGTCGCTGATTCGAGGAAATTTTGTTTTGAGGTATTGGAATCCTTCTCCATCCTTATTCATGGCTTTGACAAAATTTTTCATTAGACCCAGCTTTATATAGAGTGGTGGTAGAAAAATATTTCCACTTCGAACTAAAGGTTCTCCATATACATTTTTAACTCCAGCCATCAAAGTTGCTCTTCGTGGCCAGTTTTTAATTAAATAGTGTTTATCTCTTGCCCGACTGTCCCACTCACATAAGAAACAACAAAATTTTGTATATCCTCCTTGCAGTCCAGTTAATATTGCTACAACTTTTAGATCAGGGCAAATGTTCCACTCGTATTGTGAATATTTAATTTTTTCCAACAACAACTTTATATTGCAATAATTTTATTTCATATTTGTTGCATGTGCGAAGGGACAGAAGGATATTGATTGCCATTGTGAAGTAACACAGCTTTTAAACTGATTTTCGATGAATCAATAAAAAGTCGCCATTCCTCTGAGCCTCCAGGGAAACCAAGTTTTTGTAGAAGTCCTTTAGCATCATTACAAAATACCAAATCACCCTCTTTGGTGAAGTAACTCATATAGTCTTCTTGTCGATTACGAAAATACGAGACTCTCGTGTTTTCATTTAACAAATTCCATTGTTTTAATCTTGACCCGAGAAGTTAGAGATTTAGAGAGTCCCAAATCCCGAACGAGATCATTTAAATCGGATTGATTAACAAAATGAGGTTTTGATAAGTCCCTGTATAACATTGAAGAAACAGAGGAGGTACTCGATGGACTAAGCTGCTGATAGGTGTTTTCATCATCAGCCGTTCTGTCGCTGTTAATACTCACTGGAAGTGCATCATTACTGCTCAGTACTTTGTACAGTACATTACTGCTCAGGTTTTTGTGCAGATGGAATGTTCGGATATGTAATTTTATGTTTATTTTTTTTCGTAAATCCCTTCGTCGCAGTTATACAAAAATAACAATCATTTTGATGGTTTTGAGGTTCCATCCAAATCATGGGCGTTGAGAATGGCATGGTCTTATGACTTCCTTCGAGCCAACCTCTTAAAGTCCTTGGACAACTGTTGCAGCATATTTTCGGGAGTCAATTTTTGTCTCTATCATCGACCGGAATCCCAAAATAACGCTCATAAGCACTTTTAACCAGACTAGACAATGTGTTCCGTTGAGATTTTATGGTAAATTCACGACAAATGTAACAAAACACGTCAGAAGAGTTTTTGCAAATCCTTCGCATTTTGTACCTACAACAAATTTAAATTTGCTATAAAATTAAAATAATACTCTGTGTAGTGTGTCGAGACCAAAGTTTCGTTTTGGTGTGATCGCTAAGGATAGCGTGAGTACAATGGAATTCCGGGGAGGGTTGAGGATGCTTCAGATTTGCTTGAAAACATACATTTACGCTACATGTATCAATATAATATAAAACTTACCGAGATACCAGGTTAAAATCAGCAACAATCACTTTACAACTTTATACCGAACTAAGTGCCACGGAATCACAGCGAGAACTGCGGAAGCGTATGCATTAGTCCAAAAATATTATCAGTCGATATCGTTCTCTCTCTTTCTATCAACCCAAGTCATTTTTGTGTGGAAAAATACGATACAGACTGAATAAAATACCGTTAGTTTAAGAATGACTCATTAAAAATACTGAATTTCGAGGGATTTACAAAAAAAAAAGTAAAAAAAAGATATACGTGATAGAAAACAATGGAAAGCAGATCTAGATTCAGCATGTTAAGCTCTTCATATTTATCATATTTTTATTTAGAGGAGGATTTCGTTGCAGACCAGTGTAATCTGCCTGCGGAGTTTTAGCAGACTTGTGGCTTTACGTTGACAATACCTGAGCCAGGTACCCACGCCATTGCCTGTCCTGGACCCGTGTGCGTATATTTCCAGTGCAGTGCCTTTTCTTGAAAATTCATTCCGCTCCCATTGTCGTCGGTTGGGAATTGTTTTTTTAATAGAGAAGTACTTGGTATGAGTACTTCGTAGTATTTTTTAAAGCTTAACACAGGGGGCATCAGATCACTCATCCGGGTTAGTTCCTAAATGTTGTCCATTCTTTTAAGAATTCCTAGAAGTCAAACAAGGTCTACTTTGCATTTGTAGGTTCTCTGTAAAGCGAAGGCTTGTTTTGCAGCTTCAGCCTGTATGGCAGTCTGTAGTTTTGGGAAGTTTAGAATTGCTTCCATCCCTGCAGTGAGAGTCGTTCTTATTGTTGTGCAGATATGCACTAGCCTTGGTATTTTATTGAGTTGATTCATTGCGCCTTTTTATTCACCTTGTTTCCCCTATACAGCAGCGCCATTAAATATGGTTGGTTTAATCATTGGATTGTAGATCCACAGACTCATTATTATGAGGCCCACAGACCTTTGATGACCTTTAAGTATATTTTATTTATGTGTGCATTCCAAAAGAGTTTTTGGTCCAGTATTATTCCTAAAGACTTTACCTCATCCTTTAATGGAGTGCAGGTTTCTTTGACTTTTAAAGTTTGGGGATTATTTGTTCTTCTTCCTGTGAATCGATTTATGTGTGTTTTTCTGGGATTTTGAGAGTCCTTCTTTCTCGCACCAATTCCAGATTTCTAGGGCTCTTTGCATCACGTTTCTTATGATTTCCTCATGTCTTCTTTTTATGATTATGGTTATGTCGTTAGCATATCCAATGGCTATAAAGCCATTGTAATAAGTACACAGAGAATTTCGTCTACTACAATTAACCATTAGAGGAGGGGGGTAGGACACCCGCCTGCGGGCAACCTCTAATAATTTTGGTCACTATTTCTGGTGTGCTTAATTTGGTTGTTATATACCAAAAATTGAGAAAAATAAACATTCGACGTTTCTATTTTTCAAATATCAAAACTCTGTACAATACTTACTCATCCCAAGTTGGGATCTCTATGGGTTCGGCCTAAATATTTTTTTTAAAAAAGGCTAAATACTCTGCCGTTAATATTTCCATCTAAAAAAATTCACATTGGGACCTCAATATCCCAAGGATCTTACAACTTAAAAAAAACTTTTTATTTATATTTATTTTATTTTTATTTATATTATTTTAAATATCATTTTTTAAATATCTCAAGTGACCGCTAGGGATCGCGCATTGCAAGCATCTAAGTACCTAACATATTATTTAATATAATTTTTTATTTAATATAATTTTTTTTTGTTTCTACATTTGGCAGTTCTATTCTAGAAAGTATTTTTAATGAGTCCATCTCTGCTTTTAACTTTTACTGTTTGGCATGGAAGCTTTCTTATCCAGTTTGGCTTAGGGGTTTCTTTTTCCTGGACAATGTTCAAAAGGTCCTATTGTGTAAGACCGGCGAGTAATGGTGGTTCAGTCAAACGACTCTTTTGAATTTGCCACCAATCTATTAATTCATAGTACTCATCGGCTTCGAAATGGAAGCTTGGAAGATTAAAGTGTCGAACAACTTCTTCACGAGTATTGTTGTTAAAAGTTGCTCTTGCTTTGAGTATACGGCGAAGAGCCAGCTCCCGAATATTTTGGCGATCATCAAACAACATAGATATTTCCGTGCAGGGACGAGTTAAGAATATCCCTGCAGCGATACCTCTCGCTTGTCGTAAAAGGCGACTAAAACAAAGGTAAACAAAAATCACATCTAGGCAATTTAGAAAACACCAAGGTGAGCCTAGGGACACGTATACCACCATTAAACTGCCCCACAAGTGTGCATGCAAATCAGTGGGTTGAAACGACTGGAGATCACCGGTGTTGTAAGAGTAAGATCAAACAAAAAAATCTGGAGCATGCCCGTGCCACAAAAAAAAAAGGCAGGCCGAAAAACAATTGGTGCAAACAAATGCAAAAACACCAGCATTTGATTGGCCTCAGCGATAAAGTAATCCCAAACCGGGAAGCTTGCCGCTACTTTCTGAGGTCAAACCGGCGGACCCCACAAGCGGACCAGTAGGAATGCAGTTAAGTGGGAAGGTTATGGTCCTACACTTCTGACCATAACAACGCCGGAAAAAGGAAAAGAAGAAGAAGAAGAAGATCAAACAACATAGCTACCAAAATGTTCTCACAGTGTCCAAAATATCCATTTCGAGTGAGGACGGTATCTACTATTATTCTTAAATGGTCTAATAAATACCTTGATAACTTAAGTGTTTTGTAAAAATGTTTTGCACCATGCACAAAAGAAGGTTGAGATTTTATCTCAAACCACATAACAGCGTAAACTTTAGCAATGTACAGAACTATCTGCTTCAATGGTTCTTCTGGTGATTCTTTCGACACATAAACTCAAAGAATGCGGTTAGCTGTCGTAAGCCATCTCGAATGCACCATTGTTCCAGGATTCTTCTGAGAAATTGATCCTTCTCGGACACCATTGCTGTTGCTTTACATATTTCATAAAAATATTTTTGATCCTAGTTTCGGCAAGGCAATGGGAGATCCGGTATGTTTATTTGAACTGGATGGTATTGAGCAATGCTTAAATTTTGACAGTTCTTAAGTTCTTTTCCGATATTTCCGGCGTAAGCATTTGGTCCAGATGTTTTCTCATAAAGCTTCTCGAAAAGGTGTCTAAGAGGTAATTCATTTGCATGGAGCAAGCAAATAGACCATTGCAAGGGTCGTTGAATTTTCATCTGAATTTGCTGAATAATTCCACCTCTTACCCCGGTATTAACATTGGCTCCGTCGCACCCAATAAGTTTAAGACTATCCATTGAGATATGTGATTGCTTAAAAAACTCCATTATTACATTTGTAACTGTCGGCTTTTCCATTTTGTGGTGAAATATGACCCAGGTACTCGGAGTCAGGTTCTGCAATCAACACAATATGCTCTTCAATAGTATTACCACTCGCAGTTTTTGTTAAGTCCTTGCGACCATCGAAATAAAGGTAGCGGATCCTGGTTAGAGACCACATCCAATTGCGTCCTCGATTTTAACCTCTCCCTCCTAATCTTGCTTCCATCAGCAATATTGGATTGATCCATATCATTTATAACTTCATAATCTTTTAAGACTGCTGTCACTATTGTTGCAGTTGCCCTATCAGACATCCTGAATCTGTCTGCCACGTTCGCAACATTAGGAAGACATTTTCGGTTCGTGTAACAAAGAACGCCCTTCTCCAATCGCGGTTTTTTTTCTCGAGAATTTGAAATCAAAGATTCGGTGTCTGAAGAGTTAATTTGGGTATGGTCTGCATCAGTGATAGCTTCTGTCGATTTGCTTGAAGTGCATGCTGATAAAGGTGAAGATGAAGAACTCGCCAACTTTCTTGCCAGGGATTTTTGAAGCTTAATCGTTTCAGAAACATCCACTTTACCAATGGCCATTTTTCTTTGAGACCTTTGATCTTCAAGGAAAGATCGCTCTTTTGTTGGATTTTTTTTTTCTTTTGGGCAAGAGCAGCACTTAAAATCAATGCAATTACAAGCAGATATGTCGAAAAGTCCTTGGCTAACGTTTTTGAATTCACTTAACTGCAGCTGCAAAAAACTCGCGCGAATTTCTCGTCTCTTTTAAGTTCTTAAAGCTAGTTTGCACGCGCTCATTAATTTTCAAGTACCGGAAGTATGTGGTTGTGTTAGATAGCCGTTTTTTTCTGAAATTTTACTATTGTAATCCGTGCGACACTATACGTCAAAATTGCCAAAGTCACTTTTGTAGACAAAAAAAAGTTTCTTCAACTTGTCATACATTTTAAAGTTGAAGAAACCCTCATCTTCTTCTTTTCCTTTTTTCCGGCGTCGTTCTGGTCAGAAGTGTAGGACCATAACCTTCCCACTTAACTGCATTCCTACTGGTCCGCTTGTGGGGTCCGCCGGTTTGACCTCAGAAAGTAGCGGCAGGCTTCCAGGTTTGGGATTACTTCATCGCTGAGGCCAATCAAATGCTGGTGTTTTTGCATTTGTTTGCACCAATTGTTTTTCGGCCTGCCTTTTTGCGTGTTGAAATTGGAATGTTGATTGATAACGCCTTTTGGACGGGGTTCAAAGGATCTCTCCTTTCAACATGGCAATACCAACTGAGTCGGTCGCGCTCTATCTTTCTTGTGATGGTTTCTTTTACGTGGAGGCTTCTCGGATCTTTCAACTTCTAATTCTGTCACCCTTTGTTACTCCCGCTGTCATGCGAAGCATCTTCATCTCAACTGCCGTTAATTTGCTCTAATACTTTGTGTGCATTGTCCAGCACTGTGAACCGTATGTGAACGCCGGACGTACAACTGAAGTGTAGAGCCTTCCTTTCAGCTTAGGGGGCATTTTTCGATCACAGAAGATGGCGAAGTTTTCCCGCCACTTCATCCACCCTACGCTTACGCGATGGTTGATGTCGTCATCACAAGTTGCTTCTTTATTAATCATAGATCCCAGATATTTAAACTTTTCACACTTGGGAAGCACTCCTCAAAAATGTCCACCCACACATCAAGTGCTCGTTGTAGGGACGCCTGATCATCACTTATAATGGCTCCATCGTCAGCAAAGAATAGCTGGTGCACATTGGGGTCCGTCACTTTTCCTTCAAGCAAGCAATCAAGGACTGCTATAAAAAGCAATGGGCTGAGGAGGCTCCCTTGGTGTACACCGACTTTGATTGCGAACTCTTCGGTGACTCCTGCGTCGTTGCTCTCTTGTACATGTCCATGATCACTCGCACGTAGGTTTCTGGAACTCCTTTTTGTCTTAGCGCTACCCATAAAAGATCTCTTGGTTGCCGGTCAAAGGCCTTCTCGAAATCAACCAACACCATATGCAAGTCCTTTGAAGAATCACGATGCTTTTCCATCATGACCCTTATACTTTGGATTGCATCTGTCGTTGATTTACCCGAGACAAACCCGCACTGGTCATCAGATAGTCGTATTATTTTCCGCAGTCGGCTATCTAATACCCGTTCAACGATCTTCATGGTGTGCGACATCAGCTTGACAGAACGGTAGGTATCACAATTTCGCGTATCACCCTTTCTTTTGTGCAAAGGAAGAAGATAGCTTTCCCTCCATTGATTAGGCATAGTGTCGCTTCTCATAAGTTTGGAGATAAGAACCATGAGCCATCTAGACCCGATGTCTCCCATCTTTTTCCAGAACTCAGATGGTATCCCGTCCGGCCCAACAGCTTTTCTTTTCTTGGAGTTTTTAACCGTGCACCGAACTTCTTCGACTGTGATGTTGGATATTTCGGCATGATTCGGGGCGGCTCTTGAAAAGTACACTCGGGGAAACTGTTCATTCAGAAGTTCCTCGCAATACTGTCGCCATCTGTGGAGAATTTTTTCGTCTTCCACAAGGAGTTGGCCTTCAGCATTGTTAGTAAACTTTGGTAAACGAATCTCCTGAGCATTTCTTCTTCTCTGGGCGGCTATCTTAAAGATATTTGCTCCTTTGTTCAAATTGTTTTGTCGAAGCTTTTGGGTAGCCTTGTTCCTGTCAGACGCGGAAGACGATATTTTTTCCAACTCCTGATAGAGGACTTCCATGCTTTCGCTTTGAATTCGGCGCACTTTTTCTTCGCGATACCTTTGCAATATCTATATACCTTTTCACGGCGAGCTTTTTCCTCTCTATTAGTAGAAGAGCACTTTGGCCAAGCTTGGAAAGCCATTTTCTTTTCGTGTATCACTGCTTTGGCTTCGTCTGTCCACCATTAGGTTTCTTTTGCGTGTTGGCAGGGGCCTTTAGATGTTCCGAGCAGTGATTTGGCTTTCTCCAGGCCAGATTGTTGTACGGAATCCCACATGTCTTGTGCTCTGCACTCCTCAATGGAAGAGAGGTAGTTTTTCATGTTTGTAATAAAAGCTTCGCCTTTTCCTTTATCCAGCTTATACTACTTGATTCTCTCAGACACCTTCGTTTGCTGCTTTGACTTCTTTCTCGCATCCATAAAAAATTCAGTCAGGAGGAGACGGTGTTGAGGGGCGATCGCGTCTCCCAGGATCACTTTGCAATTTTTAGCTCGTGGATTCATGAAACTGGATACCAATTGATAGTTTATTTGAGTTTCATTTCCGCCGCTGCTATAAGTAATCAGGTGCCGGCTTTGTTTGACGAACATGGTATTTAGCACTATAAGACCGTACGAATTGCACATGTTTAGGATATCTTCACCTGAAGAGTTCCTGGTGCCGTATCCCAGCCCTCCGTGGTAGTCTTCATAGTCTTCGCTTGTCTTTCCGTCATGTCCGTTTAAATCTCCCCCAACAAACAAAAGCTCTTCCTTTGGGATGATTTTGACAAGGTTGTGGAAATCTAGCCAGAATGCATCTTTTTCCTTTTGTTCGTATCCTACTTGAGGGGCATATGCGCTTACGATGTTCCACACCTCACCATGCATCACCAATTTGAGAGCCATCAAACGGTCACTGGACTTTGAAATGGTTAAGACGTTGCCAAGTAGCTCTGCCGCAAGGATGATGGCGATTCCGTTTTTTCCTCGTTCCAATCCATAGTAAAACATCTTGTAGGCTTTTGTTTTAACGTCCAAGAAACGTGCCCGATTACCGGTGTTTCGCCATTTCGTCTCTTGTACGCACAGGATGTCTACTCGTCTTCTAACCATCATTTCTTCAAGCTCATAGCTGCGACCACTCATGCTTCCAACGTTCCAACTCGCGACTCTAAAGTGTGGCTTACGCCGTTGCATTACTTTGCTATCCCCCGGAAATCCTATAGCTCTGACCCGAGCATTGCTGCTCGTCCCAGGATCACGACCATTAGTAGTGCTTGGCAGGGTAGTGCTTTTCCTTTTAGCGTTCTTTTCCATAATGCTACGGTTTGACCGTTTTCTTTCTTCTCCTCCTTTTTTTTTTTTTTTGACACGGGCATGCTCCAGATTTTTTTTTTTGTTTGATCTTACTCTTACAACACCGGTGATCTCCAGTCGTGTCAACCCACTGATTTGCATGCACACTTGTGGGCAGTTTAATGGTGGTATGTGTCCCTAGGCTCACCTTGGTGTTTTCTAAATTGCCTAGATGTGATTTTGTTTTTTTGAAGAAACCCTCATACACTGAAAAAATAAAAAATAAAAAAAAAAAATATTTTTTTTGCATTGCGCGACCTCTAGCGGTGAAAAAAAGAATCGTAAAATGTGTCTCACAACTATATGCAACTTTTGCGGGGAGTATATTTTTGAATTTATAAAAAAAAAATTCACTCCAACCTATTGCATATTCCCAAAACTATGTTTCTGATGTCACTGAGATGCTTATCTTTGTTTTCTGTCGGTCTTGATATGGTACATGAGTTTGATTTTTCGATAGGTGGTGCATACACGCACAGAATGAGTTGCAGGGTTCCAGATGGCCCAGCAAAATACAGCTTTTTCGTCTTAATGACGTCAATTTTGAAAATCTAATCTCAATATGAGGGCATTATGAACTTTCGTGAACTTACAATACATATCCTTAAAATTGGCTAGAACTAGCCGCTTTTAAGGAAAAAACACTTTTTTTATGGCGTAGGTAGGTGAAAATGTTCCAAAGACATTGCACACGTTCTTGCAATAATGTGGCACTTAAACCCACTAAAAATACCTCCCACAGAAGACCTTTAGGTAATACGTCTTCTGCATATAACACCCAGTCGTATGACTAATCAGCCATTTTTATCTAATGCGTGCGTGTTATAAGTTAACTAAGTAACCGCTAAAATAACTGACTCAATATCTTTTTTTTTGTCATCTTCTTTACCTTTCTCGTACCATCCCGTTAAGTCCTTTGGTTACGTAGTTGTTAGCTTACTCATTCAAAGGGTTTTATTCTTCTTAATCTTCTTACTCAGCTATTGTTGCCTAAAACCAAATTGATAGTTTGGTATCAGATATCTTCTTTCTATTATCGGTTGAAGTCGTTTGAATAGTAGCTTTTCAAAAATGTTGATAGCATAGGCAATAGAGATATCGGGCTAGGTTACTTCGCTCGATGGCCTACCTAACTCTGCGACTTTCTACATATGTGGTACATATCGTAATCTGAGCGCGGAATTAATGACCTGTGCTAGTTTCTTTGTTGTCTGTTTTGGGAGTTATTTAAGGATTTCTCCCGTGATAAAGTCATGTGTTTCTGATTTTCAATATAACATTAGTACAGGGTCATATTCGAACCTAAGAAAGTAAATTGTGATTGTATTTATCGATACGTAGTCTTTTTCCTGTTTGAAACGCTCTGATCTTCCTAGGGTTTTTGTTGATCCTGGATCCTCTCTCATAATTATTTTAACGCCCCATTCAGAACAATAAAACAAGTTTGATAACCTTGCTTGTAGACTTTGGAAATATTCCTTTATTTTGGCAACAAAGTATTCCTCCTTTCTCGAATTATTTTCATCGAAATCCATTGTAATAGAGAAAAGTTTCTCTGCAATTTTCTATATAAACTTTTTCAACTTTTTACAAACGAGGGTAGATGGCATTCCAATCGTCACATCATTATGTTTCCTGCCTTGTTCTCTCAAGTCGTTAGCTTACACGAATTTTTGCAGTAGATGTCAAGATGTCTTTGGTGAAAAGGATAAACTTGAATATAGTCCGTTCACAAAGTTTTTTCGTTTTGGATGGATTAACCCCAAAGAAAATATACAAGACGGCTACTCTGCTCGTTCGTTATCAACCGTTCAAAAGTGGAGAGCTGAATTTATTTAAAAGTGGTCGAACATCCCTCGAAGATGACCCACGTGAAGGACGGTCAAAATCGCAACCACACTAGTAATCATCTAAAAAGTACATGATACGAGTATCGTATTGGGCGATAGGAGAGTGAAGGTGAGTGAAGCAGCTAAGCCTGTGGGGATATCGGAAAAAAGGGTTCGAAACATTTTACACAAGCAATTACGGATACGAAAGCTTTGCACAGATAGCCGCCGTATTTGCTGAATACCTATCAAAAACAAATGCGCAAACGATTTTCGCAGCAATCTTTGGACCGATTCAATGGGGGATTCTGTTAATTGATTAGTCTGCAAAAGTGAGAAGAATTACAAATGAACCATCTTGACCAGCTGAATGCTAAAATTTGCGAGAAGAGGCTTAGTTTGAAGAATAAACATAAGTTTTCTCCAGGACAACGCACGCAAATGTGGAATATGTCTTACAATTTGCTCGATGCATGTTTGTAAAAAGTTACCTGAAATTCGCGTTTAGAGTCGGCAATAAACAGTAGGCCATGGTTGACTAAGAGAAACTTCGGCTCTGATCCTTCACTCGCTTAAATAGCAAATAGCAACACTTTTCATAAACACCTCCGTATGCTTGGCACCTTCTCTGCAAATGAGTAGATGGACGATACGGTGGTATATTTCCTCTTGATGTGTATCATTGAAGTCATAGGCCACCTTTCACCTGCGCTATATATTGCTTATTAAATGTTTATTTGGAACTTTACGTTTTTATTCCTTTTGTATTTTTCTAAATATATGGTAACAATATCTCCGAGGAATGGCAAAATTCGACCGAGCTCAATGCAAAATTGCCTTCAAGCCAGTCTCAGACTACCAGTTTGGCTCTAGGAGAACAAGTATCCGATTTTCATCATACGACAATTAAAAAAAAAGTGAATTCCATGAAAGAGTCCATTTTAAAAAGACTATAAACCCATTTATGTCCTTATAGGCCGGACAAATCCGAAAATTTGGTGAAATTGATACATATAAATGAGTTCAAATCGAAGCAAAGGACGAGTTAAAGTATGAAACGCCTTAACTGAAACATTCGAGAAGGATTCAAATAAATATACACCTTATCACCACTTTTCTTGAATTTGGTTCTGGAATACATAATGGAAAAATGTTTTCAAGAAATGATAAGGTAATTTCACTTAATGGAATCATACCTTTTCTAGCTTACGCTGACGATCTGGGCCTTCTGGGAGATAATGAAGAAAGACTTGAAATAAACGCTGAACGTTCTCCTGCAAAATAAGAATACGTACTATAATGCCAGTGACACTTTACGGATGTAAAACTTGGTATCTTACTAAGAAGAAGGAAATTAGATTTCGGGTCTTTGATAACTAGATCTAAAGGACAAGAAATAGGCGAACAGAGAAAACAATCAATAGCTCGAATCGTCTATCCAGCCTTGAGCATTGCCCGTGCAATAAAATAGAGAAGTCTGAAATTGGAAGGACATATCAAACGAATGGGCGAGTTAGAAGAATAATAAGTGATAAGCCCGAGGATTTATTGATGCTAGGGTAATAATTTTTTTGTTTTTTCTAAAGATATACAAATTCAATATAAAATAAAATACTTGAAACTAAAGTCAATGTCTATGACGTTAGTTTTATTTAATAGACAATTTTTTGCCATTAGCGCTAAAAATAACACTGGGCCACCGTGCCAACGCTAGCTTTGAATAAAGCGCAATCGTAAAGTCAAATTTTCGACAACTTTATCGAGCAACTGGGGACGCATATCAGCAATAACACTGTCCATAATATTGACTTCCAAATCGTCTAATTACTATGGTTTATCGGCATAGATTAGTGACTTCACATACCCCCAAAGAAAACTGTCTAAAGGTGGAGGTCAATTCACTGGTCCATTACGCGAAATCAGGCGCTCAGCGAATGTTTCCCTTATGTCATGTTCTTGTTGGAATCACAACTCTGTCAGGTTAATGCCATTCAACTGAGAAACGAAGAAGTCAGAAATCAGGTTTCTATAGCGCTCTCCATCGACGGTAACATTCTGACCGGGATCGTCCATGATTCCACCAGCCCATAAAGCACACCAAACAGTGAGTTTTAATAGCTGTAAGGGCGTCTCCACAAAGGCCCCAGGGTTTTCTCCACTCCGAATTCGGCAATTTTGCTTGTTTACATATGCTTTTAACCAAAAAGGGGCCTCATCGGAGAGCAAAATTTTGCGTTGAAAAGGAGGATCAAGCTGAATTCTGTTTTCGGCCCATTCACCGTCTCTACGAGATCACGCGGTTTCAACTCTTAAGCTTTTAAGTCAAGATCTTTCTGTAAAATCTTCCCCAAAGGGGATGGGCAGAGCTCCGATTACTGTGAACGATGACCAATTGACACTTTTAGATTTTTCTCAAAACTGAGCCCCACAACGGCAATAACTTATTTTCTTCGGACTGTTTGTCGTTTTTGGGGATGGGTATTATCCACTAGGGTGGAAGTGGTCCGAATACTATTCATCTGTTTTCCAATAATTTGTTCAGGAAAGCGATTCTGTCGACCGTAAAATGGACGTAGCGCACGTTCAATTTGGCGAACCGAACCATGGTTTTCAAAATAAGCTTGCATAATTTGCATGCATTGTTCATGGGCTGCCCGCAATGTGGCGTGTTGTCTCCGTTGTTATGGTGCATGGTGGTCGACTCTCTGCTCTCAATGCCCCTGGAATCTATGCCCAGGCCTATGCGGATGATGTTAGTGTTCTCTTTGTCGGCTCATGTTTAGCGATTGCCTGTCGCAGGCGGCAGCTAGATGTGATCGAGGACTGGTGCACGAGTAATGAACTGTCGGTTAATTCTCTTAAGACTGATGTCGTTCTCTTCACGAAAAGGAGGAAAAATACTGGTATCACTCAGCTGGTGCTAAAAGGCATTCCCATCCCGATATCAAAGGAAGCTAAGTATCTGGGAGTCATCTTAGATAACAAACTTCTTTGGTCAAAGCATGTTAAGTCCAAAACTACCAAAGCGCTGTCAGCTTTTTGGCAATGCAGAAGTGCCTTTGGCAAAACATGGAGCTTATCGCCGAAAAAGGTCCCTTGGATCTACACGTCAATGATAAGACCGACAATCTCATATGCATCGGTGGTTTGGTGGAACAAGCTAACACGCAAATATGTTGTGGCCTCTTTCACCAAACTCCAAAGAACGGTCTGTCTCAGCTGCACGGAAGCTTTCTCAGCACACCGGGAGCTGCTCTAGATGCTATGATGAATCTTCCACCCCTTGACATATATATCAAAGGATGCGCACTGAAAGCCATGTCTCGCTTCAAGAGAAATAGTTTTTGGTACAACTCGCATTGGAGTGACGGTGTACTTGCGCGAGAAATATTCTGCGACCCCTGTCTCATGGATATGCCTTCTGACGCAATGACGCCTGCCATCCTACTGCGCTGTAATTTCACAGTCACATTTCCATGGCGTCAGGACTGGCTTTTGCCAGACACTGAACCTGAAATGGAATGTCTTCGCATTTTCAGAGATGGCTCCATGACTGGGCGGAGCGGGAGTCCGGCGCTGGAGTTTTCTTTGAGCGCGATAAAAATTCGACTGCACTTCTCGTTAGGAAAATATGCGTATTTTTTTCAATCAGATATTTACCCGATCCTAGTGGCCATTCACTATGCTAAGAAGCACAGGTGGAAAGGAAAAAGCATATACGTCTCCAGTGATAGCCAAGCTGCACTCAAAGCTGTGTCCAACCCTCTATCCAACTCCAAATGAATGCATGAACAAAAGACCTTTTTGAACAAAGTTGGGAGACTAAATTAACTAAGTTTTGTATGGGTCCCAGGTCACTCTGGGATCCATTCGGGATCTCTTTGCAAGAAGGGGCTCAGAGGAGAGTTTCTCAGGACCTGAACCCGCCTTAGGTCTACCTGCTTCCACGTTCAAATCTGACATCAACGACTGGGTCTTTAATGCACACAGTCGCAGATGGAGGAAATATCCAGGATGCAGGATAATATAGCGGGCACGCCCTGATGTCTGCAAGAAGTCCGCTGCATTATTTTTATCCTTAAGGAGAAATGATTGCAGAAGGCTTACGGGCGTCAATACGGTAGTACAATGGACCAGTATTTGTGTCTGAGTGCTCCAATAGATAGTAAAAGGCTCCAAAAAAAAAAAAAGGTACAAACCGACTTTAAACTGTGAAATTGACAACCTGTCTCGTCAGTTTAAAAAACCAAACTTCTAAAAAAACACCCTTTATAAGGTTGGACTTACAAGAGATGGACCACAAAACAGAGAGGCTTAGCGAGGGACTGTCAAAGTGCCTCTGAACTGCCCAAGATGCACAAGATAATCTTTATAAAGTTAATGGAAAGCATCGGCATTCCGCCGAACGAGCACTACCAAGTCGCTCGGCGCCTCTTCTTTCGTGATGAGTGGCATAAGACGTAAAAGCAAATCTATGCAGAAACTCATGTTGCGTCTATAATTATGAGATACGGAGACTTCGTAAATCTTTATGTCTCTCAGTTAAGGAGATTTCCATTGATACGTTCCGGACTTCTTTAAAAGTTTACGAAATGTTGGAGAGTAATTAAAATAATTGATTTCATTTGGAATGTCTCAGCTCGTTAGACAACTGGTGTGAGGAACCATCACGTATAAACAACTGAACGTGTTTCTCAGATTAAATGGAACCTTGTACAACATCTTGTCAAAGTCCTTACATAAACAAAGAAACATCCACCACACACGGTTCCATTCATAGTCGATAAAATATGCAAATTTCGACGCATCACCGGGTAATAAGCCAACACACCCCACCAAGGCACGTCACAAATCGTCGCATTATTGTCCGTAATTTTCATAAATTTCCCATTCGACAACAAAAAAACAAAAAACACCTTAAGAAGTTGCTCAAGATATCTTCATAGAACAGGAAATCTAGCAAGTGGAATTGTTGACTGGAACCCGAACTGGTGTTGGAGCTAGAGCTTCAGCTGAACTCTTGTGTTCGTGTCGGGTAAACAAAGATTTGCATGCGATTCCCCATCATACCCAAGGAGATGAAGCAAAAGTGGTCGTCTCGATCCATCAAGTGGAAAAGGCGGCCACAAAACAACAACACCAACCTCTAGCTGCCTTGAAGAAAAATCCAAGAAGAAGTAAAAAATATAAAACAAAACAGGAACGACTCCAACGCAGCCATATTTAATGACAGAGCTTCAGTTGCTTTACATACCTCGGTGTAGCCAGGCCAGCACTTGATGATGAGAGGAGCGGTTGGTTGGTTGCTTGCTTGCAGGTCGTTTTGTCTTTTTTTCTTCGTTCTTTTGTATTTTTTTTTTAGCTCTTTGCTTTTTTACTTGCCATTTTGCGGCCTCTTTTGAGTTCCCGTTGTTTCTTTTGCTTTCCGTCCTCATCCAATATGGCGAAGAAACCACGGATGTAAGAGAGCAAATGCACGATGGGGGGAGTAGTATCTGCATGAAATATTTACATATCGACAGAAACTGAAGCCCCTAAAACCTGGTTATGAATACCTTAGCAGGGCGTTGGGTATACCATATACCTATCTATATGCATATATCTAAAGGAAAGCAAAACGACGAAAAAGAGTATCTTACAGGCGAACGGCAGGCACGAGTATACAAAACAAAATAAGGCCCGTGTGCTGTTGCATGATGAAATATTCATAGCGTTGCCATTGGATTGGGTGCCAGTGCTCGCTTATATGTACATACGCCTGTACATATGAACGAATCTGATGCGGGAGAAGGGAGAAGGTATATTGCATGCGGCGACTAAGCGACCAAACGGCCAAACGGCCTGGCGGTTTTCAAAGGAACGACAATGTCATGTCGTCATGCATATGTTATCTCTCCACCAGGCGTAGGCTGAACATACACCACCAGCGGTGGGATATAGCCACAACCAATGTGCAACCTGCACAACCTCGCACACCACACGTAGATATCTTAACCTGTAACGTATCCAAATGACATGCATCTATAGTGAAACAAAAAAAATTATGAAAAAAATCTATATCTACATATATGCGGTTGGATTTTGTATGGTGTGCTGTTCTTGCCTCGGCGGACGGGTATCCGCGCCGATAGCAAGAGGCGTTATCGAAGTGGAAAAAATCAGAAAAATAAAAATATCGACTCGAAATGGGAATTCGAAATGGTTTTATGGTCTTGAGGTTTCAGGTTATTCGGGATTTGAGTATTTTTTGTGCTCTTACTTCGAGGGATTTGTTTTCATTTCTCCCACCACACGAGAGGCAAAAAACGAAAATAGCACTAACAGGAGGAATGATGGCGTCCATCATATTTCTCCGATCGAAGTTGCACGGCATACTGAAGGAGAACGCCAAACAACAATGGAGCCGTAGAGCGTGTGTGATGTGTGGATGATGGGGAATCGATTGGAAAATTGTTTGATTGTTATTGCTGGCAATGGTGGACGGGCCGGTGTTCTGCCCATTCATACCTGACCTCAAGTAACAAGCAGCGAGGGGTTCATTGGGTTCACCGCTCATGGGGAAGCGTATTTGTTGAAGAAGGGCGTATTGAGCAGTTTCTGGGCAAAAGACTATGAATGAGGTCTCTTCAAGCTTCAAATTATTTTACACTTGGGATCCATGGGCTCTAAGAAGGTATTTCAGTTAGCCAAAAGATCGAATTAGCTTTATCACAAATAAATGTTCTTTGAACCCACATTTAAGATACTGGCCACAGAAATCGATCACACCGGGCCAATTATTGACGAAATAACGCCATTGATGCTTTCTACAAAAGGAAAACAACGAATGAAAAGCTTCCAGCAATGGTTCCTGTTTTTCAGAGACCCCAAAAGCGGAGTTCGCTTATTCAATGATTTTTGCTAGTCCTCTGTTGTCCACTGAGGTGAATGTCGAAATAACGGACTATTCCAATGCAACATATGTTATAATTCGAATACGGCTCCAGACAGTTCATAGCTTAATCTGTATTCCATAAACCATAAACTCGGCGGCCAATTCAAGTCTTCATACTGAAATCATCATAATCTCGTACATTTTGGGGCATTTCAAGCCCTCTAGAATTTGAATTCATTGCTTTAAGAGAAATGGTTTCGTGTGTGTGTGTGTGCTAATAGTTCTTCTAGTTCTCGTAAAACTTTCTTTGCTCACCGTGCTCAAAGACAAGGAATGAGAAAATGTAAGTATTAGTAAATCAGTCGCACCCATGAATCTTGTTTTTCGGTTTAGAATTTTGGAATATTGATTAGAGCGGTTATTGACACCTACAGCGACAAACTTCGAAAAGGATTCTTGAATGTTGAACTCATTTGTTTTTTGTTTTTTTTTTTGTTGGAGGCTTCTACTATCTGTTGGAGCACTCAGACTCAAATACTGGTCGCCCGTAAGTCTCCTGCAATCATTTCTCCTTAAGGATAAGAAGAATATTGCGGACTTCTTGCAGACATCAGGGCGTACGCGCTTAGTCAACCTCCATCCTGGATATTCCCTCCATCTACGACTGTGTGTATTGAGGACCCAGTCGTTGATGTCAGATTTGACCGTGGAAACAGGTAGACCTAAGGCGGGTTCAGGTCCTCAGAATTTCTCCTCTGGGCCCCTTCTAGCGAGTTCATCGTTGATCTCGTTTCCTGGAATCCCCGAGTGACCTGGGACCAATACAAGCCTAAGTGAATTTAGTCTTCCCACTTTGTTCAAAAATGAGGGTTGGACACAGCTTTGAGTGCAGCTTAGCTATCACTGCAGACGGATAAGCTCTTTCCCTTCCACCTGAGTTTCACAACATAGTGCATGGCCATTAGGATTGCGCAAATCTCGGATTGAAAGACAGACGCATATTTTCCTAACTAGTGCAATCGAAGTCCTAAGAAGTGCAGTCGAATGTTTTCCGAATGGATCCCTGCCCAGTCCTGGAGCCATCTGTGAAAATGCGAAGACAGTTCATTCCAGGCTCAGTGTCTGGCTAAAGTCACTCCTGACGCCATGGAAATGTGACTGTGAAATTACAGCGCAGTAGGACGGCAGGCGTCATTGCGTCAGAAGGCATATCCATGAGACAGGGGTCGCAGGATATTTCTCGCCCAAGTACACCGTCACTCCAATGCGAGTTGTACCAAAAACTATTTCTCTTGAGACGAGACATGGCTTTCAGTGCGCACCCTCTGATATACATATATGTCAAGGGGTGGAGATTCATCATAGCATCTAGAGCAACTCCCGGTGTGCTGGGTAAAGCCTCCGTGCAGCTGAGACAAACCGCTCTTTGGAGTTTGGTGAAAGAGGCCGCAACGTGTTTGCGTGTTGGCCTGTTCCACCAAACAACCGATGCATATAATATTATCGGTCTTATCATTGTGTGGATCCAAAGAACATTTTTCGGCGATAAGCTCCATGTTTTGCCAAAGGCACCTCTGCATTGCCAGAAAGCTGACAGCGCTTTGGTGGTTTTGGACTCAACATGCTTTGACCAAAGAAGCTTGCTATCTAGGATGACTCCCAGGTACTTAACTTCCTTTGATATCGGGACGGGAATACCTTTTAGCACCATCTGAGTGATGCCAGTTTTTTCCTCCTTCTCGTGAAGAGAACGACATCAGTCTTAAGAGGATTAACCGACAGCCCATTACTTGTGCAACAGTCTTCGATCACATCTAGCGCCGACTGCGCTTTGAGACAGACAGTCGCTAAACAGGAGCCGACGAGAGAACAGCAAAATTATCCGCATAGGCCTGGAAATTGAGAGCATCGAGCAGAGAGTCGACCACCATGTATCATAACAGCGAAGACAGGACGCCACCTTGCATGCAGCCCCTGTTTACGCCAGATTTGACACATTGTTCGAGGCCTGCATCAGCAATCAATGTCCTGTGTACAAGCATTTCTTTGATCCACAAAACCAGTGCTTCATCTACGCCATGCCGTCTAGCAGCTGTCAAAAGAAGCGTTATCAAAAGCTCCCTCAATGTCGACGAAAATTCTCAGTACGTACTCTTTCCTTTTGAGACCGCATTCAGTTCTCCCAATTAAGATTTGAAGCGCAGTGTTTTCATCGCTTCAGTCGCAGTTACCAATGAGGGAGTGTGCATCGAGCCGATGACAGTCTGAATTTCTAGGAAATGGGTCTGAAGCAGTAAACTAAGAGCTTCCGCTTTAGACTCGGTGAAGGTGCCATCAGACTTTCTGAGTACATCCAGCTTTGTCGATTTCTCCCGCTTCAGAACATTAACCAACTTGCTGGTCGCGCTCAGGGACATATCTTCGCAGAAAGACTGATAGGAATCATTCTTCGATTCACGAAGAAGCTTCTTATATTCCTTTTGTTTCGATCGATAATTATATGTTGAAATCATGGGCAGCTATCTGCACTTTACCGCCCTTCACAACTCCCTCTATCAATCTATTTAGCTGAAACCCAAGGCAATCCTATAAGCGATCCTAAGTCCTTCTTTAACTTTGTTAACTACAAAAGAAAATCTGATGGTTCCCCACCTCACTCTCCTTCAATTATCAAACTTCAAATGACCCCATCATTATCGCCAACTTTTTTTCCATCTTTTTTAAACAATCGACTCCTTTGTTCTGCACTCCGCTTACAGTACAGTCGGTCCCTGTGTTAGCGAAAACAAATTAAATCAACTTAATGAGGAATTCACTCCTGGATCTAACGCTCTCCCTGCCATATTTCTAAAAAAATGCTCCTCAACCCTCTCCCTGCCACTCTCCAAAATCCGCAGTTTCTCCCTATCTCTAGGTGGAAAACCTCTTTTATAGTCCCTACACACAGAAAAGGTCCGAAGAACGATATTAACAATTATCGTCCCATGCCAAACTGTCACACATACCCAAACTCTTCGAGAATACATATCTTGTACGAAATTTTAAGTTTTCGCTGCAAGTCTTTAATCACCCCTAGACAACACAGTTTCGTCAAATGCAGATCCACAACATCAAATCTTGTTGAATTTGTGTCCTTTACCATCTCAGCCTTAGAGAATGGCAAGGAAGTCGACGTTATTTCAGCCTGTTTCAGCAAAGCGTTTGATAAAACCTCATACAGATTAATACTCTCCAAATTGTCATCCCATTTCTTTAAAGTGGATATCTTCATACTTGGATAATCGCTATTACAGTGTTGATTTCAGATTTGCCTTTTCTAACCCTTTTTAAGCGTCCTCCGGCGTCCCCCACGGCAGGCACTTAGGTCCACTTCTTTTCGTTCTTACCATTAATGATAGCGAAATGTTGGTTAAACATTCCCACATCTCACTATATGCCGATGACATCAAGTTCTCCGAGACCATTTCCTCCAGTCATGACTCTTCCCTTATTCAGTCAGATTTTAAGACTTAGCTTGGAACTTTATATTTCCAAATGCCAATCAATCATTTTTTCACGTATCAAACCTCCTCCTCGCTTCTACCTTCCCATCAGGCTATCTGCTAGTAGCACATTTCAGAGCTCGATTTTCCAATGTAAGAAAATCTGGACAATACACCAAAGTCTGCTTTGACATTGGACAAAGGGAGCAAATGGGGGTAAAAGTCCGTGGTATGATGGGGAGGTACGGTGGTTGAGCAAAAAAAGGAAGCAATCAACGAAGCATATCGGAAGGCGCTACAACGGAAAACAGGAGTAGCGCATGAAGAGTCCCGCGTCAGAAGAAAGGAGAAGTTGAAAATACTGCGACTTATTATAAGAAAAGGAATTACGTAGCCTCCCAGCTCAAGGAAATCGAAGAGTCTCACAACTGACGTAAAATAAGGGCCTTCTACAAAAAAAGCCAAAAGCCTGGTGACAGGATACAGAAAGGACACGCAGGCTCTTCGAAATTACGAGCGTAATATTTATACATATTAAACCGAGTATAATATGATTGATCTGTTTGATAGATATACTCTTTGGTAATTTATTGCGTTCATAGGTCAACGTAATCACCCCTAATGAATAGTAGAACTTGGTTCGGTGTCGCGTCCAATTCGATACCAATATCGAACGTTCTTTATTTTTTTTCTATGTACTACACCTTCCTGCCTCATGAAATAAAATAAGTGAACACTTAAGCTAAGAAAGTTTTTTTTTTTTAATTCTGATGAAACCTTAATCCGTCGCCGACGTCAACCATTGGTCCTCATTTATAGCACTTTGCCGGGGATTTTAAAGGTTGACCTTCATTTATATCGTCTGCGATGGCGCCGACTCGTTGAGAATATTATGTAGATGGCCAAGACAATTCGACAATTCGACGATCAAATTTAGACCATATTCACGAAAAGCCAGTGCATCCCAAAAAGTCATAGTGCAGTGCGGGTTATGGGTTAGAGGCAGTATTGGCCCGTACTTCTTCGGAAAAATGTTATTTTTTACTTCAACGAAACCTTCCCCACAAGCTGTTGTCTCACCCCAGACCATGGCTTACTTCACACAGCTCAATCGAAGCTAAAAATGGGCTTTTTGGTATACATATGTATGTCTCTCAGCTTCTCAAAATGTTGACATCATATTACAAAAACGTTGAGTTTGAACAGAAATTATTTTGTTAAGCAAGGCACCAAACATTTTTCATCTCTACGTGAGGAAACTCAATGCTACTGAAGAACGAGTTTTCTATAATTTTGGGAGCACCTATATAACAAGAACCTTCATGTTTCTGGTCCTGAAAAAATGTGACGTGTGCAGACAAATAGAACAGCTGCGATATTCGAGATTTGTTCAAAAAAATCATTTGACGTCTTATTTTCCTATAAAGATTTTTATTTAGTCATAGGTATCTATTTCGTTCTTGTCAAAGTAATCCCCCTCATACGAGGGTGGTCCGATAAGTACTCACCGCCAGATTGCGCCAGTATCGCAAGAGCAGCTTACTATCGTGTAGTACATTCTAATAGACGGGTACTGTCGAAAATTCAGCCGGATCGGACTCGTAGTTTTGTTTTGAACGCGTGTGGAAACGTGAGTGTCCGCGAATTTTAGAAAAATGGAAAAAGAGCAATATCAAGGAGGTGACTCTTCTCCTTAGATGGCGACCATCAAATATTGGTTTAACGAGTTTCGACGTGGTCGCACGTCGGTTTTTGATGAGCCACGTCCAGGTGCTATCACGGAGGATGAAATTTTGGGCATGAGAAAGCTGTCAGCGCGATGGGTGCCGCTTTGCTCACTCCGGACAACAAGCGTAACCGTGAGACCACTTCAGAGCAGCGCTTGACGCTGTTTAAGCGTAATCCGAAGGAGTTTCTGCGGCGTTTCGTGACAGTCGACGAAACATGGATCCACTGGTATACACCAGTGACCAAGGAACAGTCGAAACAGTGGTGTTCATCCGGTGAACGTGCTCCGAAGAAGGCGAAGACTGTCCCATCGGCCGGAAAGGTGATGGCCACCGTTTTCTGGGATTCACAAGGTGTGATCCACATCGATTACCTGAAGAAGGGCAAAACGGTCACAGGGCTGTACTATGCCAAATTATTGGGCCGATTCGGCGCCGAATTGAAGAAAAAACGGTCCCACTTGGCGGAAAAAAAAGTGCTCTTCCACCATGATAACGCTCCGGCTCACACCTCCGCCCTCGCCACGGCCAAATTGGGCTACGAACTGCTGCCTCATCCACCGTATTCTCCAGATTTGGCAACGTGCGACTTCTTTTTGTTTTCAAACTTGAAAAAGTCACTCGCCGGACAGAAATTTCAGTCGAATGAGGAGGTCATCGCCGCCACGGAGGCCTACTTTGCAGACCTCGAGAAAACGTATTTTTCCGAAGGGTTAAAGAAGTTGGAGCATCGCTGGGTCAAGTATATCGAGCTAAAAGGAGACTATATTGAAAAATATATTTCTCCAAAATTTTTGTTTTTCTTTTGTAGGCTAAGTACTTATCGGATCACCCTCGTATACAATACACTTGCGCCAGCGCTTTTCCCAATCCTCCAAGCCCTTTGGATATCTACTTTTTGGTATACACCTGGTGCTCTTCCAGTGATGCGGGCTTTATCTCCTCAGTCGTGGCAAATCTCCGACCTTTCATGGATCTTTTCAGTTTTGTGACGAGAAAAATGTGGGAAGGAGCCAAGTCCGGGGAATACAATGGCTGAGGCATGGTCACGGTATTGTTTCCGCTTGAAAATTATGCACAAGCAACGATGAATGAGCTGTATTATCGGGATAAAACTGCTTTCAAATTTCTTGATATTGTTTCACGTAAACGGCGCATAACTTCGAGGTTATATTCCATATTGACCGTATAGGAACCTAATCAAACCTAGTCAAAGAAACTAGTCAGCACAACGATCACATTTGACCAAACTTGTTGTACTTTCTTCGGTCGATTATCTATTGGAATGATTGGGCTTTGGTTTCGAACTCATAACCATAACCCATGTTTCGTCACCAGCGATGACCCTTTTCAGGATATCTCAGTCGTAATTTACATCATTCAAAAGCTTATGAGACCAGTCTTTTGGTCAAAATCTAAAAATCATAAACACGTTTCATGCTCAAATTATCTTTAAAAAAATGCATGGCATGAATTGATCAACATGCCAAAATACTCGGCAGCTTCGCTGAGAGTAATTGTACTTAACAATTTCCTTCACGTTTTCACTTGCTGCGGCGTCCAGGGCTTTACAGCTTTATGTGAAGAGCTTGCACCACATATACACATTTTTTTTTTTGCTCAGAGTAGACCTGCTAAATGCCACAGTTAACATTTTAAGTATGTTGGAGCGCATAGATATACCTTTCATAAAAAAAAAAACCTAAAACTTAATAGAGGTTCCTTGATCCAATTTTTTCAATAGCATGAACTCGTCAAGCGGACCAAAACACATCTTACCTTTATATCTGTGAAAAAGAATTTAGATATTCCAAATAGCTAACAATGTAAACATACGTCGGAAGACATGTGTACCAACGTAATAAACAAAAAACTCGAAAATCAAAAATAATTAAGTCGCACAACTTAAGAAGTCACCTTATTTCCTGAACAAACTACCTAAGTCTTTTAACTGACAAGTCTGGCACCTTATGTATACAGACATAAGACCTAACATAAGGTCAAAAACGAAGGGATAAAAGTAGAAATGCTTTTTATTAAGGTTTAGGGCCTGTAAATATTTATCCATTTGAAAATCAAAACCTAACTTGAGAACGTAACCTTTTAATAAAAACGTCGATAAAAAAATTACCTTCAACAATCCACATCCAATAACTAATATTTTCAGTCGCCTATTCTATCACATGATTACCATCCCAACAATTGTCATTACCTGCTTTTATTACGGAGGACAGGTTGGTGATTAAGCTCCTCGGTTTAGTGGTTCAGGAAAACACAAACTGAAATAACTCTTTCTGATTTTTTTTCACTATTTTATTTTTCAAAACAGTAATTAGCTACTGTCGTTTTCTTACACACCAATTTAAATCCATCTAATTGACTCTTCACGACCTGAAAGCAGCACGACAGATAACGAAAAAAAAGTCGCCTCGCCTCATCAAAAATTATCAATTTCCAATAATTCCTTACATCAACAATTTAATTGCAATCATTTCTCGTCAAATTACGATTTGTCGTTTTCCTTTTTGTTCAGATTCCTACAAACACACGGTATCTCGATACTCGTATCTATGGAGAAGGTTGTGCAATGGGCGGCATGTGCTTTCTTAAAAAAGAAAATCAAACTCGCGTTGGTGGGGCGGGCGTACCCCTTTCAGTCGACTCATGAATAAATCACACAACACTCAGACAATCAGGTGGCACTTTTCCGACGTTTTACAAAAGAAAAAGAAAGCAAAAAAAAAAACGCTATGGAAAAATGACAACGCGTCCACTTTCCATGCTTCAAAGCATGATTTTCCATATCCGTCGATACACATATGTCAATCACTCAGATGTACATTTTTGTACATACCGCAACTATGTACGAGCGGGTATTGGACATTTGTGCACGCCGAGCAACCGGATTTGGGTCTTCCAGCAGCAGTCCCATTGGCCATGTGGCAACTTGTTAAGCGACATCTAAATCGTTAAATCACTAATTCGCTCCACAGCGTTGTCAATAATCAATTTAATGGCGACAAAATATCTTCACGTGTGCTGATTATCACTACTCGAATGTGGGGCTTACGAGTAATTCATTACCGCGTGGCAGCACACACGACAAATGCATCTTTGCTCAACCTACTAAGCTGACTTTGCCTCCTCCGCCAACCTGCCGGCGTTCTTTGTCGTCTTTGAGTCTTAATTATGGTCACATAAATAGCTAGAAGATGAATGATTAATAGACTGAAGCGTTCCCGGCCAACACCACCACGCAGCATGCGGAAGAGCTTATGGCCGTGCTCTCATTATAATTGGCAGGTTATGGAGGCACCAGTAATGGCGGATTTAATGGCCACTCGGTTGACGTTTGACAACTCTATCTGCGCTAATGATGGAAATCGATTGCTCTGAGGATACGCCATCGTAGCGTGATGGTGTTCGTGGTTGTGATGAAGTGATTTCTGGTCAATTTAATGAAAATCCTTTTATTTACCAATAGCGTTAGTGAAACAACTTAATTTGTATTTGATTTCGACTAATGGATGGGCGTGACAGATAAAACTTTTGACGGTTGAACTACTTTGACTATAGCCTGAGACGTACACGAACGAATGTCGTTAGGAGGTACGTAGGCAGCAGGCAGCTGTAGAGATTTGGGAGAGACGGACTGTAATTAGTCCTAAAACTTGTTTGTCATACTTTGAGAATGTAAAACTAATAATTGGGGCGCCTTGTAAGGGTTAATTTTGGAATTCATTTAAGAGTGATTGTAAAACGACGAATGATTGTACGCACGCAAGGTGATCTTTTTAAGACTTGGTTCATTTTTGGATACAATTCGGTTAAATATTTTACGTTCTAAGTAATTAACCAATCACCTGCGAAGAAGCTGTCTATACGTGGTTTAGAAGCTAGGATTGTCCAAAGTTCCTCATAGAAAGTCATAGAATTTAAACTCTTGAGACTTTGAAAACGGATTTTTGTCATATCATGTTATGGCCGGTTTATTGCCCGATATATGTTGAAAAGTCAACGAAAATTACCTATTCAGAATAGATTCCTGCCAGAACTCACATGGAAGATGTATTCCCTTCATAATGGCGCGATCCCACCTATGTATATATTGGGATAATCGTTTGATCGAAATCTGATCTATAAATGCATCTAATTTACGAATTGGATGGTCGTGTCTAATATTCAGAAGGCCTTCTCCTCGGTTCGAATTTATTGCGTCTAATTCGTCACAGCGAGTCTTTAATAGAAAATTTCTTGTTGTTCCTAATTGAGTTTCAGTTCATTTCTATGTTCAACAAGTATCGGGAATTTTATAGTTAAGGCGGTTATGTTAATCAAAATCGCCCATTTTGTTCGTTATTTTGTTGATAGCTATTAAGGTCGGCTATTTGGTCTACTGTACGAAGACTTACTTAATAGAATAAAAAATATGCATAAAGACCTGCTTTGGGAATGGAAAATCATAGTTTTAGAAACTTTCAGTGCTGCTTTTAGTGATCCTACTGCAAGTTAAACAAGTGATTAGGAGTAATATAAGCCAAGAAGGTCATGAAGAAGTTAAGAATATAGAAAATGTGAACGAAGTGATTATGAATAATCGGCGAATTAAAATTAAGTAAATCAATGAGGATGTAAAAAGATAGCAAAAGTAACTACTGAATAGTAGGAAAACCCTTCAACCCTTCCACCCTGGTGGAATGAGGATTTATCTAAAATCAGAAATATGACCTAACTCACGCTCATTGCCCTGGGTGCATTGACTCTGGTGGCTCATCGCCATCGACACATAAATGAAGAATCTCGGAAACAAATGAATGCAGTCATCACCACAGGAAAAGTCTCTTGGTAAGGCTTCGCAGGCTTCTCACGGCATCATCTCCTTCATGCTACAAAAACATCTGACATATGTCATTCCCCTCCTCATGGCCATCTTTCGAAGTTGCTTGCTCCTGAGCTACGTTTCTGTCTTCATTCCCAAAGTTGGAAAAAGAGGCCACGAATCAGCCAAGGATTTCCGCCCCATCAGTCTATTATTCCTTCTCCTAAAACGCCAACCTTAATAAACAAATCCTCTTTCAAACTCTCAACATGCACGAGGCCATGAAAACTGTTGGGAGATCCATCCACTTTAAACAATACACCCTAGCGAAGCTATCGAAGGCGCTTTCAATAACGATTTCGCCAAATCTGTTGAAAGAAACTAATGGCCATTGGAGTAGACGGTTTCATCCATAAATGGATAGTCTCCATGCTTGAAACCAGACTCATAGAACCGCAATCAGGTGAAGGTCTCTTTACAAACTCCGTCAATAGAGGAACTCTCCAACGTGGAGTTATTTCAACTCTGTTATGGGTGTTATTCACCAACGGTATTCTAGTTCGGCTTGACAGCAAGGAAATACCATAAAAGAGGTAGCTTATGCGGGCGACGTGATAATTTTAGTATCATGTGATAAGTGAAATCACAGAGCGAGCTTTGGCCAAAGTTTACGCTTGGGCTACAGGCTGTGGAGTAAGCGCATAAACCCAAAGAAAACTGAGCTGCAACTATTTACCACTAATACCAAAATACAGCCATTTAAACTTCCACGGCAAAACCACTCGACCCTATCTCTTTCCTCCAGCACTAAGTATATAGGTGTTATCCCAGATCAAAAGCTTAACTGTAAGTCCAATATAAAAAAACCTGGTAAAGAAAGTTAGTGTAACTTTGTACGCCTACAGTAAAACTTTCGGTAAAAGGTAGCGACTCGGACTTAATCTGACTCTGTGGATATAAATAGCCGTCCTATCGTCAGCTATGGCTCATTAGTTTGGTGCCCAGCCTTAAGTAAAGCTTATAGCATCGACAAAGTTAATAAGATCCAAAGATCAGCAGAAATCGGAACCACGGGAGCTATGAGAACATGCCCCTCCGAAGCACTCTATTGCTTCTCTTCCCCTTGGACCAACATATCAAATTGGCATGTGACGGCATCAGACTTAAGGATACGGGCTTTTGGTCACCCAGACCTTATGGCCACGGCAGAGCCTTGTCACTTAAGGCAACGAATTTGACCTCGCTTCCTACGGACTAAATCAGACCTTTCCTTGATGTTAATAATGTGGGCCACCTTGACTTTCCTTCCAGAGAAGAATGGAAAGCGCGCAACCCAGAAACGAACTTCCAACTTCTGATTTTCACTGATGGCTCTAAACTGGAGCACGGTGTAGGATCAGGAGTGTTCTCGACATAACTGAAAATCGACAATTAATTTCGTCTACCTGATCACTCGATCATCTTGCAAGCAGAAGTGCTAGAGATCCGGGAAGCGTGCAAAATACTCAATGCAGCCCGTCCCAATTACGCGTCAAACGCTATTTGTAGCGACAGCCAAATCGCTAACAAAACTCTTTCATCTGCCTTCTCTACCTTCTCTAATCTGTTTGATCAATGTAAACATTAAATTAAACGAGCTATTGGCTGGACTGATATCACGCTCCTTTGGACAGCATAGAGAGGAATGAGAGGGCCGATGAGTTAGCTAAGCTCGGGGATACCGAAAACTCCCCTATCGAAACTGTTGGCCTGTCGCTCAACTTTCTCGAAGGGAACATCCTGCGACGACTCTTCAACATAGCTAATCATCGGTGGGCCAAAACAACTAGATACAGGATATAAAAAAAAACCTGGCCATCCTATTCAATAAACAAAACAAACGACCTCCTCAATAGACACCGCTCCAATATACATAAATAGAATCGTGGCAGTGTGGCCTATAGAAACTCACGTTATAGGCCACAACACCTATGCAGAAGAAACCCTGTCGCAGTTTATGTGATTTTGGCAAATACTTCCTCGATGACCACGCTTTTTGTACCCTGACACGCAAGGTCGGCTGGCTACCTCAACCTACATAAGGGTATAATGTCTACTATTACTATTTCGAAGAGATAATAATCATATAAACGAATTGATCAAATTCATTTCAAAAACCCAACATTTTAGAACGGAGCTTGTATTTCTTATTATGCCGTAAAAACTATAATATCTAGAGCCTCTATAAAGTGTTCGATGAGTGGTATATTAAAGAACTCAATAAACCATGTATCGAACCAAAAAGTATTTGAAAATGCCGACTTTAAAGCTAAAGCAAGGTATTCTTTTATCTTCAATTTTAAAAAATCTGCCTCTGAAACATGTCGAAACATACGGTCGGTTCTCGATTTATGAAAGACCATGTCGCGAATGCTTTCAATGTTATGAAAGTGGTGACATAAAAGACAAGAAGCTTTCCAGACCGATTAAAAATTTTGAAGGCGCCGCAACTAGAAGCCGCATCATAATCACCTCTCGTTGTCTAAAAGTTTTAGGAATGGCCTAAAAGCAAGGAAGTTAAGTGACATATTAGGTGAAACCTAGCGACGTCAAACGGTGATTTTTCGCAAGTGAACTTTCAACTGCTGAAGTGGTAAGAAAGGACTGATTTTATGTAATATACAATATTATTGTGACATTACGATATTCCAAGGCGAAATCCAAAAATCGTGGGAGTGCCACGTTCCTGCATTCATATCGACAGCCAAGCCAAACATCAATGAATTGAAGCTCATACTGAATTTTCGGTGGGACCGGATAGGCATGGTATATTATGGTATATATGAGCATTAAATTACAGTATCTTTACAGTCACTTCGATAGATTTCCCAATAATAGGGGAAACTACAGTAAGGAGAGCTCTTCCACCAGGCCCTAAAAGTGATGGAGAAGAAGTATCAGGGTAAATGGGGCCGTCACATGATGGGAGATTACTTATTCTCTTTACACCTGAGCCTTTTCTCCAGCATCAGTTCTACACCAATGTTATCTTGGTTTGGACGTAACCCGTCTGAGATATGGTATCTAAGCATGGGGACATTCAGAAGGTAATATATACATATAAGTAGTGCAATATGGAAACCAGTACCAGCAACGACAGATTGTAAATGGTATAAAGATGCTGAGCGTATCTCATCTCCATAAACTTGAGGTCATCTCTAGCTTTTCGAACGACAGTAGCTACAAAACACCAACTCAACAAATTTAGTTGCGAGATCAATACGCGACAAAGCAACTAGGGTGTGATGACAAGATTTTGGAACGAGTATGGCCGAAAAAGATATACAGTTGAATTTCCTACGATTTTCAACGAGCTTCTTACTAGTTTCAGCAGCATGTCAATTGCTAAAAAATTCAAAGAACTATATTGTAACTCTCCATGATTGTATATTTTGTAAATAGTATTCATGATCGTCTTTTCATTGTCCCTTTTTGTTTTTTCACACATATTTTTTTCTATTTGAATTGTACATCCATGTAAACTTGTAATGTTTGCTTTTTGTAATCAGTATTCTGCGGACAAGCCCCCAAGGCTTTGCAGATGATTAGATATTGTAAAATATGTTTAGTATTAATAAATATGAATAAAATATGAAAAAAAAAGAGATGGTCCAAAAAAAAAACTACAATTACAAATAAAATTTGTATAAAAGACATTTTTTGAATTGTAACATTGTTTTTGCTGATTTTTCTTTCTTTTGGCTTCTACATAAATTACTAAAACACTAAAAGAAAAAACAATATTTTTCAATAAAATAATTTTATAGAATATACATACCTGTTTCTTACTGCTTCTTTATAATGAAATATGAAAATGGAAATTTAGAGACAACCAGAACCAATATTCTAAAATGTTTCATAAATTTTTGGCACAAATTTACTCAAAATTGTTTTTATATCAAGGGAAACAAAACCCCTGTTGGTGATTTTGTAAGCACGACAACGCTCGTGCACATGTTACTCAAAATTTTAAAGCTTATCTGGAAACACTAGAAGCGGACGCCCCATCCCACTCGCCTTATTCCACAGACTTCGCTCCGATCGATGACACATAGCCTGGCTGAGCGGCCGAAGAACGCCAAATTGGGTCGATTATTGGACTGCCTCAAAAGACGTGCAGTTTTTTCAATTTATTGTATTTTAATAGAATTGGTATTCTGCCAAAAAGATGGACAACACTTGTAGCAAGCAACGTATAATCTTTTTAGGATTAATGTAACCATTAAATTTTGGTTTTTGTTTTTTATAAGACAAACAAAACACTGTGTGTTAATGCACAATTTCAATAATCCTGGTACAGATATATGATATAGAATAATATATCTTTCAACTGAAAAATGTTTATATTAAGCGTTAATTTTATACTTTTATTTTAATAAAATTCGAAGAAAAAAAAATAAATAAAAAAGAACCCTAAACATATAACTTTGCAAATCAATAAATAAATAAATAAATGTAGGCCAAGTTTAATGCAAGTTAACACGATCGGCTGTCCCACCTGCCGACGAAATTAGATCCACGCAGTCAACACGACCAATTGTCCCACTTGCCGACGAAATTGGATCCGCGCACTGCATGATTTCGTATGGGAACTTAGAAATGCATGCAGTGCAATTCACGGTCACACATCCGCTGGACTTTGGTCGTAGGCAACCTTGGGTCTGCGTGGGAACTGCAACTCGGCAGTTTAATATTAAGTTATGATTTCGTTTGTTAGGATAGATTAAGTTAGTTCATTTTGGGAGGCCACTGGGACCGGACATCAAGAATAAAAATTAAATTTTATAACGTAAATTCCGTGTTCTACTAAAAGAGCCAGTTGTAGGCTCTATAAAATAATTTTTTTTATATCGAAAGGACTGAGAGTCCTTAACTTGCATAACAAAAAACGGATTCAAACAAAGTGTCGGTCCTACATAATAAATAAAAAATAAAAATAAAAAAATATTTATCTGAAATTTTGAAAAAAAAGGTTTTTCCAATGTGTTCACCTGATACCTTTTCTCGAAAACTTAGACTGAATATACTGAGAAGACAAACGATGGTACTCGTAGCAACGTTTTTGGACAATTTTACGATTCCGATTTGACTTTTCTCGTGGCTACTCCTAAATCGTTTTATTGTTTACCTGGCCTTGATCCACCATGCATATTATTATATTTGATTTGCCATAAGGCATGAAGCACTTTTTAGTTGTTCAGTTTATTGGGCGAAACTTTGGCAGCCTATATCGACTCGTATTAAAGATATTCGATTTCAAGTAATCGTTGAATTTGACAGCTACTATAGGCGTGAATTTTGATATAAGAGGCATGCCGAATGTATGATACACATAAAATCACTGTTGCAAGGAAATGTGATTCTTTAGAAAACATGGAACTGCTTTTAAAGACCAGGACGTTAAGATGACATTTTACTATCACTGTATTGCTAAGAACGGCACTAAATCGGTGCCAAACTCGTTAAGAAAAAAACATTGTTTGGAAGATTATTCTTTAGGAAAGAGCACAAGTTTGACTGTTGAGTACCCTATTCTTCACTCTATTCTTCAGACCCATTCAATTTTGATATACGCTAAGTATCTGTTAAAAGCAATCATATCCTCTTAAAATGACTGCCCTAAGTATTCTAGGGCTTTACAAGTTTATCAAAAATGTTCTCGACCAGCAGAAAGAAAAAATGTCTTCGGATTCGTCTGAGGGATTCAATACTGTGACTCTGTTGCATTTGTCTGACTAGATTTCACCAGTCGTGTGAATACTGTTGTTTTTCAGTTGGTCAATCTTACAGACAAGCGACCAAACATAGCCCCAAAGAAAAAAGTTTTTTTATGGCGTCAAATCACACAATCAATAGTGTTGGCCATTTCATTATGGCTCCGCTAGATATAACGCGTTCGTGGACCTTTTCTTGTTACAACTTCAATGGAGCGTTGCACCATCTTGTACGAACCACATGCTGTCCAGGACCATATCGTCCAATTGTGTCAGTTATCCGGACCGACACCGGCTGCTACTGACAGTCACGGTCTGGCTTTTCTCGTTTTGGAAATTGATGGCCCTATGATGCACCAAATCCACACGAATCATTAAGTTTCTTTGGATGAAATGGAAACTCTTAATGTAGCTGTTAATTACTCTCTTCCTAAATGTGGCAACGGAACCGTTCATCCAAAAACTATGAATGACTTTTCCGTCAAAATTTTCAAAGTTTCAGTTCTGGGACAAATTTGGTATCACCGAATAAGGTGATTCGATTGCATGCTAAATTTTATCTCCAAAATTAGCAAATTGATGTAATTTAATTTGAACACCCCTATTTATTGAGCTTAATTCAAGCTAACATTAGTCTTACTTAATCTAACTTAATCTTTCTTAGAAACTAAGAAGAGCAGGGGAGCGAACCGGAATTAAGCAAGAAGCCTTGAGGTTGAAATCGAAGTAAGGATTCGAATTAACTATTCGCAGCATACGAGAAATGGGTTCATTGGAACCGTCGTCGGTGTGGGGGGTGGGTAGCTATATAAGACGAGGATTTCGTACATTGCGAGGGTTAGTTTTGATAGAGATAGCGTTGTAGAGGGTTGCGCAGATAATGGTGCCTGAAAGGAGACGATGGATGAACAGAATCTCAGATACAGTTCTTCTTTCCTCCAACGTGATCATGTTGATTAGTTTGAGACGGTCTTGATGGGGTGGTAAGAGCCAAAGATTGTTCCAAGGGAGACCTCGAAGTGCAAAACGTAGAAACCGGCATTGAATGCCTTCGATTCTAGAAATGTGGGCTTGTTGGTAAGGGGACCACACTTGAGCGGCATATTCAAGAAGGGGCTGAACATAGGTTATGTAGAGAGATCGGGTAACGTAAGGGTTAGAGAATTCTTTAGACCATCGCTTCATGAGACCGAGTGCTGAATTAGCTTTAAGGATTATCTCGTCGATCTGTGCGCGAAGATTTTAATTCCTGGTCACATAATATGCCAAAATCGCAGATAGCCTGAGCGGTGGAGAAAGGACCAAGAGACGAGGGGGAGGTTTGATTCGCTTATGTGAAAAAGTGATTGATTGGAATTTGGAAATTTTAAGCTCCAAGCAATTTTTGGATCACCAGGTGGAAAAACTATTAAGGCCTGATTGAATAAGGGAAGAGTCATGACTGGAGGAAATGGTCTTGAAGAACTTGGTGCCATCGGCATATAGTGAAATGTGGGAATATTTAATCACCATTTCGATGCTGTTAATGGTGAGAACGAAAAGAAGTGGCCCTAAGTCTCTGCCTTGGATGACGCCGGAGGAAAGGGTTAAAAAAGGCAGATCTGAAACGAACACTGTAATGGCGATTTTCCAGGTAAGAAGACATCCACTTCAAAGAAATGGGTTCGAAGCTAAGGGAGGACAACTTGAAGAGTATCAATCTGTGGGAGATTTTATTTCCCAGCTTTGCTAAAATCGGTTGAAATAACTTCGACTTCCTTGCCATTCTCTAAGGCCGAGAGGGTAAAGGACACAAATTCAACAAGGTTAGAGTTTGTAGATTTGCATTTAACGAAACCGTGTTATCTAGGGGAGATTAAAACCTTGTAACGAAAACTTACAATTTCGTACAAGATATTCTCGAAGGATTTGGGTATGTGTGACAGGTTGGCAATGGGACGATAATTGTTCATACCGTTCTTCGGACCTTTCTTAAAGAGGTTTTTCTAAAAGAGGTTTTCCATAACTGGTGGAATTCCCCAAAAGATAGGGATAAAATGGGGATTTTTTAGAGAAGGAGAGAGAGGGTTGAGGAGCATTTTTTTAGAAATATAGCAGGGAGACCGTCAGATCCAGGAGTGAATTTCTCATTATGTTGATTTCATTTGTTTTCGATGACACAATGATCGACTGTACGTGAAAGAAAAGGTCCAAGGGAGAAATTCGACAGATAGTCGAAGTAAGTGGAGTCCGGAACAAAGAAGTCGATGGCGAAAAATTGTTTAAAAAAGGTGGCAACAAAATTGGCGATAATGTTGGGGTAATTTGAGGTTTGATCATTGAAGGAGAGTGAAAAAGGCAAATTTTTGTGACTTCAGCTGGCCTTTTAGCAACAGCAATAATATTCTCGCATATATCCGAGTTTTGGCGTCCTACAGGCACAGGTCGATCAGCAACAGAACCGCTCCTGCGAATGCTCTGACCAATCGAGTTCATTTCGGCCGTAAATATTTCGTAGCTAACGAAAATCTTGGCTAGCAGAACTCGAATCATATAATATTTTTTTTTATAATTTCGATACGTTGTTGAATGTTGTAGACCTTCAACATCATCAGTGAAAGATAACGTTGCCATTTCAAACATCAGAATCGGGACATAGATTGAAAAACTCATTATTTCAAATATACTCATTGATCCTTTTTGGCTTGGTTAACCTATGCCGAAGGAGTTAGTTCGATTAAATCAAGGCTTATAGACGGTTAATTCCTATTTACACCTTAGAGATGGATATGACATCAGGATGACATCAAAAAAACAATTTCATACCTTTTCCCATATTTGGCTATCTCTATAGGTCTGGATCAAAATTGGCCGAAGATTCTACTAAAGCCGGCATCTTACATGGATCGACCAGTAGCATTTCTGTCAAGAGAAATCACAGCATTCCCAAACTAAGAAATCTTACTAGGCATCATCCAAGTCATTTTCGAAAAGACAAGGACAGCTCAAGGTACTTGGAGATATTGACACTCGTCCTTCACATAATATATACAAAGGAAAGTGAATTGATTTTTATTGGTACATTATCTCTACCTCTTCTGGAGAATGGACCAAATCTTAAATGTTAAATTTTTTTCATTAGATAAAGGCGGTAATTGACAAATTCCTTCGCAAAGTAGGAATAATGGGAATGCTTAAACAAATCAAGATTAACAACCGTCTATTGGCGATGCGAGAAATGTTGAAGCCTTGTGCCACCTTTTCATACTGGGCTATAGGGAACAAGGGTCAACATCGTTGAAAAACAATTTCTTAAAAGGTTTTCATTATAGACATGAAGGAATGGAGTCATATCAACGACGAGCTAGAGATACAAGCTTTTGCCTTGCATGCTAACATTCGAGACATGCATGACAAATTTAGCCAATCAGCTAAAATTACCACTATAAACCACTACCATCGCAAGGTGCCTATTTCCAAGAAATAGCCTTTATATCTATACCACAATTAATTTACCGCACTTATTTAGTGGTTTTCCTTCTACCAGTTTTACGTGTTTGTCAGGCAACTTGGCAGTGTGAATTTATTATTATTGTGATATGTTCAGATCATTAGTCCTTGGAAAATAACATGATTAATGATGTCCCTGAAAACAAATATTTTGTTTTCCATACGACTGTTTGGATTGTAGCTAGCGTGTTAGCAATTGATGTGATGTCGGCAAATTCTGGAATTTATTTTTGGTTTTTTGTTTGCAAGACCCAATTTTGCAGAGATGGATAACCAACCTTTGACGTGAAAAAGCTGCAATTACAAGAGTGCCTTTACTGATACTGTGTCTCCTTTTTCATCGGGTACAATAGGAGTTTTGATAACAAGTCATTAGTAGCGATGCGTCTGGACCCTTTGTTGGTCGATAAATTTCGACATTGTAGCCAAGCAATAAGCATAACATACAAAGCTCCGCTGCATAGGAATAGGAGAGACGGTCGTCAGATATATGAACTCAGGAAAAGGAACGAGTAAAAAGAAGTGCACGCCACCTCGTGGTAAAGCAAAGTCGATGTTAGGTGCTTGCTATTATTTAATGGGAAGATAAACCATTTTCGCCTATGAGGAAGAATGAACCACTAACCATGAATGAAGAGACCAAAACTTCCATACCCAGCATCAACAAAGTTAAGGGAAAATATAGTTTCACAAAGCTATTGGCGCATACGAACTGCCTACTGAACTATGCAAAGACACTGAAAATGACTTAGCAAGTGGCATTAACCTATCTGTCTCTAAAGTATAGTCAGAAGAAAGTTTGACAAGGGCCTGAGTATCGTCAGCCGAATTCATAAAAAAAGTTAGATCTTCTCTGCATTACTCTGCGAATGCTTGAATCATTTGACCAGGGAATAGCTTTATAGGGCCTTGGTAGTGTAGTTTTAAGCTTGTGGAGTTCATCATCGCCCAAATATCGCCCTTAAGTGGAAAAAACCCCTTGAATCCCAGATCAACTACAAAATCGTTAACGACAGCCTTTATGAGGTATTCAGTGCCATGTCTAGCGTTAATATCTCTGCCAAATTCGTCAAATTGTACAGGATGGCCATGAAGATTGTTCGCTGCTCCATCGGGCTCGATGGTGCCTAATGGAGGCATGCGGTGTCAAAGGAGGACATCGTTTTTGAACAGGTCGTTCAAAATTCTTTGTCTAGCACAAGACGCACGCACAGGTCAATGAGGCATTTGCGGGCAATAAGGCGGAAGCACTTATTATAAACTAGGTTTATCAGTAAACTAAATGCGATATTAGTTTCGAGGTAGTCAATTCCGAAGTTCTAAGCTGCTACGATATTAGTCACATATTACACAAAGTGTCACTCATGCTAATCGCGGTTTATAAGGTGTTAATCATCCCGGTCCTGTTATATTTTGCAGTGGCTTGTATCAACAGCAGAAGTGAAGAATATTCGATAAAAAAGGTCTGCTTGCGACTTCGAAACCAATTTGTGATAATGGGCAATGGAGCAGGAAATCCGACCATAAAATATAAAGGCTGTTCAAGAGACTTCGAATCCAACATGGCTAGGATACCATAACAATGCAGCTGAGGGCGACCACATCTAAGATATTTTACTATCCGGAGGGGTAACTTTAAGTCAGCGATGCTAGGCACTAGCTGGAGGACATGCTAGTCGAAGGTCCCAAGGGTATTGGTATCTAAATTGTGATATTTTATTTTAGCCGAAGTTTTACATTTTTATTAACCTCATATAACTTTCGAACCACTTCTTTTTACCGAAATTCAAGAATCTAATAACAAATTAACTGCAACACGCCTCATACCGAGTTTTACTGGATGAGCCATTTCTTGCCAATATCATCAGTTACTTCTCTGATGGTGAGTCGCTGATCGCTCATAACCAGTAGTTGAGCTTGAGCGGCAAGGACACTCATCATCTACACCTCCGTCTTGGAAACTCCAGTACAACTCATCGAAAACTCAATATTTCTCATTTCTAAATCGTTTGTTCACTTTATTGTTAGTGTGAGATTAAATATGAATTCTCTTATCCATTTTGTAAACTTTTGAAAAAGAAAATGGCTTATCTAGCAATATGCCTCTCAGGTATTCTTATCTACACAGCTAAGAATGACTCGCGCGAATCGTCAAACACAACCCCCGACATCACAATATTCCTGTTACTTTTTGAACGAGTCTAGTATTAGACATCTAATTAAGGGTGTCATTTTAAGTTAATACGAAAGTACACAATTGTTATGAAAAGTCGTGATGTATTTCTTTTAGTGTTATTTTAGAGATTGGGCTCCTAAACTGGCAAGACTGTTACTAAAGATCGTCAATTTGACAGTTGAAGGTTGATGTGTGGTAAGAAAACTTTGCCATTTTACGATAAATAAATTACAAAATGCATGCAAATATTGTTTTTAGTAGGCTTGTGGTTTTACGTTGACAATACTTGGGCCAGGTTTTTCTCGCGTAGTTGCATGTTTCAAGGTCACGCCGCCTCTCATTTGCCTGTTGTAGTACATTTTTTGAGATTTTATATTGTTGGACTTCCATTGGTGGGTGGATTTCTTCTTTAACAGTCGAGAGCTCCAGTGTGGTGCCTATTTTGGCTAGTTCGTTTGCTTCACAATTACAACATTACAGCGCATCTGCTCGACATCTCATTTAGAGACGTGCGGCAGTGCCTGACCAATTTTGATCTTATTATTGGTGATTCGAGTGCTTTTATGGCCGCTTGGCTATTGTGTTGTTCATCGATCTCACAGACAGCCAATCGGTTGCCGCACCGATTACCATTAAATTCTAGTTTGTTTTATGCATTGGTGATTGCTAGTGGTTTTATGTTGTTGGGAGCTCCTTCAATATCGAGGAAGGCAATCTTTCTTTATTGGCAAGTGATTTTTCAACGGTTCCAACGTGTGTAGAGCTGTGTCTACTGATTTCCTCCTACAATAAGCATGTTGCGATTTCGAAAACATACTTTTTTGTAGGTTTTCGCGAATGTAGGAAGATAGTAGGAAGAGAGACTGATGAGTCTGTAGTCTTTTGCAGTTGTGTGGGAGACTTTTTCTGCTTTTGATATAAATGCAACATTTGCTTCCCTCCAGGATAGTGGTATATAGCCCCAATCTATACTGGATGAGAATAATACCAAGGCCATGGTTCGAGAATGCCGTAAGCACGTTGCTTATCGATCGGGCAGATTCCATCCGGACTTATAGATTTTTATGGAAGGAAGCTATTTACTGCCCTTGAAGTTTCCTTTTGCTTACTACTTCCTTTAAAATGAACGGAGGACTCGTTCGTATGAGTTGTTCAAAATTATAGTAACTAGTCTCTGCATTGTCAGGAAAGTGTGGCAGGTCTAGTGACTCTTCGTTAGTCACCGTTGCGTTGCCAACTGCTTTGTTAATAAGGGCAAGTATAGTGTAAGACTCTTCCTCACTCTACTGGCCTCATTATTCTCTTCTCTTTCTGAGCAAAAATTGCTCCAGGATGTCCATTGCGCCTTTCTTATCTCACTTTTATATAGTCTAAGGCTATTCTGTTCTGTTTTGTTTTTCTTTTTTCTTTCGTTTTCCTTTCTAATGATACCAAGATCCACAGACCACGATAGAGATTTGGATCTCTTTGTTGGTCATCTAACTGGCAAGACTTTCGAATGAATTTGTTCTTAGCTCCTGTAACTTTAGTCGCCAGACGTTCAATGTCTGCATGCGACTTGGGGTTACTTAATTGGGAGGGGTCAAGGGCGCCTTTAAGGCTTGCCTCATATCTATCACAATTGATACGTTTAAGATTCGTCAAGGATTTTTTAGTTGGGATCTCAAAGTTTAGATGGAAGCGAATGTAACGGTGATAAGAGAAAGAGTTCTTTTTCAATACCGATCAGTTTACAACCGAGATATTGGAAGAAAGTTATATCTAAAACTTCCTATTTCATTTTACGAAGGTTGGCCTATTGCCCCTATTACAAATAAAGAAACTTGTTTTCATAAATGTAAGTAAGTAAAAATAAGTAATATAAGTTGATGTCACTACCGCCCCAAATAATGTAATGCGCATTCGCGCTGCATCCTATCAGGACCGGTGTTTTTGTCCGTTCTGCCTCACTGACTATCCTTCTAATTGTTGTGGATGGTAAGGGCCCGATATTGTCATAAGCCAGGTATGCTGCGGAAATCCATAAGCCTTCTTCACAAGAAACCTCTACTCTGACAATAGTGAGTTCACAGGTGTTGTAATTACTAAAAAGAAATATAAATATGGGATTTAGCAAAAATGCTGGTTCTAAGGGTACCTTCGCAGTTAGCGTGTAGCAGTTTGTATTGCTTTGTCCTTAATCCGGCAACGCGATTATTGTTAATCCATGGCTCCTGGATAAGGACTATGTCGTCTCCACTTTCTGTAAGGTGGAGAATACGGTTGGCAGATGCAACCTTACTGTTATTGGGTTACACGTAGCATTGGAGCTATCGCTTAACCTAGATGCCTCTGTCACAGCAGCAGCCAGATCCTCTGAATCAGAGAATAGAGTATCGTATTCCCGCCAAGTTCTAAAGGAGATGGTGAGAATCATGGCCATTGCTTACCTGTCGTCCTGTTCATATACCTTCAACCTGATGGTTTAAAGGCCATATCGAACTCTTTCGTTTTTAATGGAGGAAAGGGTAACTGTCCTCTCCGAGTCCTTTTCAACTTCACCCTTAATGACCTTCCAGTAGGTAGTCGGAAGATCGGAATTTTGCCTCTGCAACAGAAGCAAAATATCTTGTCACTGGGTTCGTCCACCGGTATACGGGCGCGGACGCTTGGCCTGAGCGGGATCGCTCACAACTTCCGGCTTGGCACTTTTCCACAAATTGTCCGCCGCGGCGACAGTGGCCCTTAAAAAGGATGCAGCGCTGTCGTCGTCGCAGGCAATAGGTTTGAAATGACAACCAGCCCCTATCGGTGAAACCAGAAAGTTTCTTTTCCGGGCTATTTTTGCACATGGAAAGAAGGCTGAGGTTAATCTTACCTTCAAGGATTTTCCAATGCTCATGAGTGATGTGGCCCCCCTCATGGCTCCGATCTATGATCATTACAGCTAGATGATCCTTCAACACCTTATTGAGAGTGGGCGCAGTAGCTCCTATGCCTCTTCGAGGTGGTCTGGATTTCATCATGAGATCGAAGCCCTTTCATTGTCCACCCACTTCTTTTGGCTGTGGAAGCGGATGCGAACGGTCCCTTTCTAGGTCGACTCTTCTGCTCCTCTATGGTTTCTAAAGTCCATTGGTATGAGGCTGCGTCCTTCTCGTCCCAATCGTCATTGCCCTTTTTTCTAGTCGGCTAAAGAGTTGAAAAGCAGCACGTCACTTCCTTGTCCGCCGTGCTGGCTCTTATGTGCCTCCTTGGGGCCGATGTCGTTGCCTGGGAAGCGTTTTTATTTTCAGTCTTCTGAGTATTTTGGGGGATAACCCCCAAGGGTTTTTGTTTATTTTTGTTGATCTCTATTTTAATACAACGAGTAAGCTGGTGTAGAAAAGGTCCACTACAGCATTGCCGGTTCTGCTGTGGCAAGGCATGTATACTATGGGCCTATGGCCAAAGCACTTAAAGGAGCTTGTTAGGGCTGGTTTAACCCCCAGCCTTCCATTTATCGGCACGGTTCTTTCGCTCCCACCACCAGGGAGTTATATGTATATCTGTTGTTACCTCTTTCTGAATGGTCCACTGCGTCTGATTGATGCATGCGAGTAAGACCTAACCAGGGATTAGTCATTTCCAGCCGGCGCCCACGCGGAAGACAAGAAGAAGAGCATTTTCGCCCACCTACGTATCCCCAAAGGCCACAAGTAGTGCGAAAAGAAGAAATTGCCGTCATTATGGAATGGAGAAGCCGAATGAGCCGATTCACCATCGTTCACAGCAGTTGGAGCTGCGCCCATCTACTTCGTGGAAGAGTTTACGGAAATGTGTTGGCTTAAAAGCTTATAAGATCCAACTTGTGTAAGAGTTGAAACCGCGTGACCGTATGTTCAGTGAATTGGCCGAAAACATGATTCAGCTTGATAATCTTTTTCTACCCAACATTTTGCTCTGCTATGACGCCCATTTTTGATTAAATGGATATTTAAACAAGCAAAATTGCCGAATTTGGAGTAGAGAAAACCCAGAAGCATCTGCGAAGACACTCTTACAGCCATTAAAACTCACTGTTTAGTGTGCTTTATAGGATGGTGGAATCATTGCGGGAAACATTTGCTGAACGCATAATTTCGCGTAATGGAGCTGTGAACTGGCCTCTACGATCCTGTGACGCACACCTTTAGATTACTTTCTTTGAGGGTATTTGAAGTCATAAGCCTATGCCGATAAATCTAAGGCATTGAACGATTTGGGAGTCAACATTCGCAGTATTATTGCTGCTATACGGCCCCAGTGCTCGAAAAGTTTTCAAAATTTGACTTCAGGGTTATATTCAAGCACTAATGGCACAGACCTATCTATTAAGGAAAGTTAATATCATAGACATTGACTTTAGATTCAAGAATGTTATTTCACATTAAATTTGTATAGATCTAAAAAAATACCCCTTACCAATATTCGCCTAGTTTTTAAGAACAAGTAGTTAGAATTTCGATACAACTTCTCTCACAATTTCTTTTGCATGTCGCGAATAAGAACTCTGGTACTTTCGTTTAGTGCATGAATCGTAATTGAAACTTTGGTACAGATTTTTAAAATAGCCTCCTAGAAAGGAGTCGAATGATGTTAAGTCCCACAGTATCTGGTGTCATTTGATGGGCTCCATCAGACGATCAATCCTTTTACATTGCCACTAATCCCTCTATTGCCAAAGAATGTCGTTTTTTATATCGCCTAGCTGATTCAAACTTTAGCCAAGTTAGTGGCATCACAAATTACATGGTTAGGCAGCTAGACCTGATCTTCATAACAGGCCCCCTCAGTTCCTCTGTTTTACTTTGTCCCCTTTCCTTATCCACCATCAAAAACTACAATTCTACGCTTCTTCTTTCATTATTTCAAGACCCTCCACCAGTGAATACTTTCCCTTCGCTTAAGTACTACGACTTCCAAAAAAAAGCAAATTTCAACCTAATCAATGAATATCTCAATAACGCCCCCTTTAATTTTGGCAGCCTTACAATAAACGACGCCATATCTATTTTCTACGGAGAGATATTCGATTCTATTTCCCTTTTCCCGATCCAAATATTTACCTACCTCCCCTCCTTGGTATAATCGCAGGCTCCGTTCACTAAGAAACACAAGGAACAAACTGTGGGCAATCTTCCTTCGTACTCATTCCCCCAATGACTTTTCTAGCTACATTGGTATTTATCTGAAATTCACCGAGCTGCATAAGTCGTTCGCCAACGCAATCCAATCAATCTTATTAAAGTACCTAAGTCCTTCTTTCAGTTTGTCAACTACAAAAGGAAATCAGGTGGCTACCCAACTTCACTCTCCTTCAATGGCGAGCCTCGAATGATCCCAAAACTATCGCCAACTTTTTTGCCAACTATTTCAAACAATCCTTCGACGCCGACTACTTTGTTCCGGACTCCGCTTACTTCGATAGTTTACCAAATTTCTCCCTTGGACAATTTCTCCCACGTACTATTGACCCCCATATCATTGAAAATAAATTGAATCAACTGCATGATGAATTTACTCCTGGGCGCTCTCAAAAATATTCAACTTATCCCTGTCCCTTGGAGAATTTTCCCAGATATGAAGAACCGCTTTTATAACTCCTGTTCACAAAAAAGGTCCGAAGAATATCGTTAACAACTACCGGCCCATCGCCAAACTGTCACACATACCCAAACTTTTTGAAAGTATCTTGTATGACACACTAAGTTTCCACTGCAAATCTCAAATCCCATCTAAAGAACTTGGCTTCCTCAAATGCAGGCCTACAACCACAAACTTTGTCGAATTTGTGTCCTTCACACTCTCAACATAAGATTTCAGTAAAGCTTTCGATAAAATCTCCCACAAACTAATACTCTTCAAAATGTCTTCCCTTGGCTCTGAACCCACTGCGTTGAAGTGAATATCTTCTTATTTAAAAAACCGTTACTACAGTGTTCGTTTTAGATCTGCCCTTTCCAACCCCCTCTTAGCTTCTTCCGGCGTTCCCCAAGGCAGCCACCTAGGTATACTTCTTTTTATTCTTACCATAAACGACATTGAGTTTGTCATCAAACATTTCCACCTCTCACTGTACGCTCACGACACCAAGTTCTTCAAGACGATTTCCTCGCAACAGGATTCTTTCCTTACTCAGTCGGATCTCAGCAGCTTTCCCGTTTGACGCTCCAAAAATTGTTTGGAACTTAACATTTTCAAATGCCAATCAATTACCTTCTCACGTAAACGAAACAACTCCCTACTTCCTCAATAACAGCCCATCTCCACCGTTCAGGTCATCCGCGATCTTGGCATACTACGAGGATGGTTCGATAAGTACTTAGCCTACAAAAGAAAAATAAAAATTTTGGAAATATGACGATTTATTTTTCAATATAGTCTCCTTTTAGTCGATACACTTGACCCAGCGATGCTCCAACTTCTTTAACCCGTCTGAAAAATACGTTTTCTCGAGGTCTGCAAAAAAGGCCTCCGTGGCAGCGATGACCTCCTCATTCGATTGAAATTTCTGCCCGGCGAGTGACTTTTTCAAGTCGCACGGGGCCAAATCTGGAGAATACGGCAGTTCGTAGCCAATTCGAGCAATTTGGCCGTGGCGAGGGCGGAGGTGTGAGCCAGTGCTTTATCATGGTGGAAGAACACTTTTTTCTTCGCCAAGTGGGGCCGTTTTTTCTTCAATTCGCCGTCGAATCGGCCCGTTTTGCCCTTCTCCAGGTAATCGATGTGGATCACACATTGTGAATCCCAGAGAACGATGGCCATCACCTTTCCGGCCGATGGGACAGTCTTCGCCTTCTTCGGAGCACGTTCGCTGGATGAAGTCCACTGTTTTGACTGTTCCTTGGTCTCTGGTGTGTACCAGTGCATCCATGTTTCGTTGACTGTCACGAAACGACGCAGAAACTCCTTCGGGTTGCACTTAAACAGCGTCAAACACTGCTCTGAAGTGATCTCACGGTTGCGCTTGTTGTCCGGAGTGAGCAAACGCGCACCGATCACGCCGACAGCTTTCTCATGCCCAAAATTTCATGCAGGATATGACCCACGCGATCTATTGAAATGCCTACTGATTTAGCTATCTTGCGCACCTTCAATCGGCGGTCTGCCAATACGAGATCGTGGATTTTTGTCACGTTATCCCCCGTAGTAGCCGTTTTCGGGGCACCTGGGCGTGGCTAATCAAAAACCGACGTACGACCACGTTGAAACTCGTTAAACCAATTTTTGATGGTCGCCATCGAAGGAGAAGAGTCACCGTACACAGCATCCAAACGCTCTTTGATTTCGCTGCGCGATTTCCCTTCCAAAAACTAGAATCGAATCACCGTCCGATATTGCTCTTTTTCTAAAACCCGCGGACACTTCCGCTTCCACACGCGGTCAAAACAAAACTACGAGTCCGATCTGGCTGAAATTTCGAGTACCCGTCTACTAGAATGTACTACACGATAGTAAGTTGCTCTTGCGATACTGGCGCCATCTGGCGGTGAGGTTGGGTACTTATCGGACCACCCTCGTTTGTGACCAAGAGCTCAATTTTCGCGTACATATCGACGATATAATTCATAAAGCCAACTCGGTTTTTAAAAACATTGGTCTAAAGAATTCTCCAATCCCTACGTGACTCGATCCCTCTATATTACCCTTGTTCGCCCCCTTCTCGAATACGCATCTCAAGTGTGGTCCCCTTATCAACAAACCCAACAAACCCGAATCGAAAGCATCCAACGTCGGTTCCAACGTTTCGCTCTTCGAGGTCTGGCCTGGAACAATCCCTTGTTCTTACCGCCCTATCCATACCGTCTTAAACTAATCAACTTGTGTACTTCGTGGGAAAGAAGAAGAGTATCTGACATCAACATTCATAGACTTCTTACAGATACCATTGACTGCGCCACCCTTTATAACTCCATATCTCTTAACATAAGCCCCCGTAATAACCGCAATCATCGTCTCTTCTATTTATCCACCCCTCGCACATCATACGGCTCCAATGAACCCATTTTCCGTATACTGGCAAGTGTTAATTCGAATATTAATTTCGACTTAAACATCAGCACTCCATGCCTAAAACACCGTCTTCTCAATAACATTCCCTCCTTCCAGTCTTAGAGAGGAATCACACGTCAAGGAAATTTGCCAAGGAATATAGCGTAAAAACCGCAAAAGGGTCAGTCAACTCAGGTCAGTAATGCAATTCATTCACTGAAACAGTCCACTGTTTCCCTTGAGTTTTCGAGGTCTTATAAGCGACAATTTTATCTGTTGTCTTGATCTTGCTCATGTATTTGCAATGACAACAGAACCTATGAGTTTTTAGGTGATAATCTCTATGCAAAATTATAGGAAGTACCGGGCGAACACGAATTGGAGTTTTCACGTTCACATTTTTAAATTAAATTTATTATACAAAAGCTGTGCGAGAAGGCATTTGATGATGACCAAAAAATGAGGAACCTTACGAAACGTTCGCCGATTTTATCACTTTTTCACCATATTGTGCGTGTCTATCAATGTATAAAAAATAACCTCCTAGTTTTTACTTACGAAAAGTTATCGAGTTCAAAGATGAGGCGTCATTTTAAATGAAACCTCTTGTTGGATCGCCCTCCGCCGGATCTATAATTGGATCTGGAACCTATAAATCGCTACCAGAAGCTTTCAAGCTTAGCACTTGGCACTGCATGCGTTGGACGTATATTCCAACCCTTAATCAGCTAATCGCTAAATGGTTCAAATGACTATTCGTCCTTTCCGTATTAAAATATTAGCCCTTATTTCCACCTACCTTTTAGTCCATTATTAATTCATTTTGGCATTTGACTTTATTTTCATCTATTGATCCAATTCCATTTATATCCTATGATTCCATGACTTTCAGTGTCTCGAGGATATTTTCTTATTGCCAAGTTCTATGTTCTTGACCTGCTAGCTAATCGTTGTCTTATTCTCATTAACCTGTCATTGCTGCGGAAAGATCTATACCATTAGACCAACCGTTATTTATGTGCACATATGTACCTGTGTAAATATGTCCTGTTGCCTTTAATAATTAGTACAATAGTGTCACACAAACCTTCTGTTGAGTTTCTACCTCTGCAGACTCTACAGCCACCAGAAGGTTTGCTTGCATTTCGATGGTCCGTATTCTGTTGAATAACAACGTTGTCATACGCTCTGAATGAGTGTCAAAACACAGACATCTCTGGTGGCAGTAGGGAGCTTACAGTCAAAGGCGAAATAATTTTTGTTTTCTCTTTTGTCTTTAACTGACCATCAAAACCACTGACCATGAGATATGTAAAGTGGCCTGTCTCCCACTAGTCCACAAAGACCTGATTGATTTCCCTCAAACGTCGCATACATAGTTAGCAAACACAGTCTACCACGACAACAAACGGCGCAACAAACGACGGGTGGAACTAAACTAGACGTATAATTTGAATCGTTGCCGGCCAGGTCAACGCTGTCATTAGTGGTCATTAGGTTTGATCTCGATATTGTGAGTCACTTCGATTTCCTTTTTGCCTCTTGGCCGCATTCTCGTTTGTGGTTTGTCCTGAAAACATACTTTTTCCTATTTCCTGTGCTATGAATGATTGTGGAAGGATTCCGCGTGAAAATGAATATAAACCTACATAACCCATCCTACCAATTGATTTCTTGCCATTGACACCTTCTCTAATTGCAGCTGTTTAAGTCGACGAGTTGCTAAACAGTAATTTACTTATCCTAATTGATATATCGCTGAGAGCAGGCGACAGTCCTCGAAATCGTATACGCGTTGGTACCATGGTACAGACGCACAACTCTCTACCCCGATGGAGAGGACTAACGAACAATACCCAAGTACGTACGTGAGGTATACTAACGACATTTGTCGCCAACAAAGGAATCTTCTGTTCCAAGCGCGGAGCACCCTTCAACAAAAATAATCGCAACAAGCTACAAAGGACAAAAACCATTCAGCGCTCTTAAAAAGAACTTAAATTGAAAAATACAAAAAAAAGTAGTGCGCACCCAATAAAAAATAAAAGAAAGGACGTACGGCAAAGACGGAGAATAGGAGAAACGAGTTCCTCTTTTGTACGGTCCAAGGATCCGCGTTCCTGCACAGGGAATTCCACGTCACCTTTCCCTCGAAGAGGTCCTGTTCAGTTTTTTTTTTGTTTTTTTTCTCCTTCATGCCGTTGTTCCTTGGTTTGCACAATTGTCGCAACAAAGTGGGTGTGGTGGTAGTTTTTTAAAGGCTTCCGGACCTTCTTGTGTTACATCTTCTACATACCACTCGTACATGTGCAAGCACCTTTCATAGCGAACGAATGTGAAGCAGAAAAAAGAGAGGAATTCCGCCTTCAGTCTTAGTCGAGAACAATGGGAGACCATTGCGTAATGTTCTCGTTTGCTATCGTTTGAGTCGAGGAAACTCAACAAAGCACTGACGGTGTATCCTTTGCCGGATTTGAATTGCAGAAGGTGTCTTGTCGCGCTCGGATTTCTCGAATTCCTCGATGGCTATATGGATAGGCAGTCGTCATTTGTGCGATTCGTCGAATGTTGATCCTGCACGGGGGGAGTGACACTGAAAGGTGTTTCTCTTACACGTGAAATGTGTAATAGTTTCCGTTAGGTAGGAATATTGTAGACGCTTGAAACTGTGACACCCAAGGAATGGGTTAAGTTTGTATTGGAAAGGTGCTCGGCAGTTGGAAGGGTGCTATCAAGCAGCTGGACTTACTAAGGAATACAATATAGTCGCGGATCAATTGAATCAAATATCCTGACATTAGGGCCTTGCTTTTATGGCTGGTACAAGCGGTCGACGTGGTGAATAGATACAGAACAATAGAACCCAATTGTGGGTAAAAAATCCTAGTCCAGTACGGGGCTAAGGGTTTGTGAGTCAAACAAGGCGGCTTGCAAGTAAATTTTAGAAATTTTGGCGTTTTCGATATTACTGTACAATACATAGTTGTTATACCAGGCTGTATTCGGATGATAGAAGAGATCTAATTATTCGTTCAATATGCCATATTCACCTCATCCACCCGACAACCGACTATTCCTATTTTTTCTTTAATAATAAACGGGTACTCAAGAGGTTATGAATACCCTTAATTGACCATTGTCAAGACACAGCATGGCCCCAAGAAGGTATGTAGTGAGAAACGGAGAGGAGGTTTTTAATGATTGTGAATTTTATTGTGAGAAAATATTGGGCTGAAAGTGCATTCAACTGTACGTCCGAAGACAGGCTTAAGGGGAAATTGATGGGCATTCCTAGGGAAGCTGATGTGATACATTATATGTGATTTTTTAGGTATTTGGCTTTTAATTGGCAAAGTATAAAACATAAAGTTGCAAAAATGTTGCAGTTTTTTATTGAAGTTGATAAAGCAATGTCTGCCATTAACGCCAGCCATAACTATATTTTAGGTAGTTCACACAAATATTCCGCCACTTATTCGAACACATTGCCTGACATCTTGCTAATAACAAATTTAATGTTGTCTTCCAAGGCTGCAATTGACGCCAGCTTATCGGTGTCGACGAGTGATTTGATGTATTTATACAAAAAATAGTCTAAACGCGTCAAATCGCAAGACCTAGCCAGTCAATTCACTGGTCTAAACTGAAAGATAAGTTGTTCACCCAATTTATTTCTCTATTGGTCCATCGCCTACTGTGTGGCAGTTAGCGGCAGGTTGTTCGGCTTCAGTTTTTCCACGAGCTACATTTTGTAAGGTTAGACGAGTAGACGAAAATCCTTGCGTAAAATCTTCCACGTAATCGATTGACACAATCCCTAATACATACTAGAAACGGCAAGGAATGGACAAATCGCGATTTTTTACGATTTCGCGATTAACGTTGAGGGATACAACAGCAATATTTTGCCTTGTACGCACTCTACGCATACGGCTATTCGGATAATATCAAATAGCGTGAAATTGTGCGAAATTTAGTTACTATAACTTGAATCGCTTGCTCAATTGGTCGAACATTTTTCATAGGGCACCAATTTTGATAGTAAAATTCAATACTTGCTAAGAGTTATTCGGATGTAAGTCTTTTCAAAAGAAAATGGCAGTACTAAATGAGGATAATTGACTTCGACACATGTCACAGCTCATGCAAGAGCTGCACAAGTCAAATTTGTAACACTAAAAACCCAAACAGCAAAAAAATATCCTTTACAAGTATAATATGACAATGATATCTTCCGGGCCTTGCAACCGCTTGGAATTACTGCCTTTATTGTTTATCGCACTATTAAATCATTCAATGATTCTAGTGAAGTACATGGCCGTCAAATACCCCGCCGTTCACGAACTCTATGGGCTTCGGGAGCCATCAAAACCGTGCAGGTTCGATTCAGACGCAAGCTATTGAGAAGGCAAAAAATCTTGTCAAAAGACATGAACGTTTAGCAAAAATCCATGTTTTTCATCATCCAGGAAGGCTTAGGATTCAATGCCTACAAAAGATATACTGGACACTGGAGGCCAAAACGCATGCAAAAATGAAAAGCTCTCTTAAAATGCTAAATTGTTACCGTCGAAAAAAACTTTTAATAAACAAAATCATAGGCTGTATGTTCGGACATCAATAGAAGCTTCGGATCTTATTGCAAGGGGTAAAAGAGGCTCCCATCCACGATGTCGATGGAGTCAAGACTTCGGCCAAAGTTTACCAAACCACGGTTTTGGATGATATCGTTAAGCCGCTAAGCCGCTAAGCCGAACAATATTCGCAAGCAAGCACTAGACATTTCAAAAAGATTCCGGTCCAGTCCACAAGGAAAAAAGCTTCGAGTGGTATCATTAAGCATATTTTTTTCTTTGTATCAGTATTTATGACTAGACTATGTATTTCTTGCATCGTTTAAAGAAACTAGACATTTTACAGCGTTACTAGCGACCTCGAATATGTAATTTTTTCACATAAGTGTTTTATTAACGCCAGCGAGTTTCGCACAATTCTGGTCAACACAAGAGGCGCACAAGAGGCACAATATATTTCAAATCGTCACAACTACTCACCTACGCGGATGACAGTGACTTAATTGGAAGGAGTCAGCGAAATGTCAATGACGCGTTCGCGAGTATTGAGGCGGAAGTGGGAAATTTGGTCTTGCGGTAAATGAGGGCAAAATAAAATAAATGCTGTCATCAAAAAAGGACACTCACCACCGACGTATTGGCCAGAACGTCATTATTTGCAGCTACAATTTCAAGGTAGTCAAAGACTTCGTCCACCTTGGCTCCGCAGTTACCTGGAACAACGACATCAGTTTTTAAACGCATGATCACCCGTTTTTTTGGGCTCGGCAATTGTGTAATAGAACCCTCCCTCGTATGACCAGGTTGACTCTATACAAGACCCTTATCATCCCAGTCCTACTGTACGGCGCAGAAGCATGGACCCTGTCAAAAGTGGATGAAGAGGCGCTTGGACGTTTTGTTTTAATGTTGGTCCTATCAATACCGATGAGGAATGGAGGAGAAGATTCAAACGAGTTGTTAAGCGACATGAGCCTGGTCAGGCGTCTATGGATCTAACGCCTAAGATGGCTAGTCCATGTAGAGCGAATGGACATCTCATCTCCAACCCGGAGAGTCTGTTGAATTAGCTACAGATAATTTTAATAAATTTTTGAAATAGTTTTTTTTTATAAAATTTGTTAGTTTAAGATTAAGTTAACAATTTTCAAAAATATAGGTTTTGAAAAGGGACAAAACAATAAAACAATAGGACCAATACCAATTTGTTTTTAATACTAACTTATTTTACCACTTTCTAAGAAAAAAAATATTATTTATTGTAGTTGTGTTGCCTTTTTTTTAATATATCGCGGACTCTTCGTGGCCTTGAATCCATTAAATTCCGGCAGATGAATGGTGGAATGGCGAACCAAGCCTCTTGAATTTTTCTATGTCCTTCAAGCCACTGTTCCACTAAATGCGACGTTTGTTTGGGGTTATCATGCAAGAATTGCCCCGTTAAAAGCATAAAGGCCTTTCATCGAGATAATTGGACCTATTCCATAGCATGAAAATGATCCTCAAACCATTATGCTTCCACCACCATGCTCGACCGTTTTTATGGTGTACTCTGGCTTCAAGACTGCTTTCTCCGATCGTCCGACTCAAAGCTTAAGATCTTATCCCACCAAACTAACCTTACTTTCGTCGGATCACAAACATTTCGCCTTTTTTTCCCATTTCGTGGTCCTATGCAAATAAGGGGCTTTTTGGCAAAGTGAATGCGATTTCTTCTTTGCCTTCTGGTAAGAAATGAGAGTTCTCTTGGATGCCTTTCGATCAGATGTTATTCTTCTTCAAGCCTTCGTCTCACTGTTCCGTCACAGATGGGACAACTAAGTTCCAATTTTATATTCAGTGATGTCTTAAAAGGGTCCATATGTGTCAAGGGCTTAATTTTTAGATTCCTCTTGTTGTTTTTCGAGGTCGAAGGGATTTTTCGTCAATTTTTAGGGGTCTTAATGCATTGTACACAAAAACCTACGATCTGCTAATGACTTTAGACACCTCCATGCGATTTCCCCTCTCGTGTGAGCTGTAAAATGAGCTTTTCCATTTCTGTAGCACAGTGTGTTGCGCGATCCACTTTGATAATGTTTTTCGTTTTTTTTTCTGCTTACGTTTTTAACGACACTTATTCAGGTTGAATTCATGCTGTTTAAAATTTAAGTTAAAATTTGCTTTTTAAGAATAAGAATAACAAAAAAAAATTGCCTGGTCTTATTGTTTTGTCCAACGGCTTAGGAGTAAATTTTAGTTAATTCACTTTTTCGTTACATAACCAGTTCAAAACAAGTTTTCTCTGTTTACATAAATATACCATTACCTACGCTGAAGAATTTCAGAGATATCTTTTATTTTTTCTCTGTTTTAAAAGACAAAGTGAGAGATTCCTTTTGGTGCCTATACTGGTCTTATTGTTTTGTCCATTACTGTATATCACCAGAATATCTGCCGGGATGAGAGGTGACGAACTAGTCCAAGATGTGAGCGTAATAATCTGCAATGTTAGGTACGAATGAACTTTCTAACTGTTCTTCACAACTGCCTTTATCTTAACCTTATGAAGGGTCCCTAGTCTTTATTTGACTTTGACGAAAATTCTTCTCCTTTAATGATGAAACCCCAAAGCCTGCAATATTTCTTAAAAATGTTCTTTCACCCTTCTTCTTAGAAATCTTCAGAGTATCCGTTTCTCAAGAAGTATTCCTCCTAACATCTCTCAAAACCCCTTCCCACAAAAATTCTTAAGTATTCTTTGGGGTAATCTCTAACCTCCTGAAGACAACATGGCTTCCTGAAATACTGATCTACAAATACAACTACTTCTCAAACTTGTGTCTGTAATCTTCACACCTGCTGCCAATGCTTCAACCGATTAAGCAGGGTCTTTCTGATTGTAAAACTCTGAAATCTGTCTGCACTTGGTTTTGGAAGCATTTTAGTTAAGTGTATATATCTTACCGAAAAACTGCTGCTTCGGTATTCGTTTTAAACTTGCCTTTTCTAGCCTTTTTTAGCGCTCCTCAAGGTAGCCATCTCGGTCCACTTCTTTTCATTCTTTTTATTTATGATATTGAAATAGTTATCACACTATATTCGTACATCAACGACACTTCAAGACATTTTCCTGGGGACATGACTCTTCGCTTATTGAGATGGATTTCAGCAGTTTTTCTATTCGGTGTTCCAAAAACTGCTTAAGGCTTAATATTCCTAATTGCCGAACAATCATTTTTCAGTGACGTGCATTAATAATATCTTCTCCTGGTATGTACTTTCTTCACCCATTTTCATTGTTTAGGTGGTCCCCGATCTGGGTCTGGGATCTGGTATAGTATAACCAGAAGCTCAATTACCATACACATATCAGCGACATATTTCTTAAATCCAATTTAGCATTCGGTTTCGTGAAACGATGGCTTAAGCAATGACCGCGAATTTTATAGCCAATTCTAGCGATGATTGGCAGAAAGGATAAAATTAATGAGAATTAACTAAAGCTGAGAAAAGTTCCAGAAATGCTGGGTACTTTGGAAGAGGTAGGATAATCCAGTGATATGTACAGGGGTTTCGAGAACGCCGTGAAATTCTAGACGATCTCCTTGCCCCTCAGCACATCAACAATCGATGGAAAGTAAAGCCAAAACAAAGTAAACCGTTAAAAAGGTTGACATATCTATTGGTTAATGCTTGGAAGTATTGGCCATATAATATGTAACAATGAAACACTTAAATTTCCAACAAAACCAGTGATGAATGCAAGCTACTCATGAGTCGCTAGTATGTCATCAAAATAAAGGTTCAATCGTCCTATGTAGGCGCTCTCAGGTAAAAGTTCAATAAGTGCAGGCGAAGACCAGGCTTTTGTTTTTTTTCTTTCCTTGGAGGCTTCTGCTATCTGTTGCAGCACTCAGACACAAATACTGGTTCATTGTACTGTCAGACAGACACCTTAGATGGCGTTACAGCTCATGAAGAACCAGAGCCAAGCTTCTTTTATTCACTTATGTTGTGTCCGATTTGTTTTTCACACAAGTGAACGAAACCTAAAGCTTACTGACGATTCCGAACGGCGAGAGCCGAAAAGCTTTTTCAAAGCAAGTGTACAACGGGGGGTTTTGCCAGTACCCCGCCGAGGAGAGAAGCCGCGAAATCACTTGATGGCGTTGGTGTTATCGGTATCCGAACCTAGGTCAGGCTTACTTTGATTTACTATTTCAATGACATAGTGCACCATGAATTCTTTCTGCAAGATCAAACGATTACTGAGGAATACTACCAGCAAACCCTGCATTCATGGCTTTTGTATCATACATGATTGTCTTCTTCTTCCTAAGCCCCTCCGACGTTATTGATGAAATGCAATTAAGTTAAATCTCATATATTAGGTGGCCAATTGACCATGAGACGACTTCTTGAAATTACACCATTTCCGAACATTTCTTTAATTAGATCAATTGATCCACCAGCTGTGTGACATAAGAGGCCATTATGTTGGAACTAAATATCACAGATGTCGAGTATAGTAATTTTACCCAAAAACTGTTTTCCAACATGGTGTGATCCTTTTCATCGGCGTAACAATTTAGTCCAATTATGATTTGCAATGGAGTCTCTTGAAGCACACGTTCTGCCATTCGATTGCCTCTTTCATATCGACGGTGAAACGACTATAGGCGATAAATGAAAGGGAAAACAACTCTCCCTACGAGACCATCGTTAGGTGTTAGTTCGCGGAGCTGCCAAGGAATTCAAGCTTCTTCTGCTTCTGCTGCTCTCCTTGCAGTATCGGCTCTCTGTAATTCAGCTTGCACGTTTCTTACTATCCATTTAATATTCTTCCGATTCCACTATTTGTCTAATTAGTTAGAGTACCTCGCCATTCCAGAAAAATGTGTGCCTCAGGTCCCCTATCACAGATATTTGTGATAGTCCCCGTGGTCAGAGAGGAATTAAATTAGGTGGTAGTTGCAGCTTCCTTACTTTAGATTTAAGTGGTATTATTTTACAAGTTTGCAATAGAAAGGATGAGCAAGCGATCGAGCTTCGATGTTACAGAAATTTGACGTAAATTGAGATTTGCGTAAAATTTTGACTTAATTTCGTTACTCGCAACACCTAATTCAGGATTCATCCATCAGAGAATCGCCTAACTAAAAAATGGGCTGCTAATGCCATCACTTATTTTCCAAACCTCTCCGAACACGCTACATATAGTCCTTATGTTAAATACTACATGAGCCAAAGTTCAACGCCTCACTCCCTCGATATTCCCAATCCAATGACTTCCCCAGTCATTCATCATTCGTCGTTGTTACCTTGAGTTCCTTTTTGTTTTAAAACCACAGCCGTCCAACCACAAACACACTCAGAGTCTGATTTCAAGTACACGCGATCCAATCACTCCATTGGCAGGCTACCACTCATTCCTCCGACAACCAGCCATTACCTCAAAAACACCAAAACAAAACCAAAAACAACAACAAGAAACTAAACTTGAAAACACGCAAAACTATCGAATAGTAAACCACAAAATGCGGTCTCCCCCGCCCGTCGTCCCTTCCCCACTAACTAACAACAACAACTGTCGGCATTGTGCCTAGTTTGCTGGCAAATACCATTTTGCCATTTTGTTATTTTGTCATTTTGCGTGCACATGCTTCTCCCTAGAGTCAGTGCGTGCTAACATTTGCGTATTTTGCCAAACCCGACGAAGGGGCGAAGAAGGAATAAAAAAAAAAATTATTCTCCAGCCGCAATTCAAATCCATGCAACTCCCTCCTGACCGACAACCAGTCTGTCTGGTGGTCATGGTATGCAATGTCCAAGTGACGCAGTCGCTCGAACTCTCGAACCTGCTCATTATCCGGTTCCCGTTCCCGGATTAAACGCATTCTCTCGCACTGAATGCGGGGCGCGTTGTCTTCCGTTTTTCGTTTTCCAATTCAATCCGATGCGATGTTCGAATTATCAAACATAATTAGGATAATCGGATAAATGGATTTCGCTTGAAATCGATGTCCGACTAGTTCCGTTTCTGGCCGACCGCAATTAAGTGGTGAAAGGAAAAACAGCATGTTAGCGCGTCGAAAACGAAAGTGGTCAATGGATGCAGTGGTGTGCCTATTATTGTTCTTAACGTTGCTCTGGTGGGGAGGGGGGGCAGGAAAGGTTGGAGTGCAGGGCTTTATCGGACGACTGGAGTTAATTATGGTAAACGTTATTTTTTGAGGAATTCCACTATCGGGAACGGATGTGATAGGGTTTCGAAATAATTTCTATAATTAAGTTGTTAGAAGACTAGGCCGGTAGAAGCATTTGATTTAAGTAAAGGGCTTAATGGTTGAAGAAAGGTCTTTCCAATCGAGATGTTAGTAACAAGCCAGGTAGAAAGGTCTAGTTTAATAAACAAACTACTGCTTTATGGTTATTGTCTTTTTATAAATATTTAAGCGCACCTTACTGGGTTTATATTTATCGACGAGATGCTCAAAATAAATCCATTATTGGGCCCCAAACCTTGGCCTCGAATAAGACTTAGCCTACACCCAGGACACTGCCTAAAAACCTAATAGTGAATATAAGATTTAACCAAGGATGTGTGCACCTATAGCGGCACATTTTGCCAGTTAATAAGAAATACCTGGCGCCTCGATACTGACTTCGACCTTTTGAAGCCTCGTACAAAATATATTCGAAGAGCCACTTTGTGCAAGTAGAGGTCAGGCTAACAGCTCTTTTTTTTATTGAGACAGCAAACTTCACGGCTCGATATAACCACTTCAGTGGTAGTCGGTTCACAAAGTGCAATTCAATCCAGATTGGACAGATTTATCCGTGTCACCGATCTACACGAAAAAAGCTATGACTATTGGCCCACAACCAATTGGCTTCTAAAAACAGCTTCCTGCTGCCAGCCAATTTGAATCAAAACCATTGGAGTCCCTGAAAGTTGGTTTTTACATCTTCACCATCTTTCACCATCCTATGAAGTGATCACACCAGAAATCGTAAAGAATATCCGCAAAGTGCGCGAGATAGATTATACAAGGTGGCCCAAGAATGTTAAGTTTTTTTTTTTTCATTTTAATTTTTTTTTTTTTTTTCATTTAATTTTTGAAGAAGATCACTGTGACCAAGAAAATCGGAAACAAGAAGTTTGGAATGGTCAAATCGGGCGATCTTGCCGAAGAGTGCAAGTCTCCAAGATGAGACATTATGCGACCTTTCAAAACACATTTTTCAAAGAGTCGACTGTTACGAGAGTTGTATATATCGTTGCACCTTCCTGTTGGAACCCCATGTACCTTAATTGAAAATCATAAATTTGCATCAGAAAAAACTTGTTATGCATGTTGCTGTTGTTACTCATCACAATAACCGTGTTATCCACGGCGTCGTGCCATCGGGCACAGCCGAATCTCATCCGATAATTTCAGCCGCGGGGATGTTCTCATCGGAACGAGAGCTGGAAGACCCTCTGGCGGTAGCTTCCAAAAACATACTATATTTCGAGCCACCTTGGATCGTAGTCTTTTCTCGAAAAAGGTATCTGAAACTGTGCGTAGAATGGGTGCTGCGTTTGTTTAGAGAAATAACTATCAGTGATAAGTATTATGCAAACTTATTATGGCTTTATGGCTAAGCTTATTAAGCGATGAAATCAGGAAAAAGAGCTTAAGTTGGCGCAAAGTAAGGCACATTTCATCAAGATATACGGTTGGAAATTGCTCCGAACCTGTCTTACTCGTGTCTTCTTATTCCGCCTTTAGGCTACTGTGGCGTGGAACTAGAGGAGAGTGATCCTATCTCTTCTCCTAGCCTCTTTGGTTTCTTTTCTCATTGCTCCATCAGTTTGAAAGAGATGATTGCTGACGATATTGCTTGGATTTCAGCTTTTACATCGCAGCGAACTGTGACTCTGTTATTTAGGCCGGTTGAACTGAGAGTTTCGGCCTCCTCGCCTATCATTAGTTTCAGCTTGAAAGATTTTCGAATCAACAGGGAGAGGATCGAATCGAACATATTCAGTTGAGTTCAGTATATTCTTAATCCTTGGAGTCGGCAATGTAGATAATAATCTGGTAATCCGATATCAGAATAAGGGCCTTCTCTTCATCTATGCATAGGAAGCGGAATTGTGCTGCAGAAATCAATATTAGGAGCAGTGGAGCCGATATCAAATTCATAGTTTAACTGGCCAGTAGTCCGATTCCTTGAGTTTGATGACAACACAGATAACCAGGTTTTTGGTGTAAAGGAGTCATAGCTATGAGTCACCTTTGGCTTGAGTCCCACTTTTTAATAAAAGTTTTGCTTCAAGCATTAAAACCTACATTAGCTTTAGCCGGTTTTTTATATCGGAAGTGCAGTTTAGTTTCGGTTATAAGGGACCGAAAGATAGAGATAGACCTAGGTTGCTAAGCCGTGAATTACCATATGGTGGTATCTTGGTCTTGATATTAAACAGCATCAATTTTGACGCAAAGGGAAATAGCCTTACTAAGTGATCATTTTGATTTCCTTGCTTTATAACTCGATTGCTATCCCCACTTTGAGGAATGCTTCTGTTTAGAGACTTAGTAGACTTATTGTATTATATATTATTTTCCAATTGCAAATTTTGCAGATGAAATCTCCAATTCCCTAAGCCATTAATGATTTCTGATGGATTTGGCGAAAATATCGTTGAAAGCATCTGCTATATTCAATTTTGCTACCTACGAAGCACCAGGCTCAACGCACCACAGAAAGTAGATGAGAGTCAGAGAATCCATTAAAGCTATCCTGTAAAAAGCCACAAAAGGGTGTCAGTGGAACCTTCACCGGTTGTTGGAGTTACCAGTACGGTGGTTGTACCTACTATCATATCCGCATAATCAACTATTTCTACCGCGACAAAATTTCTCTTGGACTCATATAAGAACTCTGGGTTCAAAAAGGCCTACAAAATAGGTCGCTTAGTTTAATCTACGCTACTCGAGAATCTCCTCCTAGGGCTGCATGGTTCTAATATTAATTTTCTTCCCATTCCAGAATTTATAACAAGAGACTTGGCAGCAGCCATCGTGGTCCCCATCGAAGGTGGAGTAAAGAAGATCGTGTGCGCCCCCGCTTACGTCCCAGGAGACGGCAACCAAATCCACCTACTGAGGTACAAGAACTAGTAGATTATTGTCAGCGACGCAAGCGACACCGGGTTATTGGATGCAATGCCAATGCGCACCACGTGGAATGGAGCAGCAACAACACAATCAAACGAGGTGTGTCACTTATTAAATATACACCGTTGCCAACAGGGTCAACAAACCCTCGTTCATTAATTCAATAAGAGAAGAGGTGCTTGACCTTACCATTTTGTCTCAAATATATTTTGTGACTGGCACGTCTCCAATGAGGCACCACTATCTTCACCAACATATCAGATTTAATATCACTGGTGAGGCTGGTGCGTATCTTGGAGAGCTAAAAACTCTGAGGAAACAGGTGAGATCTCTGTTCAACAGAGCTAAAAGAACGAAGAGTTAGACTGATTTATAAATAGATTTATTCTACCAAAATAGGCTCGAACTGAAGAAATTTTAGAGAAAACATTGTGAAAACATAGACTCGCGACCAACTGCGTCACGACTCTATAAAGCCCTATCCCAAGCGCATAGAAATGGATACGGGCTGCTTCGCAAATCAGACGGTAGCTTCACTGACAATCGCAAGCAAACCCTGGAGACCTTGCTTAAGGTACAATACATGTCCCTGATTCAACTATCCCCTTCGCTCTTCGGGCGCCTTGTTGGGGCGGAGGGGCTTAAGAGGTCAATGACCTTGAACTAAGACCCGGAGAACAGAGTTTTACATGGATGAATGGACAAACAAATGGATGGTAATACTCCAGGTGGCATCCGCAATAGCGTAAATCCACCCGCGATCTCCCTGATCGCTGCCGGGGCAAGGATTCTGGAGGCCCCACCACTCATTCTTGACTCTCCGGTAGCCCGAAACGACACCGACTCCAGCGCCTGAACTGGTTGGACTGAGAATGAGTGGTGCAACCAACAGAGATGACACCGACGCGCGGCATGGGAAACGGCTAAGGTTGAACGAGCCCCAGAATTGGGACGTACTGTAAATTGCACTGCTAAGTGCCAAAAAAGAAGGAGAAAGAGGCTGGCACAGAAAGCAGTCAAGAAGGTTGGATCGGCGGAGATATCCTACCGAAACCCATCCGACCCTCTCATCTGCAACCCCCTCACTTCTTGGCGGCGCGCAGCACAGAAAGCGTCGGCGGCTAGTAAAGGCTGCTGAAGAAAGCACAAGCATGCCAGCACTTTCGGTATGCGTCTCAAACACTCCTGTTCTTATTGGTGACGGTCAAATCCCTAATAAGAACGTGCCAGGTTCCAAAACTGAAAGAGGTGGAGGTGTTCAGGGAACTGTTATTGTAGGATTCCAACAAACCTCAAACTAGCAGATCTGTTCCGGCGTCGGAAGGGAGCAGGTGCTCGAACCGAAAAGGGAAGAGCGCTCGCAAGCGGAAGACGGGCGCCGGGGACAACCTTGCTGGGGAGAGAGAACGTGATGTCTCCTCCTCTGACGTGGCGGCGGATAATCGGAGTCAGAAGGTAGATGCGGCGATCAACAAAGATCAAAGCAAAAATCTGAAAACGGAGAGGACCAAAGACTGCTCCTCGGAGGCTGGCACTTCACACAACAAAACCCTTTCCTCCGGAAAGGAGATACAAGTGATCGTAATGAGTCGAGACAAGCACCTCTCTTACAAAGAGGCAGCCATCTCCTCTGCAAAGGTCAGGATGGGGAAAGCTGGCAGTGACAGCAGAATGACCAGCGCAGATTGCCAACACTGCGAGGATCATATACTGGAGCTAGCTTCAGCAACAGGCTTCTGTATTCAGGCGGAGAGGTCTGCTTTGATAAATGGTACCTTCGTGGTGAGCTGTTCCTCATATCAGACATCTGCCTGGATCAGGAGCATGGTGCCGAAAATCCCTCCTTTGGGAACTACTACCTATCAGGTACGCGCGCCATCTGCTGGATTCCGGGAAAACCTGGAAACAAGCTGAAAGTGCTGACGCGACTACATGCGCAGAACCTGGGGCTCGACACGAGGGCAAAAAATTGCAAAATTCAGCAGACAGTGAAGGGCCGCTGACTTGTGAGTATAATCTTATCAAAAGTGCTTCCCTCCCAAAGTGTGTCTTGCAGAACACCTGTTCTAAACTTTTCCAATACATTATACCTTTTCCACTTATTAATACTGCAGCATACCATAGAATTTAAGTAATAAAACTTGAGTCGGCTATAAGACTCGTCATGTACTTTCACCAGCCGCAAATTCTTTAACTAGTTCCTGAAGGTCATTTGCTCTAGGAGCTGTTGTTGGAATCATCGATTTAAGCAACAAAAGACGAACTAATCAACGAAATCCACGTGACAGAACATATCCACATAGACAAGCTGCTCGAACAAGCCGCACCACAACAGTCGATACATTTTTCATCTCGAATCGTCAAAGAATACCAAACAAACAATCTCGTTTGTCGATTACTCGACGATCTCCAACCGAGTATGGTCCCAATTAATTCGATTCAATGGAATCTATAACGAACCACAAATCGAATTATCCACATCCATGAGGTGTTAACTGACTACTGTTTGCGCGGACCGCGAAAAGGTCGATTAATGGAATCGATCAGAAAGAGAATTCCCTCCCAACGGGTGTGAGCGACTTGCTAGATTCCATTAATCTTACGAATGCGATCCCCGGAGATTTTTATTGTTGTGGGCAACCTGTCCGATCTGGCAATTAAAATCACAATATATCCGTAATGTTGTCTAAAGGTTAAACTAATTGCATTTTCTTCGATACAATGTTCATCTCTCGCAGGCGAACTCTAGCGCATAATTCGTTGGCGTGGTGATTAACTGGAGTGAACGGGGAAAACTCAAGACGAAGGGGGTGAAGATGTTTCATCGTTGTCGTCTGTCAAATGGTTCGCTGTCAAAGTGGGATTCAGAGCAGTGATTGACTCAAATTGAACTTAATTTCTTCTTCCTCTTAAACACTTAACTTACTTATGAATATTATATCTGCATGGTATGTGTGGTGTGGCTATGGATGTATGTATTACTCGTATCAATGGCGAGAGATAACGCTCGACGCGAGTTCTCGTCGTTAGGTCGGGATGTGGAAACGCGGGGGTTGCAGTGCGGATGTTTGTTTGCAGTTTAGATCGGAGCACGCAGAACACCATGCAGTACGTGAGGCGTTTAAACAGCTTCTGCGAGTGTATGCATACGCACGTTCAGAGAGATGTAAAGGGGACCGTCTTCATCAAGTTGATGTTGGTGATGAGTACAAGTGCGAGAGATGGACGTGCAGCGGGTGGTAGGACAGAAGAAGTAGCAGTAAGCAGAAGGTACGTTACCAAGGGGATGATGGACATTAAGATGTTAGATGGCAGTGTCAATTGACTTTGGATGGATACGGGTTGTGACGCGGCAGCAACATCGGCACTAATGTCTAATCAGAGTCGATTAGATTCACCCTCATACCACTGGTTGCTGACGCTGCTTGAAATAATTAAATAAAAGTAGGTGCTTGGGTGCCACTGGACTACCGAAATTACCAACTTTCAGTTTGGTACCCCTGAAGACTAAAAACCAGTATACTGTGTGTGGGGCGTAACTAAATCAGTTCTATATATACAATTCTAATAATTCTGGTCCACATTAACAGTCTTAACTTGTTCACGAGATATGCTATAATTATGGACTCTAGAGGTCCTTATAAAAAACATGCCCGTCAACTAAAATTTGTTCCAAACCCTTACGATTTACTTTAGCGGAACAATGAAATCTTCTCTGACTCTGGTCTACTCATTCAGCAACATTACCAACAACACAAGCAGTCAGCTTGATGCTTCAATCATCGTATCGAGAACTTACTTACTTACTTAACAGGCCAGCGATCCATGGAGGATCTGAGACTGGGCAGTCCCTGACGGTCCCGGGCACGCTGCTTCCTGTTGTCAAGACCAAGTTGTCTAACATCCGCGATTACTTGGTCTTTATACTGGAGGCTCGGACTTCCTCTTCTCGAATCGAATCGCGTTGGTGTTCATGCGCTCGATTTGGCCGAGTCAGTTTAATCAACGGATCTTTGCCTTTCGGTATACATCCCCATCTTTGTACAGCTGGTAGAGTTCGCGGTTATGTCATCTTCCTCACAGGCCGGGCCAAATATCCGGCGCAGAATTTTTCTTGCGAAAGAACCCAAAATCAGCTCCGCTGTCCTACTTATCGTCCAGCTTTCGGCTCCGTACAGCAAGACTGGCAGTATAAGCGTTTTGTAAAGCATGACTTTGGTTTTTCGAGTGAGTGGTTTTGACCCAAGTTGTTTGCACAGTTCGAAGTAGTAGCATCGCCAAGGGCGATTCTATGCCGGATCTCGACTGTTGTGTCGCTTGTGAAATTTTCGTTTGCCCTGAGGTAGACAAACTCCTTAACCTCCTGGAAATTGTAGCTGTTAATTATTACGTTTTGTCCCAGGTGGTGAGCCACGAATTGGTTTTTGCTTGACGGCATGTACTTTGTTTTATCCTCATTGACCTTAAGACCAACTCGTTTTGCCTGTTCTTCAATCGCCGTGAACGCTTCCACAACGTCACGACGCGACTGCGCGATGATGTGAATATCATCCGCTTATCCTAGCAGCTGGACAGACTTGTAGAAGATGGTGCCTTCCCTGTTGATGCCTGCCCTTCGCACAATCTGCTCCAGCACCAGGTTGAAGAAGTCACACGAGATGGTGTGTATCGATTTGAAACTCGTTGGTATTTTCCAGGATTTGTCGAAGTATGAACATTTGGTCTGTACTCGATTTGCCGGGGCGGAAGTTGCACTGGTAGCTGGCAATTAGTGTTGTGCAAAAGGGTATTTCAACTTAAGCAGGGATATACCTCTATAGTTCTTGCAAGAGATGGGATCGCCTTTTTTGTGGATGCGGCAAATAGAGCTGGTATTCCAGTCGTCGGGCATGCTTTCATCTTCCCAAATTTTGAGGTTTGGTGCATGCTCCCTACCAGGACATCGCCGCCAGCCTTGAAGAACAATCTGAGCCTGCGGCCTTGTTGTTCTTGGTAATATTGCTGGAAAATGCTGCTTAAATACATTCCCTGCGGGTCGGTGACACGATTACCCTCGCAGTCTCGAAGAGCCTGGGTGCCTTTATTGAAGCCTCCTGCAAGGCCTTGGCTTGCTTATAAAAGGCTCGCATTTTGTGCATATCCCTAGACTCCTCAATATCCTTGAGCTGGGAGGCCGCGAAGATTTTTTTCTTTAATCGCAGTAATTTTTTCTCCTCCTTTCTTCTGGCTCGGTACCTACTCCTCTTGCGCTGCCCTAGTTTTTTGCTGTAGCGCCTTTTGATACGCCTCGTCGGTTGCTACCTTTTTCTGCTCACATTCTTCATCATACTAGGGGTTTCTTGTCGGAGGTGGTAGAACACTCACCCGAAAAACACTCCGAACGCAATGCGACAATTGACGCACTATACAGACAAAAAACTAGATTTCTGTCGAGACTCCAACTCTTGCACAAGCAGCTTACTGACAAGCAAAACTCAGGACTGTAAAATCACTGATTAAAAATCTCCAACATCTCGTTAAGAAAATGTTCGGAATATCTATGAGTTTGCGTTGAATCAATGGGATTTACCAGATTCAATCACGATTTCGTAGCAAATAACCCGATACGGGGTTAATAGTCTATTCAAATTGACCGAGGAACTTCAGGTGATCTTCTAGTCGTTGAAAAAAAGAAGTCCGCCGGATCCGACGGAATATCCAGTGTTATGTTTATTCCTCGCAACAGTAGCTGCAGAGATATACACCATCCTGTTCAACAATACACATATTATTCAGTGCACTGGAAGACAGTGGTCATGCAACCAATCCCTAAAAATCGTCGGTCCAAAAGTTTCCTTATGATTATCATCAAGGTCTTCGCAAAGGCGGTCCATAGAGCCCAGTCCGAAAGGGTTGAGATGATTTTGTATATCCAATTCTGCGGCATAGAAGTTCGTATCCGATATCCAATGAAACAAAGGACCAATGCACGGGTGCCTGTATTTATTTAGAAGTATATATTACAATCTCAGTCGGCTGGGTATAAAATCAACAGAACGCCTTCGACTATGGCCTCTCACAATACTAAGGCGACCACAGACAAACCAAAGATGCATTGGAATCCGGCTTGATGGCTGTTCATAGCAGCCAACTTGATTCCAGAGTGAAGGTAATCTGTTACACGGCCTTTATCCGATCCATGAGTGCCTATGGATCTCTCGTGTGGTTCTTGTCGTGATTGTACCAACCCCCAGAACCTTAGTACACGAAATTTTACCCTAACGATGTCTTATACCACACACAATCCAGGCATTCAGCCTCCCCCAATCTGACCATAATTAGGAGTTAGAAATAGGAATATTTCCCAAATTCACACGACCTAACCGGCGTCCCTTATTAACAATTCACAAAATACCAACTTCCCCTATTCCTTCCCTAGCCCCTACAGCTAAGGTTTTTATCCCCAAACGCTTTCATAAAAATCCGACACAGTCACATTTCCTAACGTTATTGTGTCTGGACTCCCAACGAACTCTCACGAACTGAGAAAAACCTCTATCCGGTTTCACGAGAGCCTAAATATTTTACCCAATGACGTAATTGACGTTCTCTCTTTCTTTGCTGCCCATGTCAGCTCCAAACACCTCTCACCCCTACAGAAAACCCATTCAAAATCAAAAACGATTTTCAATCCCAACCTATGCTCCATTACATCTCTCCACCAATTGCTCAGTTTATCCAAATATCTATAACCAGAATGTCAAAGGACTGCGCCCCAAAATCTCTGCAGTACTCCTTGATTCCCAAAAACCGCCTGACGACATTTTTTGCCCTAACTGAAACTAATCTATGCCCCCGTATCAGAGACAGTGAGTTATTCACATTCACTGCCGATCCGGATGGTCGCTGAGTCCTCATAGCAATTCACAACCTCTACAATCCCTTACATTTCTAAACGTCGAACTGTCCTGCTCTCAAGCTTGCAAGAGCCTTAATAACTTGTCGAAACGAAAGTTCTACCTTGCCTGCTATTCCATTAGTCCCGCACAACCCACTTATTGTTATCAACTTGCCATCGATTTTATGGTAATTGATATTTGATATACAATACAAATTTGATGACGTAATAATCATCTGGGGCGATTTAAAAAAAGCAAAAAGAAAAGCAAACTTCGCAAAACAAAATAGCCTTCTCTGCAATATTGACTTTAATTTTCTCCTAAATCCTAACACGCATATATCCTACTCCAAAGTCATCAGTCGCCTTATTCTACATATCTCTCCCATATTGGCAAAAAAAAAAAAAAACTACATCTCATCTCAACCCTGGTACACTAAGGAACTTCGCTCACTGCACAATAGAAGAAATACAACGCGGCAGAACTACCTTAAATCCCTCTCTGCTTTCAATCTTTCCACTTACCTGCAATCTTATATGAAATTTGCATAACTATGCTATGTAATCCCCTCGCCAATTCCAAGAGCTAAATACAATAACTATCTGATAACTTTCTCGCTACTTTTAATTCTCTCAATACTTCTTCCAATGATCCGAAAATAGTTGCCAACTTGTTTGCTCATTTCTTCTCATTTCCAGTCATTCACCGAACAGGTCCTTCAAACCGATCAAGACTGCCATCCGAAGTCTCCATTGCCAACCATCTGCTCCTACCTTTGCGACTTTATTTCTAAATTCCATTTCACAGGGACTCTTCCGTCAGCTTTAGTAAAATGTTTACATCATCACCATCCACAAAAAGGATAAAAGAACAAGGTTTTCAACCATCGTCTCATTGTTAAACTCTCATGCTTACCTATCCTTTTCAAGAGTGTCGCCCACAATACAATATTCAAGTCAATCACTTCCCAAACTAACGTAAGTTACCAATAATCACACCTCCGATTTCATCTTATGGGTCGTATTCTGTGTAGAAGATCGTCGGCAGGAATTTGTTCTTAAAACTTCGATAATGCCACCGTCGGGGTCCCTCAAGGTAGCCATCTCGGGCCATTGATGTAAGTTTTGTCTAAATTTTGTAATTTTTTTCAAATACGCTGATATGCTCATCTCCAACCAAACATCTCTCCCGTGGACCCTTGCTCCCTCCATTGACACTTTTTGGTGTCAAAAAAAAAAAAATGTTTTGTGTTCAATGTCAGTTAATTTTAAGTTATAATTTATTCTTGTAATCGCTTCATTACACCGAGAACTCCGAGAATTCTAAAGAACTCGGTTGACTTCTTGATAGACTCAGGGATCGGGAACATCACATTCATCTTTACAACGACATCATTATCAAATATGCCAACGCCGCCTTCGGCTTTATGAAACGCTACAAGATGGCTGACGATTGAGGGCATCCGTTGTTTGGTATTTTTCAGTGCCAGCTTTGGGCCTCGATGTGAAATGCACTAAGCCCAAAAACGTACAGCCAAAATGTGTACACTGCGGCGAAAATCATCCAGCTAATTACCGAGGATGCGATTGAACTGCAAAAAATCAAAAACAGTTGTACATATAAAAGATAGGAACCGAAGCACGATTCAGAAAGACATAATCACGGAAAACAAACAACCAGAAAAATCACCAGCAATCAATGATGTAATAATTAATAACAAAAACATAAAAAAGGAAGGAAATAGTAATATGAAATCGTACGCCCAAGTAACAGCAAATGTTAAAAACCAACCTAAACAATCTCAAACATACCAAAACGATGGTGAAAAAGATGAAACTAAGCAGACGTTGCATCTTATGAGGGTGGTCCGATAAGTACGATAAGCCTCAGTGACAGATGGCGCTAGTATCGCAAGAGCAACTTACTATCGTGTAGTACATTCTAGTAGACGGCTACAGCCGGATCGAACTCTAGGTTTGGTTTGACCGCGTGTGGAAGCGGGAGTGTCCGCGGATTTTAGACAAATGGAAAAAGAGCAATATCGGTCGCTGATTCGATTCTTGTTTTTGGAAGGGAAATCGCGCAGCGAAATCAAAGAGCGTTTGGATGCTGTGTACGGTGACTCTTCTCCTTCGATGGGGACCATCAAAAATTGGTTTAACGAGTTTTAATCACAATCTCGTATTGGCAGACCGCCGATTGAAGGTGCGCGAGATAGCTGAGATAGTAGGCATTTCAAAAGATCGCGTGGGTCATATCCTGCATGAAATTTTGGGCATGAGAAAGTTGTCGGCGCGATGGGTGCCGCGTTTGCTCACTCCGGACAACAAGCGCAACCGTGAGACCGTTTAAGCACATTCCGAAGGAGTTTCTGCGTCGTTTCGTGACAGTCGACATGGATCCACTGGTATACACCAGAGACCAAGGAACAGTCGAAACAGTGGACTTCACCCGGCGGACGTGCTCCGAAGAAGGCGAAGACTGTCCCATCGGCCGGAAAGGTGATGGCCACCTGGAGAAGGGCAAAACCGACACAGGGCTGTACTGTGCCAAATTATTGGGCCGATTCGACGCCGAATTGAAGAAAAAACGGCCCCACTTGGCGAAGAAAAAAGGGCTCTTCCACCATGATAACGCACCGGCTCATATCTCCGCCCACGCCACGGCCAAATTGGTCGAATTGGGCTACAAACTGCTGCCCTATCCGCCGTATTCTTCAGATTTGGCCCCGTGCGATTCTTTTTGTTTTCAAACTTAAAAAAGTCACTCGCCGGGCAGAAATTTCAGTCGAATGAGGAGGTCATCGCCGCCACGGTGGCCTTCTTTGCAGACCTCGAGAAAACGTACTCGTATTTTTCAGACGGGCTAAAGAAGTTGGAGCATCGCTGGTCAAGTGTATCGAGCTAAAAGGAGACGATATTGAAAAATAAATCGCCATTTCTCCAAATTTTTTGTTTTTCTTATGTAGGCTAAGTACTTATCGGACCACCTTCGTATAATCGATAAGCTAAATGTGTTAGAAAAACGAATATCAATTTTAGAATGCAGAGCATGCAATGGAGGAGTAACACCGAAACCAAAAAATGGACAATAATTTCACACTACTAACTTGGAACGCCAATGGACGCCAACAAGATTTGCAAGCAGTCCTCGATACAGAGAAGATTGATGTGTGTCCTATATCAAAAACGCACTTAACTAACCAATCCTTCATAAAATTCAGAAATTTTTATATTTATCAAACTGCAGTCCCGAAAACTCTGCTAAAGGAGGAAGCGCAGTTATAATAAGGAAAAACATCCAACATCACAAGCAATTTAACTATAAAACCAAAGAAATACAAGCTACAGTTGTGAATATAAAAGGAAAAAGTTTTTGCTTTGACATAGTGTCAATCTTCGGTCCACCAAAACATTCGTTAAAATCAGAAGATTATCTAAAACTGTTTAGAAACCTGGGAAATAGAATTAAATTGCAGGGGATTTTAATGCAAAACATGTTTATTGGAGATCAAGATTGACGACAACAAAAGGAAAAGAATTACTCAATGCAACTAGACTATATGGATGCGAAGTCATATCAACCGGAAAACCAACATACTGGCCAACTGACCGAAATAAAATACCGGACCTAATATATTTTTACATAATTAGAAACATATCTATAAATTGTCTTGAAATAGACGAATTCAACGATCTAAACTCTGACCATTCTCCAATACTGCTCACATTGAGTGAGCGTGTGATTCAGAAGCAAAGCAAACACACTGACTGGGAAAGTTTCAAGAAGACCCTGGAGGACAGAATTGAACTAAGCGTGCAAATGTATAATACTGAACAACTGGATAGAGGAGTGGAAAACTTGTTAATGATATTAAACAATCAGCCTGGATAAACACACCAGAAATAAAAAGGAATTCTAAAGGCAATAAGTACCGCAACGAAATTAGGGAACTTATTTTAGATAGAAGAAGAGCGAGAAGAGTATGGCAACAGACTAAAGCCCCTCAAGACAAAACGATACTGAACAATCTCACCCAACAGTTAAGCAGACAAATAAGGGAGCTAAAAGAAGACTCCATCAGTATTTATCACGAGGATTAACCAACGAAAAAGCAACCTATTATTCGCTTTGGAAGGCAATGAGGAATGCAAAAGGCCAAAAAAAGTATGTTCTGCAGTGTTTCTAGATGTAGCGCAGGCCTTTAATAAAGTTCGGCATGAAGGACTTAACCACAAACTAAGATGTGTCCTACAAAAACAATACGCTGCAATCTTAGATACATACCTAAGCGGGAGATGTTTTAAAATAAAACAGAAAGACTCGTATTCAGAATCAACGAAAATTAAGGCAGGGGTGCCACAAGGAAGTGTGCTGGGTCCTATTATGTACCTAATATATACATGTGATCTCCCAGAACTAGAATATTGCACATTGGCTACGTTTGCCGATGACACTGCAATTCTTGCAGTGGGAAGAGATAATGTGGAATCAACACAGAAGCTACAATCAGCTGTAGACCAGAAAATAGTACCGTATGCAAACACAGCGAAATATCGTGGCATGACGCTAGATGCTAAACTAAGATGGAAAGAGCACGTTAAAAAGAAAAAAAAGGAATTAGAAATAAAATACAGAAAAATGTATTGGCTGATAGGAAAGAACTCCTCACTATCAGTCACTGAAGTCAATATGGACATATGGCAGTCAACTATGCTGTTGTATCAAAAAGTGAGAAGACTCAAAAGGACAAAGCCATTTGAACTGGTCTAAATAAAAGGGACCGCTCACAAAAGGACATATACTTAACATAAAAAAAAAATAGAACGCATCTTAACACCTGTCAGGAGACGCTGATGGGCAGAACTCCTGAAGTGACAAAATATAAATTAAATCATCATAAAATTGCTTGGACTAAACTGACTAGATTGCAATCATGTGGTAGGCGGTTTTAGTCGGTAAAAATCCGGTATACTGATTACTCAGATCGTCAGTTTTTTTGGAGATTTCCCTTTCCTCTAAAAAAAAAAAAACAAAAAAAAAAACCTTGCGGTTCAAAATGCCTCTAACCGAAAAGTCTAATGGATTTCTATCGATAGCCATAGTGGCTTCGCAGGAGTTGTTTATCTTAACGCCACGATCCAAAAATAAAAGCGGAGAACTACTATCGGCAATCACTGCGGCTCAGACCATTGGCACTTACTTCTTGGTGGCCAATATTCGATGTACCTTTTCATACGACTTCTCTAGCAATTAATTAGCAATTAAACTAGCTCATGGTGTTCAATTACAAATGGAGTTTCATAAGAGAAGACCACATCTGGCAATTGGCTACTTGCTTGTTCTAATTTGTTTTTTGCCAAGAATGAGATCGTACAGTTTTTGGAACTTTAAAACTCATCTTTCAGAGCTCAATTTTGAAAACATATTGCATCCTTTCCCGAAGATTTCGTAAGATTCTGGCCTCTACTCTCGACTTTTAATGAAGTTGCTCTATTGTTCGGAAGCTTCATAGCGTTTTGAAATCCTGCCGATTTTGTTGTATCGCGATGTTTTGCAATACGTTAACATTTTATTCACTTCAAATGTTCCAGCTCACGAAGCATAGCCATTTCTGATTTTTCAAAAGGAGTAATAACACTAATACGTTAGAATTCCATTGTCGATAGAACAAAAACTAAACACGCGATGAAAGCGATCGTTATTCACACTTGTAAGCAATAAAATAAATTAACAACTGTCAACGTTTCAGTACTGTCATTCATAGTTTGGCAGGCACAGCGACGTGAACCTGGTTATAGTTCATGTCATTCAACCTGTGTTATCGTTACAGTCCAACTTGAATAAGGTAGTCTGTTGCTCCTATAATGAGATCGACACTGCGCAGATTGCGTCGACCAAAGTAGGTATATAATTTTGCCCTTCGCGATGCTTACACGGCTGATAAATACATACCTTTATCCCTGACCTTTGTATGTACTTAGCATTGACTGCCCTACACTGCTGGATATTCATATACCATAATACTAGAAACCTCCAATCGCTCTCCCCTTCCCCACAACAAACGAACTATCACCATTGAGCGACCACTAAAGTAATTTTTTTTTTGTTAATGCTCGCATTAGGCTTAGCAAATGCCTCTGTCCTTAAGCAAACTTTTTGGAATCGATATCATTATTTGTTCTCGAGAAATGCGAGTCGAAAAACAGCTCCTAGATATAAAAACGCGCACATATTATCAGGCCTCGGTGTGTCAGAATTATTTTTACATGTCTTCCAAATGGGAAGTCATTGAGATGGAGGGCATGAGCCCAGATTGATTGGAACCGAGTTATATTTTTGTTTACAGTTTATACAACAGATATCTGATTAGCTAAGCTTTCTAAGAATTTTCTATATTCGCACTCACTAGCAAATAAAAAAAAAAAAAAAAATACATAAACCGAATCTAAAAGCATTTTCCTCCCAAATTGTTACCAATTTCCCTATCCCTTTTGTTGGACTGTGGAATACAAAAAAACGTTATCCCTAATCTCCCTTCAGCAGAGCAAAAAACTATGCTCACCCAATCCTAATAGAAAACATTATAAAGAACACTTTAGATAAAGCAGACTATCCTGGGGTATCCTTACAAATCCTCTTTCGATTCGGTTTTGAATAAATCGCATATTCCTATATCCTATGACCTCGTCAGGACAATGAAGTAGGAGTGACCAATGACAATAGAGTTTCGAAGGCATGTAAACATGTTTCAAGCAGATTAAGCGGATTAGCACCCTCGAGACCCTTAAATCCCAGACAGGAAATGTCATATTCCTGCCGATTGAGGTGGGGTGGATTTTTGTTGTTGTTGTTATTGTGTATTTGTTCATGTCACATGGAATAATGGAATCAACATCAACGAATCATTGTTCGGTCGGTGAGAAGAGTGATTTGCTATTGAGAGGTCCTTTTATGCCGCTTGGTTAGGGATATGATTGTAAGTGCTCGTTATTGAACGTGAAAATAACATAATTGCCAAGCTAGGCATTTTGGCATAGATTTCGGAACATATGCCCGACTAGTGGTTGGTTAACACTTGGCGGTAATTAACCTTATTTCTCGTTGTTCCGCTTATCGAAGTTGTAGAGGATACTCTGCGGTGAGTAAGAGCTCAGCGGGTGGGAAATGAAAAGAGCAATTTGGGCTTAACAAGTATATATTTAGAAATATATAATTGGGCTTTCGGTATTATAGTAGAAAAAGCGTGGCTTACTAGAGGTCTCATACGAGTTTGTTCCTTGCATACATATGTATATCAGTAGCTAAATTAGATGAACTAATTCATAATAGTAATTTTGAACATCTTCATTTATTTTTTTTGATTTGGAGAAACGGTGTTGGCTTTAAGTTTTGTTTATCTTTCTGGTAGCAAACAAGTTCTGCGTTGGAAAACTGTAGGGTTATAGAGGAAATTGACCTTTCTTATGATTTTTTTCTTAAGGTCTGAAATGCTATTCAACCAGGCTATACATCTGTCAGAACCGATGGTCATCGAAAGGGGCCATCTAGATAAAACGTGCGGGGTAAGATGTCCCATTTGAGATTTACTCATTTCAACGCATTTACTGTTTTCGGTAGTGAATGGTTTCACTCGGTTGTCATATCTCAGCTCATATTATGTCAAGCTGGTCCCGCCAAATATACAGCACGAGCTTCTTGACTGTTGATGCTAATGCATGGATTCAGCGCCCCTTTTCTTTGTCTTTGGATTATGGTAATGCATTCACTTTTCATAGTCACAATATGATGCAGACAATTCCTCCTTTCCGCCACTGATGCAGCAGTCCGCTCTCAAACATAACCCGCATGGCACTAAATTTTCTTATTTTTGGCCCTTTTCAAGGTTTTTAAACGGTGGGGTATGGCTTATTGTGTCAATCTATCTGCAAGTTCTTGTTGAGTTTGACATGGATCTTGATCCCTGTCCTGCAAATGATGTTTATTTGATTGAAAGGCAACCTTACCCCGAACAACAAAATATATAAAACCGATGAAATGTAATAATGAGGAGCTGTAAACCGATTCCCAAGCTTTCCATGTGGCAATACTGATCTGACATTTTTGAACAGCATATATCGCTAGCGCCATTTGTTCGAAAACGACAGATTCCTGATATCTAGCTTCCTTGTTATTTGACGACACACAACACTACCAATATTAAGATAACACCTTAATGACCAACGAATTATACGGAACGCGCAACAATAGGATATTAACTGTCAAAATTGTTTCATTACCTGATCTTCTTTGATCAAAATAATCCAAAGAAGTAGAAGAATTAGATGCAAGAAGAATTTATAGTAAACTGATGAGAAAAACTTTTAATAGCTCAATACGTACACTTCGTCGCTTCCAAATCGTTTTTAAATGTATCTCAAATGAATCATTATTTTGCTTCCCACTTATTCGACCTTCCCGGGTCACAGCTCAAACCCAGGTAAAGAGCGGACGAATTGGCCAAGCAAGGGTCTGAAATGGACATCAGCGAAGCGGACACGTCATTGCAACCACCGATCAGCGCATTTTACCGGATCATAAATGACACAATTATAAAAGAAACCAACTCGTCTTGGCTTACAAGAAACAACAGCCATACGATAAGTTCATCGTGGCCAGAGCTCAATATCGGAAAAACAAAAAAACTCTTGGCGCTGGACCGAAACTCGATCCGTATGCTCGTCGGAGTGATCACAAGACACTGTCATATCGGGGCAATGCTCCTGAAATGGAACTCGGGATCCAGCGATCTCTGCCGGAGCTGCGGCGATAAGCAAGAAACCGAGACGATTCAACATCTGCTTTGCCCCTGCTCAGCTCTCCAGAATCTACGTCTAGCTTCGCTGGGTCTAAGATTCTTTACAGAGATTGCAGACGTAACAAACGCAAATATATCGGATCTTCTAAAATTCATAAAGAGCACGTGGTGGTTTCAGCCGTGATGGGAAAGGTTAATTATACGTGTGCTCCACAAATGAAGGAAATCACAATGGGCCCTTTAGCCTTCGAATGGAAGTGATGCTCGACCATAACACTCCCCTTCTTTTACCTAACCTAACCTATTTCAATCTTGAAGTATGACAAGCAAGTTTAAAGGCTAATTACAGAACTGCTATCTACTCGTATCTGCTGAACTCACCCTCTGTTCTGTTCCCTATGACTTCTTCTGCCAACATATGTAGGTACAATATTTTTCAGTAAGGGCATAACAATTTTTTGTTTTAATACAAAAGTATTCTTGATCTGATGATTACGAACAAGAAACCTTGAGAAATTAGTAAAAATGACTATCAAAGTCCTAAGTCTCACGTCGCAACTTTAAGAGCACTTATGTGTACTCCAGTTTAACTCTTAACTTAATTTTAAATTCATTTTTATACCTCATACTCTACGCTTACTTAAAACTAGCTTAAATATCTTAGTTAATTTAGAATAACTTATTATCCCAATGCGGATACTCTAAATAAGACCATAACAGTTTAAACTATGTCTAAGCCTTAAACTAAAAAAAAACTAGCTTGACTTAATTTAACTAATGTAAAAAATCTACCCTAGCCTACGTAGATCCGTCATTACGTTTTGGCGGTCTTTGCCTTGAAGGAGCTGACCTATTAAAGTTGACCACTGACGCAGTCCAGCCTCCAAAATCGATCTCATGAGGGAGAATTATGGTAGTCGCCTAATCTCGAGAAATATTCCGGTCCAATGGCCGCCTCAATCATTCGATTTAACTTCATTGAATTTATTTTTATGGGGCCACGTGATGCCCTGGACTTAAAGCCAACAACGGTAGATGAGTTCAGGGACAATATCGCCAACGTTCCGGCCCATATATAGGTATATTGAAGAGTGTTGGAAAATTTATTCCCAAAAATCGATCGCTGCAAACTGTTCTGTAAAGAAAACTCTACTCAGTCCAAAAAAAATAAACCTGCGCCTATGTCAGTTTCACAGTGAAGAATTTGGAACAAGCATTAGTATCGGACGGTAACAGTGTGCCTGATGAAAAAAAAATTAACACCTTCCTAACTGTCATGTTCAGCCTACAGCCAAGTTTCGGAGAGGAAGTATTTTGAGCACAAATTTAATTCAAAGCTTTTAGACCTTTGATCCGTCTCATCAAAATGATATTTTACCCACAAAAAAATGCCCCGAAGAACACTGCTCGTATAACAAATTTGTGGTTAGAAGATTCAAGAATTAAAGCACTGGACTGACCACCTTTTGAAGGAACTGGAACCGAACTGGTGACCGAAACTACAATTCCGTCTCGTAAAATGGACAGGTTCTAGCAAATTGTTGAGAATTGAATTCCATTACCCAAAACACTGTACGGAGCTTTATTGGAGGGGTAGGAGTGGGGTCCGACTCCCAAATATTCCTTGAAGTCTATCTCGAGAGCTCAATTGATGTGCTTAGTGGAACCATCGTCCATTTTTATCTTGGTGTCGGTCGGTATAATAGTTCCTTAGTTGGCAAATTCCATTGCACGAAATTCCTGGTGTAATGTTGTTCTCCTAAGTGTGGGGCAGCGAATTGGGTGGCCCTCTTGGCACTTACGACTCTGGGTGCGTAATGGATTCGATGCATTCTCTCGAAATTTTCGACACGCCTCGTGAATTCTTCCAGCGTCTAGAAGTTCCGGCGAATGTGCAGGAGGTAATCCATCCACTTGATGCTATTCGTTATATCCTGCCTGCCGCATAATACTTTGCTTAGCCATCACATGAACCTTCGAACTCTTTCTTCCCAGTCGGATGTTGTCTTCCAGGTCTTCGAGATATCTGCCGGGGAGGCAGAGCTGTAGGAAGTCTGATTGCTATTCCAATACCACATGAGTCTTCGATCCGTTAATAGTTCAGGCATTGTCCGGAATATGAAGTTCATTGGGAGCTCGCTTCACCATTGCCAAGAACAAGCTTGATTGATCATCGCTGGGTTACCCTCAAGATTGGTGTGTCTATGAGATAGCACTGAGAAATTTTTCAGTTGGTCTTTGTTATTGAACTTCGTGAGTTCCGTCCCCGTTATCCACAGTGACAGCTTGTCGACCGTACCGTTGAATTCCAGATTGAACTCACAAAGTTACGACTTGAATACGTTTTTGTCCTAGCCCCCGTGCCGGAGTTATTTTGGTGGCATCAACCACGTTTAGCTTCATTTGCGTTGGCGTCACTACTCGGGCGCCAATGTAAGGAACTTTTTGGGCCGGTGTACCCATATAGTTTCTGGATAAAAGACCATCTCATAGATTTATTTTTTTGACACCCACAAATTTAATAGTTATGTCGGCCTAACTATAGCACTTCTCTGTCCTTCTTGGTTCGGCACACTTCTTTCTAGTAAAGCCTCGGTATTTCCGCTGCGCTCTGTAATGTTGAGAGCACCGGTTAGTCCCTTCTGGGTTAAAATCCGGGTGCGGATATTAACTTCTAGCGTAGGTGTTAAGATAACTATTGTATTAAATGAGTACGAATAATAGACATATATTTATATTCTCTTTATGCAGACATACAATCAATTATTTGAATGATTATGTGTGTGTTCAAAAAGTAACGGGAGCTGTATAATTTAGGTGATTTATTGGTTGATGTCACTCAGCCTTTCCTTTGTTATGTTGGAAAAATGTCCGAAACAGATTTCTAAACATGGATCAACACATTGCTAGTCAGACCGGTCTGCTAATAACTGTCAAAGAGGTTACATGTGGCTCGATACCATCGACGGCTTTTTTAATTATCCTTTTTGCTTGATTATTTTCACTTTTTAAGGCCTCCGGAGGTCGGATCTGTTGTTGGTGAATAGTCTGCCACGCAAGCACATTACATATATATTTTCTCCCCAAATTCCAATGCACGATCTAAGACGGGAGCACTTTCCAACAGGGCAAGTTGTCCTTCAGATGTCATGCTGAATCTTTTTTCTCTTTATAATGTTGCTGAAAGCCCTATCTCGAATTAAGGCAAACGGATTTTGGTTCAACTTGCACCTACAATTTTCAGAGAGAATCATACTTCGAAGCTCTATTCATCATCAATTTGGACAAGGCTGACTTCAACATAGCTACTTTGCTAGCCATGAACAAAGGTTTTAGTTCTGTTCAAAGTGTTAATATGTAAGAGCGATTGGGCCCAATTGGTCCTTCATTTTCTTCAACTGCTACTAGTTATACGAAAGAGAAGTCGTCATGCCTTAGTACACTCTGTCACACGACATTCGGCATCGCCAGAACCACTCCATGTCCCGCTAAATAAACAATAAACAAATCTAATTGAATTGTCTTCGTTAATTCCGTTCCAGATCCATAATATATGCCCGGAGGTCAAACTCCACTCCAACCACAGCCACACAAGGCCCGGTCGTGCCCCTATCGTCGCAAACAACGTACACAGCACACTCGACACGGCACGACCAACGTTTTGTCGGGGTCAAGTAAATTGTTTCAACAACACGCCGCCAAAAAATTAATTCGAATCGTTTCAGATAGAATTGACCCCCTTGGGGGTCAGAACAGTACCGCCGCGTCCTTAGTGCCCACCATTTGTCGTGGTCGGGAATCGATCCCAGCCAAGTAGCCCAACTTGCTTATGTAATCCTAATCTAATTGAAGTCAGCCAGTTGGTTAAATGTTGCACCGAATACTCACCATGAGCAGCGACTTGGACGGGTATGGCGTATGGCTGTGCTACCCTCGTTCAGATCGTCGTCATAAATCAGACCTCATAGTCAATTTATGATCTGTCATCTCGCTAATGTGCGCTCTGTGAATGGGGAACGACGACGATACGCTGGGAAATGAAACGTCACTTGGACGACGGGGACAGGCAACTCGATGGAAGCTTCCACTTAATGGGTGACGAATCCATTCGTTGGATCTGTGTGAGCATTTCGTCGATTTATCGTCTTCGCTTATGCACATATATGCCTTTTAGTGATTCTGGAGAATTGGTCCGATGGATGGGAAAGGATCCGAAAAGCAGTAATTGGCGAAAGATATTTATTTTAATTTGGCTAATTGACGACCTTTTGTTCCCTTACTACTACGATTTATCCCTGACTGAAGTAGAAGAAACCCACAACTTCAAACGTCGCGCCGCCGATCAAACTCGCGACTGGCACACACCTACTCGTAAGTTGACAACTAAATAACGATACATAGCCGACAGATTGCAGCGCTCTATTTTCCTGATGCAGCCTATCTCCCTGGGGAGCTAGACAAGCCGTATCTTCGCAAAAGTCCCCAAACCGATTCGGGGCGGAGGTGTCAATGCCAATGCCAACGCTGAAGTGATATTCGTGCCGCTTACAAATGTCTTTCGAATTATACATGAGTTAGAAGAAAATTTCCGCATTTCATCATGCGGTTCGGCGGGGTGCAGAAAATTGTATTAAAATTCCATGTGGACAGCGGACATAAATAAAACATTAAACAAAGCAAATAGCATGGAACGCACAGGCCAGGCCATGGATGGTCGGGAGCTAAGCGCGAAAGTACAGTGCAACGAGACAATTGTGCAAGTGGCGATGCAGCGGTAATGGGATTGTGTGCGGATCGAGTGTGCAGCGTTCGGAAGCGGATTCAATAGAATCGGTGGCACCTCTCGCTGCTATTATTTTTTGTTTGTATCTAAAATACGATCTAGAATCTCATGAATTTCTTCAACAGTTCAATTGAGAATGCGTGTGTGAGTGTGTGCTTGGGCATGTAGAAATGTCAGCGGGTAGGTTGGATGAGGGCTACCGGAGATTAATGGCTGTTGCTAAAGCACAATGGAAATTTTTGTTTAGCGGTAATTGATGAAAGTACAAGAGTTATCGCTGACGACTGAGATTCATTGCTCTCATTGCGACGCTGGAGAATGGAGATCGGACAGAGTTGTAATATATGAGAAATCTAATGAGGTCATTACGTGTATGTTAAGGTTTGGGGCTTGGTGTTTATTGAACAGTTAAAATCAAGTCGAGACTTTCCTTTCTGCTAAAGCGAACTGGTTTCCAGACAGTAACGAAATCATAAAGGTAGGAAGCTTTACTGCCCACTTTGATCTGCAGTAGATTCGATCGCTTTAAACCTATTGAAGCAGGCTTTTGAATTGTAAAACTGTAGCCGTCAATCTACCAAATGTGAAACCGTGCTGGCATACAAAATCTGATAACAAAATCTAGTCGAAATCTTGGGAATAACTCCCAATTTATATATTGTCTTGTAATTCTGTACATTGTTCTAGGACTTCACAGGGAAGGATGCTTCAAGGGAAGGATGCTTCAAGGGAAGGATGCTTCACAAGGTAAAAATGTAAACTTTTTGGCTTTTTGGCAATGCAAAGGTGCCTTTTGCAAAACATGGCGCCTATCGCAACAAAAGGTCCTCTGGATCTACACGGCAATGATAAGACCGATAATCTCATATGCATCGGTTGTTTGGTGGAGCAGGCTAACACGCAAACACGCTGTGGCTTCTCCCACCAAAACTCCAAAGAGCGGTCTGTCTCAGCTGCAAGGGGGCTTTCCCTAGCACACCGGCAGCTGCTCTAGATGCTATGATGAATCTTCCATGGCGCCAGGACTGGCTTTGGCCAGACACTGAACCTGGAATGGAATGCCTTCGCATTTTCACAGATGGCTCCAGGACTGGGCAGGGATCCGGCACTGGAGTTTTCTTTGAGCGCGAAAACATTCGACTGCACTTCTCGTTAGGAAAATATGCGGCTGTCTTTCAATCGGAGATTTACGCAATCCTAATGGCCATGCACTATGTTGTGAAACACAGGTGGAGGGAAAAATCATATGCGTCTGCAGTGACAGCCAAGCTGTACCAACCCTGTGTCCAACCCTCTATCCAACTCCAAATTAGTGCATGAACTCAAGACCGTTTTAAACAAAGTCGGAAGGCTAAATTCACTTATGCTTGTATGGGTCCCAGGTCACTCTGGAATCCCAGGAAATTAGATCTCCGATGAACTCGCTAGAAGGGGCTCAGAGGAGAGTTTCTGAGGACTAAGGCGGGTTGCCTTAGGTCTACCTGCTTCCACGGTTAAATCCGACATCAACGACTGGGTTTTTAGTGCACACAGTCATAGATGGAGGGAATATCCAGGATGCAGGATGACTAGGAGCGTACACTCTGATGTCTGCAAGAAGTCCGCAACATTTTTCTTATCCTTAAGGAGAAATGATTGCTGAAGGCTTACGGGCGTCATTACGGGCCATTACTCTAGCATCTCTACATGCTTGACATCAGTGAGACGCTTACCTGTGCTGCATGTTGCGAGGAGAATGACACAGCAGAATACTTTCTCTGCGACTGTTCCGCCTTCGCTCGCGCACGGTGGCGCATCCTTGGGGCCGACGTGGTGGGTACCGAATCTCTAAGCTCTACTTCACTGAAGCCCCTTTCTCCGGACAACGGGGACAATACAACAAAGACAAGGTGTCTGTCTGGTAGTACAATGGACCAGTATTTGTGTCTGAGTGCTCCAACAGATAGTAGAAGGCTCCAACAAACAAAAAAATCTGTATTGCTAGAGCTAAGAACGGTGTGACAAGGAAGCTCTTTCGCAACAATCATATGCTACTTGGCCCTCATCGCGTAATGTTATTGGGCGTGTTTAAAAGAATTGCCATATTCGTGAATGTTGGTGACTTGGAATGCTAACAAAGCCAGACCCCAGTTCGTTTAGTATTATCCTAATAAGGTCCTGTACGAGGAAGTAAATCTTAACAGAATGGGCGAAAATGACAAGAAAGTACAAAACATTTCTCAGTATTGATCCAGAAAGATTAATGCAAATGAGAGATGGTATCCTTGTTATTTAGCACCACTAGACAAACAGCTTATCCACTTATCCGTTCATATACTTTAGTAATACAATATGTCTACTTTGGGTGATTCATAGTTCTTTAATAAAATTTGTCAGAAAATGGAATTTTGAAATGTAAAGGGTGTTTTTTTAGAGGTTTGATTTTTAAACTGGCAACACTTTTACGCTGTTGGCTCAAGTTACGCTCTTATGGTTTTTTGTCACATAACCTGGGCGGGGTACAGAAGGTTTTGTGTCGAAAATGTACGTTCACTACTCTCCGGGGGTGGTTGTCCTAGATAGGATTTTTTGAGAAATTCGACTGAATTTGTCGCATTGGTTGTAGTTCGCACTAACTTTTTTGTTTCGATGCCATGAAGGTGTTATATTGGAGATGCATATAAAATGCATGAGTGCTATGCATTCGTTAGCATTTTTTATCATCTCTCATTCACAACTGATGTTGCTGTACAAATTTTCCGTATAGGAATTGTTCTTGGCTGTGAACAGAATTAAATTACAGACCTTCCCCTCAATAGTCGGTGATGATTACCATTCCACATCGACCACCCAATTTAAAGTCAACGTAGTGATACCTGACTATTAGGAGTTCAATAAAGGTGCAAATTACCACTCCTAGCTGAATTGCCATTAACTAATCCAATAGTCAATACATTTCTCAGCAAATGATTAACGATCAGCATTCTAATAGCCACGGTCTTGTCGACTTCCATATCTGCTCAAGGCGTTTAGTTCTCGTTTATCTCATTGATTTTATTTCCCTTGTAAAATATCTGAACAAAGGGCCTGGAGAATGACATCTTGAGTCTGATAATGCCAACGCAATGCCTCAATTGCGAATTAAAATATAACTCCAAAATTATGTAAAGCCGTTGGTAGTCCAATAAGTTTTACGTTCAAATACTTTTTTTTACAGCTTTTGTCAAGACCACTTCACAAACATCCAAATGAATTCCGAAATTACTTATTAGGTAAAATAGTTACCTACTAATTTTCGGATGGACTCTTATGTGAAGTATTGCAGAAAAACTGCATTAAGACCTCGGGGTTAATGATGGACATCGACTTGATCGATTTGAAATAGAAGCCTTCCTCTCTTATGTTCCAAAGGACTTAATTCGCAATATAGAAGCATGCCAAGCATTGTATTTTTCCAACATGTAACTAATCACTCTTCTTCGCTGGGTGTAATTCCTCTTAAAAGCTATCATATCAAACAATTTAAATTTTAATAATTGTTGGTTTTTTGATTTTCTCTCTTCAGTTCGATTAAAATTATACCAAAAACTACTATGAGCTACCTTATATATTCGTAACCAAATTTAGTTGTGGTTTACATTTCGTATTTCGTTTTTAATTTTATTAATTGTTTATGGAGGCTATTCCAATCCGCTGGAATACTCAGGTTCGCAAGGAGAATGGTCAGTGATGTAGAGCTAAGGTTAGCATACGCCACACTGGCGTAAAATACCTGAAAGGCGCAAGGGCGAGATCGTCACTGAAGAACATCCAAAGTGCTTTTGAGGTGCTTCAAAAATGAAGTGGCTCGTAGGGTCCCGTCGAACGTTTCTGCAGCTGGTTCAACTCAGATTTAAAAGTACTCGTAATTCCCAAAATTTTGTTCTCTACGCTTGAAGTACCCAGTCCTTGACCGAGCAATATAACGAAAATATACGAAGGAATCATCACCTGCACCCATTCTGGGCAGCTTATTTAAGATCCTATTTTCCAGGGTCCCAGAATGACCTGGAACGCAAAAAAGATTCAATCTGTGTCTTGTACAATAAGATCTTTAGTATGCTGACTATTTCTGAAGGTGGTAGGCGTAGACTGAATGCGTAGATGCTTCTTGGGATTGGTTTTGCAGTTATCACAGCTTGAAAGACAGATGCATAATAGCCGAATAAAAATGCGGACGCAGAACCCCAGAAGTAGCAAATACCAGTAGTAAAAAGTAATATAATTTAGAAGACTTGGTTATTGCCGGAATTCGAATCCCGTGTCATCACTACCCGCACGTAGCCAAGGAGTTCTTCCAATATGCCATGTTAAAATTGTCATCGAACCCATTTACAGTCAGAATCTTTCAGTCCTCTATTAGTTTAATTTTTGTGATGCTAATACTCCACCTGTTCGGCTTATTATCAGCTAATCATTTTTTTTCTTAATTTTACCTAAAGGCTAAGAACCTATTAACTGCGATTGACGTTAAGGACGGCGACTGAGGAAACTGAATTTTAAGAATTGAAAGCCGAAACTACAGCATACGAAAAATATACTGACTGGGGTCATAGGAGGTACGCGGGGTAGGTAGAAGACAGAACAGTTAAGGATCCTTATATTAGTGCGACGTTTGTCCAAAAAATTAGGTGACTCTCTAAAAATTATTATATCCTTTCTTTTCAGTTTTAGGAAGAGAAAAAAGTTGCAGGGGGCAATTTTTTGCCCATAAACCCAGACGTTGTCTTCGTATTGCTTCAGGCAAACGAACTATTCCAATAACTTATGATGAACCACGGTATTACTTTTCTGGTTGCTTTTATTGGGACTATTGGGCCTAAGTTTTGACGTCATAACCATATACAAAGGTTTTGTTACTAGTGATGACCTTTTTCAACAAATCTGGGTCGTCATTCATGTCATTTGACAGCTACAGAATGATGCTCATACCACGGCTCTTTTGGTCAAAATTAAACAATTTCAGAACAAACTTCGCTGACACACGTTCCTGACACTGACACAATATCTGAAAAAAATGTCACGGCATGAACCAACTGACATACCAATATCCTAAGCGGCTGCTTTGATAGTGGCTTGACGATTCTCTATAACATTTTCAGTCACTGCTCCAACGTTTTCCTCTATTGTTGTAGTGCTGGGGTCTCCAAGGCGACATCGTCAGTCTTCTGTGAAGAGCTTGTACCACTAATAAAGATTTTGTTTTTACTCAGGGTAGACTCGTCAAATGCCGCAATTAACATTTCAAGTCCAATACGTTGGAGCGGTTAATTTTATATTTCACGTCAATTTTAATACCGATTTTTTGATCCATTTTTCTCTACTGCATAAATACGCCAAGTACACGAAAAGGGTCAAACATTTATATGTGTGAAAAACAAAGTAACTATTCAAAATGGCTGCCAATATCAAAATAAGTTGGGAAACATGTGTGTCAATAGAACAAAAAAAAATAAAAATTCGAAAATCCTACCTATGTACCCTTGTAGCAGAAAACTCACCTTAGTTTTTGAACATACCTCGTATGTTGGTAAGGAGACCGCAAAAAAAAAAAAACAAAAGACAGGAGAAGGTTTAATGTGTCTATGTGAAAACGTGATTTATTACCACTTGAAAATGTTAAACTCTAAGCAATTTTTGGAGCACTAGATAGACCGTTGAGATCCGATTGAATAAAGAAAAAGGTATTTTCTTTCAATACGGTCTTGGAGAACTTACTGACAACGGCGTGAAGTGGGATGTAAAAATGTTTACTGATCATTTCTTTATCGTTTATAGTGAGAAAGAAACAAGTGGACCTAAGTGGCTGCCTTGGTGGACGCCAGTGATAGCAAGACAAGGGCTAAGAGAGACAGATTTTAAACGAACACTGTAATACCGTCGTTCAAGTATGGAGATAACCACATCAATAACATGAATTCAGAGCCAAGCTAGAGAATTTGGGAAGTTTTTTTTACAAATATTTTATTGAAATCAGTTGAAATAGCGTCGACTTATTCGCCACCCCTAAGGGTAAGAGAATAAAAATCACAAATTCGACAGATTTTTGTAGTTATTGGCCTGCATTTTAGGAAACCAAGGTGATATTAGACATTTGCTGTGAAAACTCACAATATCAATTTCAAGAGCGTGGATATGTGAAGATAATTATAAAAAACACTTTTTGGTGAATGGGGGTTTCAAGGGGGTTTTTAATATTTCGGCCTAGCATTGTATATACTATCGTTGCAACTGCCAATGTACCTGGTAGGACAGTACCACATTTATAACAATCTTAAAGAAAAAATCTCCTTAACAATCGTCGAAGGAAAGTGGAAGTCACTACTTTAGCGAATGTGTATTTCAAAACTTGACGCGGCTTATATGATTTTAAAGAGAATAAATTATTGTACAGATCCGAAATTCCTAATAGCTACAATAAAATTTGCATTTAATGACACCAACCCTACTTCCGACGAGGAAGTTTTTAGAACATATGTTAGGGTGTCTTATCCCCACTGCAAACAAAGGACTCCTTAAACTAACACCGCTATTGCTTCCAATGGAACGAGGTCTGTACGTATTGCCAATGGCAACTCCCCTCCTGATTTCCAATTCTCACACCTTCCTTAGCATACGTTTTCCAATTGTGCCGCCAATTCAAATCTACAACTGCCACGCGACCAAATTAGGCCTATGCATGATATACTATAGCATCAAACTGCATGCCGCTTCGCCCTCACTTGGTTAGTTAGTTTTCATTTCATAACAATAGCGATTGAATGTTGCATTGCGTTATGTTGATTTGTGCGAATACAATTCATTTACGAGGCTATCATTAAAAATTACCCTCCGCTCACGTTAACAACGACGAAGGCAGGGAGAAACTGCCTACAAAAAATATTAACTGCATCCTTCGCAAATTAGCAGTTTTGAATTACACAGGCGCGTGGTCTTACGCCTTCAGTTCACTGCTTGGCGGGATTAACAAACAAAAAAAAGAAACGGATTCGATCAAGATTCGTTTTTCTCTTTTCCCTTCTCACTTCTCTAAACAAAGAAGTAAACAACCAGAGTGTACGACATCTCGAGTACACGCATCCATTTGCACTCTGATGAGCTCAAACCAGGCCAGAGCTTGCCCAGGAAGTCCACGAAGAAAAGAGTCCTTGCGTCGCTGTCTCGTTCGTCCGTTTGGTGATCATAAATCTTGTCGCACCATAAAAAGGCAACCTCTAGCGAAGACTTGTCAACAAATTAATTCATTTTTAACACTAGATTTTGACATATCTCTTGGAATATATCTTATCGAGATCGTGTCGCATCGCCATGGAACAATGTCCGTATAAATCTTACGATTGTGGTCTGGTTCGATTGATTTGGATTCGGTTGGTTGGGATTGCTTTCGGTGGACGATGGCAATTCGGGAATTCGATTGAATTGGAATGGGATGACGACAAGGACAAGGATGTGAAGGAGAACGATAAACGAATTGAAATGCACAGTAGCTGGTTGGGGACTGATTTTAATTTGTCGTTTTTGCCTTTATCTCTGACGAGAGATCTTGATGTTTTATTTTCGTCATCCGAACGAATGGTAGGTAAGTCGATCGGAGGTAAAGCGAACATACCTGTCAGAAGATTCTTACGAGATTTCTGGACTTTCTTTAAGAGCACACTATTTTATGCCTTAGGCTTACATTTAGTTTTCAAAAAAAAAAAAAAAACATTGTAAAACGTAGGTCACTTACATAATGATATGTAAGGGCCCCTACAGCTCATATTCATAGCTTTCAAAGTACGTTCATAAGTTTGTAATCATCTTTCGCTTTGTATATTTCGCCAGCAAATAGTGACAAGTCCAATAGCTCTATGCAGCCAGCTCTATGAAATTCTCTTACACAATACTAGGTCTGTATGTAACGTAGCATCATTTTCGAGTCCGGGCGATTTCTCTACTTCGAGAAAGGTCAAACTAATCAAATATTGTCAGATGCTCTTTCCGTGATCCTAACGTTAGTGCGTCACCTACATTCATAAAAGAAGAAAAATTGCACCAGATAATTCCTTTAACCGTGTGAGCAATTTAGCCAATTCTCTTACTATTTCTTTCAAGTGTTTTTGTTGCAAGTGGTTGTTGCTGGCTTTTGATGCCTTACCAAGTCTCTAATTCCACAACAGGCAAGTCATCGAAATCATATGGTGTATGAATCAGGGGTTCTGGCAAAAGCTCTGTAGTATCCATGTCTTCGAAAAAACAAAAAGTTCGCCATTCGGATTTCCCTTCCAAAAACAAGAATCGAATCACCGACCGATATTGCTCTTTTTCCATTTTGCTAAAATCCGCGGACACTCCCGCTTCCACACGCGGTCAAAACAAAACTACGAGTCCGATCCGGCTGAAAAATCAGTAGCGGTCTACTAGAATGTACTACACGATAGTAAGTTACTCTTGCGATACTGGCGCCATCTGTCGATGAGGCTAAGTAGCTATCGGACCACCCTCGTACCATCAATGGAGAGCGCTATAGAAACATTATTTCTCACTTATTCGTTCCTCAGTTGAATAGCTTTGACGTGACAGAGCTTTGGTTTCAACAAGATGGCGCAACAAGCCACACGGCGCGCGAAACCATCAATTTATTGCGGGAAACATGATACTTTGATATCACACCTTTACTTTTGTCACTAGTCTATGCCGATAAACCAGAGACGTTGGACGATTTGGAAGTGAACATTCACCGTGTTATTGCTGATATACGACGGTAGTCTGAAAAGGTTCCGACCTTTTAACTTTTGACAGTTACTCACCAATTTTTGCCATTTTGGAAGCGTTTTTTTATTTGACAGTCGCTTGAGTGAGTTATTACATTTTTGTTTTTGAAAGGCAATACGCCTACGCAAATCAAAGATGAGTTGGACGCTGTGTACGGGGACTCTGCACCATCGTTTACCACAGCGTCATTCCGGGCAACTAAACTTGGCCGTGAGAGCTTGGGAGACGATGAACGTTAGGGACGTCCAAATCCTGTAACAACTGACAATGACATCGCTAATGTTCACCAAATGGTGCTAGGCAAATTAAATTGAGGGAGATATCAGAGACTATGAAAATGTCCATGGAACGTGTTTGTCACATATTAAATAAAGGTTTAGCCATATGAAAGCTATCCGCGCATTGGGTGTCGCGTTTGCTCACGCTAGACCAAAAACGTATTTGAATGAACATTTCCAACTGTGCTCTGTTGTCGCAGTTTAGGCGCACCCGAATCTTGGGGCCGATTGATTAGGTACTGTCGATGAAACTTTATTACACCATTGTACGCCCGAAATAAAAATACAGTCAAAACAGTGAACTGCAAAGGGGGAATCGGCTCCAACAAAAGCAAAAACTGTTTTATCGGTTTGGAAAGTGCTGGCGACTGTTTTTTGGGATAGTCGTAGAGTTATCTTAATCGATTATCTTCGAAAAGGAAAAACCATTACAGGAGCCTACTACGCATGATGACTTGACTAATTGAAGGCAGAAATTTCGGAAAAAGGATCACATTTGCAGTAAAAGAAAATCCTGTTTCACCAAAACAACACACCTCAGCGGTTGCCATGGCGAGAATCCACGAATTACGGCTTGAACTGCTTGATCATCCGCCTTACTCACCAGATCTAAGCCCAAGCGATTTCTTTTTGTTCCCTAATTTAAAAACTCGGAGGACAGAGATTTTCGTCAAATGAGGAGGCAATCACCTTCGTGAACAGTTATTTTGCAGAGAAAACCGCCGAGTACTATTTGGACTCCACAAATGAAGGGAATCACAATGGGCCTTTTGGCCTCCGAGTGGAAGTGATGCTTAACCATCACACTCTCCTTCTTTTAACCTAACCTAACATAACATTTGGACGAGCTAGAGAGATGGGAGAAGTGTGTAGAGTTACAAGGAGACTACGAGTATATAGAAAAATAAAAATAAATTTAAAATATCTTGTGTCTTTATTGAGAAAATTTTCAGACTACCCTCGTATGGCCCCGATTGCTCCATAAAGTTGTCGAAAATTGGACTTCGGAATTACACTTTATTCGAGCTGACCACGGCATGCGTATGCTCTAATGGCATAAAATTATATATCAAATACAGCTAATATCATAGGAATTAACATTAGCTTGAAGTGTCTTATTTTATACTGAAGAGGTATGCAAACTCTAAAAAAACACTCATTACAATTCATTCATTGAAAGCCCTGCTATGATTAATTTCTCACTTCTTACACCATCTTAGATCGTACCTTTTCCGCCTAAAATATTGTATAACGTGTCAATCAGAGGTCTTAATATATGGTTACATATTTATATAAAAGCACTTTTGTTCCTAACAGTACAAAACCACTGCATTACCACATGACACATCTAAAAGTCTTAACATCCTGATCCTGGATATTGTAGTGGGGCAGTTTTGCGAATGAAAAATGTTGACCTATTTCCCCAAGAACGTATGCTCGTTAACTTGTTTTTCGTCTTGCATTTCTCTCATTACGTTAAAATGTTCGTACAAGAAAGACAATTATTTTTCAAACATTTCAAGAGAAACCCGAAACAGCTAAATAAGGTGCACAATTTTCCCTTTTTAATAACTCCAAGCTAGCTCGACACTAAAATTTATTCTTGGGATTTTTGGGAAATTTGATAAATCTGGGTATGTCAAATACGGCAGGCATCTATTTTAAGACTGATTTAGACAGTCCGCCTTATATTTTGTCGGATATGCATGAATTCCACTGTTCTCGAGGTATCGACCTATAGTGCTTTCTCTCTTGAGTCTGATAACGAGTATGATGTTACTAAAGAAAACACGTCTATTAAGTCGTTAAGATGGCATTTATCCGAAACTGATAAAGATATGTTAGCTACCGGTTCCAAGACCAATGAATTCCGCAAAATTTATCCCGATACCGCAAAAATTTTCCTTAGTGACTTGGAATTTCAGAACAATGAGCATGCATTGTTTTCTAGCTAAAACCATTGAAAAAATACTTGCCAAACAGATTCAAGATTATTCAATGCAAATAGTTTGCCATCGTATTGACTATCTGATTTTCGGACCAAATACAGTTGTATTTGATTTCTCCAAAGCGTTTGACCATGCTAATCATTCTATACTGCTCTCGAAATCAAAATAGAAATTCAATTTCCCTTCTTTATCCTTAGGATCACTGCGAATCTATGCAATCGTACTGAAACCGAAATTTCTGATCCATATATTGTCAATATAGGTGTTCCACAGGGATATGTACTACGACCTATTTATTTTCATTATTCACCAACGATCTTCCGGAAGTATATACCCCACCGCCTTAAGTGAAGATTATATAGCAAGAACCATTGAGGATCCCAATAATATTGCAAAGCAGTGAACACTTAATAAATTTAAATTTATGTTTATGTTTGGATGTTTAAGTTATTCCCCTTGAAGGTGCATGTAGGACAAAACATTTAGTCAAATGCGATCCAAAGTAGTCTCGGATAGAATCAATTCCTGTCATTAACTAGAAATAGAAATCATATTTTTTTGGGCGATAATGAATTAGAATATTTACATTACTAACCTGCCTAGAAGTCCGAACTTATGGATTTAATTCACTATGTCTGTAAAAAGGCGTTTGATGATCACCGTTTTTGTAGTGAATTTTTATTGTTTCAATATCTTATGTAATGGGTATATCGATCGATGTTAAACTTAAATGATACCTCTTTTTAAATAATCCTTTATAAAAACATATATGACTAAATAATGTATTTAAGTTTAGCCCTGAGTTTGTCTTTATGGAAAAAATAGCTTACTCGTCTAACAAATCTGCTAGTTCCTCCAATCAGTTTAAAGTTGGTCCAACAAGACTTAAAAGCAGCTTAAAGTCTATCTCCCTAATAGTCCTTCCTTAAGTTTGTTACTTGGAGTACGTGCGTTTCTATTTTCATGTCACTATTCGTACTACTAATGTGATTATCATAAATATATGACTTCTCTTTTTAATGCTTGTCACTGTTATATAAGAAATAATGCATGTTTAGGCAGCTCACTGAAATAAATAAATGAACATGTATTTACAGCTAATGATGTAGAGCCGGAAGAAGCTCAGGTGGGCATAGTTGTCACTTAACACAATGATAAATTAATATGGTTACCATCCTCTGATCGATATCATGTATTTTTGGAAGTATTTCGGACAGCCTAACGATGATTAACTATGCCATATGATACCCGAGAGAAAGTAAAGATAATAATGAAAAGGTCACATGAAGGATGGTAATAAAAGCTTTTTGGAACACTATAGTTCATATCACTCTCTCAATCGCTCATGTGACTATGAATCCCTGCCGACTGAGAAGCGTAATATTATTATTTATTTTTACGTTTGGGAAACAAACAGAAAAACCCTCATGTGACGAGAAAAAAAAAAATAAAAAAAATAAATAAATAAATCTTCTTCTTTCTTCTTTTCCTTTTTATCCCGGCGTCGTTATGGTCAGAAGTGTAGGACCATAACCTTCCCACTTAACTGCATTCCTACTGGTCCGCTTGTGGTGTCCGCCGGTTTGACCTCAGAAAGTAGCGGCAGGCTTCCCGGTTTGGGATTACTTCATCGCTGAGGCCAATCAAATGCTGGTGTTTTTGCATTTGTTTGCACCAATTGTTTTTCGGCCTGCCTTTTTTGCGTGTTGAAATTGGAATGTTGATTGATAACGCCTTTTGGACGGGGTTCAAAGGATCTCTCCTTTGAACATGGCAATACCAACTGAGTCGGTCGCGCTCTATATTTCTTGTGATGGTTTCTTTTACGTGGAGGCTTCCTCGGATCTTTGAACTTCTAATTCTGTCACGCTTTGTTACTCCCGCTGTCATGCGAAGCATCTTCATCTCAGTTGCCGTTAATTTGCTCTCATACTTTTTGTGCATTGTCCAGCATTGTGAACCGTATGTGAGCGCCGGACGTACAACTGAAGTGTAGAGCCTTCATTTCAACTTAGGGGGCATTTTTCCATCACAGAAGATGGCGGAGTTTTCCCGCCACTTCATCCACCCTACGCTTACGCGATGTTTGATGTCGTCATCACAAGTTGCTTCTCTATTAATCATAGATCCCAGATATTTAAACTTTTCACACTTGGGAAGCACTCTTCCATTCAAGTAAATGTCTGGAATAGGCTGATGAGGGTCAGAGAACGGGCAGCACAGATACTCTGTCTTCTTTGAACTAATACGATACCCGTGTCCCTCAAAAATGTCCACCCACACATCAAGTGCTCGTTGTAGGGACGCCTGATCATCACTTATAATGGCCCCATCGTCAGCAAAGAATAGCTGGTGCACATTGGGGTCCGTCACTTTTCCTTCAAGCAAGCAATCAAGGACTGCTATAAAAAGCAGTGGGCTGAGGACGCTCCCTTGGTGTACACCGACTTTGATTGCGAACTCTTCGGTGACTCCTGCGGTGCATCTTACTCTTGTCGTTGCTCTCTCGTACATGTCCATAATCACTCGCACGTAGGTTTCTGGAACTCCTTTTTGTCTTAGCGCTACCCATAAAAGATCTCTTGGTTGCCGGTCAAAGGCCTTCTCGAAATCAACCAACACCATATGCAAGTCCTTTGAAGAATCACGATGCTTTTGTGATTCTTATACTTTGGATTGCATCTGTTGTTGATTTACCCGAGACAAACCCGCACTGGTCATCAGATAGTCGTATTATTTTCCGCAGTCGGCTATCTAATACCCGTTCAACGATCTTCATGGTGTGCGACATCAGCTTGACAGAACGGTAGTTATCACAATTTCGCGTATCACCCTTTCCTTTGTGCAATGGAAGAAGATAGCTTTCCCTCCATTGATTAGGCATAGTGTCGCCTCTCATAAGTTTGGTGATAAGAACCATGAGCCATCTAGACCCGATGTCTCCCATCTTTTTCCAGAACTCAGAGGGTATCCCGTCCGGCCCAACAGCTTTTCTTTTCTTGGAGTTTTTAACCGCGTACTGAATTTCTTCGACTGTGATGTCGGATATTTCGGCATGATTCGGGGCGGCTCTTGGAAAGTACACTCGGGGAAACTGTTCGTTCAGAAGTTCCTCGCAATACTGTCGCCATCTGTGGAGAATTTTTTCGTCTTCCACAAGGAGTTGGCCTTCAGCATTGTTAATAAACTTTGGGAAACGAATCTCCTGAGCATTTCTTCTTCTCTGGGCGGCTATCTTAAAGATATTTGCTCCTTTGTTCAAATTGTTTTGTCGAAGCTCCTGGGTAGCCTGGTTCCTGTCAGACGCGGAAGACGATATTTCTTCCAACTCCTGATAGAGGCCTTCCATGCTTTTCGCTTTGAATTCGGCGCATTTTTTCTTCGCGATACCTTTGCAACATCTATATACCTTTTCACGGCGAGCTTTTTCCTCTCTATTAGTAGAAGAGCACTTTGACCAAGCTTGGAAAGCCATTTTCTTTTCGTGTATCACTGCTTTGGCTTCGTCTGTCCACCACCAGGTTTCTTTTGCGTGTTGGCAGGGGCCTTTAGATGTTCCGAGCAGTGATTTGGCTTTCTCCAGGCCAGATTGTTGTACGGAATCCCACATGTCTTGTGCTCTGCACTCCTCATTACCGACCTCATCGATAATGGAAGAGAGGTAGTTTTCCATGTTGGTGATAAAAGCTTCGCCTTTTCCTTTATCCAGCTTATACCACTTGATTCTCTCAGATACCTTCGTTTGCTGCTTTGACTTCTTTCTCGCATCCATAAAAAATTCAGTCAGGAGGAGACGGTGTTGAGGGGCGATCGCGTCTCTCAGGATCACTTTGCAATCTTTAGCTCGTGGCTTCATGAAACTGGATACCAAATGATAGTCTATTTGAGTTTCATTTCCGCCGCTGCTATAAGTGATCAGGTGCCGGCTTTGTTTGACGAACATGGTATTTAGCACTATAAGACCGTAGGACTTGCACATGTTTAGGATATCTTCACCTGAAGAGTTCCTGGTGCCGTATCCCAGCCCTCCGTGGTAGCCTTCATAGTCTTCGCTTGTCTTCCCGACATGTCCGTTTAAATCTCCCCCAACAAACAAAAGCTCTTCCTTTGGGATGATTTTGACAAGGTTGTGGAAATCTAGCCAGAATGCATCTTTTTCTTTTTGTTCGCATCCTACTTGAGGGGCATATGCGCTTACGATGTTCCACACCTCACTATGCATCACCAATTTGAGAGCCATCAAACGGTCACTGGACTTTGAAATGGTTAAGACGTTGCCAAGTAACTCTGCCGCAAGGATGATGGCGATTCCGTTTTTTCCTTGTTCCAATCCATAGTAAAACATCTTGTAGGCTTTTGTTTTAACGTCCAAGAAACGTGCCCGATTACCGGTGTTTCGCCATTTCGTCTCTTGTACGCACAGGATGTCTACTCGCCTTCTAACCATCATTTCTTCAAGCTCATAGCTGCGCCCACTCATGTTTCCAACGTTCCAACTCGCGACTCTTAAATGTGGCTTACGCCGTTGCATTACTTTGCTATCCCCCGGAAATCCTATAGCTCTGACCGAGCATTGCTGCTCGTCCCAGGATCACGACCATTAGTAGTGCCTGGCGGGGTAGTGCTTTTCCTTTTAGCGTTCTTTTCCATAATGCTACGGTTTGACCGTTTTCATTCTTCCCTTCCTTTTTGACACGGGCATGCTCCAGATTTTTTATTTTTTATTTTTTGATTGATCTTACTCTTACAACACCGGTGATCTCCAGTCGTGTCAACCCACTGATTTGCATGCACACTTGTGGGGCAGTTTAATGGTGGTATATGTGTCCCTAGGCTCACCTTGGTGTTTTCTAAATTGCCTAGATGTGAGTTTTGTTTACCTTTGTTTAGTCGCCTTTTACGACAAGCGATAGGTATCGCTGCAGGGATATTCTTAACCCGTCCCTGCACGAGCAAAAAAAAAAAAAAAAAAAAAATAAATAAATAAATAAATAAATAAAATGTATAAATAAATATTATAAATAAAATAGTAAACAAATATATTAATATATATTAATATAAATAAGTAAATATATATATATATAAATAAATAAATAATCAATTAATAAAATAAATAATATGTAACTAGGTAAATAAATAAATAAATAAATAAATAAATAAATAAATAAATAAATAAATAAATAAATTAACAAAAAAACAAAAAAGTAAGTAAATAAATACAGGACGTTATTATATCGATTTGCATATATAGATAAGCAAATCGATAAATTAATAACGAACTTGAATTGAATTCGTATTTCAACTTGAGCTAGATGACATTTAACTGATTTACGAGTGGATTTTCAGGTATACTACATCTTATAAAAAAAAAGTTAGTTAGTCTTTCTATTCTCTCAGATACCAATTCAACATTAGCTTCTCGATGCACTTCAAAGGTAGAATAGTACCAAGGTAAGTTGAGAATAATTTTTAAGAGTTTATTTTGCTGAATCTCTAATTTTTTAATGTGGCACTTAGCACAGTTTCCCCACACAGGACAGCCATAAAGCAAGAGGGCTTGAAAAATAAATTTATATATAATTATTTTATTTTGGTCAGATAAGAGAGACCTTCTATTTATGAATGGGTATAACATTTTGATAGCAATGCTTACTTTGTGCAAAGTTTTGTTTATGTGTTTTTGAAATGTCAGCCTTTTATCCAGATGGATATCCAGGTATCTATCCCAGGCTATTGGCTGCCCAACGAGTATTATTCGATTAGATGGGAGGAAGCAATGTTTTCTTTTTCTGGTGGAAAAGATAGCTTGTATTTTTCCCACATTCAATTTGATCTTCCACTTTTTGCAATAATCACTGAATACTTCCGCCGCATTTTGAAGATTCGTCTCAATGTCAAGACCGAACTTAAGCGATGAAAACATCGCTGTGTCATCAGCATATGTTGCAAATTCACATCCTGGTAGATCTGGTAAATCGGATGTGTATAAATTATATAGAAGAGGTCCTAGGACAGAGCCTTGCGGGACACCAGCAGGCACACCAAACAAAGTAGACGAGCCATTATTCACAAAAACTTGATGGCTAGTACTGTGAAATCGTCTGAACCCGAATTGTTCATTAGGAAGTAATTTGTACGCATCGATTACACTTAGCAGCTTGTCTTTGAGAACTATTTCGAAAATCTGACTATGGCTGCTTAGCAAGCTAATTGGTCTGTAGCTTTCCGGGCTATCGATTGGTTTTCCTGCTTTCGGAATTGGAACTACTTTTTGCAATTTTCCAGACTGTTGGAAAATATTGAATTTTGAGGCATGCATTAATTATTAATGTTAAAAATTTAATTCCAATTTTAGGTAGATGTTTTAGAAAGGTATTTTGGATATTGTCCAGGCCAGATGCTTTTCCAATCTGTAGGTTTCTTATATAGTGCTTAATTTTGTTCTCATTAATGAACGCATTAACTGGAGTTTCAACATCAATGAGATTAAACGCATCTAAGGAATCGCTGACTACTTTAATTGTATCTACATCACCCAAGCTATCGGATACGATATGATTTTTGGCAAAAGTTTGACTAAATAAGTTAGCTTTATCGTTATCCGTGTAGTAAGTATTGGGATTATCTTTACGAACTGGAATTTGTCTCTTTTTGTTTTTGACAATACTGATAATATTCCAAAAAGGCTTGGAACCTTTCCCAAGGGAATTTAACTTGGTATTGCACACTTCATTTCGTTTATTATGTATTAAATTCAAAATTAGCTTGTTGAAATATTTGACCATAATTTGAGAAATTGTGTTTCTTCTATGTTTATTTCGTAATTTAATAAGCTCAATGACGTGATCTGTAAGTTTCATACAATTATGCTTTCTTTCTTTTTTTGGGATACTGCAGTTCGCAGAGTTTATTACAAATTCAGTAAACATATTGATAATCTTGTCAACTTCATCTTTTGTGTGTATACCGTCTAGAGTCGTTTGTAAATTCCGAAGTTTCGTTTTCAATTCGGCCCGAAAAACTGACCAATTTGCGTTCTTAATATCTAATAAATGTTTTCCACAAACTGAGTTTGTATGCTTTGCAAGAGCTCATGTTGAATAGATCTCCTTATTAAAATTGCTACACCTCCACCTAGTCTGTTACTTCTATCAGCTCGATAACATTAATTCCTCCATAGAAAAAAGACCATTGTTGCATTTACCCAATGTTGATTGATGTTTTTCATTTCCCCAAGTGGTTGGTGGCTGAACGCAGCTGATGGCCTCCGCATGATGGTTGCTTTTCTTAATCGTTTATCTCCGTTGCGAAAGAGATGGGAAATCCGTCATTGATTGCAAATCAATATGCACATTATGCACTTGTGCAGTGGATGGAGCTTTCACGTGGGAAAAAACTTTTTTTCTTGACCATGTTGCGTTTAGGCCCTACTAAGGCAAGATGTATCACTTGCTTTATGATCACCGTTGCAGTTTGCACATTTAATAATTGCACTATTGTAACAATCGGCAGTTTTATGTGAACCCGCACAAATTCCACAATATGTTTTTATATAGCAGTGGCGTTCGCCGTGCCCGAACATCTGACAACACATCATGCTATAAGGTACGAACCACCATGTTATATGAATCCACAGTTTCACAAAGAATATTTATGCCGATTGAAATTTTTTTCACTGAATATGTGGAGATGTTAAGTGATTTCATTAAATTGTGTACAAATTCACTCCTTTTTTGTAAGAGTTTAATTGGAGGAATATACACTTTTTTGTTTATACTCGGCGAGATTATTTCGTCGTCCATTTCATCACTAGCTAAACACTGCAAGGGACTCCAGTAATTTTGTCTCGAATCCCTTTTTCCCGAATTATTACTCATACTTCGGATTTCGGTGATCTACCGCGTTTCGGAATTTTGAATAATTTTCTTTGAGAGGTTTCACAAAATTGGTTCGTTGGTTAGTAATGTCAAGCGCGGACAATAGCTCGCCGATGACTGAGAAGTGTAAATTCTTGGTATATTACAGAGCTATGTTCTGGCGCCATTGTGTTCTCCACATGCCACAAAAGAATTTGAAGTAGTTCACACCCACTCTCAAGGTGATTTTTTGAAACTCATCACTCCTCAATTCCATTTGCGAGGCCTAGGGAAAGGTTCATGAAATCTTTGTTCTTAGAGCTGCTAAAATAAGCCACGAATAAGTCATGAATTTCCGCCGAATCAAACCCTCAAATTCTTTACTTGAAACATTAAGTTTTTAAGAAATAATCTTCTCTCAAACTCTTGTCTATGGTATATTCGGAACCAACATCATCCAATCACAATTAAGCAGTCTCCTCACTTAACACATAAAAGGAGATAAAGGGTTTTCCAAAAAGGACTTGACAACGAAAGTTGGACCCAATTTTCGATGACTCGGCCACACATTTCGGCCGAAACAGCCGCTATTTCGAGTTCAATGTTGGCTCTGAGCTCTTCCAACGTCGTCGGCTTGTTGGCATAAACCAATGACTTAACGTAGTCCCAAAGAAAATAGTCCCGACAAATCGCACGAACGAGGCGGCCAATCGACTGGCCCATTTCTTGAGATAACACGCTCATCAAACTTACTCTTCAATAAATCGATTGTAACGTGTGCTGTGTGGCTTGTGGCACCATCCTGTTGAAACCACTTGTCGTCCAAGTCCATATCTTCCAATTCGGGCCAAAAATAATCGGTAATCATGGCGCGATAACACTGGCCATTCACAGTAACGTAACGATCGTTATCGTCGACGAAAAAATATGGCCCAATAACGCCGCCGGCATGCAAACCGCACCAAACAGTTATTTTATGTGGATGAAGTGGTGATTCATGAAGCACATGTGGATTTTCACCCGACCAATAACGCATATTTTGCTTATTGACGAACCCATCGAGCCAAAAATGAGCTTCGTCACTGAAGATGATTTTGCGATGAAATTCATCATCTTGGCGCACCTTCTCCAGAGCCCAATCGGAGAACGTACGTCGCTTCAAATGGTCCATCGGCTTCAATTCTTGAGTCAGCTTGATCTTGTATGGGTGTAAACCAAGATCCTTACGCAAAATACGCCATAATGTGGTCTGAGCGATGCCTAATTCTTGAGAACGCCGTGGAATTGACATTGAAATTTGGATCGTTTGCTACGGACCCCTGAACGGCAGCGATATTTTCGACACTTCGACCAACCCGTTGTCTCACTGACACGGCAACATCACACAACGAATATGTAGACTCAAATTTTTGCACTAAGCTTGTTATTGCCTGTCTACTAGGGCGAGAATTACGACCAAAAATTGGAGTTAACGCTCTTAAAGTTGCGGTCACCGACTCCGAATTTCGGTAGAAAATTTTTATAATTTGCAGACGTTGCTGTGTTCGTGTTGCTACGTTGTTCGTGTACTTTACCATAATGAAAATGTTGAGTTTACTGAATAAATTGACAATGACAGTTCGATGATTAGTAAAAGGGTGCGTTCACAAATTAAATTCAAAGATGTCAAGTCCCCATTGGAAAACCCTTTACATCCCAAATCTCATCCCTTTCATGGTCAATAGTAATCAAACAAACTGTAGTCGCGCCGCTCGCTTATGCGGACGACATATGAGGTTTCCAGTGAAATCACGAAAGTGGCCCTAGCTCGCACGTTTGATGTCTGTCTAAATGTAAGCGCAAAAAAACCAAGTTGACGATGTTTACCACCTAGACTAAGATACCATTGTTTACTATTGTATCCATTTTTACATTCAGTTCTAAAAGCAAAGGTGTCATTTCAGACTCGAGATTCAGCTAAAGCCCAGCCTAGAAAATCTGGTGCAGATTTAGTTTCCTATGCCTCCAGGCAAACTTCGGTAAAAGGCGGGGACTTAAGTCTTAATTAATTCTATGGACTCTAAAGGGTGATTTCTTTTCCATTTCGTTTTTAGTCTTCTATTTTTGACCGCTGACGTGTAACATACGGGACATGCGTCAAAATCAGACATGCTCAGCTAGTATTGCCATTTCATCGGGGAAAGAACCATATCTGAACGATGATTACAAAATAATTAAATTTTATTGTAATAATTCGTGCTCTTAAAAAATTCTTTTCTCCCACTTGAACCATTTTCCGGTCATCATAATCGGCCCACTGAGCAAGCAATTCAAATCATAGTGACCAAATTTCGAGCTACCTACATACCTGTAAAGTTAATGAAGACCCTGATTTGCCCATTCATTGTCGTTCGCAGCATTTGAGGTTGTGTTATTCTACTATGTAGAAAATTTTATGGTCGGTGGGCCTTAGAAAAGCTGGAGAAAAATCCGCCTTTTTATAGAAAAATTGTCTTCAACGGCGAAGCTCGTTTCTGGTTGCATGGGTATGTTAGTAAACAAAACTGCTATATTTGGTCCGGATCCATATTTTGGCAACCTCAGGCAATACAAAACCTGCCAATGCATCCGGAAAGATTCACTGTTTGGTATGGTTTGCGTTCCGGCGGAATCATTGGTAAACATTTTTTTTTCAAAGATGACCCTGAGAAGAACGTCACTATCAACGGCGCCCCCTATCGTCCTATGATTTCGAGCTTTCTCTCGCCCAGCATGCTGAGCCTGGTCGACATACATAGGTGCAAGCAAGACGGTGCTTCATAACACACAGCTTACGAATCGATTGACCAATTAAGGAATGATTTCATCGAAAAGTTCAAATAAAAATAAAAATAAAAATTGTATACACTTTTGCAATTTTCCTGTCTTTTTTTTTTGAAGAGTAAAGACCAAACGCTTAAAAAATTATATATTATCAAACTATCGCATATTATCGTCCTATCCTACTTCTTTCAATAAAAACCTAAGTGGAAAAATGATGCGGAGTTGCGAAACATACTGATTGGTAAACAGCGTTCTTTATCTAAGAATAATACAGACGCTAATGAACTCAACCGAAAGTTTTTAATGAGTAGCAGCTCTGACATTGACATTGAAAATGGCAAAAATTATGCTAATACCAAAAAATTCAACATGTGAAGAATTAAGTATAATCCAACTAAATATACTCGTACACCATAACTCAAGTAACCTAATAACTGACTTTCGACCAAACGACAGTTGCTTAACAGCTCTAATAAAAGCTAGATGGCGATGCGGTTACATTTTTAATCCTCTTGGTCTTTTTCAAAGCTTTTGATATGGTCAATCACTCAACACTAGCTAGTAAATTACTTTATGACTTTAACTTATCAACATCGGCCGTAAGTCTCATTTCCCCTGTGTGGACCTATGCAAGTTGTATGTGTTAACAATATTTTGTCACAGCTTCTACCTATACTTAAAGGTATACCCCAAGGTTCCATCTTAGAACCTCTTTTATTCATTTTGATTATTAATGAAATTCCAAATATAGTGAAGTACTGGACTCACATTTACGCCCACGATGTTCCAAATTTTTTTTTACCAAAGCTGTCCACTTGATCTTATTGAAAACTGTGTCGATAACATCAACATCAACTATGATCTGGAGCAAATTTATGACTGGCCACTAAAGAATGAAATTGAGTAAATGCCTGAGGCATTGAAAATCTGGGCATCGTAATTCACGAAGCCATTACAACCACTCAAGGTTAGGTTAGGTTAGAGAAGGGGAGTGTGATGGTTAGACAGCACTTCCACTCGGAGGCCAAAAGGCCCATTGTGAAACCCTTCGTTTGTGTGGGTACACATAAAATTAACCTGTCCTATCACGTGATCGCTGAAACCACCCCGTGCTCTTGATGAATCTTAGAAGATCCGATATATCTGCATTAGCCACGTCCGCAATCTCTGTAAAGAATCTTTGGCCTAGCGACACTAGGCGTCGATTCTGGAGAGCTGGACAGTGGCAGAGCAGATGTTGGATCGTCTCAGTTTCTTCCTCATCGCCGCAGCTCCGGCAGAGATCGCTGGATCCCGAGTCCCATTTCCGGAGCATTGCTCCAATGGGACAATGTCCTGTGATCACTCCGACAGCATACGGATCGAGTTACGGTCCAGCGCCAGGAGCTTCTTTGTTTTTCCGACATTGAGCTCTGGCCACGATGATCTTGTCGTGTATCTGTCGTTTCTTGTAAGCCAATACGAGTTGGCCTCTTTGATGATTGTGTCGCTTATGATCCGGTATAATGCGCTGATCGGTGGTTGCAAAGACGTGTCCGCTTCGCTGATGTCCATTTCAGAAACTTGCCTGGCCAGTTCGTCTGCTCTTTCGTTCCCTGCTATTGAGCTGTGGCCCGGGACCCAGCAGAGTTTAATTTTGGACTTCTGTGATTCGCGACATTTCTTGACAGCCTTTGATCTCGTTATACAGGATTCTATAGACTTCAGTGCAGCCTGATGGTGATATCAGATGGTGGGATATCGGCTACCTGTAGGTGTTTGGCTGCTTTCTCTATTGCCAGGATTTCTGCTTGGTTGATTCCTGTTTGTGCAGGGTATCAGAGTAAAACCGCGCCCCAGTGCCTGTGGAGAGGGTATCAGAGTAAAACCCGGCCCCAGTGCTACTAAAACCATGTTTCCTTCCCAGGTCGTCTATTATCTTAAGTATGGCCGCATGTCCATAGTTGGCTTGCTTCCACAGAGAGGACTCTCTTAGTCTGAGAGCGCTCTTTGCAGCGTAGCCTTTTATGAATAGATCCAGGGGGAGGAGATGAAGAATCATGTCCAACCCTGCTTGCGGCGTGCTTCTCATGGCTCCCGTTGTACAAACAGCTGCTAACCTTTGTACTAACCTTTGTACTTTGTACTTTGTTGAGATTTTCATATAGCTTTTTGTGCTGCTACCAGACTAAGGCCCCATAAGTTAAAACGGGTCTGATGATTGCTGTGTACATCCAATGAATGATGTACGGTTGCAAGCCCCATCTTTTTCCGAAGGTCTTTTTGCATGCATAAAAAGCGTTCAATCCTTTTTTCATCCTTTCCTCCTTTTCCAGGAGAGCTTTGAGTCAAGAATGATACCTAGATATTTTCCTTCCGCTTTAAGTTTGAGTGGAGTGCCCTCTAACTTTGGGGGAGCAAATATCGGAATTTTCCTTTTCCTGGTGAACAAGACCAGCTCGGTTTTCTGGGGGTTTATTCTCAGACCGTTCTGTCTTGCCCACGAGGAGAGTTCACTCAGCGCAGATTCCATTAGTTCACTGATCACTATGATCTTTGTGTCTTTTTCCATAAAGAATTTGAGGATCTTGTTGACTGTAAGAAGCCACAGTAGGGGGGAGAGAACTCCTCCTTGTGGTGTGCCTCTGGTTGTCACCTTCCTTATAGAACTGTGTCCAATGTCTGCATTGATGATTCTGTTCTTCAACATATTCTCAATCCAGATTACAATGGATTTGTCTACTTTTATGTCCTCAAGAGCTGTTGTTATGGCCTCTGTGTTTACATTGTTGAAGGCCCCCTCTATGGCGAGGAAGGCTGCCATTGTAAACTCTTTTAAGTTCAGCGAGCCCTCAATCTCACGGACAACACTATGCAGAGCACTCTCCACTGATCTGCCTTTGAGGTAGGCGTGTTGAGTGTTGCATAAGTTTCGTGAATTTGTGAGTCCTCTGATGTATAGGTCAAGCAGTCTCTTTAAGGTTTTTAATAGAAATGACGAGAGACTAATTGGCCTATAGTCCTTTGCGGCAGTATGGGATGGTTTATCTGCCTTAGGTATGAAAATTACCTTTATTTCTTTCCACTGTGTTGGGATGTACCCCGTTCTCAGGCAATTGGAAAAAATGCTTACGAGATGGGGTACAATGTGGATCTGTGTTCTTTGAAGCATCGCTGGCTAGATATCGTCCGGGCCCGGAGATTTAAAGGGTTTGAACGAATTTATTGCCCATGATACTTTATCCGCTGTGATAATCTTGTTTATTACTTCTTCGGTTGTGTGAACCGTAGGAACCGTCGTCTCGAAGGAGACTGTGGTTTCAGGGGTTTTACAGCCTGGGAAGTGGGTTTCAGTCAGCAGTTCTAAAGATTCCCGACTGGATTCTGTCCAAGAACCATCTGGTTTAAGGATGAATCCCGGGACGCAGGGGTCCTTGGATAGGATCTTCCTGAGCCTTGCGGCTTCGTTGAGATCCTCTCTATTGATTAGCAGAACTCCCGCCAGGATTTAGATTTTGCTGCTCTTGTTTTGCTCTTGTATTCGTTGAAGCTGGGCTTGTAATTATCCCAGTCTTCGGTTCTTTTTGAGATCTTTACTCTGTTGAATAGAGTTCGGGTCCTGGTCCTGAGTTGTTTTAGCTCTGTGGTCCACCAGACTGCGCTGGTCTTCCTGCGAGCACGCTGCAAAGGACAGGATTTGTTGAAAGCCGCTTTCAGGATTCTCACAAGATTTTCGACTGAATTCTCAATGTAAGTTGGATCAGGATTAGTGGTGTCTTGTGGCGGTTCTAACCTGTTGGCAACTAGGTTTGAGAAAAGATTCCAGTCTGTCCTCTGAGGGTTTCTGAAAGGTTTCGGTTTTTCTTTACTGACGTTAAGGTTGAAGAGTATCCGGCTGTGGTCCGAAAAGGAACAGTTAGTGGACACTCTCCAATCCTCTACTCTGATGGAGTCGGACTCACTTAGTAAGGTGAGGTCAATTACCTCTTCCCTAACCTGATTGCGAAACGTGGGTGTATTACCTTTGTTGCAAATATTGAGGTTGGTGGAGATAATGAAATCGAAAATGGACTCACCCCTTTTATTGATGTCGCTGCTACCCCATTGAGTGTGGTGTCCATTGGCGTCGCAGCCTATCAATAGAGGCAGTCCGCGTGACTTGGCGTGTCGCACGAGTGTTCGGACTGCGTTTGAAGGTGGATCCTCCTCATCGTATGGTAAGTAAGCGGACGATAGGAGCAAAGTTGATTTGTCCTGTTGTTCGTACGTTACCACCGTGAGGTCTCCGTTGCTGTACGTACATAGGAGAAACATATTTAAGCATCTCTTGGCGACTATACAGGTTCTTAGCTTACCTTCGGTATGTGGATATTATAAATTATACTCTTTAGACTTTAATCCCTGAATTTTGTTCCTAAGGAGCCAAGGTTCTTGGATTAAGGCTATATCCACATCTTCCTGCAGCATGTACATCATCAAGTCGTCGGTGGCTGCTTTGCAGTGGTGTAAATTAATTAAATTAAAAACCACTCAAACTCACTCCATGGTGGCGGAGGTGTCATCGAGCTTCATCGGATAGCACAATTACTGTGACTGGTGAGTGCTATAGAAACGAAATCGACGTTTTTATTGCTGCCAATTGATAAAATGGGATGGGAATACATATCCAATTGACTTTTTGGAGGATGCGTTTTTAGGTCGCTTAACGTCTCGTTTCGGCGATTTGTACTGGCCGGCATGATCGACCCATTTTACTGCTCCAGACTTGTTTCTTTGGTGTTTATCGACAAGCTCATGAATTTCAAGGAGAAAGTCTGACAATAATGCAACATTCAATAGCCAGAAGTTATCGCCGAAGCAATTGAAAATCCCAAAAGACCCGAAATTGTCATTAACAATGACGGCGCCGACTTGAGTCATACCATACTCAAAAAGTAATGGCAAAGGTTCTACGATTTAGATCTAGGTCAAAACGTAGGAGCTAATTGCGTCTCACCATAGCACAGCATATATAGCTATCTACCCACCCCTTGCTCTGTCTGTGTTCCGCTAAGGAGGAACTCTATGAAATATAATTTCGAGAAATCAAACGCTATTTTATTGGAGTCAGAAGCTAACATGTAATCAACTGTCATTTACACTCAATTTTAGAAGCAGATGGAAAGCACTAGGATTTGATGTTAAGTCCTTCTGATGTTCTGTGAACTCAAAACATTATTCACAAAAGGTGCCGCCATGAGATTGTTTAATTAACACCTCGCTTAGGCAAGTTTTTCAATACCTCATTCTTATATGTATAGTGGACTTTTTTCCATTTAAATTGATACTGAACCTGTGTCGTATTTTTGCGTAATGGCGACACTTTATTGTGAAAGTGCACGTGAAAATTTGTTGAACTCTGCGATCATCTCGTCAAATGGTTCGCAGAAGTACTTATTCAGACTTGGGTGGCATACTATGCTCAGTTATTCTTTTCCTAATTCCAGAAAACTTAACCAAATTTTTTACCGGATTTTGGCTTCAATTGACTAGTCAGTTATTTTCTATTCAATTACATTTAAGCCTTACACGAAATTCACGGTTAAGTGGTCACGATTCAGCTTCTCGCCGAACTACGCCAACTACTTGATCACTCTACTAGCAGATTGTCAATTCCATTTTCCTGTTAGGTGGTTTGCCAGTAGTGAACAAGAATCCAAGTCAGCCACCACAGTGAAATCAAGAAGTATCTCCCTCCGTCGTCAACGATTCTCAAAAAAATACATCGGAACCCAGCAACGCACCTGAAAACACAGATGCTCCATTTTGATCAGGTCGTCAACGACACGTCGTCCATCATTCCTGATGTGTGTCTGTGCCGGTGGTGCTGCAAATCGTTGTTCATCTCTTCAAGTAACCCCCTTCGTCCGTAAATGTCTGTACATTCGCTCGGCTTTTGTTTTTATCTTTTCGTTCTCGCTCTCCAACTCTCCTTTACCAATTTCGTATGTGACAACGAGATATTGGAAAGTAAAGTCACATATGGAATTTGGCCTTTTTACAAGAATGCATTCCTCGCCTTGCGGGAATCCTTTTGGCATCATCACTGAACCCGATTCCCCGACAATCGATGTGCATACACTTTATTCCAACGCGCTATGACCATCCACAGATCCCACGAAGACGACGAAAACGACAACAACGATGTCCAAGTCGATGGCAGATACATATTTCTTCGAAAATATTTCGTGAATTTACCCAGTAGCTGAAGGGATTGTTGTGGATTCCCGATGCTGGTTGATGCACCATAAGGCACTCGCGGCAACTGAAGTTGACTGCACGTCAATTATTTTTCTCTCTCGTTCCGTACGTGGACCTTCAAGGACACTTGGCAGGATTCCATTAGAATCATTCGCAAAGCATCCTCGCCAAGTGCTCTAGTTCCATTCCATCCGGAAACAAATGGAAAACGTCTTTTTCCAAACCCAAAAAAGGGAAACATATTCGTATGACAACGAAAAGTGCATCCATTCACTTTTCAGATGAGATTATAGCGCATTAAAGCAGACACTCCTGGATGACGATGACGATGGCGGCGATACTTGATGGCCACTCAATGCCAACTCCATTAGAGGACTTTCTCGGCACTCGCACACCCAGCAGGAGACAAGACACACGAGTCTACCAACCGTGTGTACAGTACCAAAACAGATCTGCAGAGCATCCCTTTCCCTACTTCACACATCAGTGGCTTTTCAAAGTGAAAATTAAAATCCACACAAAGTGCGCATTACGTAATGGAACTGTGGATTTCTTCCGCCTGACAGGAATCATAGAAAGAGACCGAGCGACACAGGGATAAATATCCGTACTCGGGCCCGTTTGGTTGCATCAAGCGCACATTAATGGAATCGAGCGTGCGACGGATGGGAGTGAGTAATTATTGCGTATGGGAACGTACAAAAGAGGCGGAAGGATGCGCCTGAATTGGAATCTTCAATGGCATTTGGATTTAGAATGGAATAGGGCTTTTCGAGTAATGAATTCGAGGAGATACATGAGTGCTATGTAGATGCTCGTAGATGTGACTGTTGATGGTTGGACGGCTTAAGCGGAGTGTGAAGTAAATGTGTCTAGATGCGAGCATAAATGTACCTTTTTAGTTCAGGTATTTTGAAGTTAACACATTTTTTCATCAGCACATGTGGTGGAGTGCTTTCAGAGGTTGGGGTTTAATTGAATATACATAAGCTTCTATTAAACGTTAGGCCGGTTGGCTTAACGTATTCGGCATGACAAAATGTGTTTCAAATATTGTGTCGTTGTCAGTGTCTTACTGTAATTATTCGTCGTAGAGGAGTTAACATCTTAACAGAAGGATAAATATTCCCATTTCTTAAGGAATATAGGAAAACAGCGAACTCCACGAATTGATGAAACCACCGACTTAGTCTAGGCAATCTTTTCATTTCTGATAATCTTGCCTCTCAATGAAAATATCCGATTTAAACTAAAGGTGCTTCGATGAACTCTACTGTCCTGGTCCCCGGGATCATGGATTCAGCAACGGTTCCAGAACGTGCCAACCGTACTATTGATTCCGTGAGGTGATATCCAAATTCAGATGTGGGACGATCGCATTTTCAAATAATCAAAATATCTGATAGCATTCTAAGTACAACTAGCAATTTTTAACTTCCCATTTCGAAAGTACATATGTATTGTAATAACTTCGATTTTCAAATTTTCACGATTTCATGTTTCAACGTACTCGAAACTACAGTCCACTGTTTTTAGAAATATGTTTGTGTGTGCGTTTGAATGTCAGTGGCGGATTTACCACTCCAGTTGGCTATTCATACTTTGCCGCCCGTACCGACCTCTACAATTCGATACCATAGTTCACAATCTTATTAATTACAATTATTTTGTTGATGAAATTGTAACTTTATGATTTGTGCACTATCGTCCTAATAACTTCACCTTTTTCTCGTAATTTTTAAAAATTACGACATAAAAAAATGTTGGCCCAAGATTTGCCACCCCTAAAATCTGCCGGCCTACTCAGCCTGCTGTATGTACCTCGTGAGCTGTTTATATATATATATAAATATATTTATTATTACCTTTGTAGAATTTGTACACCACACAATTTACACACAGAGATATGATATTTAATACATATATGTAACTATCAACTGAAAAAGCACTTTACATGGCTATGACTTTCAACATTTTTGAACATTTTTCGAGGGGAAACAAACAGGAAAAGCCCTTATGTGACGAGAAAAAAAAAAAAAATAAAAATAAATAAATAAAATGTAAAAATAAATATTAAAAATAAAATAGTAAACATATATATTAATATAAATAAGTAAATATATATATATATATATAAATAAATAATCAATTAAATAAAATAAATAAATAAATAATATATAACTAGGTAAATAAATAAATAAATAAATAGATAAACAAATAAATAGACAAATAAATAAATAAATAAATAAATTAACAAAAAAAACAAAAAAGGAAGTACAATAAATAAATACAGGACATTGTTATATCGATTTGCATATATAGATAAGCAAATCGATAAATTAATAACGAACTTGAATTGAATTCGTATTTCGACTTGAGCTAGATGACATTTAACTCATTTACGAGTGGATTTTCAGGTATACTGCATCTTATAAGAAAAGAGTTAGTCTTTCTATTCTCTCAGATACCAATTCAACATTAGCTTCTCGATGCAATTCAAAGGTAGAATAGTTCCAAGGTAAGTTGAGCATAATTTTTAAGAATTTATTTTGCTGAATCTGTAATTTTTAATGTGGCACTTAGCACAGTTTCCCCACACAGGACAGCCAAAAAGCTAGAGGGCTTGAAAAATAACTTTATATATAATTATTTTATTTTGGTCAGATAAGAGAGACCTTCTATTTATGAATGGGTATAACATTTTGACAGCAATGCTTACTTTGTGCAAAGTTTTGTTTATGTGTTCCTGAAATGTCAGCCTTTTATCCAGATGGATACCCAGGTATCTAACAGTGTTCTCCCAGGCTATTGGCTGCCCAACGAGCATTATTCGATTAGATGGGAGGAAGCAATGTTTTCTTTTTCTGGTAAAAAATATAACTTGTATTTTTCCCACATTCAATTTGATATTCCACTTTTTGCAATAATCACTGAATACTTCCGCCGCATTTTGAAGATTCGTCTCAATGTCAAGACCGAACTTAAGCGATGAAAGTATCGCTGTGTCATAGCATATGTTGCAAATTCACATCCTGGTAGATCTGGTAAATCGGATGTGTATAAATTATATAGAAGAGGTCCTAGGACAGAGCCTTGCGGGACACCAACGGGCACAACAAACAAAGTAGACGAGCCATTATTCACAAACACTTTAAAATTACGGTTTGACAAGAAGCTTTGAATAACTTTGCACAAAAGAGGAGGAAAATTAAAATTGAGCATTTTGAATATGAGTCCATTGTGCTAAACAGTGTCAAATGCTTTCTCTATGTCGAAGAGTAGCATGCCCGTCGACTTTCCTGCACATCGATTTTTCCAGATGATATTGGTGATTCGAAGTACTTGATGGCTAGTACTGTGAACTTGTCTGAACCCGAATTGTTAATTAGGAAGTAATTTGTACGCATCGATTATACTTAGCAGCTTGTCTTTGAGAACTATTTCGAAAATCTTACTATGGCTGCTTAGCAAGCTAATTGGTCTGTAGCTTTCCGGGCTATCGGTTGGTTTTTCTGCTTTCGGAATTGGAACTACTTTTGCTATTTTCCAGACAGTTGGAAAATATTGAATTTTGAGCCATGCATTAATTATTAGTGTTAAATATTTAATTCCAATTTTAGGTCGATGTTTTAGAAAGGTATTTTGGATATTGTCCAGGCCAGATGCTTTTCTAATCTGTAGGTTTTTTATATAGTGCTTAATTTCGTTCTCATTAATGAACGCATTAACTGGAGTTTCAACATCGATGAGATTAAACGCATCTAAGGAATCGCTTACTACTTTAATTGCATCCACATCACTCAAGTTGTCGTATACGATAAGATTATTGCCACTACGAACGGTAAATTTATCGCAAATTCTTCAACGCTTTCGTAGACATAATTATTGTTTTTGCTATATCTTTAAATTGATACAATTTCATAATTTAGTTTCAAAATTTTATTTGATTTGGAAATTTATGTGGACCTTTAAGGACATTTTCCATTGTTTTGTGAAAATAAATTCGGTTAAATGGCTAGTGTGTCGGCCTCTAACGTACGATGAGCTAGTTCGGATCAGGATGAGTTAGATGGACGGAATACTGGCAAAACCCCTCGCAGTACACACTTCCTTGAAAAAGCTTCTCGGTGTTCGCCGTTCGGAATCCTCATTAAATTGTAGGTTCCGTTCACTTGTGTAAAAAACAAATTGCACACAACATAAGTGAATGGGAGAATGAGAGAAGCTTGGTATCGCCATTTTTGATCACAATTAGCGCCCTTGTTACTGCATTTTCAATCATTTCGGCGAGTACTTCAGACGATAAGTTCTCGAACCCTTGTCAGATTTTCCCTATAAGAGCTTCCTCAATTTATGAATTGCTCGATAGACACGTGATTTTATAAAGCCCGATAGAAAGAAACCTGAAAGGGTCAAATCGGGAGATCTTGCCAACAAGTGATAATCACCAAAACAAAGTCGATAACGGCGGGTCGATAACGCATCATTTATGCTTCGGTTTTACCGTTGAAACCATACGTCATCCGGTATTAAATCATCAGACTACGGTAGTTAAAATTCATTGTTCACTGTTCTGTATTGCTCACCACTCCCTGCATCCGTGTTTCCCACGACGTTCTCGAAAAAAAAAACGAGGTCCGATAACACTGGCTCTTCGCGAATTTGTCCGGATGGATTGATTTCGACCGAGATTACCACCTCGTCATTGAGAGCGTGTTCGTTTAGGCGTGATTGACGATTTAGATAAGTCGTTCACCAAATGAGGCGAACATGTAATGGTCAATATTGGCGGCTAATTCGGGCCATCTCCAGCCGAAGCAGCGAAATTCTCCGCGGAATGAGCGCTACGAGACCTTCCGGTGCCTTTTCTATTATTGTACATTATTCCAGTTATTGCAGTCTCTACGAGGCGAGTGGTTAAACCTAACTGTTTAACATGTTGGTGTAAGACGGACTGAAAATCTGCGCCGAAATTCATTTTGCCATCCCTGAATAATTATTTCATAAAAAATGATCGAGAATATTCTGCGGTCTTGATGAGTAGCTTTCCCTGATTGATAGTGCCGCTATTTACAAAAGCTATGGCATCTTCCAGGCGGGTGATACCTTTTAGGCCACCTTTAATTCAATGAAGGTTGTCCTATATTCTGAATGTAATAATAATATTTGCATGGTGGAAGGAAAATAAGAAATGTTAGAGGCGGGGGCACATCATAATCTAGTTACGCCATCCTTAGCATCAATAACGGCTTATAACCATTTTGGCATATTATTGACAAGTTGTTTGCAGAAATTTCGGCTTAACATTTCCCACTCTCATTAAATAGCTCCTTAAGAGGTGTTTTGCTGCTGATGCCTCAATTTCGAATGTTTTTGTCTTTTGAAAGACATAATTTGGCCGTGAAACCATGTTCGTAGCACTTTGCTGGAGATTTCTTTTTAGGATGTTCAGGTATTATGGGTCCATTTAACCAGCCCCGCCGGATACATGCACATCCACCTCATAACATTACCACCACCACGGAATTTCTTTCACCTCAGTATTTGGTTTTCGCCACTAACAATAACAACGGTGCTTCTAAAAGTATTGACTTCTCAACATACTCTTCGGCAAATGCGCGTCTATTTTCTTTGCTGATTTTGGAAAGAAGTGGCTTACGAAGTGCAACTATGTATTTATAATTATTTAACCTTAAAACCCGCATTCCTGATGTCAATAATTTTACTGAGTCTTGGGGTTATGCTGATTTCCTTGACAAAATGCCTCTCGTTTACTTCCAATAATATTTTTTTCGACTCATCTTCCTTATTTTCAATAAAGCTCTCATTTCTAAGATCTCTCATTTTTTGTATCCAACAAGTTCACTAAGCTCTTGTCACTTTGGAAGGCTTAGCGACGGATAGTCAACTACCAGAAGATCCGAATCGTAAGCGTAAGCTAGAAGGGGTGCGATTCCATCAAGAGTTATTCCCATATGAATTGCCTTAAGGGGAAATTATTTATGTCAGCACCAGATTAAGTAAAGAACAGTGTCACAAGGAGTGGTGGCAAGGCGTCTCGGGTACAGTTCCGTTTAGGGGGCACCTCCGATTGGGATGAAATTTTGGGCATTTGTTGACCTTGGTCGGGCATGAAAAACCCCCGAGGGGTTTTGTCGCAATTATGTTTGCTTTCGTAGTGAAGGAAGTCAAACTCAAAGCATACTTTTTGAAAAACATCCATTTCAAAATTGCAAGAATACTCTACTTTTTTAATTTTTAATACATTTTTATTAAGGTCTGCTACAGAGTGACCTGGCTCCCATACAAGCTATAGTCAATTTAATCTTCCGATCTTTTCAAAAAGATCTTGAGTTTATGCACTAATTTGGGGTTAGAGGATTGAACACAGCTTTAAACGCAGCTTTTCTGTCACTAAAGACGCATATGCTTTTTCCCTTCCACCTATGCCTCACAACATAGTGCATGGCCGCAATCCTAAGATTGCGTAAATCTCTGATTGAAAAACAAACACATATTTTCCTAATGAGAAGTGTAGTCGAATGTTTTCGAGCTCAAATGATACTTCAGCGTCGAACCCCCGCCCAGTCCTGGAGCCATCTGTGAAAATGCGAAGACAGTCCATTCCAGGTTCAGTGTCTGGCCAAAGTCAGTCCTGACGGCATGGACTGTGAAATTAAAGTGCAGAAGGATGGCAGGTGTCATTGCATCAGAAGCTATATCCATGAGACAGCGGTCGTAAGATATTTCTCACGCAAGTACACTGTCACTACAAGGCGAGCTGTACCAAAGACCATTTCTCTTGAGGCCAGACATGGCTTTCAGTGCGCACCCTCTGATATGTCAAGGGGTGAAAGATTCATCATAGCATCCAGAGCAGCTTCCGGTGTGCTGGGGAAAGCCCCCATGCAGCTGAGACAGGCCGCTCTTTGGAATTTGGTGAAAAAGACCACCACGTGCTTGCGCGTTAGCCTGTTCCTTCAGACAACCATTGCATATGAGATTATGGGTCTTATCATTGCCGTGTAGATCCAGAGGACATTTTTCGGCGATGAGCCCCATGTTTTGCCATATGCACCTTTGCATTGCCAAAAAGCTGACAGCGTTTTGGTGGTTTTGGACTTAACATGCTTTGACCAAAGAAGCTTGCTATCTAGGATGACTCCCAGGTACTTAACTTCCTTGGATATCGGGATGGGAATGTCTTTAAGCACCAGCTGAGTAATACCAGTATTTTTCTTCCTTCTCGTGAAGAGAACGACATCAATCTTAAGAGGATTAATCGACAGCCCATTACTCATGCACTAGTCCTCGATCACATCTAGCGCCGCCTGTGCTTTGAGACAGACAGTCGCTAAACATGAGCCGACAAAATTAAATTAAAATTAAATTAAATAAATTGTTCGCGGCCTGCATCAGCAATCAATATCCTGTGTACAAGCATTGCTCGATCCACAAAACCAGTGCTTCATCTACACCATGCCGTTTAACAGCGTTACACATGCTGTCGAAAATAGCGTTATCAAAGCTCCCTAACTGTCGACGAAAATGTCCATTCTTACTCTATCCTTTCGACAGCGCATTCAACATCCCAACTATTAGAAGGAGGAAATGGGTATGAAGCAGTAAACTAAGAATTTCTGCTTTAGACTCGGTGAAGGTACCATCAGACTTTCTGAGTACATCCAGCTTTGTCGATTTCTCCCGCTTCAGAACATTAACCAACTTGCTGGTCGTGCTCAGGGACATCTCTTCGCAGAAAGACTTATAGGAACCATTCTTCGATTTACAAATAAGCTTCCTATATTCGTTCTGCTTCGCTCGATATTCATACCAGTCATCTTCCGAGTTCGATTTAAGCGATCTATTCAGAAGACTTCTGGCTTCCCTGCGAAGATATTGGAGCTCAGCGTTCCACCAGGAACGCTCCTCTCTTAATCATACAGAAAGACAGGGTTAGGTCAATCACTTCCTGTCGTCTCGCCGTCACAAAGGTTGGTTGAGAGCCAACATTGTTGATGATAAGGTCAGACAAAAGAGTGAAGTTTAAAATATGTTCTCCTCTCTGGCTGTATTTGCTGCTGCCTCAAATAGTGTTTTGAGCATTAGCATCGCAACAGATGATGATTCCAATCCTTCTGGCTTCACAGTACTCTACGAGCTCAGAAATCGTCTTCGATGGCGGAGGCAGTACTGAGTCGAAAGGGAAGTAAGCAGACTACACGACGAAGTGTTCCATTTCTCCGTGCGCAGCAGCAGCAAATCTTGTTCACAGAATAGACCAAGTTTGGTTGCCGATAGTGTGTTCGATCCTAGACCTTTCGGATCGCTCTTCATAAAGAATCGTGGCATCACGCATACCACCAAGGCCACGCAGGCGTTTATTCCACCCATGGTTCCTGAATGGATACAATATGATGATTTGTACTACTGCATGCAATTCTGCTACTGAGAAAAATATATACTTAATATGTATAGTACAATATGTAGTATGTATATATAAATCTAATCTACACTAAAATATACCCTAACCTATTCCCATCTAACCTGGCGTTTGGCAGGCCTTGCCTTGAAGAGACTACATAAACCGAAGGTATCACTGACGAAGTCCGCTCCGCTCTCGACGCGACACCGATTCGCTAAACCTGAGGCGCTCGGACTCAGGGAGCGCGACATCATGTTCGAAGAGGAATCGCCGCTCCATCGAATTGCGGGCCACATGGAAGATTACGAAGATTAGCGGTATCGCTAATCTATCCTGGATCAGCTCACATTGATCCAAATAGAGTAATGCCTCGGGTGGGATAAGGCCGTTAAGGCACACACTCTCTTGGTACAAGTAGTTGGGGTAGTAGTAAGCATCAGAGCTACATAAGTTGTTAACAAGGTTTGGACCATATTAATTTTTTTTTGATTTTCAGGATCGCATGGATTCTTTCGTAAGGAAGGATGGAATATGTTTTGCTATCTAGGCTTCAGAAGCTGTCCTCACCTGTCTGGTTATAGCTCAGGAATTATACCATGCCGAACTGGGCTATTATAATTGAAAAAAATTTTTTTCTGACAACTGAGTCGGATAAAATTTTGCGAAGACCCTCATTTCCATTACAAACTTTTTCCATGCTTGAGTTCCCCTCGGCGTGCACTACCCCGTTATGCATTAAAACCAGCAAGTTTTAAACTTTGATTTCTCTAAGTGCAGAACGAATTGCCTCCAAATATAATCACTAGACCGCGCGCTCGTATTTCAGTGACAATGCGAGCAAACGAACGCATAGCTAGCGAAAAAAAAATCAAAACGAATCCTCGAACTTGATTCCGCCAAAGGCCTCTCCGAGCCTCCAGTCAACGGCTGGAATTTGAAGGAATTTCATCAAAAGAATTGCACTGAGAATTTCACAATCCCTCCTCCCGCCACTGCACATCCCACACAGCCCACATCTCGAATCGCACGTTGTGCATCGTATATCCTCGTTCAGACCATTGCTCTACACTTTGTAATGCAATTGTCCTAACCGCGGTCACAAAAGCCTACCACGCCGACCGCCGCGGCCGCCCCTCCGTCGATTCGGTGTTGCCTCACTACTATCATTCAATCGACCGAACGGTCATTGTCACCCTGCGTCGAGCTCAAGACAAATGTTCCATTGTTATGGTAGTGGTGACGGTGATGGTGACAAAATCCGGTAACACTGGAATTAGGATTCGCCTTGAGTTGATATGTGGAGAGTACCCGCATGTCTCTTCCTCGGGACGGTGACATTGTTCGCGGCGAACACGGGAACGGGCGAAGCAGACGACTAGCGAGGTGGATGAGAGCGCGAGCTAGTGAATCGAAGACTTTTGATGGTGAGCGCAATGAGCGCAAGCGCGGCTTCTTTAAAGCCGTTGGCATTCCAAATTTGTTGAGAAATCGATTTGTTGTTGTTACACATAGGTCGACTATCTCGATCGGTTTCGTATCGGGTATCTGTGTATCTGGTAGTGTATCGTTTTGTTGCCAGATCGGTATCTTGTAAGCTTGCTGCGGCAGTTCGTAACATCATCACCCAAATGGTGGTGGATGAGACGATAAGTTCAGTGGAATGATGGAAGGAGAGACGCATACTGTGGTAGGATCACGTCTCTCGCAGAGACAGTTTATCTCTGTCAATGTTTTTCGAATTGTTTCGTCAAATTGGGCTTGGAAGCCATTCCTCTTCACTTGCACTGGGTGCCATGGTTGCCTGCTGCATGCGGGAACCACTGCCCTGAAATGCAAAGTGTTTTTTCGACGTTCGGTTGTTTGGTTACAATGCTTTTATGGCATTGCCTCGGATTCATTTGGATAGAGATGTGCATGTGGCCGTGCATTCGCATTCAGATTTTGGTGCTGATTTAATGAGCAAAAAGGTTCGCTGGAATAATGTGATTCGTGCTGCCGAATGGGGTGACAATTATTGCGATGTGGTCTCGAGATGGAGATAAAATTAATGGCAATTAGCTTGTGTTGTTTTTGTATCGCGGACGCTTGAGTCGATCATCGACTTGAAAGACTGGAATTATGAAACGCGGATGTGTGACTTGAAAAAAATAATTGATAATAAGGTAAGCGTGCGCATAATTCCGGCCGTTCCTTTAAGGGTTCTGGGTCGAGTGGCAATTTTTGGAACCGTCACTCGCGCACAGCCGAAATAATTGCATCAAAAAGAAAACGGCACGCGTTGTTCCTTACTCGCTTGTGAAGATCAATCGATCACGATCAGTTTTCTGAATAAAAAAAGTTGCAGCCGCAAGCGGAGCTTTTCTGTCTATCGGTCTTAGATATGACGAATGATTGATAATTATGTAACTAGAGTTCAGTAGCCCGTGTAAGCAGAGACAATGAATAATAATTGGTTTGTGAATATAGCATGGGGAAAAGCGTGAAGGTCAAGGTTAACGCACCCCTACACAAACAAAAAAATACAATCAATTGTGTCTGTCGGCTACTGGATTACTCTGGTAATTAAGATGTGTATTTGTGTATGTACATAAGTTGGATGTCGATTTTTCATTTATATCCATGCTTATTACAGGTTAACCGTAACATACATATGTACCTAGTATGTACTTCAGGTCAGACGAAATCAGCGTTGAAGCGCGGTGTTGATGGATTAAAATCTAACCTCTGATCCTGCTGAGGCTAACAATCTCAGAGAGATCATTAAGCGCCCAAAGCCTTCATTCTACAAATGCCGGGCATTCACGATAGAAGGGAGTACTGATTGAATATTGTATAAAGTGCGGTAATGCATGTAAAACGGTATGCTACGAGTATGTTTGCCAACGTACTAGTGGCATTTGCTGTTTCTATGTTATTATTGGAGGTCGTCCCAGACTTGGCTAGTAAGAGAATGATCCTGATCTTGCTTTTAGCCCGTTTGATTTCCTCCTTGTATTACGCCATCAGATTAGAGAAGAGCTTTGTTCGCCAGTACTTCTTCTTATAATTTTTTAAAGGGAGCAGAGAGGCGGTAAATGTCGAGAACATCGCCGGTCCTACACCGCACACCATTTTGGAGCCTTCAATATAGATCATTTGAGGTCATCCCTCTTTGAATGGGGGAGGCAATAGTTGTTAAAGCTGAGGTCAAATTCTGGGATAGGAGTAGAAAAGTTCTGCTGGCACCACACGGGCTACGTGAATGATTGCCCTCTTGAGTCTGATGGCAGCACATGTGTTAAGTGTTTCGGTGGAGCACGAGTATGCCATCATGGCTCTAGTGGTAACGATTCCTGCCGATCTTTCGATCTTGCTGAATTTGTCTAGGTTATTAGCTAGGTTATTAACTATGAATGAGAACGGAATGAATAAGAACTGGATACATCGACTTATGTAGTCTAGAGTCCCCTCTCCATATAAAAATTTTCGAACACCCATCGAAAGCTACATAGCGTATTAGTATTTGGCACCGAACGTAGACAAAAATTTGGCGGAACATCGCTATATCGGCTTCTGTTGCAAATGATCGATGACTTTTCGGATTATAAATGAGTCAATGGCCGCAATGTCAGTCTCAATATTATGTTAAAGATCAGGAATTGTAGCTGGATTCTTGGCCGAAAACTTTTTAAATATCTCGATGGCAAGAAGTCTAAAAGTGACTCAGAGGCCAGAGTCATGCAAATTTCGTATACAATGAACTCATTGTTTGAATGATTGTGTGAGCGGCGCCGCCATCCTTTTGAAACCAGAAATTTTTCAGATCAAATTCATTCAATGTTGGCAAATAATAATCGGCTAAGGTGTTACAATAAAGCTCTGCATTTATTGTCACTACCCCTATAGTCTGATTTTCGAAATTACTGTCAACCCGTATTCGAACCACATAGTGACTTTTTTCGATTGCACTGAGTTTTTCGTGAATCTCGTGATTCATCAGAGGATATCAAACTAATTGTCTTGGAATCGGCGATGTAAAAGTTTCAAGTCTGAATGTGTAACTTGGATTTTAAGCGTGTGTCAATGTTGATCAAGTTAAGCATTAAGTGGGGCCCAATTGTTGATTTGAACACTTTCGCACAGCGGTGGGTCTACGTACTCTTAGAGTGGATATGGATATTGATCCGATATAAAACGAGTTTATTCAAAACGCTTCACCTTCGCAGGCATCCTGTATTCAGTAGGGCGAAATTTCAGCGTGAAATTTACGAATATGACGAAGTGTAACTCTTGCAGAACGCCCTTTTCGCAATGAATTTGAGTAACAGGAATAAATTGTTGTGTGGTTAACAGTTCCATGACTAAAATGTTCAAAGGCTGTACTGGATATCTGTCAACAAAATCAGCCGTAATGAAATCGGTAAATGACAATAATTGACAGTCAGCTTACATAGTCGATATTGTTTGAAATCTATGGACCCCTTAATGAGACCTTCAACCTCGTGTTAATCCTTGAGAGTGTAGTGTTATGTATTCAAATCGGGCATAAGGTGTTGGACTAGTTCGTGGCCCCTTTTCTTAACCTTAGGTAAAGACGAAAAACATCTTTCTTCGCGAATCGGAGGAGTAATGTGAAGAAATGAGCAATCCGTTAGCTGTGTATAAAAAGGTAATACAGAAAGTGTAGTTTCACATACTTTTTTTATGAGCAGCTTTAACTACAGCTAGCGAGGGAACGGTGCAGCGACCTATAGTGATCTAGTGTTAAGCGAAGTTGCCCTCAGTTTTTGTGGCAAATCAATGATTCCGTGGTGCCATGGGATGGGTTGTAGAAATAAAATCAATAAAAGTTCAATAGCTAAATGCTGCAATCACTACCTAATAATAGGACACTAATAAATGGTAGTGTCTTCTCCATTCCACGTGTTCTTGCTTCAATAACCATAAGGCTTCTGGTGTGACCAAAAAAATAGAACAATAGAAAGATGAGCTTTCCTGTCTAGGATTGAAGGTTAAAACGGATCTACAAGATTAGAATGCTAAATTATTGGACTTGAACATGAGCAATTTGATGGAACTGGCTAAAATGTAAAGTTCTACTCAAAACTCTGAAGAATAGGCTCAGATTTTATTAGAAACTGTTGAAGAAACATAGTCCTACGGAAAGGCAAGAAAAAAGTTTAATCCTTAGTACCTTAAGAGTACCTGTCTTAGGGGACAGCGCAACTTATCTTGGATTTCAATCTAGAGGTACGACGAAACTTAGAACAATCGAATCCAAACCAAATTTCCATGGTGGCAACTGATTGCATATGGAATTGAACTTGGGGTGGTATGAGGTCTGCCCGGATCTAATTCTTTAGTCAAGAGTCTGCTTTTTATGTACACATGTACATTTCCTGAAGATGTTCTTATGTCTCATAGATCAATCATAGTCTTCTCATTTTTAATCGTATGTTGATTTCCTGTTAATTTCCTTCATCATACTGATGAGTCATGTCCTTTTCCTAAAATTACATGAATCCATTAACTGGACTGGGGATGACGATTAGGTATCCAGGTAACAGCCCTTTATTTACATTTTATGTTGATTTCTGGGTAAAAACCATTTTTGGTGGAATTATTTGAAGAATCCTGGAAGTCCTACTAAAGCCTTTCAACACTTTTTTAAACTGAATGAAAATCGTTCACACTTTGCGCCAAATCGGCGATTCTATTAAATCTCATCTAACATCGATGGGAAGTTTGTGGCGCAGAATCGATTTGAAGCAAGTGAAAAACAAAATGTAAGACTTGCTTCTTCTTCTGACGATTCAGTCGCTCTCACCATACCCATACATAAAGGTTTTCCAACCCCCTAAGCTTTTCGCCAATTATGAAATATTTACGGCCGAAATCATTCGCCAATCGAACAGGCTATTTAACTAGATATCAAGATTTTTGTGGAAAGCGGCTGCTGATCAAACAGATCAAGCCGATATGCGCAGAATATTGCTGCTGTTTTTGAAAGTGTGGCTATAACCCAAGCTTTTCAATTTTTCGTCTTGCACAAGTTGGGCCGAGCCGAGACCTCAACTTGGCGAATTTTTCAAAGAAGATTTGGGTATTCATCCGTATAAGATCCAATTAAAATAAAAGTTGGAGCTTTTTTTGAAGAAGAAGTCACGGGATCAGTCGTAGTTTGAAACGAATACATATTTTGGTGAAAATCTCATCTTCAGCGATTTTGTTTCCTAAGCAGAGCTGTAAGAGTTGTCATTAAATCCGGGCAAACTGCGTGAATTTCGGCAGGCGGCGTCGTTGGGTCCCACATTTTCCTAAACCAGAATTGCCAAAAGATGACTGTATATAGTGTATATGGTAAAAATCCGACTCCAACAAGACGGCGCAACGTACTATCTTCATCAGCATCAGGCCTTGGATTTATTGTAAGAAAAGGCCCTAGAACGCGTTATTTCCAAAAGAGGCGATGTGCCATGGCGCCAAGATAGACTTCATACTCTGGTTACATTAAATCTGTGGTTTATGGCAAGAAACCAACAACAAATCACTAGCTAAAGAACAACATCTTTAAAACCATTGGTGAGATCCTATCCGATTTATGCAATAGTCATATAAAATTCTATTTATTAAATTTCAAATTCAAAACACGCATAATAAAAAAAGCCCAGGACATAATCTGATTAACATTTCTCATAAAATTTGAGGTCCAAGTTACCGAATTTAGTACCCATTCATAAGAAGAGGATGTAGGTTCAAGAAATAAGGTAACTTATTCATAAACATCTTTTTTATCCACTTTGAAGTATAATATCACCTTCAGAATTAATACACTTACACCGCGCTTTTTTAAAGCCTCGAAAATCTTCTGATATGCGCTTTTTGGTAGAACCTTGAGCTCTTTCAGTGATCCGGTCTTTATCTACTCGGTCGTAACAAATCTCCGTCCTCTCATGGATTTTTTTTTAATTTTGGGAAGAGAACAAAGTCGCAAAGGCAAAGTCCGGGAATATGGTGACTGGAGGTATGGCTGCGGCATTGTTTTTCGCGAAAAAAGCGGATGCATTATCGTGTAGCAACTGCCGTGATTTTTTTCCCCACAATCCGGACGTTTTCTACGTTTGCTTGACACAAACAGCTAATGTAATATTTCTTATTGACCATATGACCATCCGGTAAAAACTCATAATGAACCACGCCATTGTAGTCGAGGAAAACAGTAAGCAACAGTGATTTCACATTTGATCGAACTTGGCGTCTTTTGGGTCTTGGAAACTTTGGTTACATTCATCGGGATGATACCCATGTTATGTCACCAATGATGCCCCTTTTCAGCGTATCTGGATCGTCGTTTACGTAGTTCAGTAGCTCCTGAGCGATGGTCATGCGACGGTTCTTTTGTTCAAAATTTACTCATTTTAGGACAAACTTCTCTGACAAAGATTTCACGCCCAAAATGTCTGAAAAATTTAGTGGCATGAGCCAACCGATATACCAATTTTCTCAGCAACTCTGATTGTGATTTATCGATTCTCCCTTACAAATATTTTCACTACCACAACGTTTTCATTCATTATTGTTGTGCTGGGGTGCCCGAAGCGACCATCGTTACTGACATCTCCTTGGCCTTCTGTAAAGAACTAGTACCACTTTTTTTTTGCCCAAAGTAACCTTTGTTACGCTTCAATTAACGATTCAAGTACGAGTACTAAATTTTATTTTTTACACGAAATTTAATACTGATCCACATCTTTCAATAGCAAAAAATTGCCAAACACAAAAAAAATAGTCTTACCTTCCAAAATTGCCGACAATGTCAAGATATGTTAGAGGACATGAATATATCACGAGGTGTCTCGTCAATCCTGAACTCCACTTGTTAACCTCTCAATCTAAAAACGCAAAGAAATCAGAAAGACGAAAAACGGATTCCTTTCAAAATTTTATATTTTCTTCGTTTCTCTTCATTTATTCATAATATACGACAAATATTTCTTCTTTCTAACTTCTTTTCAATAATTATAAATGAAAAAAAAAATAACTAAAAGTTATTTTCATATTTTTTGTTTGTATTTTACTTGATTTTTTATTTTAATAATATTAATAGTTTACACAATTAAATTTAAATCGCTTTTAATTAATTTTGTTACTTTATTTTCTGTAAAACTTAGACTATCAACTAAATACCATTACTCTTACTGTTTTCTAATAATTATTTGTTTTATACAAAAATGTACAGAAATGATATTCTATTATTAAAATCATTTGTTCATATCGTATGTACGTTAACCAGCGTATTTTTCACGTTTTTTTCTTTATAAATTGTTCCAAAAAATTAATGAAAAAAAATATAGTAAATTGAAAATTTGGAAAAAAGAAGGTATTCTGCTGGCTTTTGAGTAAGTTCATTATATATTGCACACAATAACGTAAGAAATAAGATTGTATCTATAGATGAAGGGGTCTCTAAATTGCTTTCACGTGCTGAGATGTTATTTTTTCTCTATCCTGTTCGAAACCATAAGAAAACATTTACAGAAACTGTTAAGCAACTGACGAACAGAAAGATAGCTTTTGTGCGTGGCTTATTGCGAATTTGTTTACAAGGTTTCTACTATCTCCGTAGTTATTCTACATTATCCTCTCTTTTTTTATATACGATTTGTCTATTTTAATTTCCTTTATTTTTTTTCTGATTTTTTTGTTTTTTGCTTTATTCTATATATTACAAATTTTAATAAACAAACTATGAGACAAAACTGAAGACAACTTAAAATCGAACAAAAAAAAAAAAAATGAAAGCTCAAATTTAATTTAAGGAATGTCATTATATTTCCATTACTGTTTTCTTAATTAATATTAATTTTTTCTTTCATTTTTTTATTCCATTAGAATTTAACTTAAGACTAAAAACGTAATCTAATAATAATAATTACAGCTTTTACTTCCTTTCTTTAATATCATCGTGCTTTTATGTTTTTTATTTTATTTATTGTTAAGATTTGTAAATTTACGATTTAGCTATGTAAATAGGATCGGTTTTGGTGTTAAACGGCCGGCCACACCCTAGAAATAAATAAACAAACAATTGTTGGTGTTGATTAAATTGTATAAGCTGAAAGTTTTTTAGTTAGTGAAATTTTGATGCAAGTTCGATGGTAAATTGTATTGAAGACTCTTAAAACAAAGACTCTAGCCCAACAATCGTGATATGCGTCTACTTAAGTGTAATGAATTATCAGCGGACATTTAGTATACAAAGACCACTAGATATTCGATGGACAAATGAAAGCATTAAATGAAAGAAATGAAAAGTGAATCAAGACCATATAGTTCCGAGTCTTAAAGGGGTCCTGAGGTATAGACTTTAGAGAATAATATGATGAAGTATAATACAAAATATCTGATATGGCTATTTGCTGATATCTTATTCACATACTGGTGATTGCCTTTGTCCGACGAGTATGCATCCATTTCGTACCATATACATATTAGAGGGAAAATCTGAGATGCCTGTTTTACTGTAATTTATAACCAATATAAAAAAGACGAAAAAAAGGTCTTTGTCTCCTAAATTAGAAATATTAAAAATTAAAGGGGTTGGAGTCTACTGGTAATATTTAATGGGATGATAATTTAAAATAACATTAAAAACGTGTTTAGGACGAGGTTTTGGCCCACTGCTTTGTTGACCAATAATTTAATCATTCTAAAGGATCATCCTTCAAGAGGTATCATTTTAAATTGTGTGCCACTGTTTAATTTACTGCTGAATTTAAGGCAAATATCACTCAATGATTTTCGACAAAAATTTAACACAGAAATGATGAAAAAAATCGGAAATGTTTGAACTATTCTTCGTCTTCTTACACGAATATAGTTACGGACTTAAACTCGTCCAAGAATTCGAGAAAATCGAAAAATTTCGAGACAACCACAGGAATCGGGCCTATCCGCAATCACATTATATCGTCTTACGAGAGTGGTCCGATAAGTACTTAGCCTCACCGCCAGATGGCGCCAGTATCGCTAGAGCAACTTACTATCGTGTAGTACATTCTAGTAGACGGCTACAGCCGGATCGGACACGTAGTTTTGTTTTGACCGCGTGTATAATCGGGAGTGTCCGCGGATTTTAGAAAAATGGAAAAAGAGTAATATCGGTCGGTGATTCGATCCCTGTTTTTGGAAGGAAATCGGGCAGCGAAATCAAAGAACATTTGGATGCTGTGTACGGTGACTCTTCTCCTTCGATGGCGACCATCAAAAATTAGTTTAATGAGTTTCAACGTGGTCGCACGTCGGTTTTTGATGAGACACGTCCAGGTGGCCCGAAAACGGCTACCACGGAGGATAACGTGACAAGTATCCAAGATTTCGTATTGGCAGACCGCCGATTGAAGGTGCGTGAGATGCTCACTCCGGACAACAACCGTGAGACCACTTCAGAGCAGTGTTTGACGCTGTTTAAGCGCAATCCGAACGAGTTTCTGCGTCGTTTCGTGACAGTCGACGAAACATGGATCCACTGGTACACACCAGAGATCAAAGAACAGTCGAAACAGTGGACTTCACCCGGCGAACGTGCTCCGAAGAAGGCGAAGACTGTCCCATCGGCCGGAAAGGTGATGTTCACCTGGAGAAGGGCAAAACGGTCATAGGGCTGTACTACGCCCTCCCCACGGCCAAATTGGTCGAATTGGGCTACGATATGCTGCCCCATCCACCTTATTCTCCAGATTTGGCCCCGTGCGACTTCTTTTTTTTTCCAAACTTCAAAAAGTCACTCGCCGGGCAGAAATTTCAGTCGAATGTGGAGGTCATCGCCGCCACGAAGGCCTGCTTTGCAGACCTCGAGAAAACGTATTTTCCAGACGGGTTAAAGAAGTTGGAGCATCGCTGGGTCAAGTGTATCGAGCCAAAAGGAGACTATATTGAAAAATAAATCGCCATTTCTCCAAAATTTTTGTTTTTCTTTTGTAGGCTAAGTACTTATCGGACCACCCACGACTTTGGCCTAAAGACTTTTGCCTAGATCCATACATGTTCAAACTGACTCAAGAACTTTTGACCACATTTGTTCTGCAAAAGTTTGAAGAAAGTCTTTAATTTCCGAAATCATTTTTGGGTTAATGGCTTTATCAATAGTGACGGCAACAAGCCCACAGAGACTCAAATACATCCACAAAAAACTGACTATGCAGTATTGGACCATATTTTTTCGCTCGTCAGACACGGAGTTCGCTATCGTGCAATGTTGGACGACTATTTTAGGCCAGAATTGGACAGAACTGACATCAGTGATGTGTGGTTCAATCAGATGATGCCACATAGCACACAGCTGGTCAAATTATTGATCTATTGAAGAAGTTTGGATTCGATTTTGTATAAGATGTAACATTAAATCTTTGGTTTAGGATAGCAAGATTAGAGGAGCTCAGGAACTTATATCAAATGCGAAATTTTCAACGTTCCGGTCGATATGTGTGGACGGGTAGTGGAAAATTGTTTCCAAATAATTGATATGAACAAAATTGATAGGTATTGTACGATATCTTCGGAGTTAGGTATTTTTTTGTTTGTGTCTTGTTGTTATGGGACATTTTAAAGCTAATGAGTAACGTTCGTGGGCTTAGATCGCACCTTTTTGCTGTGCACATCCACCTTATTCATCACGAACCAGCTGTTTTGGCACTAAACGAAACTCAGGTGGTCCGATTTATGGGACTTAAGTTGCCTGGACTTTGGCCCCATCATTCCCTCTACATCACGGCATTTGCTTTCATAGTAATGTAGCTTACCAACTTCAACCACAATACGGCCACTAATCCAATCCTGGACACAGTCTAAACCTCGATAGCAACTTGAACTATAACGAGTTCGATTCGCTATCCAACTTCATTACTAAAATGTTGTTCCTGTCTCCTCGCACTGAAATCGCTATTTCGGATGATTTCAACGTACAAAATTCGAACTGACTTCAATACTTAGGCCGGAGAATACGCGATTAAAGACATGTTTAGATCCACCCTGAGGTAAATAATCTAACCCAACTAGTAAATAAGTCTAGACGAATACCTGACATTACACATCATTCGGCCAACACCTTGGACTTGTTTCTCGCCTCTTATCCTGACAAATATTTCATTATATTCAGATCTCTGTGTCGTACAAGCTAATTTCTCGTGGTCGTCCTACTTGGTTAGAGAACAAATGCCTAAATGTACGACTAAGTAACAATACGAAAAACCAAATGGTGTGGATTAAACAACTACTTTAGAAATGATAGCTAGTCACTGTGCTTCGTCGATAGCTGATGCGCTTTATAATATTATTTTGCTGAGTATGGGATTTTTCATTTCTCGCTGAGGAGTATTAAACCCAAAGAAAGCCAACCTGCTTGCTACACATTTTGCAGCTAGCTGAACGCTTCAAGATTGTACTTTGTCTCCACGTGTCAAGGTCGTGTTCTGTAACCAGCACTCTTCAATATATGTATAAATTGTCTCCTGTCTGCTAATCTAATCTAATTCACTCCTTCGTTGATGACAATACTGTCAGCCTTCCATATTCATTTTACGACTCACGTCCCTACTCTTCGGTCTTAGAATTGAAACTGCAACATATGTTAAGCATATTCGATTCCGACCTCGATAGCATAACTATAATATAAACAATAGAATGGAATTAAACGCTTCTAGAAGTCAGTGCCCTCTACTGGCACCTAAGCGAACTTTGAGTACTCAGCACATCTGTGAATGGTGCTTGTGTCGTTAAAACCGAAAAACTTTCCATCCTTGACATGTGCGTTAATAAATCTATAAAGCTTGTATCCACCCCAAGCTGAGGTACAAAGCTCATTTCTTGTCTGGTGCACTAATTTTCAGATTTACTAATTCACTAATTCTAATTTTTAAAATACAGCCCGAAGTCTCTATTGTCCTGTGTTTTATTTAAATATAAAATTGCTATATCCTTATTAAAAATCCATTGCTTATAAGGCTCAGTTGGCACAAGAATTGAAGTGAGCAGATCACGCACAACCCCATACTCACAACGATTGAGTGATCGAAATTGATAAATAAGATCAGATTTTTTACGTAAAATTATGATGAGCGATAAGACTCATGTTCGTCTGGATATTTTCAATTTCAATTCTAACTGGCGTTAGAGCCCCTGCATCACATGAGCTGAAGCTTTTCTAAACCACTTAAAATATGTCGCGATTGATTCATATAAGGTGAAAGGGACCCACTATTGCTGACACTGAATGGCGAATTTCAAAAGCTCCTTACAGATAAATATCCCCATGAGGAAAGACCTCGTGAAACACGATTATGGATGACCTGGCCGATACGGGATTCGAACTCCGTGCCATCGGCTTCGGACACACACCAACCTCGGAGCTACAATGCTCTTTCCATTGAAGTCCTAAATAACGTGACTTTATTCGCCCAAACAGTAATAATCTAAGAGAATATGGTCTCCAAATCTAGGACACGAACACCTAGTCCGCTGTCATCGGTAATGGCTTAAAATTACCGATCTTGCATGCTGTTTACTGATCACAATAAAACCAGCATAATCCGCTTTCCCTGTTTTATTCACTTGAAAACGTTTGTACAAAAGTAAAATAGAGCGAAAGGTTAGATAAATACGTACTAAAGCATTAACAGAACAACCTAGGAATTTGTTAGAAAAAAAGTGTTCAATTCTAATCGAATGGATGACTTACAGGAATAATCTGCAAGTGCTTTCAGTTTCTGTATCAGTTTCAGGTATGGTGTCATTCAATTCCACCGCACGTCTGACTAACATCTCGAGACGGCCATCACAGTCAGTGATAAGTTCTTTGTACGCCACCCCAAAACGGGACCTCAACTAGTCGTTCCAATTGTTGGTTGGCCTTACCATTCGCCGGATCGAAACTATATCAATAAATATGAAATGAAATAAAATCGAATTTTTAATTGACTTCTCATCATGCGCTCCTTAACCATCGAACTGTTAACATACATATGTGATATGGATGATAGGTGAAGTAGAAATGTAAAGGTTTTACCTACGTTAGTAACGACGGATTTGTTTCGGGCTGATACCAATAGCCGCCCATTTGCGGTGCGGTATGATACGTTGGCTGGTGCGTTGGATGAGGTGGCTGCGGCACCATTTGTTGCGGAGGTTTATGATCTATCCAATGTGGTTTTTGATCCCAGGGCGCTTGCGTGGGCGGACTCAGGCCGGTTGGTGGAAACTCTGCGAGGAAAAATAAACGAATAGAAAAGAAAGTAGTTTTGTGGTAAAATGGTGAATAATAAAGATAGGCGGGGAGAGAGATGCAGTACTTACCAGGTGATAATTCGGATACGGGCGTACTTGATGGTGTCGGACTGTGTCCAGGAGGTAGGTAATGTGATGGTGACCCGCTATTTGATCCACCGCCGTTATTACCGCCTGTAAAAAAAAATAAACAAGAAGTCAAGTCACTGCTGATATAAAAAAACTACAAACTAGTGCTAAAAATTACAGCGTGGCCCAACTTTTTCTTATTTGAAATTTAATTTTTATGGAGTAAAAGAACCAAGAAAATAGAATAAAATGATGTTGTAAGATTTTAAATGTTTGATATTGCAGCCGTTAGCCTGAGCCATAGTTCTGAGCCTGCAGAATCTTCTTTCAGTCTTGAGCGCGTCCACACTTTAAAGCTAAGTGAATTTATATTTGGTGGCTGGAAGCGATTTCTGGCGCTGATGCAGCGGTTTTTTTTTCGACCAGCACCATAGCGTCATTTTATAACGTGCTATGGTTCGAGCCATGAAATGTTTATTGACATCTAGGTGCTTGAAGATTCCGATGAAAGCAACTTGTGAGATTTCACTTAAATGTCGCTATTACCTTATCACATTTTAATTAATAATGGTAAAAAAAAATCCAACAAACTAAGAGGCAAATGCTACACCTGCTTTTAACCATGACTTCAGCTGTCACTAGATGACGAAACATTGCTACAGACTTACCAAATACTTAAGAATTTATAGTCTTCTAAAGTTGGATAAGTTAATTTGGACCACACAGTTGGATATAATTTGAAATACTTGAACTTAATTCAAAATCCATTTTTAAGCGGAACCACCTAAAGTGAAATGGTCAAAGTACTGTATTATTTGGTATCTTGCCTCTCGAAAACTGAAGTTACGCGATCGGTTATGGTTTTTTTTTTATTTGTTTTTGCCATTTTAACATTCGCTACTTAGCTTGAAACATAATTCGATACTGATAAACGGAACGTCTTTTCGATATCACACACATGTGTTACTCGGCAAAAAGCCTGACTGGTACAAAATGTGTTAAAAAAATAACAGGAATAGTTCCTTGTGATTTGAGTGGGATAAATACATACAACCGGCGCAATCAGAAGTTGCTAAAAAACCAGCATATCAGTTGGCTTATGCCATAACATTTTTCGGACATTTTTGAAATGAAACCAAAGACATCAAAATTTGTTCCAAAATTATAGGTTTTCGAGCAAGAACATCGGAGAGTGGAGGCTTTCAAGAAGTTGTTTAAATAAAGCAATAACGATGAAAAAAATACGAAACCTACAAGTATACTAACAGGTGGCGAAATATGGATTTAATAAAGTTCAATTATGGAGGTATATTGATGATGCACTATGGGTTCTTATCATAAACACTCTGAATACTATGCCACTGAAACGGGCGAGTACAATTCTTTCAGACAAACCTCGTATGTGTATGGTATACTCGTATATCTGACTTTCTGTCAAGTCGAGCATGCTCAGCTAGAATTGCCACATCACCGTGAAAGGACTTAAATTTGAACAACATTTACAAATTATTGAATTTTATTATCAAGATTGGAAATTGCTCGGTAAAAAAGGATTTTTTTTGTACACTTCAATCGTCTTACGGTCGCCATAGTCGACCTACTGAGCAAGCAAATCAAACTATAGGGACCAAATTTCGCACCACTTTCACACCTTCGGACGTCACTTATTGGCATGGGTAAGATGAGTATAGAGGAAAATATTGCTGCTGTATCCGCCAGTATTAACGAAGAAGTGATCTGTTAATTTGCCAACGTTTGATTGGGATTGTATTACTCGACTATGTGGAAGATCTTACCCAAGAATCTTGGTCGAAAACATTACAAAATTCTGAAAACTGAAGCCGAACGACCAAAGCCAAAGCGTCGAATTTTCGGACAGTGGACCTCAGAAAAGCTGAAGGAGGATCTGCTTTTATATAGCAAAATTGTCTTTAGCGACGAAGCTCATTTCCGGTTGAATGGATATATTCATAAATAAACTGCCGTGTTTACTACGATGAGCAACCAACCTCGGGCAATACAAGATCTGCCAATGCCTACGGAAAAATGCACTGCTTGGTGCGGTTTCTGATCCGTCTGAATCACTGATCCGCATTTTTATTCAATAATGTCTGTGAGAACAATGCTACCGTAAATGACGCCCGCGATCGTTCAATGATTTCAAACTCTTGTTTGCTCAAAATGTACGAGCTGAACCTTACCGGCATGTCGATTTTGGACCGGTGAATTGGCCTGCTAGATTGGACGATCAGACTTTTTCTATCGAGATAAGCCAGCGTCAATTGCAAGCTTGGAATATAACATTTTACATATTAGCGAAATACCGGTCAATATGCTAGTAAAAAGTGACAAAATTAGACTCTTCGTATTGGCCACTTAAACCGTAGTTTTGGTCATTATTTTCACAAAATAATCCTTGAAAGGTAATTGGCAAGCACTGATTAACCAATTCAAATAATTTTGTTTTTTTCTTTAACAATTAAATAAGATGGGATCAGCTCGCCGGGAACCAAGTTACAATTCCCGGTTTTCTACTTTAAATTTTTCAAACTTTTACTTGGATCTCAGGAACCACAGCAGCTAAGGCTCTAAAACTGGTCGCTATGAGCACAGAATGATGTACTCTATTACACAGCCAAGTCTCAAAGTTATAGGTACTCGGCAAGTTTTGTTTTATACACATATACGCATGGACAGACGGACAAACAGAAAAGCCTTCCCTACATCAGCTTTGCAAGGGACAAGACTAAAACCAAACGCCAAAGAAATCACATATTATAATAATTTGTGGTTCGAATTCGATGTCAATTTTCAATCATATGTTCACCTAAAGTTTGACAAATTACAATATGGATTTCGAGAAATAAATGAACGTAATAAATTTATGATAACTTATTACAGACATTTTTTAGTAGGTACATTTCACGCATTACGAGTTATGATCGACATAATAACCATCTAAGGGTACTATAGGCAAAACTGTAACTGTAAAAAACTCTATCCGAGGTCATGGATAGTAGAGGTCCGGCGCAGAATCCCCATCGGCAACGGCCGCAACTCCGGCTTGTCAAAACAGCTAGAGTCCAAACTCTTGTTCCGAGGAACCAAGCTTATGCTCTACAAGACTCTTATTCTGCCAGTCCTAGTATATGGAGCCGAAAGCTGGGCGAGATAAGCAGGACAACTGAGCCGATTCTTGGCTCCTTCGAAAGAAGAATTCTGCGACGGATATCCGGGCCGGTCTGCCAGGAAGACGAATGCAGGAGAAGACATAGCCGCGAACTCTATGATCTGTACACAGAAGTGGATATACGAAGAAGATAGGGGTGGTCGTCGTGCAATGGTAATCATCACCGACTGTTGAACGGAAGGTCCGTAGCTCAGGTCCGTCCATAGAACAACTCTGCAACAACATCAGTTGTGAATGAGAGATGATCAAAAAGTGCTGACGAAGGCATAACACTCGCAGCATAAGATCACTTCAAAATTCCTAAACAAATTCAAAATTCGAAACAAAAAGAGTTACTGTGAACTACAACCAACGCAAATTCAGTCGAATTTCTCAAAAATTCCTATCTAGGGCACCCACCCCCGGAGAGTAGTGAACGAACATCTTCGACACAAACCAACTGCACCCCGTCCAGGTTGTGTGACAAACACCATAAACACTTTTGAACCTGCACGAATTATAAAAAGAAAAAAAAAATGGTGAAGGGAACTAGCCACAAAGATCGTGTGATATGTCGCCCTTGGATTTATTTCTATGGGGCTATGTAGAAGATCGTATTTTTGTACGCAATCCTTTGAAGACGAAAATTCACCAAGTTATTGACTAGTTATAGCCCCATCAGATACCAGTCCTAAAAGAACTGCTGTGAAGGACATTTGAATGATATTATATTCCATCCATTATGGCAAGATCCATATAATATACCACAATAAAAATTTGGTCCAAATCTTAATTATGAAAGTTTTATTTTTAAATTTACTTTAAGAAGTGCGGATTGGATAACCCTCTACATCGCCTCTAGATAGTGTTATGTGTGTCGCCCGACGTTGAAAAACAGACTTTATACCCAAAAGTTTAGCAACAGTGGCCAAGTACTCGATTATTATCGATCGGTATATGGAGCTCTACAATAATCAGAAGCTTATCACGACTCCTCACGCTGAGCTGTCAAAATACCATTTGTCATCAGGAAATGCTATCAAGTGCCTGTGGTAAGAAGGTTATTAGTATCAGATCAGAGCTTTTTTTAATTTCTTTGGGAATCCCTACTGAATTGCTTTATTTTTTTGTTAGCAGGAAGAAGTTAATAATAGGAATGTAGATAGTTTACTTTAATTTGTGTTTTTAGACTTCAGAGAAATTTCTCTTTCTTCAGAGTAACAAAATAGGGAACCAATGGTTTTAAAATTACCTAAAACCATGGGTCACTTTAGAAGCAAACTAATTCAATGTCGTAAAAATTTTAAATTGATACTCACCACTGTGCATATTTTGATTGGGACTATGTGAACTAGGATTTTGTCCACTACTCAATGGCATTCCACTTCCGGCGCCTGGTGCCTGTGCGGCCTTCATCATCTTTTTGTACTTTGATCTTCGGTTCTGGAACCAAATTTTCACCTAAAAGCAAACAAAATAAGAAAAAAAATTCTTTTAATACAACGCCACTTCAAATGACAATAGAGATGTACATATGTATCTTTGAAATATGCAGCTTGTGCATAGATATGTATAAAAAAAAAATAGATAAAATCCCAGCAAACGTTACAAGGTTGCCGTGTTTCACATCATATCACAGCAACGATCTATTCTGATCATCTATGTATATCCATTGAAATTGCATTTTGTTTTTTCGCTTTCTGCCTTGCCTCGATCTACTACATCAATGTACTCGCTTCGTATGTAGCTAGTATGAGTCGTACCCGTATGTACATACATATCTACGAGCGTTTTACCTCATTCTCAAGCTTACGTCGAATGCTAGAATGTGAAATACAATAAAAAAAAAAAGCTTCGGATTTATTTGAATTTTTTTCGTTACGCGAAGCACTCTATCATTCTATTCAAAAGTCAGAAAACTAGTATTTGTATCTTAGTACTCGTATCTATCAAATCGCTATGTGCATAGGCTATGCCCCGTACAGTAGCGTATGCAATGAAGGTCGTCACATTTTATGTACAGCATGCGGCAGTAGCGCGAGCTATTGTTTCTTTATTGTTATTATTCGTCCCCGGGTTTTCTATCTCTTTTTTTTATGTTTGTTTATGACCATAGTATAACTGCAGTTTATAATCTTTTTTCCTCGTTTTTTTAAAACACTTTTTGTGGCTTTTTCGTGAAGAGATTTTTATCGAGGAACTAGTATGAAAGTGTTATTAAGTAGAGTAATAACGCCTTTTTCTCCATACCGCTGTTACCATTTTTTATATCTCTTCGTTTTATGGCAAACAAAAAAAAATGTTTAAACGACCTCAAGGCATACCGGTTGTTAGGTAATAGTGCGAGCACTACCGTATCTAAGCATCTGCACATGGTTGAGGGTAATAATTTATGAATTTTTAAGTGAATATCCATTAATATCCGAGAGATAATAGGCAATACTGCACTAAAGTGACGACAATCGATTTATAAAACGATACAGCTTAGATGAAATATTGAAACAAATAGTCTGGCCGTAGATGTGTGTCGGTATTTAAAAATCATTAAAAATCGCGTATCTACGAGAAGTTGTTATTATTTCTACACCTTCCGCTGTCATTAATCATGTAGGTACACAGGTATCTATAAAAGATCATTCAACATTTGTTTTGTTTCGTTTGATATTTGAAAGTTAATCATGTCCGAAGAGATTGTATCCGAAAACGAGAGGGAAAGAGATACATATAGGTCAGAGGTGAATTGGTGGGAATGAATTTGACGAATGATTGAGGGGATTTTCGACAGTGTTTTTGTTTTTGTTTTGTCCAGATTATCTGCTGTAAACATGTCGTACTTAAATGTCAAAAAAAAAACAATAAAATAAAATCCGTTTGATGGACACGTCAAGTTTGCACGAGAGACGTGCACTCAAGGTTAGACCTGACCAAGTGTGTCTAGAATCGCCACAGGGAAGTGAGTATACACACATGTTTAACGTACTCAAACTCGTGAATGATGTTGTGAGTCATGCAATTCGTAATAGCTTAATTTTCGACTGTATCTGGCCGTGCCATTAAAACAACATTCAAGGCCACTTTCGAAACGGAGATACCTGCCCCTCAATCCCTCCAAAACAAATACGATCCACATTCCTATGACAATTTTGGACTTTTCCATCTTTCACCCGGTTTTTGCAAGATCACGATCACGATCGATAGATCGCTGAATTTCACAAGAAACCCAAGTTCGAGATTCAATAGAAATCATTCATATGAATCAATTGCTATTCGAGTTGTTTGTAAATGGTAGCTGAGAGCCACTACTTTTCCGTTCAGCTTGAAAGAACTGGTAAAGGGTTTTTCCTCTCCGTTTTGTTTGTTAAGTTGTCACTTAAGTGCTACTTATGAAATACATTTCTGTTCGCCTTTTATGGAAAGCATCATGTGAATTTTTTTTTGTTCAACTTAAGTATCTGTTATAAATTAAAGGCATAAAGTATAGAAAATAGAAGAGGAACTTATAAGGCAAGCCGTGATCCCACAATTGAGACTGAGCTTGAGGATGCCATCTGGTCATATATGACGGTGTTAGCCTAATTCAAAATCTGACTTGAAAATAACATTTTTCAAAGCACTCTTCTTAATATAGGAGGAGGTTGGTAGTTGGTGATGGTCTGAAATGTTGAAATCTCGACCTGCTACAATATAGCGTAAGCCTCCGGTAACAATCCTTTCTTTCTCTATCATCTTTTCTATCAGTACCATGAATACTGTTCACATTTTCACCCGTTTGGCTTACGTTTACACTTTTATCGAAGAAAAACGAAGAGTATGGCGCACTTCCTCTTTGGTAATCTACACCTTTCACGCCCGCTCCAACAAAACTGAGTCAACTAATAACAAAATTGTCAGAGAGCCTATTTAAGTACGAAACCTCATCTTTCTAACGCCATGTGTATATCCGATAGGATCTTTGAAACCTGAGATACAGATTACTGAAGCCATCTGTTTGAAAAATAATGCATTATTTTACTAAGACTAATATCATGCCGAGCTACCCAGCATAAGATTAGATTCATGGATTTTTGACTTAGCCATTCATGGACGCGAAAGGTGTCAACAGATGCCTAGCTTACCATGTGACGGAATTAACATTCTAATGTATGAACTGCTAGCGCCATCTATTGGAAGACGTAGAATTTTAATTTGTAAACCTTATAATCCAGTCTACAACAGAATTATCAGAAATCGATTCATCGAAGGCCATTTATTGGATACTTTCCGACGCAATGTATGTATCAAAAATGAAATCATTTGGTATCCAAAAAACAACCACGTCCATTAAGAAATCAGTGATTGCTATAGGACTAGCAACATATAGTCAACTTTAACTAGAAAGTCTCAAAGCTTGAACACAAAGCTTCTTTTATGGGTCAGAGCTAGATTCATGCCAATCAAGGCAGTAAAATTTGACATCAAGTAGCAACCGCTGCTACTTCGGCTTGTTAAAACAGTTGGCGTCTTAACTTCTGTCCCGAAAAACCTAGGTTATATTCGACAAAAGTCTTATCCTGACAGTCCTGCTACATGGAGCCGAAGGCTGGACGATAAGCAGGATAGCAGAGCTGATGCTTAACTCCTTCGGAAGAAGAATTCTGCGACGGATATTCGGTCCTGTCTGCGAGGAAGGCCAATGCAGCCGCGAACTCTATGAGCTGTATAAAGATGTGGATATAGTTCGGAAAGCTAAAATTCGCCGACTACAATGCCTCGGCCACATCGAGCGCATGAACATCAAGGCTCCAGCTAAGAGGGTCTTCAAATCCGAGCCTCCTGGTTCGAGAAGAAGGAAGACCGAAACACTGTTAGACAGCGTAAGCAAGAAAACTTGATCTCTCTGACTGGAAGCAGCGTGATCGAGACCACCAACGATAAAAGGCTGTATTAACTCAGGCTCAGACTCTCCATGGGGTACTGGCCCAAAAAGTAAGTAAATAAGCATAGGGTGACAGGGTCATCCTAGCTTCAGAGTTCTTCTGTGATGACAAATGGAAAGGGCTTTTGCTAAGGAATACGCTTGGGTGACCAAGTTAAGGCCCTTTAAGCTAACACGGCTAAGCAAACAGGCTCTATCCCTACCTCTGTCGAAGACCTAGACATCATTGTCAGCCTAACCCTAGGGTGGAAAAGCTAGCGTAGCTTTCTGCTGGCATGAAAACGTTCGCTATACGATGGGGACTAAATTGACCAACTATCGCCTACTAATTTGGTGGCAACTCCTAAATAAATCTAGACACACTCAACAAGATCCAAAGATCGGCAGGAATCATTACCTCGAAAGCTAGGAAATCATGCCAAACCGGCCCACTTATTGAATTGAATTGAAGAACTCGAGGTGTGTCATCTGGCGATACTAGTACTGCGACCATAATGATCTATTGTACTCCATCTTTGATCTATGATTTGAGTGCTGCCTTCAAGAATTTCACAACTACTCCAGATGGGATTTCTTAGAAGTCTTTCCATGTTATTGTTGTGTTACTTGTCATTTTGAATCTTTCAAGGTTTGAGCATGTGCTCACTGGTTTCCTTGGTCTGTCCACATCAGATTTCTGTGATACTAAGATCCATTTCATAAAGGATTACATACCCCGTGTCCTATTAGTGACTCAAATAGCACTCTTAGGTCGGCTTTATTTAGATCTAGAGCTTCTTTGGCACCTTTGGGATTGTGTTTTTGTTCCGTGAACGTTCTTGAGTGATTAATACCCACCTGTCTGTTCCAGAATTGGTTCTTTTGTTTTATGATCCATTTGTGTAAAAGTAGGTTTATGTCTGAGCTGTCAAAATGGGGATGGCCCCGTAAAAGATATCTGAGCACCTTTCTCGGCTTGTATGTAAGCCTTTTCATTGCCTTCATGGTTTTCATGATCTGACACTCAGATCGACTTCAGTCTGTTGTTTACAGCCAGTTTGTTAAGTATGTGGTGACATTTCCAGACAGCTTTAGAGTTAAAGGTTTAGTGCTCTAAGCACTCTTGGCTGTCTGAGAATATAGTTATCCTTGTGTTAGTAGGTCTCCTGTCGCTGATGATATGTGCTGCTTCGACCGGCAGACTTAACTTTATGCCGCACATTCATGAACTATAACTTCATAGACATAGTAATTTGTCACGCAATCAGACTCAATCAACAGCAGTCCCATGCTATTCCTGGATGCGAATTTACCGTGTAAAAATACTTAATACAACAGAATGGTCACTGAAGCTGCAGTAACCTCCTCCTTCAGACTTATTGTGAGACTGGGAAAATTAAAGGGGCTAGTAGTATGATAGCCCTTAACACTGAAATTGTGGCTTTAAGCCCCAGCTCATAGTAAGTGGACCAACCATTTAAACAGACACTGTTCCGACAATGCGGGAAGCGTGGTTGCCACAGATCACCGTCCTTTAGGAATTCGCGTTGCCATCAGAAGAAAGTCTACACCATTAAGCCAAAATGCAAGTCCCACCTGTTTCACCAAATATTCCTTAGTGACTTGCCAACTTCCTTAACTTCAGTAGACAGAGAAGACTCAGAGTAGTTCTAGGTCTCCTAATAACTTTCCAATACAGCCTAAATAAAACGATGTTTCAGGGCTAATTGAAGCCGGATTGTGGTATTGCGAGACAGCCACCCTTACCTGTCTAAATTTTGAGAACGAGGAAGTAGTGCGCAAGATAGGAGCGGATTTGGTTCATAATTGAAAGAAACCGTATCATGACGGGATTCCGATGGAGTCCTTACTGAGTTAGTATCGAACTACAGGCAGAAAATGTTGAGCAATGAAGTTATTTTTGTCAATAATGCCTTGTTATATACTGTTCAAAAAGTATCGGGAATTGTGCACTTTTCTGGGTCATGTTAGAATCGGTTTCAGCGAATTTTTCGTTCTTGCGTTAGTACACATGTTTAAAAAGAATTGACTAGGCCTGATGACGTGAGCTGCTAAAGATGTTACACCTGTTTTGGTACGATCCCGCGTCACGAATAAAGTGCAGCGAAGCCTTGGAAATATTAAATATTACTTTTGTCAAGGATTATGAGCAAAACTAAAGCTGATAACAGTGTTATAAAGCCTCCGAAAAGGCTGTGAAAAGGTGAAGAAATTCACTGACGCTGACATTCAAGTCAGTCTGTATTTTGAGACGCAAATGAGAATATTTTCATTTGTTATCTGCAAACAAGTGAATGTAACTAGTCCAAGGTGGGCCATTTACCCTTTGGCATCTGGCAACCCTTTAGCTTTCACATCAGTCCTCAGATTGGCTTATGATAGCACGCGTTCGATGCATCAGCCTAAGCGATTTCGTGCTATGGGCGAAATCACGCCACCATAATGCGTTAGAAAACGATATTGTGCCTATCGCGCAAAACGCATTTGCCTTGTCAAAACGTAGTCCGACCATACAATCAGACATTTACAAAAAAGATGTAGTAATCTCTATACTGCCTGTCATCAAAGCCGTCGTCCCAGACGGTCTGATGAGCACGGGCTTCCATTACTGAGAGAGATTAGCAGGAACATTGGGCCGTCGCCGAGCTCCGCAGTTCAACTGGTACCGATTAACAAGCTTCGTGGCTTGGCTTATGTAAAGGTGAATATAATACAAACCAATGACATCACAAGAGTGATGAGATTCATTATTTTTTTGAATGGGACCGTAGATAAACAAAACTGTCGGTTCAACGCCAATGAAGACTTACAATTAATTCAGGGCGGTCCACCCCCCAGCCACTTGACTGGTATGGCTGGAATTCATTTGAACACTTTCTTTGAAGACGCTGGAACAGGCGCAACAGTCAATGGAAAGAGGTACGTAGGCATGATAGCGGAGTTTTTGATGCCAATTCTGACTGGCAAGGACGTGGACAACGCTTGGTTCTAGAAGTGGTCTTCCGTTGCCTCATTTCAGAAAAGTATGATTTTCACTGGCCTTCGCGATCGCCTGGCTGAATGCCTCTTGACTTCTATATGCCATCCTGGAAGCCTTAAAATACCATATCTGACAGGAAATTTCCATTAAAAAGTGATGGATAATTCCAAAAAAGCGAAATTTCGTTATTTACTCTGGCGGTGATCGTTTATATCATATTCAAAAAGTGGCTAGAACCATTAAAGGTTCAAAATAGACAAAAAACCGCTTTACAGAAAATATTTTTTTTTTCTAAAAGCTAGGCATATTAATGGTTGCGATCCTAATACCAATTCCTTGGTATCATTCCTCGTGCGACGGCAGTTTTTATTCTATATCAACTATACTACCATATACCAACGTGGTAGCCGTAGAAGTCTCCCTAGAGACTGGACCCGATTTGAAATTATCGAAGCAACTCTAACGTGGGAACTGAGCAGAAAGAAGTTCAAAATGGGGTAAGTTGGAATCGGCGCATTTTATCTGTTTACCACCCTGGCGTGTACCAGCCTTATTGGGACAACTTGCTAATCATCATTCCTAAGAGATTATCTACACCATCTAGATCCAAAATGTGGCGAGTAGCAAACAAGGCGCCTATGAACGCATTCAGTATCAAGCTATGTTATTGAACTGAAGAATTCCTGAGAACATCTACTAATAACACTATCTGAAACGCGATCAGAGAAAGGAATTTCCCCTTTTTTGAACCTCACCTCATACATGTAAGCCAACTCATAACAAAACCAAAGTGAGGTAATAAGGAAGACTTAATACCGAAACAGGAAGCGGCAGACATACTCCATAAATCAATCCAGCTCCATTACAGCGAGTTTTACTCATGTCCAACTAGAACAGGACGCTAACTCACTTTCCCTTTTGCGACTAAAAGCCAACACCAACCAGCACGGATCCAAGTCAAGCCATCGTCGCCCATATCATTCGTTTCACTATCGCCCTCATGTTTTGTATCTTGTCAGTTCCACTTGCGACTGACTACAATTAAACCAAAGAAACCCAAAAAAAAAAAAGAGAATAAAATGCCTCTGGCCATTAGAGACGGTGCTCCGTTCAAATATTCATAAATCCAACATCAATTCACCAGCTCAGCCCACATACAATACAGCACTCGATGGATGAAGTACGTACAAGTAGCATGGTGTACTTGGATCCAGCTATACAGCTAAAGTATCTCTCCCTCTTCATTGTATCTATGATTTATATCGGAAAGGAAAACTTCAATTTAATGAATTATTCAAGGTCATATAAATACCGGCATTCTCTTCTCTATGTTTGAATAACAATGTTGTTGTATCTGTAGATACTCGAACTACGATGCTTCTGTCGTACCACATTTTTCCGCATACTGAAACTAGATCAAGAATTTCGATTAATTTAATAGAAGCGAAGAATAAACAATATCATCACAATTTTAATTGTTGATTGATCGACGTACCGTGTGTCTGTACGGAGTATCTGCATCCCAGGGATGGAAAGAAACGATAGATATGTGTTACGGAAGGATCTGGCGTTGTTGGAAAACTAGTTAGTGCTCACAATTGCCGAGTGTATCTCATAAATATGTTAAATTTCTCATCAAATGATTTTTTTATGCAATCAATCAAGTTTACGAGAGGTGAGGTTGTGTTTTTCTTGTGTTTTTATTATCCACTCACAACGTCGTAGATAGCCACACGGACGGTTGGGGAAGAAAATAAAATTGCAACAGACTAAAAGCCAAGAGTCGCCATCGACAGAGACGTGAATGTGGCACGATTAAGTTGCTTCAAAGGCAAAAACAACTATAACTATAGATAGGCGAGATACGGTGTGATGTTTTAGATACTCCATCTGTTTTAGTTTTTGCCTCCTAGTCTCTGTCGATGTCAGAGCGCGTCGTCGTTGTCACGTCTAGCTGTCAAAGTCAGATCATCGTACATTTCCCACTCAAGCTAAACGAACAAAACAAAAACTAACAGAAATCGCTCGTGTCGTTGTAGATTGTCGCATAAAATCTTTAAAGCTAAATCGTCTAACAGTCGCACGCCTGTCACTATTGCTCGCACATTCAAAGCAGATTAGCGATCGTTCAGTTAGCGAGCCACGGAGCTAATTCTATGTCCTCATAGATACCTGATCGATCAAAGTCTCTTGAGAGAGATCTGTTCGACATGACATTGGTGACAGACTTTCTACAACTCGATCCGCAAGTACGGGATACATCGTATACGAGTACCAAGTTTTTTTCTTGGTTCTTGTCTTTGTTTTCTTACTAGTCTGACAGTATCGCAGCAATCGATATCTAACTAAGTGGGAGAGTCTATATGAGATTGTCGAAGACTCTAGGCCCCATTCGCGCCAATCACATGATCGTCAATGACAAATTGTTCATTTCTTACATACGGATATTGAAGATTGTTTTTTCCCTTCTCAGATACTTAATAGAGGAATTAAAACTCAAACGAAACAAAAGGCAGAAAAGGTGCACAAAAAATGGAAATTCCCCGTCGATCTAAAAAAAATATTTTTTTTTGTTTTTTTTCTTTATTCTAAACAAAAACAAAACAGAAGAGCAAATAGAAAAAAAAGAAGGAACGACAACAACAAAGACATTGTAACAAATTCAAAGAGTCATCGTCATCGTCATCGTGGTCACATCCACATCCATATCTACATCATCATCATCATCATAGAGTGCATATTTTTCGCTTGGTAGCTCTTGCGTAACGAACTTGTATTTATTTTGTAGGCACATACCTACATCCACCCGTACATATGTACATATGTACATACATACATAGATACCTCGATGCACGTAAGTGAATGGTGGCTATAGCCCGCATTATGACTGTAGAACGTGAGTGTGCAAGACACTAACTATTGTTAGTTAGTCAGACGTTCGTTCTAATAAAGTGACGTTACGTTACGGAAAAGTAAACAATACCTATTCATTTCGCTTACGGTTTGAGAACAGAAGGCTTAAGCGAGCGTTGGTAGCTTCAAATGACTCAGAGAGATGAAATCGGGTTAGGAGTACAGTGGTGCCTGTTTCTCTTGCTGATCTTCGTTCTAAGGCAGTGATCGTCAGAGTTAGGGAAATATGATCAAATCTGATAAGAATGAATCTTCAGTTGATCATAACGCCAGCGATCACCATCATTATGATCTTCAAGCGACTACTCATTCACTGATCAGCAAGAACACGCGGCTTCACCCTTTTCCATACGCGAAACCCAGACAAACGACTGAATATGAATTTATCAATTGCCCCCACCGTCAAGCGCTAGTGTCACTCTAATTAATTAACGCCATTTCATGCGCCTAGATAGTTAGTCTTGTAAATCAAACAAACTCGTAACTACCAACACGCAAACGACCCGAAACAAAGTGCATTCACTCAAACATGATCGCAGTTCATAATTCATCCCACCTTTACTCGTATCTGCAGGCGTGCAAACGCACTACTCTATATAGTCATAGATACATATCGTCAAACATAAAACGGAATAAAATATGCAATTTAAAAATTCATATTATACATGGGGGCATGCAACATCACATGCTCATAGTCATACTCGTAATCATGGTTAAACTGGTGGTGGTCGTGCTCTCATAGTCAATCTCGTACCCCAACTTGTCAATGATCTTGCAACATATAATACGAGTGTGACTGCGATCAGTCGTGCGACTCACACATATACATATATGTATATCTACAAATGTATGTATTTGTAAGACAAACTGGTCGGTGATGGAGGGAAATTTCAGTTGGATCACCGAAAGATCGCTCGTACGATCACCTGGCATAAAAGAGCAATCAATAGCGATTAATGTTTGACTTCTCTGTTATAGGCATACATATCTACATATGTATATAATGTCACTTTTCCTTGTGTCATAATTTGTGTCTAGTGATCGCAGCACTGGTAATCCGTTGTGAGTTGTGTGACTGCCATGGAAAATGTAGGTTAAAAGGATATTCGCGCACTCGGTGACACGGTGACATGGTGATTTTAAGCGAAATGACACGTGTCAGATCGAGATGACAGATCGACCATTTGCACACAAACGACAGTTGCTAAACGAACTTTTCCCTCACTCCGTTTTACAAGCCGATCACTGATCATTTGTCGCCCGATCGTTGGTCGGTTGTTGATCTTTACAATTATCTGTTTCCTTTCGCGCCCTATTTATGCCTCACAGATCACTTAAAAGACAATTAATAATTGAAGTAAATTAATTTATTGCTTGTTAACCCTTTTTACAAAATGCTACTGTTGGTAGGTGCTCATCAAAGCATCGCGAATGACGCTCGTCGGACGTTGTCGCATCACGACAGTGACATACAACTGTGTTCAGTTCCGGTCGATTAAACAGCACTGTCCTGAAGTGAGTATACGGAAAAGCAACTCTTCAACTTTATTGTGTATCCAACGAAAGCGAATCGATTTCGGGGCTCAAAAACTGATCATGATGAACTGAACTATGACCATTGTACACGTACGAGTGTTGTGTAGTTCGGTTGATTTGGCGTCGCGTGATGTCATGTCTTCTGGGTTTTCTTAGCGATCAAAGGAAAACATTTTTTTCTTTACGTTTTCGGTTGCTCGGGTTTTTGGGGGGGCGCTTCTTGGATTCGGTTGGAGTGTCCTAAAAAGTCAGTGAAGGGTGACTTCTCGCGCGATGTCAGTTTGACATTTCCTCTCGGGCTTGGCGCGGCTTTTTCTTGTGTGTGACATGAAACGCAGATAGCTGACAGACGGAATTTATAATTTTGTTATGTCATTGTTAATGGCGAGGGTATGGCTAATTTTGTGTTTTCATTTCGACTCCCTACAAATAGGCATGTGGGGTGTAATTTTTGGTTTGTATTTCGGGAGTTCGGCTCAAAATTTGTTACCTTCTTTTTAGCTTAAAATTTTTGTTTAATCTAAACCACGGCTCAGTGAGTAGCGTGCCAATAAAATGCAATTAGAATATCGGCAAGGATCAAAGCATCGAAATTATCTTTAACGATATTTCCTAAACCATAGATTCCTTACGAGTATATATGGAAGAAAACCTGATCAAACACAACATGAAGGATTCACTGTAGCCGCCTCTCCAGCCTTATCTTCGAAAAAGTACAGTAAAAAGCTTAAACTTTAAAATTCGCCGTAAAGTGCCAAAAGTGAGGCAATATTGACTTCTGCAACAAATTGAGGTGCTTGGTTAATTTCGTACATCCACACCATCTGTTGGTTCACCATGTGACTGTGTGAAACTTCGAGAAAAAGTATAAAGCAAGCAAAACTCGGAACTATATAAGGTTTTGTGACCCAAGGATTGACATTTTTAAATTGAATGTTGACTCCCAAAGTCTTGATCAGCAATAAGGAGTCATCCAACCAGGGGTGTCATTTTAAGTGTCGTATTACTGCAATGTGCTTTGATGAGTATCGATGCAAACTTATGGAACATGATGAAATATCGAAAATTAATGGTGAGAACGAATATAGCGAACACAGCTCTGGTGAATTTAATCGATAGATTTTAATGTCTTATCCGGCAAGATCAGCTGATGATATTGTCGCCGGATCTGAAAATGTTGCTAAAAACCCAAGTTTTTCAAAATGATCCTTTGCACCACATTTTGTTGGCATAAGGGTTAAAGTCAGCAGATCACTTACAAAGTCTTACTTTCTTCATTCTGAAAATAATGAGCGAAGTCAGGATTTTTTTCATACAACTAATCTGGATAATGAGACTCATATCCAGGCAAAACCGTCGGCTCCGAAAATTTAAAGGAAATAATGAAACTTCCCCTACATTCAAGATGAGTGAGAGTTTGGTGCGGTTTTGGGCCTGCTGCGCTGGTGCGACCTTTTTAGTGAATGAATTGAAATATTTTTCATGTTATGGACAGAGTGTATTAAACTGTATCATATACCACAAGACTGTTGAAACATAGACTCTCGGTTGGACCCTCTTGTTGCATGACCCTGTGTAATTATTTTCCATAAAAACAGTTTCTACCTCCTTTCATAAATACCATTCCCGATGACCTAATATTTTTTTGACTAATATGAGTAGGACACGTAGAACTAATGGATACTGGGCGAACAGTCAGCAGAATAAGTGAAAAGTGGGAAAAAGGCCGACAGGTAGGTTGTGGCGTAGATGGGAGGTCAATATAAGGATGGCCCAAAAAAAATGGAAAAGAATGGCCAGATATGGAAGGAATACTCATGATATGGGCTATTAATAGTAACAATAATAATCCCTACAAGCAATGTATGATTTCCCCTATTTTAAGCGCTCGAGGGTGATCCGATAAGTACTTAGCCTACAAAAGAAAAACAAACATTTTGGAGAAATGGCCATTTATTTTTCAACATAGTCTCCTTTTAGCTCGATACACTTGACCCAGCGATGCTCCAACTTCTTTAACCCGTCTAAAAAATACGTTTTCTCGAGGTCTACAAAGCAGGCCTCCGTGGCGGCGATGACCTCCTCATTCGACTGAAATTTCTGCCCGGCGAGTGACTTTTTCAAGTTTGGAAACAAAAAGAAGTCGCACCGGGCCAAATCTGGAGAATACGGTGGAGGGGCAGCAGTTCGTAGCCCAATTCGACCAATTTGGCCGGGGCGAGGGCGGAGGTGTGAGCCGGTGCGTTATCATGGTGAAAGAGCACTTTTTTCTTCGCCAAGTGGGGCCGTTTTTTCTTCAATTCGGCGTCGAATCGGCCCAATAATTTGGCATAGTACAGCCCTGTGACCGTTTTGCTCTTCTCCTAGTAGTCGATGTGGATCACACCTTGTTAATAGTCCAATATTTCGACTGTTCCTTGGTCTCTGGTGTGTACCAGTGGATCCATGTTTCGTCGACTGTCACGAAACGACGCAACCACGACGTCAAACACTGCTCTGAAGTGGTCTCACGGTTGCGCCTGTTGTCCGGAGTGAGTAAACGCGGCACTCATCGCGCTGACAGCTTTATCATGCCCAAAATTTCATGCAGGATATGACCCACGCGATCTTATGAAATGCCTACTCTCTCAGCCATCTCGCGTGGTCTGCCAATACGAGATCGTGGATTTTTTTTGTGATAGCCGTTTTCGGGGCAACTGGACGTGGCTCATCAAAAACCGACGTGCGACCACGTTGAAACTCGTTAAACCAATTTTTGATGGTCGCCATTGAAGGAGAAGAGTCACTATACTCAGCATCCAAACGCTCTTTGATTTCGCTGCGCGATTTCCCTTCCAAAGACAAGAATCGAATCACCGACCGATATTGCTCTTTTCCATTTTTCTAAAATCCGCGGACACTCCCGCTTCCACACGCGGTCAAAACAAAAGTAGGAGTCCGATCCGGCTGAAATTTCGACAGTAGCCGTCTACTAGAATGTACTACACGATAGCAAGTTGCTCTTGCGATGCTGGCGCCATCTGGCGGTGAGGCCACCCTCGTATTAAGAAGATAATAAGCTTTAGATTTTTGGAAAACTGTTATTTTTAATGACAAAAGCAAGCTTGACTTGTTTGTAATGACGAAAACAATGGGTTTGGCGAAAACCAAATACTGTGCTCAAGCGACTATGAAAAAGAAATCACCACAATCAGCGACACCACTAAATGCTCGTTGGAAATTGGCAGTCCGAGCGTTACTTTGAGTGTGTAGACATCGAAATTGTTGCAGTGGTTTTTTGCAGTCGTTTACATTTGAAAATCGAGATAAATAATGTAAAATTGCGATATATTTTGCAATATTATAATGACAAAGGGAAAAAGGCTGCGCAGGCTTGTGAAAAAAATTGTGCTGTGTACGACGAAGGTAATTTATTGAAATCTGCTGCGCGGAAATGGTTCGCTTGCTTTCGTGTGACGCTCTCATCCAATTACTGTTTTGACCCATTTACACAAAACGGGCTACAAAAAAAAGCTCGACGAATGGGTTCCTCGGGAGTTGAGCGGGAAAAACATGATAGACCGAATTAACATCTGCGATGCGCTGCTGAAATGCAGTGAAATCGAACCAAATCTTAAACGTCTTATAATCGGTAATCAAAAATGGATCACATACGACAATCGGAAGCATAAAAGATTGTGAACAAGGGATGCTACGTCGTCACAAGCGTTCGTGAAACCAGGATTGACGCCAACAAAGGTGATGCTGTGTATGTGGTGGGACTTTAAGGAAATCGTCCACAATGAGCTACTTCCAGTTGGTCAGACTCAAGTCTACTGTGGACTGTGGAAAATGGCCCGAATCGAATAATAGAAAAGGTGTTGACTTGTCGAAAAAACTTGTCGATAGTACATATGTCAAAAAGTCTAAGAACTGAATGTTTATTTTATTTAGTATTTATTTTTGCTAGAATATTTTTGGGAGGCTATGTGGGCGCATCATCACAGGTTATATTTTCCCTCACTTGCAAGCTCATCAATCTTATTCATCACAAACCTGGTGATGTACTTAGTTTTCAAATAATTAAATATGCGTGCTTTTTATTTATAACAAAGATATCAGCCACAGGCCTCATTTCTTTGCTTTCGAAAACAAAAGCTTGCCACCCTGAATATATTAGGTGTAGTAAAAATAAATAGACTAATTTTCCACCAGCTGGCTTTAGTAATCTGTGCCTCGCGTTATAAGGTCCTATTGGTCGTACACTACATAGCATTCGAAAGAGAAAGTGTCATACTGAAAACAAGTTTCAATATCAACAAGTGATCCGATAATATCTATGCCAAAGGCAATGGAGCTGTTCTCCATCAGGACAATGGAGACACATCGCACATCGGTAGTGACTCGCAACAGGCTCCAGGGGCTTGGTGTTTTTTTTTTTTTTTTAATTCGTGCAGGCTCAAGAGTATACGCTCTTATGGTGTTTGTCACACAACCTGGACGGGGATGGTTTGTGTGGAAGCTGTTCGTTTACTACTCTCCGGGGTGGTTTTCCTAGATATGATTTGAGAGATTCGATTGAATTTGAGTTGGTTGTAGTTCACAGTAACACTTTTTTGTTTTCCATGTCATTAAGGTAATATATTGGATTAGCACACACAGAGTATGAATTTTGAAGTGATCTTATGCTCCGTGTGTTATGCCTTCGTCAGTACTTTTTGATCATCTCTCATTCACAACTGATGTTGTTGCACAGTTTTTCCGTATAGGAATTGTTCTTGACTATGGACTTACTTGAACTACAGACCTTCGGCTTCGGCTCATCATCGGTGATGGTTACGACCACCCTTGAGGTTCTGAGGTTCTCATGCCATATCCGCCTTATAGTCCGGACCTGGCACCAAGTGATTTCCAACTATTCTTGTCTATTATTGCCGAAAAATTCATCTAAAGAAAGGCTTATGAAAAAACGACTGTCCTAGTTTTTTGTCAGTAGAGACGAGGGCTTCTATAAAAGATGCATAATGAAATTACCTACTAAATGGCATCAAAAATGCCCCACTTTTGCCTTAAGTCGGATTAATCTGACTATACTAAATAAAGCCTCCAACTTCACGCTAGAATAATGGATTTCTTTTTACTACGTCTTTTCATTTAAAAATCCTCAAAAAAAAACTGCGTCACCGCAGCCTATCTTGAACATGGGCCCATTTATAGTAGGTAGTGATGCCGTTTAAAGTGAATAAAAAAAAAAAACATAACTTGTTCATGACTTTTTCGGTTTAGTTTTAAAGTTTATTTATATTCCACACACGTTCCACACAGCCGCCGTGATTAAACGCCTGAAACGATTTGCTAATGCTGCAACTTAAACGTAATAATTGATGCAGATAGCTTATATGTGCCTACAGCTAATGAAAACTGATACTTTCTTAACCGGAAATTGAAAATGGTGATTGAATGGTGAATAAGCATACATTGGACCCTTCAAAAAGTTTCACTACTTTTAAATTGACGCTTTAATCATCCATTTGACACAATAAAACAAACAACACTTCATTTCAAAGTCGACCCGCAGTCAAATGTCACACAATCCACTTGGCGCCCAAACAGTGACACACCGAAAGCACTTCCTGGCAATTCTTTAGTCGCGCTTTCAATTTATCTCCAATTATTTGCGTAATCCAACAATCACTAATACAATAATTGCTAGAACGCTCCGCGCACTGCTCGTTCAGTCGGGCGCCAGCCACAACCTCCTCTCAACCTGAAATCGATTCTATCCATATCCACACTGCCATATTCATTTCTGCCATAATCAATATGACATTAATGGGTTTTTAAGTGAAAATCACATCGTCGCATGATAATTATTTCAGAACGACATAATCGGGCAAGCGGCCAAACACAAACTTTCAGCTTGATAACCACACACAACCACTCCCAGCGGAGTTCACATGCATGCCGGTAAATGTAGTCGTAAGCCCGCCTATGGTTCAGATCACATAGATACCCATACAACAGATTCGAATGAAAACAAAATGTAATGCAATTCACTTTTAATTAACAGCTCGTTCCACGCATTATTCAACTCGCTGCCGATTTAGGTGTCCACCAAACCGACAGATACCCCAATAGATACAGTTGTTTTCATACATACGAGTTGATATGAGAAATCGCTTTTGCAAATTGTATCTTTTTGCAATTTGCATGTTAGCCAACCTGACGAATGTAGACGCTAAGGCAAACTGACATATCTGGTTGTCAGCAAGTGAGGCGGAAAGGTGCCGAGCTAGATGCAAGAAAATATGTCTTTTCTGCTTCATTCACGTCTTGCGGACCGTGGGAAATTGGAAAACGGAGGAAATCGAAGGAAAATCTTTAAGACACAGATGATGAAGCCAAAACCAGTTGTTTGCCAACATTGTGAAGGCGTGTGGGGGTGGTCGAATCCATTACAATGTTCATTCGTTTTAATAACTTAATCATGTTGACCGCGAAATGGATAGAGATACTCACACACAAAGATCATTGATCAATGATCTTGCGATACAACTCGATAAAAAAATTGCTTTTTTTATCCCCGCCCGGCGATAAAAATCTGTAACTTGCATCATTTCGTATCTGACGACAATGTTACCGACTGCCACTGTTTTATATCTATCATTCGAATAAATAAGAAGAAAAAAACGAAACATGTTTCCCGATCTCTAAAGTATCTCTTGAATTGACTTTCGATGAATCAAACTGAATTCAGGTAGGCACACACATGTAATTTATTCATAAACCGAAAGAAAGACGGCGAAGTGAGCAGAGATACAAGATACTCAATATAGATACATGGATATATGTAAGTCGCAGTGAATGACGAAGTAAAAGATAAATAAATAAAAATGATTTTGTTAGTTTTGATTTATGATGTATTTCACTTGTCAGTTTTATTGTGTGGTGGCGGTGCGAGCTAGAAGCCGAGTGGCATGCGGATGACGATTATGATGACGATGACATGCAATGACAGTTTGGACAGTTTTGGCTAACTGCCGGTTGTCGGGGAAGTTCGAGACGAATGATCAATGATTGGAAGAACACCTGTTCGTCTGTGCGGAACTCCCTTTTTTGGTTGGTTGGTGCGGAATGGGACGTTATGTAAATGAATCGAATCGATAAACAAGTTACCCAGGGACTGAAACCGCTTCGATTTTCATTCGAAATATTTCCCGAGCACAGTCGAAAATACCGCGAGAACAAAATTGACCATTGTCTAACCCAGCCGCAAACAATGGCCAACAAACAATCGGATGAATGACCATCACTCACCGTCATCCGCGTCCACATCATCCGTTGCTCCTTTCATCGTACGCCAACTGACCGATCCGCACTGCGTTTCATCTTCCACCGAAAAATGTCGGCTCGCAAATTTTCCGAATCCTTATCATATTTTCTCGTATCTTCTTCTCGGACCCCGGCTAAGGAGGTACGTATCCATCGTATAACATACCACATGGCATTCCATTGTCAATGGCACAATGTTATCTTTGGTATCTTTCAACCTGATCAACGCGAAACAATTTCATCAACGTTGTCCCTTACCCACTGACGGATCTCAACCTCAGCCTCGTCCTCCTCCTACTTCCATCACTGATTTTGGTGTGGCACACGGTTGAGTGTTTTTAATTACGCGCCGATATGAAATGAAAATTTTGAACCGATTCGGTAGCTCCTCTTTATTTATGGACCGATCGCGGGACTGTCTCGTCTCCCTATCTATCGATCGGTAGCCCGTGCAGCTGTCGTCACAATATAAGTATATGATCGGATAAGATCCTTATCGGGGTACAATACGAGTACTTTCCCGATTATGGTGATCCTGGCACACGTGATCGTATCGTGTAATTACAATCGATGCGTACGTACGCGGATACCTGCATGTGGCACGAGTGACAAACGACAAATGATCGATTGATTGGCATATCAGGACAACAGATAGTCCTGCTCCTGATCTGATTGCTTAATCGAGCTTGAGATGGAATATTTCCATTCCATATTTGCTGTGTCCAACAAACGAAAGTGGACCGGAGACGGAACAGGGATTGCAAGTTGGCATATGGGATTCGCGTGACAAGATTACACGCTCCATACTTCCATGATTACGGAATGAATATGAATTCCACAGTTGACTCGTGCTCCACGCTAACAAGTGTTACTGTAGATTCCCCTCTTATTATGATGGATTGTGATCGTAGATACATATGTTTTTCTTTTTTTCTGATTTGATTTTCCTGAAGTAAATTAGTTCAATTTTTTTCCCATGAATGTTTCCAGAGAATCGGTTGGTTGGGCGGTTACTGTTGGTACCATCGTCATGGAATGCATTTCGTTTCTTTAGCACGAGTCTTTCGTACCAAAAACAATGTTTCTCATTAAGGCTGTACAGGGATGATATATGTATGTAGATATGCGTGCGATATACAGTGGATTCGAAGAGTTTTCTGAATGGCAACTTGTTGCCTTTTCAATTGATTCGAGTCTCGAACGGTACGATCATGTCTCTGGTCACTTGGTGCGATGGAATCTGCTCAAATTCCAGTCAATTGAAATACATACTTTTCGGGCAGATATAAGACATAGCACTATACGTGTCATTCATTTTAAGCCCGACTGTGGGATGTTACGAAACAGAATGAGTCTAGTGAAAAATGGTTTGTGAAATCAAGCAAGAACAGCAAGTTGAATTGAATTAATTCATGAGAAGTGCTTGCAGGTGCTTTACCTTGACAATTGCATTACTAATGCATCGCGTTCCACAACAAACGTTCCACATACGATCTCATACAAACCAACAGAAGGGGTGCGCGTTCGCCAAATACCCAGTGCGGTTCCACGTACGCCTCATGGATATTCAACATCTAAGACCAATCATTTGTTACTAAATGACTAACGCGATACACTTCAAGGTTCGTTTCATTCATAATAGGCCAACAACAACAAATGATCGTGAATCAGCTCAACAATCACAGAAATGCATCGAGCAAAAGCGTTTTGTAGCAGCGCCACCACAAATTGCGTGAGTGCCGGCCACATCAAAGCCATGCTGCGCTACAAAAATTCATAAATTGTTTTCTAATTGATGCGATCACTATCGCGAAAATGGAAAAATCTATGAATTCATCGGGCTACTACTACTCCGGTCATGTGGCGACTACGACTGAATCGCTTTAATAAACGGGATCGGTTTCCGGTACATGTTGCCAACTGGCGGCAACAATCTTTCCGATCATCGATCTTGCAGGTCGAGTGAGAAGTGTGAGAAAAAAAGTCTCGTCTTCATCGGTGCTTTCGCCTTGAGTCTGACATCCGTTTCGAATGCTAGTTATTCTCATCGATCAACGCCTTTATCACGTGGACCGATGCAGGAAACCGAAGCACTCACACATCAAATGATTCAAGTTTGCGCGAGATCACTTCGGGACGGAAGGTTGACACAGAAACGCTTTTAGCACATCGCTAACTCTCAAGGCCATATAGCCAGTCGCCTAGAACCTCTGCGCTTTCCGTCATGCCAGTGTTGTGTATTCAATGGAAAATTCTGATGTGATTTTCCGGAAAATCCGATAAAAAGCTTCTGTTCTGCGCGCCTGACACGATTCAGAGAGTTTGTTTCAAAAAAAAAAAATATATCCACAACACAATAACAAAAAAAAAGTCTTTGATCGCACATCAAGGGTACTGGCATAGCAGCGCACTATGACTGCGAATGAACGTACACATATAGTAGGCACAATGCAGGGAAAACTTGGTTGCGCGTCCGTTGCGCGCATTTTCAATGCAAAAAAAAAAGAAAACAAAAACGAAAAAATCTGAGAAAATTTATTAGCATTGAATGAAGGAAAACGTAAGCGTGCACCGGTGCACTCTCGTCCGGCACATCTGACAGTTTTTGTTTTTTTTTCTCTCTTTTTCTGTTTTGTGTTTCATGAATTCATTTCGCTTGTGGAGAAGCGCACCCGAGGCGAAATGGATGAGCGTAAAAACAAAAAGCGAAATGCGAAATGGACGATCGTACGCGAGTGCTATTATGGATCGTAAACGGATTAAAAGACATTTTATGGTCGTATTTAGTGTTTTCAAATAGAAAGGTCTACGTTTGCGGCTAAAGGCTGCGTGGGTTAACGAACTGAAGATGTGGAAGTATCGTATATATGTATGTAGGTGATTTGGCATACAGTTACATACAGCAAAGTTTAACAACTTGAGCGAGCGCCTATTCTTAGCTTTAGGCAGAGAATTTTGCTGTCAATTTCTTGAAAATACAGGGCGACCCAAACACACTCATCCGATGGTGTTACTTACTCCATTACTTTTCGAAGATCATATATCATAATCAACTCGACGCCGTCATTGTTGATGATCATTTAAACTCCTTTTAGGTTAACCATCTTCGGCAACTTGAGCTAAAAGTTTTCACATATCCATGACTTCGAAAAATTCGAAAGAGTCTGGAGTGATCGAATCGGGTGATCTTCCCGGTCAGTGTAAGTCGCCAAGATAAGAAATTAGGCGTTCCTTAAAATGGCTGCGATAAACTAAGAATCGAAGGTTCGGAGGAGCATGAGCCTAGCTTAGACGGATATGATGTCCAAAAATTAAGATACGATCGTCCTAATGGAGGCAGTCAGATCGAATTTGAAAGTCATGCTGAAAGAGTTTTTCAAATTTAACAGAACAGTGCACCTAGAGCTTGAACTTTAAGATTAAACTTACAAGTGGTAAGCCTCTTGCGCCAAGCAATCCGAAATAAATCCCTTTTTTTTTTGCTACGATAATGCACCTGCTTACACTTCATTACTTGTTCCTAAATATTTGGCCAAAACAGCTCTGTAATAATTCCCTGGCTTTATATTCCATAAGCACGGTCCTGAGTATCCTTTTACTGTTTTTTTACCCTCTACTTAACATACTTAAAAAATATCTTAAAAAATATATTTCGCGTCATTCCAGCCATTGTCAACGTTTGGAAAACTGTGATGGGGCTTATCTACTGACCCTGTTAGGTTAATTTAATTTTGGTGGGGGCAATATCTTATTTCTTCAGGTCAATACAAACATACTAAGTCCGACTTGATAGTTAAGAAAATACTAACAATGATTGGGGGAACGGAAGCGATTAAGAAGTCGGAGTTTTAAACAAAATAGTAATAGTACTAGGTCCTTAAGAGTGGGTCGATAAATGAGACTATTGTAGGATTTCGTATATTAAGACGGTGAGTGTTGAAAAGGATAGAGCTATAAAGGGTCGTGTAGTCAATACACATGAAAGGAGTCGATAAATGAAATTCGCTTAGGTGAAAAAGTGACCGATTGTCTTGGTAATGTTAAGCTCTAAGCAATTTTTGGAGTACCAGATGGAAAAATTGATGAGGTCTAATAGAATAAAGGAAGAGTCATGTCCCGAGTAAGTGGTCTTGGAGTACTTAGTCTCGTCGGCGTACAGTATGATTTAGGGACGTTTAGTGAACATTTTAATATCGTTAATGGTAAGAATGAAGAGAAGCCCATGGAACGCTGGATGAAGCCAAGAAGAAACAAGGCTAAAAAAAGCAAATCTTAAGCGAACATTGTAATTGCGATTTAGCACGTTGTTGTCAAAGTCCTCGCTGAAATCTTTTGAATATGGTGAAAAGGGACAGAAGGTTTCGACAAGGTTTGTGGTTGTAGAACTGCATTGAAGTTGCAGTTGTTTACGGGAGATTTTAGATGAATTTACACTAGATCGCAAAAAAATTGGCGACATTGTTGGGATCATTTAAAGTTTCATTATTCATTTCATTTTCATTATTGAAGAGAGGTTGGGTAGCCATCAGATTTTCTTTTGTAGTTAACGATATGGAAGAAAGACTTAAGATCATCAATAAGGTTTACTTGAATATCGTTTAAAAGGCATCTTCCAAGGGAATTGCAAAAGTTGGCAAAAAAGTCTTTCTTATAAAATAAAAAATATTATTAGGAGCGCAACTAAGTTCTCGCTGTTTTTTCATGAAAATGCAACTTTATTGTGAAAAAACGGTTACAAATGAATCATTCAAAGTACTGCCTATCGCTAGCGATAATTTTTTTCCCATCTTTCTTGCAGAACTCGCATACCGTCATGGTAGAAGTGTTCGTCTTTTGAGACTACCCACGAATAAAGCCATTTTGAGATGTCTTCATATGAATGGAACTGCTGATCAGCCAAATCAATTCGCAATATCAGGTGAATATGGCGGGTGAGGTAGGACCTACCATTTGAGCGTTTCTAAGTAGGTTTTAATGGGTTTGGCAACGTGAGGCCGAGCGTTGTCATGCTGTAGAATCACTTTTACGTGCCCCTGCTCGTATTGTGGCCGCTTTTCGCGCAGTGCTCGGCTCAATCGCATTTATTGAGTTCGATAGCGTTCACCAGTGAATGGTTTCTTTTGATTTCAACAGCTCATAATAAATAACACCGCCCTGATTCCACCAAATATACAGCATAATCTTCGCAGTGTGAATATTCGGCCGAGTCGATGTCATAGAAGCATGACCGGGCTATCCCCATGAGTTTGTTCTCTTTGGGTTGTTGTAATGAATCTGTTTTTCATCACCCGTTACGATGCGATGAAGGAAACCTTTCCTTTTTTGCCGCTGGAGCAGTTGTTCACAGGCGAAAAAACGACGATCAACCTGTCTTGGCTTCAAATCATAAGGAACCCAAGTTCCTTGCCTTTGAACCATTCCCATGGCATGCAATCGCTTGGAAATAGCCAACATCGAAATCACCGTCTTTGAAGCGACGGAACCAATCACGACACGTTGTTAGACTTAGAGCAGCATCTCCGTAAACTTTTTGGAGTTCTCGATGTGCTTCAGCCGCCGCTTTCTAGAATGAAAGAAGAAAACCAACACTTCCCGCAAATGAAGATTATTTGGCACAAAATCAGACATTTTCACACAATCGAAAGTATATGACCCAAAAACCAAATCACTAATGTGTCAAAGCGGTTTGTTTACCACATGTCTAAGCTTAGTTCATGACGTTCTGGATGCATCACAATCGACCAGCACTTTCTACTGGAGCCATCACGCCTAATATTTTCGTCTGCAAAGCCTTATGGCTTATCTACAGGTTAAGGAGATATAAAATTTAACTTAGAATAACTAGAGATTTTCGAAAATTTAACTTAGGTTTTAAGAAGCTTTAAATTATAGATTCTAATAAATGTTCTTACAATGTCGTTGCGATGTTCTTTTTCTCAAATTCTGTTGAAAAATATACCAGTAGTATATTTCAATTGCCTTCTGCCACAGGCATTGTGAAAAACTGGCAATTGTTATAGTCCTTCGCTTTTTGTCCGGTGTTGATATAATTGCTGTTCGGAAAGGGGAACAACACCAAAGCTGCAGTCAGCCTGACACTGCCTTCTGTATGGAAGGGAAACTGTTTTTAAGATATTTTAGATTTTAGCAGTTAACTTGTGTAACTTGTGTAATCCGTGCAGGGACGGGTTAAGAATATCCCTGCAGCGATACCTCTCAAACAAAGGTAAACGAAAATCACATCTAGGCAATTTAGAAAACATCAAGGTGAGCCTAGGGACACATATACCACCATTAAACTGCCCCACAAGTGTACATGCAAATCAGTGGGTTGACACGACTGGAGATCACCGGTGTTGTAAAAGTAAGATCAAACAAAAAAAAATCAGGAGCATGCCAGTGTCACAAAAAAAAAATAGGCAGGCCGAAAAATAATTGGTGCAAACAAATGCAAAAACACCAGCATTTGATTGGCCTCCGCGATGAAGTAATCCCAAACCGGGAAGCCTGCCGCTACTTTCTGAGGTCAAACCGGCGGACACCACAAGCGGACCAGTAGGAATGCAGTTAAGTGGGAAGGTTATGGTCCTACACTTCTGACCATAACAACGCCGGAAAAAGGAAAGAAGAAAGAAGAAGAAGCAGTTAACTTGTGTAAGCTATAAAGAGAAGTGGATCGAGCTTTGAATTTTGCGGCACTTTATACAGAGTGCGCCATCTCATATGGGTCGATGTAAACATCGAATAACTTCAACAATTGTCAACCGATTTTCATCTGTCATAGCATTTTGGAAACATCAGTTCAGTACAATTGAATGTATGTAAATACAAATGAATCGCTTCACACCAAAAGAACGCGTGGAAATAGTTTCAATGTTCATTTAAAATGAACGCTCGATTGTGCTAATTCAACGTGCGTATCGTGCAAAATATCGTGATCGTGTTGCGCCCAAAAAAGAAACAATTCGTTGTTGGGCCTCGAATTTATTTTCAATTTGGTTCTGTGGTAAGCCCTCGTGAGCAACCTAGGCCACGTCTGCGGCGTTCAAACTCATCTATTCCGTCTTTGAAGGCCAGTGTGCAAGAAGACCCAAGTTTGTCATATCGGCGTCGTTCGCAGAAGTTAAGCATCAGTAGGATCACTTTGCGGAGAATTTCAAAGGATGATCTTCACTTATTTCCACACAAAGTGCAGATAACTCAAAGAATTTTGCCACAAGATGAGTCGATTGGCATACGCACAAAATGTCGTTGCAATGATTATTGCTGAGCCGGAGTTCTGGCAGCAGATTTTGATGACCGATGAGGCACATTTTACGCTCTCTGGCTCAGTCAATAAACAAAATTGTCGCTTCTGGGGCACCGAAAATTATTCACGAAGAGCCGCTATGTGATCAAAAAGTTACTGTTTGGGCCGGTGTATGCGCTAAAACCATCATTGGACCGTATTTCTTCAAAGTTGGCGATACAGTGGATGGCGATCGATATCGGTGGATGTTGGCCCATTACGTGGTCCCAGAAATGCGTAAAAAAAGGCTTATTTCACTTTTGGTTTCAACAAGACGGCGCGACGTGCCATACTGCGGACAAAACAATGAATCTTTTGCGTAAGAAGTTCCCTGGAAGATTGGTGTCAAAAAATGGCGATATTGATAGGCCTCCGAAATCGCCGGATTTGACTCTTCCAGACTTTTTTCTTTGGGGATACTTGAAAAGGAAGATGTCTGCTAATGGACCGAAGACAATAGAACAGCTCAAAAGAAACATCCGTGCGGAAATCGCAGAAATTTCGACCGAAATGCTCGAAAATGTCATGGAGAATGCGCGAAAAGGAGCCCATTTTTACATTGGCAATAAAGGCGGTCATTTAATTGATATTGTGTTCAAATATCAATCAAAATAAATTGTAAAGGTCTAAATTGAATAAAAGTTTTTGAATTTCCAAAATCGGCTGAGAATTGCTGAAGTTAGTCAAGCAGCATTGCACGCAAAGTGCAGATAAGTACCAAAATATTTGGGAAAGTCGTTATGGGGTTAAGTAAGAAGGAAAATTATCCATTACTGTTTTTTTTTCTGTTTTTCAGCAATTGGAGCCTGCGATTAAAAAAAAATGGAAGTAGATGAAATTGTGTGCGAGGTACGGGGAAGAGGATATTGCAAAAAAATTGAGAATAAAACGCCTAGGCAAGGACAACCATCAGTAGGTTGCTTGGGATCCTCGCCGCAATACACCTATGCATATAAAAGATGTTATGGCTGGCATACCCTCGCCTATTCTTGATCGTATTAATATCTCACAGTTTTCATACCTGTCTGGTGGGCACTCTGCAAATATTTGACTGCAGTATCGTACACGGCGCAGCGGCCAGGCCATAAGCCTAGCCATTTCAAAAGACAAACCAGATTTTAATGAAAATTTTGATTATACTGTAGCTACCATATTTTTCGACATGGTATCTTACAGTATCTGGAAAGACTGGATCCTTAATATGCCTCCTTCCAAAAAGATGTATATAATCGTAACCAAATTGATGAAGGGGGGGAGCAGAGTCTTTTCAGAGCAGCTGATCAGCTTTAAGACTACAAAACTACAGTAGGTTTTTTATCTAAAACCAGCCTTGATTGGTGGCTAACGATTGTCGTTGATGAGAAAACAACGGCAAAACCAATCAACTAACTAGAAATGTATTGGAAAAATGATACTTATACCTCACAAAAAAGTAAAGCAAAATTGACCCCGTGTCACCGTAAAAGAAATTCTCAAAAAGTCGGCTTTACTAGAAACAAGCTTTAACCCCTTGTACTGGGAATGAGTACTTGTCACGTTCGAAAGATTTGTCATTTAAAAGCCTTACTCGATCTCATGGGTGGACATGGTAGGCGCGTAGACTAGAAATTATTACACGCTTTCTCTGGCCCTATCCGTTTATCGTAAGAAGCCTGTAATAGCAGCTTTCTCTATAATTATTAGAGATGCTTATAAAGTTAGTGCTATTTTAAGTGACAGCAGACTCGATAATTTCTTTGTAGGTGGAGCATTCAGACCCAACCAGTGGTCCATCGTACTGCCAGGCGACATCCCATTCATGGGAAACACCGCGAAATTCAATTTCAATTATTTTGCTCTGGGGGCATTCAAATATAACGTCATCGACCTTAGAAGCCAAGACACTAACCACTTTAAGGCGGTTAAGATCACAAAGCACCTAAATGGCTCAACGTAGGCTCCAGAATGTATAATAGGTGAAAACATGCATAAGTTCGTGGCAAATAAAAGTATCTACAACCCCCCGCCAGCGATGTCCAATTCATGGTCGGCGGATTACGCAATTCGTGCTTACGAAATAATGAACTTCAAACCAGAAGAACTTCAGCGCGAACAGAAACGCGATTCTGCGAAAAGCAAGTGAAAAAAAAACTGAATTCATCGCGAAACAACATAAAACCTCGTCGCCATCGTCATCCCCTCGTTTCCATCTATCTTTGTATCTTTTCGTCAGGTTCCTGCTTCTTCGGTTTATAGCCTAACAATGCATTTCAGTGATCGCGATGCATGCCGCTTTAACAGCACTTGAATGCGAGCGCTTTCATTCAATCTCCTCGCTGATAGATACGCACTTTAAATGTAATCCGTGAACTACAGTAGCTCATGTAAGTACACATAGAGCAAGTCATAGTATCGAAAGCAACGCACGAATAACTTGACGATGTAAACATTCGAAAAAGGTTAATCAAAATCATGCAGAGCCAGAACGACGACGGCGATGACGACAAGACAACAACGAATAGACGGATCAAAAGATACATGTGTATCTTGCGTGTATCGCAATCGCGCGCTACGCACGAAAAATTATGACATGAACGGCTTGTTTCTCTCGTTTTTCGTTTTTTAACTTGTTTTTTTTTTTTGTTTAAGGCTTTTCAAATAAGCCCGCAATCGGTGTGATCCGTGTGATGGACAGGTTTTGGATTGTCTTAGTTTTTTTTGTTGTCCATCATGTAAACTTCTACTTGAAGATCTATCTGAATGTCAATGCTGGTCAGTAAGATGATGTGTAGTTTGTTCTCGAAATGATGGTCCGATACGATAGTGGAGAGCTTGAGATTTGTACATGGCATGCTGTATCATGCCTCATCTACTCGCAGCGGTAATTAAATGTATGTTGACTGGTAACCGGCTTGAGATGCATCCAAAATAGGATGCGAAGATAGTTGGCATTATTGGGAAGTTGAATGGGATGACGGCATTTTGGAAAACGGAGGAATACCTCGAATAGTTGACAGTTTTAAAAGTTTTATCTACGACCGGTAGACGGGAAGAAAAAGCTTCGAGTGCCTGCGTAATTGAGGAATCTTACAAATTTGACAACCCGAACGCGAGCTAATGCCAATTTGTATTTGAAACGCACTCGACATGACTATACCATGAGCTCGGTTCACGATTAATGCAACGTACAATGGTGGACACGTTACCCCCGGGGGACTTTGCCAATGCGCTCACGGCAATCTTTGGTCAAATGCCAACGAGCCGTGGATGATGTGACGGATAGGCGATGATCCACAAACCCATACTCCGAGGATTTCCTTAGTGCAACATCGTCGAATACCTCGGTGTACGAATGCGAACAATCACGAACGAGAGGCGTACTTAGTAAGCCAAACTAACTTCACCTCACGGATGCGTTTGAAGGTCTTGCCTCGCGGTGATAATGGTAGTGGCAACAAACAAATTGTGTACACATCATAAAAGCGGGGTGCGATGGAAAAACGAAAGAATGGAAAAATGCATTTGAACGTGGACGTCGCGTTACTTAAGGTATCCAACGGATTGGTTGTTTTCAATGGAAAGAGAAAGGAGACAAGCCATGGATTGTGGATTGTGGATTGTGAGGGAAATGCTTTGGTTTCCCTGACACTTTTTTTGCCTTCTCGTTTGCTTCTCATTGATGTGACGACGAAGAGCGCTTGATGGCTTTCAGGTACATCGCTGTCAAGTTTCTGATCATAGCCGCGGAAATCACACGACGAGGGGTCGGATATGTGTTGAAATAGCGGTTTGCTGGAAATGCTTCGGGCGTTTTGTGCAGGTTTTTGCTTTTTTCAATTATTTGAAGAAATTGTTGCAGCCATAGCTTGGTTCTTGGACATTCCGCGAATGCCAGTGTAACCGTTTGTTGACGTCGGAGATTTTCTTCTGTTGTTCGGTTGGGATATTAGCTTAAGGGTGTCGAAAGCGGGAGTGATTGATATTTCTCTTCAAATGGAGTGGTTTCTTTCCAATGGTGCCAGCATAACACTGCGAGTGCCGGGAGGAGACTTAAAAGGTCTTTGAGCTGGGAAAAAAAGAGTTATGCCATACCTGGCGAACTTCAGCCGGTTTCCGGTCGATGTGTCAATTGCGATTAGAGCATCGTCGATACTTAAAAAACAAAAAAATCAAACATTCGGAAAGAAGAAATGGTCTTACAGCCGTTATGAGTAAAACGACTTCTTTCCCCGAGCATTCGGGTGATTAAAAAAAAGTGCATCCATGAGAGGGTTCTTGTAAAAGATGCAAATTTTGACTATGCATTTACCTTTTCACACAAGTGAACGGGACCTACACTTCTATGCCGATTTCGTTCGGCGAGAGCCGAGAAGCTTTTTCAACGCAAATGGCACTTATGTGAAAAACAAATCGCACACAACATAAACTTGGGTCTGGCTCTCCCTGAGCTGTAACCCCATCTAAGCTAAAGATTTATCATAAGCTTCTTACCGATGCGAGGTATTACTAAAAACAAAAAATTAAATTTATTCCCTTGAAGGAGACTTAAAGGACAGAATGAAACACAAATTGACGACAGTTGGGCAGCAGTGCTGATCCAAGTTTTGCTGTTGCAACGCCGGGATACCACGTTTTATTCTCGAAAGGACAATTCCTTGGTATCATGGCAGGTGCGGTAGTGGTCACTGTAGTGGATTCCTATTTTCGCTTGCATGTATCAAGTTGGACTTGAGCAACGTTTCGACGATCCATCGAGAGTAAATTTATTGCAGGAATCTCACAATTTTTTTTTTCTCATTTAGAGATCTAAAATGCAGGTAGATAGAGCTTTTGTTATCGAATATGAGAACATCGATGTTCGACATGGACGTGCAAAACCAAGTCAGAAAAGATCTTCTGTTTTCTTGTTTATGGACAGGAATCCAGAAAAAAATATCGCCCAGAATATGGAGTGCATCCTTTAAGTACCTATGCAGGATGCCACGGTAACCGATTCCGAGTCAGCTACCAAAGATATTAGAAGTATTCCAAAGAATTTGGCAAGTCTGAAGCTGGCGACTAGGTACACATGTTTGAAGAAAGTTAGGCAACATGAGGTTTCTGAGGGTACTGAGGTGACATGTGGCGACCGAAGCTTTGTAAACTAAAATATTTTAAACATTCTAGAGTTCAAACCTACCTATCGTTTGTTAGTATGTTCACGAGGTTTTTTAACTTTTCATTATTTTGTGACAAAGAAACTTCAAACTGGAGCTGCTGAATCGTCGTAGGCATGCTGGCCTCTTATTTTCTAGAATACCGAAAGTAAATTCTTCTCTTGAGTCCTCGACTCAAACAAGCAAAAGTATTCGCGATGTGAGAATGCTCTTCCCAAGTTACAAAAGAGGCAAACTGCTATGTCGTTAAATGAGTGTGTGACATGTGAGCATCACGATTCATAATGGTAATCTGAATTCCTTCTCAGTTTAGGTGGCAAAAACTTACTTTGGAATTCAGAGCTCCATATTTTAACTCTGGCCACAGGGATTTAGTGTTATTATAATTGCCCTCGTGAGCCATAATGAGTTGGCCTCTTCAAATAATTTATCATGACAATTTCGTTTGCTTTCTCGTTCCTAGTTATTTGACCTCTGTTGTTTGATAGACTTTAATGAGTCATGACATACCTTTTCGGCCTTTGACTCTATTCTTACTGGATCCCCTACGATGGCCACAAAAATTAGTAATCATGGCTTCATATCGTTCACCATTGAGGTCATAATCTAACTATTCCTGTTTTAGCAGCAGTATGGCCCAATGACGCCTGTCCGAAAAATCCATAAAACAGTAAGTTTCTCAGCAATGAAGAAACAAGACTTTTAACAAAATTAGTCAAGTTGAGGCCTCAGAGACATAATTTTCTTGTGCACGACGAGGGATAGGGAGGTTGAGGTCTTTTATCAAATTTTCAGCATTATTATTGCCTGACCGCGGGTTTCGACGAAGTATACCACGATAATTCGTTGAATGGCTCGCTTGATTAGACGATCATTTCGGACCTGAATATTTCGAAGCTCGCGAAAAATTTGGCGAACAAAATACAATTTTTTTAAAATTATTTTTAACAATTTTGACACATTGTATCCGAAGTAAAGTAGTGCGTATAACAAAATACAAGCGTGAAAACATGAAAGGGTCGCCACTTGTATTGTCAGAGCGATAAGCTGTCAAAGTTCTAACATTAAAAAACCACTTAACTAACAACTCGGCCTATATAGTCTCTGCTCGTTCAGTGTCTCCGCTACCCCTTCTTGTACCGATATTCGAACCGTAGTGAAAAGGCGTTTTGAATGAAAAATGATACCAGCGTTCAATGTTGGCTCTGAGCTCTTCCAACGTCGTCGGCTTGTTGGCATAAACCAATGACTTAACGTAGCCCTAAAGAAAATAGTCTAGAGGCGTTAAATCGCACGAACGAGACGGCCAATCGACTAGCCCATTTCTTGAGATAACACGCTCATCAAACTTACTCTTCAATAAATCGATTGTAACGTGTGCTGTGTGGCTTGTGGCACCATCCTGTTGAAACCACATGTCGTCCAAGTCCATATCTTCCAATTCGGGCCAAAAATAATCGGTAATCATGGCGCGATAACACTGGCCATTCACAGTAACGTGACGATCGTTATCGTCGACGAAAAAATATGGCCCAATAACGCCGCGCCGCCGGCATGCAAACCGCACCAAACAGTTATTTTTTGTGGATGAAGTGGTGATTCATGAAGCACATGTGGATTTTCACCCGAACAATAACGCATATTTTGCTTATTAACGAACCCATCGATCCAAAAATGAGCTTCGTCACTGAAGATGATTTTGCGATAAAATTCATCATCTTGGCGCATCTTCTCCAGAGCCCAATCGGAGAACGTACGTCGCTTCAAATGGTCCATCGGCTTCAATTCTTGAGTCAGCTTGATCTTGTATGGGTGTAAACCAAGATCCTTACGCAAAATACGCCATAATGTGGTCTGAGCGATGCCCAATTCTTGAGAACGCCGTGGAATTGACTGATTTGGATCGTTTGCTATGGACGCCTGATCGGCAGCGATATTTTCGACACTTCGACCAACCCGTTGTCTCACTGACACGGCAACATCACACAACGAATATGTAGGCTCAAACTTTTGCACTAAGCTTGTTATTGCCTGTCTACTAGGGCGAGAATTACGACCGAAAATTGGAGTTAACGCTCTTAAAGTTGCGGCCACCGACTCCGAATTTCGGTAGAAAATTTTTATAATTTGCAGACGTTGCTCGTTCGTGTACTTTACCATGATGAAAATGTTGAGTTTACTGAATATATTGACAGTGACAGTTCAATGATTAGTGATAGGGTGCGTTCACAAATTAAATTCAAAGCTGTCAAGTTCCCATTGGAAAACCCTTTAGAAACAGATAGTTCTTTAAGGCAGGTTAGACCGATAGTTACTAAGGAAAATAATTGTCACCAGAATGGTTGAAACATATGCAAAAGCTTTTACCTTTATTTCTTCCTTCATGAAGATTTCTGAAGTAGAAGTTTTTTGACCCAACTCCTTGTGTTGGTCCACTGGCGGTTATTCTACTATTCCCATGTTCATTTTTGAATCATTCGGAATTGCTGTGGTATTTTTCAGTTTGATACTGTCTAAAACCTTTCCCCTTCAATTTGAAGGAATGCCCCAGTGCATATTTTCACAGATACGGAGGATGATGGTAAATATGAGTTTTCTCTTTGATCTCGTTTTGACTGCTGTGACAGAAATCGTAGTAAATTATTCGTCTTGATGCACCTCAAGACTTTGCTAAAATCAACGATAATTGACAACGCTCATTTCTATTGTAAGTTTTCAGTAAGTGTTGCCATTCGATATGAATGTCTTTAATTGTCCAACATAATTTCTTTGAACTTCAATATACGTGTAGGAGTGATCTTCTAGCTCATCGAATACGCTTCCATGGTAGAAGTAACCCCTTCATTCGATGAATAACGTTGTCCACACATGAATTGTTTGAGAAGTAAGAACTTCCAGGAGGCAGAGACGGCAGTTTTTTTGACCTGTGCAAGGGAATGCATTGTCTTAATGAAAATGACTCTTCCGCCTGTAGGTCAGGTTACAAAGGTTCATCTGTTTCGTCCCAAAAAATGTTAACGCCTATTTCTGAACCCTCACTCGCTTCGGAGCACAATTATCGGCTCTTAGCTTCCAGTTTTAATTCAGGATTATGGTTTCATCACACAATTCTATTATCCTTTCTTAAACGCTTTCGAGAAACCACCCATTGCCCATATGGCTTTCTGAAACTCAAAACTTCACACTTTTTAATGAGATGCCTTGGGCTTCTGATAAATAATTCTCTGTTAATCCTGAACAAACTTAACAACGAAACCAATAATACCGGTATCTGTTGAAAAACAAAACTTATTGAACCAACTAACAAAAACAAAACAAGGATTGCTCTGGCGATTGGGTTATTTTCAAGTTACATGGCTTATTGGTATGAACAACACATTTTCGACACTTACTAAATATCAAGTCCCGCGACACAAAATAAGAAATAATGCACCAGCCGGGTCAAGTTCGTGTACAAAAATCATGAGATTGACATGCTAATTGTTATTCTCGTAAGAAATCGCCGAAATCTTCAACTCGCTACACCCCTTAGCAACTGAACATTAACCACAAGAGTATGAGTACGTAAAGAACTTCGATTTGCTGCTTATAGGGCTAACTTACTCGGGCTTCGCTTCGCTTCATAATTTAACCTCTGCTTGCCCTTTAGACTAGCTGGAAATTTTCACCGATTTTACTAAAAAAGCTATTTTTGTGGATCACGAAGCAGCTGCCATTTGACATGCTTATTTTTTTGTAAGATACCCTTAAAGATCGATATTACTTGGTTTACGATTCTGAATAGATTCAGGTATTCAAGCTCAAAGCCGAGGCTGACATTTGTATGGAATTATACTCTATAATAAAAGCGTAATTTTAGCCGAAAAGAATTACATGTAGAATAATGCATTAAAGTTATTCAAATTTATGAAAAAAGTCGATCTTTCAAAAATATGTACAAATCATAAAATAGGCTGACTTTTTCGTGTGAATAAACATACAGATATGTCAGTAATTCAAAGGTTAACGAAAAAGTTGGAAGAAAAAAAATCTGTTAATGGTCGAAAAAGTCTGGTGAACCAAAAAGCCTACCAAGAACATTGCAGTCTTATCACGATGTTGCTGAAGAACCTTCAACATCGATATCCCGACGTTGTCAGGCAATTTGCATTCATTGCCATTGAAGTTTAATAAAAAAATAAAATTGTTGTGATTTTTGGGCTGGCGAAACCACTTTTCCATTTTCCTTTGAAGATGCAATAGAAGAGCTGTTACTGTTAATGGAGAGTGCTATAATCAAATGGCTGGAGAATTTTGTGGCCTCAAATTGACGAAATAGAAACCATTAACTGAAATTTTTAACAGGATGGAGTTGCGAGTCACCCATTGCTTTAAAATATTGAGCTGTTTCGTTCTACAGCGTGCGCCATCTCATATGGGTCGATGTAAATTTCGAATAACTTTAACAATTCTCAACCGATTTTGGAAGTTCAAAAACTTTTGTCCAAAGTGGACCCTTAAAATTTCTTTTTATTAACTTTTAAAAACAATATCAATTAAATGACCGCCTTTATTGCCAATGTAAAAATGGGCTCGTTTTTGCGCATTCTCCATGACATTTTCGAGCATTTCGGTTGAAATTTCTGCGATTTCCGCACGAATGTTTGTTTTGAGCTGTTTTACTGTCTTCGGGCCGTAAGCATACACCTTGATTTTCAAGTATCCCCAAAGAAAAAAGTCTGGAGGAGTCAAATCCGGCGATCTCGGAGGCCAGTCAATATCGCCTTTTTTTGACACCAATCTTCCAGGGAACTTCTTACGCAAGAGGTTCATTGTTTTGTCCGCAGTATGGCACGTCGCGTCGTCTTGTTGAAACCAAAAGTGAAATAAGCCGTTTTTACGCATTTCTGGGACCACATAATGGGCCAACATCCACCGATATCGATCGCCATCCACTGTATCGCCAACTTTGAAGAAATACGGTCCAATGATGGTTTTAGCGCATACACCAGAAGCGACAATTTTGTTTATTAACTGAGTCAGAGAGCGTAAAATGTGCCTAATCGGTCATCAAGATTTGCTGGCAGAATTCCGGCTCAGCATGGGCTCATCTTGTGGCAAAATTCTTTGAGTTATCTGCACTTATAAAAATAAGTGAAGATCATCCTTTAAAATTCTCCGCAAAGTGATCCTACTGATGCTTAACTTCTGCGAACGGCGCCGATATGACAAACTTGGGTCTTCTTGAACACTGGCCTTCACAGACGGAATCGATGAGTTTGAACGCCGCGGACGTGGCCTAGGTTACTCACGAGGGCTTGCCATAGAACCAAATTGAAAAAAATTCGAGGCCCAACAACGAATTGTATCTTTTTTGGGCGCAACACGCTGACGATATTTTGCACGATACTCAAAAGTGTGTGAAGCGATTCATGGTTAAATAATGAATTTACATTTCCAAAATGCATCGACTCATGTGAGATGGCGCACTCTGTATATTTTCAAGTCGATTAATTTCATGCGTCCCTAAATAATGAATTTAATTTTTTTGGTATTTTTTGAAAACTAAACCGACAAAACAAGATCTGGACCGGACGGTAATCTCTGAGCGAATCCTTGAAAATATTGATGTGATGATTTGGGATCAATTTAAATAATCTTGTTAGGTAAGCGGCAAGGGAGTTGAAGGGTGACCCGAAAGGAATCGGTTGATATCGCATCATCAATTGAGAAGCTCATATAGGATATATCAATGGCTTTTTCAAATATTCTGATTTTTCAAAGTTTTATAACTCAAAACTAATAAAAAATGATTTTTTTTTATTACCTAAAAATGAAAAGAATTGTTTTTAATTGTTCAGGTGGTGCTTGAGGGAACAAAAAAGATCCACCATCTGCAAGGATTTTAAAAAAAACGGTATTTTGTTTTCTAAATTGTTTTATAGATTTTTTAATGTTCAGGAAAAAAGTACTTCAAATACTAAAATAAAGCAAGATTTCGTTACTTTTGAATCACAACATCTCCACTTCAGCGGTTCAAAAATCCGTGTTCATAAACTAATCTAAAATTAAAATGTTTCCTTTGATATAAAAGTACGACTTAACCAGATTTGATTCAAAATCAACTCCTTAGACCAATAGTCGTACTTCAAAAAACCATAAAAACGAATGCAAACAATAAAACACGTTCCACTTGTGTCCAATTATGTCGCTTTTGATCTGTTTAGAATAACACGCAAATTAATCAGATCTTTCCAAATCAGTTACATTCCCTAACCACTTGTGCCACTCGACATCAGTATCACAGACAAACCGGTTCGTATTCATATCCCAACGCAAGTGAAGGCAAGTGCCCCCTAAATCACTTTAATCGGCCTAAAGCCCAATTCCAAATCGCCTGTCAAATCTGTCCCCGATCACATTACCATCTCAATAGAACCGTTTATGATTCCCACCACTTCGTTCACCGCTATTTAACACCTGTTACGTCGCCCGACAAACACGTTCAACAGTCCAGATCAAATTTATTCGTTCAGCACTGGGCCACAGGCCGTGCCCAAAAGCGACATCAAGCCATTGTGCCCGTGAATTATTGCCCACACTTGCTGTCATCTAAATAATTAAATCCACTCAATACAGTCATTGTATGAGATAGAAAGATACATTGAAAGCAAAGAAAAACGTAAACACAAACAAGTGTACGGTCAACATTTGCAGCCATTGGTGCATTTGATTTACACCGGCAACGAATGCTTGAGTATTTCCTCAGGCCAGCGAGCTGGCTCGAGGGCTAACAATCTGGCGAATTTATTACCCATGCATGCTGAATGGCCGGCATGGAATAAGCGAATGCCTAATGGCCTAAAGCAATTTCCATGTGGACGAGAGTAAAAATGATGAACAATAGTGGAAGGAGCAACCAAACAAAACAAACAATATATTTTGCCATTAATTTACATTGAATTGAACGGAGTGCATAACGTGACGTAATGCATATGAATATGCATCAACGTATCCGCATGAAAGTGTTCAATTTTCAACAGACGAGATTACCTGCCTCGTAAACCGAAAATCGCTCATCCTAAAGAAGACATTCGTGGATTCTAGCGTACAGATACGAATGAGAATATAATGGACGAGGCAGTGATAATGCCAAATAGGAAACGCGGAACACGTGGTTAGTGGTCGATGGCCGGTGTTGGGCGCCACTGCTTAAATTATTACTTTACATCCACTCGTCGTCACCGTTGCCGTCGCTGTTGCTACAACTAATTGGAAGTATCGCAGGCGCGGCATGATGATAAAGTCCGTCCGAGTTGAGTTAATGCTCATTGTTGAGATGAATTTATGGATACTTTCATAGAGCAGATAGTTTAACGATTGTTTCAGCGATTACCTTAACAACCCCGGTCGTGATGGAAAGTGGCGCGTATCTAGCCGAGTTAAGTTGTATCTCGAAAAATCATTTGGTGTGAATATGTTTTTCACATCATCTCGTGCCAGCATAAACGTATTGCAACGAATGAGAGATACCATGGGGCGAAGCAGTTGAACACCGGAGCAACTATTTCTTAATTGAGATTCCTTAGCAAACAATCACTATTCCCTTGCTGCACGCGGAGCAATGCTTGCTACTTGTAACTTCTGTTCTGTTGTACGGCACAAAGGCACACGTGAGCCGTTCTGGCAGCCGTTTTCATTCATTCATTCATTGATAGCGCAAGGAACTTTCGACTTGGGCCAAGGTAATAAATCCTCGTTTTTGCATACATTTCGTTCAGTTCCATTACGTGGCGAGATACGAATAGTTCACTTGCCACAAGCGAGCAGCCGTTTGTGCCACAGAATGTTTGGAAAATTTGTTATGCGAGCGAAATTACCATAAAACAATTTTTATGCGTTTCGCGTTGTAATATGATTGGTAATGAGGTAGAGGTTGCTACCGCTGTCATTGTCGTGCGTTCATTTGCATATTAGTATGTGGCGAACGGCTTTATGGGGCGCAGAACATATGGTTGAGATTGGATAGTCTTGGCTATAAATGTGGATGAAAGGCAGTCATTTAAAGGGTACGGGTTAAGTGGCTTGGTGTGTGCCGAGGTCAGGTTAGCAGGTGAAATAATTGGACTGAATGCGATGAAATAGGGGCGAATGGTAAGATAGTTGACATCGATTGCAACTCTTAATGCCTTTAGTGCAAAGGAATCCTATTATTCAATATTTTGAGTTTTGCTTTAAGCTTTCACATGAGTCCTTTCAATTGAGTGTTGTTGTCGAGCAGTACTCTTTTTACATGCATCGTTTGTATTCCTATACTATTTAGCAATTATAGTTATATTCGTATTATAGTTCATGCCTAGGGTATTTGAAATGATCTGAAAAAGCCTTCGAATTATATTTACTATACTTAAAAAAACTTATGGTATCTGTTTCTATTGGTTTTCTCAATCATATTTTCATTGCTCCGAATTCTAAGCCCGTATCCACCTATAAAAGCCTTTTCCTACATATATCAAACGGCAGGTTCCAACCCAAGATAAGCAAGGACAATGTTGGACCTTCACCTTCCAGCTGACACAATGATTCGTTCACACCGAGCGATGCAAAAACTTTAACAAGGAAAACGAAAAAAATTATAAAAAAAAATTAAATAAAAAGAAAAAACCTACAAAAGACTCTTACGATTGCAGCTTTTATATAAAACCAGTTACAAAAAAGATGAATGGTGTCATTGGCAACCACATTTGCCGCATTCGACGAATGCAGATTTCCCACAATACTGCCGTACAAGAAGGCGACTCGAGCTTAAAGCGACACCTGTTCTTGTCGCCGCAATCCATATGTATTCAGCACGAATACAAGCAGTCAGATGGGGTGTGGTGCTAAAGAACAGATGATCGACTACCAAGATGCCAATTAAATATCTCAGTCAGCACCTGCTACTGTCATCATAGGCAATACATGAAATTAATTAGTTCTTCGTTTAATTTGCCACAAGCCGGTAGACGGATATACAAACTGACCTATTAGTCGCAGCGTAATAGAGATTGTTTTTTTTTTGTTATAACCAGCAGCTGCTTAGGGAAGCCATCGACATCCTTTCGTCTCATTTAGTTGCACCGTTAATTAATATGACATTTAAACTATTTCGGCTTTTTGCTTCTTCTACCACGAAAGTGAACCTGTTTAACCCGCTTCCGTTCGGAGTCTGCTTCTGTGAATGCCGATCAAATTGCACATTGAACAGACGCACAGATACTACCGTTTTGTTGGTAGCCCGAGTGGGGTATAACGTGAAATAAATTTTAATTAGACAGAAAAAGGATCAAATTGTAGCTGATTCACCCACACCCGGGTGCTTGTACACATGTGCGTCTGGCTTCTCAGGGTCGTGTGGACATGTGTTTTGTGTTTTTTTTTTCGAAGAAAATTCGACACCAGACGGGTGATGTCGCAAAAAGCTCTGTAATTGGAGGACCATTAGGAGTGGCTGGGTGTGGAACGTGTTTATTCTGCACTTGTAACTTGAATTTACTTTGGTATGGTAACAAAGAAAGTTTCCAATTGAATTTGATGTGAGGTTCAACTACGGGTTTAATGGTGTTTAAAGATGGACTGAAAGATGACAACATCAGCAATCGCGTTGCAGATGGAAAACGTAACGTAAATTAGGTTGTGGATGCATTGAAAATAAAATCAGATCAGAAAGTAAAGCAACGATTCGCCTTATTGAATTGCAAAATAATTTTTTTAAACATTTGGTCTGGCGCCCAACAGAGGATCTTATACCACGATATAATGAGCGAAGAAGCACCCGATTTGTTGTTCACTTTTGTGAGCCACTACCTAGTCGTCCAATAGCATTTTAAGTTTACCTGATGCGGGATTGATTAGAAATGGAATACCTCTCTTCGCGCCGTAAAACCAGGTGGAAAACTTATAATAATTTTCAATATTTCCAGGAAAAAGGGCTTCAACCACAAAAATGATAATGCAAAGACCCATAACTATTTCCAACAGTTTTTTAAGTCCAGTGACCGTTTGATGGCTCTCAAATTGGTGATGCATGATGAGGTGTGGAACATCGTAAGAGCATATGCCCCTCAAGTAGGATGCGAACAAAAAGAAAAAGATGCATTCTGGCAAGATTTCCACAAACTTGTCAAAATCATCCCAAAGGAAGAGCTTTTGTTTGTTGGGGGAGATTTAAACGGACATGTCGGGAAGACAAGCGAAGACTATGAAGGCTACCACGGAGGGCTGGGATACGGCACCAGGAACTCTTCAGGTGAAGATATCCTAAACATGTGCAAGTCCACCGGTCTTATAGTGCTAAATACCATGTTCGTCAAACAAAGCCGGCACCTGATCACTTATAGCAGCGGCGGAAATGAAACTCAAATAGACTATCATTTGGTATCCAGTTTCATGAAGCCACGAGCTAAAGATTGCAAAGTGATCCTGGGAGACGCGATCGCCCCTCAACACCGTCTCCTCCTGACTGAATTTTTTATGGATGCGAGAAAGAAGTCAAAGCAGCAAACGAAGGTGTCTGAGAGAATCAAGTGGTATAAGCTGGATAAAGCAAAATGCAAAGCTTTTATTACCAACATGAAAAACTACCTCTCTTCAATTATCGATGAGGTCGGTAATGAGGAGTGCAGAGCACAAGACATGTGGGATTCCCTACAACAATCTGGCCTGGAGAAAGCCAAATCACTGTTCGGAACATCTAAAGGCCCCTGCCAACACGCAAAAGAAACCTGGTGGTGGACAGACGAAGCCAAAGCAGTGATACACGAAAAGAAAAAAAAAAAATAAATAAAAAAAAAATTCAAAGCGAAAAGCATGGAAGGCCTCTATCAGGAGTTGGAAGAAATATCGTCTTCCGCGTCTGACAGAAACCAGGCTACCCAGGAGCTTCGACAAAACAATTTGAACAAAGGAGCAAATATCTTTAAGATAGCCGCCCAGAGAAGAAGAAATGCTCAGGAGATTCGTTTCCCAAAGTTTATTAACAATGCTGAGGGCCAACTCCTTGTGGAAGACGAAAAAATTCTCCACAGATGGCGACAGTATTGCGAGGAACTTCTGAACGAACAGTTTCCCTGAGTGTACTTTCCAAGAGCCGCCCCGAATCATGCCGAAATATCCGACATCACAGTCGAAGAAGTTCGGTACGCGGTTAAAAACTCCAAGAAAAGAAAAGCTGTTGGGCCGGACGGGATACCCTCTGAGTTCTGGAAAAAGATGGGAGACATCGGGTCTAGATGGCTCATGGTTCTGATCTCCAAACTTATGAGAGGCGACACTATGCCTAATCAATGGAGGGAGAGCTATCTTCTTCCATTGCACAAAGGAGAGGGTGATACGCGAAATTGTGATAACTACCGTTCTGTCAAGCTGATGTCGCACACCATGAAGATCGTTGAACGGGTATTAGATAGCCGACTGCGGAAAATAATACGACTATCTGATGACCAGTGCGGGTTTGTCTCGGGTAAATCAACAACAGATGCAATCCAAAGTATAAGGGTCATGATGGAAAAGCATCGTGATTATTCAAAGGACTTGCATATGGTGTTGGTTGATTTCGAGAAGGCCTTTGACCGGCAACCAAGAGATCTTTTATGGGTAGCGCTAAGACAAAAATGAGTTCCAGAAACCTACGTGCGAGTGATTATGGACATGTACGAGGGAGCAACGACAAGAGTAAGATGCACCGCAGGAGTCACCGAAGAGTTCGCAATCAAAGTCGGTGTACACCAAGGGAGCGTCCTCAGCCCACTGCTTTTTATAGCAGTTCTTGATTGCTTGCTTGAAGGAAAAGTGCCGGACCCCAATGTGCACCAGCTATTCTTTGCTGACGATGGGGCCATTATAAGTGATGATCAGGCGTCCCTACAACGAGCACTTGATGTGTGGGTGGACATTTTTGAGGGACACGGGTATCGTATTAGTTCAAAGAAGACAGAGTATCTGTGCTGCCCGTTCTCTGACCCTCATCAGCCTATTCCAGACATTTACTTGAATGGAAGAGTGCTTCCCAAGTGTGAAAAGTTTAAATATCTGGGATCTATGATTAATAGAGAAGCAACTTGTGATGACGACATCAAACATCGCGTAAGCGTAGGGTGGATGAAGTGGCGGGAAAACTCCGCCATCTTCTGTGATCGAAAATTTCCCCCTAAGCTGAAAGGAAGGCTCTACACTTCAGTTGTACGTCCGGCGCTCACATACGGTTCACAATGCTGGACAATGCACAAAAAGTATGAGAGCAAATTAACGGCAACTGAGATGAAGATGCTTCGCATGACAGCGGGAGTAACAAAGCGTGACAGAATTAGAAGTTCAAAGATCCGAGGAAGCCTCCACGTAAGAGAAACCATCACAAGAAATATAGAGCGCGACCAACTCAGTTGGTATTGCCATGTTCAAAGGAGAGATCCTTTGAACCCCGTCCAAAAGGCGTTATCAATCAACATTCCAATTTCAACACGCAAAAAAGGCAGGCCGAAAAACAATTGGTGCAAACAAATGCAAAAACACCAGCATTTGATTGGCCTCAGCGATGAAGTAATCCCAAACCGGGAAGCCTGCCGATACTTTCTGAGGTCAAACCGGCGGACCCCACAAGCGGACCAGTAGGAATGCAGTTAAGTGGGAAGGTTATGTTCCTACAATTCTGACCATAACGACGCCGGGATAAAAAGGAAAAGAAGAAGCAGTATACTTAAAAAAATGGATGATTCAAAATTTTTTCGGGATATTATCAAGCCCCCGTACAACTATAGTGAATTTCGTTGCTTAATTTGAACGTCTCGTCAGCTTAATGAAGGTAGACGAACTCGTCAAGATTAGCAGAAAATATGCTTCTAAATCTGGATATGCGTATAAAGTCCAGATTTGTCTATATCTAGACGATCATAGGAGTGGTGCACATTGGAATTATTTTGTGCCACATATTACATAAAAAATTTTTAACAGCAGAAGGAAAACGTGGTATTTTCGCGGAAATTAAATGAACAACATCATGCTTTTTCTCTAGTTCAATTTCATTTGCCACTCACAAGTGTTAAAGTTTCAAAATTTAAAAGAAAAAGTGAAACATTCACAACGATATTTTGGAGAGGTTTTGGACAGGCGATATCTTTGGGCCATATTTTTTTTCGAAAATATTGGTAATGTGATCGCTTTAGTGATAGATTGCATTGCCTTACGATACTGATGGATTTCTTTGCGGCTTAAACGCGGATGACTTCTGGGTTTTAGCAAGATGGTGCCACATGTGACAAAACTAGTGAGACAATGGCGCTATGCATGAAAAATTTTCAGGACGTATGATTTTTCAAAATATTTACGAAACTTTGAATTGCCTTACCAACCTAAGAGTTTAAATTTTTAGATCCGAACAAAAAGATCACCATTAACAATTAACATCCCTTGTTGGATGACGCTATACAGGGTGTCCCACGAGCAGTGTGCCAAAAAGCTAGAGCGTGTAGGTCTGGTCAAGACAAGAAAAAAATCGTATGGGAGGGGGGGTCTATTCCCCCCGTTTAGCCGGGAGGGGCAATTTTCTAAAAAATTGACTTAATTTGGAAAAAAAGTTATTAAAAATCAACAGTTACATCCACAATGCCGTGACATACTTTCTAGTAAAGCCAGAAACCTCTTCTTTCATCTTGTTTTTAAACGAAGCTGTTTTAAAGAATAGTTTTTGAGAAATTAATTTTCAAACTCAAAATTTTGAAAAAAATTAAAAAATAAAATTTCGAACTCTTTTTTTTCAAAGTTATGTATATGTAATTAAGTACTAATTTTTTTTTTTTAAATTCAATTCTCTTATTAGTTTTTAGTTAAAAACAGAAAACCGGATGCAAAACTGTCTTTTAGTTTTTGAGAAATTAAAAAAAAAACCCGAACCATTTTTTTCTAAGAAAAACCTTTTTTTTTTGGTTTTAACGCGGCTGGACTTGTAGGCAAATTAATGTGTGAAACATTGACCTCTTTTTTATTATTTTTAAAAAACTCGGAGTTTTATTATAATAAATTTTCAACATGATCCCCATTTTTTAGAAGGCAAAGATTATATCTCCTTTTAATGGCTGCACATACATAAGTCTATGCTTGACAAATTTTCCTGCAATTTGACTCCAGCGACTTCAATCCGTTCTTTCAGTTGTTCCAAAGATACTATTTCCACTCCGTAAACATAATTCTTTATGAATCCCCACACAAAAATCTAGAGGTGTTAAATCTGGTGATCTAGGTGGCCATTCCGTGGGGCCCCTTCATCCGCCCCAACGGTCACTAAAATGATCATCCAGTCAGTTTCTAACCCGTAAGCTGTAGTGTGCTGGTGCTCCATCTTGCTGGTAGATTAAATTATCTGCTATGGCCAAAGGAATGTTGTCCATCAACTCGGGCAAAAGGTCTCGTAGGAACTGCAGGTATGATTCTCCATTAATAACGGCATTCAAAAACAGGGGCCCGATTACAGTTTGTCCAACACTACCAAGCCAAACATTACAGCTAAAGCGGTGTTGTGATTTATTTTGTCTTTTGTTGTATGGATTGGTGCTACTCCAATGATGCAAATTGTGGAAGTTAGTAACCCCATCTCTGGTAAGCTGTGCTTCATCCGTCCAGAATATCCTTGCAAAATAGTTTCGTTCAGTTGCATCTCGAAGCAGTAATGATCGACAAAATTCTGCTCTCCAAAACTTGTCGTTTGAGGTGAGTTCCTGAACTGGCCTAAAATGGTACGAGTGTAAGTTTTCGGTATGAAGCACTCTCCATACTCTAGATTTGGGCACTCCAAGCATAATATCTATCCTCCTTGTACTAAGGGAGGGATTACGTCGGACCAAATCCAAAATTCTTTCATCTAAGATTCCTGATCCATCTGTAACTGATCTTTCGCTTATGCTACCAAGTTCTAGACTTTGTTTGTTAGAGGAAAAATTCTAAGGTATGAGAACAATTTAAAAACTTTTATCTAAAGTAGAAGAACAAAGGAACAATGGGAATTTATTAGAAGTGGGGAGGTTAAAATACTTGTGGGGTATCATAGCTTCATTATAGAGAATTATAGCGAAGCCAAATTACTGACAATGTTGATCGCCCCATATTATTGTCTCACTATATGATACTGTACAGTTTTGATAATTTCCTTGTATCAAGTAGCAGTGGATGCAAAAGCTCTTCGTTTCTTTATCTTTCGTAATCTTCCGTTTTAAAGTGTGATCTTTTGCTGTTTGGTTTGGCAGAGTTTTCATTTTCGCACAGAGGAAAATATTGCTGCTGAATCCGCCCGTGTTAAGGCCGCGATTGCCCATCCGTCGCCGTTCGCAGCCTCTGGGATTGTGTTAATCCATTACGTGGAGATTTTACTCAAATATCCTGGTCTAACACCATACAAAAATTCAACCTGCCACAGCGTCGAATCCTGGCTGAAAAAAACTGCTGTACAGCTGCCAACTCAGAAAAAGACAGTTTTATTGCGGTAGACCATAAGGTCGCACGAAATCAATGATCCATATTTTTTGATGATGACTATCGCTCAATGATGTCGAATTAGTTTTTACCCAAAATGCATGAGCTGAACCTGTGTGCTTCCAGCAAGCCGGCATCAATTGAGCAATGAGTTTGATGAGCAATTTACCTCTCGTTGTGAACCGGTGAATGGACTGGCTAGATCGTGCAATTTAACGCCTTAAGGCTATTATTTATGGGCAAACGTCAAATTAAACTGGCATCAATTGTAGCCAGGGAAGACAACAACTTGCTATTAGCGAAATACCACGCTCGAAAAATCGACATTTTCTACATTTCTTTTATCATCACATATTACAAATATTTCCTGTCATTTAACTTTTGATTTTCGTTTTCATATTAGTACTTAAATAATGAATCAGATGTTCAAGTTATCCGCTGTTTTCTCGGCGTTTGCAGTACATACTGGTGATAAATATTAGATCGGAAACGTTATACATATTGTCAAGAACTCGACACATTTTTGAATTTAAATGGGCGTCAAATACACAGTATTTTGTATATGAGAATTTATAGGAATTTATTTTTCGTCTTTAATTTGAAAAATCTGCAGTTGAGGCACATCGATTAATTATAGAAATTTAAAGTGAAGCCGCTATTAATAAAGAGCGTGCCTTGAATAGCTTCAACACTACAAAAGTAGTGATTTTGACGTGCAAGGCAAGAAGCGCTCCGGACCGGTGAAAGAGTGTGAGCAGAATTTAAGGTTTTACGGTTTTTAAGCAACAAGAACGTACAAATTCTCTGGAAATAGCTCAAAAAGCCTTTGAGCTTGAAGGCCTTGAAAATGTTTCAAAAACAAGGAAATCGGTTGTCATACAACTTGAAATAGAGAGACGTCCAACATCAAATTGTTACAGGGGAACTGTTGCTCCAGCGGTTGACAAGGAGAATTTTCTGCATCATGTTATGCCTGGCGATGAAAATTGGATCCATTACAATAATCCTAAGCAAAACATATTGTGTAAGAGCCTCGGCCATGCGTAAACATTACCTGTGGAGCATCGGTGCGGCGTGGCATAATATGAGCTCTGGTGTGCACCAGAGGAACTGGCTACCATACTATACAACTGTACATTTGAACCTAAGACAATTAAAAGTGATTTCATAACACGACAACGCTCGGCTATATGCTGCTCAAGTCGTCAAAACCCACTTGGAAAATACTGAAATCGCCTTCAAGCTGAGCAACACTTCCGATTTTTCGAAGAAGCCAAAAATTGGATTGATCGCCGTCAAAAGTCGCGCATTTTCTTTCTTTCATGGAATTCGTACGCTCCCAAAAGATAAGCAAATGTTGTAGCTCACTTTTCAGGCCAGCGATCCATAAAGCAAGACTGGCAAGTTAAGTGTTTTGTAAAGCATAATTTTTGCCTTGTTTTGACAGGCCTTAAAGCAACAGTTTCCAAGGGTGATTGTGCGTCAGATCTCCTCTGCGATGTCGTTTTTGGAGACACGTTTGCGCCGAGGTAGACAAACTCCTTAACTACCTCAAAGCTGTAGCTGTCGATTGCTATGTGCTTGGTTTGTCCCAGATGATATGTAGTTGAGGTGCCAATTTTTGATGAATGTATGTATTTTATTTTTTCTTCGTTTACCTTCAGACCAGCTTGCTTCGCCTGTTCGTCAATAGCTCTGAAAGCTACAATAACAGTTGTAGAAGATACTGCCTTCCGTGTTAACACCTGCCCTACGTACTATCTGTTCGAGCCGTGCCACAACCCGGTGAAGGTGTCGAACGATTCTGAGGTGTTCTTAGTATTCGCATGTTTTCGAGTGTGATGTGACAGAACCGGATCAGTTTTCCCGGAATCCCGAATTCGAGCATCGCATTTAAGAGTTCTGTGCGATGAATGCTGTCGTATGCAGCTTTGAAATTGACAAAAAGGTGATGCGTATCATGTTAAACTCATTGGTTTTTTCCAGGATTTGCCTTAATGTGAAAATTTGGTCTATAGTCGATTTGCTGGGCCGGAAGCCGCACTGATATATGCCAATTTGTGCGGTGCACAAAGGCTTTAGACGTTCACACAGTACGCTGGATGAGATCTTGTGGCAGGGATATACCTCGGAAATTGGCGGATAAGCAAAGCAGAGCTCAGAGAGCTGATGATCTGGTGCACGCTCCCTACCAAAACATCGCCGCCAGCCGATGGGAGACCATCCGAACCTGCGGCTTTGTTGTTTTTCAGCTTTTTGATAGCTGTACCGACTTCTTCAATAATGGGTGGGAAGACTTCTTTATTACCTGGAGTTGGAATTGCTTCGCTCCCAGCATTTGGAAGTGTTATTTGAGCGTATCCACCATTTCCTGAGACAAGATTGCCATCGCAATTTCGAAGAGCATGTGTGCCTAGTTATAGCTAGCTACGGAAAATACTTTCAGGAATCATTTTTCGAAACAAAACTACAAAATGAAAATAAGAAGCGGATTTCAATTGATACACCTCATGATATCAAGAGTTTTAGAGTTGCGTTAGGCAGTCTTCGGCAATGAGTATACAGAATTACTATATATTTCTTTTGTGTGAGTCTGCTATTATAAGACTTTGAGAACGTTAAAAAGTGAACGAAATTTTCGTCAACCATCGTCGAATTACGTTCCGAACAGTCGCTAAAGGTTAACATATCAATTGAATCATGTAATTGAGTTTTCTTGAAAAATTTCAGTATAAACCTTTGTTTTGAAACTATGATGTTTTAAACCTCAGTAGCAACCATTAGAACCTACTTAAGGGTCGTTGAATGATCAGGCAGAAGATGTGGAGCCTTAGCTTAAAAATGCGACATCAAAACTAAGGTCCAGTAGAGGCAAGCTGGAATGGCAACGCCGACGCAGGTTAGTAAAGGCGAACCTAGTAGGGTCAAATGTGAATACAGGACCTTTCGTTTTTTAATGACATATTGACCATGAGTTCTAGTCACACAGTTAAAAAAAAAAATACTGTAAAGACTCTCCAGGTTCTATATTGTACAGACAGGGACATTCCGGGGAAAGCTGAATGCTCCCTGAAAGATCGAGCTTCATAATAATTTAGTTTGTGGTTGAAAAGAGGGTTGGTATGATGGTAAGAAGTGTGATGGAATGCCCTTGTTAGGCAATGATGTTTAAGCTTTATACTTTATACTGCTTGTTAAGGTGGGACAGCCACATGATACTACACAGGTTTTCAGCTATCCAAGCCTTCTTACGAAGGATATATTGTATTGGTAGTATATTGCCCTCAAAAATAATAATTAGGAATTAGGAAAAAAACAATCGTGATTTATCGCTGCACGACTCCGGTTCCAGCCGGTTGGTGCCCAAACATCCATTCATTGTTACGTTTTCATAGACAATTTGCCGATCTAGCGGATCCTATACCGAGAGATCTTAAGCCCGATATGGTCTCCACGTCGCCCCACACTTGCTATTAAAATGTCAATGCACGGATATGAATATATTGTTTTTCGCTTTGGTTTACATCACTATTCAATGCCATCAATTGATGTTCATGTTCATGTTGTTTTGTATCTGCATGTGAATCATCTAAAGGTTATACGACACACTAGTCGTCATGCATCCGTTGTCGGGTTCTCACGCGTAAATCCAACGCAAACCCTGGGTCTATACGTACTACCTACCTACGTACTATGGGTAATTTGTATTTTTCTATTTTCATTTTTCCGCCACTGACTGTGACTGTAACAATTCAAACATAGAAAATGAAAGAAAAAAAAAACTAACAAATTCGAGTAATAACAATAATTTTGTTACCTTTCTCATTCAACCGACAAAACCGAAAGAGTCTCCAACCCAACCACCAGCACGAAATGGATTTTCCATCAAAGTCACATCATCATCATCACTACTCGTACAGTAGTAGCACCAGCAGCGTTGGAGGGAAACAAATAACAAAAACAACTAAAGTCAACGTCATGCGATGAAAACATTGTTTCGAGATACTTGTACTTGTTCATAGATGGAACAGCAAAAAAAAAAAAAGACATCAACATCCCGCACTTGTCACACGGCGAAACAGCACGCAATCGTACGAGTATCTACTCGTAATTTCTTTTCGAAAACAAAACAAAAGTGAAAAAAAAAAATATTCTCGCCGAACGAGCACGGAGTATCCATCGGTTCGTGTTCATGTCTTCGAAGGAGGATGTTCCCTCAGTACACGGGGGACGGATACCTTTTTAGACAACTGTCATCTGTCCACCCCATGAACACAAACAATAATATAGACGGAAAGAAAAAATGTAACCTCAACGGATGACTACGTCTCTTTTTATTTATCGTTCCGTCGAGCGATTCGTATTTGCGTATCTTTTCATCTATTGCAGTATCTACAACTCATTACAATCATCTCATGACTACTTTCGTTTCCCTGAGAAATTCAACATTTCCTACCGACAGTTCGTAGTTCAAGTCCATGTCCATGTCCGAGAGTCTCCTTGAGACCCCCTTCCGGTTCGTCGATATCAAACTACACCCAGTGTTGAGCCGAAATGAAATGACTTAACCAAAAGTGAGTATCTAACAATAGAAATCTGTCACAGTTGCTTGAATCTGGCGACTTGTAGTCTGTACTATCGAAAACTGGCTGCGCTGCGGGTACTTGTGTCGCCGACTGGCTTTTAACTATTTTTATGATCTGATGTGATTTTGGTGATTTGTTTTTTGTTTTTTTTTTTTTGTTGTCGAATTGAGTTAGGGAATTCTCAAATGAGCTACCGCGCACTTAATTCCCAGGTAAATTGGGCAATTACCTACTACCGCATTACCGCATCCACATAATGATTATCATTTTTTTTGTTTTTTTTATTTTTTGGTTTTTGTTTTGTTTTTACATATTTTTGGTTATTTTTTCGTCTGTGGTTATGACAGACAAAAAGTCAATGGATGGAATTTCATTAGATCTGTCGACTCAACAGTGCGAACGAAGTGATTCCCTTTCCACGCTTTTGTTTTTTATTGTTTTCCATTTTTAATTTATGGACAGTTAAACACACTATACGGTTATATGCATTTTTATTATAACGATATCTTTTTGTTTTTGCTTTTTATTCAAATAGAGATGTTTAGCGATTAATGTTCGGTTAGGCTCGTTTTACCTGTTGCTTGCTCTTACCATACATTGTAATTTAATTTGTTGTTTTTGTTTTTGTAATGCCCAAGTGCATACGAGTGGTTATGTTTATTTTTCGCGGTTCAATGCATTTGCGGTGAGTATGAGCTTATAGATACTCGTACATGTTCATAATAGGAGAATGGGCATGTTTATTACTTTATTGCACATCCGTTTCTAACTATGTTTGCTCGAATGGAAGATATAGTGTTTAGCACGCTGTATGGTCGGTAGCCGCTCGGTTAATTCTTATACTTCACTCTATTCTCTTCTACAGTGATCGTTTAGTACGAACTACATACATATATCGCTAACTGGCCCAGAGGCTCAGTCATTATTTTCTAACCAAGCGTCTAATAAAGGGCCGCTGAGAAATTCCTGCTTAGGGAGAGATAGACTGTACCGTGAATATAAAAACAAACCAAGATTTTTAAAAAGAGACTACAAGTAATTCTGAAACAAATTAAAGAAGCGAAACAACATCGGTAAATCGCAATATATTAGGACTCAATTTTTAAGAGCAAAAAACAACTTTTGATAAACCTGAAAAATTGTTGTCATTCTCATTGGTAAGAGGATGAAGGCCTGGAGGATGTGTTAGCTGTAAGCTTCATAGTCGAAAAAGTAAAGACCTAGCATTCAATTCATATAAAATTTAGCCCGTAATATTACTTTAATGGTACAAATAACGAGGTTGTTCAAAAAATAAGGTGACTTTTTATTTATCTCGAAAAGTACTCGTTTATTTATCGATATCAACTTTGCTTCCTTCAAGGTAATCCGGCTCAGATATAATACACTTATGCCAGCGCTTTTCCAATCCTTGAAACTCTTCTGATATTCTCTTTTTAGCATATTCTTCAGTTCTTTCAGCGGTCTTTATCTTCTGAATCATGATAAATCTTTTTAGTTTTGGGAAGAGAAAAAGTTTACGAGGGGCCAAGTCCGATGGCGGAGGCATGATGAACATATTGTTTTTGGCCGAAAAAATTATACGAAAGCAACGATGCATTATCGTTGATTTTTTTTTGTATTGCTTCACGCAAACGGCGCATAGCTTCAGGATAATTTACTCATTGATCGTACCATCTTCTGGCAACAACTCATAATGTAGAAAACATTGAGCAAGCTTTCACAATTAATCAAACTTGGCGTGTTTTTTTTCGATCGGCTTTTCTAGTAACTTCTACTGGAATGATTGGGCTATAATTTTGAAGTCATAACCCTATATTTCGTCACCAGTGTTGACAATTTTCAGCTACTCTGGATCTTCATTTACCTCATTCAACAGTTGCTGAGCTTTGCTCATGCGACGGTTCTTTTGATTAAAATTTAGCAATTTTGAAACAAACTTCGCTAACACACGTTTTATGCTCGAAAATGTTCATGGCATGAGCCAATCGATATGCTAATTTCCTTAGTAATTTCTCTGTTAGTGATATCCATAACATAACGATTCTCCATAAGAACTTTTTTTTTTTTTTAATTCATGCAGGTTCAAGAGTGTACGCTCTTATGGTGTTTGTCACACAACTCGGGGTGCAGATGGTTTGTGTCGAAAATATACTCTCCGGGGGTGTTTGTCCTAGATAGTATTTGGAAAATGCACACACAGAGTATGAATTTTGAAGTGATCATATGCTGCGAGTGTTAGGACTTCGTCAGCACTTTTTGATCATCTCTCATTCACAACTGAAGTTGTTGCATATTTTTTCCGTATAGGAATTGTTCTTGTAAAATGGACGGACTTGAACTACAGATCTCAACAGTCGGTGATGATTACCATTGCACCACGAGCACCCTTTAGTGGTGGTTGAAGCCACTGCTTCAACATTTTCATTCGTGGTCAACGTAGTGGGGCGTGCTAGACATCATCTCGGCCTTCTGTGAGAAACTTGTGCCACTTATAATATAATTTCTTTTTTTGTTCCGAGTAGACTCACCAAACGCCACAGTCAACACTTCACAAGAACACTTAATTTTATTTTTCACATAAAATTTAATATAGACACTTTGATTCGTTTTCTTCAATGACAATAACAAACCGATAAGAACGCCAAAACACGTCATATGTTAGGGGACATGCGTATCAGCAAAACGAAACAAAATTGAAAAATCGAAAGTACTTAATTCGCAAAATTCCTAAAGTCACGTTATTTTTTGAAAAAATCTCGTATGTAATCATAAGTTGTCCTTCATGTTTGTTGGTGAAGCCAGCATAGAAATAATCTACAAAGCTCTTATATCACTGAAGATTTGAAGTATATCGGGAACCCTGGCACACGACTCGTTCAGTCGAGACTCAAAAGTCTAGCTCCCTACACAAAGGTCTACTGATTCAAGAATTAATTCATTCAAACAAGAGGTACCACCTTAAATTTCGGGCTATTTTGGAACTCTCAATACTCAACCATCACTTTGATAAGTAAAAAACTATGAGGTTAAAATCAATAGAAACCCTTTCGAAATAGTGAAAATTCACTCCAAATACGATAAAAATATCGCGGCTATGTTCCATATAGTTTGCACTGCTTTTGATAGTAATCAAGCGGCTTCTCTCACGCACAAAGTGAAGTTACTCGATAAATTTTAATATGCCGAACAGGTTTGTGAAGATCCCAGCTCATGCCCCTTCAGTAAGGTCTAATCTCTAAGCCACACGTATTAAAATTGTATGGCAATCTCACGTTTAGTTTTCTAGTTAGAAAATTCCGAATTTCGTGTATCGGACTCTGTTCGATTCAAAGAATTAATAGGAAAATAGAAGAGTGGTGCTGATTGTAAACGCGGCGGTATAAACACCGATGATGGCAAGGTTCTGGTCACTGAAAAAACAGGAAAATAAATCCAGAAAAAGGCTTTGGCCGAACATAAATTGAAATTGCGTGAGATGAGCAGAATATATTTTGTATGAACATTTGAGCATGAGAAATCCCTATCCGAAGTGGTACCGCTATTGCTCACAACAACCAAGAGCAACCACGCATCCACGATTCAGAACACTGTTTGGAGCGGTTTCAGTGCATTAAATTTTTTTTTTTCATGAGGTATGTCATGGCAAAATATGAAAACCGTCCAACTTTTATTAAAAAAGAACCAGCAAAAGCGGATATATAGGGTTAATAATGCAAAAAAAGCGAACCCAAATGGGGAAGAAATAAGTGCTCTTTCACCAAGGCAATGTACTGTGTCTCAAAACGATCGGAAAAATGACTAAATTCAACGAATCCTCCATATGGTTCGGATTTGGCTCCCAGCGAGTAATGCTCATTTGCAGATCTATAAGGAATGCTCCAGGAAAAAGGAATAGGCTGCAATATAAAAGTAATTTCCGAAACCGGAGGGTATTTTGAGGGCAAAGATAAATCGTTATACAAAAAGGGTATCGAAATGTTCGAGAAGCTTTGAAATTAATGTTTTGCCCATGAATTTTGCTTAAGAATTCTTGTTATGAGTCGGTATCGAGGAAATCCATACAGCCCTTGAAACAAAAGTCCTATTGTGCGACAGATTTCCTCGACGATTTCTCAAAATGGAAACTTCAATTGCCGTCGAAATCGTGCGATTTTACTTTTTTTTTTAGGGCTATATTAAAGGAATAATATTCGAGAATAATAATTTTTGTACTAAAGGAAAGTATCACTTTCTTGTACAAAACTGATGACGAAAAATATCACCAAAAAATCAAGATACTGTATTCAAATTAAGAATTCAATGAAATTACTTTGCATAAAAAAAGAATTAATTTTCCTTCTGTTTTTAAATTGACACTTCTTATGGAATAGCTCAATACTATTAAAAAGTTAGAAAAGGACTTACATCAGGTTGGTTTTAGTATAACAGCAAACAAAAATTAAAATGGATTGAAGATGGCATAAGATTAATTAGCATAAACAAAAGGATAATAGTTCGAAAGGTAAATTCAGTTTGATGGTATTTAAATAGGGCAACATTTAAAGGTCTTGATCAGAGATCTCTGTTTCCGATAGAAACAGGTATAACTTAGGTAGAAAGATTTGGTCGCCACTTATTGATGGCAATGAAAAATAGAATTGTTTTTTTTTTATTTTAAATCATTTAGAGGAAATTGTTTCATTTTTATTTTTATTGTAACAGAAATATTTATAAAAAGACAAAAAAAGAATTATCAGAAAAAAATAAAAAAAATTCCGTTTTTTTAGAATGTGACAATTAACTGCGATTTTTTTTGTTCTTTTTTTTTGCAATAAAAAATAAGTAAAAATAAAGATATTATCTATGATTGAAGTTCAAATAGAGCGTATATACATACGAACATATATATAAAGAAAATGAGTGCTAAGTTTCCTAAGGAAGAACTCTGCGGGGTAGAGTGTACACAAATTCGAAAAAAGTAGTTTTGAGAAAAACTCATTTGATTAAGACTGATTTTAAAATGTGAACGTCATCCAGGTCAATAATACTTATACAGGGTGTCCCACGAGCAGTGTGCCAAAAAGCTATATCGTGTAGGTCTGGTCAAGGCAAGAAAAAAATCGTATGGGAGGGGGGGGTCTATTCCCTCCCGTTTAGCCGGGAGGGGCAATTTTCTAAAAATTTGACTTAATTTGGAAAAAAAAATATTAAAAATCAACAGTTACATCCACAATGCCGCGATATACTTTTTTGTAAAGCCAGAAACCTCTTCTTTCATCTTGTTTTTAAACGAAGCTGTTTCAAGGAACAGTTTTTGAGAAATTAATTTTCAAACTCAAAATTTTGAAAAAAAATTAAAAAAAAAAATTTCGAACAATTTTTTTTCAAAATTGTATGTAATTAAGTACTAATTTTTTTTTCAAAAATTCAATTCTCTTATTAGTGTTTAGTTAAATACAGAAAACCGGATGCAAAAATGTCTTGTAGTTTTTGAGAAATTAAAACAACACCCAAACCATTTTTTTCTAAGAAAAACCTTTTTTTTTGGTTTTAACGCGGCTGGACTTGTAGGCAAATTAATGTATGAAACATTGACCTCTTTTTTATTATTTTTAAAAAATTCGGAGTTTTATTATAATAAATTTTCAATATGATCCCCATTTTTTAGAAGGCAAAGATTATATCTCCTTCTAATGGCTGCACATAAGTCTATGCTTTACAAATTTTGCTGCAATTTGACTCCAGCGACTTCAATCCGTTCTTTCAGTTGTTCCAAAGATACTATTTCCATTTCGTAAATATAATTCTTCATGAATCCCCACACATAAAAATCTAGAGGAGTTAAATCTGGTGATCTAGGTGGCCATTCCGTGGGGCCCCTTCTTCCGCCCCAACGGTCACTAAAATGATCATCCAGTCAGTTTCTAACCCGTAAGCTGTAGTGTGCTGGTGCTCCATCTTGCTGGTAGATTAAATTATCTGCTATGGCCAAAGGAACGTTGTCCATCAAATCGGGCAAAAGGTCTCGTAGAAACTGCAGGTATGATAATAACGGCATCCAAAAACCGGGGCCCGATCACAGTTTGTCCAACAATACCAAGCCAAACATTACAGCTAAAGCGGTGTTGTCATTTATTTTGTTTTTTGTTGTGTGGATTGGTGCTACTCCAATGATGCAAATTGTGGAAGTTAGTAACCCCATCTCTGGTAAACTGTGCTTCATCCGTCCAGAATATCCTTGCAAAATAGTTTCGTTCAGTTTCATCTCGAAGCAGTAATGATCGACAAAATTCTGCTCTCAAAAACTTGTCGTTTGAGGTGAGTTCCTGAACTGGCCTAAAATGGTACGGGTAAGTTTTCGGTATGAAGCACTCCATACTCTAGATTTGGGCACTCCAAGCATAATAGCTATCCTCCTTGTACTAAGGGAGGGATTACGTCGGACCAAATCCAAAATTCTTTCATCTAAGATTCCTGATCCATCTGTAACTGATCTTTCGCTTCTTCGATGCTCTAGCACTCCGTGCTCTCGCAGACGTCGGTGGATTCTTGAAAACATGCTACGACTGGGACACCTTCGATTGGGATATCTTTCAGCGTAGAGTCTTTTGGCTTCACGATCTCGAGGTCAATGTTTCATACATTAATTTGCCTACAAGTCCAGCCGCGTTAAAACCAAAAAAAAAGGTTTTTCTTAGAAAAAAATGGTTTGGGTGTTGTTTTAATTTCTCAAAAACTACAAGACATTTTTGCATCCAGTTTTCTGTATTTAACTAAACACTAATAAGAGAATTGAATTTTTGAAAAAAAAATTAGTACTTAATTACACACAATTTTGAAACAAAATAGTACGAAATGTTTTTTTTTAATTTTTTTTTCAAAATTTTGAGTTTGAAAATTTATTTCTCAAAAACTGTTACTTGAAACAGCTTCGTTTAAAAACAAGATGAAAGAGGAGGTTTCTGGCTTTACAAAAAAGTATATCACGGCATTGTGGATGTAACTGTTGATTTTTAATAATTTGTTTTCTAAATTAAGTCAATTTTTTAGAAAATTGCTCCTCCCGGCTAAACGGGAGGGAATAGACCCCCCCTCCCATACGATTTTTTCTTGTCTTGACCAGACCTACACGCTATAGCTTTTTGGCACACTGCTCGTGGGACACCCTGTATAAATTTCTATTCGAGGTCTAAGTTGTTAAAAGAAGCAAAAGAACATCTGCTAACGTTCTTCTGTATCTCTTACACTATATACCTATGAATGACTATAGTCATAATAGTCATTATAGTCATTCATGAATGTCTATAGCTCCGAAAGGACGCTTGCTCAAATGCTTATAACTTTTAAACGACTTGGGATTTTGCTTTGAAATTTTCAGGGAATGTTATTGAATAGTTGTAGATTCGATTTATGAAAAATTAATTCTACACCTATGTATGTATTTCCTCCCTTAATGTCTTACGAAAAATATTTAGCTTAGTAACAGATAAAGAAGTAACTACCTAGGTTTGAACACTCGCATATTCCTCATGTTGCCCAATTTCATTCGGCGCATAATTGAATAGTCAACACTGGATAGGGTTCATTTCTATAATGAAAAAGGTACTGAAAATTTGTTGTAAAATATTCCTCGTCCCAAGCATCTTTAGAAGGGAAAAAGGAAAGGTGGTAGTTTGAGTAGACTAGTTGCATCCTTTAACTTGGTGTAGTGTAGTATTCGTTTGTCTGCTTGGTTTTTCGCGCTGATACAAGATTTGTGGGGTGATACTAAACATAACCTGCCGATGGAGGCATTTATTTTTTTACATTGACAATCAAAAAGATTTTTGAGAAACTGACTGTAATGGATGGCAAGTGGCAACACTCTTAAATAGTTAGCAAAGGTAGAAAGGGTTAATACAGTGAGCGACAGGAAGAAATTCAACTCCTTTTTTTGTCCGGGCTTGTCTTAAGTGCCGACTTCCTCAAAATAGGAAAGGACATTTATGAAAAAAATATTTTTGTGAACTCACGAATTGTACAATACTATTTGCTGAAACTTGTCCAAGATAGCCTGCTCAAAAAGTAACAGGAATTGCCTTACTTAAGGGTTTTATTCGTTTTGTTCCTAGTTGAGGTCCTATGTTGAGGTTGTCAGGAAGGTAGCTTGACGCGGTTGGAGTCTTTTGGTCGTTTTTAAACAGATCTATATGCCCGTGCACCTTTATCGTGAACATTTGAGTCTCCCCAGATAAGATCAGGATATCACCTCTGGACGCATAATTAAGTTGATAAAGTTTTTATCAATCTTATGAAAGCAAAAAACTGCAAACTGGAGTTCTCGAGGCGTCGAATATACAATAGGCTGAATTCTTAAAGGGCATAAAATGGTAAGTTGGTAATTGGCAGTTTAGGTAGATCAGTTGCACCCTAAAACCCATCACTTTACTTTGAAAAGTTTTTTTTTTCGATAACATCAGTGATTTTGAACTATGTTCATACTGGCTGCCAGTTCTCTTGTCGGCGATAATTGACCTGACGTGTAAGTTCTTTAATTAGGCGTTAACTATTTCTATAAGTTTAATAGCACGTAACACTTTATATGTATATTTTTTTAAAGGGCATCAAAGAAGTATTCAAATATGGGGTCATCCAATTCGTGGGATAGATTTTACATCCTCGTTTCAATCACATATATCAAACCGAGCTATCATCCAGGACTATATATATTTAGCTTGGAGTTCACCATTTTACAGTATGACTTGCTTAATAATCGTTGAACGTGTCAAAGGTTTAGAAACTGACTGCGAAAATAGTAATTCTGTAGTAGATAGACTCCACGCAGTAGAAGCAGATTAAGGTCGAGATAATAAATTCGAAGCGGGCAGCAGCTTTTGTAACAGAAGCAGTTACAACATCTCCATCATACAATGCAAGTTCTTCGGAAAATATGGCTGCCGTTAGTGAAAGTGTTGAAGAGGTCTCTAATCTATCGTTTTCACCCTTCAACTGAGTTTTAAGTTATTGGCCTCAAATCGAAGAGATTGGCGCCACATATCACAGAAAACCACCCGTTTTGGCTTTATGTCTATACGAGCTATTTCGCCTTTTTGGGATATTCGCTGTTGGATTTCTTTTTGTGGGGCAAAGGAAAAGATCATGTTCATGCACACAATACATCTCGTTAAGTTATGGGTAAATTAATGCCCGATGTGTCGAAATTCATCGAACATTTTCTTGCTATATTATGTTTCTTTAATAACACCCGTGAAAGATGTTAGGTCGAGGGTATATCTCATTCTTAATGAGAAGATCCAAACTGAAATAAACATTTGATCGAAATCAATATCGTAAATGTTCAAAATTTACTTGAAGAACCACGAATTGGGCGGACCACAAATTAACATGCACAAACCGATGGCCATTCCAATAGTTCTGACACACTAGATCAGATGTTACTACTTCTGAAAAATATGTTGACAATTGGCCTCTTGAACTTGAAGAGTTCGTCGGACATACTGAACTTCATTGAACTTACTCAAAGTAACAACTTTTTGTTCTTTTTTCGTTTATGGTCGTTTTTCGCTATGTCAGGACTGATATTCCAAGACTTCAAGCCATTGGTTAGGTTAGAGATTTTGAAGATTTAATAAAGCTGTTGACGATATATTACAAACAACAAAATTAGATTTTCTTTCAACAAAACCCATCTCAAGTATCGAGGATCTCTTGCTAATCCAGAACAGAAGTTGACAACAGAGAGCTTTCAAGCCATACAAAATGGTCAACTAGAAAAGACTACGAGTTAACTGATCAGGATATATTTTATATCACACACGGGAAAAGATGTAAACTAGTTCAAAGACACTACTCATCAGGTGTAGATCATAATCCGACTCTCGGTCTTCACGACCCGATTTCATTTACATACATCATCGTTAATACATCATTCATCGACGGCTTCCAAATGCAATAAAACCACATATGACTCTGTTAATCCAGTTTATAGCTTTGACCGACTGTTTTTTTTGTTTTTTTTTTTGGTTTTTGTATTTAATGTTTCTTGTTTTTTTATTACATCTTCCCGGTTCGCGGTAGATTACAGAGTCACAAGAGATATGTGTATGAAGCACGGTCATATCCGGTTTATGGAAAAAAAAAGAAACAGGTCTTACAGGAAACTGTCGTAGCTTGTGGCGTTTGAGGCAACATATACACAATCAGTTAAGAGACACATCAAAATCCATTTCACAGTGATATCTAGATGTTGACATGATTTGATGGCTCTTCCTTGTTGCTGCCCTGGTTTTCTACAGATGCTCGCACACGTACCGACTCTACATCTTCGATCATAATCACGAGTATAACGTACAAGTAGTATAACAACTTTATCGGTGCCGCGAAGGAAATTGCTTTTTTCCTTTGGGCCAACCTAAAGCAAATCCCTGAACACGATGGTGGAAGGAGGATTCATCCTACGCGTCATAAATGAGGTCTTCAAGTACCAAATGTTTACTCATACCTAAACTAGTAGCAGCATGTTGAGCACATTAAATTTCAACTAAGAGCCGTTCGCAAAATACTCATCATCAACGGTATCCCCATGATCCACATCGTCGACATCATCGACATCGTTCGCATGAGCGTCGTCCTTTTGCCCCATCATATATAGTTATCACGAGGTGGCGGTGGTAATAACAACTCTCCCGAGCATGGGGCTCCCGCTTCGCATGCGGTTCACGCGTTGAGCTTGTTCGTTTCCAAGTTCCACGCCAGGTTCCAGTCGTTGGTCATGTTATTAACAAACTATTTAAAGTTCATTTCTTTATCAGTGCCTCGTCCCACACACAAACACACATACGTAGCGGTATAGATGATCGCATCGGGTACTGCACACGACGACGACGAGTAGGTTGTCCTGCCTGGTCGTTCCGTAAAGAGATGCGAGATTTCTGTTACGCGATAATAACAATAATTATTATTTTATTATAAAAATACTCAACAGCACCCAGCACCCGCTCCTTCGTGCGGACGCTATACTTGTATCGCGATACAATGAACAGTAATAAGAAGAAGAAATCCTTTTCGTTTTTGGCTTGGTACGCGGCACGGAATTTGTGGGCGAATCTTGAAAACTCACATGAGGCCACCACCGTATCATGTCCCTGATGGCATTCATTGTTATGCACGTCCATTCGCTGCTTCATTCCTTGCTCCAGAGAGCATACTATACCTATGAGTGTTTACCTCTACCTGTCCATCGAGTAAGATCGCTCGTGTGTTGTCTGTGTGTTGGGTGTCTGTTTGTAGCCCACGGTTTTCTGGTTGATATTCAAAAATCCCGTGCGCATCGATACGACAGCGAACGTGAAGTTGCGAAATGAAGCGTGCACCAGATTGTATGCGACTTCGAGAGTTTGCACATTTCATGGATTTCGTATACAAAAGCAGAACACCAAAGGAAAAAAAACGGTGAAGTGAATATGCGAATGCATAAGTCTCTCGTAACTTGCCGATGGAGGCGTGGCGGCAACATACAAAAAAGAGGATCAAAACAAAAGGACTGAAGATCTGAGAAAGGAGAGGAAATCTTTAAATCAAGGATCCCTTCGACGAGCGCGGGAAGACAACCCAAACGTCTGCAAATGTGTTGAAATCGAATTGACTGACGCATAATATGTTTCTCTGTATCGGCTGAATACTTACCGCCTCGCACCTAATGATAGACTCTTGGGTGCTATGAGCGAGGTGAGAGATAATTATTTAACGATCTAATTTGAATAAATGTCGCAACCGTTTAGTGTCTTGTGACTGCGCTTGACATCTAGCTTTTAGTTTCGATATTGACATCGGCAAGGTGGGATAAGATCAAGGAGCATATGCTGTGCTGGTATATCTATCAATGGATAATAGCTGCACCAAGTCGACATATATGTATGTACATCGAAAGGCACAGGCGACCAGCACTGTTGTAGAGGGTTTCGCTTAGGGTAGATCGAGTTTTTAGTGGATTTCAGTCGAATAACTAGGTGTTCAAAATGCAACGAACAATTGACCTACGGTAAGCCATCAAATTGAGTGTTGGACTGTTCGCAGACGCATGCATGATCAGCCAAGGGCTTAGGGATGAAAGAATATCACAAACTACAGTTTTTAAGTGGGATAAACTCTTGAAAATAAATGGAAATTTTGGGCCTAAAGGGCGAACAGTGAGTGGCGCCTTTTGCGCAGAACTAACAATACTAAAAAAAAAAGAACCAACCGCGTGAGGCCAGTCATCGTTGGAAGTTTCAAATTCTGCTACAAGGCGACCTACTACCTGACGCAAAACGGCATCGCGACGATTCCCAGACCCACTTACAGTCCTGGCTTGGCCCTAGCTGATTTTTTCTATTATCAATAGACCAATCCTATCTCAAACGACACGCCCAGTAAACGCCTTCAAAGAGGCTTACACGCGTAGCCTTAAGAACCTTGAGAAATTTGCCTACCAGGGAATCTTCCTTATCTTTCTTTGCATTTTTTTTTTTTTGTTTTTTTTTCTAATACCAGCAGGAAGGATTTGCGGGACTTAAATTTGGTTACCAAGATCGGGAGACCTCAAAAGGCACAACTTAAAAACTCGTTGTAGAAGCCATAAGAACCTTTTATTTGGTGTCTTTCTAATCAAACCCGTTCCCCCCAGCCATACGCACATTCACCAAAGCCCCATCATATTTACTGAAGAACACCGCTTTTTTAACAAAAAAATAATGAAAATCCTTCAATAAATAAGAGATTATGTGCAGATTTGGACGGAACTGAGATTCCGAAACGACCACACATGAAGCACTATTAGCCCACGCACATGCTTCCTGGGCTGAGTTGCGCAGTGATTTATTTCATAACAACGATCGCAAAGACTACTGAAATATTCGACACTAGCCTTTGAACTTTTAGATAACATTGCCTCAAGTTGAAACCTGTCGAAAGCATAAAGAGATATTTTTGAGAGCCCACATACCTTCAAAGGTAAGCATTTTAACAAAAACAAAAGCAGGAAATCCCATGACGAACATTCAACGCAATTCATCCTCGCAATTTTCTGCACCACTGGCGCCACTACACATTCCAATTTAACCTCAAAATCCGACCATTAAACTTAACGCCAAGCACCAGTTCAACGCCCCTTAACCTACATACCCGACAACTGTCCCAGTGTCGTCCACTTCATCGCAACATCAATTATACAGCACTGCAATCAATTAGACCGACCTCCTAATTGAATAATTACAGTTTTTCTCAACCTACAAAATAAAAACAAAAACCTCCAAACTCAATCCAACAACCGTCTACCACCACAGATCTCCGCTACGTGTGACTAACCCACTGATCGTTGCGCATAAATCTCGAGTGTTTATTAGTTTGCGAGCAAAAAGAGATTTTGCGCATGAGGTGTAGACCGAGTCCAAATCCATAGGTTTAGCTTTTATGTTGTTTTGTTTACCTACCAGTAAGGACTACGGTATTCGTACCTATATATCGCTGGCCAATTGACCGTGACTACTACAACTACCAGTACATGGGATACTATGGACACATCCAGCTCGTCGGCATGGGTCAGAGGATGAAACAGCGAACGGAATCAACATGTGGAATCGCGCGCGGAATGCTGGTAAGGAATCTACCGAAAAAGTGGGTTGCAACCCAGTCAAAATTCCCTTTAAAAACGTATCTATAGATACTTTATTTTTGTTTTTATGGTTCCTTCCACAGATACTTGTTATATGCGGCGCTGAGCCGCAGGACCGGAACGTATGGTAAGGTCATGGACTTGTGAAGGTTTCAGCACAAGTAGAACACATAATAAAGGAATAAAATAAAAGAACAACAAGCATTAAGGGCACAGGCCAAAGAGATAAATAAATAAAATTAAAAAAAAAAAAGACAACAACAACAACAATTCTTCAGGTGGGAATTTCGCGATAAACTTCGCGTTCATAAGGCGAATGAACAAAATTCGCATCCATTTCACGTTGATGCTGATGTTGATGATGATGAAATCGCAAGCATCTCAAGCGTCGCTGTAAGGAACATACAGCGTACGATGGACAGACGGGAATGAGTGGTATGAGGTTGAGGCGTTACGCCAGACGTTTTAGTTCAGCTATCAGTATAAAAGGAGGAAAATTGAAATATGAAACTCAAAAAAGGATTTCTTAAGTTTTTTTCTTTCGTTTTGCCTTTTCTGGTATTGGAGGGCAACTATTGGATTTCCAATAAGATGGAATTGTGGGGAATAAGTCTATGACAGATAACTTCACTGTCTACAGTCCACCGCCAGTGAGGGTAAGTTGTGATGGAGAGATTCTAGGCTTAAAGTAGTTCTGTTTTAAAGAGTATACAAGTTGTCTTCAGAAGAGTGGCTTTACAAGTCTAAGAAACTTACTCCTTCCTTTTGATCTTTTGGGCTTTTTCGGCTCAAAGAAATAGTAGCTAGCTTATCAGCTGGGCCTGCAAGCTAAAATTTACTTTGGCACATAGGATCACAACTTTAAGAATAGAGTAGAGTTTAAATGACTTTAAAACTACAAGATTGATGGACGAGTCTTTACAGAGCTGACCAAATAAAGGCGTCCAGAAATGAATGGTAACTGCAGGGAAGAATATCATCGGCTGCTAGAAACTGAAGAGCAATCAGGTATACTCATGCGAATTCATCGTTGTTTTTTTTTAATTTCTGAAAAACTACACTACTTTGGAGGCGATCCATAAATCGACCCTATTTTGGGCTTTCTCCAAAGATCGAAAGTGCGACCCAGCCAGGCCATAGGTCCGGGAAATGTCTGTGAAATGCGGCCAGCTGGGTAGGATGATCACTTTTAGTATTTCCAAGTAGTTTTAATGACCCGAGCAACATGCCTGCGTGACGTTCTGCAAAATCGCTTTACCACTCTGCACGTACTCGTATTATGCCTCGATTTCAGAACTCGACTCAAGCACATTACGGTTTCACTCAATTAGAGCAATCCTTATATACCTTGCCAAGCTGGTCCCATCAGACACAAAATCCTTTCATTTGTTGTTATCGTAATGGATCGCATTTTTCTGGTCGCTGGAGCAGCAGTGCGCTCATTAAAAAACGATCTTTGACATCTCTTAACTTCAGCCGATATGGCACCCAATTTTCTTGCTCTTAACGACAACTCTACAAGTGCTAGTTTCACGCGACGTCCTCTGACGTCTACATGCTCAAACCTTTTAACTGATTTTGGAGGCTCACTCATGTTTGTATGTGCTTAGCAGGGACTGTGTCCTGATTTTTTCGAAGGTAAAAGCAAAAACTTCCGGCAAAAGAAAGTCGACATACATATGTAATGATGAGGAGCCCAAGCGCATCATGCTACGGTTTTTGTCAGATTTTTCTAACTAACATGTGCCACTAGCGCCATCTATTGGAATACGGCGGATTTACATTTATACACGTGATAGAGTGCATATCTTACAGTTAACACCACATTGCAATGTAAATACTAAATATATGACATATGCGTTCAGACGGACAGAAAGATAGGAAAGCCTTTTCATAAGTCCTACCCCAGCCTTGCAATGTAGAAGACTAAAAGCATTGGGAATTATAACCCTAAGCTAACAACATCTGTATTTAGGCTCCATCCTGATATTTAAAAAAAGCCAATTATTTGTCCAGTATTTGTTATTTATTGAACATTTCTTAAAATTTAGTGTCTTACTAGAGCTGTGACCATTCTAAAAATTGTTTTTCTAGATATCTTCGGAGTTCTTCTTCTAACTTAATCTACTCTAAGCCTGGCTTGTAAGCTGTATGTTTCGTTTCTGATTGCGTCTTTCAACGAGTCGCTCACTCTGCCTACCCGAGACCTTAGTCGGTTCTCAGGTTATCGAAGCATGATGACGCGTCTAGCCTCCAAACAATTCCCTGTTGACCCTACTTCTACACCAATAGCTTTGCGAGTCATTTCAATGAGAAAATTGTTGATTCTGTTTAAAAAAAATGGTATTGGACGCTCCCTATGTTTTCAGTGTCAAAAATTCTGCTCTAAGTAAAGTTGTCACATTAAAACTTTATTAAGACTTTTTGAATAGTCATTACATAAACCAGTAATAGAAGGTGATTTGGCATACCTAGCCTACTGAGCTTTTAAACCAATCGAGTTTGAAGGCCCAATTGGGGATGTATTTTAATATTTGTATGTTCTCTGAAGGATTGCCTACTAAAATAATTGTCTAAATGCTAAATGGATCATAAGTTATAATTGAGACGACCTGAAATCCGTAACAATTGAACCAACATAACGTTCTTTACTCCAGGGAGAATTTTGGTTTTATATCCTTCCCTTCAGCTGATAATGCCGTACCTTAAAATACGCTCTCGCATAACGCGTTGAAATAATTGAAATTCACTACAAAAACGTTGAAAATCTCGCAGCCCTTATATTTCATAGTGCTTTTGGTCATCATCACGTGACTTCTCACGTCTAGGAAACTTGATCTTTAAACTCGAACGTCTTGGAGAGGATAAAAGCTCCACGTCGTTTTCCTACGGCAAGGTCAGCTGAAAATATCCCCAATATAGGTGAAATGTAACTGAAACCCCGGAATGTCCATTTCGAGCCGATCACGGAAATTGGTCCTATCCGCTACTACTTTAGACCACCGTTGCGTAAAGATCTGTTTTTTCTACGCAAAATTTCCTTTGAGTGATGAGCCTCATAAGCATTTTTCTCGCTACAAGAACCCAAAAGAAATTGTCTAACAGCCGCTCCATTTACAACATGAAGCCGTTTGACTATAGACGATGTTTGCCACACAATTGATGAAAGAGTGACTCTATTGAGTGACTATCGCGTAACAAATTTTCCGGCACTTTATAGGCTGATCGGAGGTAGATATTTGGCACGTATTGTATTACGCGTTAGAGTGTGTACCTTAGAGTATTTACAATAGAAATATTACGATCATCCATTGGTGACACCACTTATTGGGTGATCGTATTGGTGTTGACAACTCATCTCAATCAGCAAATGGGGGCCTTTGAACTAGATGAATAATAATAAGCAGGCCCAAAAAGCACAGCAAGAGCACAATTAAACGCAACTATTAAGCAATATTCTGACGTTAAACATGACATAGAGCGTATAAGGTTTTTGAAATCTCACAAAGGAACTTTATAAAGTTGGCAGTGGAAAACAAAGAAAGAACTCGGGACATTGAAGGGATCTCTAGATAGCTTGGTAGTTAATGACTTCTTATACAACTGAATCAGAAAATCAAAGGAACTCGACGGTCATCAACAGTCTCCTGGTTCTGACAAGGTAGGCATTCGATTAGCTTATCTTGGCTAGTTTTAGGCAGCTTTACGGAGATATTCACTGAAATAATAAAACGAGCCTTACACAAAATTAATGAATGGACTACCAGTTAAGGCCTCGTCACTATAAAACCATCTCACCCTAAACGGGCATAACTTCCAATTTTCTAACAACACCATGTCCTCAGGCATCTGTTCCAAATCCTTCAATTCCAAGGCGCAACTTAATTATATTATATAAATGGGTCTTTTTCCAACAGATAGCGCTAGCTGTACATGGTGTTCAGAAATCCGGAATCAGAATGGACAATGGAATGAAAATGTCGACTTTCGAACCAAATAAGTGTCTTTTGCGGGAAATTTTGCTTCCTAACTTCAATTTGAAAAAGTCTGCATCTGTAGCAGGTCGAACAGTGGCAAGTTTTTTTTTTTGCGAGGCTGCCATTAATGAAAGAGCGAATGGTTTCGAGGCTACAGAAGTGGTGACTGCGACGCGGATGATTAAAAGCTTCTGGCACCGGTGAAACTGTTTAAAGACGTAGAATTGGAGGCATAATTGGAGGCATAATTGGACTCATGTCCAATACAATAATAATTTGCAGATTCATCAGTCGCAACTTAATATGCCACTTTACATCCTTTGATTCAAAAACAAGGAAATTGGTTTGGGCCGCTTTACTGACGATAAAAAGGTGGAAAAGTGATAGTTTAAAGCGAAAAAAATGATGACGTTGCCGCGGTCATTCATTAACTACCATAACCAAGCTAAGCATTCATGGATCCAAGATCATGCTGTGAGACCACTTCGGCATGGTATAATATTAAGTTGTTGGATCACAGGAGCACGGAACACAACTAATAGGTTTGAGCTGAGTATTGAAGGTAAAAAGGCCCCAATATCATGAAGACACGACAAAGCGATTGGGCCGCACGACGAAACTCGACCACATGTCGTTCAGGCGGTTAAAGTCTAGCTGGAAACATGAAATGGAACATCGTAACTAATCCAAACTAACCGTATTTTCCGGACATAGTCCCTTTGGACTATCACCTGTACTGATCGATGACGCATTGCCTGCTTGAGCAGCACTACCTATCTTTTGTGGAAGCCACGCTTGGGCTTATTCGTGGATCGCCTGCAATGACGTTTTTTTTCCCAGCGCGGAATTTGTGTGCCAGAACTGTCTATGAAACAAAGTTCCCACTTTTTAGAGAAAAAACGGCGAATTTCTTCAGCTGCATTAAGACTGCATTAAGATTTAATGAGTTGGCTTTTAGGTGCCAACCTACAAACGATTCAAAGTCGCCCTAAGACTGGCCGAAGAATATTCCCTTTCCAACAGCGTCAACTTAAGATCAAACTAATTTCCTGCTTCACCAATCTGGTGAGGATGAAACGCCAAATTTAGCAAGAAGGCTTGCTGGATAGGGAGTAGAGTATATTAGCTTAAAGAGAGGTTTAGCACAAATAACCTTCAAGGCCTTAATTATGCAACAACATTTTAAACTTACAATTTCAAAAGGATCATGTACATTTGATAGTTAAGGACAAAAAACCAGGGATTCTTCCATCAAGGGTTTTGGTTTGGTCTTCAATGAATGATAAAAATATAAAATAGACCTCTAAGGCCTGATTTTTAAACAATTTTGAGCTCCGGAAAAATATAAAGGTAAAAGCAGGGTACAACCTTTGATGACTGGACATTGGTCTACGCTTTATCTTTATACAAACATTTCTTATAATTTTTTTTTTTTGCTTTTATAATTCGTGCAGGTTCAAGAGTGTTCGCTCTTATGGTGTTTGTTACACAACCTGGACGGGGTGCAGATGGTTTGTGTCGAAGATGTTCGTTCACTACTCTCCGGGGGTGGTTGCCCTAGGTAGAATTTTTTGAGAGATTCGCGTTGGTTGTAGTTCTCAGTAAGTTTTTTTTTTTTTTTTTTTTTTTGTCATGCCATTAAGGTGTTATATAAGACATGCACACACCAGGTATGAATTTTGAAGAGATCAGATACTGCGAGTGTTATGACTTCGTCAGCAATATTGAATCATCTCTCATTCACAACTGATGTTGTTGCACAATTTTTCCGTCTAGGAATTGTTCTTCTTTACTATGGACGGACGAACTACAGACCTTCGGCTCAAGAGTCGGTGATGATTACCATTGCACCACGCACACCCCCTTCTTATGATTTTAAAAGAGACATTCCAATCTTTGGCCTCCATTCTGCGAACCATATTCATAACGAGGTACTGTTTTTAGTCTGTTCACGCTTGAGAGTGGCTGACGAACCATTACATCCGCAAATGATCCTTACTCCGTGCAACAACATTTACGGCATTCCTCTTCACTGGTCATGCGAGTTCAGCTGAAAGGAAGACCGACTTCCTCACGGCTCATAAACCCGATTGAAACAAAATCCCGAAGCACAGGTCTGACACACTGACAAGACGATTTCCTGTGGGGCCACAAAGTGGAATGCGCATTCTCAGCCACCCTTGACCCATTCTACTCGGCGCTGTTGTTTCCGTTGCTAACACCGCGGCACAGCTTCAGCTCAAGGCACCGTCTGCACTTGCTGCAACTTGCATATTTTTTTTCTTCAATCCACATTTGATAAAAGATAATTCAACTTTTCTTCTATCTACGTTCTATATAGATACAGTATCTCAGCAGCAACTTGCAATTATCTGCATGAGGTTAAAGGTAATTAAATCCAATTAAATCCACAATCTCTTCCCTCCTGACCATCGGGCAAAAAGCACTGCGTCGTCTTTTGCGCTCCTCGATCCATTGCTCTACACAACGGCACGGCAACGGCAGCCAGTCGGACCGGAGTGCCATGTCGACTTACGGTGACTTACGTAAGTCGCATGTGTCAATGGAATTATGGGTCAGACCAGCATGAATATCCAAAAGAAAAAAAAAATATTTAAATGTATCTCAACAATCAAACTGAAAATGATAATCCGACAACTGGTGCGCGTAGACTACGTATGTATCTACTAGTGTCCAGTATGCACACAGGAACTTCGAATTAAGACGAGCGATGCTGGTCGACTGCTCTCGATTACCCGCTTATGGTAAGCGCAAGTGCTTTTGCCGAGTTAGATTTAGAATCAGCTGCTACTCGTATCACAGTTGCTGGCGAAACTTGTTGTTCGCTGTTACTAGTTACACTTGTTAACGTCATCGAATGAATTTATTTGACTTAGACGCACGTATCTACACACACTCACCGGATGCACTTTCAAATTGGTGCCGATTAATAGACATTCGTTGTTGTTGGATATGGGAACGACGAGTTTTCGAATTTGCATTCCAACAACGGGGAATCCACAAAATCCATTCACAGCTAAGCATAAAACAAAACTAGAATAACGAATATTGTATCTAAGATGTAGTATCTGAGATGTAGTATCATCGCAATTGCTGCATCATCGTTAACCCGAGCCTGCTCGGTGGGTTAGTGGGCTACTTGTATCGCTATAAAAAGTTGCAGAATCAAAACGTGATACTGACAGATACACAAATCAAATTTGTGTTACGTCACTACGGGTACTTCATGGGAAGCAGGTTTTTTCCTTTTTCAACTTTTTTGTGTCTTCTGCGTGCTTTTTGATTCACAATCATTTGCGACGGTGTCGCGCTGGAAAACTGTGTCGGCTTTATGACCCTCGAGAGTGGATTTATGATTTAAGTACAGAGTAGCGTGGCGGTGGCTTTTATGGTTTGTTTGTTTTCATGCTGCGCTTGCTGAGCGATCATAGACGGGATAAAATGTTGCTGAATGAATGGAAATTATAAGCCAGATAAGTGATCTTTTGAATTCGTTTTTTTTTTGTTCATTTTTGCCTTGATTATCTGATTTTTTTAACTTTATATTGAACAGAGCAGTTTTTTTTTCATTTTTATGGGGCTTGAGATCGATCGAATTTTAATTATTAGATAAAATGCAAAACAGAAACTGACAGATAGATGACTGCCGCAAGTCAGCTAAAGCTCAATCTATGTTTATTGGCTCTTGTTTGAATACTGCGCAGTTACGCCAAGTCCGCGGGGCTCACCGAAAGGTGGATGGGAATCAAATGACTGACGCGTTAATCGGTTAGTCATGAGTAAGCAAAAGACTTGTCTTTCTGTCATTAATCCGGACGAACTAGTTAGTCTTACCTTCGAGCAAACAGACATCGTTATAAAATTATGAAACTCAGTTCTTCGTTTTTGCTGAAGCCTAAACGACCAAAACTAATTCTTGAACAGGAAATTTTTAAATACAATTGGTTCGTATTCTATGACAGAAAAAAGGGTTAACGGGTGCGATTTTAGAAATCAAATCACCGATTAAATTTTTCTCTTAAACTTATCAGATGCTCACTATGCAAACTTGAGTGGAATGAAATTGGTCTTGAGTCCATATCATTAAGTGTTCTAGAGATGTACGAGGCGAAAAACAGCCTACATACATACAGAGGCACACACACACACACAGATATGTACATACAGGGTCCGCCATCTAACGTTTTTTTTTTCAAGTAGTGCTTATTTCGTGAATGGTAACACTTAGCTCATGTCTGATTTGACAGATAATTAGTTTTATCCTTCCGCTGAACGAATATGGTTGTGTATACGCTTGAACAACGCTGGGAAATATTGCGACATTACTTTGAAACAGAAGATGCCGATTTTGCCAAAAAAATCATATTTTCAGATGAAGCTCATTTTGATCTTGGCGGGTATGTAAACAAGCAAAATTGTCGCATTTGGGGCACAGAAAACCCGCACGCATACATTGAAAAGCCGGTGCACTCAAAACGAGCCACTGTTTGGTGCGGATTTTGGTCCAGAGGCATAATTGGGCCATTTTTCTTCGAAAATGAGCAAGGAGTGGCCGTTACAGTCAATGGCGATCGTTATCGGCCCATGTTGAACGAATTTTTGTTCACAAAAATTGAAGAGGAGGATATTGGCAACATTTGGTTTCAACAGGACGGCGCTACGTGCCACACAGCCGAAGCTACACTCGATGTTTTGCGCCCTGTTTTTGAAGATCGCATTATCAGCCGCAGAGCTGATGTCGTTTGGCCACCTCGGAGCTGCGATTTGACACCGTTGGACTATTATTTGTGGGGTGCCGTCAAAGATAAGTGTTACGCCGACAAGCCAGAGACAATTGACGCTTTAAAGGACAATATTCGTGAAACCATTGGTGAAATACAGCTGCACACAATCGATAATGTGCTTAAAAATTGGACCGATCGTGTAGGCTACTGCATGGCCAGCCGAGGCAGCCATTTGAATGAAATTATTTTCCATTATTAACCGGAAGGATTGTACTTTCAAATAAAAAAAGAAATTTGAGAAAATATTCAGTAGTTTTTTTTATAGCATTTTCAAAAAAAAAAAAAATTATTTGGCGGACCCTTTACATATTTATGTCAAAATATCAAAATCGATACTAAGTAAAAAATTAGGGGGTTGTGCAAACGACTTTTTAAGGTAGCTTCCAGGAACAGATTTCAATGCCGATTCCCTGGAAAAACATAAGCGGTTCTTCAAATTCAACCAGATTGCGCCTCCTTCCCTGGCCTAACGTAAAGTCATCTTGCATTGGGTTTAGTGATAACTCTTTTGATTCCACCAAAGCTGGCAAGAGACCCTGACCACTCCCTTCTTCAATGATCAAATAAGGCTAAACAGCATGTCGTGCTGGAAATGCCATAATGTAATAACATTATTTTAGCTGGCTTTAAGCTGAAACCATTTTCAAACTTCATAACCTACAGACTAAATGGGAATGCGCTGTTTGCCACTAGATGGCGCTAGTGATACATGCTGATCAGAAATATAAAAGTAGATAAGTCACATGACCGGATTTTTACTTCTAGCTTTCAATCCGAAAAAGTTTTCGGAAGAGGCATGTCGAATAATTATACAAATTCGCGGTGAGGCTTCTAATAGTGAAGGTAGCAAATGGTTTTAAATGCTACATATGGATTTTGGGGCTCAGGGAACCAGGAATTAAGTTCCTCCAAAAGTAAGGAAATTGAATACCATGTAAGCAAAAACGGAGAGACGTCGAACGTCGCCTTTGGTGACCGAATTGCTGCTTCAGTGGGTTTACGATTACTACTTATGAAAAAAATCGTGGAAAAGCCGCGACCATGTATCAACATCGACGGCCACGCTAAATATATATGGGCCGAAGCATATGCTATGAGACTAACTTGGCGTCAACGATGGAAAGCTGAGGTTCTTCCAAAAGAAATACAGGCTTAGGGCATTAGTTAAATGATGCACATTTGCACGCGGCTTGAGTTGATGAAATTGATCTTATGATTGATGAGGGTAACAAGAACCAGGCAAAGCCTTCGGCAGAGTACCTATATATAGTAAAGTATGGTATTTGTTGCCGTGACTTGAAATTAGTTAGGACCTTCGATACTCTTGGCTGTGGATAAGACTACGTTGTAAATGGACACCGAGATCCATGGTGAATTTGAATTTTGTTAGCTTTATCAGGTTTATTGTTTCAGGCACCATGATACAAGGACCGGCTTAGGCTGGCGCCTACCGTGTTGAAATATTTATTAGAAGCCTGATATCTGTGGCGAGAACCTTCTTAATGGTTTCCTATTACCTGCTGAAATGGTTGAGAAATTGAATCCATCTTGGGCATCCAAGGTAAAAGCACTTATCACTTGCATCTACCTTCTTTTATTAGATAAAAAAAAAAGGCAAACTTGGTATCAAAAGTTGTCCATCTTTAATTTGATTGGCGTTTTCGATCGACGGTTTTCGAGGCTTCTATGGGTTAAGTATACTACAAGAGAAATTGTCAGTTGTTGTGATGCTATGTATGTCTGGAAAGAAAATATGGACCGGTAGCCAAAGCAGTTTCTTAGTCTGATGTCGACTTTAAAGACGTTACATGTGGTTTGGTATAATCATTAAAAGTGAATGAAATGATTTTGCATGGATTGTCAAGTTACTGTCAGAAAAGTTCTTGAATATGTTCCCGAAGATGCATGAAACGTGCAGCGACAACATTTGATTTTTTAAAATTAAATTACGATTTAAAATTTAAAATTATGAAATAAACAATGAAGAACGAAAATTGTTCAGAAAGTAAATGAAGCCAGTAATAGAAATGTGTCATAACATAAGCACGGACGCAGTGGAAAAATCTCGTCGCAAGATCCAATGTCGAACCTACTTTAACAAGTTTAGTGGGGTACCACAGGTTTACGTACTGGGTCCACTACTATTTTCAATATAATAGGAATGGTCAGTTCAGGTTTCAGAGTACGGTCTACCTAGTACCTACCTCTCATGCTATATTCAAGAGGGACAACCAATAAACAAGTATCGAATACCGTATGTGTAGCTGCTATTATAGTCTTCTAAATCTATGCTGTGTTTGAACGGCAAAATTGAACAGGTTATGTTTCCAAACATTAAATAACGAAAAGCCCGAAATAGTCTTATAATAGGTCTCTCAAAGGAAATTAAGGCAAAGATATAGACCCACACATTCTTTGATCCCATTTACGATGATAAGACGAATTGGTCAAAAATAGGAAAATAAATCTAGTAACCCTAATGTTAGGAGATTTTTCATAAAGCAACGAGAGTAATATAATATCGCGGGAGTAGTGTTCGTTGTTGTGTTGGCAAACCCTTCTGACTAGTATTTTTATGGTAGATACCTAGCCAAGTCAGTTATTTATTGGTATGGTACAAATTTTAGGGTGTCCTCTATGAAAAAAAATATCGCGTTTCCTAGACGAAGGAGTGAAGACGTGGAAAAGGCGAACAAATTATATCATGTCGTGAAATTTTTTCGAGTGTTTTAGATATAAACTGATGAACAAAAAATACGGCAGACTCAAGATTCAATGATGTCATAGGAAGTGGTTAAAGCTATGTTCACGGGTATGACGCTATGAAAGGAAGCTATCGTAGTCCCGGCAAGTTATCGTAGCCCAGGCCTAGGCTCGAAAATTGTGGTCGATCAAGGTGTGAAGACCATAGTGACTGTGTTATGATATTAGCGACATTTCCTACCGTAAGTTTTTGGCAAAAGAGCAAACTTTGATAAAGTAATACTACTTAAAAGTGCAGCGTGAAGCAATCTGAAATAAGTATCTACATTTGCCAAGAACAACATTGTTATGATGTCTTCATCTCTATATGCGTTAAGACTTCTGATTATATAGGTAGAATGCGTTCTAAGAATGTTCGAATCACATTTAGTGGTTCCTGCCTAATACCATAACAAACAAAGTGGCTTAACGACAACCAAAATTTGAAGAATATTAAACTGACTTTTAGACGTTTGATACCCATAATTCGTCTCATGATCGTTAAGCTTATGGAGGGAGCATCCAGAAATAAACATTTTGTGCTAAACTACTCATTTAAAACCTTTTGTAAATCTATTGAATTAAGATTCTCTTTGTGTAACCCTGGAAAACCTTAGTTTTAGGGCTGTGGTCGAAGATAGGCAAAGCAAATATTTCTATTGAAGCAGGATTAACAGAAAAGGTTAATTTTATCTTGGCCTTGAATAGCTTCAAACCGTCTCTTGGCGTCTTTTAATTTTCATTTCAAAGTTTTAAGTATTAAACGAAAGACTGCTTACGAAGCTCATCCATGTGGATTGTATGCGAATTCGAATTTCGAGACTTTTTGCGTTAGTTGTTACTCCTTTTTATATGCCGTTTAGCAACTATTAATCGATCGACTAGCTACCCAACATCTCTGTCCATCACAGACGTACATCTTTTTAACAAGCAAGCCTCTGTTTGGTTTCTCACACCCCCATAAACCGCCTAAATCGCTCACCTAAGATATTAAGCATTTAACTATCTCGGCTAATTGTCCCTGCACTATGCAACGAGGCCTGAACTCATCCACACGTTCAGTGGAAATGGTCGCAGTCTTCGGTTTCTTCATTTCGCATCGTATCTCCCAAGCCCAGCCAATCCATAGCCAATACAGTTCGAAGTCTCTAGGTCTGAGTTGTACATATGTACGATATTACCCACGCGTGCTGGGTGAACGGATGGACTGGTAAGGTACATTGTCAGCCCGATAGAGTTAGTCGACTTAATGGTGTGGCGCAATGCCAGTTGTCGTCGTCGTCGTCATCAACATCGTTGGCGTTATGCGCTGGTATCGGTGTTCGACTATCCGTGAGTACACTTTCTACAGCGTGACGCTGCTACAAGTATACCACACAATTCGTGCATGGCGTTGTAGTCGTGGCTGCAGTGCAGTTGTGGAATGAGAGACACAAGTCTTGTTTTTAAAATTTATTGATAGTGGGCGTGGGTTTCCTAATTGAATTATGCCATACTCGCAACGAGCCACGATATGTTGTGGGCTTACAAATTCTTAACTTTTTTTTTTCTTCATTCTTTCTTCTACACTTAGCTTGTGTCCCATTCTCGGTTCGTGCTTCGCGTTCGCTCGATGGTTTATTGTTTGCTGAAGTACCCTGAAGTGTTGGCTTCGAGTAGATGAAGCGAAGAAGTCGGTTGCAACTGAATGTCTCTATCCAGGTGAAGTGCGGCGAACTATTTGGGAGCTGGAAACAACCCTTGTGGTGTGGTCCTAATCGAAATGATTCATTGCGATTTTATTTATAGCTCTTATAGACTGATATAGCGGAAGGGTGTGAGGCGCGAGGTGTTCGAGGGAGAGTAATTTATGAAAGGGTAGGTTTGGTAAATACACGTGCTCGAACAATTTATATTTGGTTTTCGGATACTTGGTCAAGGGTCAGGTCGAGATGGGAGGTCAAATGTAATAAATACTTTTTATCGCGACAGCCGAATCGGCTTGGACAATACCGGATTCAGTATAGCCTTGTGTCAAATGTCTAAAGTGTTATTTAAGAGAACAAAGGGTTTTTGGAGTGACAGTTGGAATATGTTCCAGTTCCTTGGCGAGCTTAGTTCTCAATCAATCGATAGCCAAAGATGCCTTACGGAATCTTACTTATAATTTCGTTCCAAAAATCAAAAGATATGACTATCCTTTGACTTGCAGTGAATCAGTGCACAGTGTATTGCAAATCCCATAAAGTTAGCTTTACCAGAGCTGTGACATTTTTAACAGGACAGTGTGTTAAATCTCTTTGAGATAACGTTTTTAGCCCCTAAACGCTGAACACTAACCTTAAGAAAATTTGAGAAAACAATTGAGATCAGATTTTCAATAAAAGGATCTGTTGTAAGCACGACTTTGGTCAAAAAAGGTGACTTTCAATTTTTTTAAGTGATATCTAAGTTGCCTAAACTCATTTTTAACTTAAAAACCTGTTAGGCGGTAACAGGCCGTAAAAATATGCCCACTTTTGATGTCCTTATGAAAATCATAAAGTAGATGGATGGTAAAATTCAAATGCTTCTTTTACTTAGGACCCAGGAGGCAGTTAAGTAGTAGAGCTCTTTCTCGGAAAATTAAGGTTTAAAAGGATTCTAAACAAGACCTTTATCGCTCTTTATGGAATGAAGCAGCTCTTTGCAGATTCAAGTTCGAAAGTGAGATTCAACCTCCAAATTAAGGGGCTTATTGGGTACTAACCAAAAATTGTTACAAAAGGTTAAGTAAACTGACCTCACAGTTTGAAAAGTGTTTGATTCCAGGCTGTTGCAGGTTCAAAGCAATTTTTTAACTAATGGCCTAGAACATGATGTTCATTGTATCAAAAAACGAGATTGCCTAAATAGTCTTCAGAGATCTTAATTTTTTTTGGATTGGTTCAATGGATGGTTTTAGTCCACAGATAATGGAATATTAATCAAAAAGACTACTTTGACATTATTATCAGCAAGGTTATGAGCCGAAACCGTTTCAAACATTTACTTACAACGTTGCACTTCGTGGATAATGCAATCCCACAACCGATCAATTATCGGCATTTTCGTTGTTTAGTAAGGTTGCTTTAAGTAACATTCAAAGAAACCTACACTCCTGAAGAAGAAGTTTGCACGCAGAGAGCAATGTTACCTATCGTGGAAGATTTTTTTCTTCTATCAGTATATCTCCAATAAAAGGCACAGGTATGATATAAAACTATACAAACTACCTGCTCATAGAGGATCCACATGGGCTTTCAAAGGAAAAGAACGTTGAAGGCTTAATGCGCAAGGTATCTGATACGCCAAATAGACACATACTAATTAAATAATGTGGCATTATCTCTATTTCTTGTCTTAATACTAATGCCACTAACTATTCTCATAAATGTAATTTTAGTTTTTGCCAATATTGTATAGATATAAGTTTAATGAATTTTTTTAATGGGAATAATGAATAATAAATATACATACATACGTACATGCGGGTGGTCCGATAAGTACTTAGCGTACAAAAGAAAAACAAACATTTTGGAGAAATGGCGATTTATTTTTCAATATAGTCTCCTTTTAGCTAGATACACTTGATCCAACTTCTTTAACCCGTCTGAAAAATACGTTTTCTCGAGGTCTGCAAAGTAGACTTTTTTCTTCGCCTCGTGGGGCCGTTTTTTTCTTCAATTCGGCATCGAATCGGCCCAATAGTTTGCCATAGTACAGCCCTGTGACCGTTTTGCCCTTCTCCAGGTAGTCGATGTGGATCACACCTTGTGAATCCCAGAAAACGGTGGCCATCACCTTTCCGGCCGATGGGACAGTATTCGCCTTTTTCGGAGCACGTTCGCCGGGTGAAGTCCACTGTTTCGATTGTTCCTTGGTCTCTGGTGTGTACCAGTGGATCCATGTTTCGTCGACTGTCACGAAACGACGCAGAAACTCCTTCGGATTGCGCTTAAACAGCGTCAAACACTGCACAGAAGTGGTCTCACGGTTGCGCATGTTGTCCGGAGTGAGCAAACGTGGCACCCATTGCGCCGACAACTTTCTCATGCCCAAAATTTCATGCAGGATATGACCCAAGATATCTTTTGAAATGCCTACTGCTCAGCTATCTCGCGTACCTTCAATAGGCGTTCTGCCAATACGAGATCGTGGGTTTTTGCCACGTTACCCTCCGTGATAGCTATTTGCGGGGCACCTGGACGTGGGTCATCAAAAACCGACGTGCGACCACGTTGAAACTCGTTAAACCAATTTTTGATGGTCGCCATCGAAGGAGAAGAGTCACCGTACACAGCATCCAAACGCTCTTTGATTTCGCTGTGCGATTTCCCTTTCAAAAACAAGAATCGAATCACCGACCGATATTGCTCTTTTTCCATTTTTCTAAAATCCGCGGACACTCCCGCTTCCACACGCGGTCAAAACAAAACTACGAGTCCAATCCGGCTGAGCCGTCTACTAGAATGTACTACACGATATTAAGTTGCTCTTGCGATACTGGCGCCATCTAGCGGTGAGGCTAAGTACATATAGGACCACCACTCGTAAACAGAAAACTTCTCGGGTAGGGCGTTTTACAAAGCAAAATAATAATCCTACAGAAGCCGCTCTTGAGATATTGATATGCACAAATACATAAGGTGTAATAGGTAATCCAACAAGAGGTGTCATTTTAATTGCAACAATCACTGCAATGGCTTTTGTTAGCGAATTCCTCAAGCTATAGTGAATGAGCTCATAAATCTTAGACTATCATAGGAAGTGGGTCTATTCGTAGTCAAATTGCAACGGATCAAAATCGGTATTGAAGTCTGCAGTCCACATTCAACGGCGTACTTTCGGTAATTACTATAGAGTCCATAGATGGCGAAAATAAATGAAAATAAATTATCATTAGGCTCATTCTCATTTGTTTGAGTAAGTTAACAAACGAAATGGTCACATCTTCGGCTTCGGAAACCCAAGAGTTATAGGAGAACAACCTCTCAATCTACAACGAGTGACATGAGAGCGATATCATTGGGCCATAAAATTGATAAAGCAATAGATCCATTCCGTGATCAATTTTTGGAATGTGTGATTTCTTAGAATGAAAATTTTAATTGGCTGCCAAATCATGCCATTTTGCGCCACTTTTACTTCATTGCTATGTGTAAATGCAAACTTGATATTTACAATGACACCGATTACACTGTTTCCGACCTTTCATAGCGCTTTGGTTTTGCCGGAATCTTCCCGACCAATAAATAAAAAAGTTTGGGTGTGATTCTGAGATGAAAATGTGAGCATATCTTTTTTTTTTTTTTTTTTTCTTAGGGTTCGTGAACGTGCAGATGGTTTGTGTTAAAGATGTTCGTTCACTACTCTCCGGGGGTGGTTGTCCTAGATAGGATTTTTCGAGATTCGCTTGAATTCGTCGCGTTGGTTGTAGTTTACAGTAACTTCTTATCTTATGTCATTAAGATGTTATATTGGAAACGCACACACAAAGTATGAATTTTTGAAGTGATCTTATGCTGCGAGTGTTATGCCTTTGTCCGCATCTGCGGGAAATATCAAATGTCGAGTCACAAAGCCTATGATTTTTGTCGACAGATTTTCGTGATACTCTCAAATGCAGACCAGATTCAGCTAGCTATAGATGACGAGTCCGAGTACCACATGGGGCTTTGATAATAATAAAAAGCCGTAAAGAGTGTGCTGTTAATGATGATGAAGTGTGCTGGCAAAAGGTGTGAGTTTAAGGCACTAGTATACACTGGAGATGTGTATACTACTTTGATCAAATTGAAATATGTCAATGCAAGGAAGAGGAAATGTTGAAAAACCTTGAAAAATCAAAGATTTTGCACGCGAAAATCGTCGATAAACCATTGGAAACCTTGTCGAAATTAATAGCATATCGTATGGATAAATTCAAATAATATTGACATAGTTAGGGCCTCAGATGCGTTTCATCCAGACCTCCTCATTGTCGATTAAATTCCTAATTGCTCATTCCATAAATTGTTCAAGAGTGTTCGTAATTTTTTACTTTCTTTTCGAATTTTAAATAATTTTTAATCACAAACTTAAAAATTGAGTTTGTATTGTAGTTGCTTTAGATTTTCTTCAAATAAATTAAAAAAAAAAATATTTGTAACCTGGAGGAACATACGGCAGTTACATACGAGTATGTCTGTCAAACAAATTATTACATTTTGCAAGCCGTCAGAGTCATTGTATTTAGTAGCCTTTTCAATACAATGGCCGAAACCTACCAAAATATAGAAGTTTGGTGACAAATTTGGGTTTTGTGAGCCAAATTATGGAGCCCCATTTTCTTTGCAAGATGCAGTAGGATCCAGATCCAGGAAAAGAATATGCATTCCAATCCAAACTTATCCAGACTTATCGATCACAAGGCTTGGTCTGTCTTTACGAAAAATTTCGTGCAAAAATATTCGTTTGAAGGCTTATAAGATCCAGCCCGTGTAAAAACTGAAGCTGAATGAACATCGTTTGTGTCGAAATTTCGGCGATTGGGCCTAAATTAAGTGGCATTAAATCCGCGTTTGCAAATGGTGTTTTTTTTTGTTTTTTTGGTTTTTCAAATTTTGTTAGCTCGCGCAGAAATTATGACATGCGATAAAGTTAAACTTGATCAGATGTGTCATTCGACGCCTTTAGAAAAAAATGTATGGCGATATCACACTCACATCTTGATAGATCGGCGTTAATGGCGGACCGCCTTATTACCGAGATGCCAGGCAACATGCTCGATAAAGTGATTCAAGCTTTGACTCTTCACTGACATGTGCCAACTAATCATCAAAAGGTAAATGGCGAAAAATTTGTATAAATTTCGCAATTTTCTTGTGAGTTTTTTTGACAATTTAATAACGAATAAAAAATCATATATTATCAACAAATTGTTAACGGCGCTGAGCTCCTTCGTGGCTCAATGGGTACATCAATAAGCAAAACTGTGACATTTGGAGAGAAGATAATAAGAGATGTGATTCTAGCATATACATGTTCATATGTTTTGTTCAAAATTAAAATTAACAATTCACAAAATTAGCTGCAGCAAAACCTGAAAATAAAAAATAAACTTAAGTTGACTTACTTGAGTTTGCGTTAATCCTAAACTAGCCGCTAATTCCGCACGTTCAGGCAGTGCTAAATATTGTGTCCGTTGAAACCGTCGATTCAGTTGCTGCAATTGCAACGAACTGTAGATCGTCCTGGGTTTTCGCATCTTCTTTCCTTTGCCATTCACCCGCAGTCCTGTATCCTCACATTTATCTGTAAATAAATAGAAAAGAAAATCTTAATCAATTATGCCACATGCCGTGACTGAGTCATCACCTCAATCGTAAGTCAGATACACGAGTAGTCTATGCAACTCAATCAAATGTCAACTTGTTTTCGATTATTTTGTTTCTTTAATTCAATTCAAAGCAAGTGCAATCAGAGAGAAATGTGGATCACACAAACGAGCTGTGCTGATCTAATCGGACTGCACACAAAAAAAAAAGTTAAACAAAAGTTGTTAGGGAAAAAAGAGGAAAACCATTATAAATATTTAACACAGTCGCTCGCTGGGCGATTTCCAGGAAACTATAAAAAAACATCGAGCAGGAAAAAAAAGTGAAAAAAAAAAAAACCAAACTCACATATGAATTAATTGCGCCATTGTAAACTAATCGCAACAAAACTTAGTGAAGTTAATTGCGAATAAAATCGCAATGTAAAAATACTAGTTCGTAGCCACTTTCCCGCTGCAGATACAGACGGGAGATACATTATTCCTTTTCACTTCAGTTTTCATATCATTTTGCTTTGTTTCAACCTCTGCTGTATATCATTAATGTGCGCTTATAGGATAAATAAATAAAATTGTTTATAGACGGATAGCCGATATAGGAAAGGTTGAAAGGCATAAATATGCATCGGTGCACTGGTTTGGTGTTATTTTATTGTTTTGCAGACGGCATTTTCTCTGCGGGGTCAATTGCTCGTAGTGGCCGTGGCAAGTCGACGGTTGCTGTGTGCCGTTTAAACAATAGATAAAATGCACGTTTTATGATGTCTAATACGATTTTTTTTTATCGGAATATGTTTCTAGGTGAATTCCAGTGAAACCGCTTGCAGCTATGAGTTGCACATACTACATACAGAAAGGCGTATCTATACAACCATTAGAACGATCGTCAAATCGATCTCGCCGATGAATGGCTGCTGCTGATGCCTTCCGGCATGGTTTAATGATCAGACAGCTTTCGTACCTATACTGCCCATCAAAAACCTTATGAGCCGGATTTCTGTTTTATGTCAGTTTAAAAAACTCAAAGTTTAAGTCCAGGTTATGGTCCTAATGAATGGTCCGACAGTACTGGTTATACTTTTCAGCACTTTTCAGCATTAAATCAGACTTGGATCGTTGCTGTTAAATACAAGCAGCTGTAGAATTGTAATAATTTCGACACCCTAGGATATCAAATTAACTTCAAACTTCATAACAAATTCTATGGGCAAAAGGAGTGCTGGTAATATACTAGTATCAGTAGGCTTTATAAAAGTAATTAATTTCCGGCGATGAGCATTATGATGTTGATGCCAGTAAAGTGGATGTTTTTTTGGATACAAAACATTTTTTTTAGATACCTGCGATTTAAAATAGCGCGGAGGGAAAAAGTCCAAAGGCGTTAAATCGTTTTTGGTAGCCAGTTTACGTCTTCGATGCAAGAGATAACCACGCGGTCGAATCGTTCGGGCAGAATATAAATCGTGGAGTATGCTGCTTGGCACCTGGCGGTATTTGGGACTACATGTCGACGGTATATATGTCATCCATGTAAGACCACAAAAAGTTGCTTAACATCGATCTGTAGCACTCGCAATGATGGTTATGCCAATGCTAATATTCATTTTGGAAGAAATGCGGAACCATGGTTCCGCCAGACCAATATGTGACTCTCCCGGGATATAGGGTGTGTAATGAGAACCATTGCGAGAGAGTATTGGGGGGCCTAATCCGTCAACTTGCCTACGAAGACCTTATTCAAGTTCGTGCCGTCAAACTGGGTAACAGAGGACCGAGGACCCCTGCGGGCATCTTTTAAACAAACTGTGTTGTGGCTATTCTCGGACGAAATGTTGATCAAGATCAAAAAACCAGCCGCAAAAGTTAAAGATGACTCTGTTCAGATCTTAAAGAAGTTTCCTATATTAAGCACACGAAACTTCTACGAAACTCTACTTCTCAAGATTTTAGGAACTGTGAGACACGAAGGACATGTTATTCTAACTAAGTTCCTTCTTGAAGGACTTAGGGTTATTGCCGCCACCCACATTAAGGCTTCAGAACACGTTGTGAATCCATGGGCTAATAACGTACGCGGGGACAGTCCATGCATATTCCAACAGGTCTTTGCTCGACAGTGATGCCAAATCATCAAGAACAATAGTGACAGAAAATTGGATGGCCGAAAATTTCAATGACCACATCACAGCGAACTTATGGCCTCCTACCCCCCCCCGAGCCTTAATCTCCTGGATTATTATGGGCCTCAAAACAATGTTTCTTCACCGAAGGATGGTATAACTGCCAACATGCAAAACATGTCAATAACATGTCAATATGCAAAATCACTTAACGTTATGTAAAAAGTTCATGGCAATATAATTTTGTGGACTTTTTAAGCAAATTAGTTATAATTTCAATTTGTCCTTAAGTAACATACATATCATGTATTTGGCTCTGGTGTATCATGATATGTTCCCAAATCCAACGAATTTGCTTGCTCACATATCCATTCCTTTAAAAATGGGCTTCGTCGTAAGATGTTCCCAATGCGCAAGGGTACCCAACGCGACTTTAAACTTCCGAGCTTCAAATGGGCGGTCATAAAAATAATAATAATGCTTGGAAAGTTTGTTGAGCATTAAGAACGAAAATAAAACCTGTCAATTTCCACACGTTGTGCAACGCTATAAGCTTCCATGAAGATTTGGCATCACTAACTTAATAATAAGCAACAGATTTGACAAACACCACCAAAACATCATGGTCGCCACAAGCCGCCAAAATTTACCCGGGCCAATTGATCAACTTTTTAGTTGAATATTTTCTAGCATAAAAGTTTGACCGGTTTTACGACGTGCGGATCAGCATTTTCATGCTGCAATATGTCGTCTTAGTATTTCATATAATGTCCTTGGTTTTGAATCGGATTAAAACGTTAACCTATGAATCAGGATTCAATAAAGTGGGTCTAGCTTAGCCTTTCTTTTGGAATGTGTATGAAGACTTCCGATCCAAATATTCGAAAATTGCTGGTCCAGTACGATGGAAGGTGTGAATTGCTGTGTTCACAGCTTCAGCCCAGAACTTATTTTCCAACTACTTTCCATGAAGTCTAGTCCGGGCGTTGATGATGAATGCTCATGCTTTTGAATGAGGAATTCAATAAAATAAATGAATTCTCTGCCATTATGGAATCCAAACATCCGGATGTTGTGCTCTTGCTCCTTCCGTGTTGTTTTAATATAATTTTTGATACGTATTACCATTTACTCTTTTTTGTTTCTTTGGGCAATCACGCTTTCAATAGCTATTTTCACCGCGATAGAAACAGACGTCTTTTGAATACTCGCCTCTCGATTCTGAGTTCTGATTAAAGAGCTTTTTTGTTCATTTTTGTTTCACAGTACGATGTGCATTTTGTGTATCAATGGAGCTGAGAAAGAATACAACAATTTTACGCCGAAAATCTTCAGTCACAAGAGAACATCAAAGTCTTTGCCGATCATGCTCTCAACACGAAGTAGGTACAGACCATAAGAAAGCAATTGAATAGCTAAGCGTCAAAGAACTACCGAGAATGCTGCCTCTGATGCTTCTTTATTTCAATATCAAAACAAGAAAACTCAGGCTTGATGATGAGTGCTGACAAGCTTGTATGAATAGTAAGCTTAAAGGGTGCAATCGCAGGACTGAGGTTTGAAAATACTGATCAAAGCAGCACAAACCGGAAAAGGTTATAAAGCCAGAACTGAAGCTAGCAATGGAATCCATTGTTGACACTGAAAAAGAAGCAATTATAGCCAAAACGAATCATTCACAATGAACGAAGACGAGAGAAAATTCCGTTCACCCGACTAAACCAGGTTGAGAGAGCAATGTCAACAAAAGTAAAATCATACGGACTGTCTATGATAAAGGGTTTTTCAATAAGGACCCATGTATGACAATACGGTGGCAGGGATCCGAGTCGTCCAATTTTCAATGACTCGTCCGCATAGATCCGCCTAAATTTGAGCGATGGCCTGTGCTATGTTCACCTTAAGGGCATCGGTCGATTGCATATCCCTGGGACTTCAGGAAACCCCACAACAAAAAGTCTAGCGGGGTCAAATCACATGACCTTGATGTCCAATTCACGTCACCTCTGCGAGAGAAAAACTTATCCTTAAATAGTTCATGCAGAATGTCAATCATGGCGTCCGCTGTGTGGCACATTCTGTAGCGCCCACCATAAACGGTGATCGCCACAGCAACGCCATTTTTGAAAAAGTTTGAACCACGCCGCTTTTTAACTTTTTAAGTATGCATTGAACCTCGTGTGGGTTGGTGCCGTCCCATATATGGCAATTTTTCTTGTTAAGTGTTAACACAACTATTGTTGGCGGATTAATTATCGAACCGGTCTTTCCAAATTTGCCCACTACACATTGAAAAGTCGACTGTGAAGGGCCACCACATATACCGCAACATTTGCACTGACAAACACTCATTTTGATAATAAAGTTTTATCATTTGGACATGCTGTTCAATCGTGTAACTTGCCACAGTGATTTGGTATCAGTAAGCAACAAGTTTGACAGATATTACCAAAATAGCATGGCAACCACAGGCTGCCAAAATCTACCCGCACCAATTGAAAAACCCTTTGTTATTTAAAGTAGCTGATGATAAATTGACTGATTGGTACAATAGCTGATTTATAAGGTTTGATTCAAATTAAAGCCCTAGAGTTGTTCCAATCAAAGGGAGATCAATCTCCTAAACATGCCGTACTGTGTGAACGTCTAACACCATAGCGGAACAATCTGATAGGTTATTATATGAAAAGTTGTAAGCCAGAAAAATCCACAATATCTTGGAGAAGAATCACGAATTTAAGATCGTCACACAACACCTTTCTGTAGACCTAAAAGCTGCATACAACAATGTTTAGGGAGACGAGTAGATCTGTCAGTTTTTGATAACCCTTACCAAAATCGTCAGGCTGTGCAGCTGGTCAATGGCAATATCACTGCAAAGGCCCAAAGACTCTTCGGTTCGAATTCAGAGGGACGATGCGATACAGCACATCTAAGGGGAACAACACATATGAAAACCCATTGGGCTTGCAGCATTGGAATTATAGCGCCATCAAGCAAATAAGTTTATGAGGATGCTACTGAAACTGTGACATTAGTCCTTGTGGTCGTTGTCATGGCTATCGGCATCCCAATAGCCCAAAGTGGAAAATCAATTTGTTGTCTTGACATGTTCCTTAATTAGGGCTCTGACTGTCATTGACACACTGTAAATGAGGAATTTCACTTCCACGATGCTAGTATGAAATTCATACGAATTATGATTAAGCGTTCAAGTTCATCCTTTTGGAATGATTTTCATGAGTTGCTGACTAACGGTGCCATCATAATTTCAGACAAATTTGAATTTAATTATAATTCACAATCTCATGTGTTTTTCCGTGTTTTATTTTAATAAAAAGATTTTATTTTATAGGGTTCGTGCAGGTTCAAGAGCGTACACTCTTATGGTGCTTGTCACACAACCTGGACGGGGTGCAGATGGTTTGCGTCGAGGATGTTCGTTCACTACTCTCCGGGGATGGTTGTCCTAGATAGGATTTGAGAGATTCGACTGAATTTGCGTTGGTTGGAGTTCACAGTAACTCTTTTGTTTCCATTTAATTGGAACTGCATACAGAGAGTATGAATTCTGAAGTGTGACCTATATTGACACGCGTTACCATATTATGTTTTTTTCCCGAAAAAAAAGTAATTCAGTTAGAAGGATCCAAGTAGCCGAAAGCCTGTAATCGCTTTAAATGTAACGTGAAAAGGCCTCGACATAAAACAGGATTTTAAAGGAATCCTTCGGTCGAACCTCGAGCTTGGCCTCTACTGTTTTTCGTTTTTTTTTCACTAGCCTGTCCAAACCTAATTTTATTGATTTTGTAAAGCCGTACTTTAACACTTTAATCCCAACACAGCGAGACATCAATTGAACTTGAAAACAAAAATGTTTAACACCCAACCACACCGCCTCCTTCGTACCAAAGTCATTGCACTCTGGTTACTCTGCACCTTCTCGCAAGCGTAGTTGTTCTTTGACGTATGTACTCAAGCCGGCGTCGAGTGTAAAACCTTTTCGTATCAGTAGCTAGTAAACAATTAATTACACCAAATGAAAGTGTAATTACCGTAATAATAATTATACGGTAGCAGAAACAAACTTTGCATCGGCACAGATACCACGCTCGACATAGTAATAGCGTTCGAATGTGTGCATGTGTGCGAGCATGTGTTAGGTGGATGCATTCGGTTGCGATTTGGCGCGAAATTCGTGCAACCATGCGAGCCTGGTTTACGAGTCTTCAACAGTTTTCGTTGATTTTGTCTGTATTTTTTTTTGCGATTTTGTTAAGCAATGTATCTCGCTGCGTGTGCAGGATATAGATAGCGACTATCACCTCGCGGCCACACACTGACAAACATGTGGACCACCTTGAGGTGTACATGCGCAACGGATAGGCAGTCAGCTGCCTATACCACGTTCTGTGGGGATCGCAACCTCTGGGCGAAATATCAAACCATTAGCTCATGTATTCGCGTATCTCCACCTCTATAGTTGTCTCTTTCCTTCAGTTGGTTGTAATAAATGAAACAAAAATTGAAAATAATTTTTTTTTGTTAATTACCGCACCCGCACATACAGGTTTTCACGCGTATGCCTTGATGCCATACAAGCGAACGAATGGATAAATGAATGAATGAACCGAACTCGTATTCGTATCTATGAGTTTTCGACGAGAGAACTCGTTCGAGTGTATGTGTTTGGCGAGGGGGAGTATCATTATTCAACTTACAATTGTTATAATTCTGTTATAAATGAGGTGCTAATCACATGTTACTCGTATTTCCGTCGATTGTGCACTTAAATCATCTGCGAGGTGCTGACAGCCGATGGGAGAGTTGTGAATCGATTTGTATTTTTGATTACCTTCGATACGCAGAGTGGGATAAAAATACTTTGCTGAAACATATGGTAAAGAAGAATCGACGAAAGAACAGGTGAACTTTTCTAAGGCCCCCCAGGCGACAGAAGGAAAACCCGAAAACAAATCACGTTCCGTCAATGTCAGAACGAGCTGTCAGGTGAAGGTTTCTTTGACATTAATTTTGGGCTCATTTTACTTTGTCAACAGAGTCGCCGTTGACGGATGAAGTTAATCTCTGACAAGTTGGAATTGTTACTTTCATCTTTGACATGACAAATATGTAAATTCGTTCCCTACCCACAGGCTGTGAATGTATCTGCACGGTAGTTATAACTCTGTCAATGGTCGATGTGCCCTCGAGCGGTTTCGAATATATTTCAGAGCTTTGCCACTGTTTAGCGTGCACCTGGAGTGCCTCTTAGGTCGTACCAAACGCGGCTACCCAGCCTTCGATTAATGGAACCTACGCAAGTGAATGTATCAAGTACGAACAGCTAAGTGGAGACCAAAAAGCCAAAGAAGAAGAACATGAGAAAATAGAACAACTTTCGTATCCTCACTGCCTCTTGACCCTACGACTCTGTCGAATTCGTCATCGTTGACGTTTTCACCTGCCACGATCGTTCGCAAGCGAGAGGCTTCCCTTCTAATCCTTCATTTTCGACTGACACATGCCAAACGTTTTTTTTTTTGCAAATGGATACAGCTTTTTCCCATCGTTTCTGCATCTTTTTTCCGTGTTGTGATTTTTTTTTTTTTCGTTTTACACCTCAAGGTTAATTGCGTCTCAATTGGGCGAAGACAAGATCCACTTCATACAGACACCAGGGAGACTCTCTACATCCAGCACCGCATAACGAACGAAACGACGGACAGACCAACCGATAGATACTGGCTGGATACGGAATACAACAAAAAAGCAACTTGAAGGTACTTCCGTCATGTATTCCCGTGTATTTCTCTATCCAAAGCGTGATCTTCATCTTGTCGTTTTTGTTTTCCTGTTTCTTCTTTTCAATCGAAAAGCACGACGTCGACGCATAAATTCGATGATGTTGTGTGAGTTGCAAGTACCCACTTGAACATCACTTAACAACATATTCATCTCCAGAGTCATCAACGACAGCACACAAAAGTAAGTCTCAAGCAAACAAAAAAAAATCTATTGAGCTCTTCCCCAGCCGATGTTTGTACAAGTATCTGAAGTAGGAAATTTGGCAATAGGTTGTATGTAGAGCTACTCGCTGTAGCTGCTCGTGGCAGTGCTTGAAACCTACTTGCCAAGTAGGCACTAAACTACCTACTTCTCGTGGAACGCACATAAATAAGTTATTTGTATCAATTTCATTACATTTCATCTCATTTTGATTTCGTTGCATTTAGATACTCACCGTCTTTTGGCGGACTTGCACAGGGTGGCGCATAACTACCTAGATGATAGCCGGGCGTGTATGAATTCTGATGCATGGGCGGGAATGGATAACCTAGAGCGCTGCGAGGACTTGGAAAACCGGAATCCTGGCCACCTTGCGGCCCGAAATGCTGATAGCCACTTCGGATCGTACCATATCTGAAATTCAAAAATAAGTATATATGTAATGGACGGATTAGCAATTTTCTTTTTTTAATGAAAACAAAAAATGTTGCAATAAATGAATAGAAAAAGAAATCTAATTGTGGGGTGAACATGCTTCTTACCGCCATCACTGAAGGTGGAATATTCTGGCCTATATGTGGAGAGTACGGTATTACATTTATCCCCGTCATTTTGTTTACAAAAAACATTTTAAGGTGAGTAATTATTATGAAATTCGGACATATTCAGTTCCAAAAAAAATTAAAGTGCGTTTTCCTCGTTTTTCTTATTTTTGTAAGGCTTTTCTGAATTAGTTTTTTAGTATTAAAAAAATGCCAGATTTTGAATATCAAACTATAAATATAAAAATATTTAATTTATTGTTGACTTGTCAAAAGCTAACTGATGGCAGTAATAATTTTTATAATTATACAGGGCTATTCAGTAAGAGGTGTCATTTAAAATTGTATGGAAAAATGCAATATATACGCAAACGGTGATCTTTTTATTTGTATTCTCTCCTCAAATAATCATTTTTAGTTTTCGTATAATTCCCGGGGACATTTTACAAATAATAGCTTTTATACAGGATTCTCGGATCCGAGCCTCCTGGTTCCAGAAGAAGGGGGAAACCGAACCTCTGGTATTAAAAGCAAGTTATCGCGGACCCAAGACACCTTAGTCCCTTAGACTGGAAGCACCGTGCCCGCCAAGGATGGAAGTCTGTATTAACTCACGCCCATACCCTGTTTCTGCATGGGTTTCTGGACTGAAAAGTAAGTAAGGAATACAGGATTTCTCAATAGGGACACAACAATTTTGTATTTTACTATAGACGCTCTCAGTGAGGCCCACGAATAGCAACGTTTAGAAGCTATTCAAAATTACTAAAGAAATTCTGAATTGGTGGTCGCATTTTTAATAGCGTTTATTTGGATTTTCGGTCGTAATAATCGTCGCATCAGGTAGGCTGTACCTAATTGACTGGATAAATTCGAATTAATATATTCACTATTTAATGTTCCTGTGACAGTGGGATAGCACACCAGTCGAAGTAGCAACAATTTCGCAACCTAAGTTCCTCGGTTGTAAATGAGCCAAATCAATATATTCTGCACCGTTTTCAGGAATTAAGAATTTCTCATTCTATATTGTGGCGAATTTCGCTTATAGATCTACACCTTCACAAAATCAACCTTAAGCTGAAACTTCTCCAATTGGACTCTGCAAAGTGTGAAGAAAATTCTGAGCATCATGGAAAATTCATCTCCAGCGACGAAGCTTTCTCAGTAAGAAAAATATATATTGTTGGACAGTAACAGACCCTCCTGGAGTTTTAGGACTGTATTTTTTCGATGAAAACGATCGCCACATTGCGAATAATAAAGATCGCCAATAGATTCTTATCTCAATTATTCTTATTGAAATACCCTGTAGTTTCTTTTCGGGTATGAACCGTTAGTTCGGCCGTTTCTTTAACATAGCGCCGAAGGGCCCAAAGGGTAGAATTATTTAAATCGCTGGTCTCGGAGACAATTAAAGTCATTATTTTGAAAAATCGGAAATTTTTCACGCAATATACGGATTGTAGCATTAGCTATGTGATACGTGGCCCCGTTTTGCTGGAAATAAGGATTATCCACATACGTTCTGGATCTCATCATTTAGTAATACAATCCAGTGAGATCTCACTAGCCACATTACCCACTGACACTGCCAACCCAAAACCACACCAAAAACTGATCTTGTTTTTTGATTTCGAGCACTCAATCAGCAAAAGTACGTTAAACATGGTCTGGTGGCTTAACATATTGTAAGGACCCAAACATAAAGTCTCTATGCAAAAAGCTGTGCAAAATGGTTGCGAACAACTTCTCATTCACTAAAAGGAAACATCATAGCTATTATTCTCGAAATACCGCTACAATTATGCAAAAACAAATTTACCAAAAAGGACTATTTGAAGACAGGTCCAATACGAATGTTTGACACATAATGCATTTCACTACTAGCTAGTATTTAGACTTAAAAATGAATATCATTACTTTTCGAATCAGTGTTGCGTTTTTCAATAGATCAAAAATGACAGCTTTTGTTGGATAATTTGGGTTTTTTTGTTGTGTTCGTCAACATATTTAAAAACTAATCCGCTTTTGACTGTTGAGTTTCGAATTTTTGATAGATAGATAGATAGATTTATTAATTTCATATAATAATTTACATAAGGTTTGTTACCGCACATTTTACAGTACCGGGATTTGATAATATTATCTTGCCACTGAAATAATTTTTGAAAAATTGGAAGAAGGAATCAACTAACAAGAATCAGGATTGGGAAGGAAGATACGATAAAAACCTGGACATAAGAGAGAAAAAAAAACCCAAAAAGGATACATAAAAAAAAAACAATAAATAAATAAATAAATAATTTATTTAATAAATAATAAATTAATCATCAATTAATTACAATTATATATTAATTAATTACAATAATTAATTAATTAATTAATAATAAATAAATGAATAAAAAAGTCTATACATGTATATAAATAATCAAATAAATAAATACAAATGATGGAAAGTACAGTCTTAAGTCGCATTTAGTTAGTACACAAATCATTAATGAGTGGGTTGTCTGGAAAAATACACCTAACTATAAAATTAGATCGAAGTTTTTCAATTCTACGACAGATCAATTCAACATTCGCTTTACGGTGTAGATCTAAGGTAGAGTGGTGCCAAGGTAAGTTGAGCATCATTTTCAAAACTTTATTTTGGCATATCTGTAGTTTCTTTATATGGCATTTTGCACAATCCTCCCAAACTTAGCATCCATACAAAAGAACCGCTTGAAAAATAACTTTGAAAATTATGATTTTATTTTATGTTGAAAGCGCTGATTTTTTTGTTAATAAATGCGTACAGCATTTTGATTTCCACCCCTACATTCTTGACCGTTCTTTTGGTTTGTTCATTGAACACTAACTTTGAATATAGATGGATATCTAAATATCTGATACAGGGCTCCCAGAGAATGGTTATTCCATTAACTTGCAATTGGGTCGAAGGAAGAAAGCAATGCTTTCGAATTTTTTGTTCCCAATTTTTAATTCAATAACAACACTGTACTGTATATTCGATGAACATGGCTTCTTGTAAATATTTTTTCTATTCCCGATGATTGGAAGAAACGGGAGCATTTATACATATATTATAACATTTGCCTAACATTGATGTGGACAAGTAAATAAAATTCTTTACTAAAATAAAAAATTCACCTTACTTACTTGAAAATAAAATGATGTGTTCTGCAATATTCCTGGACGTCGTTCAAGCGTTCGATAAAGCCTACTCTATAAGCTCAAAACTCTTTTTCCTAGAGAATATTCAACAATTCTAGAATCTTATCTCACTGATAGATACAAAAACAGGAAGACGCCTATTCTGCTTTGAAAGCGATCAAAGCCGGTGTTCGCCAAGGAAGCATACTAGGCCCAACAATGTATATACTATTCACAAATGACATGCCAACCTTTTCGAATTGCACACTTGCTACGTTTGCTGCTGACACTGCCATTCTCTCAGTTGCAAAAAATGAAGTAGAATCAACTCAAAACATATCAAATTAATTAATAATAAGATATTTTAATATTATAGAAAAAAGAACTGATATGATAATCGTGTTATGCCGAGCATTGATATTCAAAATAAATTATCAAATTTTTCGTTTGATGTATCTTAGCAAAAGAATAATAACAATATTGACCAATACACGATATACGCCCAACTCCTAAGATGTTATAAGTCTTGGCATATTATACCAAATAAAATAAAAAAATTGATTTCTAAAAACTATGGTTTATCTTTGATTTGCGAGTATTGAATAACTCAGGCCGATTTACTCATTGAAAAAAAAAACTTACTATTGGCGACCATTTCACAAAGGATAAATATAGTAATTTTCAAATTATGAAATATCAATAAATATAAAAATATTAAATTTTATTTAAATGACCGAGTTCAATAACGAGTCATCCATCGGCATTTATACAATACATTGATCCCTAGTCCTTTCATACGTTTTGAGCAATAGAAACGCACAACGAAATATAGAGCAAGAGCCAGAGGAAGGTGCTTGAATGCGACCGTGAAACTTTCTTAGCTAGTTTTTTAGAAGTCAAAAAGTTATTGTCGGTAAAATGTAAACGATACATAATTGATACAGTTTTTGAAGGACTATTTATTAAGTTTTTGCTATTATTTTTTCATATTTCCGTACATTTTATTTATTAAGTACCATGGACAGAATAAGAATTGCACTTGTAGTAGAACGATGCCCCAGTTTAGAGCTTGTTAAAAAGAGCTGTATCACTACGTACACAAACACAAGTAATGTTTGTTTTTCTTTTTATAGCGTTTTCTTTTTCTGATTTATGTTTGACATAAAAACAAGCTTTCGTAATTGTTTAATATGATAAAAAATACAAAAAAATCATTTTCCCTAATTTTCTTTTGTTCTAATTAATATAAAGACGGTAACATTTTTTTTCTCATTTACTAGGTTCTGGGCAGACTTTGGAAGCATATAAGATAATATGAGATTATAAATTACTCACATTTGTTTTTGGCTTTTAAAAAAAAACTACCTTGTTTTTAAAATACACTAGACTCTCATTGGCGTGAACAACTGTTAATGTGACCTCTAGATAACGTGAATATTTTTTTTTCATATTGACATTGACTATGCAATGTTAACAAGATGCAAGTTAAAATTTGTTTTTCTTACTAAAACATCACGTTTTTTCCGGCTTCAGTTAGCTACAGGCCAGTTCGTGTTTAGTCTGTTAATAGTTCTCTCCAGCTGTTATTGTTCTTGATTGTGTTGTCAGCTCGCTTCCTGTTTGTGTATCTATCACTATTTATGAGTTTTACACACGCTTTTATGCAACAACGTGTCCTCAAAATGCAAAAACGCGATAAACAACAATTTCGCAGGAGTCCCAGTGCAACAAGTTGGGCCACAAAGTACGATGTTGCGAATTCTATCACTTGTGTAATTAACAGAAAGAATGAACAAAATTGTTAAATGTGTGAACAATAAACTTTCGGGCCAAGAAAATCATTTCGGTTCCGATGGTTCCTTGAGAAGCCTAAAAAAATATCACATGACAGAGGTAAAAGTTTTATAATTGCATTCTCAAATAAAGGAGAACCAAAACAGCTTCAACTCTATTTCGAGTCGGTAGAACTATTTAAACTTATGCAAGATTTGATAGCTTGGGTCGGACAACTGACCAACTTTATTACGCAGACCAGACTGGGCCGTTTCGGAAATTATTGCCGGACAAAATCGCCGTTAAAAAAAAAATCTTGCTGTGCAAATGCAACATTCGTTTAAAATTTGTAAATACCCAGTAAGGTCCAATAGTCAGAATTCGTCATGGATGAATCATTAGTTCCCCAAGTATGTGTGATTAAAATAAATCATTTCAGATTATCATTGCTTGATTTTTGTTTTAGATTTAGTGATATATGAAATATCAATGTCTTCTATTGACTAAGTCCCCTTCTTCTCGAAAATCAGTTAACGACAGATATCTGATACATTTGTTGTAATGTTTTTACACCCAAATGTAGCTCCATTAATCCAATCCACGGATCGAAATGCCATCAGAATAACAACGTTTTACTACAAAACTAGTATATTAGCCTGTGTGGTTCAAACAAGCAGAAATTCCGAAATCACTGAACAATGTAGCTCAAGTGACGCTTTTTGGTTTTTGAAATCTGCTTGGGATTTATTTCAGCATCGCCAAGGGCTGAAAAATATTTCAAGCGTGGACATACGCTTATGTCAGCATTCCACGTCCACGTCTTTTACTTCATCTTTATTCTTTAATTTTTCTTAGTTAAATTTATATTTTAATAATTTTTCTAGGTGAATGAACTTTCTAAATTAATTTCTTATGTGGCATTGTCTTATTTATTATGAACTGCCTTGGTTTTTAATTATTCACGTGACCGAGAATCTACTGTACTTAAAAAAAACTGATGTTTGAATGCACAATTATTTTATATTTATTTTTAACTTTATGGCACTTTAAAATAATTTACAGAGCTCGGTTTGATACTTTCCACCGTTTGCCTTAGTACAATAATACTTTTGACCCCATTGGTAATACAGGCAATAAAGCACTTAAATCCGCCATTAAAGTTGTTTATCGTTTCCGTTAATTTAACTATTGCTCTGGGACAATCGAATTGAGGCCTGGACTGTTGGCTGGCCAGCCAAAAAAGCAATAGTCCATAGATTCTTCTTTAAATTTGCAGCGATAGGTTACAAAAAAATATTAAACTCAAAAAGTTGCTGACATGGCAACAATCCAGGGTGTGCGGGGTTTGAAAATTGGGATTTCTACCTTCTCTACAACTGACTAGAACCAAGCACGTCTCCATTTAATATTGCGCCTTTATATATATGTTTTTTTTAATAGTCTCCATTTTCCCTAAACTTAGATTCCTTCGAAAATATGACACCTGACCAGTGTGTGATCGAATTCAAACGAGTTTTCTTCATTTTCTTGGTCAGAAGTGGCTTTTTTGCCGGCTTCCCTGCTCACATCCTTCAACCGATTTTGACAAGTTCTTGTCGAGATATTAATTTGAAATGATTGCCTCACGATCTTCAAGGCTTTTTCTCAAAGTAATCCGGTCTTCTCTCGAATAGGCGCACTTTTCAGTCCAACCTTTGATCGTTACATAAAATACGTGAATTAAAAAAAAAGAAGATAAGTGTCCTGGACTTTCATTGAACTGTGGCGAATTTTGGTACTGCGAAATTTAAAACTAAGTGCTCGAAATTTAAACTTAAAATGTTGACTTTGGCATTTTCGCAAAAAAATGTTTATAAGTGGTACAAGCTCTTCAGAAGGTGTTAATAACGATGCCCGGCCTAAGACAACACTAAAGCAGTGAAGAAAATTGTTATGGCGGATCGTCGGGAATAATGATATATCGGTTGGCTTAAGCCATCATTTTTTTTTCAGATATTTTGAAACAAGTTTCAGTGAAGTTAGTTTCTTGTTAAATTTTAACCAAAAGAACCATCGCATGAGCATCGTTCAGGAGCTGTTGAATGACGATCGAATGGCGTTTTGCTGAAACTGGTGACGAAATATGAAGATATGCTTATGACGTCAAAACCTAATCCTAATTATTCCAATAGAAACGACCAGAAAAGCCAAGACCGAAAATCGCACGACATGATCGGTCAAAAGTGAAAGTTTTGCTCACTGCTTTATTCGATTAAAATGGCGTTGTTCATCATAAGTTTTTGTCGCAGGGTCGTACGATCAGTGAAAAAATATAACCTTGAAGCTAAGCGCCGTTTGCCTGAAGCAGTACGAAGAAGATATCCGAACTTGTGGGGAAAAAAATGTATGGCCGTTGCATCACGATAATGCACCTGCAGTCATTGTGGCTTGTGCGTATTTTCGTAACGTATTCAGCAGCTTTCGACTTTTCAACTTTTTTCTCTTCCCAGAACTGAAAAGACCCATGAAGGGACGGGGATTTGCACCGATTGGGAAGATAAAGATCGCATCGCTGGAAATGCGAAAGGTTATACCAAAAAACGCATATTAGAACAGTTTCGAGAATTGAACAAGTGCCTTGTGTCCAGGAGATCTCAATTTGAAGGAAACCAGATAGATATTGAGGAATCAAAAAATATTTTTCGAGAAAAATAAAAAGTCACCTAATTTTTTGAACAATCAATTCATTTTTATATCAGAAATAAATTCAATATTTAAAAAAGCAAGAAAAATAAAAACTCTAACGGAGCTTGCTTATAAAATGGTTAAGGCTACTTATTGCTTTTTTAAATATAATTTTAAAATCGATGAAGAATTACTCATAATTTTAATTGCACCAAGAAACATCTTCAAGAAACCCTCAAGAAAGGCCTTGCACTCACGGAACTTGGTGGTTTTTCCAAATAGACAAGGAAATATTCTAAGTTGTCTTGCGTTAAGACCAATTTACTTAATAACTTTTGAATTTAAGTTGTTCAGCGATGATAAAAAATATCCAAGGATACCGTCGCGACAACAGCCATTTTAAAATGATCGAAAAAAAATTGACATAAAATATTCTGCCGGACAAAGCAGCGCTGAGTAAATAAGAAAGTGATGAATACACGTTTTCGAGGTAGGAATCCATAGTTTTCTTTTTTTATATTGTAAAACCAACTAGTTTAGCCAAGGCCCTCTGGGATGTAGAAAAAAACCTTCATTTTACGTACTCATGCAAACCGTGTTTTCAATTGCATCAAAAAACCAACACATCATGTACTTGGCGCCATAAACAAATTCTTCTTTTTGAAGATACCGCATCTACCACACCCACATTTTGTGAAATATACTTTTACCGGCTATACGTTTTTTTCCCTATTTATTTGTCACCAAATGCAAACGTTTCTCGACATTACCAATCGGACAGGACTCTGGTGTTTCGTGCGGGCCGACGAGCAATGGGAAAAGGATGGAAGGATAAAAAGGACACATTGGCCAACGATTGCGTGACATTCGCCGCAGTTGTGCCAAAGGAAAACCACTGCCCTAGGGGAAACATGCTACCTTAACACTTTAAGTTCTCAGCTATCATAGCATGTAGAGTGCGAAAGAGATGGTAGAGTAGGATAAAAAGCAGGGAAATCCTTGGTAAAAAACATGGAAAAGCTATGAACTGTTGGATATGGATTCTAGCTTTATATATATATACTTTTTTTTATGGCTCTATTCCGTCCGTGGTTGAGAAAATCGATGGTCAACGGAAGGAAACCAGCCAGCCCCTGGCCAACCGTCGTCGTTGAGTCCTTTTCAAATAAATCTCACTAAATTATCGCGGGGAGTGCGCGAACAACCAGGATCACCAGCACAGACACATGTACACCCGACTCGAACTATAACTTATTTCACTTGATTCACTCGATTCAGTTGTGTCCAGCTGGGTTAATAAATTATTTTCACTTTTAAGTTTTCCTTTTTAGGTTAGACTCTTCTGCTTCTTTCATTCTTCGTGCAAACCTACCTACATGGACACAACCTGTTTTTGTTTTCCATTTTTTATTCTAGTCCCTTGTACTAGGATATTTATAGAACGTTGTATGGCAAGGATTTTGCTGTAAGCGCTTGCGGCGAATGAAGACGGTGGCAAGAGTCGAGAAATCAACGCGGTTAACACGAAAATGTCAGAGTTTTTCCGTATCTTTATTCGATTTTCATTAAGCTACCACATGGAATAGGGAGCAAGAATAAAAATACGACTTGTAAGGTTCTCCGGTCGTATGAATGGTAGGATAGATCGGCAAGGAATGTAGTAAGGTGTGCTGGAGCCTGATTGGCGGATATGGACCTATCTACTTTATCACTGCCACACAATCGAACAGGTAGATTGTTGTCCTACATCAATTCGTTTTGGCGATGGATTTAATTGTTTAAATAGAAGTTATGGCACGATCGGTGTCCTTTTTAAGGCACCAAACCCTCACTAAGATAGGCTTTCCAACTTGATTTACCAGACATACGTAGTCAGCGCACTCGAGTCCGATTTGAGTTAGGTACTTTGCATTCTGCATTTACGAATGCAAATAATTGTTTTCGTCCTCATGGTTTCGCCTTAAATGACACGCCCATTTTGGAGTTTGTATGAAAAACAACAGAAAACGAAAGAGATTTCGAACCAAAGTCCGTCTATGGATTTAAAGTGCTCGAGCATATTTGAGATTCTATACCTTGTCGAGTGGCTGAAACGATTCAAAGAACTCTAATTGTAGGAATTAGTGACACTCGCCAAACAACATTTTTTACACTAAAATAGAAGGACAATTATCTTCCCATAAACGGGTGGATAAAATCTGTTGGTTATGCTATTGTCCACAGCCGATTGAGATGTACCTACATGACTGTTGTGAAATTCCTTTTATCTCGCTTAAATTCCGTATCTTTTCTTCGAGTTCTGTAAAAGCTTACTAAGTCCTAGTCTTTTTTCTTCTGTTTTATTGTTATTATAAACTGTTTTAATAACTATCTTGACACGTTAGGCATGCTTAACCCCTACTTAAGGCATATTAGGCCGCTAAACGCCCATTATTAAAACTGTTGAATATTAACCGATTTATAAGCAGGTTGGGAAGATAGATTAAAACAAAAACCGTAAGTACTACATTAATTGTTTCACACAACAATTGACGTTATTAGATAAACTAAAAAATTTGCACTAATAGCTCTTCTAATTATATTGATTTAATATTTGTTTTTTTAAATGTGTTTTGTAACTTTTAAAGCCTTTTTTCGTTATGTCAACTGTTCATAAAAAAAACTGTCGGCGTTTACTACAAACGTTTTATTCAAATGTGTAAAGGACCTTCTTGCATACAAATAAATAAATACACTCCGTAGTGTTCGTCATCTATCAATACACCATTTGCAAGTCTCAAACAATTTTAATTTATCGTGCGATTTAATTGCTTAAAATTAGACTAGTTGCTCTTTTGAAACGACTCATAATATTAAGTAGTTTAATATGATCAAATTTAGCCCAGACATTTGGCTGAGGACTACCGGATCGTTCAATAAGTTTTGTCGTTTGATAAGAAAAACAAGATTTAATGTTAATTATGTCAATACTTAATCCCTGAAGTGAGACTCTGAAAGACTGCCGAAACACGCTTCAAAGGCGGCTATTACCTCTCCGTTTGATGAAAATCTTTTTGCACGCAGGTATTTTTTAAAGATGTGAGAGCAGCCAGAAGTCAGAGGGAGTCAAGTTTCTGATTTTCGCGATGGTTTTTTGAGCTGAAGGTGCTTAATCTTGATGAGAAATTTTTTTTTTCATTCAAAAGTATGTAATTATAATCTGCATTTATATTTATTACCAACTTGGAGATAACCCACACACAAAATTTCTTTTGCATCCCAAAGGCCTGATGCTAAAACCTTATTGACCAAGTTCCAAATCCCAACTCGACTTGGAATTTTTTGAATTAGGAATTTTTTGATTGGGATCATGGTGGACTTGGGTCTATACACAAAATCTTTTCATCTTCTCTGAAATTACCCAAATGTTGACGAGAAAAATTTTTTTGATTTTTTTTCTTTTATAAAATTTAAGGTTTTTCTGCAGAAGGTTGTTTACATTATTTCATTACAATTTTGGCGAAGTGTTTAACTAAAAATTAAATGTTTACACCTTCAATAAAATCTTTTTAAAAGTGTTAACATTTTTATGTTTATATTTTTCCTAATTGGAGGTTAACAAATAATTTCTTATTAGTTTCTTCCTCAGATTATCAGAGGATATGTTGAGTATTTCTATGGATTCTTGATTAAAGATCTACGAAATAATAACAGAGAGTTGTTGTCTGCCGTATAATCTGATGAACATTGATTTTTGTAAGAAGCCTTATGCTTTTCTTCTATCGCTATAGAGCTGTTTGATAAAATATTCAGCTCGAATAATTGTTTTATATTTAACAGTCCAAGTTGTTTGTAAGTTGAATGCTGGTGCGCATTGTACTCCACGTTTCTTCCTTTTTCGCGGCGTAGGAGTGTATTTTTTGTTCCATTGTCAGCGAATACGGCACCCATTTTGCACACATCTTTCTGTAACCCAAGACTTCAGCTAAAATATTGCTACTAAATCTCTCTCGGTTAACCGACAATATTTCATAATCATATCCTGTACTTTTGCTATGCTTTCTAGTGGTAATGCGCTTTTTGGACGTCCTTCACGTGGACGTGTATGACCATTTAGTATGTCAATACTAGAGAGGTAACCAATTGTATGTCAAAATGGCCTAAGAACTTAAGAAAAGATTAAGCGTAGGAATTGTAACACAGTCTGTAAGTAAATTCAATAGGGACCGAACATTCCTGCATTAAATTGCCTTATTTGGCGGCAATCTAGGTTCTCTAGCCCCTCTATCTACACTTCAAGAGTGTTTTCGGTAATATAATTTAAATGTACGCTTTAGTATTATTGTAGGCTTTGAATAGTTTACCGCTCTCTTCAAATTGTGGCCTCGGCTAAGACATCTTGCAGAAGACTGTATGAAGTCTTAATTTTTTGCAGTACAATTTTATAAGTTTCTTTTTTTTACTATCTATGCATTTATTATTCTCTTATACAATGTACACTTTCTTGAAACAATTATCATATCTCGAACTCATGTCCTCGTATTTTATTAATTTAATTTAAATTTTTTATTTAAAAAAAAGGCATACATCCATATGCATAAAGTCAAAAACCATAATTCCCCAGTCGAGTGACAAGAAATGCAATATACGAGTATCTAGATTTTATATGGAATAAAAACTCTTCTTTTGTAATAAAAAAAATACGTTTTTACCACTTTATACGAGGATTTTATTCCGGTGCTTAAACAATTGCTCTAGGGGTAGACTTTAATGGTTTTATTATTATTACTATTTTTATAATGTCAAAACCTGACGGGGGTCAGAGGAAGAAGAGGATAGATACCGCTGCACATTGGTTTTTAATGTCGGTGAACTATAATTAGAGGTATTATTGAGCTTGCCAAAGCATTCCAGGGTTTATACAATTATTTATTTCGTTTAGAAAAAATTGCACAAGGTTTTCGAACCATTTAAAATGATCATGGTAGAGAGATTCGATATACAATAGCGCATTAACAACAGAATTATTTTTATGTTAACTTACTAATTTTTAATAAAGTATGAAGCTAAAGTATGAAGGTATCATTTAAAAAAAAAATCCACATATTATAAAATGAAAAACCGTTTCGAAGTGAAACGGGTATTCAAGAACTCAAGTATTGTTTATGAAGGAAAATGTAACTGGCTATTTCGATGGAGTAACTTTCATCAAAATATGATACTCTTTGCCACCCATCTCCAACCAAAGGTTTTCCTTTTTCCACTTCTGGCCAACTCTCAGGCGGTTTTTAATGCCGTAATTATATTTTTTTTTTACAAAAACACACTCCTAGAGCCTTTGGGATATCATCCCGAGATCTTAATTTTTTTCTATAACGAAAGTTTCGTATAAGTGAAAACCTAAATGTCGTAGATCTGGAGAATAAGGCGGATCCAAAATTCTCAAATTCAAATCAAACTCGTGTCATTATGCGCAAATGGTCTTATCTTCATGAAGATGAGATTTATAGTGACGGAATAGAACACATCTTCGATTAACCAGATGTGGCTTTTTCACAGCTGTACAGCTAGACTTCCGCGGTGATAATCAGACTATGAGGCAACAGCTCAAAATGGAGTATTCCCACAAACTCCTTGACACCTAGAGGGTGTGAAGTCCATCTTTGGAATGTTGGGCTAATAATTCTTCAAGACTAAGCTATTTTTCATCTCTTATGTTGAGAACGCTTGCGAGTTCCCTTACCGTAACAGTGGGATATCTTCCGGCAGTGGACCTCAGGAGCACATCGTCAAGCTTTTCTGGCCTACACAAATAAGTCCATCCTAGTCATTTCTAAGCTTTGCAAACTAAGGTCGACACTAGGACTCACTGAGAACACCCTCCCCATACACATTTTAAATTTTTTTAGTGGCTTCACTTCCATTTTGTTTTTTTGTTTAAATTAAATAAGCCGAATATGCTCTTCTATTTCAAAATTCAGTTAAAAATGCTTGAAATGATGTTAACATATTGAAACTTGCGAACTTGCAAAACTTAAATTGTTTTTGTGCCTTTTTTGACAGTTGAAAAATAACCCCCGAAAAAAAATGCACAATTGTTATGTAAAGTACTTCGTGTCGGCGGCGGCATCTACATAGCAATCAGTGAGAACTCCCTAAGAAGCCCATCTCGTGCTATTGCCGACGACACTATGCGAGAAATTAAATAGAAGGCTTTCATGCAAATAGTATATGTTTCGAATGTTACATTTAAGCAAATTATGTTATATTTCACAATTTATATTTTTATAGCATCATTTAACCAAAATAAATTTCTGTTTTTTAAATTGAGTTGTTATAAAGATTTAGATTTTAAAATTTAAGTATTTTGATTAAAGTATGAATTTTTTATTTCAAATAAATATTTAAAAAAAAGTTTAAGTAAAAATGATACAAATATTGAAAAAAAATTTAATTTTTGCGGTGGATCAATTAAATATGTTGACAGAAAAAGCACAACTAGATTCTAAAAATTATCAAACCTGATTTGATTTTATTAGTAATTTTTATTTTTTTAGTGTCATTCTTATTTGCAGAAACGTCCTCTACCTAATCTTATATGTGATATTTAAAGCTTACGTGATTATTACGTTCTAAGCAATCTTTTTATTTAACAACAGCACTGAGCGAGAGAGAGAACTTAAGAGAGAATCTTAATAACTTTAAGAAAATTCATAAATTAAATATAAATACTCATTTCAATTTAATGTTAAATTAGAAATCTAATTTATTTTATTTTATTAGTTTTATTTTTTTTAACAGGTTTAATTCTTATTAAAATGTGAAAGCAACTAGAAATACGGGCAAATATTGATAAGAAAATTCGTTGTTTAATTTTAAAATGCAATTGTATTCTAAATGACTACTTATTCTCTTGCTTTAAAAAAAAAAAAAAAAACGGTATAAAGGAATGTATTATAGTTCACTTAGAAAGCTAAGAAAAGTGAGAATTGGCTGCCATTGGAGCTCCAACTGATATTAAAACTACTTTAGTCTAACTATTTGATAAATTTCTAATAACAAGCTGTGCATTAAAAAATCTAGCTTTCATTATCCCCCACCTGTGAAAATATCTGTATAACATTTTTTGACAACTTGCAAAAGATTCGTGAAATGTGTCAAAATCAGTCATACTCGGATAGTATTGCCATTCCATTATTAAAAGAACAATCTTAACGAATTACTGAATTTCATTATCAAAATGTTTGCTCTGTGAAAAATATTTTTGGCGTACTTGGACAATTTTACAGCGGTCATAATCGACTTACTAAGCAAGCATTTGAAGCCATAGTGACCACATTTCGCATCAATTTCACGCTATTAGACATAAAGCCGCCTACCCGTAAGCGTAAAATACGTTCAAGAGACTACTGCTGTGTCAGTCAGCGTCAATGAACACCGGGATTTGTCCATTCGTTGCCGTTTGTAGCAATTGGGATTGTGTTACTTGGTCTAAGTCCTTACAAAATACAAGCCGAACGACTTGCTTCAAAAAGGCTGGAATAAGGTCCAGCCTCTGTCTTTTTGGAACAATCAGCTGACCGGCCTTTTGACGCCTTTAGTATATTTATTGATGGTGATAAGGTTGCAAGGCAAAATTACATGTGTAATTAGCGAGTCATCACCCAAAATGCTCGAAAAACAGTTATTTAAAATTAGACTCTCGACATGGGAAGCTTAAAACGTAGTCGGGGTCAACATCTACACACATTTCACACATTCTATTGACATTTAAAAACCACACAATAAATCACATAATAGAATGGGAGGCATGGGATGCCACGTTAAACGCAACAAGAACTTGCAGAATTGTTTTCCGCAACTTAGAAAATAATTTCCTATTGATTAAAGGTCTTGAAAAGGTCAAAAATTCAGGGAGTCTGTTTTTCCCGGCGTAAATATCTGCTCTAGCGGCAAAATGGATTTTCTATATCGTGGGGACTAATGGGAAAAGTGGATTCATTTGGCTATCTAAAATGAAAGAAATCATTTTAGACCGCCAGTGCCGCGGCAATGTATCGATATACTAAGCCAAATATCCATGGAACAAAACTCATGATACGTTGGGAAAGTTCGGGGTAGAATATTCTTGATCACATGATTTTACCAGTGAGCACAAGTTGAAGCAAAGACGCCGAAAGCGATTCTGCAGCTCGGCAACGATGGGCAACATGTTTCACAGGTCGTTCGTTGGATCAGGTCGAACTACGTTAAAAAAATTGGACTGAATTTTCATACTATGGGACGTCCTACCCCACCCGCTGTATTTTTTAAACATCGCTCCATTTAACTACCACCTGAACCGATCGATAACCCATGGCCTCTCTGAAAAGTGCTTCCGATCTCGTGAAGAAGCCAAAAATTGGGTTGATTCCTGAATCGCCTTAAAAAACATGAAGTTTTTTAAACGCAGCATTCATGGGCTGTCAGAAATAAATGCAAACATTTTAAAAATACTTTCAAAAAATTTCAAACTCAATTTAAAACATTGAAAGTACAATGCAAACTGGAAATTATTTCGGGAATATCATGCTAGGATCATGCGGAACCAGCCTCAAGACAGCAAATTTTCGAATATAATCTCAATAAAGCACAATCGATGACTAAGGCTGAGATTAAGCAACCCACGATTAATATTCTACTTTAGGACAACGTCGGTACTCGTTGACGACGGCACCATCCTGTTAAGAATGTTCGTAAATCGGTATTAATCGAATGACATAAAGAAACAGGATTAGGTGTTGATTTCAATTTTGTATGCGCTCCTACACCTAATATTCCAAGCAGTAGCGTCCGAATTATTACATTTCTAACAATAGGATAGTTAAATGCTCATAGATGTGAGAAACTACGGCTAAAAGGGATTACGCGAGTACATAACCACACCTACTTGACTTTGTTTTAGGGTCTTCTAAAATATTGATAAATAATTTTAAGTGTTAAGTGTAATTTAAGTGTTAAGTGCGAATAAATATTTTTACCAAAAATCAATTAGAAAAATTATATTGAAAATTTAACACTATTTTTTAACTAAATAAAAAATTGGAAAACAAAAATGGAATTAAAAAAAAAAGTATAATTATATTGAGTGAAAAAAATCAATTTACTACTTGAATTGAGCTTATGTTTTCCCCCTTTTCTTTAAAGTCAACTCAGGCCTTATTGCCGACGATCAAACTGTGGAAGCAAATTCTATTTTTTTTTAAAGAATTCTGATTTTATTAAAAATATTCCGCTATTACCGACGATGGTAGCTATGAAATGGAAGACTGCTGCTACGCAGAAATGATGATTTCTAAAATACTTTATTCTCATTTAAAAAAGGTCGGTTTTTTTACACCCATTTTAGTGATTCTTTTTGTTTGTTTTTTTTAATTTAATGATTAAAAAAAAAAAGTTATATTTTTAATAAAAAACTTACATTATTGTTTGCTAGGTATATGAAAAAATTGACTTTTTTGATTGCACGCGGAATATATTCCAAGGAGAATGATCCATAACCGATGGTTGAAGAAACCATCCAAGGCAGTTTGGCCTATCATAATTGATGATTTGCTTGAATTATATGTATAAAGCACAACTTTTGCATGCTATATACCTCAAGGAAGCATAGGTTCTACATATATCCTATCTACCTCCATAGAATAAATAAAATTCATTCAACGACGGGAATCTGGAAACCATAGACCGATAAATCGGTCGTTTGGGTATAGATGTCAGCAGGGACGTCTTTCTAATTTCTTTTTTACTCAATTTCAGTAACGTTGTCAAAGCCTATATAAACTGGAGATGCTTGGGAAGCGTAGATAAATGTCGGATGACCATATTTCAATAAGTTTGAAGAATAGGAAAAATAACTAAGTTCTTCATTTCTAGCTCCAAGGACGATTTTAGGAGCTTTAACCTAAGCACACAGACACTATGACACTATAACCAATGAGCCACAGTATATTATAATAAAGACACTTCATTTCAGCCCATTCACACCATCATGTCATTATTTTTGAACTCACCCATGCTGTTGTAGCTCAACAAAGGCCGATTTGCCGGGTATGTTAGCCGTTGTTGTGCCGCCGTCCATATATTTGGGCGTGTGAGGTGCATCGGGTGCATCCATACCCGATTGTGGTGTACTCGGGGGCCCCTCGTAGGGGCTCCCCAAATCCGTGAAGTTCAGCGTGTTGGCGCCTATTGAGGCCACTTTATCTAAAATTTTGACGGCTGTTTATTAATCCAGGGATGATCCCAAAAACCAAAAAAAAACAAAAAACAAAAGACACAAATACGATACAAATTCACGAAACCACAAATTCAATTGACAATCCGAGCACCAGGGATAGGGTTAGATACTTTCGCTTTCCTTAACACTATATCACATACGAGAATAACTATGTATTGTAAGGACTTTTTCTTGAATTTGATGTACTTGGAACAACAAATGTGGCGGCAGCTTTGGTTATTTTGTTTTTATTTTTAAGAAAAGTGTATCCAAAGATCAACAGTAATCCATGGGGATGTTATTGAGCAGGGCTATGTCGATCATAACCGTGACGCAAAGCACAATCCAAGGAACAGGGGTAGTATCAATTCGATGGTAATCGCGACGGTAGATAGTATCCTAGAACGATCGTTGTATGTATGTATCTTTGCACTGATTTATTAATTATTCACTAGTAGATACTTGTTATTTAGATTGAAAAGGTGTTCGGTTAGCCAAAAAAAAAAACTAACGAAAAACAACGAAAACAGGAAAGAAACGATACCGAGGGCACCAATGGGTCTTCCCCAGCGAATGATTGTTATTGAAAAGCACTTTCCGATAATGAGGCTAATTTCGCACACAAGCGGGGCAACCGTAATTTTCGGCACCCTGCACCATGTAATTGAATTTTTATTTCAAATTTTTCACGACTGCTGAGATGTGTTGCAATTTTTTTTTGGTTTTCCCCAATGAGAACTGAAACGACGCGACGGCCACGGGGCCACGAGAACGACTTGGCCAGAAGCGACGGATAATTTCGTGTTGTTTTTGTTTTTTTCTTCTTCTTGTTCTTTTGGATTATTATTATTTTTTTTGTTTTGGTTTTTAATTTGAAATGTGCGACGACGGCGAAACGACGACGAAAAACGCTGCGCGACCAACCACGAACAAAGTGCGTGAACGACTAGGTACGAGGTGATTATGGGATCGTTTGCCGATTCGAAAATTGGCGGCTTGGAAAATGAGTTGTGTGTTGGGTACACAGCGATAGTTTGAAGACCAGTTAGACGAGTACGCACACTAGTTGGATTTTCGTATCTAGATACATTGTATTGCGGCCCATCAGCGGCTGTTAGAGGAGAGGCTCGATAGAGTGTGATGGCAGATGATTGGATGTGTGGTTGTGCGCGGTGGTGTTGTTTTTATGGGATTGCAGAGAACTAGGGAAACCGGTTTGTGCGAGTGTGAGATAGTGTATCTGGGAGGTTGAAGAAAGGGACGGTGGAAAAGTGGAAAGAGATAGAGTGGCGGATGGTGTGAACTAGGGATGGTGCGATGGCGCATGCTCATATGGTGCTGGATGGGTTGTGTTTCAGAATTGGACTGATGACGGGTGTGCTGAGTGAGGAGAGATCATGATTGGTCGGTAGACTGTGTTGGAGGAGCGGCATGGTCGAATGGAAGGAGTTTGTTTTTCCAGAGACATGCAGTGGCGTAGAACACCTTTTTGTGTGTGGGCTATCGACATATGAACTCTGTGGATCTGAGAATCTCAATGAATTATAACCAAGACTTTGATGACAAGTGGAAAGTGAAGTTTCGACTGATTGTATCTACATTATCGAAGGGTGGAATTCTTCTCTTTAGCACCTGAATATCTTCTATTGTGGATTTGACAAGGTGCCCATTTAACCACGACCCGCTCTGTATATACTTCTGATCCATTTTTAAATTAAGTTTCACTGTCCACTGTCCTCTGACAGTCCTTTCATTCATTATTCTTCAACAGAACACCTCCACCACTGCCAGTCGCATTCACACCTCATCGAGGCGTTCGTCTTCCACGAACCACCCACCGACTGGAACACAACTGCGCACAGCTACACCTTTTCTAGTGCCCTTTCAACCGGTTTCATACCAATCACAATTCCAACCAACACTGCCACATCAACTGTACGTCCCTCTCTCTTTCGGATTCAATCAATCTATCTCGTTCCTGTCGCCATCAACTTGTCAAACTTTTCGCACTTGCTCCTTTCATATACAAAAATGGCGCCCTTTCGCCGCAAGGTGTGCGAGGACACACACTATCTGCCTCGAACTCAATCGGGCTCGTCTGTTTATTTTTCGACTTAAGCCTGCAGCAAAAGGAGTAAGAAATCCAAACAAAGAACAAGGACCAACGGGTAACGACTAAAGATTCTTGTCTGCCACCGACGACTAGAAGCCCACATCAAAGGACTCGCAATAAGTCACTTTTTGCTCCCTCTCCATCTCGTTTGTTGCTGTTTTTCTATTCAAACCTTTTTGCCTTTTTTTTTGTTTTTTCTTATTAATCGTGCACCTCTTGCCAGTTCCGTGTCCAGTACTTTTAAAGATAACATTAAAGTTTTATTTGCCGGTGGTGAAGGTAAAACAGTTCCAGGCATAGACAACAGCTGGAATGTGGACAGGAAACAACCAAGAGACGAGGAAACACATGCAAGACTGATGCGGTTCTTCCGCAATTGTGCAATTGCCTGTGATATTGATGTCGTTGAAAAGCAGGTCTTTTGCGTAAACAGTGATTATTTGTTAATGAAATTGCGTAATTGCGAGAAAACGATTGTTGTCACTAGAATAATGGCAATACAGTGAGTGTTTTCCGATCTGTCGCAATTATGTTGCTGAAATATTTAAACCAATAAGTGCCGTGGATTTATTGTGCTTCCAAAAAGGATTTAATTTTACATAGTGGACGGAGTATTATAGATCAATGAGTCAAACTATGTGTACTATTCATTTTTGAATTACTCTTAAATTTAAAATTAATGTTTCTTCTGTTTTCCTTTTTATTGGACTTTTTTAGAATTTTACAAAACTCGATGCATGAAGGATTTTTTTTTTTATTTTCGGAATTAGTCTTCTATCAACAGCTTTTATATCATTTTTTTTGTTTTTTTTCTTTTTCTTCAGACTTCCACCACTAAGCCTAAAACACCACCACCCGCATCTAGTCACTTGGTCATTTGTCCAAGTAAGTTTTTTTTTAAATCAACTTCCCGTGAGTTCTACCCATCGGTGTTATTGAGTGCCTTGTTTCTTTGTAGTGCTGCGTGTCTTAAAGCCATCTGTTATACGCATCTATAAGCTTGTGGAGCATAAGTGAGATTTAACCCATTTAAATGGTTGGGACATCAAATGTTCCTTCGCTCAATGTGCATATAAAGGGATTTTCAATAAGGACTTAACAATTTTGTATTTAAATGTCACACAAGATAATTGAGATATTGGGCTGAGCTCTCTTCTGGGTATAGGTACGACCACCGTGAGCATATTTGCAGCAATCGATTCTTTGGAACAAATTTTCTACCACCCTTCTACACCTATTGGCCTAAACATATGCGATTTCTCGTTCGGTATTATCCCTGAGCTCCTCTACTTTGTTGACCTGATATCGTAACCGTAATTTTTCTAAAAAATTCTAACTTCTTGTGATTTCACGAATACCGAACTTCCACTTCAATATAACAACTGAAAAACGATAATAGCATAGTATATGGCACAATCTGGTGGGAACCATATATCACTGACGTCAAAGTCAACCAATTGTGACCAAAAATTGTCTTTCAACACATCACCATAACGATCTCCATTGACCATAGTATGTCAATCATTTTTATTGACGAAAATATATGATCCAATCTCACCTCCCCTCATCCAAACCATACGGTCACTTTTGTGGAGGCTCTTGAAGCACATGTGAGTTGGTACAGCCTAATAATTCGTAGCAATGCCATTAAGCCACAAATGAGCTATGTCGTTAAGGCCGATTTTTCAATGTTTTCTTTTTCAAATTTTTACAGGGCCTAGTCGACGTTGTTGCTCTTAAAATGTTCATGTCTTAAGTTAAATTTATCTTATAAGGAGAAATGCCGGAATCTTTACGCAAAACTCGATGGGATCGAAGGGATTTCTAGTTCTGTAAATAGGTTCATTTGAACTGAAGCATCTACATCTGCAGAATTTTTGGCACTTCGACCTGTGTGTTATCGCACGGAATGTTAAGCAATGAGTATGTTGACTCAAATTTATTCATTGTAGCATGCACCATTCGTCTGATGGGACGAGTATTATGACCGAAATTTGGAGCAAGAGCTCTTAAAGTTTGCGATCACCAACTCAGGAATTTGGTAGTAATTTTTAGTAATTTTCGAGCATTGATCGTTCAAAAAATTTTTTACAATAAAAACGTAGATCGTTACTGACGTTCTGATATCAACAATTCTTATAAAATGTGTAAGAATACGTTTGTACTAAAATATAAAATTGTTATGAACCTATTGAAAAACAATAATCTTTGGATGATGTCCACATTGAACTTATTGGTGCTGCCCCAAAATGTTCTTGTCTTAATGTTTACTTATAAAATAGAAGCTTACTATAAATAAATGAGATATTTTTTTTCCAGTCAAAAAAAGCATTTTTCGGTATCTGGATTTCATATCTAATTTGGTATCATTTCTCTCTATGAACTGTAACGGAAGTTAGAACTACCGTGTAGCGTTCCTTTCTAAAAAAAAATGTTTGCCTAAAATAAAATTAAATAAATATTTTACTGAAAGTTAGCCACTGCATGTGCCATTTTTATGTCAAGATACGAACAATATGTCGGAAGAACGGTTCATCTTTAGATGCAGTGCATGAATCGACCCATTTTTGCAATCTTCATAAGAAATAAACTTCTGTTCGGACAGACCATTATGTCATTGATCGGAATAAGTGATAATCAAACGGAGTGGCGTCTGAAGAATATGGTGAGTGTGACCCATCTGGGCGATAACAAATACGTTTTGAGCGGTTTTACGACATGCGGTCGAGCATCGTCGCGTCGTGCTGCAGAATCATTTCGTCGCCTCTTTCGGAGTATTCCGGCTGTTTTTCCCAAAGCGCATTAATTGTAGTCGGTACGGATCTGCAGTGATAGTCTCATACGATTTGAGCAGCTAATAACAGACCCCCTTAAGCAAGAGCTTGGAACCACGGATATTCGCTGTTGATGTCGATGGTTCTTCCTTCACTTTCAGCAATTGGTAATGCTTCTATATTTCGCCGTAAATTACAATTCGATGTACTCGTACAAATCCATACCTATTCTGACGTTGGAGCAGCTGGTCAACAACTCGAAAAAAGATATTCGGCGCCTCTCGGTTTCATTTCTGAGTAGACCAAGTTTTCTTGTTTTTTTTTTAATAATTTCTAAGGATTCTAGGCGTTTTCCTGCCATTGACAAGTCAACCCTGAACGAGTCAGCTTGGCATTTGACACGGGTCTTTATAACATCTTCGGTCCCCCGGTATCATATAAGAATCCTTTGGATTTATACAGGGTGTCCCATGAGCAGTGTGCCAAAAAGCTAGAGCATGTAGGTCTGGTCAAGGCAAGAAAAAAATCGTGTGGGAGGGGAGGTCTATTCCCTCTCATTTAGCCGGGAGGGGCAATTTTCTAAAAAAATTACTTAATTTGGAAAGAAAATTATTAAAAACAGTTACATCCACAATGCCGTGATATACTTTTTTGTAAAGCCAGAAACCTATTCACCTTGTTTTTAAACGAAGCTGTTTTAAGGAATAGTTTTTCAGAAAGTAATTTTCAAACTCAAAATTTTGAAAAAAAATGAGAAAAAAAAATTTCGAACTATTTTTTTTCAAAATTTTATGTAATTAAGTACTATTTTTTTTTCAAAAATTCGGTTCTCTTATTAGTTTTTAGTTAAAAACAGAAAACCGGATGCAAAAATGTCTTGCAGTTTTTGAGAAATAAAAAAAAAACCCGAACCATTTTTTTCTAAGAAGAACCTTTTTTTTTGGTTTTAACGCGGCTGGACTTGTAGGCAAATTAATGTGTGAAACATTGACCTCTTTTTTATTATTTTTAAAAAAATCGGAGATTTATTATAATAAATGTTCAATATGGCACTAAACAAAACCGGCTTCGATCATGCCAATTCAACTCGGCTTAAGAAATATTGTCTCTCTTCGCATTCCTCATGGTTGCATCATTGGTTCTTTACTTTCTCTTATTTATTATTGTAACTTAATTTTGTTTACAAAAGTATCATAGTAAAATTACTGCAATTGCGTACGACTTGGGCTGTGTATTTAATAGTGATTCTGTTTTGAATATGTGTGCATTAATCACGATCTTGAAGTTCTTAGTCATTGGTTTAAGATACATAAAATGGTTGTTAGTGATGTTTTCTAACCTTAGCGGCAATGTAGAAGACTACGGACATTTCTCTTTTCATCGCGCTAGCCTTAAAAAAAAGCACAGTTTGGTTAGCAGCTCAGCTTTTGAGCAGAAACTATGTTCTTATAAACTTTTGCTTGACCACAAACCGCAGCTATATGTTGCTTTTTAGAATCTTATTGTTCACTAGATCTTCTGAAGTATAACTTTTCCTTTTTTGGAGTCTCAAAAACGTGTTCTTTGACTCATTTGCAAAAAAGCTCTCGGTTCAATAGCTTAACACTTTCTAGAAATCACTAAACTACATTTATAAAAATTTCTTATTTTTACAAGGTTCCAGATACCGACTTTAAACAATTGATCTATACACGGGCAGCCATCAGGGAGGAGAGTGATCAACCACTTTTAAGGGTTGGAAAAATACCATTGAAATGTAATTTCTTAATGCCAGAATTGATCCAAGAAAGTTGATGACTGACCTACATGCATTGGTCAGGGAAGTTAGACAGGCTAAAGGAAAAACAAAATAAAATAAAAAATAAAAATATTTAATAGTAATGTAAGGCCTCATTTCGAGAAGAGATAGTAAACTATCTGACATTTTCATTATATTCAGGTGGGTGGAGTGTGGAGTGATTTTTGTACATCTTCCATGCGTTGGATAAGGCAAATAATTGTCATACAAATAATTCTCATAACGTGGAATTTGTATCGAATACTCGCTACATGTGAGTCATCATGAAAAGTGATCTTGGTTCAAAGGTATTGTAATACGAATCGTACCAATACTCATCTTCAACATAATCAAACGGAGATTCGAAACTCTCTTCTGTATATAACCAAAGCTGTTCGAGACAACTTTATTAATCATGATGCTAAAGCCAGTGATGGTGAGGCACACAGTGTGTTTTCACTACCTTGGAATCTCCTCTACAAATTCTCATTATTGGCCAATTTTTTGCTCTTTACCATTCTTAGCGACTTGGCTTCAAACTTTTTCTTTCTTTTCTTGCTCTTTTGAGACCGTTAAGGTATTGTCCTGAGAGCATTATAACACAGATTGAATGCTTGCTTGTATATAGGGTAAACCAACAAGAGGTGTCATTCTAAGTAAATGTAAAATCGCACTACTTTCACGAGAAGTGTCGATATTTTTTTTTGTCTAAAACATAAGCCCTGAGGTTAGTCATGACAGACAAATATCCGCCATGACTTTGGTTCTAAATGTTAACTTTTTTGTGGACATCTTTACCACATTTTCAGCTCTGATATTTTTCTGCCACATATGGTATGTTGACGGCGGAGCATTAGCAAAGGAAAAAGTCGAATAGAGTTGAAAGCCACTATTTTCGAGATGGTAAGTGCAATATGAACACTCTTTTGTCACTTTACCGGTTAATTTTATATGTAAATATCGTTAATAAATAAGTATGTATCTAGAAAATTTAAAAAATTAAATTTTAATAAAATAAATTACAACAAAAACGGAATATTTTATTTCTTTTTTATTTGAGCCAAGTCTTAAAATAATTATATAAACGATTTTTCAATTGGCGCGAATAAATTTTGGCAGCTACGCTGTTTTGGTGACTTCTGTTAAATCTCTTGCTTATTATTTAGTTATTGATGCCAAATCACCATGGGAAGTTACACGACTGAATAACAAAATCAAAATAATCAAATGCACCACGAAGCGCATTTCGGATGAATAGCTGTGTTAACAAGTAAAATTGTCGTATATGCGACGACACAATCGGCACGAGGTTCACCACGTGACAATACATCCTCAAAAAGTTGCCGTTTGATGCGGATTTTGGGTCCGTACTTCTTCGAAAACGACAATGGTGAGGCGATCACCGTCAATGACGAGCGCTAAAGAATGATGATAACCAATTTCGTATGGCCCAAATTGAACCATATGGGCCTAGACGACATGCGATTCCAGCAGGATGGCGCTGCGTGCCTCACAGCGGACGATATTCTGCATGAACGATTTGAGGGTAACGTTATCTCTCCGAGAGGTAACGTGAATTGGTCAGAAAGGTAATGGGATTTGACCCCGCTAGATTTTTTCTTGTGGTCGCATGTCTATAAACCACAAACGACCGGTGCCCTTAAGATAAACACAACATAGGCCATCGCTCAAATTCAGCCAGATCTATGCAAAAGAAAATTGGTCCACAGTGCCACCGAAAGAAGCCGAGGCGGGCTTTTGAATGAGGTCAAATTTCATACATAATGACATACATGGGCGTTTAAAATGAAAAAAGGATTCTGTTATTACCTCACACACAGCTTGTTTTATTCCATTTCAACATTTACCTTCACCCTTATTGAAAAACCCTTTACATACTATAAAGGATCTTTAAATAACGATGCGCACTAGATTCGCATAAACTTACACAAGGGAAGAAGTCGAAAGATATGATCTCGGTGGCCAGTTCAATAAGCCTTTGTATGGAATCACCATGCCCTCAAATTGTTCGTACCGAATGTATACCGTGACATGTGCTTTTTTGCACGTAGAACTGTCTTCTTGGAACCACAAAGCATAGCCTATGATGGGTTACCTCAAGTCCCAGGGTCATTTGATGACTGTTCGTCGCCCAAACGCAAAGTCTGCTGAAAACACGGTCGGGTGATCACTTATCGCACCAGTTTATCCAAATTTAATCGCCAAATGTCGAACATTCAACCAGGTATGACGCATGTGGCGAGGCCTAAAATCACGCAATGTGGGGAACGTGTTGTAGAACGGAGCACTGATTTCGAAATTATGTTTTACACATGTTAAACGTCAGAAATTTCACGGTAGTTTGCCATGTATTACTGAACAGTTCAAAATAAATTTGAAATATGGCCGCTGTAAGCAAACCAAATTCGAGCGTCCGTCGGGTTTTTTTTTCAAAATTGTGATCTTTATTTCACTTTATTTTATCTCGACTGGTATTGTGGCGGTTTTTAATTCAATGCTTAGCACAAGTGCTTTAGTTGCGTTCGATAGCGAGCTTCTGCGATGGTTTCATCCGGTTGCAACAATTCCTTCTGAGTATAATGATTTTGGTGATTTGATGATTTTTTTGCTGTTTGGTTGTCCAGTGCTTAATTTTTGACAGTACACGTATGATCCATGAAATGTAATAAAGTCTATAGATCGGATGCTAAGTTTTAAAAAAAAATAAAAATTTTCTAAACTGAACTATTATATTTTCCTTTTTAAACTATTTTTTAGTTTAGTCATAAAACCTTTTTTTTTTTGTTGGAGGCTTCTACTATCTGTTGGAGCACTCAGACACAAATACTGGTCCATTGTACTACCAGACAGACACCTTATCTTTATTGTATTTTCCCCGTTGTCCGGAGAAAAGTGGGGAGGGGCTCACAACATAGTGCATGGCCATTAGGATTGCGTAAATCTCCGCTTGAAAAACTGACGCATATTTTCCTAACGAGAAGTGCAGTCGAATGTTTTCGCGCTCAAAGAAAACTCCAGCGCCAGATTCCTGCCCAGTCCTGGAGTTATCTGTGAAAATGCGAAGACATTCCATTCCAGGATTAGTGTCTGGCCAAAGCCAGTCCTGACGCCATGGAAATGTGACTGTGAAGTTACAGCGCAGTAGGATGGCAGGTGTCATTGCGTCAGAAGGCATATCCATGAGACAGGGGTCGTAGGATATTTCTCCCGCAAGTACACTTTCACTCCAATGCGAGTTGTACCAAAGACCATTTCTCTTTAGGCGAGAAATGGCTTTCAATGCACACCCTCTGATATATGTATATGTTATATCAAGGGGTGGAAAATTCATCATAGCATCTAGAGCAGCTCCCGGTGTGCTGGGGTAAGCCCCCGTGCAGCTGAGACGAACCGCTCTTTGGAATTTGGTGAAAGAGGCCACGTCGTGTTTGTTTGGTAGCCTGACACCAGCTCCACCAGACAACCATTGCACATGAGATTATCGGTCTTATCATTGCCGCGTAGATCCAGAGGGCTTTTATCGGCAAAAACACCTTTTGGCATTGCCAAAAAGCTGACGGCGCCTTGGTGGTTTTTGACTCCTCATGCTTTGGCCAAAGAAACTTGCTGTCTATGATGACTCCTAGGTACTTATTGTAGCTTCCTTGGATATAGAGATGGGTATGTTTTTTAGCACTAGCTTAGTCACGCCACGAGAAGAGAACGACATCGTCTTAAGAGGGTCAACCGACAGCCCATTACCCGTGCACCAGTCATCGATCACATTAAGCACCGCTTAAACTTTGAGACAGACATTCGGTAAACATGAGCCGACAGAGAGAGCAGCAACATTATCGGAAGGTCTGCATCAGCGATCCTGTGCACAAGCATTGCTTTTATCAACAAAATCAGCGCTTCATCTACGCCATGCCGCCTAGTAGCGTTACATATGCTGTGGAAAATTGAATTATCGAAAGCTCCCCCAATGGCGTCGAAAATGCTGAGCACGTACTCTTTCCTTTCGAGTGCGCATTGAATACTCCCAACTAGGCTTTGAAACGCAGTCTCGCAGGATTTTTCACGCTGATAGACATGTTGCATCTCCGAAAGAAGATGCATTTGAAGGGCAGCTTTGCGCACGTGCAACGCTACTAGTCTCTCCATGCTTTTCAGCAAGAAAAGCTCTTGGCGAGTGAGTTATCCTCTTTCCCTAATTTCCAGTATAAGCTTCTTATATTCTTTCTGCTTCGATCGATATTTATTCTAGTCATCTTCCGAATTCGATTTGAGTGATTTATACAGGAGGCTTCTGGCCTCCCTGCCTCGGGACATGCAAGTTCAAAACAATTTGTGATGACGCTACTCAGGTTGTGAACGGCATCCTCCATCAATTGTTTCGTGGGTTTAGGTAAGGTTTGAGTGGATTTTTCAAGCTCCTCTCCAACTGTACCCAGTCTGTCTTTTTCGGGTTCCGCTTGGGCTGCAAGGGGGAGATCCCACAACTCAATTGGAATTCGATATATCTGTGGTCTGACAGCATCTGAGAAGACTCTCCAGTTGGTGATGGCATTCACATATCTGTTAGATAGGGTTAGGTCAATCACTTTCCATCGTATCACCGTGACAAACGTTGGTTAAGAGCCAAAATTGTTGATGATAACGTCAGACGAAAGAGGGAAGTCGAAAGACGGTCTCCTCTTAAATTGCATTTGCTGCTGCCCCAAACAGTGTTTTGAGCATTAGCATCGCAACAAATGATGAGGAAAGAAGCAGACGCAACGACGAAGTATTCAATTATTCCGTTCGCTTTATAGCTTACCATGGCAGCTACCAAATCTTGTCCACAGAGCTGTCCAAGTTTGTTTGCCGATAGTGAGTTCGTAAATAATCATAGCATCACGTATACCACTAAGACCACATAGGCGTTTATTCCCCACCTATGGTTCTTGATTGACGGTTGGTTGGTGATCGACGATTTGGCGCGACTTCATGCTATTCTGCTATTTAGGAGAGCGATGCAATGCTGTAGATTAATCTGGATTAAAATGAAATAATATTCCTACCAATATTATTGGTTCGAAGTAGGGACGTGAATCATACGCAAATTTCAAAGTCTCAACAGAGGTGTTATCCATTCCCCAACCAGAATAAGGTAACAATAGACATTCCAGGCCTACATGTCATGCTCTGGATTCTGCGAACATAATCGCGACAACACGTCTAGCTTGTTTTCGGGTTTCCCCGGAATTTCGGCACCGGAGGGATTTTCGGCACCATGCTCCTGATCTAAGCCGATGTCCGCTATGAAGAACAGCTCACCACAATGTATTCAATGTATTCAACTGGATTCTCAGCCAAAATACAGAAGTTAGCACCAATAGACGATCCTCGTAATATTTACAATCTGTGCTGGTCATTCTACTGTCACTGCCAGCTTTGCCTATCCTTATAGATAGCTTACTCACTGTTATATATTACATCACAGGCATTAAAGATCGTTGCTGTGATTCGATATAAAAGTAAGCACATTACAAAATGAATATACTAAAGCGAGCACAATCATATATGAAATATTATTTAGATTGATTGCTGATTATGTGATATCATGCACGTAAGATTTGTAGCAGGTGTAATCGATGACCTTATTAGATAAGTATATATATAGTATGTTTCTTATTTAGAGTGCACGAGTAGTTGCTTTTATTGCCCTTATGAGTGCTGAATTGCTCACCACCAAAGATAATTTTAATATCAATTCTCTTTACTTTTAGACCTGAAGAAAGATAAAAGCCATACAAATTAATTAAAAGTAAAATGAAATGAAAAGAAAACCAACATTGTTAATACGATCTTCAGTAAGGTTGCTGTAAAACAAGTTCATGGAGCTAAGGGGTCCTAAAAGATCCTTCTAATTTATTTTATTTTCTTTTTCGTATGCCAAGGAATGCTATGCACTCATTTTTATAGCGATGAAAATAGCTGGCACCACTGTTGCCTATGTTTTATGTGATTTATTTTTGTTTCTCCATGAGTTTCATCAGGAACCTCGGGACGTGAATTCCCAGTTGCACTTCCTTTGAATGATATAACATTCAATTCATAATGACGAGATCCGCACATTGTATAAAAATAAAAAGTTTACAAAATCTAAATCATTAGTATGTTTTGTTAAGATTTACATTCAGAACCACAAATTGGCAAACCCTTTATAAGCAAGTGTCTTGAAGCAGTTAGAAGTTTCGAGGCAGTTGGTGAAATCGTGCTGGAGAGTTTGTTCCATTAAATCCCTGTCACCACAGCATCTTCTGAAAGAGGAAGAAAACCTCAGAAATATCATAATTAGACCATCACATGTCTATCTGGAGGGTAAGTTCATTAAGGCAGCCATAGAGGATGTAGTTTGCACAGTAGAGAAACCTCTTTTTATAAGGAGTATTCTCCGGCTACCTAGGAACCGTCAACAACGTCCATATTGAAGCTATACTTGAATTCCTCACAAAGATAGCCAATATCCGTACTTAATAACATAACTTCAAAGGACAATGGCTATCCCCTCCTTTGATTAGAATAAAATTATGGTTTTCCAACTGAAACTGTGACAAGCCAAGTCATGGAGAGTGCTTGGGATAATGTTCATCACTGATGCACAAGTTGTGGTCTGGTTATTAAAATATACTTGAATGCTACCGTTTATTTTGATTTTGATTTTGATTTTGGTGGGAGCTATACATACCCCCATTTTATTGCGCTTAATTCAAGCTACATACTTAATTTAACTTACAATCTAGGAAACTAAGAAAGAGGGCGATTGAGGCGGAGTTTTGGACAAGGAGTGCTGATCCGCAGCATACGGGAGATAGGTTCATTGGAGCCATAGGAGGTACGAGAGGTGGGTACATAGAAGAGACGTGGATTCCGTGTATTACTAGGGTTAGGATTAAAAACGATAGAGTTATAAAGGGTCGCGCAGCCGATGGTACCTGAAAGGAGTCGATGAATGAAAAGGATGTCGGATATCCTTTTTCGTTCTTCCAGCGAGTTCAAATTAATAAATTTTAGGCGGTCTTGATAGGGAGGTATGATCAGATGATTGTCCCAGGGAAGCCACGAAGAGCAAAACGGAGAAAACGACGTTGGACACATTCTGGAAATATGTGTATGATGGTAATTAGAACCTGCACGAATCCGAGTGCAGAATTGGCCTTAACAATTATATCGCTGATATGTGCAAGGAAATTGATTTCCTGGTCACATAATACGCCAACATCGCGGATCACCTGAACGGTGGAAAGGGGTTGATTATGGAGAAAGTGAGGCGGGAAGAAGGGTTGTTACGTTTGCGGGACAAAGTAATAGATTGACACTTGGAAATGTTAAGGTCGAGGCATTTCTTAGAGCACCAGGTGGAAAAGCTGTTGAGGTCCGATTGAATAAGGGAAATGATCTTGACGATCTTAGCGCCGTCGGCATATAGAGAGAAGTGGGAATGTTTGATAACCATTTCAATATCGTTAATGGTAAGGATAAAAAGAAGCGGACCTAAATGACTGCCTTGGGGGACACCGGATGATGCAAGGAAGGGGTTAGAGAGGGCAGATCTAAAGACAACGCTGTAGTGGCGATTTTCCAGGTAAGAGGAAATCCATTTTAATAAGATGGGTTCAAAGCCAAGGGAAGAAATCTGTGTGAAATTTTATCGAAGTCCTTACTGAAGTCAGTTGAGATAACATCGACTTCCTTGCCATTTTCTAAGGCTGAAAGGGTGAAGAAAACGAATTCGATAAGGTTCGTGGTTGTAGACCTACCTTTGAGGAAGCCGTGTTGTCTGGGAGAGATTAAAGACTTGGCATTGAAAACTTAAATTATCATACAAAATACTTTCGAAGATTTTGGGTATATGAGACAGTTTGGCAATGGGACGGTAGTTGTTAATGTCATTCTTTGGACCCTTTTTGTGTATAGGTGTTATAAAAGAGGTTTTCCATATCCGGGGAAATTAACCTTGAGAAAGGCATAGGCTGAAGGTTTTTGAGAGAGGTAGAGAAAGGGAGGAGGAACATTTTTTTTTAAAAATATAGCAGGGAGGCCGTCGGGGCCAGGAGTGAATTCATCATTAAGCTGCTTTAACCTTTTTTCGATGATATCGGGGTCGACAATACGAGGGAGAAATGGTCCAAAGAGGAAGTTTGGTAAATAGTTGAAATAAGTAGGACCGGGTGCAAAAGAATCAGATCGATTGGAAAAGGTGGCAAAAAGGATGGCGATGTTATGAGGATCATTGGAAGTTTCATCATTGAAGGAGAGAGCGTTTGGGTAGTCATCAGATTTTCTATTGTAGTGAACAAACTGAAAGAAGGACTTGCGATCATTTATAATGTTGGTTTGCATCTCGACTAAGTAGTGTGATAAAGAGAGTTATAAAGCTCTATAAAAAGAAGGTAAGTGTCGAAATAGATAAGTCATTTGGGGATTGAGTACGAAGGAAAGTTGTCAAGAGCTTGTTCCGTTTGTTTCTCAAAGAACGGAGCCTGCAATCAGACCATGGTGGGGAGGTGAAGGAGGTTTTATGTCGAGAAAAGGGTACGTAAAGGGATAAAGAATTAAATATTTCTTTGTAGAATATAGATATGGCATCATTCAACAACCACCACCAATGGCGGTAAGGTTGTTGAAATTAAAAGAAGCACTATTGAGATATTCATTGATTTGACGGAAATTGGCTTTGTCGTGAGACATTCGAACAGTGGGGGGAGAGTTCTGTTTAGGGGAGTTGTGAAAGAACGACAGAAGAAAGGGAGGTAGGTAGTTGTTGATGGTTGATAGGGACAGCGCACAAGCTGAAACTGTGGAGTTAAAGGGGTCAATTGTGAAAATGAGGTCAAGTTGTCTGCCCATGTAATTTAAAATACCGCTGACTTGGTTAAGGCTGGAATCAGCTAGGCGATCTGAGAAGAGATATTCTTTGGCTGCTGTGAGATTGTAAATGTGGCAATGTAAAACGGTTGGTCGTCGGAAGAGATCTATTTAAGATGAGGAAGGTTGAAGTCACCGAAAACTAGGATCTCGTCTTGAGGATCCCGTAAATCAATTAAATTATCGATTGTATCAATGGCCAATTTATATGGTTCAACAGGTTGTGCTGGCAAAATGTAAAAGCAGATGACGTAGAGCGATTTCCGGGGTATTACAATCTTAATAGAAACAAAGTCGAGACACGGCGAAGATGAAGTTGCTATGAGGGAGGAGTCAATTGAGTTTCGGACGGCTAGAAGAACACCGCGGCATGGACAACCATCAGTAGGTCGGTTAACATCATCGTCGCGATAAACGTTAAAGTTGGATGGGAATAATTCAAGTTAAGTCAAAGATTTCAAAAAGTAAGGCATGTGATTGCTGCAGGACTGCCTGAGTTTTAGAGCGCAGACCTCTTACATTCTGATAATAAAAGGAAAGAGGAAGGTTTTCGGGGAGCGTTAGAGTGGCAGGGAGGGGGAGACTTTTAAGGACGAAAAAACCTATCATGGTCAGCTTTGCTACGCTGAAGGTGCGATATACGCTTTGAGTGTATATATTGTCTGAAGGTATCAAGATCGTTTGATACTTTTTTGGGTGAGATATTGAAAAATTCGTGATATTTAATGAAAATGTTCTTGAGGGTAGTGAAATCGGTGGGGAGACCTTCCTGTTGTATTGAGACCATTACGCAGGTGTTTGTTTTAGCTTCATAGCAAACCGAGTCTGATTTGTCATGAAGATAAGCCAAGAAAAATCGAATGTTCTCATTGATCTTTTTATCTCTTAACCTGGAGAGAACGTATCGACATTCGTTGGGGTCAATAGATTGCTAGGTAAGTTTGACTGAAGGTGGCAGTAGGGGATCAACGAAAGATTTGGCGGGGACAGATGTTGAAGAAAATTGGTTTGTAGACGGTGGGAGAGATAAGGATCTGGCTGTGGCTGAGGTATTAGATAGGGCAGTGTTGAGGGATTAACTACGAAGGCCAAAGCCCAAGATCCTAAGCTTACATGGCGAAACAATATAGAACTGTAAGCTAGCAGGGCAAACATATTCTTTTATATCTATAATAAATGTAACCCTTAAGTCACCCCATGGATGTATTCTTCCTGCTGATCGTCACATTTTTACATGCAAGGCTATCGTTTGCCTGTAGAAAGCCCGGAAGGCGGCTGACCCAATACGAACACACTAACGTAAACACAACAACTTAAGATTATGCCTTTCGGCCTTATTATTAACATATAATAAGGCAGCTGGTATAGGGACTATAACAATTACTCTATGGCTACTTCTTTTCGATTTTTTGATTAAGCTTATAGAGATATGCAACGCGGTTAGACTTTGACCACAGAAAATGTTACTACAAACTATAAAGAAATTTTTTATTTTTTTTTATTTTAATGGTTTCTTTATTTCTTCACAATTTCTGTGAACAAATACAATCAAAAAAAGCTGACACAAAGTTGTTTGCCAAAGAAATAGCTAAATACAATCTATTGCCATATGACAAGCGGCGAAAGTACGTATCAAGTATTAAGTATTAGACAATATAAATATATAATATTGATGGGGAAACTAGTATACGCGTTTTTGTTTAAATAAACTCACAAGAAGGAAAAAAAAAAGAAAATTACAAAACAAAACAGTAATTTAATTTATATCAAAGGAACGAAAAGTGTATCAATAGTTTTATGATCAAAAGAGAAAAGCCAGGTTTTTATATTATTTAAATATACAGTTTTCTTTCTCTCACACCTGCAGCTTTCTGGCAACATATTAAATAATCGTGGAGCAGTAACATAAATGAAACGAGAAAAGTGTGTTTTATAAATAGTAGGAGTGTTAACAAATTTTCTCGAATTAACTCGCAAATTGTAATTTTCGTGGAATCAAACGTCATAAAAACCCGATTTTTCAAAAAATATCTTTAACACCTTATAGCAATATAAATGTCTTAATGGAAGAATTCCTAAGGATTTAAACAATGGAAAGCTTGGGATTCTCCGATTGGCCTTTGTCATAATTCTAACTACATGCTTTTGTTTAACTAGTATGGCCTGTATTTTGTTAAAGTATGCTCCACCCCGGCAAGATATTCCATACTGCAATTTAGATTTAAATAAGCCGTCGTATACCATTTTTAAAATGTGATTATTGCAATAGAGGCTCAAGTGATACATATGTCTAACTATTTTATTAAAATGATCTTTAAGATGAGCACAATGATCGTCCCAGTTAAGCTTGTTGTCCAATATAATCCCTAAATATTTGAAACTATTGACACATTCAATTCTAAAACACTCATTTGTGCAGACTTCGTTATCATTAAAAGAAACAAAACCAGACGTAATTGTGTCAGTTAAACCAAAACGTAAACAACTTGGACTATGGTAATATAAGGGAAGGTCTCTACATATTAAACCCTTGATATTGAATTCCATAAACTTAGTCTTAGTACTTATTTTCAATTCATGTTTTTTAAACCATTTACGCAGAATGTCTAAATCGTTGTTTACATCAATATATAAGTTAAAATAGTTAATATTGGAGTAGGAGATTGCAGTGTCATCAGCAAAAGAAGTAATTTTTCCCTTAAAATGTTGGATGAACAATGAATTGACATAAATAAGAAACAACACAGGACCCAAAACAGAACCTTGGGGGACACCTACATTTAAATATTTCACAGAACTGAAGGAACTTTTGATTTTGACTATTTGTTGCCTATTCTTGAGATATGATGTAAAACAGTCATGCATGAAGCCTCTGAATCCAGCATTGAAAAGTTTAACTAGGAGTAAATGATGATTCACCATGTCAAAGGCTTTAGTTATGTCTATAAATAGGCAGGCCGGAATTTGGGATTTGTTTACACTTGTATATAATTCTCCAACCAGTTTTAATAGCGCATCTTCCGTAGATTTACCGTTACTAAAACCGAACTGATATTCACTAAAGAACTGAGTCCTATTCAAGAAAGAAATCGTTCTCGATCTTAGAGAAAATCGAATCTTAGAGAAAACTGACAACAAGGAAATTGGACGGTAATTATTTAATAACATAGAGTCACCCTTTTTATGAAGTGGTATTACTAGTGCTGTTTTTAGGGAAGCGGGGAAAATACCTTTGTACACACAAGAATTAAAAAGAAAACAAAGAACATCAGAAATGTGAAATGAAATATGTTTCAAGAATTTGCTAGAAATTTTATCAATACCAGTTGAATTTGACATTTTCAAAGAAGCTATGATTTTCTGTATTTCAAGCGCAGAAAAATCATTGAAGAAAAAACTTTCTGGTTGGTGACTAGTTTCAACTATACCATCATCACAACACAGAGCTGCATTATAATTGGAAGCAGCGTTATGGATAGATCCTACGTTTGCAAAGAAATTATTGAAATGGTTAGCAATCTCTAGAGGCTCATAAATTGTGGAGTTATTGATGTTTAGCGCTATATCACTATTATCTTTTTTCTTATTTAATATCTCATTAACAACTTGCCATTCTTTTTTAGAGTTGCCAATACTACGGGCTAATTTCCTACTGTAGTAATTATTCTTGCAGGTAGATATTTCTGATTTAATTTCGTGACAAATCCTTTTATAGTAACTAATTAATCTCGGGCTATCCCATCACAGTCCTGATAAACCCATTTTGAGCCATGAATACAGCTAATAGCAAATGGATGGACGGATCGAAAAAAAATGCAAACCGTTCTTTGTAAAGGGTGATTCATTAAGACTCATATGTTTAAATAAAACGCATAAAATAAATTCGGATGGTACAAACTTTAATATGGCTTGAAAGAGCAGTGTCACTGCTTCCAGCGTTGCGACCGGCATTTACCGGAATACCGGAGTAATGTTGGCTTCCAAATCCTGATAGGTAGCTAGCTAATTGGTGAAGACTTTTAACTTCACATAACCATAAAGAAAAAAGTCTGAAAGTGTGACATCATATGATCTAGGTGGCCAATTTACAGATCCGAAACGCGAAATTAGCTGTCTACCAAAGTTGTTTCTTAATATAGCAATTGTTTCGGGCGCTATGTGGGTCGAATGTGGTTGGAATCAACTGTTGCCGGCATCACAGGCTTCAATTTTCGGCAGCAAAAAGTCCATTATCATCGTGCGTAGCGTTTGCCATTGACTGTGATGTCCGCCCTCAATTTTAAAGGAAATACAGATCGATGATTTCACCTGCCATAACCCCCACAAAGCAGTGCGTTTTTGTAGATCGACATACTCTTCAGGCAATCGTGTTTATTTACATAACCGTTGAGCCAGAAATGAGCCTCATTACTGAACAAAATTGGATGCGAAAACCGTCTGTCTTCATTGAGCTGTTAGAGCCCATTGACTAAAATTTAAGCGTAAATTCACGTCTGGCGGCTTTAATTCTTGCACGAATTGAGTTTTTAAGCCTTTAAACCAAGATCCTCTTTTAAAATTCGCCAAGTTATTGATCACTATAAGCTCACGGTTTTCAGCCTTATTCGCAGCCACAGCCGCAATGTTCTTTTCACTACGGGCTGAATGTGGTCTTTTCGGTCGCGTATTGTCTATTAACGTACACCGAGACTCGAATTTGCGGATGGTGAAGGCAATTACGGACTCGGAAGGTCGATGATGCACAGCATATGTTGCTCGAAGCGCCACGAAAAACGTTTTTCACAGAACGCAGCTGAATAATTTGGAGATGTTATCGAGGTGTGACCTTTTCCATGATGATTTGTCAAATAATATTGAAAAAGAGTAACACGACACCATGAGGCCAGTTACATACGCGCGATCTGTAAAAAAAACAAATGTAAAAGAATCACCCGTTATATCATTAAAACTCCCCGTCCGCACAGTTTACACTTCAAAGAGATGAAATTTAACGACCGTATCTCTGGCTACCCCAATGGTAAGCCGCAGGCTCCAGTGCTATGTATGTAAGTGTAGTGCTATTTAAATAAATAAATAACTACAACGAAAATATTTCCTTAAGTCGTTTATGTGTGTGGAAAAGTTCATACATATATAAGTTCTTTGACGCTTTCATCAAGAAACAAGGCACACATGACCAAGTTTAGTTTGGAGAACCAGAACCTAATATGTATTTCGGCATTCAACTCTAGGCCACTGTCTGAACCTACTGAGAAACACTCATCATTCGCCAAGGCAGTTGGTTCCTTTGAATTTAAATGCAAAAGAATTAGAAAATAAGAAAAAAAGAATAGGGCCTAAGACAGAGCCTTGAGGTACTCCAAAGTTGAAGACCGCAAGATCACTCTGATTCCTCAATCTACACTTGTTAATTTTTTTTTGTACAATTCTAGAATGATTAGCTATTTGCAACTCTTTCAAGTTACCTTTAACAAAACTGAATTGAGAACGGTGGTCGAAATCGTAATCAATCTTTTTAAGTGGGATAACCTTAGATTTCCAGATTACTTAAGGAACATGTTTCTTTTTATACTTACCTCTTTCAATAAGTACCTCTTAAACCAGCTTATAAGGCAACAGTTGAAAAACAACTTTCTTTTCTTTTTTTTCGTAAATGCCACAGTCACAAAAACAAGAAAATACTAAACAAGCCGAAGGCCAACATGATATCAACCGCGTTGTTGCGTGCTGAAATGCATTCAAATATTAAATGACATCTCGCATGAAACGTATATTCAACACAATATTTTATTTTTGTACGACCAGCAATTTGCCAAAGAAAAAATCTGGTAAAACAAGTTCGTAAAAAATTGTGTTCCAGTAGAGCAATAACTCAATTTAACGTTAATCTCGCTTAACCGTGAAACTGTTATAATTATCACTGTAGATACCATCACATCCTCTCCTTACGCACTAATAACTCTTTTTATTCCTGAACTCGCGTCCGACTCCTCGCATTTCAGCAATTAGCAGTAAATTGATTTTTCTATTCAACTCTTAAATCTGTAAGACCTACCCCTCGGGCATATACGAAGCCAATATATAAATCATAAACCAATAGATACGATATGAAGGTCTGATTCATTTATCTTAATATCCAAAGTATACCAAACAGAGCCACCACCCTCCACCACTAGACGAACTTCAGTACAGGGAAACGAAACGAGAAGTAAAAAAACAAATGTAATAAAAACCCCAAAAATAAAGACGCGAAAGTGATCAATCAACCCCCAAATGAATTGTGTCGAATCGATGTTTTGAGGCGTTCCACGTCAGAACTCAAATTGCTTTTTAATGAGCCCTCGCACACAGATATATGTATGATACATACTCATGCAATAAAGACTAAAATAAAAAAAAACGGAAGTCCAGCCATGAACTTCGGTGAGGTATAGGACAACAAAGAACATCAGAATACCTCGATAATGATTTGTTTACATAAATCCCAGTGGTTATGAGCAAGACGACCCACTGGACACAGTCAGGGGTAACTAATCAGTCCATCAGCATTCCATCCTGGGCTTGTATAAGATTCGATGGGAGACGAATAGAGATGTACACTGAGATACTCGTAATGGGTTAGCAGTAGCGAACAAGAGTCATAAATCAAAAGGTTGGGTGAGAAAGCTATTCCGAAAATAGTGGTTATGTTAAGTGGATCTTATGCGTAATAACTTCATCATGATCTTCACAAGCCCCAATTATTCTCAAACAAGGATCGAGGCGATCATGTGTTGTATTCTATTCGATCTACTGACGTTGAAAACTAAACCATGGGAAGTAAGAGATTTTTTAGTAATCGTAATCCTTACTTATTGGGTTAAGAGTAAAAGACTAAAAACCGGTAAACAGTAAGAGGTGTCTGATGTGACGAAATGGATCGCTAATATATGGTACCATATTTAAAGATTTTTGGCATACAAAATAACAGCGTTCCTAATAACAAATTTTTATTTCACTAAGCTCTTAATGAGGAGAACGAGAACCGAAGCTGCTTCCAATTACCTATGTATATTGCGTGTAATTCATTTTTCTCATCGTGAGAGTGAGAGGCTAAGCAGACTTATTGCCGACTAAACATTCCCAATTTCGAGTAGTTTTTATGAGGCCAGTGTGCTGCAGAGGGCTTCATGAAGCGATTTGGAAGCGATTTGACTGCCATGATGTCAGAACCTAACAAATTGTGGAATGTTAAAATAAGATTCACGGGAGCGACTTTTTACCGGCCATTTATTACATGGAAGTTCAGTGCCACGTTGACCACGCTTCGCGAAACCTCTCTGTCATGAGTGTGTTCCTGGCATGATTCGCCGTTCTGTCCCATACCTTCTATATCCAGCCTTATACGAGTATTGTCCTTCCATTTACGGCCCTCCTGGCAGTCTTTTTCCTACAGGTTTTCCACTCATTATTCGTTTGACTGATCGTCCATTGTCCATTCGTTCTACATATCGTATACAACGCAAGAAGTACGCTTTTCTTTTTCTGGTAAAAACGACAGTATTGGTCTTTGAAGCATTTAATTTAATTTTCCACTTATTGATATATGTTTCGACATCATTTGCACCAGATTGCAATTTGGTTACGATGTATCTGATGCAAAGATGCATGTAAAAATTGCAGCTTCATAACTGTTTAAAGGAAAGTCATGAGTAAAGATGCTATATACAAGGTGGCGCAAAATTAATCACCCTATCGGAAGATGTTATAATTTTTGCAAATAGCGTCATTCGTCAATCATATTTGACATTTATGAACCAGATAGCTGCAAACAGGCAAACAACGGAGCGCTATTCTCCGCAGGAGCGTGTAATAATAGTGTCGACTTTTTTTTACCAATCAGTGGTGTTAGCGCAGTGTGAATTTCGATGTCGATTTCCTAATCATGTCGCGCCAACTGAGCAAACATTCTGGCGCTTAGCTACACGATTCGAACCGACATGACTCACAGGAGAATATGCAGGGCGTGGCCGCCACCAGACTGCTCGTTTGGCCGAGAATATAGCTGCTGTGGCTGCCGATGTCGTTGAGGACGATGAAACATCAACCACACGACAGGCCACGCAATTGGGCATTAGTAGACGGACCCTACAGCGAATTATAGTGTAAGACTTACACATGTTGCCATACAAAGTGCAATCAGTCCATCAGCTAATGCCTGCCGACTGTCAGTCGCGTGTGTATTACTGTCAAGCCAGCCTTAATCTCAACTACGAAGAGGACGATTTTGTGTCGAAAGTCATCATGAGCAACGAGACGAATTTCCACTTAAGAGATTACGTCAATAAGCAAATCTTTATTTCTGGGGCACTGAGAATCCGCGTGTTGTGCACGAAAAGCCATTACGTCTACTCAAAGCCACTGTGAAGTGCGGCGTTCACGTGGGAGCAGTGATAGGAGTGACTGGCCATATATTTTTTATGAGGACACCATCGGCAATACGGTCATTGTTACTATCGAATGCTACAGGCCATGATAAACAATTTCTTACTGCCGGAATTAAAGTGAGGCTTGTTGAACATGTGGTTTGAACAAGACGGTGGAACCCCACACACAGCACGAGCCACGATGAATATTGTGAAGTAAGCGTTTCCTGGTCGCGTAATCTCCGTTTCGGCTATTTGGCATGGCCAGCAAGTTTGCCCGATTTAACAATCCCAGCCTTCTTCCTTTGGGGCTACTTGAAGTCGCTAGCTTATGTCAACAAGACTCAGACTAGCGCAGCTCTTAAGGATGATATTCGACAGGAATGAGAACAGTTATCACCGGAAATCTTGCGGAAAGTCATGGAAAATGCGATAAAACGAATACAAATATGTATCAAGACTGGCGGAAGCCACATGATGGATATCATCTTTTCCACATAACAGAAAGAATTGTAAAGGTCCAAGTAAAGATTTTCATCACTCAAAATCAATTGTTTTTACTTAGTAAAAAAGTAATTCCAAACCAAAATTAGATGATTAATTTTAAGCCACTTTCTAGTATTGGACTAAATATCAAACCTGAGGCAGGCGTGTACCGCCTTAATTGGGAAAAACTTTTGAAAGACAATTATTCACAAAAACCATGAAGCTGCGGTTAGTTAAGAAAGATTGGACAATTTTGACTAGGTGAATTGGAAAATTAAGATTTTGAAGCAAATCATAGTGCAATATAGTATCAAAGGCCTTTTCTACGTCTAGAGGTATCAATACCGTACTTTGTCGAATCTTAAAATTAACTTTATTGTTTTTTGTAACGCGGCTAATTTGATGCACCGCAGAATGATGTGCCTTACAATCGAATTGTTGGGGAGGAATTATATTGTATGTGTCGAGATAGTTTTCTAATTGTTTTTGATAATTGTTTCTAAACTTTTGCTTATTGAACTTAGTAGGCTGATAGGGCGATAACTACTACACTGGCATGGATCCTTTCCATGTTTCGGAATAGTATAATTTTTGATGTTTTCCATTCTCGAGGAAAGTAACCTATTTTTAGACATCTTCTGAAGATTTGTTGCAAGAATTTAATTGGAAAATTTTTGAGAAAAATATTTTTGATACCGTCTAACCCAGGAGACTTTTATAATTTCCTATATCAACTTCTAGATCTTCTGTTGATATGAGATCGATATCACCAATAGTTGAGACCTGATTATTTATGTGGACTGTTGCCTGTTACACTGAGCTCTCCTCGCTACTAATTATATTCCTACCAAATGAATGAGAGACTAGTAACGAACTTACCTCTCGCAATGCTGGAATTATATGGTTTTTGGGTTTTACAAACTTGACAATACTCCAAAAGGGTTTGCTACGTTTGTCTAGTTCTTGCAGTTTCCAGCTTCAACTTTGGTTCCTAATAACGGTGACATCACATAAATCGTGATTTTAATCAAGACGTTTTTGCGGCGCGCTACGACCTTCATGAAAGTAAACACAGAATATTTTTAATTGTTCGACCATTCGTAAATGGTATTTTCAATTCCAACATTGTCTATTAATTTAATTTTAATAATTGGAAGGACTTTATGCATTGTTTTTCTGTTTACTACAACGGCAACACCACCTCCCCTTCTTGCATTACGGTCTAAACGATAAACCTTATTTTCAATATTTGACAATTTGTTAACACTTATACATATGTTTCAGTAATAAGACCTACATCAATATTGTGAGAGTTTAAGACAGCAGAAAATTTGACTACTTTATTGCGAATGCCTTTAGCTTTCCAGCATATTGATTTGATTGATTGATTGATTGATTGAATTCTTGATTGCGGCGTTTTTTCAATTCGCCTGCTATTCTGCTAAAGATCATAATTTCAAAAACCTGAAATATATTTTCCTCGTTCTTAGTCAGAGAACAGGTTTCAGGACCTGGACCAGGCATTGTTATTCTTAGATGGCGTTACAGCTCACGGAAAAAGCCAGAGTCAAGCTTCTCTCATTCACTTACTAGGGCAATCAAAAAGTAATGATAATCAATGTATAATAAAGGGTGTTTTTTTATAGAGGTATAGAACTTTGAAATGGAATAAAACAAAGATGAATTTTTTAAATTGACATGAAATTGACTTTATTCGAAAGACAATCTTCTAACATTATAATTTAAATATAATTTCTGGCATATGACCTCCCAAAACAAGATTGCCGTTGATCCCAATTTTCATAAGCGAATTTTGTTTAGCGATGAAGCTCACTTTTGGTTGAATGGATACGTCAATAAACAAAACTGTCGTATTTGGAGTGATGATAATCCTCAAGTGTATGTTGAGGCACCGTTCCATCCACAAAAACTGACTGTTTGATGTGCTTTATGGGTTGGTAAGTACTTCTTTAAAAACGATGCTGGCCAGAACGTTACAGTCAATGGTGACCGCTATAGAGCCATGATTACTGACTTTTTTGTTTATCAATTGAACAGCCATAATGTGCAGGAGCTGTGGTTTCAACAAGACGGCGCAACATGTCACACAGCTCGTGCCATAATTAATTTATTGAAGGGAACGTTTGGTGAGCGCATAATTTCACGTTACGGACCCGTGAATTGGCCTCCAAGATCGTGCGATTTAACGCCGCTTGACTATTATAAACCCGATAAACCCGAAACGATTTACCACATGGAGGACAACATTCGCCGCGTTATTGCCGATATACGGCCACAAATGTTGGAAAAAAGCATCGAAAATTGGACCTCCAGATTAGACTACGTCCGAGCCAGCCGTGGCGGTTGTATGCCAGAAATTATATTTAAATTATAATGTTAGAAGATTGTCTTTCGAATAAAGTCAATTTCATGTCAATTTAAAAAATTCATCTTTGTTTTATTCCATTTCAAAGTTCTATACCTGTATAAAAAACACCCTTTACAACATTTATTCTAATGTAAGTTTATACATTTAGTTCATCTCTTCTCCATTTGTATTCCATTGTATTCCATTTAAAAAAAAATCTTTATCTTGCTCCTTGAAAAATGCTTGTACGGCAGCCATCACTTCACTATCATCAGCAAATTTCTGGCCTCTCAGGTGTTCCTTGAGACGAGGAAAGAGATAGAAGTCGCTGGGGGCTAGGTCTGGAGAATAGGGAGAGTGCTCAACCAATTCGAAGCCCGCTTCCCGTATGGCATCCAACGCAACTTGAGCTTTGTGAGAGGGTCACACCTTCGCACACAGTTTGCCCCGCCTTTTTTCCTTAGTGGCTTCCCGCAACTTTCTTATTTGTTCTGCATAGTAGGAGCCTGTAATACTAGCTCCCTTCTCCAAATAATCAGTCATGATAATTCCCTCGGCATACCAAAAAACAGACGCCATAATCTTGCCTGCCGAGCTTGAAACCTTGAACTTCTGAGCCGAGAAACTTTTGTCAAACGTACACGAAGAAGCCGCGAAATGACCATTCGATGGCGTTATCGGGATCCGAAGTCGCTCATCGTGCGCCAGAGGCCGACACGCTACCCACTGCGCCACGGTGCTCTGGCATTGTTATGGTTTTATAAATGCGGTTTTTAATATTGCGATTGATCTCCCCAAAATTCTAATTTGAATGAAATCGGGCTAAAGAGGTATGCGAGACGAAAAAACAGTTCACGAACATACGAAAGGACGAACGCACATAATGCGGTTAACATACAGTTTGTGGTTAAGGGTAATTATTGCCGCCATGACCTCTGGCATGTACACAAGATAAATTAATAATAAAAGCATTACGATTGAAAATGGAATGATATGCGAGTGATTCGCATTGAGATACGGTTCTAGGGTGTGACATGTTATGATTGTTTAATCTGTTTGGTTTTTCAATGTTCTATCTTGGACCGCTCACTCATGACACATTCATATGTTAAGGTCAAGTGTACTTAGCTAGCATTGCCATTTTGTCATGAAAAGACCTACACTCAACCAACGTTTATATATTATTGTATACTGTTACCAAAATCGACGAAATTACAATCAACCTACCGAACAAACAATTCAAGCCGTAGTGGACACATTTCGAACCAATTTTATGCTATAGGACAGCAAGCCACCTACCCTTGTGCGTACAGAGAAAAATAGTGCTGCTGTGTTCGCCAGTGTTAATAAAAACCACGATTTGTCCGTACAGCGCACAAATTGGTTCAAAACCATGCAAAATACGCCTCGTACAAGAACTTCGGCTTTTTTTATATCCCGTCTTGAACCGGTGAATTGGCCGGCTACACCATGTGATTTGTCGCCTTAAGTCTATTTTTTATGATGATATGACAAATTAGTCATCCATTAAGATAAGTCAGCGATAATTGCAGCAACATAATTGGAGTGCAACATTACACGTGTTATTAGCGAGCGAAGTCTCGAAAAAGTGACTCCAAATTGGACTTTCCATATGGACCAATTAAACCGTAATTATAGTGAAGATTTCTAAAAAATAATACTTAATAAAAATATAGCAATTATTGCTTCAATAAATTAAATAAACAGAATCAAATAAGTGAATATTGCCCTTACTAGCGTGGGGTAAATTTTGATTTTAAAATTACAATTACAAGAAATTTTTTATTTGGTTATTAGTAATAGAATATCGTTTGGTGCAAATGGGAACAGACTACTTCAGGTGTTAGATGTGGACATAGTGAGCGCCATGCGGTGCTAGACTCACTCTTTACCTTACTCCTTGAGAGCTTTTCTACCAAAATACAGACATGTGAGATGTAAGTATCTTCAAGAAGTAACTGGAATTATCTATTAAGTCGTTAAATATACAAATGACGATGTAATTATCACTCCTAAAGTAATTCTTGCGGTGTAACGTTGTGAAAAGAAACTAAAAATGTTTTTTTTTTTTAAATTAGTTTATTAAGACAACTTTTTCCATGACATCGAAAATGCTTGCATCTCCACATTTACGGCAATTTTCCTTTTTCAAGTTCCAGGAGCTCGAGAAATTAACTATGATTTTGGCAAAAGAACAGTTCGAACCTATTTTATCACATTTGGCGAAGATGATTTTTCAGATGAAAAACCTGCAGTAGTTGTCGAGGAACATTAAGCTACGACTATTCTAAGTCTTACTGTGAAAATCAAATTCTCAACTGACACTATATGTCCTCACCACTTAAGGTAGCCCTAAACGACGAACATGTTCACCAGATTTGCTCGCTTGCGTTACCCCCCACACGGCGAACACATTTGGCGAACATTCATTTCGTGTTGATTCTTCACAGGGTAAACATATGTGATAAAGAAGCGCAAGTGGTTGCGCTTATGGTTATTTATTTATGTGAAAGAAAAAAAAAGCAAAAAAAAATAAAAAAAGGAAGTGGATGAAGGACTGGCTGTATAAACGCAATAGTCGCTTGCATGTTAAATTATTAAAAGAGTAAACTCGCGACCAACCGTTTGCATTGTGCTTCTTCCGCGATGTTTACTCGGCGACATTCACAGCAAAAATGAGGATTGTTCGGGAACAAGACCCTACACGACGAAATCGAAAATGTTTCGCCAACATCGATTTGTTCGCGAACCATCCCCTACACGAGAAAAACTAAGCGAACACGAGCAAATCTGGCGAACATGTTCGTCGTTTAGGGCTACCATTAGCCATCGGAATAGTAAAAAAACCTGGGGAGAGGAGTGTCTGACATCTTCACAACATGCTATGCTACATATTGTTGACTAACAGACACCGTGTGGATGCTATACAATAATCAGAAAAGATCGGGCGAATGGGTAGAATGTTGAGCCTTCTAAGGATCAATAAGAGAGTTGTGCATTATTCATTTCTCAAACAGAGAGAAGTATGCTTAACTCAGTCGAAAATCTAATAAAGTGCATCGAAAACAGCTTCTATTGATAAATATTCATGATCCCATACTGCTGCATGATAATGCATGGACCGAATGTTACGTGTGTTGGTGTTAAGGGCAATCATGTGCAACACTGTGGGGCTGTCAATGTTACCGCTAAGAAAGTCGTGAATAAAATACTATCTGCAACATCGCGACGTTCTTTAAGGAAGGTTGATTAATTTTAGGGTAGATGGTAAATTAAGGGGGGTCAGCGCAGGGAAGGCCACGAAGGTCAAAACGGATAAGCCTAGATTAAATGGCTTCAAGACGCGAAGAGTGGGATTCGTAAGAGGGATACCAGACTTGACTAGCATTTCCGAAGTGGCCCAACAAAGGTAATGTATAATGATTTTGTAATTTTGGAAGGATTCGAAAATTCTTTAAACCAACGTTTCCGGAAATTGAGGGCAGAGTTGGCACGTTTGATAATGTTGTCGACATGGAGGCGAAAGTTAAGTTCACGTCCGCGAATGACTCCAGGATCAACCAAAAAGTTGACAGGGGGAACGGTTTTATTTCGAATAAGGTAGGTTCTGGGTGGTGAGGAATGGCGCTTGCGGGAGTAAGTGATGGCTTGGCATTTGCTGACATTGAGCTCGATATGTTTCTTTTTTTGAGACCAAGTAGTGAACCTGTCAAGGTCAGATTGGAGAGAGCTGGAGTCAATACGGGAAGATATGTATGTGTTTATATATTTTCATATCATCGGCATATATAAAGAGTCGAGAATCCAAAATAACGCTGTCAACATCATTCATGGTATCAATGGACTGAGATGACTTCCTTGTGGGACACCGGGGGTAGTATTAATTGAATCAAAGTTAGAAGATCTGAAATTAACGTTATATTGACGATCTTTTAGATATGATTTGTTCCATGAGATAAAACTGGGAGGGAAACCGAGGACAGTGAGCTTGAGGAAAATAAGTTGGTGAGACATTGTGAAAAGCCTTGATGAAGTCAGTGGAAGCAGCGTCTACTTCTTTACCGGTTGTCGATTAATCTTTTAGGAACCCATGTTGGTAAGGAGAAAATATGGGTTTGCTCTCGAAAAGTTTGGTTATGCGTGAGGGCTTGGCAATGAGACTATAGTTGGACACATCATTTAAGAGTTCTTTTTTATGGACTGGAATGATATAAGCATATTTCCAAAGCTGAAGATAGAGTCCTTGAGAGATAGAGATTTGAAATAAAGCGGTAAGGGGTAAAAGAAAAATTTTCTTTTCATCGCATGCATTCTGTGTAATTCTTTTTTAGCGAGGATTTTATAGTAAAATGGCGCATCAGGGTTAAGAAAAAAGTTACAATTAATATTGCTGAGCAGATTATATAGTTTCGCGAAGTTAGCTTTCCGGAAATTGAAACAGTAGGTATTTTCGGAGAGAAGAATAGTGAATTGAGTCTCGAATAAAAGAGTTACCGATAGAGGTGGATGGAGGACGTCTAAAGAAGGAGAAGATGGTTACTTGGGTTGACAAGACAGTTTACTGCATCAGATGAGAAAATCAGGTCGGGTTGTCTGTCCATGTTATTGGCGATGTTACTTAGTTGCAGAAGGCAGGAGCCAGGGAGATGGCCACAGATGATGATAATGTCATTGGGTTCGGCGATATCAAATATGGAGTCGACGAAATCAACAGCGAGTTAGTAGCAATGTATGGGCTGTGAGGGTCTTAAGAAACAGCAGGAAAGACAAAGTTTCCGTTTAGGGAGACTTATCGAGGCACTAGTAGAGTTGAAGTCAGCGGAATTTGACAATTTGAAGCGGCAATGGATTGCTATGAGCATGTCAGGGATGCTTTCAGGATTCGAAAAAGAGCAGGCGCAAGTGCATTATATTAAGGGGATTACTTTGAAAGGGGCTAAATAGATATTGATGAATAAATAAATATTTTTTCGAGAAAAATAAGAAGTCACTTTATTTTTTGAACAGATTTCGCAGACCAATAGAAAAAGTTTAATGGTTCACTTTGGTAATGGTCAAAGTCTAAGCAACAAGGACAAAAAATTCAGTCAACATTGTTCGATCAATCGCATCAGCATCAGCATTTTCGAGCAAAAAGCTTTATAAAAACTTGTTCCACAATTTTTCTTGGGATTTCTAAATTCCAGGCGAATGGAAAGAAGCCTCATCACTCAGAATTGTTTTGTGTTAAAAATCAGCGCAGGCAACTATGTTACCCATTGCACCGCTGACTCTCTCTCCCTATCCACCGACGAACAGAAAATTTTAAGATGAGGAGATTGATAATAACCTTAGGCGAATAGACTCCACTTACATTGGATTTCTCGGCATCTCCTATCGAGCAACACAGTCATACTACGAGGGTGGTCCGATAAGTACTTAGCCTCACCGCCAGATGGCGCTAGTGAGACCATTTCAGAGCAGTATGTGACACTGTCCAATCCGCTGACGCAAATCGACTATCAGGAGAAGAGCAAAACGGTCACAGGACTGTACTAAGCCAAATTATTGGGCGGATTCGACGCCGAATTGAAAAAAAAAACGGCCTCACTTGGGGGGTGGATGGTACTCTTCCACCATGATAACGTACCGGCTAACACCTCCGCCCTCGCCACGGCCAAATTGGTCGAATTGAGTTATGAACTGCTGCCCCATCCACCGTATTCTCCAGATTTGGCCCCGTGCGACTTGTTTTTGTTTCTAAACTTGAAAAAGTCACTCGCCGGGCAGAAATTTCAGTCGAATGAGGAAGTCATCGCCGCCACGGAGGCCTACTGCGCAGACCTCGAGAAAACGTATTTTCCAGACGGGTTAAAGGAGTTGGAGCATCGCTGGGTCAAGTGTATCGAGCTAAAAGGAGCCATTTCTCCAAAATGTTTGTTTTTCTTTTGTAGGCTAAGTACTTATCGGACCACCATCGTATATCGCAATGCGACCATAAATGAATTCCACAGACACAAAAACAGACGGCTGTCAAGACTAAAAGCCTTGAACAGAAAGTTTCTTGACTGAAGTCACTGATTAGAAACACTCAGTTACTAATCAAGGAAACTATAAACCGGCAGTAAATCTGTGCTGCAACAAGGTTCGGGCTGTAAGATCCATTAGATCTAACCCGGGCATGTTCCCGCAGATAAATAAGATCTTTCGTCGAAGTAAATGTAATCAGCCTCCGTGTTTTGAAATACCACGAACAACATTCAACTATTGGTAACAGCAGATATAGATCTAACTAAAGCGATGATAGATGATAAAGTTGAAGTAATAGGCGCTACTAATCCACATTAACCCGAATCACAGAGTGGCGAACGACATAATATTACAAAATCGTTATTTTCGAGACGAGATTCAGATTGGTGATCTGAGAGTTTGGGTTTCACTCAGTTCAATAACATGGCAAATAATATCATTGTCAACGAAACAGTACATCCTCCGTTCGTTTCGAAATCAGAGCTTCTATCGATCCTCGAATCATTGAAGAAGAAAAAATCGATTCGATTTGATGTTATATCTAACATTGTGCTTAGCCACTTTCCAGTTGAAACTGTTTAATGAATTAACTGAACTATTTAACAATGTCCTGAATGATGAAGATTATCTGGAATATTGGAAAGGTGTTCACCCATTCGGAAAAGGGGCAAATATAATTCTGAGCCGGCCAATCTCCGGTCGATAAGTCTTCTATCAGCAAGGTATTCGGTTCTAGAACGAGGCACGTTACCATACACGCTGCGTCTAAGCTCGTTCTGTTGAACCGGCTGCTTGTCTGATTGTCTTGAAAAAAGCCTTTAGTTAGAGTAACTTTTCTATAAGTTGAGTAGGCTATGCACAGGCCAACCACTGCGGTACATGCTTTACGATATTCTGTCTGACACACAGCAATTGCATTTTAACTTCTCTCCAGGTATTTGATATAAAAAATGATTTGCAGAGGTCAGTAAATTCATCGATCTTATCCAACATTTTCACAAGTGATCTAATGAGTTCACTGCGCCATGCGTAAATTGCAATCTGACTTTGAATTGAAAATAAAATATTAGAAGTCTTTTTAGAACGCCGTTATCTAAGGACACTAGAAAAAACTGGCGAAAATTCCAAGTTGTTGGATTACACTGACAGCAAGGAGCATTTCGGCATATGATTGGATCAATTTCAATATTTTAATAAAAATGTCGGTCTAACCTGGGCTAAAACTGCTCTTGCCCTTACAAAGAAGCTGCTTTATAGGAGTCAGCTCGATGCAAGGGTGAAAGCCTTCATACGCCAATTGACGTTCAACGTGGGAGCAAACCAGGAAGAAAAGATTCGGATGACTTGCTTCAGGGCATGTCCGAGTTTATTGAACGCCCTAATCGAAGTTCACAAAATTCCATAACAATGAAGTTTTATACAATATGGCTAATTTAAAAATAGTTACTCATTTCTCACTGAAGTTAATTTGGGGCACATGCCGCGAGCAATGACTTCGAAAAACAATTTAATTTCTAGTGCCTTCTACCCCTAATCTCAATATCATACGAACGCACCCGCTTAACGCCCTTAACCTACTGGAGACATTCAATTTACGAAGTAGCTCGCTCCCCTGGTGATAGGAAGCAAAATTACTACCAAGACTTTGCACAAGCTCGAAGCAACGCAGAGAGCCTTTGGTTTAGTAGAGCAGAACTAGTCGAAATATTTAGAAATCGAACGTAAATGCCAGACTTTTTGTTAGTTAGTGAACGTGACGGGATAACTCGTGACGGACTTAGGTTAAGGTAGATTAAAGTGGATTTAAGATGTTGACATTTTAAGACAGACAAAAAAGAAAGACATCTACAGTTGTGTAATTTAGGGTGCCTGTCAAGGTCCAGTAGTTACAACATATAAGTTAATCAAGTTTCTTTTTGGGCGATTTTGTCTAGCTAGAGTGCGATTGAAAAAAGTTGAAAAAAAGACGAAAAAATCAACGAGCAAAATAAGACTAATAAGCTAAGATATAAAGGCTTGATTCCTGTGATCGTCTCGATATGTACGGATCGTCATTTTCAATCACACTCTCATCCTAAACATAAAGACATAAATAGCAGTGAAGTGAGAAGGTTCCAGGTGCTTGCCCAACACTAAAGCCGGTATTATATAGGTTACGTTAGGGTAGGCTAGGACAAAACACAAAAAAGAGAAAAAGTACAAAATCAAAAAATCACAAAAAAAGAATAAAACCGGCTAGCCCTTGCTCCTAGTACCTCATACTCTCTGAGCTCAAGGGGAGTTGACTGGATTTGAGAGGGACTCTAATAGACTATCTCAGGGAATTTATATCTTACACCGAAGCCTACAGAGAAGCCAACGTGTAAGCGAAAGCATTTGGCGAACCAGGCAGTACATTTTGGTCTTCAATCCTTATAAATGCCGGATATCATTCGGTGCATGTTATTATATCAAATCGAGTTTGAGTTCATAAAGCTTCGCTTAATGGTATCAGAGGGTTCGCATCTCACTTGTTGAGTGCAATAAGAGCCTGATAAATTTCCCTCAGACAAAGACTGGTCGAATCTCGGGCCCGATTCCCACGATGCATTGGATGCTCTCTATTAACACACTTTCGTTTAGTATGTCGTCATAAGCAGTAAGAGTTGCCCCACTAACGCGACTTAATCATGTTAAAACTCAATGAAAGTGTAACTCGCTTCGCAATCAGCAGCCCGTCGATAAGAAACCCAACCACCCGATGGGCTCCTCATAGAGCTGCTTCGACGCATTACAGATATGAGAACGAAAAGAAAACAACTCCATGTTCAGTAGCAAATGATTCAAGGTCTCCAAGACGACGCACCAGGCAACAAACAACAATCATCAGCGAGTGTCGTTGATTAATTCATTTTGTTACCTCTTTACTCGCGCTCCTGAACCGAATACAGGTCAGTCAGTGATGAGTTATCCGCCGTTACCCCGTCTCATTCACCTTAATGCCTTCCAGTTGCATTAGAATGGCTCCATCATCCTCGTCATCGCCAACATATTCCTACTGCGTTGCCGAGAAAAACGAAAGTCGAACGCGCTTCCCATCACCGTCGTCATCGTCCGTCACTCGAGTTGCAACAAAATTGCAAAATCCAACGATCCATCTACCGGCTGAACGACCGGACTAAAACCAGTAGTTAATAACTCCTGGTTGCACTCGATGCATTCTAATGAGCAGTTTACGACCGGGACCGGGAACGGACACTGGTCAGGGGTGTGGTGTACTGAGGCACTGACTAGCGTAGTGCACTTTCTACCACTGAACCACCAGCAGCGCGGTAGCAGCATCATATTCGCTTCCTCATTAGATGCCACGTTACTGTTGGTTGTTGTGCATCGACACCGACTGCTCCGCGTCCCATGCTAATGCCATGGCTAAGATCAAGACGTGGTGTTATCTTGACTATCTGAGAGTATCTTAAACCTACACGGAATCCATTTGGAGGGAAAATGTGTACAGGAACATCCCCCGGGCGACAATTTATTACAGTTTGTTGGTGATGTTGTGCTGCAGCCGCAGTCAGTCCGGTTCCGTTTCCTTCTGCGGATCCCATAAAATCACCATCAAGATAAAGTACGGAAAAATGAAAACACCACATTGGGCTGGTAGTGCTACTGCTGCTACGTCGACGAGTTCGGCGATTTTTCATGCAAATACGACGCGGCCGACAATTGCCACAACCACAACAACAATCTCTGGAGCAAATGATTGACCGCGAGCTGGTGGTGGTGGGATTTTATTAATTTTCACATGTGGTCGACCAGAGTGGCGGTTGACAGCGGAGTACGCTGGAGCCGGAGTGTTGTCGGGCAGTTAGAGTTCGTTTCGCGTGATTTGCTGGTTTTGTTTTCGTTTTGCTTCGAGGAAATATGGGAAAACAAAATGAATTTCTGAAAGGGAATGACCGATGACCGCGGAATTTGTCGACCGGACAAGTGCGAGTCACAGATTCGTGATGCGACATTAAATGCGACGGTGACACGCATTCGAATGCGCTGGGAACACGTGAAAATGCCATAAAATCTCAATGTTACGATATTGAAGGTGCCGACAGAATGTTTATAGCCACAGCGGCCTTATTGGATGAATAATATGATGTCGTTTAGCTTTCGAAAGGACATTTAGTGAGTCCATGTACTCAATGAAAAGCAAAAAATGTCCACAACCCTCGCTCCATATACATACATACATATGTAGACACTTGTAAATGTTTCCCGTCTAAAAACCGAGACGCCTCTAATTGGAAAGGAAAAGCCTTTGCGTGATCATAAGCCTTTTCGTGGAGTGCGCGTGCAAGTTGGTCAAGTCCACATACAACTTATTCTGTCATACATCGAAAGGTCCAATGAGCGGACTCCAGGTAAGCTTCATGAAATCTTATATAAATAAAGTATTTCAGCGCGATGGAAGACATCGAGCCAATCAAACAACATCGTTGCCATAGTCAAGATTTAGGTTTCACAAGACAAGTCTTATTACAAGTCAAGGCAATATGGCTTGCACAAGAAATCTTACTACACAAATGTTGTCAAAATAGATTAAAAATCTCCGGATACAAAGCCTTCTTCCTCACCTGTCGGATATTCTCTTTGAGCGCTCCCAGAATGAACGGCTTATTTTGATAGACGCCAAAGAAAGAAGTCTGGATTGGTCTTGCTAGTCTGGACATTATGCGACTAAGAAATTCATGATTAAAAATGACTAAATTCGCGAGAGCGGTGTATGACTTTGCACCATCGCTCATGATGAATGAGAGTGTAAACGTCGCCTAGACGCGATTAACGCTTGCGCTACATTGTCAGCCACAGCGAAAATGTTCCCATCGAAACGAGCACAACGTGTTATTTCAGTCACTTCACACCACCGGCGCCGAAATTCACATTTCGTTAAAATCACTAACGAATTACTCCGTCACGAGTACGCGTATGCTGCGATCTTCAGGAGTGTAGGGGTCCTTGGCTTGATGACGTGTGTTTTTTCCTTAACTAGTATCGAAACAGAACTGACATTGGCTACCATTGGCAAAAGTCATAGTATTTTCCAATAGAGTGATTCATTTCGGGTCACCTTGTCGCTGCACATCATCTGTGGGTATGTGTGACGTTAAGTAATTCATTAATGAACAGGCAGAAAATAATGGGACCTAGAATAGTGCCTTATGGTACCCCTGCTTTAATTTGAATAAAGGCTGATTGCCAATTATCACAGACCATAATCTACCGATTAGATATGATATAAAACGCAATTGAGCGTTTTTAGAATCGACTGATTGACAACTTTGAATTAACTAATTAGTTTTAATCAAAACCTTTTGTTATTTGGCATAACGCAAGTGTTTCACAGATAGATGCTGAAATATTTGAGGTAAGATAGCTTTTCTCAAAAACTTTGGATAAGAATGGCAAGGTCATTAAGGATTGGTACTTGCTCAGGATGCAGTTAGCTATTTTGGGAACAGGAATAATTTTAGCCCACTGTTGAAATAAGGAGTGATAAACTTTAGAGTTTGAAGTTTATTTTATCCCGTCATCCAAATAGAATAGTCAGTAAGAATGGGTTTGGTAATCTTGAACTAGACGGACCAGACGCTTTTTCTTCAAATACCTCTTGATGAATGACATTTGAAGGTAAGGGAAGAGCGAAAATGGAAATCAAACCATCAGGATTAATGTCATGCAAAGGTTTGTCGTGATGCTTGCTCATGCTTCTTTGGCGAGAGTTATTTTAGAGCGCCTATTTTGGATTTTAATGCTTGATTTTTTAAGCGCTTTGTTTTATTGTGTCAAAAAACTTCTACAGCTTGTGGCAAGCCTGGGCCTTCTCAAAAATCTCTCCAACTGGCACGATCTTTCGCCAGCAGTCTCCAGCGCCGCACGCCTATTTGGTTGAGATCTCCTTCCACTTGCGTGCCACCTCAAATTCGGCCGTCTTCAACCCCGTCGCCCCTAAGGGTTGGATTCAAAGACTTTTCGGCCCGGAGCTGTGGTGTCCATGAGCGCATGGATCCGTGGACGCCGTGCTTCGCTCATGTCGCTGTACAGCCCGTACAATTCACTGTTCAGTCTTTTCCTCCTTTCCCCATTTACGCAGACCGGACCAAAGATCGAGCGCAGAATTTTTCTCTCAAAACGACCTAGGGCCCCCTCATCCGCTTTCGATAAGGTCCATGCCTTCTTCTTCTTCTTTTCCTTTTTTTCCCGGCGTCGTTATGGTCAGAAGTGTAGGACCATAACCTTCCCACTTAACTGCATTCCTACTGGTCGGCTTGTGGGGTCCGCCGGTTTGACCTCAGAAAGTAGCGGCAGACTTCCCGGTTTAGGATTACTTCATCGCTGAGGCCAATCAAATGCAGGTGTTTTTGCATTTGTTTGCACCAATTGATTTTCGGCCTGCCTTTTTTGCGTGTTGAAATTGATAAGGTCCATGCCTCTGCGCCATAAAGCAGGACCGGGATGATAGGGGTCTTATATATGGGCATCTTGGTTTTCCGAGAGAGGGCTCTACTTCTCAATTGCCTCCCGAGCCCAAAGAAACAGCGGTTGGCAAAAGTTATTCCGCGCTTGATTTCGGCATTGATGTCATTGCTGCATGACACTGCGGAGCCAGTGCCCCCCAATATGTGCGCCCTGGCCAAGACGTCGGTGGTTCGTGCCCTTTTTCGACGACAGCATATATTTCGTCTTGCTCTCATTTACCGCTAGTCCTATCTTAGCCGTTTCCGTCTCAATGCTCCTAAATGCCTCATTGACATCTCGCTGAGTTCGACCAATTATGTCAATGTCGTTGGTATAAGCGAGCAGTTGTACGGACTTGAAAAAGATCGTGCCCCTCGTGTTGACCAGTGAGTTTTGCACGATTCTTTTAAGGATGATGTTGAAAAAGTCACACGATAGCGTGCCGCCCTGTCTAAAACCTTTTTTGACATTAAAGGACCCGGTTAGGTCGCTTCCGACCCTGATGGAACAGCGAGAATTCTCCAATGTCATCCTGCACAACCTGACGTGTTTGGCAGGGATTTTAAAACTAGACATGACGCTGTATAGCTCGTCTCTATGTACGTTATCATATGCGGCCTTAAAGTCGAGAAATAGATGGTGTGTGTCGATCTGGAACTCGTTGGCTTTTTCCAGGATCTACCGTAGTGTGAATATTTGATCGATGGTGGACTTGAAATCACACTGATATGGAGCAATCAGCTTATTAACGTGCGGGTTCAGGCCTTCACACAAAACAGCAGAGAAGATCTTATAAGCGATGTTCAGGAGACTTATACCTCTGTAATTGGCGCAAACAAAGGGTCTTCTTACTTGTGGATTGGGCAACGATGCTAAGATTCCATTCATCGGGCATGCATTCCTCTAACTATATCTTGCAGAAGAGCTGGTGCACACTTCCAACCAGGTCACCTCCAGCTGCTTTAAAGAGCTCGGCAGGTAGTCCGAAATCAGGGAGACAGAATTCTCTGCTATCATCGTCCGTTGTGAATGGGTCATCCCACCTGACAACGGAATCTGTTTCATCATCGCCGTTATACAGTCAGCAGAAACAGTCCGCGTTTCTTTCCAAATTCTTAGAACAGCACCGTCAGCCACTTGACGGATGTCACCTTTTCCAATTAACAGAAAAAAATTCTAAAATTCCAAATGAAGATTTTTATTCATCAAAATAATTTTTTTTATTTGGTAAAAAAGTAATTGAAAAACAAAATTGGATGATTAATTTTGTGCCATCTTGTACATCCAAAAGTCATAGATAATTTTGACCCTCGGATGATGGACTAGAAGAAAAGCGATAGTGGTCACACAAACAATGTTCGATTCGATGATTCACAATGATTCAACGACTTCCTACGTGACAAGCCTGTATAGCCAGAACACCAAAAACACTTTGACCATTTTTGACTACAGCACATCAGTTGTCAAATAACTCCACGATATTGAACTTGCTTTAGCACCAGCTTAGTCATTATTGTATTTAATATTTGGGTATTGTATCTGTTTTCGGATTGATAGGATTAATAAACATCTACGTTAAGAGAAAAAAACAAGAAAAAACAGAAATTCTTCTTCAATATTTTTTTTAAAATGTTTTACGAAATAAATCGCGCAGGTGGCAATATTTTTTACAGCAACTGTGACTGAGTTGAACTTCTTAAAGAGGTAATCATGCATCATTTTCTCGCTTGTGTAAAATTTCTATTCAGTAATCATCTCCACTTGTGATGTAGTCACTTTTCACATAAACGAGATGAAAACACTCAACTGCCTCTGCGCGACGTTGCCGATTTTCACATAAATTGAGTGATACCTGCTACGTATTATGATCGCCTGATACCAAATTTTGTCAATTCACTATGAAGCAAGGCATAGCGCGTAGAGCGTCGATGGGATTTTGTGGGATTTGTTGGAAATCATGTATGGAGCCACTGTTTTCATGGATTTCGATGGCAAAAAATTAAATTTACAATTCGATTTCATTTTACGTCCAGTGTCGGCACCTATTGGCCGCACTCATAAACCCTTTTTTTCTTCGCAGCCGATAGATTTAAACCCAGATTGGAAGAGATTCTGTGCGGTGATTGGTTGCAAGCGAGATTTAGCTGAGTCAAATGATTCAAAAGTGCGCTATTTTGAGAGGTTTTACACATCGAGGAGGGCATGTGTGACATTGTCAGACAATCAGTTTTTCATATGTATATTGACTTATACTGACTTACTTGAGATTTTTTTTCGTAAGTGGGGGAGCATACTGAGCGATCTTAAAGTCGAAGGGAATCTCGCATGTGAACAAGGGTGATGGCAGATCGGTGAATTTGAGAGTAGCGGTGCGACACAATGTTGACTAAAATATTCGAACACGTTTTCCACTCATTTCACGACTTGAAATAATATATGAGTACAGTGATAGTTCTTAGCCTATCTGTAGGGGGCTGATGGTTCTGAGACCTTTTCGAATTCAGTATCTTTTTCAAAAAATCAAAAATCTTATGACAAGTGTTTTTTTAATATATAAACATATATCATTTAAAGATTCATATTTATATATCATTCAGAGATTCGTTGATAATCCTTCGCCAAGCTTCCCTGTCATGAGTGTGTTTCTTCCATGTTTCACCTTTCTCTTCCATGGGTGTTGAAAACCGTCCACTGCTTTTGACAAGGTGGTTTCTGCAAGATGTGAATATATAAACTCCATCTGTAATAACCCAAGCAAAAAGCCGTCGTGAAGGATAAAAGTTCGATAATCTACACGAAACCATGCTACGCCAATTTTCCTTCAAAATGTGGGTTTTATGACATGTGTTTGTATTCCACCTAGGGTGATGGAGCGAATATTTTTCACCTGAGCGGAGGCTAACAGGGCTCGCAAATATGAGACTAATTTGTACCGAGTTATGCATATTCTCGGGTATTTTATTCAGGGCTCCGAAGTTAATATTCCCTAGCCTATTTTTTACATGCGAAAACAGCAACTGATGTAACGAGCCGACGCAAATGTTCTTGTGGTAGATCGGTAGTCAGGTTTCCATGATACATTTTACAATAACTAATCGATCAAAACTTTTTAAGTAGGTACCAACTTACAAGTACACGGATAGCTTGGCAATGGTCGCCTAGACCCATTAGTCACGAAAGTCTCAAAAATAGAGAATATGATAATAAGCCTAAATGTTTAAGCGCTGATTATGAGATTGAACCTTATTTATGACTAGACACTCATCTGGAAAGCGTTTAGGCAATTTCAATATACAGGGTTGGCCAAATACTAGTTTCTTTTTAAAAATGTAATAAAATGAACAAAATTAAATTTTTCCATATATTATGGCTTTATTAGTAAGAACAAACATACCAATTAATTATGAAATACAACGTCGTTCAAATTGCTGCCTCGGCTGGCTTCGCAGTAGCGCATTTTGTCACCCCAATTTTCCCAGACCTTATTGATGGTTTCGGTCTGTAGCTCACGGATTGCTTGGATGATATTGGCCTTAAGTGCTTGAATCGTTTCCGGATAGTTGGCATAATATCGGTCCTTCACGGTTCTTCACAAAAAAAGTACAAAGGGGTCAAATCGGAGCTCCGAGTCGGCCAGCTAAAATGGTCCAATGATGCCACCACTCCACAATCGGCACCAAACTGTCACTCTCTGGGGATACATTGGCTTCTTGGCAAGATGAAAATGCGCCTCGTCAGAAAAGATGATTTTTCGCCCAAAATCGTTGTCCAATTCAAGCTGTTCTAAGGACCAAACTGCGAAACGATAACGAAGCGTATGGTCGCGTTCCTTCAATTGCTGAGTACATTGGACTTTGTAAGCGAATAATCCGAGATCTTTTTGCAGAATTATCCTCAGGCTGGTGTGTGAAATGTTGAGCTGTTGAGTTCAATGGCGAGTTGATGGTCGTGAATTGAGTCTCACACTCTCGGCCACAGGAGCCACATATCTGTGGGCACCGTACGACGACGGGGATCATGAGTCTTGTCCACTAGCATACCAGTCTCACGAACTTTTTGTAAACAATTGGGTACAGAAGTCGCAGTGGGTGCTTCATTTTGGCCAAAACTTCTTTTTAAAAAACGCACTGTTTGGGCTACACAGCACTCACTTTTGAACACTGCATGAACACATATTGCAAAGTTTAATGTCGAATACTTGGCCAGTTCTGATCGATATCGGTAAGAAAATATAGGAAACACCATTAATTTCCTTGGCTTCAGACGGCGAGACAGTTTTTGAATGTTGTAGAGTCTCTACTCTAATGATCAGTCCGTTTCAAGACGAACGGGGAATTTCTTCATAAAGTATTTGATTGCAAGCGCCACATTCGGGTGAAAGCAAGCAAATCTACATAGGTGAGTATACTTGCAAAAATACCAGCAATGCTATATGTGCTTCGAAACAAATATCAACGAATCGTCCTCACACATAGTTGAGCAATCAGTTTATAAAACAAAATACATTGTCATCAACGCAAACACTACTTTGGCTCGGATAAAGTCAGATGAAGAATGGCAAAAAGAGATCACGAAGTTGCCAAAAATTGTTTTGAAATGCATCAAAATGGGAATGTAAAATGGAAGGTTGATCATCTCTTAAAGAGAAAAGGGAGCCGGGCTACTAGAACAGAATACCGAGAAAATTAAAAATGCGACTGAGAGGTTTTGGCCCCGGTCATGTTAGTTGACAATTGTTGGTCTGCTTCAAGAAACACAGATAAAAATAAATATAACGAGAAAAACTAAGGCTTTTTAATTTTTGTATCGGTAGTTTTGTTTTTTTTTTTGGAAATCAAAAACAACAAATATTTTAAGCGTGACTTGTTGGATTTTTTCCATAACTCTTTTGAACATAGTGCTTGTTAAGAAAAAACAACTTTTCATTTCAAGGACAAAAACCACCTGGGAAGGAATTCCTATTTGGCGAAGGAAAGCGCAAAGCAGTTTGCAGTTTAATCATATAAGGGGTCATCCAATAAGAGGGGTCATTTTAAATCTCTTGTCAATGTCCAACTCGTAAAAATCAAGTATCGTTGTGATGACTATTAATAACCTAAAACTCGAAAGGTGTAAAATATGGGCCAATACAAACCCATTGTGAAATTTAACTACAAAACAGTGAAAGTATCGCTAACAAGTTGCATAAAGTTCATACGACTTTAAGTCATCATTTAGCTTATTCTCACATAGATATACATAGTACACTTAATCGATTAAAAACATTAAAAACGTCTCGGTAGGATTTGTAACATGAAGACTCCAATTCGCGTTCGTCCTGCAGATGCCTTACAATATTTTCTCCAAAACTGAAACTAATTTTTGCGACAGTATCAGAGACCGTCAGTTATTCAAATCACATTTTACCGTGTTCCATTCTGATGGCCGCGACAATACAGTCGCCGTACCTCATGCCAATTCACAGCCAGTACGATTCCGTACTCTTTAAAATATCACGCTCTGCTGATTTCATCTTTACAAGCGCCCTAATAGTTAGTCCAATAGGGCCTGTCTTGCCTGTCTTTTACATTCGCTCCTCACATTCCATTGGTTCTTATTAACTTGCCATCGACTTCATAGATTCCATATCCGATATCACTGATCCCAACGACATTAGCACCATCTGTGGCGATTTCAACCTTCCGTACATTAAATGGGCTAAATTCGACGATGAGGTTCACTACTTCGCGACTAACAGCTCATCAGGTAAGGAAATCCTCTTCATAGATCACCTCTTTGACTCTGGTCTCCTCCAATGTAACACCAACAACATAAGTGGACAACTTGACCTGATCTCATCTGACGACGGAGACTGCTTTATAATCGCAAGTAACCACTTCCTCTCTACATTGAATCCGTTCTATCCATCCCTATTGGGAACACTTTCACTCGATAATCACTTCACCATTCGTCATTCCGAAAGATCGTTTTGCTTCAATTTCCGAAAAGCAGACTAAAATACTAAACTAAATAACCTGCTCAGTAAACAAACTTTAATTTTCTCCTAAGCCCTAGCACTTACATGTCCTTAGACGATAATTTTCCCTACTCCAAATTACTCAATATCCGTCCCGTATTCGCCAAAAGCGTACTGCACTTCGTCTTCACCTTGGTACACGAGGGAACGACAAAAGAAACAAACAAGGAAACAACTTTAAATTCCGCTCTGTTCCTGCATTTCTATTTACTTGTTGTCTTATACGGAATTCGCACAACTATGTGAACATCTCTACCTCTGATACTTTACCCGAATTCAGTACTCTCTTTAGCCCACTTTAGAAAGCAAAAACAAAAGCGGATAACAATCCATCCCACTTATAACCTTCTCAATACTTCTTGCCAAATTTTTCCCATTTTTTCAGCTAGTCGTCCACCGAGCAGTTTATCGAAAACCGTCAGTACAATGTAATTTTCAGATCTTCTATTTCCGATCCACGTGTAAAGCTATCACTTACTCCCCTAAGGGCTTTCCTCCACCTCCCATTTTATCTGTCGTGAAGGTGTTACTCAAGAACTTAACTTTCGTTATCAAATCGTCAATATTATCGATCGTCCCAATTCACCCCGGGTTTGTGAAACTTTGGTCCAAGGAATTCTTGAATCCTTACGTCACAAAATCCATACATATGTATTTCATCATTGGATTAGTCTGGTTACGTTCTTCGTGGACTTCCCTAGGCTGATAACTAAACTTACCGCCTTATAAGGATCGTTTAAAACTATTCAACCTACAACCCCCAGGAAAAAGACGCAATATCGTAGACATACTTACTGGTGTCATTGACTGCCTCTCACCGCTTTAAATGATCCCCCTTAACACCTATCCTGGAATCCGTCTTACCATGCCCCATCAACTCCCATCGAAAGAACAACAGCTACCATGAGCCAATGTCCAGGATACTGCGCGAAGTGAACTTCGCTATTTTCGACCTACGTCTCACCTAACCCTGTTCTTAATCTCTTTCTGTTTTAACCCGCGACGTAAAAGAGGGGTGTTATAAGTTTGACGTCTGTGTTTCTGTGTGTCTGTCGTAGCTCCTGAACGAATGGATCGATATTGATGTCCTTTTTTTGTTTGAAAACTAACGTGACTGAGAGAGGTCTTAGCTACAATTTATGAAGATCTGTTCAGGCATTTCAAGGTCACCAGCTCATTTTGTTAGCTGCGGTAGGGATAGATAGACGCCAACATATCAAACATTTGATCTTACATTTGAAACACCCATGTATGCTGGTACCACTGAGCTACTTTGATGATGGCACTGAAAGGTAGGAGACGAAATCGTGGGTTGCCTATTAGTAATCCCATCAAGTTTGAGCTCATTCGATTCTTCTTAACCAGTTCTATTAATTTCTGCTGATAACGAGGACCATTAAGTATGGGGTATTTATGAACATTGTCGGTTATGAAGTACGTTATTGTAGCACAACATTACAAACATACGAGTATTTGACATTAATGAACTAGACAGTTGCAATATACAAACAATGGAGCGCTATACTCCGCAAAAGCGTGGAATAATTGTGTCGATTTTCTGACCAATAATTGGTTAGTGGTGTTAGCGCAGCGTGAATTTCGATGTCGATTTCCTAAACTAACTGGGCAAACATTCCGGCGCTTAGCTACTCAATTCGAACAGACTAGAACCATAGGAGACCATGCAGGGCGCGGCCGCCACCGGACTGGTCGTTCGGCCGAGAATATCGCGGCTGTGGCTGCCAATGTCGACGGCGCGGCGGGTCACGCGGTTGGGCATCACCAGACGGATCTTGTTAATTTTAGTGAAAGACTTAAAGGGTGGGCGACCTAGTGGTTTTTCATTTTTAAATCATGTTATTTTGACACTCCGCGTATCATACCTCCGCGGAACGAAATGAGTCGCCCTACGCTTGAACAACATTGGGAAATATTGAAAACCTATTTTCCTATTTCCTGTGTAGCTCAAACAGTTTTTATTAATAAAGCCATAATACATGGAAAGGAATTAATTTTGCTTATTTCATTGCATTTTTAAAAAGAAACTTGTATTTGGCCCACCCTATACACATGTGTCCATACAAAGTTCAACCAGTGTATCAGACCGTCAGTCGCGTCTGAATGAATTCAGATCAAAACTGAAAACGTGCGTTGTTCCACAATACTTAAGAAAAATGTAATTTAAGTAGTTACCTATCGGAATCCTCGACGTCGAGGCAGCCTTAAACAACGTAAACCTAGGCCATAATAAGAGCTGTATGAGACATAAATGTAGACAAATTCATCGTAATCTGGATTGGAAATATATTAAACAGCAGAATTATCAATGCAGACATTGGACACAGTTCTATAAGGAAAGTTACAACTAGAGGCACACCACAAGGTGGAGTTCTCTCTCCCCTACTGTGGATTCTTACAGATAACAAAATCCTTAAAATCTTCATGGAGAAAGGCGCAAAGACCATAGCATATGCAGATGAGCTAGTTATCTTGATAAAAGGTAAATTTCTACGGGAACGAGAGAGCGGAAGAATTGACCAGGCGAGGGTCTGAAATGGACATCAGTGAAGCGGACACGTTACTGCAACCACCGATCAGTGCATTATATCGGACCATAAATGACACAAAAATGATGAATAAAGAAACGACTGTCACACGAAAAGATCATCGCGGCCAGAGTTTAATATCGGTGAAACAAAGAAGCTCTTAGTGCTGGACCGAAACTCGATCCGTATGCTCGTCGGAGTGATCACAGGACACTGTCCCATCGGAGCAATGCTCCGGAAATAGAACTCGGGATCCAGCCATCTCTGCTGGAACTGCGGCGATGAGGAAGAAACCGAAACGATCCAACATCTGTTTTGCCACTGCCCAGCTCTCCAGAACCGGCGCCTAGTTTCGCTGGGCCATAGATGCTTCACAGAGACTGCAGACGTAGGAAATGCAGATATATCGGTTCTTCTAAAATTCATAAAGAGCACGAGGTGGTTTCGGCCACCACATGATAGGACAGGTTAAATGTGTGTGTACTCCACAAATGAAGGGAATCAAAATGGGCCCTTTGGCCTCCGAGTGGAAGTGATGTACAACCATCACACTCCCCTTCCTTAACCTAACCTAACCTATCTATCGGAATTAGGATCTGCGAGTAATTTAAAAAGAATGAAATAATATTATTTTTCATTTGAAAAAAGGGACGTTAGTACTACGGGTCGGTATTAGGAGGAAGACGAAGAATTGCCCTATATAAGAACAAACACTGGTCGAATGCAGTCCACCTGCTCGGGATGAGATCAGAAGAGTAGAACAGATAGAACTGCTTATGCAATGCCAGCGTGGTGGCCACTTCTCTCAAATTGCTCGTGCAGAATGTCCAACATGACATTCGCTGTATGGCACGGAGTGCCGTTCGGTTGTTATTACATTGGCATCCATATCATCCAGTATAGGCCAAATAAGCTGCTTAACATCGATCCGTGGCACTGACGGTTAATGGTTAGGCAAGTGTTATTGATTTCGAAGGAGCAAAGATTGCTGGATCATGCTGGATTTATTAATTTGCAACAGTTCCAGAGCCGAGTCAGCGAATTTATGGTGTTGCCTATGGTCTTTCTGAATCAATTGGATTTCATAAAAGTAAAAATCCAGCTCACGACACAAAAGTCGCCAACTCGAAGTTGCCAAATGCACAAGTCCTTGTTTTTAATAGCCCGTGAATTTCGGTGATGCTGATTTTCTACCGAACTGGGTGACTCGAATTTCTCCACCAAGCATTGAATTGTCAACTGGACAGGTTGTGACGAGAGTTGTTCACAATAAATGCGACAGATATCACTTTACCAAGATGATATTGGGTGCTACACGAGTTGAAACCAAGAGAAGTTGAACGGCTGCTCTAGTGACAAGAAAGGAAAGGTTTTCTGTTTACTTACTGTGTTAATCGTCCAAACATAAATGGATCCACCCAGGGCTCAGGTCCTCAATTTGGTGGGATCAGCTCAGAGTGTTATATTGTAAGCTGTTGCAACTAGGTGAAACCATTACAGGACTTTGCTACCGAGCACAACTACTGCGTTGGAGGAAGGAGAAAAAACACGACAAAGCGACAGTACAGCAAAGCTCGACGGCATACTGCGAAGGTCGCTAAGACCAGTCGTATTCACCAAATATATCTCCTTTGGACCTATGACCTATGGTTGATGCTCCATGCAGTTTTTCTAACGAGGAATTTGTATTACTTACTTACTTAGATGGCGCTACAGTTCGAGGTGAACCAAGGCCTCAACCAACAAGCCTCTCTAGCCGGCAGGATCTTTGGCCAGCTGGGTTGGATTCAAAGACTCTTCGGGCCGGAGCGGTGATGTTCATTCGCTCTACATGGCCCAGTCATCTAGACGTTGGATCCATAGACGTCTAACTAGGCCGATGTCGGTGTACAGCCCGTACAGTTCTTGGTTGAATCTTCTCCTCCACTCTCCGTTTCTACAAACGGGACCAAAGCTTGCACGCACGAAAAGCCCAAGAGCCTCTTCATTCGCTTTTGATAGCGTCATAGAGTGCCATAGAGGAGGAACGGGAAGATTAAGGTTTTGTAGAATGATACCTTAGAGAGACGGCTCTACTACTTGAGCTCAAAGAAGAAGCGGCTGGTTTTTTTTGCTGCTTGTCACTATCGAGCGAAGGTAGACGAAATCTGACCAAGACGTCGGTGTTGTGCGTCTTTCTTTGATGACAGCATATATTTGATCATCATAGTCATCCTGTACAGTCTGACGAGTTTGGCAGGGATGTTAAAACATGACATGGCTCTGTATAGCTCGTCTCTAAAAACACTGTCATATGCGACTTTAAAGTCGACAAAAAGGTGGTGCGTGTCGACCTGAAATTCATGGGTCTTCTCCAAGATCTGCCTGAAACCACACTGGTAGGAACCAATCAGATTGTCCACGAACGGTTTCAGGCCCTTCACAGTACGGCAGAGAGGATCTTGTACGCAATATTCAGGAGACTTATCTCTCTGTAATAGGGACCTCCTTTCTTATGGACCGGGCGAACGATGCTGAGATTCCATTCATCGGGTATGCTTTCTTCCGACCATATCTTGCAGATGAGTTGGTTCACGTTCCTGACCAGTTCATCGCCACCTGCTTTAAATAATTCAGTCCGTCTGTTCCAGCAGCTTTATAAGACTTAAGTTTTGATATCGCTATCTTAACATCGTCTAGGTCGGGTAGACGGGATTCTCTTTCAGCTTCGTCCATTGTTAATGGTTCGTTCCCGCTGACGGTGGCATTTTGACTACCATCGCCGTTATACAGTCTGCAGAAGCATTTTTCCACAGTCTCAGCATCGACTGTGACTCCACTATTAGTTGTCCGTGTTCTTTCCTGCAGGCTTCCGCTCTGACTTTATAGCCTTGGCATGTTCGTTTTACTTTTTGGTAAAACTTTCGAACGTCGTTCGTGCAACAGCAATTCTCAATCTCCTCGATCTCGCGCTTCTCGTGCTACTTTTTTTTCTCAGAAGCGCATGCTCCTCCATCCTTTTTTGTTCATAGAGCTCGCGGGCAGCTCTCGTCCGTCGGTGCAGTGTAGCCATGCAGGCATTCTGTTTCTCTACATGGGCCTGTCTGCACTCGTCATCCAGCCAGGGGTTTCTCGAAAGTGGTGACTTGAAAGCGAGTATGTACATCTGAGGCGGCATCTCTGATGGCGTTCTGACAACGTCTCCATTGCTGTTCTATGGTTTGTGCAGATTGCATCGGGTCTTGAGACAGCTTGAGGGAGACTTGATCGGCGAAGGTCCTGGTGGTCTCTTGCGATTGCAGCTTTCCGACGTTAAATTTTGGTGTTCTTACTCGACTCCGTTGATTCCGAGAAATTCGCATTGGTACCTTGGCTGCAACAAGGTAATGATCCGAGTTAATGTTGGCTCCTCGAGAGGTTCGGACATCTAGGATGCTGGAGGAGTGTCTGCCGTCGATTGATTATGATCAATTTGATTGGTTGTCGATTGATCGGGAGACCGCCAGGCCCCCTTATGGATGTTGAGGTGTGGGAATCGTGTTCTTGCTACTACGAGATTACGTCCCGCCATAAAGTCCACTAGCCTTAGTCCGTTTCTTGACATGGTGTTAAGTAGGCTGTGCTTTCCTACGACTCCTTCAAAGATAGCTTCCTTTCCCACCTTCGCATTGAAATCTCCTGGAACGATTTTGGTTTCATAGCTGGGACATTGGGCATATGTTCTGTCTAGGAGATCACAGAGGTCATCTTTATGTCGGTCATCTCCCTCCTCTGTGTGGACGTGGATACATATTAAGCTTATATTGCCGAAATGGGCTTTAATGGGAATAGTTATGAGCCATTCGCTTACATGCCGGAAGCTTAAGACTTTTGCCTGAGTCCACAAAACCGCATCCGAATAAGCGTTGTTTATTTTCTCTGTAGCAGTTTCCGTAGTAGATATAGCTGTTTTTCATCCGCTTTTTACCTGGCCCATCCCATCACAATTCTCGGAATGCAGTAATGTCTGCCTTATAGTGGTCTAGAGATTTGACCAGTTGTCCGGCCGCACCTGGTCTGTTAAGGGACTAAACGTTCTAGGTTCAGATTCGGAATTCGATGTTTGCGGGGGTCGTCAACATGTAATCCGTCAGTATCTGAGGCTGAACAAGTGTTTATTTTAGGCGATAGGGATGTTAACCCTAAGCGCAACCGCCAACCTGGAGGATTTGGTTCTTACTTGCCTTAAAAACAAAGGGCCGGCTGTGCCGTTCCTTATCGGCCCGTAGTAGCCCGAAAAAATGTGTTCACCAGGTAGTTCTTCTCGCTCGAACCGTGGGCACCACCGTTGACTCCAAATTGTGTGAGGAAAGAGCTGAGCCCTGGTGGCGGCTCAGATTGCCCCCCTTTCTCGTTCGCTGCCCGCAACAACCATCGAAAGTGGTCTACCCGATCTACATTTGAGGTGCTAGGCACCCGGAGCTACCGCGTGCAGATGAGAGTAGGAGTTGGTAGACAGAGGCTGGAGTGTCGGCGCTTGTGCCTTCATATGTTCGCGTAGTCTACCCCTTTAGCATCTAGGAATTTATATGCTGCAAAAAAAATTGGCAAAAGTCGTACCTAGTGATGGGCTATACTCTCAGGGTAAGCCAGTAAACTTTTTTCCCGAAATAAAGCACCAAAATATTTCGATAAGTCTTTCAATTTTGATACGTTTTTCTATTGATTTGAATGCCACCCCTTCTTGGATGGCTCTACCCATTTTGTGACAAAAAGACATTTTCTGTTAAACTGATCTCTTCCTCGAAGACCAGAATGACTTTATAGACCTTTTTTATCGCGGTCTTGCTGTATTGGACAGAGCCATGGACCAAGAAACCTTTCCATCTTGTTTGGACCATGTTGGGAATGTGGACAACACTTGTTTGGCGCAGCAGAACTCGATCTTATCTGAGATGAAGCATCTTCAAAAATTATGGTCTAAATACATTGTACCTTCAGAGAGTCCTTGAAATACCTAAATTGGTTGAACGAAATTCATTAGCACCCACTCATCCACTTTGGCAGTGAGCACTCCTCCAACATATTCCACAAAACTCCGAAATCCAAAATAAACACAGCAACTCACTTAAGCCATTCATGTCATGAAAAAATAATATCCTTTCTCGCTCCACTGCCCGAATTCATCGAAGTGAAAGGGCACAATCTCAAAGAATAATACTCGTACAACCAGTTCACCTTGCGAAAACAACAAACACAAATTCATCCCATTTTAAACTCAAGGATACTCCGACCGACATAAGTACATTACACCTGATCCTATTATGCCGTCGCAACGACTGGCGCCACCAGACCGAAGGATTAAGTCGCAAAACACAACAACGCTAAACCGTAGTTCGAGGATCAGCTGTAAAACAGAAAAGAAAGAACAAAAAGGAAAAGGGCCGATTGCAAAATTGCGAAAGCTGCAGGTATGCGTGCAGAACTCTGAAAAAGGATATTGTAGTGCACCGCAGGCTGGCATTATTCTACAACATGTCAAATTGGTTCTCGAACTGACATCCTTCCTGACTTGACACGACTATCATCGTCATCATCATCATCATTGTCATTATTCTCCGTTATTCAGTTACTTGGCAACTACCTGTCCACTCTTGAGCGCGCCCTTCCGCCATGATTCTGGGTTAACACCTTCCGTCGTGGCACTAATTAAAACGGACAAAGTTCCATAGCTTCGAGCTCATCTGATCATCCATGGATCTCACTTACCACGACATTTAACAGAGAGAAACAAAAAAGAAACGGTATCACCTCTTTAGTTGTCCGCTGCACCATATCGCTGGCGGCACCACGAGACGTGATCGCTGATCCGTGATCGTCGTTCATAGCACGTGTTCCCGTGAAAGGTTTCTTTTTAATTAATATACACGGCCACGACGGCACAGGTACAGCTTGAGATCCAGATACCGATCATCAGCTAGATGCCACTTGTTTGTAAATCGGAATTTTATCGGGAGAGGAAATGATCCCATTATGGGCATTACGTTCGTAGTTGGGGCATTAAGGGCGGGCTAGGTTTCAAATATTTTATGCAAGCAGTCGGGTAGACTTTAGTTTTTGTTGAATGGTACGGATTTGGCTGCAGGGGATTCAGTTGGTTTCTGTAGAAATCTGGTAAATTCGAGGAATCCATGTGGAAGCCATGATCCTTGTGCGACAGGACGATTAGAAAGCGGTGCGCGTGGTGATTTATACCCAAGGTTATACAACGGCGAGCAAGAATGTTTGGGTAGCATTCAATGAGAGAGGTGGGTGGTCTAACTAAACCTTAGAACTACTCACGTGGGAGAATTGATATAAGAAATGTCGCTGCTTGGTCATTAGAAATATGAGTCAAGCGAAAGCCCGTAAATCGAGATTGATTGCCATAGAATCAGCCACAAACACCTCTTGATAGTACTGGAAACGACCACCACTTGGCAGTAGCACGATACGACCGTTAATTCTAAGCTACGAATCTCATTGCTACCAGTTAAGTATAACTTAGAGCGAAGCACAGCTCGTTGGAGTAGTGACCACTTCTGCCATCTCGTCTTGGCATCTCCGGTTTATTATTTTCAATTTCTCCTTTTTTTTTTGACGTAGCTTCATTCAGTGATAACCCCTCGGGGGAGGACCTTTCTGCCATTAACCAGTACCAGTGGTATGACCCATCGATGATGTTGATGTAGTTTCATCGTCGAGCATAGTGGTCCGTGATGTTAGGTTGGATTTTTATGTGTGTGGGACACACCTGTATGCTGGTGCATGGCATAGGTTATAATTACCGCATCCATGTCTTTGCTACTTCATAAATTAGCATGCTACACCTATGCGGACACGGAGGTAGATAGGTATGATGCCGGGCAAGTAACAGAAGCAGCAACTACAGACGCTCGATGATGAGGAGTGGCGAATAAAATACTCGCTGGAGCCATCATCCGACGGTACCATTGCTTCCATGTTCCATCCAACGGTAGTATCTTGAAGTAATTCATTGCAGATTAACAGGCTGCTTCCTTGGAACCACCGAGTGCTCCAAAGAGCAATACAAACGAAAGAAATAAAAGAAAATAAAAACAAGTGCTCACATTGCTGCAGGCAGAGCGGTGTGTTCGTTGTGTTCGTTGCTTTGTACGATACTAGGCACAAGAAACACCAGCTTCAATCCCAACCAACCCCGTCTATAGCTCTGGTTGGATAGAGGAGCTACAGGTTTACTGGATGCTGCCGCTTACCATTGGGGTAGCCAGAGATGTGGTCGTCACGTTGCGTCGCGTCGAAATGTGAATTGTGCTGGCGGGGCTTTTAACGATATGCAAAGAGCGTGTTGCAACCCCTTTTTGTTTTTCGAGATGATGTCCGCAGGGATAGCGCTCTTGTGGTCCATTCGTCCATCCATTTGATATTCGGTGTATTTGCGACCTGGCGTGCACGCAGAAGTATTATATATGAACCCTGTGGAGCTTCTCGATCTCGGTGATATTTATTATTGTGGATTGTTGTGAGTTTTCTAGAAAATCCATCTTCGCCACAATGGCGACGTGTAGGAAGTAGCCATTCTGGAGATTCACTTCTCTACTGTACTATCAGCTGTGATATATGATATTTGGTGAAGGAACATCGATAGACGGGATGGGAGGGCACGAATTCGACAATAGTGAGCAGAGACAACTATTAAAGATCCATTTAGTTATGCTCTGAAACCCACATTTTATAGACGCGGGGCGAGTGCTGCCATGCAGCAAAAGCTGGCCTACCCATCCCCATCGTGCTCGCAGTCATTGCTATCATTTTAAACTATCTAAGATAAATTTGATTTTAACATAGTAGGTGCATAATTTTGGGACACCTCTACCTCGCAATTCGTTTTTATTAAATAAATGTGACAAATAGTAATTATACCCGATGTTGGTTTTGCGCAACCTCGGAAATATTAGGTTGGTGCTTGCCGATCAGAGTTAGGTCAGAGATTTGACTCTCAATCACATATGTTTCAGGTGTGTTGAAAAAGTAACATAAACAATCGCGGTCGGATTTATCTGATTCACTCAATTTCCTATTTGTCATGCTGATAAACATGTTCGAAACATGTTTTAAACATGTATTTCCAAGAGAACCGGCTTATTTAGTGCAGAATCACCGGCAAAATGGATATACATATATTACTTAATACGATCGACGATATTTCGAATTAAAAGATTGTACATATCTTCACCTTTCGAAGCCTATGGAGTCCGAATTTGCCATTTTTACAGAGATGTTAAGAGACGGCCATCCGTTCGTGGGTGATTGCTACACTTATCCGTCGCAATGTCAACAATCATTCATTTGAGGCGTAAGTGAATAGTCTGCTTTCTGTAAGAAAGAATGAAGAATGGTTTTGGCCGATACTGAGTCCGGGAGGTTCAAGTCTTTACTGAGGTCTAGTACTGTATTTTTCGTGGAGCAACATTCATTCATTTAAATTGCTGACTTCTAAAGTCGGTGACACAAGTTGCGAATGCGGCAATAGCTCATCGAGAGTTTCCGATTTGTTTTCTTAGAACAACCATCAATTTAGTGTCCAATATGCGTCTATTAGAAGCTAGGTCAAGCGGGGTAAGGTATCAAAACGGCGTTCTATTGGCAAGCTTGAATAATGTGTCTAGGGAGATTATCATTTTTCTAATTTGAATTTTATTTAAAATATTTTTTGTTCAGTTATGGGGTTGAAAAGAAGAAATTTAAAACAAGTGGCTGGTAGGACGTGTAAACAAAAATCTATTGGATAAAACGACGGATAAAACGATCAGCGCGGGTTCTGTTGAGAGCGATCATCCGAAGGTCAACACTATAAATGAATTTTCGAAGATTAAGTGCGTTAATAGTCGCAATTTCATTTTTGATATTATAGTTGAAGTACTGAATTGCCCCTGGGTTGTTGGTAGAAAAAAGTCTAAACGTGTTAAACTACATCATCTCAATCTCCAAATAGCGTACAGAATAAATCGAATGTGAGCGATAGTACCATTCTGTTTATACCAGAGATCGTCCAATTACAGTTCATTCAATTTTGAAAAAAAATGTTCTTTATTGATCGTAACTTCCACTCCAGTCTTATCTTCGAAAAAGCACAAGCCAAAAAAGCCTGAATAGCCTAATTTTTCTCCGATGATTGCGGTGTGTTGTCATGATGAAAGAGTACTTGTCTTCATCTCTAAATGGGGCTGGCATCCATCTCGTTGATAGCTTTTTTATACCCATTTGTTCGTGTGTAACGGTAGCAATGGATCTGATCTTTACCCCGCGATCGGGTGACTACATACCATAAACTTCGTAAACCATATCCTCAGTCGGACGGTTTATCCGCTCTTCATTAATACCTGATAGTCATCGAATGTGCATGGTCATTATAAATGGCATGCAACTTCACCTTGACTTGCTCACACGTCTTCCCATCCATAGGAATCGAATCACTGATCGGTATATATACCCTTTTCTCTATGGTTGCAAAAAATTTGAACCTGCCGATTTTTAACAGCTATCGAAACAAACATCTGTCTAAAATTTTGACAGCTATCTTTTTGGAAATGGCTTTCAGTGACACATTTTGCTTAACATGAGTGTTTATCATGCTATTGTTCGAAAAAATCATAAATTTTATTCTCGATTATCATCGATCCTTTATGATACATAAGAATTTCGTAAAACAAGACTTGGATATGGGTATGGATATTGGAACATCCGCATAAGATTCAGTTGACACAAGAACAAGAACTGATAATACGAATGCTGAAAGGATTTGGAGCAGCTTAAAACAAGCCCAAATTTTAGAGAGAAAAAAATCACCTTCGGTGTTAAGGAACACTTCTGGTTGGACCGCTTCGTTAACAAGTAAAATTGCCGCATTTGGGCAAAAATACTCCATCAAGAATCGAGAATCTCCATTATATCCGGAAAAAACTTACTCTCTGGTGTGGATTTCGAACAGGCGTCATTGGGCGATAAATCCTCCGAAACAAGTATAACTAGACTGTCAGTTGCTATACGGCGCATGGCAACACAGTTGTTGCAAGAAGAGTTCCCAGAAGAGAGTATGTGTAGTAGTCAAAAAATATCGTCCAATTTAACACCCTTAGACTTTTTCTCTGGGGCTAACTTAAATCGGTGGCCTATGGCAACAAAAGAATAATAAGTGACGAATCGGAAAACAACAACATTCAGTGAGATCCAGCCTGACTTATGTAAAGGAGTCGTACAAAAATTGATCTCAATGATCAAGATTTGAATGGTAATGTTTCTGTCATATCTCACATTTAACTCTGTTTATTCAATTTAAAAGTTGAGACGCACTGAATTAAAACCCCTTTTTTCTGTTTTATTTGTCTATCTCCGTAATGGAAAAGACTCACTTTTTAACAGTGGATTGCCGGAATTCTTTGCGATGTTAAGGAGCTTTCATAGTTCTGTATTGGCTCCAACCAAACTGTTTCTACAGTCACTATTAAGTGTAGCAGCAGAATGAATATGAAGTCACAGGACTTCGGTCCAAGACATCTAAGGTATACTTTACCCAATCGCTTCCTTATGACATTTTTGCTTGTTCAGGAACTTATTTTACATCCGATATCCTTAATTGTGAACGAATATACTAAGTCCCTCTCCTGGCCGTTCTCCTTACCATACGCACCTGCCTCAATTCAACCCCTGTTAAAACCTCAAACATTGCTTCTTTTGAATACGAATGTGTGAAAATATTATTTTCGTGTATATAAGTCCATCTCAGCATGTGTCCGCTTATAAGTTAGCTGTCGATGCAATCGATTCAAAATTCGACACTGCTCATACCAGTAATGAATTAATAGTTGTTGGCATCTTCCACCTCCTGCAATGGTATCCAATAGTTGGTTGGTTTCTTGTTTCTTCTAATGCTTGGTAGAATGTTAAGCCCGTCCTGTAGACAGTTAGATTTGATCTTATCCTCAAATGCTCGGAATTCAACGGTCATCATCATTCTGGATAAACTCCCCACTCATCACGCCCTCATATTCTCTTACGAACAAGACCATCCTGCAATCTATTAAGAACATTCATATTTCTTCAACTTTCAGAAAGCATTTCATTAACAATCTACCTAACAACCTATACTGATACTATGCTGGCAGCTTTTTAAACTATAGCTTTTCATTGTCTCACTCTATTTGTCCTATACGCACCTATTAAAAACTGTTCTTCATTACTCCTTCGTTCATACCCTAATTTCAAAATCGTCTACTTAATTTAAAAAGAAGCTTATTTTCCCTTATAGCTTGATCAAAATGCAAAGGAACCAAATCACTGATCCTAGGCGTTTTCAGTAGTTAATTAATGTCAAAATAAAATCTGACGTCCCTCAGTTTTTTTAATGTTTCATCCTCCAACTCTAAGACAATATCAAACCTTATTATATCCAGTCAATCAAATTGTAATAATATTTGCGAACCTGATTAGAATTTCTTCCATCCTTCTCACCCAAACTTCGTTGGTAAGTATAACTACTGTAGTTAGCATAATTAACGACCTGAAAAACAACTACTCTCCCGGTCCTGAAAAATTGCGATAACACGCTTCCTGAGCCCCTCACAGTTCTATTTCTGCGTTCTCTAATAATAATCTTCAATACCCTCTATTTTTAGTACAGGTCTATCAATCAACTACTATCAAACTTCACCGAATCCTTGCTCCAAAATCTTTCTTGCGCTAGAGAAATATAAAGAAGTTGATGTCATGCAAAGCCTTTGATATGATTAATTATCAAATCATTTATCTGAAGCTAAAAGTACTTGGTTCCCCACCTCCTGATTAAAATCATACCTCGAACACATCCCTTCTGTCTCTTGTCCCGTCTTGTCACCTTGCCTCATTGATTAGACTGTAACTACCTACAAGCTTATCAAAACTACTATACGATATACGAGTATTAATGCCTTCGGATGATATGAAAATCATAAAAGCTGTAGCTTTCCACTCCGACGGACACTCTGCTTTTGTAGCAAGATTTGAATACGTTCCACATTTGATGTGGAACCTCATATCAGTAATGTAATTTTTTCCTAAATGTATTTCCTAACGCCCGATTATACTTTCGTTAAACAATATCTCCCGTGAGCCAATATGTGATCTTGTTATCATTTGCGATACGGAGCTTAACTTCCACGCCTACATATATCGATTACAGCAAGACAAACTCCTCATTAGGGTTCGTAAGACGATGGTAAAAGAATTTAATATGCCACTAAACCGTTGTCCGTTAATTTGGTCAGACCTTTATTAGAATATGTTGGGCATGTTTGGTCTCAACCCCATGAGTTTTTCTAAGGGCTTAAACTAAAATCGCGGATGTTATCTTTGTGTATCGACTCGTGAATGGAGTAATTGATTTCCCGGAACTATTGGAGATGGCCTCCTTTCATACTAATCCCCACAACCTTAGATCAGTACCTTAATTTCGTTTACTTTCTCACCGAACTGATTATGGCAATCCCAAACCTCTTACCAGGATACTGCGACTCGCACGTAGCAATTACGATTTCCGCACTTCCTTGTCTTCTCTCTCTTATATAATTAAAAGATCGCCTAAAAATGTCTTCTATCGCCGCAGCTTACCCTCTCTTTTTTTGGTCAGCCTTTTCATGCATTGGGGTTCGACGAAATCTACTACTGAATACGCATCCAGCCTATGTTCCATAATATAAGCCTTATATATGCACACGTAATATGTGAAGTTGAGGAGTCCATCAAAATCATACTCGGAGACTTCAATGTCAAAATGAGCAAAAAAAAAATCTTTGGCGGCGCGATAGGCTTCCAATCAGCAGACTTTGCGACAACTAGTAATACGGTGATAAGTACCACAAGATTCCTTCATAAAATGATCCACTCAACAACCTGGCTATCTCAAGATGGTCCAACCGCCAAAAAAAATCCACCATGCTGTTGTCGACTCTGACCATCACCTGGTAGCAGTACCACTCAGGGCTCGACTATCCAATGTCAGAAAGCTGCAACCACTAACAAAACAAAGGTTCGACATTGGGCGTCTACACGCACCGGAAATAGCTAGAGACTACAGAGAGCGGCTAGGCGAAAGACTCTCCCATATATGCCTCAAGCCGACACAAGCGCTAAAAACATGTGGTTGTGTTGCCGCACTGCCATCCAGGAAGTAGCTGAAACCACCCTAGACTACCACCAGAAACCCGTGGCACGATGGCGAATGTGAGGAAAGAAATCGAGTAACGAATATAGCATATCAGAAGGCACTGTTATGGAAATCAAAAGCGGCACGAGAAAGGTACACAGCCAGAAGAAGGGAGAAAAAGAAGCTACTGCGTAAAAAAAATAGCCACGAAAGCATCCCAGCTCAAGGATATCGAAGAGGCCCGGGGTAGACAGAAGGTTAGAGCTTACTACAAAAAGCGAAAACTCTTCTATCCTGCTTTAGAATCGGCGCTCAGGCTCTTCAAAATTATGAAGGTAGTCTTGTGACCGACTCGCAGGAAATACTGAATGTGTTCAAGCAGCACTCCCAATAGCTGCTTATGGTACATGACCAAGATAGTGATAGAAAGCCCAGCGCCAATCAAAGAACTAATCCCCCACCGAGCTTAAAAGAAGTCAGCTCAACTATACATAAGCTGAAACCCTTTATGGTCCATTTATCCTAGATAGAGCTCTTCAAAACTGGCGGTAATATTTTTGTAGAGATCATGCTCCAGATCATTTGTCAAATTAAGGAGGATGCAAGCATGCCTGATGACTGGCATACGAGATCTGTCTGTCCCATATTCAAAAAAGGCGATGCTAGCTTTTGCGTCAACTACCGATGCATAACCCAGCTCAATGTCGTCTGTAAGATTCTATCCAGTATCCATATGAACGGCTTAAGCCTGTTTGCACCACATTAATAGGCACGTACCTGTGTGGATTCCGGCCTGGCAAATCGACTATAGACCAGATCTTCACATTACGCCAGATCCTGAAAAAAACCCACGAGTTTCAAGTCGATACTCACCATCGTTTTATCGACTATAAAGCCGGATACGACAGCATTCATCGTCAAAAGCTCTACAGGACGATGGTCGATTTCGGAATCCCGGAAAAATTTATTAGAATGTGTCGCGCGACACTCGCTATGTACTATGCAGTCTGGACCCCATACCTCCTTTCTAAATTTGCACTTGATTTTGGCATGGAGCGCGTCTCCTTGATTCGTGTGATTTCTTAAATTTAGTCCTCCAAAGGATAGTAAGGCAGGCAGGTGTCAATGCAGACGGCACTATCTTCTTCAAGAGCGGCCAACTGCTGGGATACGCGGACCACATTGACATCATTGCAAGCTCCCAGAACGCCGTAGTACAGGCATACACGGCAATTGAAGAATTACGTTGGCTTAAAAGGAAATGAGGATAAAACACAGTATAAGCTGTCGACTAAGACCCGCTCCGTCGAACACCACCTTGGGCAGCAGGTAACCATGGACAGATATAATTTTGAGGTAGTTAAGGAGTTCGTCTACTTCGGCGCAAATGTTAACTCCATAAATTACAACTTAGAGGAGATCTGACGAAGAATCACCCTGGGCAAACGGTGCTATTTCAGTTTGTCAAAAGAGCTAGTGTCGACAAGGAAGTCCAAAATTACTCTCTACAGAACACTGATCGTGCCAGTCCTACTTTGCGGAGTCGAATGCTGGACGATAAACAGGAAAGCAGAGATGATTTACCACTCTTTCGACAGAAAAATTCTCCGTCGGATATATAGCCCTGTCTGTAAGGAAGGCGAATAGAAGAGAAGACACAACCGCGAACTCTACGGGCTGTATAATGATGTGGACATTGGCTCGGCCATATCGGCCGCATGGACGACCGCGCTCCAGCAAAGAGGGCCTTCGAATCCCAACCATCTGGTTCGAGAAGGCGAGGTAAATCGAACCTCCGGTTCAGAGAACAAGTGATCGCGGATATCAAGAAACCTGGACTCTCCAATTTGAAGCAGCGTGCCCGGGATAGGTATGAATGAAAGCACACTCTCATTCAGGTTCAGACCTTCCAAGGGTCACTAGCTTGATAAGTAAGTTCGTAGTTAAAGCTCTATTGATTTGCCCCGATATATAGTGAGATAATGGAGATGGAGATATAATTTGCTTATCAATTTGATCTTCAGTTTCATACAGAGGCAATGAATACAGTCCGAAGGACCTCATTTAGAAATCCTTATTTTGAAGAATAAACGAAGGAAAAGTTTCGATTTGTCACTTGGATAAGTTTAGACTTGCTTGATTTTGAAATCCGGGCACTTGAAATTTATTTTACAACTATTGACTGATTTTTGTGCAGAGCGTCAGGTAGCACTCAAGACCATCATTAAGTACAGTTTGAATCATAGTCAAAAGTCATTTCTTCCATTTCAGCATTCTCTCGTGATGTCTAGTGACTTGTTGCATGGACCGGCTTTACCCTAATCAGCAGGAAAGCCTTTTGGCATCCTGAAATGATCGCGTGCGGCGGCAGTTCGCCAACACACGCATAACATATTAGACGTCTACACAAGAAACCGAATTCGCTTGTTCGTTTAGTTGGAAGTGGAAGCAGCAAACAACTCGAAACACTGCCTCCGGTAGTTCGGAAGGCTTTAATGATTCCTCATATGGACGGGCCACAAAAATAGAACAAAAATCACAAATTCAAAGAAGAGTTTCAGATCTCTAATTCGAAATGCCGCTGTCTCTGGATTACGAAGGGACACCGAAACCACTCCCACATCTTGGTAATCCTTTTAAACATCCTCAATACGTGTATGGCCGGAATGGATGTAGCCATCGATGCGTTCTCCCCCGTCTTTAACACGTCGTCATCATCGTCGTTGTCGTTTTCGTTGTCGTCGTCGTCGTCATCATCGTTGTCTGAGTTGTTGAAGGATGCACTTGATTTACCTTTCAACACCGACCGACCGGCAGGTATCGACGGATACCCACAGGTCCTCAAGTTTATAGTTTTTTCTTCTGCCTTGTAGTATCTTATAAAAATGCCGGCTGCGATCCAGAGCGCTATTGTTCGCATCCGGAAAATGCTGACGCACTTCGTAGCAATTAAATCGTATGACTTGCGAGGTGCTTATTTTGCTTTTTGTGTTTTTGGTTCGTTCCATCATTTCGTTCGTCTGTCGATCTCTCCCTCGAATTTGTTCGCCATTCATTCATGACTTCCAGTTGTCGGTCATTGGATGGTAAATGGACAGATACAATTTGATCTGAGCTTCAAGATAATTCCACCAATAAATTGAAATTGACTTCCGTCGAGATGCTCGAGTTGCGATAATTTTTCCTTTTTTCCTCTCGCTATTCGAACCTATCTCCTCCCACTCTTCGAGTTAAGATACTCAGCTACAGATAAAATCACAGTCAATCCGATTCCCATATGTATGGTATGTAGCTAGGCACTAGCCATCAAAACATTGTGCGGCCGGTAACAGCAGTAGGGAGATGACTGCGTCATCCGTCTTTGATGGTGAATTTTTACCGCCATCCCGCCATCATTGTCGCCGCCCAACCGTGCCATTATCTGATGGCGCTGATCGGAAGGCCAACGTCGAAGTCATTTTACGTAAGTCCGGTAGCGCTGCTTCGAATAGGTATTTAATTGAAAACTTACTTAATTGAGTGAATGAAAAGATAATGTTTAGTTGAGGCGCACGGATGCATAGCCCGTCTCTTGCGAGCATGGTCTTCGACGTCGGCTTCCGATACTTCGTAAGTGCTGAGTCAAAAGTTGATAAGGCAACTTTGAAATCGTGGGAAAGACAAGTTTTCGGGGGTTTGTAGGCAAACACACCAATTTGCGGTTTTGGTGATGGTCGGAGGGCAGACGCCAGAGACGTAGGTTTCTAAAGAGCTCCGTTCGGTATACTCATGAGTTGGCTAATTTCAACGTAGTTTACATTTCAAGCTTATGCGGTGTGTTTGAGCTTTGTTTTATACAAAGACTAAAGGTCATAGTTGAGCAAGTAGGCAAGCCAGGCACGTTACGTGAGGTTAACAGTCAAGCATTCAATATGCCTTGGAGGTTTTTTGTTAAGTACCGACGAATGGCTTTAGCGTATTATTATATGGAAACAGTCTTTTCTGGTGGAGGTTTTTGAATTAAATCAAGGAAGACTAACCCTCGCGCCAGTCAACCATTGGCAAAATAGTCTCATGGAGACATGTCTGGCTGATATGGGCTTACAGAGCAACTACGCGATAAAGTATGACTATCATGGTGGTAAAACCGCAAGTAACTAGAGTAACCACAGTAACTAGAGGGTAGATTACACGAAGCATATATGAAGGTACAAGCGTCGGCATTTATTTTTTGCCTTCCAACAGCCATTCTTGGAGATAAGTACCTCAACTGTTGATCGACAGATCCCCTTGTAAGGTTGTTGGAATCAATAAACGAGAGAAAGGGGAAATAAAAGTTGCTCGGCTTCTTCTTTGAAACAACGGCGAAACAATTCCTAGTTCGTTGTCTGTATATGCTCACAGAAGAGCAGCACGGCCGACTCGATGATGACTTCCTAAATAAAACGACACATAAGTACCTTTGCTGAAGCTATGACGCCCAAAACCATCATGGGAAATTTATACGAATCTGGATAAGAAGAACAAATCAGGAAAGAATTCAGAAAACTACGTCAGATATTGGATTCAACAAGTGGATTTTGTCGCGCCACGTAACCTCTTAGCAGCCAGCACACGACTTGTACATCATCATATGAATCCCACCACTGGCATGCTCGGTTTCAGTCATAATGTACGAGGGTGGTTCGATAAATACTAAGCCTCACCGCCAGATGGCGCCAGTATCACAAGAGTACTTACTATCGTGTAGTACATTCTAGTAGACGGCTACTGTCGAAATTTCAGCCGGAACGGACTCGTAGTTTTGTTTTGACCGCGTGTGGAAGCGGGAGTGTCCGCGGATTTTAGAAAAATGGAAAAAGAGCAATATCGGTCGGTGATTCGATTCTTGTTTTTGGAAATCGCGCAGCGAAACAAAGAGCGTTTGGATGCTGTGTACGGTGACTCTTCTCCCTCGATGGCGGCCATCAAAAATTGGTTTAACGAATTTCAACGTGCTCGTACGTCGGTTTTTGATGAACCACGTCCAGGTGCCCCGAAAACAGCAACCACGGAGGATAACGTGACAAAAATCCACGATCTCGTATTGGCAGAACGCCTATTGAAGGTGCCCGAGATAGTTGAGATAGTATCTAGGCATTTCAAAAGATCGCGTGCGTCATATCCTACATGAAATTTTGGGCATGAGAAAGCTGTCGGCGCGATGGGTGCCGTGTTTGCTCACTCCGGACAACAAGCGCAACCGTGAGACCACTTCAGAGCAGGTACACACCAGAGACCAAGGAACAGTCGAAACAGTGGACTTCACCCGGCGAACGTGCTCCGAAGAAGGCGAAGACTATCAGCCGGAAAGGTGATGGCCACCGTTTTCTGGGCCGATTCGATGCCGAATTGAAGAAAAAACGGCCCCACTTGGCGAAGAAAAAAGTGCTCCTCCACCATGATAACGAACCGGCTCACACATCCGCCCTCGCCACGGCTAAATTGGTCGAATTGGGCTACGAACTGCTGCTCCATCCATCATATTCTCCAGATTTGGCCCCGTGCGACTTCTTTTTGTTTTCAATCTTGAAAAAGTCACTCGCCGGGTAGAAATTTCACAGACATTCATTCAAAAATGCGACTCGTCACTAAAGGCCAAACACTGGAGTCGTTTACCAAACGCTTCGAAGCGCAATCGAACAAATGGCATTATTTATTTAACTTTGAGCTGCTGAATCAGTTGGATCTTGTACGGGTGTAGGCCCAAATCCCAACGCGAAATTCGCCAATTTGAAGTCTGAGAAAGGCCGAGTTCTTGTCCATAGCAAGGAATCGACTACCTCGGGTTTTACTATAAACTTTCACGGACGGCGGCGATGTATTTTGTGAAAGGTCGGGACTTGGGCCTAAGCTGACCCTGTGTACGTACATAGCCCTTGTCCATTCTATCCTCACCTATGGCTCCCTAGCTTGATGACCAGCCCTAAGCAAAGCTTACAACATCGACAACCTTCCCTCATACACATCACACCTTCCCTCAACTTCAACAGTGTCGTGCACGCTCAGTTACCTCCAACTTCTGATTTACACTGATGGCTCCATGCTGAGGCAATGTGTAGAATAGAGCATCTTTCGAGCTGAAGTGCTAGCGATCCGAGAAGCGTGCAAAGTGTAGCCCGCTCCAATCAGACGTCCACAACTAATTGTGGCGACCGCCAAGCCGCTATTAAAGCTTTTTCGTCTGCTAGCACCTTCTCTAAACTGCTGGATCAATGCAAGAAAGAAATTGAACGAGCTGGCGGCTGGAATGATATCACGCTCCTCTGGTTTCAAGAGCACAGCAAAATAGAGGGTATAGAGAGGGTCGATGAGTTGGCTTAGCTCAAGGCCACTTCAAACTCCCCTACTGAAACTGGGAGCCAGTCACTAAACCTTCTCAAAGGCAACGTCATGCAACACTTCTTCAACATAGCAAATCGTAGGTGGGCTAATTTAACTAGATACAAAATACCTGGCCCTCCAATTCAAAAACCAAAACAAACGACCTCTTCAATAGACACCGTTCCAACATAGCTAGAATCGTAGCGGCCAGCACGGAACATTAGCCTATAGCAACTCACGCTGCCAGAATAAGCATCTGATCTAACACCAACGGCCTTAGTTGTCACAACACTCAAGCAGAGGAAACCTTTACCATTTTCTCTGCGAAACCCAGAATTAGCAAGTCGCAGGTTCTTTGGCAAATACTTTCTCGATGACCTCGTAGAAATAGCCAACCTTAGGTTGGCCAACATTTACAGTGAGCATCTCTCTTCACATCCATTAGATTTCATGAATTTTGTGGCATTAAAATGACACCTAAGCGCTAATTGCACCCGGACGCGCATAGTCAGGTAGCCGCCTCAACCTACCTACCTATCTAAAGATGGTATTGAATATCTCCTGCTTGAAACTATCTGTGGATTTGATAAGGATCTACAAGCTTAACAGCCTCCACCATTGTCACTGATAAAAACAGTGAAAAACACTGAAATTCAGTGATCGCTTCGGGAACAATTTTTTCCGGTGAGTTCAATATACCTTCATATTTTTTCCGGTGCAATCAAAAGCTCGACACCCATCATCTTCAGCCTTACAAGCACTGTTCTCATAATTTTCTGTTTATCATCGATAGGACTGATCTTTTTTAACTCTATAGTAAACTTGCTATCGAGACTTAGATATATCAATATGACTCCTATTATCGATGACTCTCTAAGTTCTAATTAGCGCATCCTGTACTATATGTCTTCAGTTGATGAACATATTGGGTTGTTACAACCTCTTTGACAACCACGTCGGAACCACGAATGGTGAGGTATTCGTAGTACAAAATATCAATGATTCACTAGTCGCATTGAAAACCTAAGAAGTTCAAATTCCCCCTATTTCTCTGGGATTTGAAATGCCACAGGAACCTTGTTAACAAGGAAATCAGCAGATCGAAAGCTTACTACCTTGCATCTAAATTAAAAGTTGACTTTTATATAAAGCAGACGTAAAAAGTCACTAAGACGCTAAGTATGGGTATACAAATCGAGGCTGAGGCCTCGAGTCTTTCTAGAGGATTTGCCTAAATTTACCCTTGCGATCAAATTTAATTATATATCCACGCCGTCTTAGCATCTTTCACATATGTATTTAACAGCATCTTTACCACCCTTTTATGAAAACGACCTCATGCTCGACTCCACCGAGAACATAACCATTGTCATAGCTTATACTGTCCTAGACTTGAGTAACTTTCGACCCGTCGAAGCCAACGCAGACGTCATCGGCTATGTAAACATTGAGGTAATTTTCAACCAACAACTTACTTTGGGGGATCACATCACCAAAATTAAAGGTAGAGCTTACGGCGTCTTGCATATACTATGCTAGTCCGGAACTGCTTCTTCTAGTTATCACACGTCATCAAAGCGTTTGTTAGCCCTATTTTAACGTACGCGCTCGAAAGTTACTGCTAACGCAAGCTAGTAGTTACCTTTAACAGCAGAGAGCGTTCCATTTAAAGCTAACGTCTCGTCAGTTGCTAAAACCTTGCCTGGCATGAACTTTTAAAGCTTTCTTGGTTATTAACCTTCAGACTCAGACCAAGTGGCACGCACAACTCTTTGGGATATTTTTACGGGCATCTAGTAGGCTAGTCTGAGGACTTTCTTCTTATCTAGGTGTGATTTTTGCTGCTTAATTTTTCAGTGCTCTATTTTTGACAGTTAACGTATGACCCGCGTCACGTATTAACGTTAGACACTCTTAGTTAATATTGCCATTTTATTATAAAAGAAGGTGTATTCGAAAAATGTTGACAAATTTTTGAATTTCATTATCAAAATGTGTGCACTGTTGAAAATGTTTTTCGGGCACTCCGACCATTCAGGTCGTCATAATAAGGTCATTTTCGGCTGAATAGGTATTTTAATAAACAAAACTGCTTTATTGGGCCCGATGAGCAATCTCAGATAATACGAGAGCTGGCAAAACGCTCGGCAAAATCACTGACTGAATTTTTTTTTCAAAGATGACCGCGAGAACAAGGTTACTGTCAATGGCGCCCGCTATCGTTCAATAATTTTGAACATTTTTTTGTCTAAAATGTACGTGCTGAGGCTAGCTGACAGCTAGATGACGCTGCATGCCACACAGAACACAGATAATCGATGGACCAATAGAGAAATGAGCTCGGTGAGCTATTTACTTCTTGTTTTGGGCCAATGGATTGGCCGGCTGGATCATACGATTTAACGTGTGTTTGGACTGTTTTTTTACCGAGAAGTCAAATAACGCGACTATGCTAACAATCCAGAGTAAATTTCAGCCTTAGAAGGCAACATTACAAATGTTATTAGCGAGATTTCAGCCAACATACTGGAAAAAGTGATCTGAAATTAGATCCTCGGTATGAGCCACATAAAACTTAGTGATGGTCAACATTTATATAAAATTATCATTCCGTCATAAATGGCAGATACTGGCCTATTAACGAAAATCAAACTCTTATACTCTTCTGTAATTTTTCAGTAAGATTTGTAATATTTAAAAACCAAATGGTTTAAAAATTCTTAAATTTCAATTAGAATTTTAATTTCAATTTATTTAATTTTTTTTTTATTTTATATTTATTTAGATTAAACTCAAATTCAAATACACATTTTTTTCTTATTTTGAGCAAGTTTCATTATTTTTCATCTATAACTTATATTTCAGATAATATATTTTCATATTAACCTCGTGCAGGGACGGGTTAAGAATATCCCTGCAGCGATACCTATCGCTTGTCGTAAAAGGCGACTAAACAAAGGTAAACAAAACTCACATCTAGGCAATTTAGAAAACACCAAGGTGAGCCTAGGGACACATATACCACCATTAAACTGCCCCACAAGTGTGCATGCAAATCAGTGGGTTGACACGACTGGAGATCACCGGTGTTGTAAGAGTAAGATCAATCAAAAAAAAAAAATAAAAAATCTGGAGCATGCCCGTGTCAAAAAGGAAGGGAAGAATGAAAACGGTCACACCGTAGCATTATGGAAAAGAACGCTAAAAGGAAAAGCACTACCCCGCCAGGCACTACTAATGGTCGTGATCCTGGGACGAGCAGAAATGCTCGGGTCAGAGCTATAGGATTTCCGGGGGATAGCAAAGTAATGCAACGGCGTAAGCCACATTTAAGAGTCGCGAGTTGGAACGTTGGAAGCATGAGTGGGCGCAGCTATGAGCTTGAAGAAATGATGGTTAGAAGGCGAGTAGACATCCTGTGCGTACAAGAGACGAAATGGCGAAACACCGGTAATCGGGCACGTTTCTTGGACGTTAAAACAAAAGCCTACAAGATGTTTTACTATGGATTGGAACAAGGTAAAAACGGAATCGCCATCATCCTTGCGGCAGAGTTACTTGGCAACGTCTTAACCATTTCAAAGTCCAGTGACCGTTTGATGGCTCTCAAATTGGTGATGCATGGTGAGGTGTGGAACATCGTAAGCGCATATGCCCCTCAAGTAGGATGCGAACAAAAAGAAAAAGATGCATTCTGGCTAGATTTCCACAACCTTGTCAAAATCATCCCAAAGGAAGAGCTTTTGTTTGTTGGGGGAGATTTAAACGGACATGTCGGGAAGACAAGCGAAGACTATGAAGGCTACCACGGAGGGCTGGGATACGGCACCAGGAACTCTTCAGGTGAAGATATCCTAAACATGTGCAAGTCGTACGGTCTTATAGTGCTAAATACCATGTTCGTCAAACAAAGCCGGCACCTGATCACTTATAGCAGCGGCGGAAATGAAACTCAAATAGACTATCATTTGGTATCCAGTTTCATGAAGCCACGAGCTAAAGATTGCAAAGTGATCCTGGGAGACGCGATCGCCCCTCAACACCGTCTCCTCCTGACTGAATTTTTTATGGATGCGAGAAAGAAGTCAAAGCAGCAAACGAAGGTGTCTGAGAGAATCAAGTGGTATAAGCTGGATAAAGGAAAAGGCGAAGCTTTTATTACCATCATGGAAAACTACCTCTCTTCCATTATCGATGAGGTCGGTAATGAGGAGTGCAGAGCACAAGACATGTGGGATTCCCTACAACAATCTGGCCTGGAGAAAGCCAAATCACTGCTCGGAACATCTAAAGGCCCCTGCCAACACGCAAAAGAAACCTGGTGGTGGACAGACGAAGCCAAAGCAGTGATACATGAAAAGAAAATGGCTTTCCAAGCTTGGTCAAAGTGCTCTTCTACTAATAGAGAGGAAAAAGCTCGCCGTGAAAAGGTATATAGATGTTGCAAAGGTATCGCGAAGAAAAAATGCGATGAATTCAAAGCGAAAAGCATGGAAGGCCTCTATCAGGAGTTGGAAGAAATATCGTCTTCCGCGTCTGACAGGAACCAGGCTACCCAGGAGCTTCGACAAAACAATTTGAACAAAGGAGCAAATATCTTTAAGATAGCCGCCCAGAGAAGAAGAAATGCTCAGGAGATTCGTTTCCCAAAGTTTATTAACAATGCTGAAGGCCAACTCCTTGTGGAAGACGAAAAAATTCTCCACAGATGGCGACAGTATTGCGAGGAACTTCTGAACGAACAGTTTCCCCGAGTGTACTTTCCAAGAGCCGCCCCGAATCATGCCGAAATACCCGACATCACAGTCGAAGAAGTTCGGTACGCGGTTAAAAACTCCAAGAAAAGAAAAGCTGTTGGGCCGGACGGGATACCCTCTGAGTTCTGGAAAAAGATGGGAGACATCGGGTCTAGATGGCTCATGGTTCTTATCTCCAAACTTATGAGAGGCGACACTATGCCTAATCAATGGAGGGAAAGCTATCTTCTTCCATTGCACAAAGGAAAGGGTGATACGCGAAATTGTGATAACTACCGTTCTGTCAAGCTGATGTCGCACACCATGAAGATCGTTGAACGGGTATTAGATAGCCGACTGCGGAAAATAATACGACTATCTGATGACCAGTGCGGGTTTGTCTCGGGTAAATCAACAACAGATGCAATCCAAAGTATAAGGATCATGATGGAAAAGCATCGCGATTCTTCAAAGGACTTGCATATGGTGTTGGTTGATTTCGAGAAGGCCTTTGACCGGCAACCAAGAGATCTTTTATGGGTAGCGCTAAGACAAAAAGGAGTTCCAGAAACCTACGTGCGAGTGATTATGGACATGTACGAGAGAGCAACGACAAGAGTAAGATGCACCGCAGGAGTCACCGAAGAGTTCGCAATCAAAGTCGGTGTACACCAAGGGAGCGTCCTCAGCCCACTGCTTTTTATAGCAGTCCTTGATTGCTTGCTTGAAGGAAAAGTGACGAACCCCAATGTGCACCAGCTATTCTTTGCTGACGATGGGGCCATTATAAGTGATGATCAGGCGTCCCTACAACGAGCACTTGATGTGTGGGTGGACATTTTTGAGGGACACGGGTATCGTATTAGTTCAAAGAAGACAGAGTATCTGTGCTGCCCGTTCTCTGACCCTCATCAGCCTATTCCAGACATTTACTTGAATGGAAGAGTGCTTCCCAAGTGTGAAAAGTTTAAATATCTGGGATCTATGATTAATAGAGAAGCAACTTGTGATGACGACATCAAACATCGCGTAAGCGTAGGGTGGATGAAGTGGCGGGAAAACTCCGCCATCTTCTGTGATCGAAAATTTCCCCCTAAGCTGAAAGGAAGGCTCTACACTTCAGTTGTACGTCCGGCGCTCACATACGGTTCACAATGCTGGACAATGCACAAAAAGTATGAGAGCAAATTAACGGCAACTGAGATGAAGATGCTTCGCATGACAGCGGGAGTAACAAAGCGTGACAGAATTAGAAGTTCAAAGATCCGAGGAAGCCTCCACGTAAAAGAAACCATCACAAGAAATATAGAGCGCGACCGACTCAGTTGGTATTGCCATGTTCAAAGGAGAGATCCTTTGAACCCCGTCCAAAAGGCGTTATCAATCAACATTCCAATTTCAACACGCAAAAAAGGCAGGCCGAAAAACAATTGGTGCAAACAAATGCAAAAACACCAGCATTTGATTGGCCTCAGCGATGAAGTAATCCCAAACCGGGAAGCCTGCCGCTACTTTCTGAGGTCAAACCGGCGGACCCCACAAGCGGACCAGTAGGAATGCAGTTAAGTGGGAAGGTTATGGTCCTACACTTCTGACCATAACGACGCCGGGATAAAAAGGAAAAGAAGAAGAAGAACTTATATTTCAGATACTTTCATATGTTGGTATGAGTTATTCTAGAAAATCTCCTCTTGCAAATAAGTCGGATTATAGTTGTCTCTAAGGTCCACATTAAAGCCAATTGTTGGATACATATTTGTATGTTAGGTGGCAAATCACTCAGACGAAATTCTGTGCTTTTTTGATATTATCATAAACTCGTATCTTATCTGCTGCCACTAATCACATCATTCGTCACGAATTTTGCACTCGGACTAATCTCTGAAATGATTCAATCCAGCAGAAATGCATTAACAAAGCCGTAAAGTCATCTCGGAAATGTAAACACCCAATCAATTCAAGTTTACACTTATCGTGTTAACAAATTCACCATTGGCACATCAGCTCCCCTAACAAGTTACATATGAACGCCCGTCATAACCCTTCGCTCTATCGACCTAGTCGCGGGATTGCGTAATGCCGCCAATTAGTATTGTTGGTTTTTTTGCTATTCATAATCCTACAATTAGGAGCCAATTACAAGTCGATAGAAACCTCTCGCTAAAGAAACAAACAGCTCCACCGCTTGAGGTACTTGAGGCACCGCGCTAGTTGTGTCACTCGTATGTCGTTCGTCATGTAATGATCATCGGTAATTGTTGCACGGGTCGGTGGCATGGATTTTCCATGATACTGGTCGCTAGTGTCTGCGGTTTTCATAATTGCATTTCCGAGGGTCAGAAGTCATGTAAAACGAGTCGATGACAAAGCGAGATCGAGGAGAGGCAGGTGTCTAGGACTATCTGCGGGTCCAGACTATGGGTGAAATCTACAGAGGATGTGCTTTGGGGGCGCCGAAGCTCGGCCGCAGTGGGTTTATGACATTTATGCGGAAATGATAAATGACTTGACGCCATCGTAAACATAATTAAATACAAGCCTGAGCGGCGGGGCAGAATCAAAGGATGACCGGCTTTTGAGAGAGCTCGTTTCTGGGTCGGATCATAAAAATGGTCGAAAGTGAGCGCTAATTTGGCTTCGTCTGACAGAAAGACAAATACCGCCGGCCGGGCGGGGGCGAAGTGAACACTCGGCCGAGGAAAGACTTTGTTTTTGTTTTTATCATTGAAACAAAGGAAGGAAGGATGGTGGTCTTGGGAGTGACGATGGAGATGATGATCGTGGTAGCTTACCACCGGCGGCGTCTGTGGTTGATGCTGAATGATGTTGATGCTACGAGAATTAATGAGTTGTCTGCGGTTGTAGGCCCATCTCCAGATTGCCGTGGTTTTATGACGGTAGAGAATTGAGAACTGTTGGCCAACATTTCAGGATTAAAGTGCGAGAACTAAGTCCGGCGATTTGTGTTTGCTTTAGCGTTGGGTTAACCTGTTGTCGACGAGTAGTGATTAGGAGGCTACTCACCACCAACAGCGGGCAGCAAGAGAATTAAAATGAGCTATAACCGTTGATGACAGCAACACAATTGACGATTATAACTTCATTGTTCTGCGTGTCCCCCGATCCGATGATGGAGTTCACTGCAAAATTATTTTCCCACACCAACTACTCCATTCACCGTCATCTTTACCATGACATATCCTCACAAAGAAAAGCAACGAAAAAGACAGAAGAAACGCGTACCGTATCGTCTTCAATTCAAATGCGTGGGCATTGCGCGCATGACCCTCTTACATGTCCATTGAGTCACTTACTCTGTCCCTCTGTCGATTAAACAACAAACACAGATACAGTCCAAAAAAGTTATCTTTCAATCTACAAATCATCGTCGTAGCCACAAAGATTCGAAATAATTTTCAAGATCGTGGCGTTCGTTCTTCAATTCAATTTACAATTCCATTCAAACGGCACGAATGTCAGACGGACCCCGGCCAGGCAGGCTAAGCTCGAGCAAGATGACTTAATTTCCAATTCGAAAACAATAGTCCAGACAGCACCACAAACAACTCGCTGAGGCGTACGTGCACATTAAAACGAGATTATCAAACAGACAAGAGACAATCAGAAACCAGGATGAGGAGAAGCACAAGAAAGGGGTCAAGAAGTTGGAGGAGGAGGAGGAGGAGCAATATGAGGAGAAAAGAGACCCGTCGAGCTCTCGGACGGCTTGTAAACGACCTAATCATCCTGGAGGACCATTGAAAAGTGTGACGAAGCAAATATACTACACACACTCTCAATGTCTGCTGCGCCATAGTGCCATCGTGCCATCACGCCACCGCATCCAAGCCGCTAGAGTGCCAAAGACTGCCATACCACTGAAGAGCTAGAGTGCCAGAGTGGTCAAGTCAAGTGGCATTAAGACGATTTCATTGTTGCCGTGTACCATCGTCATCACCATCAACATGGGATTTGGTAATGTCATTCCGAAATATCCCAGAGCTACACGACTCGGCTCTTCACGGCTACACAGGTGCAGGTGTACATACATACGTCAGTGTGGAGCAGTATTGACCTTGACGCTAGATAGCTTCGGTTGAGTGGCGAGTGTTTGTTGCGTCCAATCAAAATCCCATCAATCAAAATATTGTTTAGCCCTTCGTGGCCGGCCCTTACTATTCTACATGTATGGACCATCATTCGTCAATTGATGTTTGGACTATGAGGCTGCGGGCATTTTGTGGCATCATCTCACCACATCCGTTCCTGCAAGGTGTTGCGTGCCCAATGAATGCAGTTCGAGTTCTATGATGATGATGGCCATCAACATTATTGAATCGAGGCTGTTCCCCCAAGTCATTCGTCTTAACGACACGTCGGAGTGGCCCCCGATGCCAATGCATCGCGGTGCCTCCAATCAATGGTGCGGTGCATGAATCTTAAGGCGACTTTTAGGCGTCGCGTTATGAATGGACACGAGATGGATGAAACTCCGATTATGGAACATCGAGAAGGAGAGATTGAATCATTTGTATCTGACACCGATCGAGGATGTCATCATGAATGCCGTTGTACCCGAGACGTTTTGTCAAGCGCCCGTCAACTGAAGAGATGCGTGTGTAAGCCTCCAGTGGCGGGCATTTAACTTGTCACTTAACTGATTCGTTTGATTTGCAAATGATTGAAGGCGGATATGTGTCAAGACGAGATAGTCTTTTGTTGTTTTTTCGGGTTTTTGCCAACTGTCGCTTGTTTGTGGGTCAGCTTTGAATGCGTGCAGGAGATTGGAGATTACATAAGCCAGTTGCGGGTGTAATTACTTCTGGAAATAGATGTCACGTCGCGTGGGATTTTGTGGAAGCAACACACCGAATATTGAAAAGTCAGTGGAACTTGACGCGTCCACTCGACGTACAAATGGGTAAGTGGGGAAAGCTAGACATTTACCATGGCCAGTGGCGAATGAAATACAAGTATGTGATCCATGATCGTCAGCTTGAAGAAGATCAGAAGTTAGACGACCTGTCTAAATTCATTCCCACAACACAGACTCTTACTAATCCCAACTTCGAAGCTCCTTAATCCATTCACTGTCGTCTTCATAAAACCCATCATTTAGACCTCACAATTCCTACCAGCTTAGCCGTCACTCGATGATCGATCTTTCTCGTTTTAATGATCAGGTCGGGCATCATAAAGCACTCAATCAACCATCACCGAGTGACTACATCATGTTTTCCTTCACCTCCATCTCCCGATCGAGTGAGTTTCTCAACTTGTTCATTATTCAAATTAGGGAATCCGATAAAACCAGAAGTCAGTTACACCATCCGCGGCTGAAGAAACAAAACGAGACTAAAATGAAAACATGGAAACGCGAGTGAATATCATTCGCTCTCCCGCAGGTTGCAATTGGATACCAGGCTACCTCCATCGAAGGGCGCCGCGAGGAAGTACATAATTCTTCATTCATCCATTCACAGTTTTCGACTATTTCGATCTGTAGTCAAACTGAAGGGAAGGAAAGAAAGCAGAGAGGGCGGCGTCTATCTAATTAATTTATAACAGCCAACCGCGGCAAGACAATGGAAGAGTCGTCCTCCATTCACGGCGGCGTTCTCGGCGTGGTAATGAAATTTTGGAAATTTGAATTCGAAAGAGAAACCGCAGAAATGAGCTGCGACCGCTCGCCACGTAGTGGTCGCGTAGATAAATTAAAGCAGCGGGATGTCACGCTGTGTACCTGGGAGGCTATGCGTATAGCTACAGCTGGTTGATTGGAGCAGAAGTTGTTTTGTCGGCAGAGTGGCTCTTTGATTATAGCTGTCATCTTAGTCGGATTGGGCCGAACTACTGATGGATCTGGTCGGGTGTTTTTCGTGCATGACTTATGGCTTCCGGTGGCGTTCGTTTAACTAGTCGTGGATCAATGGATGGACGACGGGTTGACTTGGAGCGTTTAAGTAATGGTAGAAGCGCCGTTTTTATTATGGTAAACAGCAATTAAGTTAGATTATGACTACTGGTTGAACTTTGGCATTATTTTATGATGGATCTTGGAGAATGGACACGAAGCCAATTAGACTTGTTGACTGTAGTTTATGTCGAGTTGTTTGATGATATAAGAAAGTTGGAGCCTGAGATGAAGCAATGGACGGAGGATAATGTCACCGTAGACATCGATTGAGACAGAAGTAAACACAAAATTTGGTCGAAAGCTTTAAAGAAAATGGATAAACAGGGTTGTGCCGATGATGAAAAGGCGTTTGAAGAAGGAAATATACATATAATGAAGACAGGCGAGCGATGTGAAAAACAAGGTAAGGTCTATGGAAGTTTAAAAGGTTAGAGCTTACTTAAGGCCTTTATGTAGACACTTCAAGGAGCTAACTCTTTTTTTTTCTAAAGCCTGATCTGCAACTGGCTGAATCTTCAGATAGTAAATGAGAGGTAATTTCGATCTAGAAAGATCTATTGTGCGGAAAGCTAACTAATAAAGCAAGCTAATCTTCCGGAGGAAAGACATGGGGGTGGTCGTGGTGTAATGGTAATCATCATCGACTGTTGAACCAAAACAATATCAGTTGTGAATGAGAGATGATAAAAAAAGTGCTGACGAAGTCATAACACTCGCAGTATACTTTCATTCATTCAATTCATACTTTGTGCATTTGCGCCCCTTTCCAATATAACACCTTAACGACATGGAAACAAAAGAGTTACTGTGAATTACAACCAAAGCAAATTCAGTCGAATCTCTGAAATCCTATCTAGGACAACCACCCCCGGAGAGTAGTGAACGAACATCTTCGACACGAACCATCTGCATCGCATCCAGGTTGTGTGATGATCACCATATGAGCGTATACTCTTGAAACTGCACGAACCCTATAAAAAAAAAGAAAAAACCCGACTTCCCTGAAAAGGTACGTTTCTTCACATAATACGTGTTCGTCCTCGAAACAAAATCTGCAGAAGAATTTATTTTGTGAAGGTAATATTTCAGACCACAGTGTTATAAAATATAGTTGACAAGTCATCATTTCTGCTAAAAGTTTAAGATATTTTAATTTTTTCCTTTACTTTCTCCTTAATTGCCGAAAATGTCAAAAAAACTTCAAAGTTTTTTTTTTTATTTTGCTTAACCTCTCTTTAAACTTTTCAACCCGGCGATATACGCAAAATTGCATACACATGCAAGTAAAGCCGGTCTTACAGTTGTTCTCCTGCAACATCACAATGAAGCTTTATATGTGTATTTTATCTAAGTTTTAAAACTAAGTCTGTAGAAGAAAAGTTATGAATTTGGGGTGTTAGCAGAGTTAAGCTCCATAAAAAAAAACTTTGTGTTTCCCTACTTCAATATTTATACTGAACGCAAAAGAAGGAACTTTGCACCAGAGTCGCGAAATTTTCCCTTTTTTTAGAAAAGTTCAATAAAGATCAGGCTGGTTACGCCAAAGGTTATTCAAAAGTAAATAATTAGATGCTGACATGAAATTTACGCTGTCAGACCATAGATACATCGAATTCCAATTGAAGTGTGGTATCTCCCCCTCGCAGCCCAAGCGGAATCAGAGAAAGACAAAGTGGGTGCGATTCAGGGAGGAGATTGAGAAATCCACTCAAGGCCTGCCTAAACTCAAAACAAAGCAGTTAGTGGAGGATGCCGTTCATAACCTGAGCAGCACCATCACCAACTGTTTCGAACTCGCATGTCCTGTCAAAAAACCTCCCAGCATAAAGCCGGTTCCCTGGTGGAACACTGAGCTCCAATGTCTTCGCAGGGAAGCCAGGATTCTCCTGAATAGATCGCTTAAATCGAACTCGGAAGATGACTGGAATAAATATCGATCGAAGCAGAAGGAATATTAGAAACTTATTCGTAAATCGAAGAATGATTCCTATACGTCCTTCTGCGAAGAGATCAAATCCCTGAGCGCGACAAGCAAGTTGGTTAACGTTCTCAAACGAGGAAAATCGACAGATGTACTCAGAAAGTCTGATAGTACCTCCACCGAGTCTAAAGCAGAAACTCTTAGTTTACTGTTGCAGACCCATTTACCAGGAAATCAGACTGTCATCGGCTCGTTGCACACTTCCTAATTGGAAACTGCGACTGAAACGATGAAAACAACTCGGTGTAGCTGTATGTTGCGTCACGCGTGGCCATTGAATTTGCTGTGGCATCTTTCGATGGCTTCAAGTCGCCGGGCACTGATGGGATATACCCTGCTATGCTGCTAAAAGGTATAAGACAGCTGCTTCCTACTCTGAAAAGAATTTTCACTGCTAGCCTGGCACTTGCTTAGAGTTGCACGTGTGCAAAGTTGCCCTTCGAATGCATCCTCTCTCGGACATGCAACATGCTTATCAGCGCGGAAAATCCTGCGAGACTGCAAAACCTAGGTGGGAGAAGTGAATGCGCTCTCGAAAGGACATACTCTACTAGGCATTTTCGTGGACATTGAAGGAGCTTTTGATAACGCCACTTTCGACAGCATGTGTAACTGAAGCACTGGTTTTGTGGATCAAAGCAATGTTTGTGCACAGGAGATTGATCGCTGATCAATCAGTCAAGTCTGGAGTAAACAGGGGCTGCCCGTAAGGTGGCGTCTTGTCTCCGCTGTTATGGTGCATGGTGGTCGACTCTCTGCTCGATGCTTTTAATGCCTCTGGAATCTATGCCCAGACCTATGCGGATGATGTTGCTGTTCTCTCTGTCGGCTCATATTTAGCGAATGTCGGTCTCAAACCACATCATCCTCAGCTGACGAAGATGAAAGCGACTTTGAATTAGATTCAGCTGAAGAAAAAGTATCTCAGAATGGCCGGATGTGGGATTAATATGCTTCAATTCACTTAAGTCTGTCACAAAATCGAAACATCTACGGTAAGCTACTACTTGACCAAAATGCAACCTTTCTATGAACTTATTTGGTCATCATCATCACCCAGAGAGTTAACCAGCAGACAGTCACGACGAGCAACGCAACGATACGGGTCGACGAATGCAGACAGCCCCAAATTTTTCTCTTCTTCTCTTAAAACTGAAAACCTAAAATACAACTTGAACTTTCCATATTAAATACTTACCCCAAATATAACTTAACGAATGAATAAAACCTAATACCTTAACTTGAACTATAATATTTTAAAACGTGTGTACCTTATTTACTTAACCAATATGTACTTATTTATTTATTTTATTTATCAAATAGAGTGTACATAACGAAGGTCTTTTAAGGGAGTACAAACAAAGTTTAAGCCTAATCTATTAATAAACATTATTCAATTCGCTGGTTAGACGATATATTGCTTAAGAAGATTGAAGTTTTGGGAAAATAGAATACATTTAAACATCATCGGTACACAAGCGATAGTTGCGTTATGATAAACACTTTGAAATATCATTAATAAAACAAGAAAATAAGAGGGGACGAAGGATAGTGGAAGAACAAATAAACGCATAAGAAAAGTATCAATAAAGGTACATACGAGTATTGCGAACGATTTGAAAGAACAAGCCAACGAGCTTTGTAATCGAAATTCGTTTCAAGTATAGAGAGAAGCAATTTGTGATCAACACAATCGAAAGTCCTTGAAAAATCGAAAATATCATTATTAACACCACATCACCGTCCAAACCGGCACGAATGTCGAGTACATCTGTCACCTTTTTCTATGAGTGAATATAATTTGGACAATTTTTTTTCGAAAAACTGGAGTTTGAATCATCAATTCATGAAAAGGGCTTCGCAATATATATAATATTTTTCTTTTAGGTGTAAGAGAAGTACCAAAGTTACGTATTTTCTGGAACATATTGAAGATAAAAATTTATATATTTTCCTTCTTAAATATAGCAAGTCCAGAGGTTTGGTAAAAAATGTTCCTCTATTAGTTTATACGAAAGGAATGATTTCATGAAATCTTTAAATTGTCCGATATTATTGTACGATTATAACCTCCGCACCCAATCACGTCAGTATCAAAGGAGTTATGTTGGTTGAGGTCCATCACTATCAATCATCATTGTTAAATATTTTTATTGTTATTTACTCAAACCTACCTTAATGCTACACAAAATTGTTTAAATCTTGCTTTAAATCCAGAGTTTACGCTTGGGCTGTATTCTGTGGCCTAAGCATAAACCCAAAGTAAATTTAGCTGCTGCTATTAACCTCCAAGACCAAAATACAGCTATTTAAACTTCCACGGCTAAACAACTCAGCCCTACATCTTTCCAATATAGAAAACGGGTAAAGAAAGTTTGTATAACTTTTTATGCCTGCAGCAGAATATTCGGTAACAGCCAAGTCGGTACTAAAGTTCTTTCGTCTGCTACCACCTTTTCTAAACTGACGGATCAATGCAAGAAAGTAATTAAACGAGCCGGCGGCTGGACTGATATCATGGGTTTCCGGACACATCAACAAAGAGCGGACTGGGGAGGCCAATGAATTAGCCAAGCTCGGAGCGACCTCAAACTCCCCTACTGAAACTATGGGCCTATCGTCTTTTCAAAGGCAACATCCTTCAACATAGCCAATAGCAGGTGGGCTAAATCAACTACATACAAGACATTAAGAAAACCTGGTCCTCCGGTTTAAAAAACAAAACGACATCCTCACTAGATACCGCTCCAACATAGCTAGAGTCGTGTCGGTCAGTACGGGCCATTGACATATAGGAACTCACGCTGCCAGAATCCAGGCTAATACCCACGCAGCGAAGATCCTGCATCATTTTCTCTGCGAATGCCCAAGCGTCGCAAGTCGCAGATTTTCGCCTTTGCCAAATACTTTCTCGATGACCTCTCAGAGGTAGCCACGTTAGTTGCACGTTATTTCAAGGTTTAACTTGTAAGTGAGCCTAGAGTCAATCACCACACCTATTAAGTATAGGTGATGGTGATTGTTTCTCTTTTCTTGCAGCTGCTTAGGCCGGCTGGAGGGGCTTGTTGGTTAAGGCCCTGGTTTACCCCGAGCTGTATTCTATATCACGATCTAAGTACGTAACTGACAATTTCAAAGTTATAGCTGCTAAATGTTTTGTTCTACCCAAGACTGGTTATGTCCAACTATATCAATATCTTCTGCGTATCAAAGGAATTGCGAACATTTGAAATAGATCGTGCCCTATCAAGTCATATGCAATTTTCATTTGTGCTTAATTTCTAATAACGTCTTTAACTCTCTGATACTTACCCAAACTTTGCCAAACTTTTTAACCCTCTATTCATATGATAAACTATCCTACATCCGTCTTTCAAGGAAAATGTGGTATGTACCCGATCTCCCTCGCTCTAAAGATCCCAGAACTTACGCCAACTTTATCAGCCTATCTTTCGCCTCACAACTACCTACAAAACTTCTCGCTTGGACTATTCCTCTTCTTGGAAAATCAACTTAATGACGAATTAATTACGTGCGGCGAACGTTTCCCTGGTATATTTCTAAAATATTTCTTCAATTTTTCAAATATGTTTACTCGTACATATATGTATTACCAAAAAGTTCCTGACCACAATGTTAACAGTTGTTACCGCATTGATAAGTTATCCTATATAACTCAACTCCTCGAAGGTTTTTGTATGAAATATCACTTGAAATATCTAATCTTAAACTACAATGCTTCCTCAAATGCGGGTCTATTGTACAACCAATAATCTTGTCGAATTAGTGAAAGACAAGCAAGTCGACTCTATTTCAACACATTTGAGTAAGGCTTTTGAACAAATTTCTCAGAGACTAATACCCTTCAACCCGATCAAGACTAGTTTCGATATGTGAAAGACTGCCCCCAGACGTTGCTTGTCTCATTGAAGATAACTCCCGACCTAACCACCGAGAAAATACGTAACCTAAAGGGCGACTACTCTCCCGGTCACGAATGCCTGCCTGCCATCCTTCCTTTTTCCTTTTTTTTTCTGGCGTCGTTATGGTCAGAAGTGTAGGACCATAACCTTCCCACTTAACTGCATTCCTACTGGTCCGCTTGTGGGGTCCGCCGGTTTGACCTCAGAAAGTAGCGGGAAGCCGGTTTGGGATTACTTCATCGCTGAGGCCAATTAAATGCTGGTGTTTTTGCATTTGTACCAATTGTTACACCAATTGTTTTTCGACCTGCCTTTTTTGCGTGTTGAAATTGGAACGTTGATTGATAACGCCTTTTGGACGGGGTTCAAAGGATCTCTCCTTTGAACATGGCAATACCAACTGAGTCGGTCGCGCTCTATCTTTCTTGTGATGGTTTCTTTTACGTGGAGGCTTCCTCGGATTTTTGAACTTCTCATTCTGTCACGCTTTGTTACTCCCACTGTCATGCGAAGCATCTTCATCTCAGCTGCCGTTAATTTGCTCTCATACTTTTTGTGCATTGTCCAACATTGTGAACCGTATGTGAGCACAGGAAGTACAACTGAAGTGTACAGCCTTCCTTTGAGCTTAGGGGGCATTTTTCGATCACAGAAGATGGCGGAGTTTTCCCGCCACTTCATCCACCCTACGCTTACGCGATGGTTGATGTCGTCATCACAAGTTGCTTCTTTATTAATCATAGATCCCAGATATTTAAACTTTTCACACTTGGGAAGCACTCTTCCATTCAAGTAAATGTCTGGAATAGGCTGATGAGGGTCAGAGAACGGGCAGCACAGATACTCTGTCTTCTTTGAACTAATACGATACCCGTGTCCCTCAAAAATGTCCACCCACACATCAAGTGCTCGTTGTAGGGACGCCTGATCATCACTTATAATGGCTCCATCGTCAGCAAAGAATAGCTGGTACACATTGTGGTCCGTCACTTTTCCTTCAAGCAAGCAATCAAGTACTGCTATAAAGATCAGTGGGCTGAGGACGCTCCCTTGGTGTACACCGACTTTGATTGTGAACTCTTCGGTGACTCCTGCGGTGCATCTTACTCTTGTCGTTGTTCTCTTGTACATGTCCATGATCACTCGCACGTAGGTTCTGGAACTCCTTTTTGTCTTAGCGCTACTCATAAAAGATCTCTTGGTTGCCGGTCAAAGGCCTTCTCGAAATCAACCAACACCATATGCAAGTCCTTTGACGAATCACGATGCTTTTCCATCATGACCCTTATACTTTGGATTGCATCTGTTGTTGATTTACCCGAGACAAACCTGCACTGGTCGTCAGATAGTCGTATTATTTTCCGCAGTCGGCTATCTAATACCCGTTCAACGATCTTCATGGTGTGCGACATCAGCTTGACAGAACGGTAGTTATCACAATTTCGCGTAGGTATCACCCTTTCCTTTGTGCAAAGAAAGAAGATAGCGTTCCCTCCATTGATTAGGCATAGTGTCGCTTCTCATAAGTTTGGAGATAAGAACCATGAGCCATCTAGACCCGATGTCTCCCATCTTTTTCCAGAACTCAGCCCAACAGCTTTTCTTTTTTTGGAGTGTTTAACCGCGTACCGAACTTCTTCGACTGTGATGTCGGATATTTCGGCATGATTCGGGGCGGCTCTTGGAAAGTACACTCGGGGAAACTGTTCGTTCAGAAGTTCCTCGCAATACTGTCGTTATCTGTGGAGAATTTTTTCGTCTTCAACAAGGAGTTGGCCTTCAGCATTGTTAATAAACTTTGGGAAACGAATCTCCTGAGCATTTCTTCTTCTCTGGGCGGCTATCTTAAAGATATTTGTTCCTTTGTTCAAATTGCTTTGTCGAAGCTCCTGGGTAGCCTGGTTCCTGTCAGACGCGGAAGACGATATTTCTTCCAACTCCTGATAGAGGCCTTCCATGCTTTTCGCTTTGAATTCGGCGCACTTTTTCTATATACCTTTTCACGGCGAGCTTTTTCCTCTCTATTAGTAGAAGAGCACTTTGACCAAGCTTGGAAAGCCATTTTCTTTTGGTGTATCACTGCTTTGGCTTCGTCTGTACACCACCAGGTTTCTTTTGCGTGTTAGCAGGGGCCTTTAGATGTTCCGAACAGTGATTTGGCTTTCTCCAGGCCAGATTGTTGTAGGGAATCCCACATGTCTTGTGCTCTGCACTCCTCATTACCGAACTCATCGATAATGGAAGAGAGGTAGTCTTTCATGTTGGTGATAAAAGCTTCGCCTTTTCCTTTATCCAGCTTATACCACTTGAATGGAGCTAAGCCAAGTATGCAATTTATTTTCTCACATGGGCCTGCCTGTATTCGATATCGAACCTTGTACCAAGCCCGTCCGAACGCATCAGAGGTTGCATCCCTGATGGCATGATCATATACATTAGTGCAAAAATGTAGGAATACCACCACTAAAACCATATTGTTTTTAGCTCATCCGCCTCTGGAAAAATATTGATTGAAATTAAAAATATATCCCAAGCTCGATGGGCATTTGCTTATTGGATTGGATTGGAGCAGCTGGGAACGAATTCAAATTTTGGTTAAAAATTGATCTTCAGTAATGAAGCACAACAATACTACGTAATGTACAGGAAGCATTTACAAAAGAGGCCATTTGGATTAGTCCCTAAGATCGTATTTTATAAGATTTGGTACCGTCTTGTTGAAACCTTGTGTTTTTCGATTTTAGGCAAAAAAAAGGGTTCACATTTGACTATAGCGACATTTTCCATTCTCGAAGAAGTATGGGCCAATGACACCAAGGATTCATTTCCATGAAGGATAGGCATTAAAACTTCTGTAGCAGAGCAAATCTCTTGAAATATTTGATTATACTTCCCTCGGACGGACGACTATGCCGACCATAATCTGCCCGAAATCCGCGACAAGATCATTTTTGTAGTAAGTTTTCACAGTTTGAACACATTTACCGATTATTAGATATTCCAATGGATAAAATGGTAAACCTCAGGCTAAACTTATACAGTCACCGTTGACAGTTCGGTTTGACGTACATACATATGTGACTGAAAAGGAAGTTCCAAATCCGCACCGTGAACTGGATCACCCAACAAAAGCGATTGAATTGAAAGCAAACCGGTTTGGAAGCCCTGGAGATGGTTTAAAAACATGGGATTTGAGTGCCATACGAGTCGAAGTCGAGAGGTTTCGATCGGTATCTTTTCAGGAACGAACTATTGTGACAGCCTGAAGAAATAAAGGATTTTATCGATCGTATTGTGACTGAGACGAAAAGTGGTTCCAATAAGTCAAATTCAAACATATGGATCCGTTGAAGCGCCGCGGATATACATCAACATTAACGGCAAGTCAAGTGAATATGGATCACAGCTCAAGCTGTGAAATTGGTTTGAGCAGCTCAGCATGGAATAATATGGGTTGATACAACCGATTGAAACCATCACAGGAGCTTGCTTCGAAACATAAGTATTGTAAATCCGAGCGGTGGATGAAAAAATGCCACCATACGGAAACAAGGTATACCACAACGTACCACAACGCTCGGCCACACGTTGCTCAGGTCGTTCAAACACATCTGTGTTCCAATCGATGACGCATAGCATGCCCGAGTAGCTCGAAGAAGCCAACACTTTGGTCAATTTGTGGATCATTTTAAAAGACTATAGTCTTTCCAACAAGGGATGGCCAGTAAGTGATATCAGCCTCTTCATAAATCCAATCGCGTCGTTATCAACTTCAATCTCCGTTGCCCTTTTAACGCCATTCAAATCACATCGATAACGATCAGTTTCAACTGATAGTTGCTCACCAACGGGATGGAGCAATTTCTCGAGACATCACCAAAGAATCGACTTCCGGCTTTCAACAAGTGTGTCTTTCTCACCGCATTCCCCAACGGCAGCATTCAATTAGAGAACAGGTCCGCCCCTTGCATCCTTTCAGCTTGGGCAGATATCAGACCACGGCCGTGGGAACTTGCATCTGCACCCAGCCGTACTTAGTCAAAATTTGATTGAAGCCTCTAAGAAGCCGCAATTATCGCTGCAGCTTCATCGCTCATCATACGACTATCGTCGTCTGGTGTTGATCTCCCTACCAAATCGTATTGTTACGACTAGCTTTGCGCGACTGGCTTGGCATGTCCAGTTCGAAGGTCGACGTCAATCTCGGCTCATACACTTTTGTTTTGTTTGCATTTTGTCATATTTTGATTTGCGATGTTCATCTAACCAAATAAGTGGATAGGCGTCACGATCGGCAATGGCGTGAATGGATCAAATTAAAATTCATCGGCACCGGTAGTCCAAAGTCGAAGTGAGAGAGCGGGACATCGAGACAGGTTCCAATGGCGTTGCATGATTTCTTTGGAGTTTTTTTTTTCTTGCTTTCGATTTCGTGTTTGTTTTATTGTTTCTTGCCCGAGTGGTATGACGTGGTGACCTTCATCAATAGGATTTGATTAGAAACACTCCCCAGTAGGGTCGGTACCTTGACACGACCGCATTGACGGGAAAAGTTCATTCCTTCTATGAATGATGTTCCGAGTCCTCGGGATCCATCCTTCCTCCTTCGTTCCTGGTGCTTGCATGCTTGGTTGCTTGAGTGTACGGTTGAACGAACGAATAAAAATAAATTATATGATTTATCCTTTTGGCGCCAGTGGCGGTGTCTTTTATGTCTCGCGCGGTCATTTGTAGAAACAAATCGCCTGACCGGGCGACGATCGCCATAGAACCACGAACGAATGAATCGAGGTAGAGCCGTATGATCAGAGGGGGCGAAGTCGTCATCGTCTTTGAGTGTTCCTCGTTTGTTTTCTTTCTTGGTCATTTTTCGTCATTCCCTTTTGTGCATCCTTTTCATGCTCCTAATCCTGGCGGGGATAGTGTCCAACAAACACAGGATGATCCAGACAAGAATTGAAATGATATCGAGACAATAAAGCAACCGAATTTAATGATTTGTTTTGGTGTTGGTTGAGTCTTTTGATTTCTTGGGCGTTGACACGCCTTCGGTCCCGGGAAGATCTATTCATCAGTCAAGAGGTTTCGAGAGCGCGTCAAGAGTGTTCTGCTGTTCGCTTTCTGCTTATGATTTATCGGTTATTGTCTTGTTTACTGAACGATTGAAGAACCGTGGGATCACTACGAAACACAAAGGAGCCGTGGGGCGAGTGTAGAAGGCGATGATAATAAAGATGAATATTTTAGAAAATTATCACGTTATTAAATCAATAATTAAAACTTTCATGTCAATAATTACTCTGTACTGTTTGAAATCAGTTTGTTGACATTTCTATTACGTATAAGGTGGACAAAGGTATTTGGTTTGTTTCTTTTAATTCATGATCATCCGGAAGATCGGTGTTGCGATCGATATATTTAGCAGGGGAATCGATAAGTTAGTCAAAAGAATTATTGTGCGGATTACTGCGTTATAGTATTATAAATTGTCTTGTTATTGGTTATTGTCGCAGCGATCTTTAAAGAACACTTCGTTTTATATGTTGGCTTGTGGCTTAGAAATCTGATCTTGTTACTTTTGACTTGAATCTTGACCTACGAGCAGTAATGCCTCTAACTTTGCGTCTTGAGCCGCTGAATTTGTCGAATAGAAGACGCAATTAAAATTTTTTTTTGGTCTGACGCCATCTATCGGAAAACAGTGGATTTCAATTTTAGGCATTCTTCCCGCAGGTGAAGTTAGCCGCAATGTCAACCACTGTGCCGACTTATTCTATTGGTGTAATGAGGCCCTTTTCTCCTCGCAATCATGAGCAATATCTCATGATATTAAAGATTTTGGCTGAAATGTTTGGGTACCCACATCGGCGGGAACCGAACATCGGCTGTCACCAAGGCTCAAACCAACTAGAACGCTTGCTCCCTGGCCACTAATTTTCGAAATTATTCTGTGGTATTTCTAAATTGTCCTATCACCCAATAAACTTGATCATTTTGTTTGCTGAAATGATGTTCATTTACAAATTGTGTTACCTCAGATAAGCCGATGTTTGGTAATAGGCCACTAGAGGTCAAAGCGAATCAACTCCGTTATCCCTTTCTTCGGCTAGGGGTGAGAACGTACACTTTTTGGAACTTTTAGGCCTTCAGTCTGAGTTTTGTTTTCCCGGATGTGTTACTCAGAAGCTTCTTTTCCTACTCTGTGCCGAGAATTTCGTTTGATTAGTACTTCTGAGGATGTTGCTGTCCCTTGTCCACTCATCCTTGTCCTTGAATGCAACTTATCGAAAAAATCGTAAAAAGGTCTTCGAACGTAGTTTTATAATTCCGTAAAAAAAGATACCTTCATACTACACTTTTTCTTAAAAAAAAGTAATTTTTCTTGAAAATATGCACACATCTTTCAAAAATGATTCATATCTTCAATATTTGTATTTTGATGGGGGCGATACCACAGTTTTTCGCATTAACATTCCGCAACATACGGGAGATTTGCCAATTCCCTGACGAGATCGCTCACCTTGAGTGGTTCCTTCCCACCATCCAATAGGAACTTGTCAAACAGTGAGATTGACAGATACCTCAAACAAATGGACGATAAAATTAAGCAGACGACGGACAGTACGATACCACGCCAAACACACTACGATACCTCGAACATACATATACCGCAACGCGACAATCGACGCGCTGCCCAGACAAAAAAGTAGACTCCTAACAAGACTCAAACTCTTGTACAGGCGGTTTATCGACAGACAAAACTCGGAGGTCAGGACACTGTAGTCACTGATTAAAAATATACAACAGTTAATCAAGGAAAATTATAGAATTTCTGTAAGTTTGTATTGGAACAACAGAATTCGTGCTGTTAATTCCAACAGCGCGAGTATGTTCCCGCAAATAAACAAAATCTTTCGGAGAAACAATCAGAATGACATTCAGGATCTGAAGCTTCCGAGAACGTTAGACGATGAACGTTTGCTACGAACAGTTAGCATCGATCTAGAGAGCGCCATCCTGGATGACGACTTTTTCGTGATTGACTATCCTCAGGAGAAGGTGGTGACAGTGGGAGCTGTCTTCCAGAAAGTGTACAAGGTGAATGATAGTATTCGCCCGAACCATGACCTGGAGAACAGAGCCCTGCCTCATCACTTCTACCTCCAAAATGATATCGATCATTGGCGATCAGAGAATATTGGTTTTACTAGGTTCAATTATGATCTTACGGCAAACAATGCCGTCGCCAGTGAAGGGGCTAACACCCTGTTCATTTCGACGGAGGATCTCCAGATGATCTTCGAGTCATTGAAAGGAAAAAAATCCGCGGGAACCCACAAATCTAATGTTGTGCTCAGGCACCTCCCACCAGTGGCTGTAGAGAGGTACACCATCCTGTTCAACAATGCACTGAATAATGCATATTATCCAGTGCACTGGAAGACAGTGGTGGTGCAACCAATCCCCAAGAGAGGTAAAGACACCTCTAACCCGGCAAATCTCCGGTCGATAAGTCTACTTCCAAGTATCAGCAAGGTCTTCGAGAAGGTGGTCCATAGAGCCCTGTCTAAATGGATTGTGGACAATAAAATCATCCCGGATAAACAATTGGGTTTCAGAGCGGGGCATGACACTATTCATGCCGCGTCGAAGTTCGTATCGAATATCCAGTGGAATAAATGCAAAAACCAATGCACGGGTGCCTGTCTGATTGACTTGGAGAAAGCTTTCGACACCGTATGGTTAGAAGGTCTTTATTACAAGCTCAGTCGGCTGGCCATAAGTAAAGCACTGCTATATATGATTCTACAAGTTAACCGGTAGAAAGTTCGTAGTGAAAATTGCCCACGTGACTTCTACCAAAACATTTGATATTAACAACGGACTACAACAGGGTACGGTGAGCTCGCCGGTCCTTTTCAGCATTTACTTCAGTGATTTGATAGCTTCTCCTCACCATTCAATAGCGTATGCGGACGATTTAATCGCGTACAGATCAGGTCCAACGATCGACGTCTTGCCACTCTCTTGCAGCGTGATTTCGAAAAAAATCAGCAGTATTGTGATGACTGGAAGCTGAAAATCAACTTCCAGAAATCAGAATCAATATTGTTCAAAACGCCTTTGTCTAGGGCCTCTCGAGACACTAGAAAAGATTGGCACAGGTTCTCAATTCTTGGACCGGACGGGCGTCCACTGGCGAAACAAAGTGTAGTCAGGTACCTTGGAATCTGGCTGGACCAGTATCTGTATTTTGACAAACATATAGATGCTGCTCTTGCGAGGGCCCGGGGCGCTTTCGCTGTCACAAGATGGCTGTTTCATAGCAGCCAACTTGATTCGAGAATGAAGGTAATCTGCTACATGGCTTTAACCAGGCCCATTATTGCCTATGGATGTCCCGTGTGGTTCAATGTGAGAGCCAGCTTAATGGAAAGGATTAGGGTGTTTGAGAGACAATGTCTCAGAACTTGTCTCGGATTACATAGAACACCCGAATCTGAGTACGCCAAATTTTACCCGAACAAGGTCCTATGCAATAAGGCCAGGATTCTACGGGTAGATAATTGTCTAGTAAAACTGATCCGGGGTCACGTTGAGAGGGCAATGGCTTCGATTAATAACCTGATCTCCGGGGCTTACTTCCCTAATTACATGTATCACGAGAAAGTGCGTCTTAGAGGCATTCCTATATTTGGATCAATGTGGGCTGATCCAGGATGAATTGGCGGTTCCGCTAATCTTCCACGTGGCCCGTAAGTCCGTGGAGCGGCGACTCCTTCACGAACGTGATGTTGCGCTCCGAGAGCCCAAGCGCCTCAGGTTTAGTAGATCAGTGTCACATCAAGATCGGGGAGAAGTCGTCCGACAGCATCAACGCTTTCGGTGGCTGGAGCGGACTGCGTAGTGGTTAACTTTAATAGGTCAGCCTCTTTAAGGCAAAGCTTGCCACATGCCAGTGGCAGGCTTACATAGACTAAGTTAGGTTGGGTTAGAGTAGGTAAGGGCAGGCTAAGGCAGGCTAGGGTGGCAAGTAGGTTAAGTTCAGTTTTAGCTTTAATTTTAAAAAAAATTAAAAACAAAAAAAAATACAAAGCAAGGGTTAGGCAAGGGTTAAGTTATTCTTAGTTATAAGTTTTTTGTTAAAAATATATGGTCTGATCCCAAGTTTTGGTCCCATACGGAGGCCAAGGTAAGGTATTTAAAGTCAGTTGATATTTTAGCTAGTTTTAAGCAATTTTGTCTTGTATAAGTGAGTTCTAAAAATATAAAAAAAAATGAAAAAAAAAAGGTACGAGGCGTGGGTAGTTAGAAGAGACGTGGATTTCGTGTATTACGAAGATTAGTGTTGAAAAAGATAGAGTTGTATAAGGTCGTGCAATCAATGGTACCTGAGAGGAGCCGATGGATGAAGAAGATGTCGGATATCCTTCTTTGTTCTTCCAGAAAGTTCAAATTAATAAGTTTTAGGCGGTCTTGATAGGGAGGTAGGATCAGAGGATTGTCCCAAGGTAAACCACGAACGGAAAAAACGACGTTGGATACTCTCCATTCTGAAAATGTGTTTATGATGGTAAGGAGACCACACTTGAGAGGCGTATTCGAGAATAGGACGAATAAGGTTATGTAGAGAGATCGAGTGACGAAGGAATTGGCAAACTCTTTAGACCATCGTTTCACGAAGCCGAGTGCAGAATTGGCTTTAAGAATTATATCGCTGATATGTGCAAGGAGATTGAGTTCCTGGTCGCATAATACACCATAATACATCAAGATCAGATTGAGACTTTGAAATGTTAAGGTGGAGGCAGTTCTTGGAGCACCAGGTGAAAAAAAAATATTGAGGTCCGATTGAATAAGGGAAGAGTCATGTTCGGAGGATATGATCTTCAAGATCTTAGCGTTGGCGGCGTATAGAGAGAAGGGGAATGCTTGATAACCATTTCAATATCGTTAATGGTAAGGATTAAAAGAAGTAGACCTAAATGACTGCCTTGAAGGGGTTGGAGAGGGCAGATCTAAAACGAACGCTGTAGTAGCGATTTTTCAGGTAAGAGGATATCCATTTTAATAAGATGGGTTCAAAACCAAGGGAAGACAATTATCCAAGGGAAGACATCTAGCCAAAGGAAGACAATTAGCCAAGGGAAGATAATTTTAAGAGTATAAATCTGTATGAAATTTTATCAAGGGCGTTACTGAAGTCAGTTGAGGTAACATCGACTTTTTGCCATTTTCTAAGGCTGAAAGGGTGAAGAAAACGAATTCAATAAGGTTTGTGGTTGTAGACCTACCTTTGAGGAAGCCATGCTCCCTGGGGGAGATTAAAGACTTGCATTGAAAACTTAAATTATCATACAAAATACTTTCGAAGATTTTGGGCATATGAGACAGTTTGGCAATGGGACGGTAGATGTTGATTTCATTCTTCGGACACTTTTTGCGTATAGGTGTTATAAAAGAAGTTTTCCATATCCGGGGAAATTCAACTTGAGAAAGGGATAGGCTGAAGATTTTTGAGAGAGGTAGAGAAAGGGAGGAGGAACTTTTTTTTTTTAAATATAGCAGGGAGGCCGTCGGGGCCAGGAGTGAATTCGTTATTAAGTTGCTTTAATCTTTTTTCGATGATATCGCGATAAACACTACGAGGGAGAAATGGTCCAAAGGGGAAGTTTGGTAAATAGTTGAAATAAGTAGGATCGGGTGCAAAAGAATAATGGATGAAAGATTGATTGAAAAAATTGGCGAAAAGGTTGGCGGTATTATGAGGATCATTGGAAGTTTCATCATTTAAGGCGAGAGAATTTGGGTAGTCATCAGATTTTCGTTTGTAGTTAACAAACTGAAAGAAGGACTTGGGGTCATTTATAAGGTTGATTTGCATCTCGACTGAGTACTGCTGATAAAGAGAGTAATAAAGCTCTATAAAATGAAGGTAAGTGACGAAATAGTTAGACAAGTCATTTGGGGATTGAGGAGGTGGAGGAGATTTTGTGTCGAGAAAAGCGTACGTAAAGGGAGATAAAATTAAATAATTCTTTCTAGAATATAGATATGGCATCATTTACGGTGAGGTTGTTGAAATTAAAAGTAGCAACATTGAGATATTCATTGATTTGACGAAAGTTGGCTTTGTGGAAATGGTGAGACATTTGAACAGTGGGGGAGAGCTCTGTATAGGGAAGTTGTGAACGTTTGATAGGGGCAGCGGACAAGCTGAAACTGAGAAGTTGAAGGGGTCAGTTGTGAAAATGAGGTCTAATTGCCTGCCCATGTTATTTAAAATGCCGCTGACTTGGTTAAGGCTTGAATCAGCTACGCGATCTGAGAAGAGATATTCTTTGAAGAGATCCATTTAAGATGAGGAAGGTTGGAATCAGTAAAAACTAGGATCTTGTCTTGACGATCCCGTAAATCAATTAAATTATCGATTGTATCAATGGCCAATTTATATGGTTCAACAGGTTGTGATGGCAAAATGTAAAAGCAGATAACGTAGAGCGATTTTCGGGGTACTGCAATCTGAAGTACAAACGTAGTACAAAGTCGAGACACGGCGAAGATGAAGTTGCTATGAGGGAGGAGCCAATTGAGTTTCGGACGGCTAGGAGGACACCGCGACATGGACAACCATCAGTAGGTCGGTTAACATCATCTTCGCCATAAAGTTTGATGGAAACAGTTCAAGATTGTTTATACTGGGGATTAGGTTTGTTTCAGTTAAGGCAAAGGGATGAAAAGCTAAGGCATGTGATTGCTGCAGGACTGCCTGAGTTTTAGAGCGCATACCTCTTACGTTCTAATAATAAAAACTAAGAGGGAGGTTTTCGGGGAGTGTTTGTAGGTTTTGTAGAGAGTGGCAGAGGGGGAAAGACTTTTAGGAACGAAAAAACCTATCATGATCAGCTTTGCTACGCTGAAGGTGCGTGTATACCTTCTCAAGGTATCAAGAACGTTTGACACTTTTTTGGGTGAGATATTGAAAAACTCGTGATATTTAATGAAAATATTTTTGAGGGCAGTGAAGTCGGTGGGGAGATCCTTCTGTCTGTGGATTGAGACCATTACGCTAGTGTTCGTTTTACTTTCGTAGCAAACCAAGTCGGATTTGTCATGAAGATAAGCCAAAAAGAGGCGAATGTTCTCATAGATCTTTTTATCTCTTAACCTGGAGAGAGCGTATCGACATTCGTTGGGGTCATTCTATTGCTGGGTAAGTTTGACTGATTTTGACAGTAGGGGATCAACGAAATATTGGGAGAGGACAAATGTTGACAAAGATTGGTTTGTAATGGTGGGAGAGATGAGGAAATGGCTGTAGCTGAGGTATTAAGGATGTGGGAGCTTCGAAAGTTAGGATACTTGGCTCCGGACTTAAGGTCGAAATTTAGAAATGAGGTTGGATCCGGGTCGTATGCTAGGGTTAGAGGTGATATGGTTGTATTGCCGGAAGAACTAGTTGGGTTCAGATTAAAGCTGACCCGTTAGCGTTGGGGTTTTGGTTGAACTGAGGGAGAAGGCTGTATATGGGAAATTGATGGGTGGGTAAAAATTGGAAAGAGTTTGGTTTTGAGGCTTCAGTTATCGTCGGGATTAGAGAGGGGTTTAGTATATTTTTTACTATTATTAGAGACAAACTTATTATTCTTATAACTAAGTTTAGGTTTAGGCTTAATGGCAGATTTAGGGTGGAAATCACTCTTTTCATTCCATTTGGTAAATGTAGTTCTACCTAGAGTAAGTGGATGGCCGTCGGAGTAGAGAAATAGCCAAGCGTATTTCGTTGAAATGGAGAGCTTTAGTTTGGTCGGCCCGAGATTTTGAAGCATTTAGCAGCTAAGTATTTGGATTTTGAAGTGCTTCGTACATTTTTGTACCCATAGCGACGGGGTCCTGTCCTTCAACCAAAAAAAGTAGTAGTATCCTCGCTGCCGCTTTGAAGCTTTTGAAGGCGCTGGTTCCATTCTCGTAAGCTCCATGTTTGACCAAAGAGTTCGATACTGGTTTCCACTGGTTCTTCTATTTCAGGGAGTTGATTTGTTCGGGTGTAGACGGAAGATATTGTTTTAGGTGGCGGTGGAGAGGCACGTATTAACGGGTCTGAGAGATTAGTTATAAATTAGTATAAATGCGTTACCAAATGACGAACTGGTATGATACTGGCCAGGGAAGTGGATGTCATCTATTTTATGAGCTGCTGTTCTTAATTCTTCGATGAATGTCAAGGTCGGATCGAAGGGATTTTGGTTCTCCTTTATTTTTTAGAAAAAGAACAGGGTAGTTTGAGTTAGTTTCTGCAGAATATTAAAACTTAGCACATCCTTTTAGTCTTCTCTAACAATTTGCCCCAAAAACCGCTTTGAATTTATACTTCTGATATATATAACCGAGATGAGTACTATACGGAACTTTATCCAGAAAAGTAATGAATTAGTAGTGTTCGCGAAATTAATCGCGACAGGTTCAACGAAGTTCAAGCAATCAAAGTGACATAAATTAATTTACCTTCAAGTCCAGCCGCGTTAAAACCAAAAAAAAGGTTTTTCTTAGAAAAAAATGGTTCGGGTTTTTTTTTAATTTCTCAAAAACTACAAGACATTTTTGCATCCGGTTTTCTGTTTTTAACTAAAAACTAATAAGAGAATTGAATTTTGGACAAAAAATTAGTACTTAATTACATACAATTTTGAAAAAAAATAGTTCGAAATTTTTTTTTCATTTTTTTTTCAAAATTTTGAGTTTGAAAATTAATTTCTCAAAAACTATTCCTTAAAACAGCTTCGTTTAGAAACAAGATGAAAGAAGAGGTTTCTGGCTTTACATAAAGTATATCACGGCATTGTGGATGTAACTGTTAATTTTTAATATTTTTTTTTCCAAATTAAGTCAATTTTTTAGAAAATTGCCCCTCCCGGCTAAACGGGGGGGAATAGACCCCCCCCTCCCGTACGATTTTTTTCTTGTCTTGACCAGACCTACACGCTCTAGCTTTTTGGCACACTGCACGTGGGACACCCTGTATATTTCGAGTTATAGACGAGTGATTTAACGTACCCTGATTAAAAAAAGTCGAAAGGCGTCAAATCGCATGATGTAGCCAGCCAATTCATTGGTCCAAAATGAGAGATAATAAAGCTGATCTTCCTCCAGCTTTTCTAAGCCGCAGGCATTTGACGCTGTGGCCGGTCGTTTGGCTTTCAAGTTTTGAAGTTCAAGAATAATCGCATGAAAATTGTGCAATTACCAGAGTGGACCATTTTCACTGTGAGCGACTGTATATTTGAAGTATGTTAGAAATGCTTCAGCACGTTTCTATGCCCACAATACGGCTTGCTTTGTCTTTCCACTGGCCCAAATATTGCTATCGAGGGTCTAGTAGACTCTATATCTTATCTCATTCCTTTCGGTTTTATTACAACGCAGATGATAAGGGCTCGGACAGCACGTACACGCTAAAACATCACCGCTGTAAGCGAAGATGTTCGAAACCAGTAGAAGTTTTGTCGCCGAAGTCAATAAATGGAACTTATGACACTTTATGGGGAATTTTAAAGACTGGTCTTCATAGACAAGTAGGAATATAAGTACAAAATCCAAATTACATTATAATCGCCAAAACGATTTGTCGTATCTGGGAATCGGAAATTCAGTTCGAGATTCACGAGGAGCAAATACATTTATTCCAAAAAAGTCACTCTATGGTGTGGATTTTGGACAGGTAGTCAGGTGAGGTTGGAGAGGAAGTTACAGGAATCGACTTTTTTTTTCTAAAATTGAATGTATTATGTCTGGACATCTGGGGATGTATGTAATTTGATGCAAAGTTTTGCACAATTTTGCATTGTTTCGGTTAGAAGAGAAGTTGGCTGACCTAGAAGATCATGTGATTCGACATGGTTAACTTCTTTCCAAGTTCTCTGCCAATAACCCAGTGACAACCAAGGAGCCAAACCACAACAGCCAACATATAATTACGATCATTACTTTATTTTATTATATTTAAAAAAAAAATTGTTGATAATGTAGATCTTCGGATAATTGCGCCTAACAGAAGCCGCGGTTGTCACATTAACTAAGTTCATAATTGCCGTAGACCGAACTTCGTTCACCAACCTGTTTGGCTCACTCTTTAGTTTGTACGAAAATTCACTTCTAGCTAGTTAATCTATTTTGTTATTTTAGTCCAGATTGTCTCGTGGCTAGTTCTGTTTTAAATTTAAGCTTGCGTCTTCAGGAGTACCAAATGAAGGAAAATTGGAAATTTGCATAGACCAGTCACATCCGAAAATTCTGCTTTTAGAAGCAATTATTTTAAAATATTTAATTTGTTAATTTCCATTAACAAGCAGCTAGAAAAATGTGGCTCATTAGTATAAGACAAATAAAGTTGAAGCGAAAGTTTGCTTCAAAGATTGATACGTTTTAAACTGGTCTCACAACCAAGTTTATTCCAAGCATGGGTCGTAATCCAGTGAAAATGTTAGCAAAACTTACGATCGACTTTAAGTGCCTATTTTTTTTTTTTCTATAATTCTCTTATGGTGTTTTTCACACAACCTGGACGGGGTGCAGATGGTTTCACTACTCTCCGGGGGTGATTGTCCTAGATAGGATTTGAGAGATTCGACTGAATTTGCGTTGGTTGTAGTTCACAGTAACTCTTTTGTTTCAATGTCATTAAGGTGTTATATTGGAAATGCACACAAAGTGTATGAATCTTGAATTGATCTTATGATGCGAGTGTTATGCCTTCGTCAGCACTTGCCTACATATATGCCATAGCTACTCAAGTAAAGGTAATTTCCTTAAAATGAATATTATAATTAAAATATTATATAAATAATTTCCGTAAAATTACAATTATCTCCGAAGTGCCGTTTTGACGGCTCATCACGTTTGACCTTAACTGTTAAGGAAGGAGAAAACACCGCAAAATGCAATTTCGATGGCTGTTATGGGTAAAACCTTTGAGTCATCTGCGTGTGAAGCCAACACTTGTACCTACGCGAAGGGGGTCCTAGGTAGATATTCCAGTGCGTGTACGATCTATGGCTAGGCAAACATCGCCTATTTATTCCCCTCACTAAACTAAAGAAACAATAAACACCTCAGGTCAGTTCCCATTAGACCATTTGCCACGCTTCGCCCCGCACACAAGCAATAAAATTTTACGACTTATAAACACATTACCCAACCGCTCATGATCGGCCCTTATGCCATTCAATCCACGCCGAAATGATTTAATTTCCACAATATTTTCCATCATAAATATATCCAAAAGGATATTAGAAAACAATTAATGCCTGAACAGCAAAGACCTACCGCACGTAGCAGCAAATCGAAGACCAACCCGCAAATAAAACACCACCGCAACGCATCCTTCACGGCCAACTGCTAGTGATTTCCGTCACTTTACGCAAAGAGGATAAAGGATGGAAACCACAAAATTCCCATTTCTTTCCACACAAAAGGAACGCCACTAATAGTATAACTGTCCACCCATCATTGTTGTCCTCTAGCTCGTAAATTTTTCACGCTCATCAGAATTACATAAAGGTCCTGTTGAATCCACTGCAAGACTGTGTTGGTTAACAAGGAACCCATAGACTGTAGGTCAGGAATCCATAATTCACACCTCGCCGGCTGTACATAATTAAGCTATGGCTCTTATCCACACGTCTTTTTAGCCTTTTTTTCCATGCTTCTTCACCAATGATGGATGATCACAATTAAACGCATTAGATGCACGCTAATCACCGGCAGACAAACAAAACTGCATGTAATCATCGGACGCGGGCTCCTCTCGAGAAAATTATTAATTCCTATGATTAAACAAAAAGCGGTGGTACTCCTGACGCGGTTGAAGTCGAAACGCTAGCCGTCGGCAACTGATTGACTGTTACTAGCGCTGGTGCTCATCAACAAAAGCGCAAACATTTTAATTAACCTCATAATCGTAAGAAAAAAAAAGTAGAAACAACAGATAAATGCAGCGGTACGCCTGGGAGCGCTGCAATTGAAGTACTAAACAATTTGTGTATCCATTTCACATGGGAATGCATGGTAATTAGCGATTGGGTAGGTCATGTTTGGTTATGCTAGGAATTAGCATAGGTTAGCGTGGGCATAACGGATGCCTTCGAATGGCTTGGAATGCTTGATGACAGAGGAATTGCTTGAGATGGCATTTGAATCCAGTGATTAATGATCGGGTGAAGGCAAACGAGGCTTGAGAGTAATCCTTTCGTTTGATGGTATTGACTTGAAGATGGGATATTGCCACATGCTGTGGCGTGCTGCCAGAATTGCCGATTGATAGCTTATCGTTTGAATGATAGATAGATGGCGAGTGGCAACGTGATCGATGGATAGCAAATAGATGATAGACTTGCTTTACTATTAATGGCCCACTGAATGGTGCTGTGGCTCTTTTAGTCGGGTATATTGTCATACTTTTAAGTGAACTAAAGACATTGCAGATACTGGCTAGGTTATGTATCCTTCGCCCGGACCCAAAAGATTTCACCAAAAATAAAGGTTTTTTTTTTTTTTTAAAGGTACACAAATTCACTATGAAATACAATACAATACTTGAAGCTAATGATATTTTCTATAATATTAACTTCTTTATTATTATTTATAGACGAATGAAGGACAATCGTGAATTCCAATTTTCGACAGCTTTATCGAGCAACTAGGGCCGTATAACCATACGTAACATGTATCCTCAAAGAAAGTATTCTAAAGGTGTAAGATCCCTCAATAAATTGACAGTTGTTCCATCTTGTTGAAACCAAAACTTTGACACGTACAAAAATGCCATTCAACTGAGGAACGAAGAAGTCAGAAATCATATTTCTATAGCACTCTCCATTGTCGGTAACATTCTGGCCGGCATCGTCCTTAAATAAATATGGGCCGATGATTCCACCAGCCCAAAAAGCACACCAAACAATAAGTTTTAATTAGCTCAATGGCGAATTGACTTATTCAGATTCTTCGCACTGTTTGTCGTATTTGGCGATACGTATTATCCACTAGAGCAGAGGTTTCCAAACCTCGTGCACCTTGGCGCGATTCTTATGTGCCCGCCACTATTCGACAGACACAGAATTTTTTCATAAACATTAATTAAAAATGTGAATTATTTTTATTTATTTGTTAGAGTTTAAATTTTTTTGAGTGCCTAGTTTTATGAAATACGTTCGTATGTGTGCGATATTGTATGAATGAGTGGTTCCTTTGCTGACAGTACTTACATATCTAGCGGTGAGCCAGACTACACTCTTCACGCTAGCCTGAAACGGGGAGTACTATTTGCACATCACTTCTGAAGAAACCCCGAAATGAACAAACGCCACGAACTGAGCCGATGAACACCGAAGGCGCCAGAAAACATGGCACAGCTCTGTCTCTCAGTGAAAGCAATAATCATGGCCCCGGCAGCCAATCGGACAGTAGTCATGTGTTCGTGCCGTCCTGTTTGCTTCGGCGATCATCGGCTCACTTTGGGTTTTCGGCGTGTTTGTTTGTTTGATGCCTACATTTGAGATAGTAAGTAATTTCTAAATTAGTAAGAAGAGGTTCTAATTCCTGCGAATTGTGTTGATTCTCATTCTTTCTACAAGGAGTGATGTGCAAATATGTAGCATTCCCGCCTGGAATCGCGTTGTTGTCATTGTGATTGCGGTTGCTGCCTCGTTCGGGTCGCGACTGTTAGCTAGGAGACATCTTCGTCTGACGAAACACGAATTAGGAGTTTTGATATTCCTTCTGGAAATTTTTAACGGGCTAAAAGCGAGGTACGTATTCTATTATATGGTATTAACAAGCGATAATCTATTATGATTTATGCATATAATGTAGAACAGACGTGCTCTATAACATTTATATTGGGTATACTTAACGCTCCCATCTATCCTGTATTTCGCAGGATTATCCTGTTTTCTCATGCCAATATATCACTCCTGTATTTTCCTATGAAAACACTGTAATCCAATGCAGGCATAATTTTAAGTCACAACTCCCTATTCAAGGTTCACAGAGTTTAAAATTATTTTATCTTCGTCTCCTTAACTTTACCATTACACTTTAAAACTCCAAACCAAATATCTTTCTTACCAAGATTCAAAAGCTTTAATTGTTTTACACCTCAAACACATTAATGATGCTGCGAGGATCTTGGTAAATCAACTAAACAGAATAATAAAGAAGAGTATTCAAAATTATCGATACAAAAAGTGGAATAAAAAACTGCAAGCACTGGATGAGGGCTCTAAGCCCGTCTGGAACATTGCCAAAGTCGTTAAAAATAAAATGAATCATATACCCGCTCTTAAAACTGGTGTTAACACCTATTTTACAGACACAGAAAAGGCTAATGCTTTAGCCTCTAGCTTCTCCCAAAATCAGACAATACTATTACACAGCACCTAGGAGATGCAAATACAAACGACCTCGTAGAACATGCTCTACAAACGTTAAGCATTATTAACTGTCAAACCCCCGCTAGCAAATTTATAAGCGAAACAGACACAATATATTTCTTAAATATTGTAACTTACTTACCAAAAAATCGGGAGGCATAGACTAAATGAAAAATATTTATCTAAGGATTTACCCAGAAAAGGTGTTCAGTTTCTCACCTATATAATTAACGCATGTCTGAAAATTCAATATTTCCCAGATGTATGGAAATTTGTAAAAATAATTCCAATACCAAAAGCAGGGAAGCCTCTAGAGAGAACGGATAGCTATAGGCCGATAAGTTTATTAAGTGCCGTAGGTAAAATATTTGAAAAAGTACTGAAAGAAAAAATTATGAAAATAATTAAGGAACGGCAAATATATCCTAACGAGTAGTTCGGTTTCAGACGAAATCATGGAACTCCACATCAAGTTCTAAGAATTTGTAACTATATGAAAGAAACCGTGCAATTAAAAAATCAACAGGTATGATAATACTTGATATTGAAAGAGCTTTTGACTCTGTGTGGCACAAGGGTCTCATTTACAAATTGATCAATTGTAACTTCCCACCATTTTTAATCAAAATTATCTTAATATATCTTAAATCGACGTTTTAGAGTACTTGTTAATAATGGTGTGTCAGATTTGATAAATTTTGCCGCAGAGGCGTTCACCAAGGTTCTGTCCTCGGACCAGTATTATACAATATTTATACAGCTGATTTTCCAATTCTTCCACAAAATAACGCAGCAATATAAGCTGACGATACCGCAATATTTTCGTTGAATGAAATTGGTCTTGACGTTGAGACAAATCTTATAAATGACATAAAAATATTACAGAATTACTTTAGTAAGTGGAAAATTAAACTATACGCCCAACAGATTCAAGCAATCTTTTTCACTACAAAAAGAAAACCTTGCTTTCTTCCGGCTAATCGGCTAATAATTGATGGCCAATCTATATAGTGGGAGCCCTTTGAACAATATCTGGGCATTTATTTGGACCAAAAATTGACTTTTAAGGAACATATCGCAATAACAATTAAAAAATCTAGTATTGCCATTAAATTAAATTAAATTAATAAAATTATTATATCCGTTGATTCAAATAAGATCCCTACTCTCAAACGAAAATAAGCTAACAATTTATAAAACAATGTTCCAATCTATTTTCTTACATGGGTGTCAAGTTTGGGGGAATTGTGCATTTTATCACCTCAAAAAATTACAAGTAGCCCAAAATGAAATACTAAAAATTATGCTTAATCTCCCATGGCATCATTCCACGAGAGATCTTCATCGAACAGCTAATGTTGAATTGATCTTCAATAGAATCGAAAATCTCAATGAAAAGTTTAGGATAAGATACCTCCGAAAATCCTCTAATTAATCAATTATATATAGATCATAATGGGTGAGGTTCATAGGTCAGCCAATGTTCACAGCGAATAGTGTTAATTTTTTATTTAATTTTCTTATTTATTTATCCAATTATTTGTTTACTTATTTATTTATCACTTTTTTTTATATTGTATATTTTTAATTATTTATTTATTTATTTATTTAATTATTTGTTTAGTTATTTATTTGATTCAATTGTTCAATTAAATTTATATTTATTAATTAATTAATTTATTTACTCTTTATTGATGTTCAAAATTATAATTTTGGGTTTTTGTTTTTTCTCCCTTCGAATTTTATTAAAAATAAAAGTATAAAATCCACACTGATATAAAAAAAATTATTCAGTTGAAAGATATATTATTCTATATCATATCTCTGTACCACGACTATTGAAAATTGTGCGATTACAAACATATAATATGTTGTTGTTGTATATACGAGTAATAATAATAATAATAATTTTCACCTCGAACACATTTGTTTGCAGTGTTCTAGTTATAATTTAGTTTTGTCTCCGTGAGCGACTGTGTTTTCCATACATATTTACTTTTGCGTATTAATTAGCCTGAATAGTTACATGTTTCGTTGTGTGTGTCTTGTCTGTGTTATCTAAATACCGTTGGTAAGATTTTAGTTCTGCTCTTTTAATTGAGAAATATCCGAATGCACTAAAGGTTATTCATTGATAAGCGGACCGTGTTTCATATAAACTGTCTCCATTTCAAGTGAATTTAATTTGTAAAAATCAAGTTTAAAGTATTCGGAAGAGGTTCAAGATTAATAAATTAATTATAAAATTAAAAATAAGATATGAAAAAAAAAATTAATATGCATATCCTGCTATAATCCTGTTTTTTTCTTTTTTAATCCTGATATATGACATATATTTTCCAATTTGTCCGGTATTTCGGCGAAACAAATATGGGAACGTTAGGTATACTGTAGTTCAATTACTGTTTATTTTTTTAGTCCTAAAATGAGTGTTCCGAATAAAAGACAACGAACCTATAATTTAAACACTGACTGGGAGGAATCAAATTGTTTCGTTAATTTGAAAAATAAATGCGTTCGTTTGTTGTGTGGTAGTAGTATTGCAGTGCCAAAAAACACAATGTTGAACGACACTTTCAGACAATTCATGCCACTTTTGATGAGAATTATCCACTTAAATCTGAAGTAAGAAAGAAAAATATGTCAACTAAAATCAAGTCAAACTGCACAAGTTGTTCAAAGAACTATTTTTTACTGGTGCCGATTGTTTGTTTGATGGATTTTCTAACAAATGCGAAATTGTCTCAGCAATACAAGACTTACAGTTGTCAAATAACACAGTCACATGAAGAACACATGCAATTTCAACAGATATGTATACAAACTCAGTTAAAGACTGACTTGGAAATATGTGACTTGTTCTCGATACAATATGACGAGTCAACAGATATAACAGACACCGCACAGTTAGCAGTTATGGTGAGAATGGTATTTAGTAACTTCACAGTACAAGAGGATATGTTGCAAATACTACCTATGAAAGGACAGACAAGGGGTGAGGATATTTATAATACATTCAGAACATACGACAAGTCAATAAATATGCCTTTGCACAACCTGTCTGCGATAACCACCGATGGGGCACCAGCAATGATAGGTAAAAACAAAGGATTTATTTCCCTCTGCAAGAAGTATGAATCATTTTCAAACTTTGTGTCCTACCACTGTATTATCCACCAGGAAGCTCTGTGTTGTAAAATATTGCCATTTGAACACGTTATGAAAATAGTTACAAAAATTATCAATTCTATTTGAGCAGCTCCTTTGCAACACCGACTTTTCAAGGCCCTGTTAGAAGATACTGAAGATAAAGAACATGATCTTATTCTGCATACTGAAGTACGTTGGCTCAGTAAAGGAAATGTTCTTACAAGATTTGTGAGTTTAATTGAAGAAATAAAAACATTTATAGACGATAAAAAGGAAAATTATGATGAATTACCTGCCTATCGCTGGCTGTGATTTTCTCACAGACATCATGGAAAAATTGAATTCTTTAAATTTGGAGTTGCAGGGAAAAGACAAAAACATAGCTAAAATGATAAGCTCTGTAAAATCATTTAAAGCTAAATTGGATTTGTGGATATCACATCTGCAGATCAATTCTCTCGTGCATTTCCCACATATGAAGAAAATGCTAGATAACAATGAATTGAACGGGTCATTATTTATTAAGCATCTTCAAGTGTTAAAAACCCAGTTTGAAGAGAGATTTTCGCAGTTTACACTTATCTAGCCAACTGTTTCCTTCTGTACCAATCCTTTTACTTGGCAAATAAATGAAATGGAAATGGCCACATGTATTGTAGATTTTGTTCAAGGTAAGACAGAAGAAGTAGAGTTAGAAATGTTGGGCCTTAAGAATGATATTTTGCAAAAATCCTTAATATCAGAGAACTTTTGGAATACAGTGGACAGAGAAAAGTTCCCATTTTTGAAAAAAGCGGCATATAAAATTGAATCATTTTTCGGTTCAACATATTTATGCGAATCATTGTTTTCAAACATGAACTTAATAAAATCAAGATATAGATCTCGACTCACCGATGAGCATCTTTATGATTGTTTGTTAACAGGATTATCGTCATACTCACCTAATTATGAAGCACTGGCCAATAATATGCAACGCCAAAGATCACATTGACATATTAATATTATATTTTTTATAAAATGTTTTCTTTGTATTTGTTTTTTGTTTACTTTGTTTACGTTTTGCAAATACATTTCCCCGTATGTATGAAATTTGAATAATAATTTATTATTTTGAAACATTTTTGTTTTTTTTTTTATTTACAAATTATGAATATAAGAAAATAAATTATGGGAAGATGAGAAGTTATGGAAGGAGTTTGTCGATTAAAAATAGGTGGTGCCCGCCACACTACCGATATTTTAGAATATGCTCTAGAGTACAAAAAGGTTGTCAGTAAGAGTGTACGTGATGAAGAAATGATTCATTGTATTCCGAATAACTTGGTCAGATCGATGATTAGATATGTCAACCGTAAAACTCTTACAAACAACTGATAGGAGTAAATCTAGGTGATCATCTTGGTTCATGTTTCATACAACTCACAGAACTCACAGAATAACTACATTACCATGTGAAAGCGTGCAAGAATTACAGAACTCCCTAGATTGACGATTTGAAATTCTATAAATTCTTCTCCAGCCTTGCCCAAGGTTAAAGACAAAATTCGGATGACGATTTGGCCAAAGTTAAACGGTTCTTCAATAAAGGCGAGTAGATGTCGAAATGTCCCTCCGTGCAGGGACGGGTTAAGAATATCCCTGCAGCGATACCTCTCGCTTGTCGTAAAAGACGACTAAAACAAAGGTAAACAAAAATCACATCTAGGCAATTTAGAAAACACCAAGGTGAGCCTAGGGACACATATACCACCATTAAACAGTGGGTTGACACGGCTGGAGATCACCGGTGTTGTAAGAGTAAGATCAAACAAAAAAATCTGGAGCATGCCCGTGTCACAAAAAAAAGGCAGGCCGAAAAACAATTGGTGCAAACAAATGCAAAAACACCAGCATTTGATTGGCCTCAACGATGAAGTAATCCCAAACCGGGAAGCCTGCCGCTACTTTCTGAGGTCAAACCGGCGGACCCCACAAGCGGACCAGTAGGAATGCAGTTAAGTGGGAAGGTTATGGTCCTACACTTCTGACCATAACAACACCGGAAAAAGAAGAAGAAGAATATGTCGAAATGGAATAAAACAAGCTGGAGGACACGCATCCTATTTTGTATACAGATGCATACATGGCTTGGTGGACTATTTAAAAATGTTAATATTTTTTTTATAAGCATAAAAATGAAACAAACATTTAAATAATATATTCACTTTTTGTTTTGAGCATTTAACAACTTTAATTCATAAATATTATATAAAAACTTCAAATTTAATAAAAATTACAAAACAAAAAAAATAGGACTTCAGAGTTCAATGTTTATTTTTTTTTTCTTAACTTACAAAGGGTGTTTTTTATAGAGGTATGGTACTTTCAAATGGAATAAAACAAAGATGATTTTTTTAAATTGACATGAAATTGACTGAAAGATAATCTTCTGACATTATAATTAAAATATAATTTCTGGCATATGATCACCACGGCAGATTGCCGGAAGATTATCTTTCGAATAAAGTCAATTTCATGTCAATTTAAAAAAACCATCTTTATTTCATTCCATTTTAAAGTTCTATAGCTCTATAAAAAACACCCTTTATAAGTTAAAAAAAATATCAATTTTCGTAGCATAAAAGACACACTACAGACTGGTGATTGGGACAAATCCATTTGTTGCAAGCCTTGCACCATTTTTTGTGGATCTTTTTATGGCTCTGGTATTATACAATAAGCTCATCTGCTAACTCACCCCATTTTCAATGTCAGACCGTGCTGTGTCTCTTCAGATGTAGCTAAAGGCATACCAATTCTAATCCTTAGTTGCCTAGGAATAGTTCCAATCGATAGTCGGCGATTTTGTAACGGTTCTATCAGATGGAAGGACAAGTCCTGTAAAAAGTCAAACCTCACTATTTTTTTAAAGCTGTCAATGTTCATCAGACCAAAAAATATTGTGAGTGACTATCGACGACAGTTTCTTAGACCACTGTATTGCTTGCACATTTTATTTACGATGTCGTCACCACACTTCGTATGATTACATTGTAAAAATGCAGTGTTGAAAGTAATGTACCCGACTTGTTTCTTTTTGCGATAGAAGTGAAGCGTCCTTCTGAAATCCGAACTCTTAATTATTCCAGTTTTAAAAGCTTTGAATTCCTTAGGTATTTCATGTCTATAAGCTTTCATAGTAATCAAAACTTCATTCTCTTCTGCAACAGTTCGTTAGCCAGAGGTAGGTTTGTAAAAAAATATAAATTGTCACATTACAACCTAAACCGTAATGTGGTTTCAGAACTCTATGGACAATATCATCCACCCTGTTTGATTTTTGAAACGAACCTTCAGGCTGTGCTGTGTAGATTTCAAACTTGTACAAATACCGAATCTTTATATTTACAACCATAAAGATTTTTATTCCAAATTTTCCTGGTATATGTATATGTACATAATAAGTCCGCAACGGCCTCGAAAACTAAAGTTGCTCATCCAAAGTTAAATAATCACTGAGATCGAAATTATTGCGGCAATTGATAGTAAATGGTTCTACACCTCTTCTTATAGGCGCCAATTCATTAAATTCTCTGCGTTGGGCTCGTCAGTGACGCCATCAAATCTTATAGTTCTTATATTCACCGTCATCGTCGTGTACACAATTTCTGATCCAATTCCTTGGGAGTTATTCCATTTCTGGATACGCCCATAGTAAATAAAATCCCAGAAAAGCTTGCATTTCACTAGCGTCGTTGAGCTTAGTGTCGGGGTCTTTTTGAAAGTTGTCTTTTATCCTATCAACGTACATATTAGTGCAACTTAAAAGTACGTCCATAATGTCTTGTGTGGAAAATAATTCAAAACTGGACACCGAATCCTTTGCATTCTTAGCTGCTTCCCCTTTTGGGCCCGGTAGTCTTACCTGGATGTTATGGGCTCGGGTTGGAGTTGCTGGTATTACGTTTTTGACCAAATTGTCCAAGTTTAATATTTGTAAGTTCTTGATCTCCTACCAGTCAATTCCGCGAGAGGAACTTCATCCGATTCCGAAAACTGGTCAGAGTCAATCAATCCAGTTTCGAGTCTTTCAACTTCTTGAGTTTTCGCCTCGCGAACCAGGGCTTCTAAATCCGGTAACAGTGCAAGATCATCTTCTTCGCTTTTAATTGGAACATCGAAGACATTATTAGTCTCCAACTTAAAAAGCCATCTCTCATGATAACTCATGATAAAAAACGTTTATATCTTAAAAAAACATCAACAAAATAGCCTTGTACATTGAAAACTAGAATACAAACGCACCCTCTAGGCACACTAAGCAATTGCAACACGTACTTTTGAATGAAATCAAATTCATTTATGCTCATAAATAAATATCTCATCTTAGTTGCCACAACAGTTTTTTTTTCAATCGCAGCTTAGCAGTTTGAGTAGGCGACAGTCTCATGTGCACTAGAGGGTTCCTTTGGTACACTGATACTCGGGCGGACTACTATGGACTACTATGGTAGTAGTAGACCGTTGACTTTGGCGATTAATAATATAATTATGCGTTCGCGAACAAATTAAGAGAGGTACTAACCTGTTGGCAGGTTGGAGGGTACCTTCACCGAGTCTAAAGCAGATACTCTTAGTTTACTGTTTCAGAGCCATTTCCCGGGAAATCAGACTGTCATCAGCTCGTTGCACACTCCTTCATTGGAAACTGCGACTGAAACGATGAAAACAACTGGGCGTAGCTGGTAAGTAACGTCACGCGTGGCAACTACTGAGGCCATTGAATTTGCTGTGGCATCTTTCGATGGCTTCAAGTCACCGGGCACTGATGGGATATACCCTGTTAAGGTATTAGGTAGCTGCTTCCTACTCTGGAAAAAATTGTCACTGCTAGCCTGGCACTTGCCTACATACCTATTCCTTGGCACGCAGTGTAAGTGGTCTTTATTCCCAAAATAGGGAAAGTAGATTACTCACTCGCCAAGAGTTTTAGACCAATCAGTCTAACATCCTTCTTGCTGAAAAGCATGGAGAGATTACTGGAGAGAGCATCCTCTCTCGGACATGCAACATGCTTATTAGCGCGGAAAATCCTGCGAGACTGCGCTTCAAAACCTAGTTGGGAGAATTGAATGCGCTCTCGAAAGGAAAGACATTGAGGCAGCTTTTGATAACGCTACTTTCTACAGCATGTGTAACGCTGCTAGACGGCATGGCGCAGATGAAGCACTGGTTTTGTGGATCAAAGTAATACTTGTACACAGGATATGGATCGCTGATGCAGGCCTCGAACAATGTGTCAAGTCTGGAGTAAACAGGGGCTGCCCGCAAGGTGGTGTCTTGTCTCCGTTGTTATGGTGCATGGTGGTCGACTCTCTGCTCGATGCTCTCCGTGCCTCTGGAATATATGCCCAGGCCTATGCGGATGATGTCGCTGTTCTCTCAGTCGGCTCATGTTTAGCGACTGTCTGTCTCAAAGCGCAGGCGGCGCTAGATGTGATCGAGGACTGGTGCACGAGTAATGGGCTTTTTGGTTAATCCTCTTAAGACTGATGTCATTCTCTTCACGAGAAAGAGGAAAAATACTGGCATTACTCAGCTGGTGCTAAAAGGCATTCCCATCCCGATATCCAAGGAAGCTAATTTCCTGGGAATCATCTTAGATAGCAAGTTTCTTTTGTCAAACCATGTTGAGTCCAAAACCACCACAGCGCTGTCATCTTTTTGACAATGTAAAGGTGCCTTTGGCAAAACATGGGTCTAATTGCCGAAAAAGGTCTTCTGGATCTACACGGCAATGATAAGACCAATCATCTCATATGCATCGCTTGTTTGGTGGAACAGGCGAACACGCAAACCCGTTGTGGCCTCTTTCACCAAATTCCAAAGAGCGGTCTGTCTCAGCTGCACGGGTCTTTCCTCAGCACACCGGGAGCTGCTCTAGATGCTATGATGATTCATCCTAGCCCTTGACATCCTCCCCTTGACATATTTATCAGAGCGTGCGCAATGAAAACCATGGCTCGCCTAAAGAGAAATGGTCTTTGGTACAACTCGTATTGGAGTGAAAGTGTACTTGGGTGAGAAATATCCTACGAGCCCTGTCTCAAGGATATGCCTTCTGACGCAATGACACCTGCCATCCTACTGCGCTGTAATTTCACATTAGTCATTATTTCGTCATTATTAGGCGTCAGGACTGGCTTTGGCCAGACATTGAATCTGGAATGGAAATTTTGTCTTCGAATTTTTTTGTTTTCTTTGAGCGCGAAAATATTCGAGTGCACATCTCGTTAGGAAAATATGCGTCTGTCTTTCAATCAGAGATTTACGCAATCCTAATGGCCATGCAGTATGTTGTGAAGCACATATGGAAGGAAAAAAGCATATGCGTCTGCAGTGACAGCCAAGCTGCATTCAAAGCTGTGCCCAACTCTCTATCCAACCCCAAATTAGTGCATGAACTCACTTTTTAAACTAAATTCACTTGGGCTTGTATGGGTCCCAGGTCACTCTGGGATCCCAGGAAACCAGATCTCCGATGAACTCGCTAGAAGGGGCTCAGAGAAGAGTTTCTCAGGACCTGAACCCGCCTTAGGTCTACCTGCTTTCACGGTCAAATCTAACATCAACGACTGGGTCTTTAATGTACACAGTCGTAGAATATCCAGGATGCAGGATGACTAAACGCGTACGCCCTGATGTCTGCAAGAAGTCCACAACATATTTCTTATCCTTGAGGAGAAATTATTGCAGAAGGCTTACGGGCGTCATTACGAGCCATTACACTTTTGCCAAGCATCTCTATGTGCTACCTACCTGTGCTGCATGTTCTGCAGAGCAGAACACTTTCTCTGCGACTGTCCCGCCTTGGTTCGCGCACGGTGGCGCACCCTTGGGCCGACGTGGTGTGTGCCGAATCTCTTAGCTGTACATCACTGAAGTATCTCTTCATTTTTCTCCGGACCACGGGGAAAGTACAATAAAGACAAGTTGTCTATCTGGTAGTACAATGGACCAGTTACGTATGTAATATGACATCGTTCAAATGTCCGCCTCGTCTCTTGCGGTGCCACGGATCAAAGTGATCCTATTTTCAATGACTCTACCGTCTTACCCAAACCATTCAGCCATCAGCAACGAGCGAATCGGCCCTTTCTTCTTCTCCATTGAAACAACTGCCAGAGCCTAGCGGAAAAAGACTAGATCCCCCAGCCAAGCAAGGAAGAACCCTCAATAATTTCATACGCTGAGATCGTCGCGGGAAAAGCAGCAACGGTGGCACAACTAAACGGTCAGAAGTGAAAAAAAAGATAAGAATGAAAAAGGCCGCCAGAAAAACCCAGCAAATCAAGACCAAAACAGAGCCGGACGTATTGGTGATAAAAGAATTGGAGAATTATCCTACTGCGATATAGTCATACTTGGGAAAACGAAGACCAACACTGAGTTGAATGGTATGGGGTCTGACGTAATTCACATAAGAAAGACGGCCGAAGGCGAGCTACTGCTTGAGCTAAAGAATGCGGAAACACCTCTGAGTACTAAAGCAAAGTGGAACAGTCTTCGGGGAAACGGCAGAAGTAAGGTCCTTAACCCTTAAATGCATGATTTTTTATTTTTTTGATTTCACTCTATTTCACAATTGTTGGCTATATATCAACGAAATCAAAGAAACTACTGACAACGGGTCCATCATCCATTTTTTTTACTTTGATTTGGTTAAGGAAATATTGTTCTATCGTATAATAAATACGGATTGTTGTTAATCAAAACAAAAACACTTTTAGAGCTAATAAAAAGTTTTGTATCATTTTTGATACAAGATGCATTTAAGGGTTAAAGCACGAGATGCTCATTGAGTGCAAAGACCTAGATGAAATCACTACAAAGGTTTCAAGATAAGTCGGATAGAAGTGAGGAATACGTCAAGTGTGGACAGAAAGGCATGTGTCCAAGAAATGCACCAAGGTGCGTCCTCTGCGAAGAAGTTTTAACATCAAATACGTGGCAGGAAGCGCAGTATGGTATATCAAGAAGCTTAAAAAGCCGCAAGAAGAATATGAATGTGCTGTATTAAATTAAGACACTGCGAAGCAGCACAGGACCTCTTAACACAAGCCATTCACGAGCCAAAAATAGATGTTGCGCCATACTATGTGAGCAGTATAAGAGTCTTGACTATAAAGTTTGGGTAGCTGTTGACTCAGGTGATTTCATTAAATATCAATGTCTCCGAAGCTCTTGCTCCAATTTATATGTACGCCATTGTATGTGACAAGGCCCTTAATGATGGCCAACTGATGTCATTTTCACCTTTTTGTCGTAACACTTCACTGCTCATGGACATCATAATTTGTACTTCTCAATGGTCACCGCATAATACTATCAATGCGTTATAGGGAAGTCCGCTCCTGTTGATAATTCATTAAAATTTTATTTCTCGCACAATCGTTTCTTCCCACCTTTACAGCCTGGTCCAATTGCAACTCTCTCGCTAAACCAGAGGATATTGAAAACGTCCTACTTCTATGCTCTTTCCTCGAATGTCTGCATACGCAAATCACTTAAATCCAATGACATTCTGCATTTGTTTCTAATTAGTTTCAACAAAATTTACAACTGTATCTCCCACTGTAAACGCACAAAAGAAATTCGAATTAGTTTCGCTACAATTTCGCAAAATAGATTCGGAAAACAAACTCTCCTAAGGTGACTCAGACTTTCGACGGCGCGTAACGAAATTGTTGACGAAAGAGGTGGACACGGGCTCCTTTCCATTTGTCTCCCGTCAAAGGATGCAAACCTTTTCTTATTGCCAGAAAGGCAGAAGAAATACGTATCAACCACGTCCACCTTGATTTAATGGTATTATCGAAATCCACACCTGAATGGAATCCGACATAGAGCACGGAGGTTAGCTACCTGTTCCTGGCGCTATCCCGCCGAGTGATCTCATTCTTTTTTCATTTACAAATGACCTACATCTCCCTGATCGCATGGACATAACCCAGATAGATGAAAAGAATGTAGGATGGAAACGAAAATCAGAGCAAATCTGGCGGCTATTGCGGGCTCTTTTCAAGATAAAAGGAGTGATGCGGGATAAGCAAACGGATGCTTACCGTTTTTGAATATTTTGAAGAAAGGAGAAAGGATTTGGAAGAAGTTAGCGCCGGATTAAAAGTAATTTGTTTTGAAGATCATTTGCAGATTTCACAGATACGTGCCGTTATTGCAATTTGTATTCATTTGAACAGGTTTGAGAATGGTGTGGACAGGTACTGCCTCTGCCCTTATTGTACCTCGTGCCTTGGAGAACGAATCTGCATTAAGGCCTCTGCACATCTGCAATGCGAATTGTCGACCTTTGGGTGATGGTTTATTTAAAGTTTAAATTCGATTTAAGTTTTTAATCTACATGAATCCCAAGTCCTAAATCAGACCTTTGATGTCAAAGAGGGTTTAAAACAGGGCCTTACGTTGTCACGTGGAGAAGGGAAAACCACTAGTGGCTACCATGATGTATTTCATAGTTGCTTAAAACCGCGAACGATGTTGATCTTCAACGAACCCAACGAACAAACACGTTAATAAGCGGAATTATTGATAGCGCTCTGAGAAGCTTTTTTAAAGTCTAAGTAAGACAATTGACTATGCTTCTTAAGCCTATTGTATATTGTGTTTGCTTTGTGCTTTTGTTTTTGCAAAAACCAAATTGTTTTGGGAGTGATCCTATGTTTTTCGATGTAATTTATATCCTTTTTAGTATCCCCTTTCGGCGCCTTATCAGCAACTGAGAGCAGATCGGTCTATAATTCTATGCATGTTTCTTCCCGCTTTTGTATATTGGCCGAACAACTGAAGTCTTCAATAAATTTGGAACCAAGGACCACCTAAAGCCCAAATATATTAACCAAGTTAGCACGAATCCTAAACTAATTGCGCTTTAGGGTCCCGACGTCACATTCCATCAATACCGGGTGCTTTCTAATTTTAAAGCACTTTATGAGCGTTTGCAATTCCTCTACCGGTAACCTCCTCAAGGAACTTATGCCGTCCTACGGGACTTGAAATTTGATGGTAGGCTTTCTTGTTGCAATCGTGAACAATCTCCTTGATTAAAACATTGGCGAAATGATTGACTAAAACTTTTGATTTTATTTTATCAATGTAAGACGACCGGCGGACCCCACAAGCGGACCAGTAGGAATGCAGTTAAGTGGGAAGGTTATGGTCCTACACTTCTGACCATAATAACGCCGGAAAAAAGGAAAAGAAGAAGAAGAAGACGACTCTCTACCTAGAATTCCACTCACCAGTTTCCAAGTTTCTTTAGGATTATTGCTAGGCTTATGAAATAGTTGTCAAAAATATTGGAGTTTCATGTGAAGAATTATTTTGTTAACATACCTTCTAAACTTTATATACGCTTTTGCCTTGTGTTGTCGAATTAAAGTTGATAAAGGCATAAAATCACACGATCTAGTCGGTTAATTTACGGGTCCAAAATGAGAGGTAAATTCCTCACCGAACTAATTTCTGAATCGGTGCACCGATTCGCTTGCTGTGTGACATGTAACGCCGTGTTACTGGGCCCCATGTCAGCCAGGTTCACCTCGTGCATTTTGGGCAAAAAAAAGTTCAAAATCATCGAACGATAGGGGGCGCTATTGAGGGTAAATTTGTTCTCAAGGTTAATTTTTTAAACAAGATGGGATCAGCTCGCCGGGAGCCAAGCTACAATTCCAGGTCTTCTACCTTGAATTTTGCAAATTTTTACCTACCTGACCAGATAGACAGACAGGAAAGCCTTGCATAAGTCTTCCCTACCCCAGCTTTGCAAGGTAAAGGATTCTGAGGATCGTAGAATGGTCGAAGATCACGAACTTCGATATTAAAATTATATTATGTATTTCTAATCGTTGTTCGGATGTTAGTCTTTCCATGATAAAATGGCAATATTAAATGAGCATACTTGAATTTGGCACAGGTCAAGGATTATAAAGAAGCTGTCAAACAGGAAACACTAAAATTCCAAACAGGGCAATACCCTTTAGTTTCCATAGCTAGAAGTGAGTTGTTTATGTTCTTGCCTTCTCGTCTTCTTTAAGGTCTACTTTTTCTTCTTTGGTCAACTTACGAGTATTATCAGGATGATTGTCAGATTTTTTTTAGTATTTGTTTCTCCTTGATTAATTAAGGTTTCGGTACCTACATATGTGTTTTGTGATAGCTTCCGTGTTGGCGTGGATTTTGAGGCAGTAAAGTTGAAAAGGTTGTTGAAGCGAGTTATTGCAATAGATTTTTGTCTCAATTTGTTAGTTGATTAGGTTAGGTCAGGTTAGGTTAGGTAGGTTCCCTACGTACAAAAAAAAAACCCTCTACTCTTGGAACTATTTTGAGTGCTGAATAAAATTCAATATTTTGTAAATCTCCGTTTCGGATAGATCGGAAATGTATTAAAGAAGTATTCTCCCAGAAATCATCTACTTGAGAAGGCTAGGGCAGGGCAATACATAGGAGATGGGAGAGGGATGGAGATTCTTCCTCTTCCTCTTCATGATACTCGTACCTAGTGCAGTCAGGGTCCGATCTAGCTATTTAGCCACTGCGGGCAAAAATAATGTTCGCCGCCCTTTACACTAACGCCATATACATAAGTCATGAGCTTGCTATTCCAAAGATGGGATGATATATGTACATCATATATCATACATAGCAATCAAAAAGTATTGATAATAATCAATGTATAATACAACATTAATCCTTGCAGACCTCGAGAAAACGTATTTTTCAGACGGGTTAAAGAAGTTGGAGCATCGCTGGGTCAGGTGTATCGAGCTAAAAGGAGACTATATCGAAAAATAAACCGCCATTCCTCCAAAATTTTTGTTTTTCTTTTGTAGAATAAGTACTTATCGGACCACCTTCGTAGGTACTTCCTCTTTTTTTATTTTGGCTTGGCTTGCTTAGAAAACTATAAAACAAGACAACACTTTAAAATATGTTGGTCCGCCTACGGATTTACTGCCGCTAAAGTAGATTTTTTTTTAAAACAAAACATTAAAAAATACTTTTTTGCCGGGCTGCGAGGCTTAGGCATGGTAATTTTTCAATCCTACAGATAAAGTTGAGGCCCTGACTGCAGTAGTCATTGTATGGTCGTTATATAGTCCGACTCTTGCGACATGTTTCCCTGAAGCGCAATGCTTATAATCTGCTTGGGTATTTTTACCAGGCTTGTGGTTTTACGTTGACAATACATGTTGTATGTTTCAGGTCACGCCATCCCTCATTTGCTTGTTGCAGTGCATTTTTCGAGATTTTATAATTTTGCGTTTCCATTGGTGAGTGGATTTCCACTTTAAGAGCTCGAGTGTGGTGCCTATTTTGGCTAGTTCGTCTGCTTCACAATTATCTGGTTTATCGCTATGCCCAGGTACTCAGCATAACGTTGCAGCGCATCTGCTCGATATCTCATTTAGAGACGTGCGGCAATGCCTGACCAATTTTGATCCTATTGGTGATGCGAGTGCTTTTATTGCCGCTTGGCTATCTGTGTAAATGACGATGTTTTTGTTAATTGATCAGTCGGTGGCCTCACGAATTTCCGTTATTTCAGCTTGAAATATACTACAGTGATTCGGTAGTCTAAAGGATTGGCTGATTTTTAGGGTCGGTGCATAGTCACCGGCGCCCACACCATTGCCTGTCCTAGACCCGTCTGTGTATTTTTTTAGTGCAGTGCCTTTTCTTGGAAATTCATTCCCCTCCCATTGTCGTCAGTTGGGAATTGTTATTTTATAAAAAATCTTGAAGTCAAGGGTCGGGATTAAGCAGTCCGTGACTTAACTTAGATCATTGCTTTGGCGTAGAATACCAGCGTGCCCTATTTCGGAGAACTTCCAATTTCTTTCCTTTTCCTTGCCAAGATCCAAGGGGAGTAGGTATAGTATCGTTTCGAAGGCTGCACTGGGGGCGCCCCTGTTATCACGATGCACGCCATCCTTTGAACTCTACTTGGAACCGTGCCGGCCACCAGGCTAAGCAGCCGTACATTAGTGTAGGTCTAACAACCGCGGTATACAGCCAGTGGGTAATATCGGGTTTGATACCCCATCTGGTGCCCAAGGTTTTTTTGCAGGTGTAGTGCGCAGTTGTTGCTTTCTTCATACGTTCTCCCGAATTCAATTTCCAGTTGAGCTTCCTGTCGAGTATCACGCCAAGGTATTTGGCGTGGTTTGCGAATTTAACGTATGTAAATCCCATTGAGTTTTGGTGGAGTGAGTTGAGTAATCTGCCGTTTTCTTGTGAATAAAATTAGCTCCGTTTTGGCGGGAGTTCTCTGCCCAATTGGCCAATTTGCCTAGACCTCTTGCCATCAAATCCTTGATTGTTGGCAGATGTTTCCCGCTAATTACTAGTGCAATATTCTGCATAAGAAATGACTTTGCACCCGGTGTCCTCCAGGGATAGGAGTATCTATGCTTCGTTTACAAACAGCACTCACAATTGCGGCAATAGTACTCCTCCTTGTGGTTTGCCACCTTTTACTGCACTTCTTGTGTGGTAGCAGCCGAATCGCGAATGAATCATACCTGCTTAAAAGCCTTTGTTTGATTCAATTATTTTGGTATTATATTATAAATTTTCTCCACTCCAAATTCGGCAATTTTGCTTACTTACAAATCCATTTAACCAAAAATGAGCAAAATCAGAGAACAACATTTTGCGTTGAAAATGAGGATCAAGCTGAATTCATTTTTCGGCCCATTTATCCAACCTACGACGCGAATAATGGTGATGCAGTTTCAACACTTGCACAAGCTGGATCTTATAAGCTTTTAAGCCGATCTTTCCGTAAAATTGCCCACAAAGTAGATGGGCATAGCTTCCATTGCTGTGCACGATGGCGAATAGACTCATAGACTCAAAACTGCGCCCTTCTTTCTTCGAACGTGTCCACTAGAGTGCACGTGGTGCGAAAACGATTCATCGTGTTTCGAATAACTTGCTCAGATCGACGATTATGTCTATCGTAAAATGGATGTAGCGCACGATAAGTTTGGCAAACCGGACCATGGTTTTCAAAATAAGTCGAAAATCTATTTATTGTAAAATGGTAAAAAGTACCAACTCCAGTCAACTTTCAACTGTTAAAAAACACACTATTTATGTAGGAGGAAAACAGAGAAGTTACATGAGCTCATCACAACTATAAGAAATGGAAAAACGGGGCCATCATTTCCATATTTAAAAAGGGTGACCGAACACAATTAGTCTGTTCAATGAGGCTGTTCTGGACTATTTCAGACAGAAAGGAAAACGTTTTGCGGTTCAGTGACAAAAATTTCTCTCCGAAAGTGTCTCGGTTTGTGTTCAGTGACGGTGTTTTAATATTCTGCAGCTACTCTTGAGTCAGAACAGATTCGTGAAAAGTGTCAAAAGCAGCTGTCATTGAAAAAAACACTAAAGTCCACGCTAAAACGTACATATCATCACTGGAATCTGTTGTTGACGATTCACTAGTCATACTAATTTCACTATCAGTGCCAACCACAACTCTTCCCACGCAATTTTATTTGAATTCATTTTAGTTTGTTATTTAATTCTAAGACAAGCTTAATACAATCTGAGAGGTAAGATGTTTTTCGTTTTTTGACAACTGGCAACTGTGCTATCCTGTCCTGTTCCGTTCTGGTTTTTTCCTCATTGAGTACAACTAATGCTATTGTTAAGTTGTTACAGAGTTTTGCCAAATATTCTGTTGAAGAGATTGACTTCATACGCACAGGAAATAATCGGAGACGACCAGTGTGGCTTCAGGAGGAACCGCTCGAAGGGTAACCATATTTTCACTGTACGCCAGCTTCTAGAAAAGGAATGGAAATTCCATGAACCGGTCTACAAACATTCGTAGATTTTAAGGACGAATGACTTTATAAACCTATCGAAAATATATCATGTCCTTGTAAGGCTGGGAATTCCTACAAAATTGATGAAAATGATATAAGTTTGCCTGAAAGGTGAGAAATTACCACTTTTTATTGATCCAAACTGAAAAATTCAAACTACGTTCCGATTTCTCGTATGTACCTTAATGCGTTCGTCACATGTATTATATATTTATTTTAGTTTCGTCAACAATCATCTACCAATAGTCCATCTTGTTAATCTCCTCTAGACCAGCATTCAGTTTTTTTGTAAAGCTGTTGATTTTATTGTTGATTCTAGCTTCCGTCTCCTTTACACAGACAACATAATCTTACTATTGGTTTTACTATCCTTTATCAAGGCTTTCTGGATATTGTCTAGGTGTTCGATGTCATGGTATACTTCATTATTTACTCCGAATATGTAAGTGAGAGTAGCACCCAGTAATTCTCGTTTTTGCCTTCGCAAAGATGTTACTTGAAGTCTATTGAAAATTTACTCTCCTTTGTTACTGATTTTGCCTCGTTGCACAACTCACCCATTTGAGATTTCGTCTTGTTCATGTTAACTTGATCCCGTAAGATGTCTGTGCTTGGAAATCGTGTTACACAAATACTCCAGGCTCCGAGTGTGTGATCTTATAGTTTTTAGTCCCCGGCATGACAGATGCAAATAATGACAGAACCACAAAAGCAATAGAGAAGCTTGATAATTGGTTTTTATTTCCCAGCAACTTTTGGGCCTGCTGGGTGATGATTCGAGGGATATTTTCATGATATTTTCTTCGTTTGGCAGCACGCACACCTTGGCTATTGGCCGCTTGAATGTTCCCTTCTCTGTTTTACTGTTACTACTCAGGTAAGCCTATCAATTCCGCTGCGGACTTCAATTATTCTCCCTAAAGGCCACTTCGTTGGTGTAAGAAGCTCGGTTTTCAACAGCCCAGGCATCCAACCCTTTGCGGGTTGCTTCCACTTGTATCGCTGTTGCACCTGTTTATGTATTCTTCGCACCAATTGTTGCAAATATCTTGTTTAAGTTTTTGAATTAACTTCCACCTTTTTAAACTGCTCTCTGCCATGTTCAGAATGACATCATGCTGTGGTGCTATTAATGGTGATCCAATAATGAAGTGACCCGCTGTTAATGCATCTAGATCTTCAATATTGTCCGTTGATAGGCAGAATGGTCGTGAGTTCAAGCATCCTTCTATTTGCATCAGGAATACATCCCTTCGTATGTTAATTTTTGCTCTCCTATGATGCGATTCAAATGGTATTTAACTGATTTAACTCTGGCTTCGCAGAGTCCACCAAAATATGGCGCTCCCGGCGGGATGAAATGCCACTGGATCGTATTTTTGGCTAGGGTGGATTATAATGCGTCAAGAATATTTTTTGCCCCAATAAAATTTGTTCCATTATCGCTGTAGAGATGGTTTATAGATCCTCTTCTGGTGATCATACGCCGCAATGCTGCCATAAACCCATCCGTTGATAGAACAGAAGTGAGTTCAATGTGCACTGCTTTTTGCCATGCAGACAAACAGCGCTATGTAAGCGTTATGCGATTTCACACCTCGAGTTGTGTAAATGGCCGCGAAAATCTCACTCGAGCTTCCGGAAGTTGTCCCATAAGTGATTCCTTAGCCTTGAATCGGAAACACTTGATGCATTGATTTATTATTGCCTTGACAGTGTTGGTTCCTCGGACTATCCAAAATTTTCTCCGAATGTGGTTCAGAGTTAGTTTCACTCCATCGTGAAGCGTATCTATATGGGTCTTGTCAGCGGATGCTGGAGTGCTTTATTTGCAATAAGACTCTTTATATCGTCAGAAAAACTTTGTTGAGCACCCCTTACAAGCGCTCTTTCTGATTCCAGTAGTGATGATGATGGTGAACCTGCCATAAAGTAGTGGTTCATGTCTCTTGCTCCTTTGGCAATTGGATTTAAACCGCAGACAATATGCACTTACATACACTTGAAATTTTGAAAGTGATGAAAAAATCGACGTCGTCGTTGTATCACTATCAAAGTTATAGTTTGGCTCAAATTCAGTTATTTCTTTTGGCAATGCTTGCATTGTTTGATTACCATTTCCGTAAATGGAACCCACCCTTCCAAAGTAGTTGCGTCAATTCCTTTTGCAGATCTTGACATTCTCTCAAGGAATTTGCACCTCCCAGACAATCGTCTACGTAGAATCCTTCAAGCAATGTTTTGCTTGCCCGTGTATACTCTTGCCTTTGTCAATAATGCGTATAAAGCTGTTCTTAATCAGATAAAGGGTCCACCAAATAATTTTTTTTTTTGAAAATGCTATAAAAAAAAACTACTGAATATTTTCTCAAATTTCTTTTTTTATTTGAAAGTACAATCCTTCCGGTTAATAATGGAAAATAATTTCATTCAAATGGCTGCCCCCGACTGGCCAACAGTAGCCTACACGATCGGTCCAATTTTTAAGCACATTATCGATTGTGTGCAGCTGTATTTTACCAATGGCTTCACGAATATTGTCTTTTAAAGCGTCAATTGTCTCTGGCTTGTCGGCGTAACACTTATCTTTGACGGCACCCCACAAATAATAGTCCAACGGTGTCAAATCGCAGCTCCGAGGTGGCCAAACGACATCAGCTCTGCGGCTGATAATGCGATCTTCAAAAACAGGGCGCAAAACATCGAGTGTAGCTTCGGCTGTGTGGCACGTAGCGCCGTCCTGTTGAAACCAAATGTTGCCAATATCCTCCTCTTCAATTTTTGTGAACAAAAATTCGTTCAACATGGCCCGATAACGATCGCCATTGACTGTAACGGCCACTCCTTGCTCATTTTCGAAGAAAAATGGCCCAATTATGCCTCTGGACCAAAATCCGCACCAAACAGTGGCTCGTTTTGGGTGCACCGGCTTTTCAATGTATGCGTGCGGGTTTTCTGTGCCCCAAATGCGACAATTTTGCTTGTTTACATACCCACCAAGATCAAAATGAGCTTCATCTGAAAAGATGATTTTTTTGGCAAAATCGGCATCTTCTGTAAGTCGATCGCAGGCCCACTTAGCGAAGCGAAAACGCATTGGATGGTCAGTTGGCTTCAACTCCTGAACCAATTGGACTTTGTATGGCGTCATACAAAGGTCTTTATGCAAAATTCGTCTCAATGATGTCTCCGAAATGTTCAATTGTTGAGAAGGACGGTGAATTGATGTTGATGGCGCTTCACGCACACTTTCCACCGCAGCAGCAATATTCTCGGGTGTACGCACTGTTTTTGGCTTTTCACGCTTTGGTTCATCGATGAGGATGCCAGTTTCTTTCACTTTTTTCACAAGATAACGAACATACGGAGCTGACGGTGCTTCTCTTCTTCCAAAATCCGTACGCAATTTTCGCACACATTCTGCAACATTACCATGATTTTCAAAGTAATGTCGCAATATTTCCCAGCGTTGTTCAAGCGTATACACAACCATATTCGTTCAGCGGAAGGATAAAACTAATTATCTGTCAAATCAGACATGAGCTAAGTCTGCTAAGTCAGCAGCACGAAAAGCCATATGAACATGCTCAACAAAGTACAAAGGTCAGCCGCTGTTTGTACAACGGGAGCTGTGAGAAGCACATACTTCATCTCCTTCCTCTGGATTTATTCATAAAAGGCTGCGCTGCAGAAAGCGCTCTCAGACTAAGGGAGTCCGCTTCGTGCAAACAACCAACTATGGACATGCAGCCATACTCAAAATAATAGATGACCTGGGAAGTAAACATGGTTCTAGTAGCCTCGTAGCTACGACTGACTATATTTCCCCCCAAAATGACTTCTCTCTCAGAATACCAATCCTTTTCCCTGACAGAGACGAGTGGCTATCAATCGCCGTGATCAACGACCACTGGATCACGAGGACACGTCACTGCAACCACCGATCAGTGCATTATACCGGATCATATATTACACAATTATAAAAGAAGCCAGCTCGTATTGGCTTACAAGAAACGACAGCCACACGACAGATCATCATGGCCAGATCTCAATATCGGAAAAACAAAGAAGCTCTCTGCGCTGGACCGAAACTCGATCCGTATGCTCGTCGGAGTGATCACAGGACACTGTCCCATCAGAGCTATGCTCCGGAAATAGAACTCTGGATCCAACCATCTCTGTCGGAGCTGCGGCGATGAGGTAGAAACCGAGACGATCCAACATCTGCTTTACCACTGCCCAGATCTGCAGAATCGGCGACTAGCTTCGCTGGGACAAAGATTCTTCACAGAAATTGCGGACGTAGCATATTCAGATACATACATATATCGGATCGGAAATTGAACAGTGGACGAAAGATTAATGTTAATTTTGAGAATATAAAAATGAACCTGGAAGAGATGGAACAGAACAGCGAAACACGGAACAGCACACTCATGATAGAAAGGCTTGGCGAAGCACATGGACAATCATTGGCGGTGAGAAACCCGGTATAATATCTTGGTACGAGTATCTTGCTTGAGCAGTATTTACATATATTCCAACAGATATATGTATAGACGCCTGTCTCGCTAGAGCTGAGAAAGCTTTCGATATGACGAGGAATTTGTTTCACAGCAGTCAACTTGATCGCAGAGTAAAAATCAAATGCTGCGTAGCTCTAATCGCATCATCGCATATGGTTGTCCATTGTAGTTTAATGCGGCTCCATCTTATATGAAAAGAATTCGTGAGTTTGAGAGACAGTGCCTTAAGGTCTGATTTAAATGTACAGAACACCAGAATCCCAGTTCATTAAGTCTTACCATAATAAGGTCCTATGGGACGGAGCAAGCCTAAACAGAATCGACAGTTTTCTTGTTAAAATGACCGGAAAGCTCATTACAAGGGCTATAGATACCACGAAATCACACTCCTATCGGGCATTATTCCCCCATAAGCATTTCTTCCTATTAATTCCGAAAGGTAAGTGCAAAATAGAGATGGTATCTCAGTCATTTACCACCGGCACCAGGACTCCAGGGACAAGCGGCTCTTCCGTGACGGGTACACTGGCAGGGCTCACGAGCTCATACATTTTAGTATCGTAACTAGCCGATGCTGCTAAAAACGCACCCCTGGGCGGTGTGTTACTCCGGTAAAATCTTTCCCTCTTAGGGGATCTTCTGCAGGCTGGGCAAGTTGTTATGCTTGGATGAACCTGAGGCTAAAAGACCTCAGTAAGATCTCGGCCATGTAGAGTGAGCGAGATGGCGAAGCTCGGTCCCTGAAAGAACGATACCTGTTATTTAGAACTAAAACTAAGCAGCTCAGGGTACGTTAAGTTTTAGAAAAAGAAAAAAAAATTAATTTAGGTTTTCTAATAAAGTTTTCTACAATAGAAAACCAAATTTTGAAATGTAGACAGAGAAAATAGGTCGAAAAGCTTTAGTAAATAAGATTTATAGTTAGACTTAGTGTGCTCGCACAGGGCCTTAAAGAAACATCAACTATTAAGTTAGAGCTAAACAGTTTTGTCTGGTTAAAAAAACAAAGAGCCTTAGCGAAGGGTTGTCAACAAGGTTCTAGGCTTCCGAGTACCAAATAGCCAATAATAACAATAATATTATTGTTTTTTTCCTTTTCTTTTTCCTTAAATTTTGCCATAGAAATTACTCCTGATAAACCTGTCTCCAATGGCGTCCAAGCATACATCTTTTCCAGTCTTTTTTTCCAAAGAATTTTTTTGTTCTCGTACCATTTTAGATGCATTTTAGATCCTCCCTGCTTTTGTTCCACAGTCTAAATCCCTTTTGTACCTATAATTATGTCGCGAATAGGGGAAGGATTTTTGCTTTCCGCATTCTATTACTTAAAGGGTTCGGTACTGAGTGAAATCAATGTACACAGAAAAAACACAGTTGATTGGAAAACTTAAAGGACTTTTATTACTTTTTTCGATTAATGTCCGATTATTCGTTAAAGCCACTCTTTATATTAAGAGGTGTTCAATGAGTATGTATATCAACAAATTGATAGTCAAACTGGTTGTAAAGTCTGTTGTCAACTAGCTTCATAAAATTGGTGATTTATGGTTCGAATCTATCGTTTTTTCAGAGTTATTTATTGCGTTATAAAGAACTGTGAACTGGAGCACTAGAGACGTTTCAATTACACTGGTCTCAAATCATTAAGAATGCAAAATCCGAAGTTGGTGGTAGACCAGCTGCTCGCAAAAACCCATTTGTTCGAAAATGATACTAAATCTGGTTTACTTACCTTTTTCATCTTTTTATAAAAACGTTGCATTTTCTGTTGGTTTAAAGTGACACCCCTTGCTGAATGATTCTTTATCATATTGTAGTTTGGAATAGAAAGCTGTACAGTAATTAATTATAATGAGATAAGTCAAGCAAATGAATCGTAAAAAATTTCTATCTGTAAAGAGTTAGGGAATCTATGAAACTAATTTTATGCATTGAAAAAGCTCTTGGTATACAGATTCAAGACCGATGACTACTTTAACTTGAAAGCACTCTGCACTGCAGTTGCAAAATATATCAAATTCACAATCTTCAACATCCTCAAATGAAGTACGAGTTTGTATCCTGTTTTAATCTGAACAGAGGAATACTATAAATTCAAAACAGTGCGGGACCTAAGACGGAACCTTAGGGTGTTCCTATACTGATGTTATATGATTTATTATAATTTTCTTGACACTCTGTGCTTCCTTGAAACAAAGTCATGAAAACCTCTTTTCAACAGTTTTCAACCAGTTTTCTATTCAAGTAAGAGACTATTTGGGAGCAAACTGCATTCAAACATCTTCAGACGGGACTAAAAACTTTGGATTTAAATAGAATGAATTTCATGCCGGTGCTGGTCCTATGCCGGTAGTTTTAATCTATTGCTAGTTAGGTAAATTAGTTTTAAGTAGTTTTTGTTTAGCAATTAAGTATTTCCGAAATATTTAAAAATAACATTTTGGGCAAAATGTTGCTCTTGACACGTCCGGCAGCAGAGCGGTCCACTGTGTGTGACGTAGGCGCGGGGATGTTATTACTTACTAGAAATTTTAAATGAGTCTCTATTGGGTCACTTAAATGCCCTCATATTTCTGTCCGTTTAGGCGGCACAGAAAGTACTTTTTATTCTGATAACCATGATCGGTTGAAACCATTTTAATTTGCATAATATCTAAAATTGCCGCAACTCAATGTCAGTGTCAAAAGAGCGGGAACGAAGTACCAAGCACGAGACCAATTTCCGCCAAATTGCATAACGAAGCGCCACAAGAACACCTCAGCTGAGTAAATCGCAAAATTGCTACCCATTAAAGGTAACCGAGAGCCAAACTGGCACAATCTCCAACTGCAATTTTGTAAAGCGTCGCCGTGGCACACAACGAGCGGCGAATGGTAGGCCACTGAGCAGCTCATTACTCGTATCCTTCCCACACTGCAACTGAGCACCAAACTCCCGCTCACCACAAAGCGACTCAATTTTCTGGTGCTTACGCAAGCAATCGCCAATTGGCCGAGTGGCCCGCTAAACCGCTCAAACCGGGTTTTCGTGCGGATTTCCTCGAATTATTCAATTTCTATTTATGGTAGATACTCGAACCTGTTTGTTGAGGTGGAGTCCTATGAATGAGCCAGTGTAACGTTATTCGAGCGATTTTCCGCTTTTCATCGTTTCTACCGATGCACCAGCCCACCACGGCCACGTATTGTCTTCTAATTTTCCCACTGTACGTCATGTGCGTTGGGGCCCGATCACCTTACTTGGGTCGGGACGAGCGAGGATGCGGTCGCAGCTGTGGCGAATTATGCGAACGGGTTCAAATTGAGAGGCTCGTTACAATCATGTAGAAGCCGTGCAACAACAAAACAACAAAGTGACCAATTATTGTCATCAAGTGAATCAATTTGTCATGACATCGAGGGTTGTTCGATGGTTTAGTCGTAGATGGGGAACACGGGTAAGACACGGCACGCTGAACGCCGGTTGCGAAGCCTTACGTTAGCCGCCTGTCGAAGGGCGGTCATGTGTTACAGGTAATTACGGTGGCGATCATTAAGTTTAATGTGATTGCGCGCAGCTACTTAGTGGAAGTGCTTCTATTCCTGTTTCGCTTGCTCTAGCACATTGGAGTTAGGGCTATACTGGGTCGGGAGGGCTTTTCGGGGAATTTGTTTTCTTTTTTGTTCAGTGCATCTTATTGACTTTGTGGGCCGACTATTCATTTAATTGGCCGACAATTTGACTATTGTTAGAGGTTTGGGCTCTGTTATATTATGAATTGTAAAGTGAATGTAAGTCGGTCAGAGGGAATTGCTTTGTGTCGAAAATGATGGACTGGTTGTGGTTGATAATAAATTGAATGAGTCGGCAATACTCGTTTGGTAACAAAAGGTAGGAAACTACCTAAATAAATTGTGAAATCAGAGTTAGATGGCCTTACGAGGGTTCTATTCATCTCAAAACAAAAAGCTATGGAAAATGGGACAAATAAATGAATGTCCTTTTAGAAGCCGATCACAATCAACGGCCTAAATATTTAGCCGAACTATAAATAGCACATCGTGCTCATCCAAGACCTCAAGGAGAGATGCCTAATCTTTCAAGACCGTCAAGTTACCTTAGTTTTGTTTAGAAACTATGAAGGCTGTTACTGTGTCGCTTTAGAAATAACCTTTAATCGACAGAAGTCAAAAGCCCGTAAACGGCGTAAAAATATCGACCATTGTCGAAAAACCCGTCGATGAAATGCCTCTTCCTTGGGCCCGGTGATGGTGCTATTAACAGAACAGCATTCACCTCTTGAATCAATATGAAGACTTCTGGGGGAATGAAAGGAATATGATAGCAATCTCATATTCTTCTTCTTAGATGGCATTACAGCTCACGGAGAGCCAGAGCCAAGCTTCTCTCATTCACTTATGTTGTACTACGGGGACTTTTGCCAATACCCCGCCGAGGAGAGAAGCCGCTTAATAAACATTCGATGGCGTTGGTTTTATCGGAATTCGAACTCGCTCATCGTGCATCAGAGGCCGACACACTACTCATTGCGCCACGGCGCTTTCATATCATATTGCCTATATTCTAAATGGCAAGTAAGGCCCAAACTACAGGGCACCTTTTGACAATATGCTTTCGATTTTGTTTCGTCTTACTTCATTTACAGGAGGATTATATAGGGTGATCCAAATTTTCAAAAGGCAAAACAAACCTTATTAAAGTACAATGTGGTCCAAAATGTGAACTTAACAGATGCAGAATTCATCAAGTGATTTCCCGACACTAGTGGGTGTAAAGCATTTAGCCGCTCGCCTCAAAGAGACTGGAACAACCCGTGACTGAAGAGGCGACTATATGGCTGGTCCGACGAGAATATAATCACGATAATAACATCACAGTGGCTGAAGGTTTCAATGTCAACTTCGACCAGATGACAGGCACGTAATTGTCCATTTCATCTTTGCAAGGCATTTTGGCAAACGACAACAGATACTACCTGCACACAATCAATCGCGTGTAAACTAAGCTTAGGGCTCTTCTAAACGACGAAATCAACGCATTTCCGTCGAAATGACGAGGCGAATTTTCATCTGAACGATTATGTACACAAACAATGTTTGGGCTTCTGGAGCCTACGGAGCCTGTAGGGAGTACGACATCAAAGTTGTACTCGGATATTTCAATGGCAAAATCGGCAAGGAAAACATCTTTGGCGGCGCGATCGGAAAGCACAGTCTCCGCGACACGACAATAGAAAACAGCTTCCCAGTGTTATATCTCTGTTATATATAGTAATGCGGTAATAAATAGCTCAAGATTTCCTCACAAAAAGATCCACTCAGCAACCTGGCTATTTCCATTAACCACATCGACCGTGAGCTGATTGACGCCAGACACGCGTCAAAAACCCTGGATGTACGAACATTCAGGGGCGCAACCATCGACCCTGAACATAATCTGGTAGAAGCATGATTCAGAGCTCGACTGTCCAATGTCAGAAATCTGCAATCACCAACAAAACGGAGGTTAGGCATTAGGCGACTGCACGCACCGAGACTACAGAGAGCGGCTCTCTCCTTATGCCTCAAGCCCACACAAGCTCTAACAAAATCTTGCGCTGCCACACTGCCATTCAGGAAGTAACTGAAACTACCCTTAGTTACCGACCACCTCGGACCGGAAATCCGTGGTACGATGATGAATGAGCGGAAAAAAGCGAACAACAAATGAAGCATATCAGCTACTGCAAACAGGCTTCGCAGCCTCCCAGCTCAAAAATATCAAATAGGCCCGGGGTAGACAGAAGGTTAGATCTTTCTAAAACAAAGCCGAAGCCTTTGCACCCGGTTTTACAATGGGTGCCCAGGCTTTTCGAAATTGTGAAGATAATCTTGCCACCGACCCGGTGGAAATAGTGTTTAAGTAGCACTGAATAGGTTCAGAAAGAAAACCCAAAGCCAGTCGAAGAACTAATCCTCCCACCTACCAACAAAGCTGGTGACCCAGATGGTCTTCCGGCTGAGTTCTTTAAAACTGACGGTGATGTTCCGGTAGGGATCATGCAACAGGTCAATTTTGGGAGGATGAAAGCATGCCCGACGACTGATATACTAGCTCTATCTGCTCCATATTCAAAAAAGGCGATCCTATGTTTTGCGCCAGAGACCGAGGCATAACGCTGCTCAATGTCGCCTACCAGATCCTATCCAGTGTACTATTTGAATGTCTTAAGTCGCTTTGCACCACACTAATAGGTGTGCCAATGTGGAACCAGCCTTGCAAATCGACTATAGACCGGGTCTTCACTTTACGCCGGATCCTAGAAAAAACCCACGAATTCCATGTCGATACTCACCACCTTTTTATCGATTTTAAAGGCGGATACGGCAGAATTCATAGTCAAAAGCTATACAGGATGATTTCCGAATCCCGAGTAAATTGATTGGGATGTGTTGCGCCACACTCATGCTATGCATTGTGCAGTTTGGACCCCATACCTCCGAACTTTACTAAACATGCACCGGATTTCAATTCACTCCTTGAAAGGATAATAAGGCAGGTAGGTGTCAACACGAAAGGCACTACTCTCTTGAAGAGCATCCAACTGATGGTATACGCGGATGACATTGATATCATTGCAAGCTCCCAGCGCCCCGTAGTAGCCGCATTCACGGAAAAAGAAGGAAAGGCAGGCCAGAAAGTAACCATTGGTAGACATAATTTTGAGGTAGTTAAGAAGTTTGTCTACCTCGGGGCAAATGTTAACTGCACCAATGACAACTTAGTGAAGATCCGACGAAGAATCACCCTGGGCAACTGATGCTACTTCGGTGTGTCCAGAGGAAGAGGAAGACGCAGAGCACGCAATATTCCACTGCAGACGCTTCGCAGATGCAAGAATGAACTTACCGGTTCCGGAGCTTCCAATAAGCCATATGAAAAGACTAGGGGACTACTGGCTGGAGAGCGTGCGAATGAGCTAAGAAGACTCGAAAGATTAAGAGGAGAATGGCAGATGCAGAGCAGATAGCATAAGTTGCCAACCAGCCCCGCGGAATAATACCTAACGGCAGTCTTGTTGGGAGAGTGTCTGATGGTGGTGGTTTAGTACGTAACCTGGCATATTCCTGGCCAGAGATGTACAAAATAGTTTAAGAAATGTATTTAAATACAAAATGCAAATACCTTTTCGATTTACTATTTCAAATGCAAAATACCAAATAGTTTTGTTTTTTGTATTTTAAATACCAAATGTAAAATAGGTATTTTCCAAATACTTCCTTTAAATACAAATACCTTTTGTTCAATTCAATTCTCTTTATTTATTACACTTTTTAATAATACAAGTTGATCGAACACATTATCGCTCATCTTTCTTCTGGAGGGTCGCAATATCATGCCACCATATGAAAAAAGTTCTTTCTACTGGTGTTGAGCTTGGTAAACATGTGCTGCATTTTAAAAACACTTTTTTTTTATTTCAAGTTAATGGTCGCCAGACTTGTGTACTCATCCTTTAAATATTGAAGGGTTTCCAGATCTACCGTGGTATTGGAATGGACCAACTACGCTGCCAAGGATAATACATGGGAGCCAGAAGACAACCTAAATCGTTGCCAGGAGACCCTGGAGGATTTTTGGGCCAAGTATGCACAGAAGCAAAAGAGGGCCCAGGAAATGGCCACTGCAAGCGAAAAAGGAAACAGGCGCAAATCACCGCGCCTCGAGGCCGCCAGCGAAGCCAAACGCCAGGCCACTGAGGCTAATAGACCGGAAGTTGACTAATCAACAAACAATCCTGCCTGTGGCCAAATATTCTCCGATCTCTTCGTATTGATTTCATTTTTAATCTTCAATCCATAAACTTCGTAATTAAAAGAACATTTTGTTAATCGAAAATGTTTTCGACAGGTTACTAGTGTCGACTAAATATAATATCACAGTATTTTGAATTTAAAAAAATGGAAAATATGTCCCGAAAAGTATTTCAAATAAAATACAAAATGCTTTTTTTGCAAAGGTAATTAAATGTAAAATACAAAATAGGTATTTTGCATTTTGTATTTGCATTTCAAATACAAGTACTTCAAATAAGTCACATCTCCGTTCCTGGCGTATTCCTGGCATCGAGTATTCGGGTTCGTGAATCGTGCATAAAAGTAGCCCGGGTTACAGGTATTTTTCGAAGATCACACATCCTTTGGTGCAGACATAAAAAAAAATGATAAGAAGATTGTTGCGGATTTCTTGCAGGAATCAGAGTATACGCACTTACTCGTAGTCATCCTTCTGGATATTCCCTCCATCTGTGATTGTGTGCGTTAAAGACCTAAATCGGTGATGTAGGATTTGACCGTGGAAGCAGGTCGATTTAAAGCAGGTTTCTGAGATATCAGAGTGACCTGGAACCCATAGAAGCCTTAGTAAATTAAGTCTTCCGACTTTGTCCAAAACGATCTCGAGTTCATGCACTAATTTGATGCTGGTTAAAGGGGTGGACACAGCTTTGAGTGCAGCTTGACTGTATGCTTTTTCTCTTCCACTCTGATTGAAAGACAGACACATATCTTCCTAACAAAAAGTGCATTTGGAAGTTTTCGCGTTCAAAGAAAACTTTACCGTCCAGCCCCTGCCCAGTCTTGGAGCCCACTTTAAAAATATAAAGACAGTGCTTTCCAGGTTCAGTATCTGGCCAGAGCCAGTCCTGACGCCATGGTAATTTGACTGTGAAATGATAGCGCAATACGATGGTAGGTGTAATTGCGCCGGATGGCTTTTTCATAAGACAGGGGTCGTAGGATATTTTTCATACAAGTACGTTGTCACTCCAGTGAGTTACTCTTGAGACGAGATATGGCTTTCAGTGCGCAGCCTCTGATGAGTATGCCAAGGGATGGAAAACTCATCATAGCATCTAGAGCAGCACCCGGCATGTTGGGGAAAGCCCCCATACAGCTAAGACTAATCGCTCTTTGGAGTTTGGTGAAAGAGGCCACGGCGTGTTTGCGTGCTAGCCTGATCCATCAGATGATGATGTAGATCCAGAGGACCTTTATCGGCGATGTTTGCCAAAGCACCTTTGCGTTGTCAAAAAGCTGATAGCGCTTTGGTGGTTTTTGACTTAAGAAGTTTTACCCAGGTACCTAGCTTCCATAATTCATGTCGGTATTTTTCCTCCAACTCGTGAAGGGAACAACATGTCTAAAGAAGATTAACCGACAGCCCATTACTCGTACACTCGTCATCGACCACATTTAGCGCCGCCGTGCTTTAAGACAGATAGTAGCTAAACATGAGCCGACAGAGAAAACCGCAAAGCGCACGCCTGGGCATAAATTCTAGAGGCATTGGGAGCATCGAACAGAGAGTCGAATACCATGCACCATAACAGAGGAAATAGACCTCCACTTTGCGGGCAGCGCCTGTTTACGCCAGATTTGACACACTGCTCAAGGCGATTGATCAGCGATCAATGTCCTGTTCACAAGCATCCGCAAAACCAGTGGTTCATCTACGCCATGCCGTCTAACAGCGTTACATTGTCAAAAGTTGTGTTACAAAAGCTCGCTCAATGTCGTCAAAAAAATGTCCCCCAAAGTTGCGGGGATGCAACATTTTGCAGTACTCGGAAGGAAATTTATCGATTGGAGATTTGCTGGGTTGGAGGAGATTTTATCTCTCTTGGTGATTGTTGCACTGCACTGGATAATACACACTATTCAGTGCATTATTGAACAGGATTGTGTACATCTCTACTGGTCAACTACTACCCAGGTAGTAGAGCTATGTACTTCCTGGAAAACAGCTCCCACTATCGCTCTCCGGATCAATGTCGACGGTTTGTAATATATGTATGTTCATTGTTTGATGTTCTCGGAAGCTTCAGAACCTGAATGTCATTCCGACTGTTTTTCCGAAATATTGTTGGAATTAAGAGCACGAATTCTGTTGTTCCAATGCAAACTTAGATTTGTAATTTTCTTATATTAATTGTTGGAGATTTTTAATCAGTGAATTCACTGTCCTGACCTCCGACGTGCCCTCTTGACAAAAATGCTAAGTCTTAACAGCATACTTTTCTGTATATTCTTGATGTGACAATTCTGATCATTATATATTGTTCGCGCCATCTATTGGGAGAATGCGGATTTATATTTGTACACCTGATAATATGCATCTCTATAGGTGGCATATGGATGGTTAAAGTGTTGGCTTCTGACATTGAATTTTTTGAATTTTGAATTCTTTTCCAAGTATTATGGCTTTATTAGTAAGAACAAACATTCCCATTAATTACGAAGTACAAACTCGTTCAAGTGGCTGCCTCGGCTGGCTTCGCAGTAGCGCATTCTGTCACCCCAATTTTCCAAGACTTTGTTGATGGTTTCGGGCTATAGCTCACGGATTACTTGGATGATATTGGCCTTAAGTGCTTTCAATAGTTTCCAGATTCTTGGCATAATATCGGTCTTTAACTGTTGCCCACCAAAAAAAATTCCAAAGGGGTCGAATCGCAGGTGCGGCCAATTGATATCGCCAAGACGGCTGATAACACGATTCGGGAATTCGGTGCGCAAAAGTTCGATTGTGACATGGGCTGTGTGGTATGGCGCGTCATCCTGCATGAACCGAAGGCCGTCCAAATCCTTGTATTCAATTTCACTAAAAAATAGTCGGTTAACATGGCTCTGTATCGCCCATCGTATTGACCGAAACTTTGTTTTCAGCCCCATTTTCGAAGAAAAATGGTCCAATGATGCCACCGCTCCACAATCCGCACCAAACTGTCACTCACTGTGGATGCATTGGCTTCTCCATAATAACGTGCGGGTTTTCCGAGCTGGCAATTTTGTTTATTAACGTATGAAAATGCCGATATGAAAATGCGCCTCGTCAGAAAAGATGATTTTTCGCCCAAAATCGTTGTCCAATTCAAGCTGCTCTAAGGCCCAAACTGCAAAGCGATAACGAAGCGGATGGTCGCGCACCTTCAATTGCTGAGTCAATATCCACTCAGGATAGTGCGTGAAATATTGAGATCGATGGCGAGTTGATGTTCATGAATTGAGTCTCAAGAGTTTGAGTTTGGCCACAGCAGAAATGAAAATGGAGGCTAGGAATATAAAATTTTGTTATCAAAGTTTTAGTTTTTAGTTTTTAGTGATTAGTGTGTTATCTTCTTAGGCCGATGACCGGGTTTCGAAGCCCGACACATTTAAGTCATCGTGGTGTTTCTCATTAACGAGGTACTAATAAAGCGCCTCTAGTAGTCTCGAAATTCGTCGTTCGGACCTGACAATAAATAGTAGGCTTCGTTCACCTATAAGGCGAAGTGAATGACACACAATTTGGGTGACTGAGAGAGAGAGACTGAACTCCCGTCCCCCATGGGCAGTAACGCCATATCAATAATAATGACTATTATTCCGAATTTAAAATCCGAAGCGTGACTCTCACCTTGTATCCGTCACATCCATTTTCCTGTTTACCTATCTACAACTCAATAAATAATTTCCCATCTCACGTTTATGGTTCACGGATCTCTAAGCCACGATCCATTCTAATACACATTACTCAGGCAATAATATTTTGACTACCACCATACTTTGTGTGCCCGCCCCGAGCAATTATTTATTTCGGCAACAATTTAGTCTCTACTCAGAGCGTAAAGAGCTTGAAGCGTTATAGCTCGCCGACTTGACGCTAACTTAATTAAATTGTCACTCCATACCATAAATTTGAAGCTCGTAAATCTGTATCTTTTGTTCGGCATTCGTTGTCGGCTGCTGTTTTGACAAATGGAAATCTAAAACTAATGTCAAATTAATCGGCGCACCGAAAAGCTTACAACATAATTTAAGTGTGCGCGTAACAGGGTTACGGTTGTGGAATTTCCAAAATTGCCATTTCCATTTCGAAAATAGAAGTAATTTTATGCACGCCGCACATGGGGCGTCGGATAATTTAGATGAAATTTTCTAACCACTGAGCCCGGCCTCCCTACTTAGGGTCGAAGAGGAACCCAGTACTGAGTACATGTCACAGGGCTGTCAAATAATTTTTTTTTCTTTTATTTTTATTTTTACTATCTATCAGGTGTTGTTGTTTTTGTGATAGATGTTCATTTTCCTCTGTATCTGTTAGTGTAGCTGCCGTTTGTTGTTTTCTACTTTGTAGGTCGAGGTGATAATTGCGTTTTAATGTGACAAAGATGGGACTCTGTCATAGTTGTGATCCCACCGGAAACGCGTTCACTGAGCTTGATTTTCTATTTTTTACTTCATTTTCATTTACTATCAAAATGTAATTTTGTCAGATGTAAAGTCAGATATACAAGTTTTTAAAAGGGGGAGACAGAGCCTAAGAAGATATGATTTTATTAGTCCAGTGACTTCACATGCTCAGTAGTTTCTCGTAGGCTTGTTTAGAACCGTGGTTTTCTATGTGGACATGATTGGAAAACCTGGTAATTTGGAGGCTTCTTTTGTTGCTAAAAAAACACAATTTAATTATTTTAAGTTTAAATGTTTTATTGCTTTGTGGAATATGTGAACATGTCATTCACATAGCTGCTCCAACTCTATCCAATTCAACACCTGCGATGGCTAGGAATAGCAAAACAAAATAGTGTTTTAACGGTAGCGTGCTTTTCACTACGTTCCATAAGCTTTAAGATCCCTTTGAAATAGTAAAAATGGTCAGATCGAGCAGGTTTTTTCATAACTTTATCAAAAAACACCTTTTTCACAACGGCTTACTCATGAGATCAAAATTAACGAGATTAACAGGGGGGGTACCCCGAAAATACTCAGAAGACTGAGAATAAAAACACTTCCCAGGCAATGAAATCGGCCCCAAGGAAGCATATGAGAGCCAGCAGAGAAGCCATAGGGGCGCAGTAGAATCCACCTAGAAAGGGACCTTCCGCTTCCGCTTCCATAGAGGCACTACTAGGTCGCCCACTCTCAATGAGAGTGAGGTATTATCTAGCTGTAGTGATCAAAGATCGGAGATCACTCATGAGCACTGGAAAATATTTGAAGGTAAGATTAACATCAGCCTTCTCTACATGTGCAAAAATAGCCCGCAAAAGAAACTTCCAGGGTTGAAGGTATACGATGCGAACAGGACGAAAGGCAGGCAATGGCCATGATTCCTAACACTTCAGCCTACTTCAAAACTCGGCAGGAATCCGAATCCCCATATTCTGATGCAGAGGATCTGAATACTTCTGTGACCGAGTCATCTGGCTCCAATGCTACGTGTAATCCAGAAAACCTCCATCACAGTAAGGTTGCTTTTGCCAACCTTATTCTCCACCTTGCGGAAAGTGGAGGCGACATAGTCCTTATCCAGGAGCCATGGATTAACAATAATCGCATTGCCGGATTAAGGACAACTTTAGAACCTGCATTTTAGCAAAAACTCATAAACACATAAAAGTGAGATAAGAAGGGTGTAATGGACATCCATAAAGGACAGGCATAATTTCTAAAATAATTTCAGAAATACAATAGAAGGTAATAATGTGGTCAGTAGAGTGAGAAAGACAATGTCAAAGGCTTCCACTATACGCGCCCTAATTAACAAACTAGATGGCACCGCAATGGTGAGGAGCGAAGAGTCACTAAACCTCTAACTCATTATACAACGACAACTCAGAGACTAGTAACTACAATTTTGAACAAATCATATTGAGTCTTCCGTTCATTTCAAAGAAAGAAAGTAATAGGCAAAAGGAAACTCTAATGGCCAGTAAATAGATTCCTTCGATATAAATCTGCAGATCCGGATGCAATTTATCCGGCAACGTGCTTACGGCATTCTCGAACCGTGGCTTTTTAAGGACCTATCAGTCTCTCTTCCTTCTTCTTAAGATGCTAGAGAGACTGGTGGACCTGGACATTCACGAAAACCTAATTTAAAAGTATGCTTTCGAAATCGCAATCGAAATTGTAAGGAAAACCAGTAGACACAGGTCTACACACGATAGTTGGAACCATTTAAAAATCGCTTTCCAACAAACAATTCACCATGATTGCCTTCTATCCGGGAGGTAGCGCCATAGTTGAGCAAGTCATTTTATACCGGCTGAAAATCATAACAATAATAGTTTTCGCCTAACACATAACAGCTCCGAACGTCAGCTGCTTCGATAGCGGTGGAGCAAAGGAAACAGCATGAAAAAGTCTTTGGAATAAAATCTGCTCCGATGATTTTTATACCGAGCAAGAATGTATGAAATTATTGTTTCAATCACATTTAAAAAACAAAAAAAATCGTCAGCTGTATTGATGAGGGGGGGTTATATGTCAGTCACGTGCATGAACCTCATTGAAAATTTGACAAATAAATTTATTTTATACCTTATGAAATGTAAACATCAAAATTTTCATAGTTTTAAAATAATAAAGAAAATCGTCAGCTGTATTTTTGACGGGGATAATACCGTCAGTCAACGTGATAAACACCCAGGGCATCATCAAAAATGTTAAAATATTTTATCGCGAACAAGTTCTTAATCACATAATTGCTAAAAAGGATAAGGTTGTTAGTGTAGGAGAGTTTTCTTCTGCAATTAATGTGCTAGATGCGATCAATTGGGCTGCTGCAGCCTGGAACAAGATTGCTCCAGAAAAAAAAAACTGTTTCAAGAAATCTGGGATTCTACGCAATCAAACCTTCGAATTAGAGGACTTCACCCCAGAGGACGACATACCATTGATCTGTTTGCAAAATTTGTCATCGCTAATCAGAAAAACTGGTTGCGAACAAGTTCATTACTTAGAGTATACCGCATGTGACAACAACGTTCAAACGGATAAAGGATGGAATGAAAACTTGGCCGATGATGGTACAAGCGTTATAAGTGTGAATGTACAAAGTGACGACAGCGAGGATGTGGACGCAGAAGTAGAAGTAGATACTGAAATGGATTCATACTCCTACAAAAAGGCGTTGAATGCTTGTGAAACTTTGTGCAAATTTGCATTGAAAGTTGGAGATGAAAAGGCAATGCAGCTCACATCTGTTCTCCGAACTCACTATGAGTCAGTGATAATAAGAGGTTTCTTAAAAATTAATATGAATGTGTGTAGATGTATGCTTAGGTGCATATATGTATAATAGATGATATAAAGATGATAATTTTCCGTTCTGTTTAAAATTTGCGTATAGATTTCACTGTAATTTGAAACCGACACAAAATTAATAAATATACTAGGTGTACAACTTTGCTTCCGCCGTTTTTTCCCAAACATTTGAGGCTTAAATGAAACAAATAGGTTACACCTGTATCATTAAAAGTATTTTGCATCGCTGGCCAATACTTTCTCGGCAGTGTACGAACCCGCGTCCAAAAAAATGTTCATCTTTTAAAGATGAATCGATCCAATTTGTGACTTCTCATGAGATCGGAAGTGTTGGTCAGGCAGGCCATGCGCCATTGATCGAAACAGGTTATAGTCAGAGGGAGCAATGTCTGGAGAAGACGGCGGGTGGGGTACGACTTTCCATTTTAACGTTTCCAAGGATCTACGTTTTGACCTCTTTTGAAACGTGGCATCGAGCATTGTCGTGCTGCCAAATCACTTTATCGTGCCTCTCGCTGTATTGCGGCCGTTTGTCTTTTAATGCTCTGCTCAAACGCATTAATTGCGTTCGATAACGAGCACCTCTGATTATTTCACTTGGTTTTAACACCTCATATTGTAATACACGACGCCGAGCTGGCCCCACCAAATGCAGAGCATGATCTTGGAGCCGCGGATATTCGGTTTGGCCGTCGACGTGGAGGCATGGCCGGGATATCCCCATGATTTTTTCCGTTTTGGGTTACCGCAATGAACACATTTTTCGTCCCCGGTCACAATGCGATGCAGAAATCCCCTCCGTTTTTGCCTCTGAAGCAACTGTTCACAAACACACAAACGCAGTTCAACGTCTCTTGGTTTAAACTCATACGGGACCCAAGTTCCTTCTTTCTGAATCATGCTTATGGCCCTGAAATGGCTTGCTCTGTCATTCCCACTGATCGTGCCAATTCTTCAATTCTGCATCTTCGAAAAGTTTCTCTCTTCCACCATTATGCCGGGCTTCGACTTTAAAATCACCGTTCTTGAAGCGTTGAACCACTCACGACACGTTCTTTCACTAATAGCGTCCTCACCATACGTATCTGAGACTCTGCCGCTGTTTTCTTCATATTGAAACAAAACACTAACGCCTCTTATTTATATTAAATTAATATTATACTTATTGAATTCAAATTATAAGATAATTTAAATGTAAAAAAAAAAATCGTCGTCAGCTGATTGTTTGTGGGTGTAAAGATCGTCAGTTTATTTTCCAAAGAGACTATGCAAATCTCAAATGTATTGAGCGCGCAAAATGTTTATCACGTTGACTGACGGTCTTATCCCCGTCAAAAATACAGCTGACGATTTTTTTTATTATTTTAAAACTATGAACATTTTGATGTTTAAATTTCATAATTTATACCTTATGAAATTTAAACATCAAAATTTATTTGTCAAATTTTCAATGAGCTTCATGAACGTGACTGACATATAACCCGCCCTCATCAATACAGCTGACGATTATTTTTTTTTTAAATGTGATTGAAACAATAATTTCATACATTCTTGCTCGGTATAAAAATCATCGGAGCAGATTTTGTATCCTTTTGTGTCCTTTAACTCCACCGCTAGTGTGAATGATTTCTAGTAGTTGTTTGGATCACATCTATGGTCGCTTTGCCTATTCTCCCCTTAGCTCCTGCGTGAAGTGTAGATTTGATCTGAATATCTCAGATCACTCAATGACAGGGCTGTTGCTAAACTTGAATTCCAACAAAATAGTGAATCAATCTGTTAACCAGACCAAAATTATGCCAAAAATAGATCTTGTTAAGTTGTAAAACGATCTCCTGCATGAAGCCTGGGAGGAGGTATATATATTTAGAGAATGATGCTACTGCTTCCTATAATCTTTTTATGGAGTGTCTCAGCAAACACATAAGTAACTGCTCCTCTACTGGATTGTTAAAAAACATCTAATAAAAGACTCAAGCCGTGGATAACGAGTCATATCGTTAACAAAGTGAACACTAAAAATAAGCTCAGGGTCAAGTGTTCTAAGTATCCCAATAATCAATATTTGAAAAGCAAGTATAAAAAATTATGCTCTCAGCTCAAAAAGGATATTCCCATTTGCCGCGATAATTATTATCGTGAAAAGTTCATGTCTGCAAAGGGAAATATAAAAAGTGAATGGCAGGTAGTTAATAGCATTCTGAACAAGGGTTCTTCTAACAAAATAACTACTGCTATTTCTGTAAATAATTGTGTGGTGTCAGATAAAATTGTGATTGCTAACGCTTTCAACAAGCACTTTGCCTCTATAGCGAGCAGTTCTACTAGTCCAAACTACCAACCTATTTGTAACCTGTGTTCGTTTTCTACAATCTCTTGGGGGCAGTTCAGGGGTATAGTTTTGCCTTTGAGCCTATAACCTCTTTAGACGTTTTAAGGGCAATTGGTTGCCTTAAGAATTTAAATGCTTGTGGATTTGATGACATATCTAACAAAATTGTAAAGCACGTTGGTTACTTTGTAGCTGATATTCTAGCCGTTATTTTTAATCGTAGCATTTTTTCTGGGATTTTTCCTGACAAAGTGCGCTGACGTCGTACCCTTGTTCAAAAAATGTGCTAAAGAAGACATGGGCAATTACAGGCCCATCTCTCTTCTCCCTGTCTTTAGTAAAGTTTTTGAAAAAAATCGTTAAGGAGAGGATAGTGTCCTTTCTAAATAAAACAATTTTTTTCATCTCAGTGCAGTTTGGTTTTCAGCGGGGTAAATCTACTGAAGACGCTTTACTAAATTTTTGTTCCCATATTTTTTCTAGTCTTGATGCGAAAAAATTCACAAAAATTCGCCTATTCTTAGATATTGCGAAAGCATTTGACATGGTTAACCATGCCATACTCTTGACAAAATTAGAAAAAGCAGGGTTCCGGGGATTCATGCTCGACTGGTTTAGGTCATACCTCTCTGATCGATCTCAAAGGGTAAAGATTGAAGAAGTGAGGAGTGAAATGCTGTTTTTCAATTTAGGAGTGCCACAAGGTTCTGTGCTTGGACCTATTCTGTTCCTAATCTACATTGACTCTCTGTTTAGACTTAGCTTTAAAGCAAAAATCACTGCATTCGCTGATGACGTTGGCTGTTCTTATTCATTGGACAGTGCTCTAAATCTCATATCGGACATTAATTGGGATCTTAATTTATTGAGGACCTGGTTCGCTGAACACAAATTAGATATTAGCTCCAAAACAAAAATTATGTATTTTAATCTGTCCACCAAAATCTGTAACAACGTTTAAGTTTTTGTTCACGCACCTGAGTGTCCAAGATACAAACTTGCTGGTTGTGCTTGTATTTCCACCTTACCTTGCCCTACTTTCTGTAGTAATTCAAGTTGTAGCAAGAATTGCTTTTCAGTTGAGAAAGTAGACGAATTTAAATACTTGGGCCTTATCATAGATTCTAGGATGAGCTTTATCAACCATACTGAGTCGTTAAGGAAGTATTTACGCAGCACTCTTCGAAACTTCTACTATCTAAAAAATGTATGTTCTACAAAATTACTTATAGTAATTTATTATGGTATCTTCCATTCCAAGCTCCAATATGGTATTACGTGCTGGGGAGGTACAAATCTGTATAAAATTACGCCTCTTTTAATTCTGCAAAAGAAAGTTTTAAGAAAAATATGCCGTAAAAATCATCGTCATCCAAGTTATCCTTTGTTTCGTGATATGAATATTCTTCCTGTTCGCCATTTATATTGTTTCAAAGTCTTAAAAACTTTTTATTTAAGATCGGGTAATCTTCACTGTAGGCTAATTTCAGATTATAATTTATGTCGAAACTTCTCAAATGTTGTATCTGTTCCAACTTTTCGCACTGCTGCATTTCGTAATTTTTATTTAGTTTCCTCGTGCCGTCTCTTTAATGTACTTCCACCATCAATCAGAACTATGGCATTTTCTAGAAGGCTTGTGAATCGTTTAAAACAGTGGCTCTTTTGATCATGCGACACTAGAAAGTCTTTTCTTTAACATTCTGATATAACCAGGAGTTTTTTTTCTTTTTTTTTTCTATAAGAAGTTCCTTCATTTGTATATCTGTATAATATAACTATTCTTTTTTATGTAATTCTGAATTTTCATAGTTGTATAAAATTACTAGGGTCACCCCACCCATGCTTTTATTGTCTAGATCAACCTCTTTAAGTGGCATTTGAAACTATTTTAGTACTCTATGTATATAAAATAAAAAGTGTCACCTATATTATTTCTAACTATAAATTAAGTTATATGTAATTTAATTATGTTTATTGAATTTATATGAAATAATAAAAAATGAATGAATGAATGAATGAATGACAACTGACGCTCATTTTAATGATTTCTGAACATTAAACAACTGTTTAAAATAAAATTCATTCGGTATAAAATTCCTAGAAAAATTGCAACGCTACCTCCCGGACTATAACCCCTCTTGATTAACTTCTTTGGGGGAATGTGAAGTGACTAGTCTATGCCGATAAACCAGACGTGTTGAACGATTTGGAAGTCAACATTCACCGTGTTATTGCTTTTATACGGCCCCAGTTGCTCGATAAAGCTGTCGAAAATTGCGCTTCATTCGAGCTAGCCGTGGCACGTATGTACCCAAAATTATATTGTATATGAACACCAATGGCATAAAATTGTCAATTAAATAAAGCTAATATTATAGACATTAGCATTAACTTCAAGTATATACTTACTACTAGAAAAACACCCTTAATAAGCCTTTTTTGCATAGAAGTGTCTTAGCATGTGAATAATAAATTGATTTGTTTCTAACGCCCCGTGTATGGCCCAAAGCCAGTCACCATGGCTCGGTCTTTACAGTCTTTTCTCATTTCAGAAAATGTATGTCCCAATGACGCCATCTATTCGAAACCCAAATTGTAATCTGTTCCCAACTGCCCCAGAGTCCAGTGAGAGAAGTTCAGTTTTGATGTCAGTTGGAACTTGTACAAATGCATTCCCAAGTCTCTTCGCCAAGTTGACGTCGCAGAAAAGCCAACTCCCTGTGCATCAATGTGAAATCTAAAGATTTGGGTCGTCAGGCACGCTTCAAATAGGACTCGGTTAGCAACCCAACCGTTTTCGCGATAATTCGTCGAGTTACTGGCATAAATAGGTTGTCTTCAACATGTCGTTACTCATAGGCTTTGAGTAGATGGAGCCTAGCTTAAGGGACGTAAGAGCATGAAGCTATGTCTGCTTACTAAGTTATTGGCATTGTTGGCGTCTAACCTCGTATTGTCTAGCACTACTTAGTTTGCCTTCTATCGTGTGGCTTAAATGATTAATTCTAACTTTGGGTAAACTGTTTCCTTTATAACAATATTTGCTTAGACATAGAGCTTACGACTATTCACACCAGCTTAAGACCTGTTCCTTGACCTGAAACTCTATAAATATGAACAGAGCTATGCCGAAGATCGTTTAACCGAAGCAACAAACCAGTTCAGCACCTTCCACCAACGAACATCTCATTGGGCCTACACACACGGGAGTAATTTTTCAGGAGTAAAACTGGTGTAATGCTCTGCTCTAAGCTTACACGGAATGAATTAATCCAACTGAAAAAAATGTATATGTGAACCTCGTTTCATTGTGTTAGTGTTTTCGTCTTTCTGACATTTCATTTGACAGAGATATTTCGCAAAAGACGTCTCCTCTCCATTTGGTTTATACAGTGTTCACTGCTTGAAGGGCGAATTACGATTGAGACGCAACACGAGACAAAAAACGTGCCGACTCGAAAAGTAAAGAGTTGTGTATGTATTAGTTTTGCTCTCTCTTCAACCACTCGATACGCGGTTGAAGATTTTACTCCGTTTCATACTTCACACTTCAGCTCCCTCTCCCATAAAATAAATTTTCAGCCGGTTGGATTACTCCCGTGTGTGCAGGCCCATTGACAGACTTCATGGGCCGACTTGAAAGTAACCGCCAATCAATCATCTGTCAAACACCAACTCCAATGACAAGTGTAATTTGCGACTAAGTACAATACAAAACATAGATTCCCATTATCATCAACAGGCGCCAGGTTAATGATCTTAAAACAGAACAATTCCAATTGTAGAGCAATCAATTATTCTTTTTTTGTTTCTGATCTTGTTTCCTACTTTTCGCTACAATCAAGTATCAAGTGCTTCAACTAGTCCTCGAGACGCGAGACGTTCAAGGACCAATTTCAGCCAACGCCCACCTGAACTATTCGCAATGGGATACGTGGCATGGAAATAGAAAATCAGATTTACAAGGAAGAATAGAAGCAGAAAAGGTATTCTGCAACAAAACGGTTTGAAGTGGACGCATGGTGTGAGACAAAAAGGATTAATAAAGGACAATAAAGGGATCTCAAAACACGGAACATCCTATTTTCAACGGAGCGGCAATGAGATGAATACTCATCACAAAATCCAAAAGAAATGTGACAGTGACGAGTGCCCGCACGGCATGTACATGTAGGTTGATTGATGACAAGGGCTAATCCTGCCACACCTTTTGACGAGATGCACTTGCGTCACAGAGGATCATAGAGGTAACAAATGTAGAAAGTGGCCACACGCAACCCTATTGCGCTAGTGATTTCCGTAACGCTGCATTACCGACTTGGGTTAAGCGCCATCTATCGTGTGTTAGTAAAACTACTATTCTCCTTCTCTCTCTATTATTTATGACAGTTAAAGAAAACGGGGAAATGTGCTATCAATAATGGCGGCTGGTGGGGAAAATGAATTCTATTGGCTGCGATCATGCAGAAGAAAATAATCATAAATCACTTTGGAAGGAGGCACTTGGGTTGGCTCTTTCTGTTTAATTGTTCGGCAATATGAAAATGAAAGACATTTCCAGTCGTAAGCTTCTCCGGAATTTACGGTGAATTAATGATGAAAAATGTCTGGATGAATATCAATAATTTCTTATTCTTTCTCATAGCTGAATAGTACAGTGTTCTTAAAACTATGTATATATTAAAGGTAAAGCTGCAAGTAACATCTTCACTAAATTATATACAGTGGGTAGCAAAGAGTATAAGAAAAATACTTTTTTTTCTTCTAACGATTTTTCTATAATGTTGACTATTCTGTGAACTTGATCATTTGTTGAGTGATGGCTCCTAAATCCGAACTGATAATTTGGAATCAGATTTTTCCATTCAATGAGTAGCGGCGTTAGGGTAGGGCGCGGTAGGTCGACCGCCCAGAGCATCGGTCATAAAGAGGCGCCACAGGCACACCTTTATATCCTTTCGCTCCCTGAGTGAGGCGTACTCACTCGTGAATTCCCAACATTTTGCGAAAAATTCGTTATGTTGGCGACACTTGACATATTAAAATAACTGAAAAAGCTCTTCAAGATCTGCAATCAGTGGGAACCAGAACAAAAGAACTAGAGATGGAAGTTGCTGAATTGGAGAAACGTTGCGATGCTTTCGAGCGGCGTGAGATTGGCTGCGATGCGATAATTTTTGGTGTACCACAATGTGACGGCGAGAATCTGAAATCATTATTTAATCATCTTTGCCACATCATCGAATGCATCCCGCCAACTTTAAAATCAATTTTTCGATGTCATGCACCTAGCCGAAACAAAAACAACAGACAGACTAAAGCAGAAAAGACTGACACACCCATCATAGTCAAATTCCATTCTACAAAAGAAAGAAATACCGTTTTACAAGCAGTGGCTCTCTTTTGCAAAAATCGGAGACAACTCTGTCTTGAAGATGTTGGAATCAATGCAGAAAAAACGAGAAATATTTACGTATACGGGAGCATGACAACCAAGAATCGCTCACTCTTTCACAAAGCTTCTCGTTTCAAGCAAAACAAAAAACTATTTTCTGTTTTTACACATTCTGGATCCGTCTATGTAAGGAAACATGAAGGCGCAAGGGGTATTCGTGTGGAGAGCGAGAGAATGCTGAATATTCTAGCCACGAGTGAAGAAGAACAAGAACAACAACAGCAGCAGTAACAAATATGATTTACACAGAAACAACAAGTATATTTTTTAAATTTTGTTTTGATTATTTTTTATTGTTTATTTTTAACGTTTATGTTATTGTAATGATTTTGCTTGATGTGTTTCTTATCACCTTTCCCTTTCTTTCTTTCTCATTGCTTTGCAGGTTAGATGTAGTGCTTATTGTCTCATTTTATGTGTCATTTAGTTTAACTGTGCGTTATATAAGTACATAGGTAAAACAATTGAAAAAAATGAAAGTGGGGTGTATTCTTCGGGCGATCGCAGTGATAACATATTGCGTTCAATGATAAAGGTGTTTTGCTGTCGTAGACAGGGGCTCAAAGTGTGTCATCTTAATGCACAAAGCTTATTACCAAAAATAGATGAATTCAGAGAAATGTTCACTAAATCTAAAGTAGATGCAATATGTATATCGGAAACTTGGTTTTGTTAAGAGATAAATGATATTGTTTATATGTTAGACGGTTACAAACTTTTTCGATCAGATAGATGTGTACGTACTGGAGGAGGTGTAGCTATTTACATAAGAGATGGTTTAAAGTGTATACTGAAAAGTTATTCACCCAGTGAAGTCGATATTGAATATGTATTCATAGACATAATTTGCGGAGAAAACTATGTTCGCTTAGGCTGTGTCTATAGACCCAATAGGAATATTGATCTAACGCATTTGTATTCACTAATGGAAGAATTTAGCACTACAGCTAAAAATATTATTATTTGCGGCGATTTTAATAGCAATATTCTTGTTGAAAATCATCTAGTCGAAAACATGAAGACATTCGATATACATTTGGTTAACACAAGTATACCTACTCATTTTACAAATACCACCAGTACTCTTCTTGACTTGATTTTTGTCAGTGATACCGAAAGAATTCTTTTTTATGACCAATTATCTGCACCAGGGTTTTCAAAACACGACCTCATTTTCCTTACATTCGATTTTGACACAAACCATTCAACGAACACAGAAACGTGCACCTTCCGCAATTTTAAAAATATAAATTATATTGCTCTTGAAAACAATTTCCGTTCTATTCCCTGGAATTCCGTATATAGTATAACTTCGGCAGACGACCAAACAAATTTTGTTCAGGATGACTTAAATTATGTCTTTGATACATGTGTTCCTATAACGACAAGAAGAATAAGGGTTAAAACAAAGGCTTGGTTTACGAATAAAATTCGCTTATTAATTCGTCAAAGAGATCAGGCTTATCATAGATGGAAGATATTCCGTATTCAAGAGTTCTTATTAATTTATAAACGAAGAAGAAATGATGTTGTTCGCGAAGTGAGATGCGCTAAGAAACGGTTTTACTCACACAAAATTAAAACAAATGTTGACGGACGTAAACTGTGGAATAATTTAAAACAGTTAGGGATGGGTAAACAGAAGTTGACTTGTACAAACGATATTGATAGTAACGAACTAAATCGTAAATTTTTGTCAAATTCAGATGCAAACTTCTTGTACAATGAAACTACGTCAAATATTGTTTCAGTAAGTTCTAATGTGGATACAAACACAATGTTTTCTTTTACTAGAATAGAAAGCACTAATGTAGTGGAGAGTCTCCTAAACATAAAGAGTAATGCTGTAGGAATAGATGGAATGCATCCAAAGTTTGTTAAAATTATATTACCGTTATTAATTCCGTATATCACACACATTATTAATACTATTTTCATGACCGGTGTTTTCCCTAGTAAATGGAAACAAGCCAAAATAATACCAATTCCAAAAAACTCAATAGGAAACGAGTTTAGGCCAGTATCAATTCTTCCTTATTTGTCTAAAATTTGTGAACGAATTACGCATAAGCAACTAAGCGAATATATCAAAAGGCGTAATTTCTTATTTCCTGCTCAATCTGGGTTTCGGGCCAAGCATAGTTGTATTACAGCACTGTTGAATGTTGTTGAAGATATAAGATCAGAATTAGATGAAAATCATGTCACTTTTCTTGTCCTTCTGGACTTTTCAAAGGCCTTCGATAAGGTCAATCACCTTATCCTTGTTAATAAACTTCGTCAACATTTCAACATGTCGTCGGCGGCTACAAATTTAATTTTGTCTTACCTTACTGGGAGAACACAGGCTGTGTGTTTGAACAATTCACTTTCCGAATTTCTTCCTCTAGTAAATGGTGTTCCTCAGGGATCGATTTTAGGGCCGCTTCTGTTTTCCCTTTATATATGTAAATGACTTAGCAGATATTATTTTGAATTTATCGAAACACTTTTATGCTGATGATATTCAAATTTATAAAAGCAGTCCTCTTGGTCTGATCGAAAACTGTGCCCATGATATAAATGAAGATCTTAAACGAATATCAGAATGGTCGTCGAGAAATGGTTTATCGCTTAATCCTAGCAAATGTAAATGTTTGGTCATTTCGAAAAAGAAGCTAGAGCTCTCATACTTTCCAACGATTAAACTTGGAGATTTTCCAATTGAATTTGTAGAAACTTCGAAAAATGTGGGTCTGGTATTTAACAGAACATTAACGTGGAATGATCACATAAATGAAATTGTTGGCAAAACCTATGGAGTTTTACGAACTTTATGGACTGCTCAAAAATGTACACCCCTATCCACAAGAATCTTTTTAGTTAAAACACTAGTCATTCCAGTGCTCTCATATGGCTGTGAAATATATAATAATTGTGATAGTGAAAGTAAAAGAAAGCTTCAAATAGCATTTAACAGCACCCTTCGTTATGTTTATAACCTTAGAAGATTTGACCACATATCTCATTTGGAAACTAAACTGTTAGACATATCTTTTTCAAACTACATTAAGTTTCGTACTCTGTTTCTTTTATACAAGATAATAAAGACAAGGCAACCAACATATCTCTATAACAAGATCAGGTTTTCGGCTTCAAATAGATCAGCTAGTTTGATTCTACCGCAATTCACCTGCCAAACATCTGAAAGACAGTTTTTCATTTCTGCTATCCGCCTTTGGAATGCACTGCCGCGCAATCTAAGAGAACTAAATGACTTCAACAAAGTTAAGAAACAATTAATGCTATTCTTCAAAACTTAAAGCAATTAACTTAATTTCAAATCTTCACCATCCTTTCTATCTTCAAGCAAAATCAAAACGACAATTTCTTTCAATCCTTATTTCATTCTTTTGTTTTTTGTCTGTACTGTACTTATTTATTTACTTAATATATTAAATAATATTTTCTTAAACTTTCACAAACTCATAAGTTTGTCTTACTGTGAAATGTTATGTTGTTTAATGAATAAATAAATAAATAAATAAAAAAAAAAATAAACTTGAATTAAACGCAATGTCCAATAAGTGCACAATTGCAATTGCAATCTAAGATAAATTGTTTCTCAGCCAATTCTGAACCGATCCTTATGATTTTTGGTACCTCAAAAAGTATTTTAAAATATCTAGGTTATTGTCGAAACAGAATTTTGATTTTGGTCTTAATTTAAAAAATTTAATGGAAAACAAAATTTAAATTGAAAGTACAAAATGTTCGCACGCGCTATTTTTAGTCGTTTTTGAAGATTCTTTCTTTCGAATATTTTTAGCCAAAAAAAGCAAACTTAATCCGTGTTTTAATAAGGAAATCACGAGTTTAAAATATTGAAGCTTTGTATTTTGTTGTTCATTCCGGCCCTCTTTAACAGCAAAACCATATTATCAACTGCAAAATTCATTTTGGCATTCAAAAACAAGCATTTGAAATCGGACAGATTTTGAAAAACATCAATATGACTCATGATAACTCAGCACCTCTACCTTAAAGTTTTACATGGCTTCGTTTAAGCACATGCTGCAGCGAAGCGGTACGACAAGCGACAGCGGCTTCCTTGTACCTGTCAATGCATCGACTGATAAAAGGCTGACTGAAATTAGGAGGGTGGGCCGATAAGTACTAAGCCTCACCGTCAGATGGCGCCAGAATCGCAAGAGTACTTATTATCGTGTAGTATATTCTAGTAGACGGCTACTGTCGAAATTTCAGCCGGATCGGACTCGTAGTTTTGTTTTGACCGCGTGTTGAAATGGGAGTGTCCGCGGATTTTAAAAAAAATGGAAAAAGAGCAATATCGGTCGGTGATTCGATTCTTGTTTTTAGTAGGGAAATCGGGCAGCGAAATCAAAAAGCGTTTGGATGCTGTGTACGGTGACTCTTCTCTTTCGATGTCGACCATCAAAAATTGGTTTAACGAGTTTCAATGTGGTCGCACGTCGGTTTTTGATGAGCCACGTCCAGGTGCCCCGAAAACGGCTACCACGGAGGATAACGTGACAAAAATCCACGATGTCGTATTGGCAGACCGCCGAATGAAGGTGCGCGAGATGACTGAGACAGTAGGCATTTCAAAAAATCGCGTGGGTCATATCCTGCATGAAATTTTGGGCATGAAGAAGCTGTCGGCGCGATGGGTGCCGCGTTTGCTCACTCCGGAAAACAAGCGCAACCGTGAGAACACTTCAGAGCAGTGTTTAAGCGCAATCCGCAGGAGTGTCTGTGTCGTTTCGTGACAGTCGACGAAACATGGATCCACTGGTACACACCAAAGACCAAGAGACAGTCGAAACAGTGGACTTCAACCGGCGAACGTGCTCCGAAGAAGGCGAAGAAGGTGATGGCCACCGTTTTCTGGGATTCACAAGGTGTGATCCACATCGACTACCTGGAGAAGGGTAAAACGGTCACAGGGCTGTACTATGCCAAATTATTTTTAATTATTGGGCCGATTCGACGCCGAATTGAAGAAAAAACGGCCCCACTTGGCGAGTATTAGTCACTTTTCGTGAACCGAAAATTTTGCTGAGAAACTTCATTTGGCCGGAAGGGTATAACGTACCTATTTGAACGGTGTGATAGAGGGTACATTTTTTTTTCTCTTAAATCACGAAATTTCCTATTGGATGCACTATAATTCATCAAGATCCGCGTGACGATACTTTCAGTGTTATCGGTTGACGGACTAAAAAAAAATACTTTTATGTGGCCTCTCCGGGGGAATCCCGGATTTATATTTTTTGATCGAGCGGAGCGTAGCGGAGCGAGAGCAATCACCCACTTTTTGGCCTAGCGCGTGCATGTACGGGGAATATAGTGGTCCGAAAACGATTTCGGACTAATCTTGTACGCACTAAATGTAGATATCGGCTATAACCACACATGTGTGCAGCATGTCATTCGATAGATCTAGGTCTGTAGATGAGCCATAAATTATCAAATGAAATTGTTTGATTGAAAAATAGTGAGAAATAACGAAGTAAAGTTTAGAAAAGTGCCATGCGGAGCGAGAGCAAGGTTGATAAAACAACAAATTTGCTCGCTCGATCAAAAAATTTCAGTAGCGGAGTTAGGCCCGCGCATACTGATCTGCCTAGTTATTTACGGAGGGCTCTATTGCGCATTCTTTGTTTGATTGTTATAACAGTTGGTCATCTTTATCTTTGATTTTTCGCAGTTTTTGTTTTATTGAACCTGCAAATGGATGTAAAATAAAGTTAATTGTGAAAGTTAGATATCAACATGTCTAGTTCTAGAAAATATTTAAGTGGGAGCGAAAAACGAAAGAGAAAGAGGGAGACTGAAGAAAAAAAAAATAAAAAGTTACCTAAAATTAGTCAGTATTTTAAGAATGATGGCTTTATTGATGAAAACGCGAGTGAACAGTGCTCCGAAAGTGAAGAATTGGACCTAACTAAAAGTAACAGTATAGCACATGCAGCACCAGACACTAGTGTATATGTATCCAGATCCAGAACAACCACAACAAGGTTCTGGCAAAAATAAAAGTGAATCATATTTTAGTGTGAACAATATTGCATCTTCATCATATGTTACTGATAAGGGTAATTTTAAAGAATTAACTGATCAAGTGAAACGGTTCGTGATCGAAAACGGACATGGTAAACCTAAGGGTCCTTTCTTAAAAGATAGTGACAATAGATCTTTCCTAGAAAAACATAACTATATTGTTTCCAAAATAAATTTTACTCCACCATATTCGATACAACTCAAGATATTTCAAAAACTGATAAAATGTGTGTGATCGAGAAAGATGATAATGGAATCCCAAAGGCGCTCGTCATTAAAGAGTCGTTTTTAGGATTTCGTGAAATTAAGGATCAAACTGCCTTTGCAATGTCCAACCGAATTATTAAATCCATAAATGACAAAAATATTCCTCTAAATAAGTGCTAAGATGGTGCTATCACAATGAAAGGCACTTATGGTGTAGTTCAAAAAATCATAAAAGATATCGAGTGCTGTGCTGCTCATAACTTAAATTTAGTACTTAATGATGCAGTAAGAGATATGCAAAATTTTTTTGACACAGTTCATCAAATTTATAATTTTTTTGTACATAGTATCAAAAGATGGAATAATTTATCAAGTTTAATATCTAATAAAGAAAGTGAGTCTTTAACTTCGATAACATTAAAAACATTGAACCTTAATAGATGCTCAGGACGTTATGATGCTGTTTTAGCTTTAAAAGTTCGATTTGTTGAAGTCTGTTAAATTGCTAATCAGATGAAAGAAATGAAGCTATTTCACTCACGAAGAAGGTAGAGAACTATAATTTTATTATGTTATTGGTTTTCCATTGCAAAGTTCTATAAGCTATCGACGCAGCCTCTAAAGCACTTCAGTCTGAAGCCACCAATCTTTCAAATGCCTTGAAACTTTTGAAATTTTGCCTAGAAAAATTGGAAAGGTATCGACATGAATTTGTAAATTTAAAAATGGAAGCAAATAGTGTAGCAAAAAATGGTCCATCAAGCCTAAATTTTCTAAAACTCGTCAGAGGAAGATAAAATGCCATTTTGACGAACTTTCCGAATATGAGCGTCTTCAAGATCCAGAAAGTTCGTTTAAAGTGAACGTATTTTATCGAGTATTAGACATCATTATTAATCAACTGAAATCGCGCTTCCTTCCAATGAATGAAATTGTTTCCAATTTCAGTGTTTTGCAACCTTCCACTTTGCAAATTTTAAATGACACTTATTTATTAAAAAAGCTCTAAAATATGTTAATATATAGGTATAAAAAAGACATATCTATCTGAATCATTTGCCAGGGAAATTCTCAGTTTTCGGTCTACATTTAGAGACGAAATAAAAAAAGTCTTCGTGTATTAGAGAACTTTTGCGGAACAGAAAGCTCGGAGAAAAGAATTTCATTAATAAAAATCTTATTAAAAGTAAATTGTTATTTCATTATAAATATTTGTGTAAACCTATGCTCTTGAAAATAAAACTTATTAGATATTTAACTAAAATGCACACAATATTATTAATAGTTTTGGGTAACTACTTATGTACATAAGTGGTTTATTAAAATTAAATTCTAACGTGACTATTTCTACTGGGACGCCGGAGGGCCCCATCCGAACAATTTGCCATGGGCCTCAGATGGTATAGTTACGCCACTGCTCGGGCATATGCCTTAATACGGTGCTAAGATTCCCATCAATGGCCGACGATTTTTTGCTTTTCATTAAATCAAGGATGTACATGAGATCATCTCTTTTCACGAACAGGTGGATTTATCGTTCGATGGCGATATTTCCATTTGCTGGGTTTTCATCATTGAATGTGGTGAAACACATTGAGAAGATATACATATGTATATATGATTTAACCGTGCTTCATTTTCCAGATTGAGGTTCGGATGAACGGAGTCATTCACCATGTACTCTCTTTGGAAGTATGAACCGATTATAACATACATACATATGTATATCAGCTTTCTCTTGTGGATCCTCAATTATAATAACGTCTTCGCGTGAGTAAATTTCTTCTGGAGTCAACCTTGCACCGATTAGTGTCTGTCGTCCATGGCGATCTTTTCTTCTAAATAGTTTACTTACTCGTGCAGGGACGGGTTAAGAATATCCCTGCAGCGATACCTATCGCTTGTCTAAAAGGCGACTAAACAAAGGTAAACAAAAATCACATCTAGGCAATTTAGAAAACACCAAGGTGAGCCTAGGGACACATATACCACCATTAAACTGCCCCACAAGTGTGCATTCAAATCAGTGGGTTGACACGACTGGAGATCACCGGTGTTGTAAGAGTAAGATCAATCAAAAAAATAAAAATCTGGAGCATGCCCGTGTCAAAAAGGAGGGGAAGAAAGAAGAAAACGGTCAAACCGTAGCATTATGGAAAAGAACGCTAAAAGGAAAAGCACTACCCCGCCAGGCACTACTAATGGTCGTGATCCTGGGACGAGCAGCAATGCTCGGGTCAGAGCTATAGGATTTCCGGGGGATAGCAAAGTAATGCAACGGCGTAAGCCACACTTAAGAGTCGCGAGTTGGAACGTTGGAAGCATGAGTGGGCGCAGCTATGAGCTTGAAGAAATGATGGTTAGAAGGCGAGTAGACATCCTGTGCGTACAAGAGACGAAATGGCGAAACACCGGTAATCGGGCACGTTTCTTGGACGTTAAAACAAAAGCCTACAAGATGTTTTACTATGGATTGGAACAAGGAAAAAACGGAATCGCCATCATCCTTGCGGCGGAGCTACTTGGCAACGTCTTAACCATTTCAAAGTCCAGTGACCGTTTGATGGCTCTCAAATTGGTGATGCATGGTGAGGTGTGGAACATCGTAAGCGCATATGCCCCTCAAGTAGGATGCGAACAAAAAGAAAAAGATGCATTCTGGCTAGATTTCCACAACCTTGTCAAAATCATCCCAAAGGAAGAGCTTTTGTTTGTTGGGGGAGATTTAAACGGACATGTCGGGAAGACAAGCGAAGACTATGAAGGCTACCACGGAGGGCTGGGATACGGCACCAGGAACTCTTCAGGTGAAGATATCCTAAACATGTGCAAGTCGTACGGTCTTATAGTGCTAAATACCATGTTCGTCAAACAAAGCCGGCACCTGATCACTTATAGCAGCGGCGGAAATGAAACTCAAATAGACTATCATTTGGTATCCAGTTTCATGAAGCCACGAGCTAAAGATTGCAAAGTGAACCTGGGAGACGCGATCGCCCCTCAACACCGTCACCTCCTGACTGAATTTTTTTGTGGAGGCGGAAGTGGTATAAGCTGGATAAAGCAAAATGCGAAGCTTTTATTACCAACATGAAAAACTACCTCTCTTCCATTATAGATGAGGTCGGTAATGAGGAGTGCAGAGCACAAGACATGTGGGATTCCCTACAACAATCTGGCCTGGAGAAAGCCAAATCACTGTTCGGAACATCTAAAGGCCCCTGCCAACACGCAAAAGAAACCTGGTGGTGGACAGACGAAGCCAAAGCAGTGATACACGAAAAGAAAAAAAAAAAAAAGAAAAAAAAAAAATAAAAAAAAAATTCAAAGCGAAAAGCATGGAAGGCCTCTATCAGGAGTTGGAAGAAATATCGTCTTCCGCGTCTGACAGGAACCAGGCTACCCAGGAGCTTCGACAAAACAATTTGAACAAAGGAGCAAATATCTTTAAGATAGCCGCCCAGAGAAGAAGAAATGCTCAGGAGATTCGTTTCCCAAAGTTTATTAACAATGCTGAGGGCCAACTCCTTGTGGAAGACGAAAAAATTCTCCACAGATGGCGACAGTATTGCGAGGAACTTCTGAACGAACAGTTTCCCCGAGTGTACTTTCCAAGAGCCGCCCCGAATCATGCCGAACTATCCGACATCACAGTCGAAGAAGTTCGGTACGCGGTTAAACACTCCAAAAAAAGAAAAGCTGTTGGGCCGGACGGGATACCCTCTGAGTTCTGGAAAAAGATGGTAGACATCGGGTCTAGATGGCTCATGGTTCTTATCTCCAAACTTATGAGAGGCGACACTATGCCTAATCAATGGAGGGAACGCTATCTTCTTCCTTTGCAAAAAGGAAAGGGTGATACCTACGCGAAATTATGATAACTACCGTTCTGTCAAGCTGATGTCGCACACCATGAAGATCGTTGAACGGGTATTAGATAGGCGACTGCGAAAAATAATACGACTATCTGATGACCAGTGCGGGTTTGTCTCGGGTAAATCAACAACAGATGCAATCCAAAGTATAAGGGTCATGATGCAAAAGCACCGTAATTCTTCAAAGGACTTGCATATGGTGTTAGTTGATTTCGAGAAGGTCTTTGACCGGCAACCAAGAGATCTTATATGGGTAGCGCTAAGACAAAAAGGAGTTCCAGAAACCTACGTGCGAGTGATCATGGACATGTACAAGAGAGCAACGACAAGAGTAAGATGCACCGTAGAAGTCACCGAAGAGTTCGCAATCAAAGTCGGTGTACACCAAGGGAGCGTCCTCAGCCCACTGCTCTTTATAGCAGTCCTTGATTGCTCTCTGACCCTCATCAGCCTATTCCAGACATTTACTTGAATGGAAGAGTGCTTCCCAAGTGTGAAAAGTTTAAATATCTGGGATATATGATTAATAGAGAAGCAACTTGTGATGACGACATCAAACATCGCGTAAGCGTAGGGTGGATGAAGTGGCGGGAAAACTCCGCCATCTTCTGTGATCGAAAATTGCCCCCTAAGCTGAAAGGATGGCTCTACACTTCAGTTGTACGTCCGGCGCTCACATACGGTTCACAATGTTGGACAATGCACAAAAAGTATGAGAGCAAATTAACGGCAGCTGAGATGAAGATGCTTCGCATGACAGCGGGAGTAGCAAAGCGTGACAAAATTAGAAGTTCAAAGATCCACGTAAAAGAAACCATCACAAGAAATATAGAGCGCGACCGACTCAGTTGGTTTTGCCATGTTCAAAGGAGAGATCCTTTGAACCCCGTCCAAAAGGCGTTATCAATCAACATTCCAATTTCAACACGCAAAAAAGGCAGGCTGAAAAACAATTGGTGCAAACAAATGCAAAAACACCAGCATTTGATTGGCCTCAGCGATGAAGTAATCCCAAACCGGGAAGCCTGCCGCTACTTTCTGAGGTCAAACCGGCGGACCCCACAAGCGGACCAGTAGGAATGCAGTTAAGTGGGAAGGTTATGGTCCTACACTTCTGACCATAACAACGCCGGAGAAAAAAGGAAAAGAAGAAGAAGAAGAAGAAGTTTACTTATTTGCGAGAACATATTCTGATGACTAGGTTTTATAGCCCGATTGTTTTTGTTCCAATACAAACTAATAGATATTCTATAATTTTCTTTGATTAATTTTTGAAGAGTTTTGATCATCGACTTCAGTGTTCTTATCTCCGAGTCTCGTCTGTCAGTAGATTGTCGGTAAAGTTGTTTTAGTGGTAGTGGTAGTGGTGCAATGGTAACCATCACCGACTGCTAAGCGGAAGGTCTCTAGTTCAAGTCTGACCATAGCCAAGAACAATTCTTATACGGAAAAAAAACTGTACAACACCAGTTGTGTGTGAATGAGAGATGATCAAAAAATGCTGACGAAGGCATAACACTCGCAGTATAAGATCACCTCAAAATTCAAAATTCATACTCTGCGTGTGCATTTCCAATATAACATCTTAATGGTATGGAATAAAATTACTGTAAAACTACAAACAACGCGACAAATTCAGTCGAATCTCTCGAATCCCAAGGCAACCACCCTCGGAGAGTAGTGAACGAACATCTTCGACACAAACCATCTGCACCCCGTCCAGGTTGTGTGACAAACATCATAAGAGTGTAACTCTTGAAAAAAAAAAAAAAAACAACAACTTTTTGTAAAGCTCTAATTGTAGGGTTAGAGTATTTTGTGGCTAAATCGTACGGATCGTGCTATGATCCATTGTTCGTTTGATAGCGTTCTCCAACTGGAGTAGGTAGCCATCTATCTCTTCATTGGGCATGTTCTGTTCGTTGGTGGGTCAATTTCTTGCCGAAGCATTTCACGCATTAAAGATATTGAAAAGTGTAACCAGTGTGCTTTTTGAAAATCAAACGTGTACATTTGGTTATGTTCTTCCGGAACCATTCGCTCATTAGGAATCTGTATTATAGCGGCTAGTACGAAGTGGGCAATATCGTTTTACCGCACGTAAACAGTTTCGCAGATGGCGAGTCGTGTTGCGCAATATGGGTCTTGTGTCGATGGGGGCTAAGCCCAGAAAAGATTCTTCTCTAGGAGAGGAAGGGGTCTCCGTTCGATTTGGTCTCAATCGTATTTTGACCTAGCCAGTTAAATAGATGATTACCTCTGGTATTTGAAAATGTATTTCCCTACACTGCATGTTTTGCATTAAGATTGGAGTACAAAAGTAATAATTTGCTTCTGCTTGTAGCTGTAGTTGACGAAAAAGAGATTCAAGCTCGCTAATAAACTGGGTAGATTGAGGGACTTCCGGTGCATAGAGAGAGACTACGTACAACCATCTTCGACTTCGAAGGGGTATGCACACAATACACGTTTCTAGCACTTGGAACCTACGCATTACTCCGTTGTATATGATTTTATGACGCAGTCCCTTCTTTAATAGGAGGGCGACCCCACCCCCTTGCGTGGACTGGGGTCGATCTCTTCTTATTACATGATAATCTTTGTATACCAAGTTATGCTTCTGGTTCAGTTTAGTTTCACTGGCAAGTTTCACCGGCAAGTTAGACAGTGTATTCTTCTCTCGATTCTCACCAGCGAGTTAACATTCACGGCAAGGATCTTCAACTCGTCTGGTGTATTCATCATGTTCTTGGCATGGAGTTGAGCCATTTGTCCTTTAATGGACAATAGGATATCTGTTAACTCCACATTGGCTTCAGTTGCCTTAGTAGGGGCCTTTGCCGTTTGCTGTTTCGTTGCGTTGCCCGATCCTGCTGTCATTTGGACAAAGGATGCATCGGATGTGACGATCTTTGCGAACGAACGGCTTTTTTTTGAAGTCTATCTTCTTCGATTTGCTGCTTACGAGCCTGAAGTTTCTTTCTAAGTTCTTGAAATTTGGGGCAACCCTTAAAATTAGCAGGGTGCCCAGTATTCTTGCAAAGAACACAGAAAAGCAATTATTTGTCCTCAACTTTTTCCCTTTCAAAAGGACATTCTCCAGGTTTGTGATCCTTCTCGCATTTTACACACCTGAGCTGCATATTGCAATTAGGAGCGGCATGCCCGAATCTCTGGCAACGCATATATAGGAGTACAAGATCTGCTTTTTTTAATTTATCCCAGGTGACAGCTAGATGGCTTAGAAAACGTATTTTTCTTAAGCCATCAATTTTGCTGTTGGGACTGAGCTGCACCTAGAAAAATGGTAGCTTCTGATCACAGCTTCTAGCCTTGGCGGTAGTGAAGGGCTTTACTCCAGCGAACTGAAGTTCATCGTTCTCGTGTCTGCGTAGCTCATTCATCAGCTCTTCCGACCCGAATTCGTGATCTATGCCCTTTAGGAGGACTGTAATTGGTTTTTGTGCTTTGGGAGTGTAGGTTTGTAATTTTCCAAGGGTTGTAATCCTCTAGGGATTCACAAATAATAAACATGCTTATTTTCACTCAATCTTTTTAAATGGAAGTTATTACAAATTAACTTACATAACCTAATACTATCCTTAGTTTCTAATCCACTTACGTTTATTGGAGGATTTTTTCTCTTTTATTCCTTGTCTACTGCGTTTCTTCTTCTTGCTGTTTTTGTTGTTGTTGTGGATGCGTCTGCATTTGTTGTTGTTGTTGTTGCTGTTTTTGTTGGTTTTGCTTTGGTTGGTTTTGTTGCCGCTGGAGTTTAAGCTGCTGTAACTGCTGTTGTTGTTGTTGTTTCTGTAGCTTTTGTTATCGCACTTTGTTGCGCTTGGATATCAACTCCTTAATTAGTCGATCAAGCTCGGCTTCTTCTTTAGCAAGGTTTTCTTACTCTTGCCCCTTTACAATTTCGTAGCACTGTTTGCCCGTGTTAATCGTATCGGGTGAGTCGTAGTCACCACTACCGACTCATCCCTCATCTGTTGTCATCGTGGGAGTTGCTGTTCCATTATCTGCCGTTTTGTGGGCTTTTAGCTTCATTGTGAGTTTTAGTCGTCTTTCACGTTTCGTTACGTCATCGGGGATCGTTTATTGTTTTTTCCTCAAGGGGCGTTGAACCGCCTAACCTGCGCATTTGATTCCCGGTACTCTTCCACTAGGCCCACTTGCCTTTTTTTTTCGTTTTCGAATTCCCGTATATTAATAGTGTTCCGATGGCACTCACTTGCACAAAGTCAACTGCTCACTGCAAGAGATGATTAGTGATTTGAGTATCATTATTCTCGTATAAGGGTGACCTTTCTTCTGATGAACGATTCGGCGATGTTTTATTGTCGTTTTTTTTTTTTAAATATTTTTGCAGATGTGCTCGCTTCCACATTTTTAGATTTATTGATAGTGCGTTCCCCTACGTATAAGGGAGCGTATAAGATTGGACATTACTGTAGAATTTTTTTCTTTACACCATTTAAAAGCTGTTGCATAATTTCAGGCTAAAGCCTTGATTGCCATGCCTCATTCATTTTGATTGGTTTTTGTGTTAGATAGTTGTTATAATTACCGAACAAAGTAAATTTCTATCAGTTATGTTCACTTATTACGGCCACTAGAAATTAAATCATTTTTTAAAATGTAAATGCATATATTATTTTTATTTTTAACATTTTTGCCTTATTTTTTTTTAAATATTAGGAGATACTTATAAACTAATTAAAAAAGTTATTTTTCTCTTGTAAACGAATAAAGTTTTTAAAAAAATTAATATTTTGTTACACCTCCTCTGGCGGATATAACAGCCTTAACCCTTTGTGGCATGCTTTGGATGCATTTTAAGCAGTTGTTTTTTATTTTTTCACTTCTATGCCACACTTCTATTAGGCGTTCTATTAAAGCCTGCTTATTGGTGATTTTTTCCTTTCCTATTTCCCTCTTCATAAGCTCCCAAAGATTTTCGATGGGATTCAGGTCTGGAGAGTTCCCTGGCCATTCCAAGACCTCTACACCCTTTTCCTCTAAAAAGGCAGTCACTTTTTTAGCTTTATGACATGGTGCAGAGTCGTGCATAAACACAAAACTGCCGTTTGGGAACCATTCCGTGGTTTGAGGCAACATTTTTGTTCTTAGGACCTCAATGTACTGGTCCTGGCGCATGGTTCCATCTACAATATACAGACGTCCAGTCCCTATTCCACTAATAATGGACCAGACCATGATGCTCAACGGATGTTTTACCCGTTCCACTATGCACTCTTGTCGGTATTTTTCATTCGGTCTTCTCCTCACAAACTCGGCCTTATCCGAAAAATGTGAACTGACTCATCAGAAAAAAAAACCTGGAAAAAATTTACCGAAAAAATCATGAAATTATTCCTTCAAAAGGTAAAAAAAGGGAATTATTAAGCAGATTGAACACGTTGTTACCTTCAACCAATCTTCAGATGTCCAGTCTTTATGTGCTTTAGCCCACTAAGACGTTTTTCCATCATCGTCTTTGTCAGAAGTGGCTTCTTTGCGGGACGGCAACAAGTAAAACCCAGATCCTTAAGTCGACGACGGACTGTCATGTCAGAAATTTCAGTTTCTGACTCTTGAATTAAGTTTGTGAGGATCTTTCTTGGCTTTTTCCTGTTTTGCACACATATTTCTTTTATTTTTCGTTCATCCCGTGGTGTTGTAATCTTTTTTCTTCCAGATTTTCCGGTTCTCATTGGGCAAAGGGCGGCATTTGCATTGATTTTATTTTTTATTTTGTCCACTGATGACTTTGCCACTCCTGCAATTTTCCTTTGGGAATGTTCTGTATTCAATAGCAGAGTTTTGATTTCCGAAATTTTTGCGGGCGAAAGGTCTCTTCGTCTACCCATTGCTAAATCAATGTCTTATCACAACAACTCGTAAAACACAACCAACACAATCTGAATGCACACAAATTTTGAAAAATAAAAAGCATAACGTATAGGAAGTAAGGTATCTATTTAGGAAGATGGCTACCACAAAAATAAACACTATTTTAAATAATGTTTTATATGTTTCAGATGGAAACTAATATATTAATATTGTTATTTAATGCCTTTATTTGAAATTAATTCTGAAAATACCTAATTTTTTATGGTGGCCGTAATAATTTGATCACCCACTGTAGGTACCATTGATTTGTGTACAAACCCAGCAAAACACTTATGTAAATACCTGACCCGAACCGATATATTTCAGTGTTCATTCACCAAGGAATAGCTGACGTTTAAGTTGGTTTTGATCGCGAGTATTTTATCGCACTCAATACCTTAAATTTAAATAGTTTCGCACAATCCACTTTAAGTTAGTCTTCTCTTGCACACAGGGCTGCCAGAGCAAAGAGAACCTGATAAGTATGGTATGAATATACAGGGTGTCCTATGAGCAGTGTGCCAAAAAGCTAGAGCGTGTAGGTCTGGTCGAGACAGGAAAAAAATCGTATGGGAGGGGGGTCTATTCCCCCCCGTTTAGCCGGGAGGGGCAATTTTCTAAAAAATTTACTTAATTTGGAAAAAAAATTATTAAAAATCAACAGTTACATCCACAATGCCGTGATATACTTTTTTGTAAAGCCAGAAAAATCTTCTTTCATCTTGTTTTTAAACGAAGCTGTTTAAAGAAATAGTTTTTGAGAAATTAATTTTCAAACTCAAAATTTTGAAAAAAAAATTACGAAAAAAAAAATTCGAACTATTTTTTTTCAAAATTATATGTAATTAAGTACTAATTTTTTTTCAAAAATTCAATTCTCTTATTAGTGTTTAGTTAAAAACAGAAAATCGGATGCAAAAATGTCTCGTAGTTTTTGACAAATTAAAAAAAAACCCGAACCATTTTTTTTAAGAAAAACTTTTTTTTTGGTTTTAACGCGGCTGGACTTGTAGGCAAATTAATGTATGAAACATTGACCTCTTTTTTATTATTTTTAAAAAAATCGATTCCAACTCAACATAAAAATAACATGCAAAGAAAACTTTTTTTACTAGAAGTCGCAACTGAGTTGGTGACGCCTCATATACCGATACGAAACAAGAAAGGGCCGATGAGTTATCACTTAGCAGCCACCCAAGACGTAGTAAGATCATCTGATTCTGCTACAGACCAACCAGCTGCTCAATCTGAACCTACTGCGAAAAGAAAGAAGCATTGTCATATTTGTCCTTCAAAAATATCCAGAACATCTAAACAAAATTGCGACATATGCAGTCTGCGCTGAACATTCTGTAAAAAATATTATATGTAATATCTATTCTAAAAAATAAGGACATTATAGACGTTTAAATATTAAATCAAAGTATATGTATGTAAAATGAAACTAATTAAACTTTTTTAAATTCATAATTGACACTTTTTTCTTTTAAATGATTTTTATTTGTTTAATGAGTCTGCTGGACACTACTGGTCAGTTACGTTCCAAAAGCATGCTGGGTAATTTAGTATTAATACTCGAGAAGATCGTGCGTAGGTTAGGTTAGGTTAGAGAAGGGGAGTGTGATGGTTAAACATCACTTCCACTCGGAGGCCAAGATGCCCATTGTGATTCCCTTCATTTGTGTGGGTACACATAAAGTTAACCTGTCCTATCACGTGGTGGCTGAAACCACCCCGTGCTCTTTATGAATTTTAGAAGATCCGATATATCTGCATTAGCCACGTCCGCAATCTCTGTAAAGAATCTTTGGCCTAGTGACACTAGGCGTCGATTCTGGAGAGCTGGGCAGTGGCAAAGCAGATTTTGGATCGTCTCAGTTTCTTCCTCATCGCCGCAACTCCGACAGAGATCGCTGGATCCCGAGCCCCATTTCCGGAGCATTGCTCCAATGGGACAGTGTCCTGTGATCACTCCGACGAGCATACGGATCGAGTTACGGTCCAGCGCCAGGAGCTTCTTTGTTTTTCCGATATTGAGCTCTGGCCACGACGATCTTGTCGTGTAGCTTTCGTTTCTTGTAAGCCAAGACGAGTTGGCCTCTTTGATGATTGTGTCGTTTATGATCCGGTATAATGCGCTGATCGGTGGTTGCAATGACGTGTCCGCTTCGCTGATGTCCAATTCAGAACCTTGCCTGGCCAGCTCGTCTGCTCTTTCGTTCCCTGCGATTGAGCTGTGGCCCGGTACCCAGCAGAGTTTAACTTTATGGTGTCTGATGGACTTCAGTGGGTCGCGACATTTCTTGACAGCCTCTGATCTCGTTATACAGGATTCTATTGACTTCAGTGCAGCCTAGCTGTCTACGAAGATTGTGATATCAGATGGTGGGATATCGGCTACCTGTAGGTGTTTGGCTGCTTTCTCTATTGCCAGGATTTCTGCTGGAAAAACGCTGCACAGATCACGGAGTCTGAATGATTCCTGTTTGTGGAGGGTATCAGAGTAGAACCCGGCCCCAGTGCCTGTGTTCATTTTCGATCCGTCGGTGAAGAGAGTGATCTCGTGGTCGTTGATTACGGCGTTTGATAGTTACTCTTCTCTGTCGGGGAAAAGGATAGGTATACTGAGAGAGAAGTCATTTTGGGGGGAAATATAGTAGGTCGTAGCTGCGAGGCTACTAAAACCATGTTTCCTTCCCAGGTCGTCTATGAAACATGAGCATGGCCGCATGTCCATAGTTGGCTTGCTTCCACAGAGAGGCCTTTTATGAATAGATCCAGGGGGAGGAGATGAAAAATTATGTCCAACCCTGCTTGCGGCGTGCTTCTCATGGCTTCCGTTGTACAAACAGCGGCTGACCTTTGTACTTTGTTGAGCATGTTCATATAGCTTTTCGTGCTGCTAGCAGTCCACCAGACTAGGGCCCCATAACTTAAAATGAGTCTGATGATTGCTGTGTACATCCAATGAATGATGTACGGTTGCAAGCCACATCTTTTCCGAAGGTCTTTTTGCATGCATAAAAAGCGTTCAATCCTTTTTTCATCCTTTCCTCCAGGTTCCTTTTCCAGGAGAGTTTTGAGTCAAGAATGATGCCTAGATATTTGGCTTCCGCTTTGAGTTTGAGTGGAGTGCCCTCTAACTTTGGGGGAGCAAATATCGGAATTTTCCTTTTCCTGGTGAACAAGACCAGCTCGGTTTTCTGGGGGTTTATTCTCAGACCGTTCTGTCTTGCCCGCGAGGAGAGTTCTCTCAACGCAGATTCCATTAGTTCACTGATAGTTGGTAGAAATTTACCTTTTATCAAGATAACCAGGTCATCCGTGTACGTTCTGATCTTTGTGTCTTTCCCCATAAAGAATTTGAGGATTTTGTTAACTGTAAGAAGCCACAGTAGGGGGGAGAGGACTCCTCCTTATGGTGTGCCTCTAGTTGTCACTTTCCTTATAGAGCTGTGTCCAATGTCTGCATTGATAATTCTGTTCTTCAACATATTTTCAATCCAGATTACAATGGATTTGTCTACTTTTGGCCTATAGTCCTTTGCGGCAGTATGGGATTGTTTACCTGCCTTAGGGATGAAAATTACCTTTATTTCTTTCCACTGTATTGGGATATACCACGCGCGCAGGCAATCGGAAAGATGCCTAATAGACGTATGTTCGCCACTTGCATCTTCATTTCCCTCTTCTGTATGATCATCGACGAGTTCTTCAGTTAAGGTAGCATGAACTTCCTTTTTAACAGGTAGAGTTGAAACATGTTCAGGGCCTAAAGCTGCTGCATCTATGTTCTCATTGCAACTGATAATAACTTGATCATTGTTTTCACTGGAAAGAGACGAGCTTTTAAAAATTATGTCATACCGCTACTTAGTTCGTACCAGGAAAATAGATGCGATATCCCTTAATGTTGCCAGCATAGAAGATCCCATGCTGGGATTTAGCATCCCATTTGCGCCGTTTTTGATTAGGTACGTGTGCATGACACTCCGTACCGAAAATGTACATATCGTAGTACATAGTTACTATTTTGATATTTTCCTAGCCACAGCTCCAATGCAGTTGTACCATCTACACCAGTAGAAGCTGTCCTATTTAATGCAAAAACACCAAAGTTAACGTCTTCCGCCCGCAGTTTCAATGACATGTTTTTAGCATAAATCAAAGTCCTACCCGCTTCCACAATTGTTCGGATTTCTCTTTCTGACCTCCCATTTTGTTGCGGTGAGTATGGAACAGAGGTCTGATGAACAACGTATTCCTTTTTTAAAATTGATTAAGCCCGTTGACAAACTCTAGTCCATTGTCTGTTCGGATCACTTTTACCGCAAAACCAGTCTCCGTTTTAATCTTTTTTAAAAAATCTTTTATACAATCAACAACATCCGTTTTTTTCTTTTAAAAAATATGCGACTCGATAGCGTGAAAATCGTCTTTGAACAGAAGTAAGTATCTAGAGCCACCGAGCGAAGTATTCTGCATCGGCCCACACAGATCAGAGTGTACGAGTTCCCCTACGTGGTTTGCCCTGCTTTCGCTCTGATTAAATGGCAACTTATGGGACTCCATCGCAAAAAAAATTAATTTTCATCGACAAAATCAATTTTTCATTCTTTAAGGAAATTACGCACATAGATCAAGTTCTGGCGACCGAACACTTCATGCCAGTATTTAATTGACGCGATTTTATTACTCAAATTAGCACTAGAAGGTTTTTCGATTTTGAACATCATCTTCAACAAGGAACCAAGCCGCACTCCCACTGCAACGGTACAGCCATTAATTTCAAATTTTTATCGAGAGCAGCATTTGAAGAAAAGAGATTAAGAGTTAGATCTGGGACTCCCACTGTTCTTTATCAAAAGCGAGAATATTGATATCACCAGATCCCAGAGCACTGATTGTCTTACCGTCACCTATTCGGACAAATTGGGGATAAGCGAAATCTTGATAATTAACCATCCAATCTTTTCAGAATGTCATATGGTCATTCGCACCCGAATCAAGAAACGAATCCGTTTGATTAATAGTACCGCTCGCCGAATCAGCCCCTACCATCGCATCGCACAGACAAATGCATCCCGATGTTCAACTTTCTGAGCCACACTTGTACTACTTGCTCTCCTTGACGAGCAGTCTCTTTTCCAATGTCCTGGTTTTTAGTACCACAAGCATTTTCCCGTCTTATTTTTCGACCAATAACCACTATTGAATTTAGAGTTTTGCTGCTTTACCGCTCTTCTCGCCACCATAGCACAGTTATCTGATTGCTCTCGAATATTTGTCAAACGCGATTCTTCCATCACGAGCCGGGCCGTTAGATTTTCAATGGTTTTTTCATCTGCCTGCGTTAACTCCCATGCAGTATAGGTAGGTAGGTAGGAGTGGCCGCCTGATATCGAGATGCCAGGCCCAATTAGCGCTTATGCGCCGTTTTGATGCCACAACTCAGTGACCTAGTGTGCTGTTATTGGAGTTTCATATCCATCCTGTGGAATTAAGGAATTTGATGATATTACAGAATCCTATTTCCCTGAATTCTGATAGATCGTCGAAGGAGATTTTGCCGAGTAGGCGCTGTCTGGTTCTAGCTAAAGCCGGACATTCACACAGGAAATGGGTGAGAGTTTCCTTTTCCAGTGGGTTCTTGCAATTTCGGCAGTAGGTGTTGAATGGGATGCCTAACTTAGCAGCGTGGGTACCGACAGGCCAGATGGCTACAATTCTGGCAATCTCTTGTCGGGGTCTGTTAGTTAGGTCGAGGGTTCTTTTCCTGTTATAGGAGGGCCATGTTTTCCTAGATATGACGCAGTTGCTAAGACTGCACCATCTGGAGTTCGCCCTCGAGAGAAAGTGTTGTAGAATGTTTGCCTTGACCAGTCTGATGGGGGGGAGTACTGCCTCCGCCAAAGAACAGTCGAGGGAAGAGCCGTGCCTTGCTAAAGCGTCAGCCTTTTCGTTTCCCTCTATTTTGCTGTGGCCAGGAACCCAAATGAGAGTAATGTTGAAATAGTCTCCTGCACAGCTGATTTCATCCTTACACTGTGCAACTAATTTGGATTTTATGGAGTGAGAGTCGAGAGCTTTGATAGCTGATTGGCTATCAATATATATGTTTACATCTCTCTTGGTAATAGGATAGCGCGTGAGTAACTTGCAAGTTTCCTTAATCGCCAGTATTTCCGCTTGGAACACGCTGGCCGAGTCTGGAAGTCGCAACGATTTGGAGATATTCAGTTCCGCTGAGAAGATACCCGAGCCAACCCCACACTCCATTTGCGAACCGTCGGTGAAGTGCAGTCCCTGTTTCCATGCCATCCTGGATGGGAAATGGACATGGGCGGCTTTATTTGGGTTGTGTATGGTTGTCGTGAAATCGGTTGCAGTCATGGCCAGGTCACTAGGTAATAGGTCCAGCACCTTGCTATGACCGTAGGGTTTAGATGACCAGAACCCAGATTCTCTGAGTCTAATGGCGCTACAGGCTGCATTATATCTGATGAAGAGGTCCAGAGGGTTTAGGAGTACGTTGAGTGCCTCGGTCGGGGTAGACCGAAGGGCACCGGTTACCCCGATACTGGCCGATCTCTGTACGCGGCTTAGTTTTTTGATGTTGTATGCCTTACTTAGGGCAGGCCACCATACAAGTGCTCCGTAGGTGAGGATGGGGCGGATGACAGCCGTGTACATCCACAGCACCATTTTGGGTCGGAGTCCCCAGCTTTTGCCGAAGGTTCTGCTACAGGCATAGAAAGCGACACATGCTTTCCGTACCCGATGTTCAATGTTTATCTTCCAACTGAGCTTGGGGTCTAGGATAATTCCTAGGTATCTAGCCTCGGAAGACAAGGAGAGTGGCTGGTTGTTGAGTCGAGGGAGATTAAAGGACGGTATCTTATATTTGGTGGTAAACAGCATCAGTTCTGTTTTACTCGGATTGACGCTTAGGCCGCATCCTGGGGCCCAGGCGCTTAACTTATTCAGAGCTCTCTCTGAGATTTCGCTAATTACCGAGGGAAACATTCCCGATACTAGGATGACCACGTCGTCAGCATAAGCAACCGCCTTTATTCCGATTCTCTCGAATTCTTTCAGAATTTTATCGATAACCAAGAGCCATAGTAGAGGCGATATTACCCCACCTTGGGGTGTGCCTCTATCTACGGTCTTAACTATAGTGGTGTTGCCCATCTGGGCCTGAATGATCCTAGTTCTGAGCATGGATATGATCCATCTGCTAACAAGTCCCTCTACCCCTGCCGTGGTGAGGGCTTCTTGGATCGATTCAGTGTGAATGTTGTTGAAAGCACCTTCTATATCTATGAAGGTAGCTAAGGTAAATTGTTTATGGTGGATGGATTTTTCGATTGTCTGCACGACTTCATGCAGGGCGGTCTCAGTGGACTTGCCTTTAATGTAAGCGTGTTGGGACTTCGAAAACTTTGTGTTTCCTAGGGAGTCGCGGATGTGCCTGTCCAAGATGCGTTCGAGGGTCTTCAGGACGAAGGATGTGAGGCTGATAGGTCTGAAATCCTTTGCGGATTCATGACCGCGCTTGCCAGCCTTCGGGATGAAGATACATCGAACTCTTCTCCAGGCTAGGGGGATGTAGTTGAGTTTCAGCGAACTTCGATAAATCACCGTTAGCCAGGGTATAACCTTGCCCAAATTCTTTTGTAGCATTATAGGAAATATCCCGTCAAGTCCCAGTGACTTGTATGGAGGGAAGCTGCTAATGGCCCAAGATATATTATCGGGGTTGATGATCAAATTAGCATCGCCCCGTGGTGTGTGCTGCGTATGATGAGGGACCTGCGTAGTAGTCCCGTAGTCTTTACATCCGGGGAAGTGGGTGTTCAAGAGAAGTTCCAGGGACTCTTCTGTGGAATCTGCCCAAACACCGTCGTTACGTCTAATGTAGGATGGATTCTGGTGTTGTTTGGATAGGATTTTGCTCAGCCTGGCAGCATCCTTTAGTGTTTCGATTGACTGGCAGTACTCTGACCACGCCTGAGCTTTGGCTTTGCTAATGGCCTTTTTGTAGAGTTTAAGGCAGTCTTTGTAGGGTTTCCAGTATTTGTGTCTGTGGCAGATGTTGAAGAGGTCTCTTGTCATTTTCCTTAAAACGGAGAGATCCTCATTCCACCACGGTGGGAAGGTTTTTTTGCTGTGCTTAACTGGGCACGAAACTTTGAAGGCCGTGACCATGGCCTTTTCAAAGGTCCTAACTTTCGTGTCCAGTTGTTCTACAGATTCCATGTCTGGATCGGGTAGGTTATTGAGTTTGGAGTTAATGATCCTGCTGAATTTTTTCCAGTCAGTACGTTTAGGATTTCTGAAGGGGATGGAGGGGTCGGCACTGAAATTCACATTGAAGAGTATCCATTTGTGGTCTGCAAACGATTTTAGATTGGATAATCTCCAGCTGTCGACCCTATAATTGGTGGAATTGGAAATTAGGGTTATATCAAGTACTTCCTCCCAGCCAGGATGTGCTTCCGAACTCGGAAATACAAAGGTTGGGGAGCTACCTACATTACATATATTGAGCTTGGAGGTAATTAAGAAATCAAACAGAGACTCACCCCTTTCGTTGATTTTCGAACATGCAGTATAGAAATGATTATATTCTGATGGCAGCGTCATCAAAATGTTTGTAATAAGCATAGATGGTGAGATGCTTTCTCCAAAGTCTTAAATCTGGTGCGCAGTAGTCGCGAGCGTGGATATGTTGGTCGCCATGTCATCTGTGGGATCCTTCTGAAAACTATAAAACTTCTGCTGGAGGAGATAAATATTGGTTTGTGCCTTTCGCTCATAAACCCCCTCCAGTTTTTGCCACATCTCACGTGTAGTGCTGTAATTCAATATGTGCAGAGGTGGCATTTGGCCCATACTCATTACTATAATCTTTTGAGCCCTTTTGCCCAGTTTTTCCCATTCTACTGCTTCATCGGGTTCCGTTGGTTTTACAAATTTTCCGCTCACTACATCAAAGAGACCCCTTGCATTGAGCATTACCTTGATCTGGAATTTCCAGATGCCTCACTGATCTTCACCCATGAGCTTTTCAGTTTTCATAAAATCACTTCCTTCCATCTTTGGTTCACAAATAAAGGGTGTTTTTTATAGAGGTATAGAACTTTGAAATGGAATAAAACAAAGATGATTTATTTAAATTGACATGAAATTCACTTTATTCAAAAGATAATCTTCTAACATTATAATTTAAATATAATTTCTGGCATATGACCGCCACGGTTGGCAGTGAATGGGCCCAAAACAAGATTGCCGTTGATCCCAATTTTCATAAGCGAATTTTGTTTAGCGATGAAGCTCGCTTTTGGTTGAATTCATTCGTCAATAAACAAAACTGCCGTATTTGGAGTGATGTTAATCTTCAAGTGTATGTTGAGGCACCGTTACATCCACAAAAACTGACTGTTTGGTGTGCGTTATGGGTTGGTGCGTACTTCTTTAAAAACGATGCTGGCCAGAACGTTACAGTCAATGGTGACCGCTATAGAGCCATGATTACTGACTTTTTCGTTCATCAATTGAACAACCATGATGTGCAGGAGCTGTGATTTCAACAAGACGGCGCAACATGTCACACAGTTCGTGCCACAATTGATTTATTGAAGGAAACCCGTGAATTGGCCTCCAAGATCGTGCGATTTAACGCCGCTTGACTATTTTCTGTGGCGATATGTGAAGTCGCTAGTCTATGCCGATAAGCCCGAAACGATGAACCACTTGGAGGACAACATTCGCTGCGTTATTGCCGATATACGGCCACAAATGTTGGAAAAAATCATCGAAAATTGAAACTCGAGCTTTCGTTTTTTTCCTATGGGAAGTTGAACAATCCAAGGCATATACATTTATGTACATGTCACCCACAATCATCGGGCGAAATCATTTAATGCTTGGTGCTGGCTTAGCTCAATACGTACAATCCTGCACAATACACTTTAAGCACTTGTACCCTTCCTAAGTCGACTGATCACTTTGGAAATTCGAAGTTGTTTGGTGGCTGATGAATGATGTTGTGTTCCATTAACTCCATTAAAAAAAAAAAGTTTATTTGTTGTAAGCGCTTTACGCATATATAGCAGTTCCGTATCGAATGAACACGTTTCACGCTAGCATAGTTCACCATCCAGATCTTCAATTGTGCTAATATTTTTGATCTGTTTTTATGACAGTCAGACTTAGCATGAGACTTCCAAGGTAATATATTAATTCTACAACTCAATAGCTTCATGTAATTTCCACGGTTTCCGAAATCGCTATATAATACCACTGAAGGGCAAGTAATCTGTTATTTTCAATTTTACATTGGTAAATCAAATATTTACACACCTGGCGCCAGTTAAGCGAAATATGCGCATATAAGAGCCCAGCTACGAGCTGATAGGATCAGTTCAGTTATAACAAATCTTTCTTGCTGATCGATCGTCGGTAAAATGTTCAAGTTCGTAACAGTGCTTTTAGTCTTAGCAGCCATTGTGGCATGCGTGCTCGGTCAAGTATCTGCTCCTGATGATTACTCTGATTCCTCCCAAGTGGATCCTCCCTCATCTGCGTATGATGATGACTCTCAATCATACTATGACCAATATGCTGATAACGGTGTGCGGCCGAATTATAACTACTAACCACTGAAGACGATGATCCCTTAAGCTGATGGCACCAACACGATGAAGTCAATTAGTTAAGAAACAATTTTGGTTGTGGGTTTTTACTTAATACAAATCAATTATAGTCTACAAAGCATACTGAATACGCTTTAACTCATTAACTGATTTAATTAACAAATAAAATATGTACATATGTAATATAAATGCAAAGTGTTTTTGAATTTTGAGGGGCATATTGAACGGCAAATTCAAGCCCCAATTAATTAAGGGTATGCGGTGTCACTAAGCCCCGATGTGGGATCGATTTCCCCCTGGAATCCTAAGCTTAAATTAATCAGGAGGATTGCTGACTCAATCAAGTGATTCATATGAATGCTTCTGTGATGACCAACTGTCAAGTGATCAATCTGAATGTGCTCAAAGAATCTGCCTTTTGCTTCTTCCTCTCGACTAGACAACACGTATTCGAAGTTTCTATGGGAAAAATCCACTTTTTTTGCACTCGTACAGTTGCAAGAGTACTTCCGCATACTTCCAAAGAGGTGTTCTTCCACGTTGACAAGACCACTGCTTTCTGCGGCCCTTTTCATCTGCCCTACTCTCTGGTCTCTTCCTTAGTAGATGGGAAACATCATTTCTTCAGCCGGTCCCTAAAAAATGTCTCCTACCGTTTGCCGACCCAAAGCACCAACGTAACTTCTATGATAAGATCTTGGAAACGCTGACAGATCATAAGCTTATAAAAGGAAATTTCGGAAATATCATCAGTCAGCGAAAAAAGGAATCAAATTTTGCACCTCGATAAGAGCAGTATCGTTGCCGCTGATAAATCTAAACTATTTGACAGACTCTGGCATCACGCCCTTTTTCGGAAGAGGCGCGCGAGTATCGATGTGTCTCTTCTATTATGGATAAAAAATTACCTTTCATTCCTGTTCACAATTAATATTACAAAAAAAATGTATAATTGATCGAGCGGAGCGTAGCGGAGCGAGAGCAATCACCCACTTTTTGGCCTAGCGCGTGTACGTACGGGGAATATAGTGGTCCGAAAACGATTTCGGACTAATCTTGTACGCACTAAATGTAGATATCGGCTATAACCACACATGTGTGCAGCATGTCATTCGATAGATCTAGGTCTGTAGATGAGCCATAAATTATCAAATGAAATTGTTTGATTGAAAAATAGTGAGAAATAACGAAGTAAAGTTTAGAAAAGTGCCATACGCTATTGTCGCATTGGTGGATAAAATTAATGGCAAATACAAGTTGACGCAATATGATCCCCATGCGCCGGGTATTCGAGAGCAATGGGGCGTGAGGAATTTCACTGTGGAATTGGCAAAGGCATTGAAGGCTGATCGGATCATCACACTATTAAGAGGTACCCAAGAAGAATCCATAGATTGCATGCAACGAGCTTTCAATTTCGTCAGAAAAGCCTATAAGGCAAAAGGTGCGAAAGATGTGGTCAAAGCTTCAGAACAACACGTTTCTCGAAAATATGATCTTAAATCTAAACGTCCTTGCAAGTAGACAATTAATTTGATGTATCACACTTAGCTATATGTATTTACTTGAGAGTATTGGTTATGATTGTAATTTGATAAAACAACAAATTTGCTCGCTCGATCAAAAATTTTCAGTAGCGGAGTTAAGCCCGCGCATACTGATCTGCCTAGTTACTTTGTATTTAAAGAGACTAAACATTGTATAATTTACCCTACATATTGCTCGCATGTACATAACTTTCTCTCAATTTGTTATCAGTTGTAGTTACCCATGTTCCATAATCAATTCTGACAAATATACTCGTTCTATTGTTTCTTGGACACCGAGCTGTGAAGATCGTTCCTTTCTTCTCGTGTTTTTTTTCGTATTCGCAAGCAATTTTCATTTTTTTTGTACTCAACCTTTTCTTCTTCTGTACAATTCCGGTTCGGATATTTTCATATCCGATATTCACAAAATAAATGCAGGTATTCCCTAAGACTCTCTTTTCCATTTTAATAAAATATCTTCTGCCACTACCAATCCATTTCATTCCTTCACTGATGACAGCTTCTCATAATCGATCCATGATTTAAGTCCATGTTCCTCGACCACAAAACTGTAAAGGCACAATAAATTCCGACTTGGACAGTTTAATTAATTTTTGTTTGCGGAAACATAACTAAATAAAACACAACTGAATTTATTAGGTGTGCCACTAAGTTCTCGCTGTTTATCAAGAGATGGCTCCAGTAGTAAGTGCTGGTCGATTGTAATGTATCCAAAACCTCATGAACCAAGCTTAGACATATGGTAAACAAACCGCTTTGACACATTTCATTTCATTTCATTTATTATTATTAATTAAAATCCTTAAACAATTAAGATTAACATCTTTTACTTTACTACATAGAATATAAAAAAAGACGTGAGTACCAGGTACTCATGAAATTCGATGTGTAAACATTTCTTCTTCCTCATTAGCTTCTTCAATGCACAATTCTCGGCAAATTTGGATTGTCTTGCCGATATCCAAGTAGGACTCAAATTCTTGCCTTCGTTCCATTATGAGCACATCGTTGTCGTTGTAAATTTGAATATATTTTTTTTCGATAAGGATTTCGTTTTCCTCGTCACGAAAAGGCAAATGTAACGTTACCATCAGCCGTCATGTCATAGTTTCGGTACCGAATACTTGGATTTTGCCGGCGTTTCCACTCATTTGTTTTGGATACTGTATAATGCGCAACTGCTTGGACTAAAGTAATATCATCTAATTGTTCTGGTCTCTTTTGATATTGATCGAAGCAGTTTTCAAGCCAAATGTCACATGAATCTTGTTCGGTATTTTCTTCTTCCAATGCCTTATTCGATTTTCGAACACGTTCTCGTTCAACAGGCCATGAAGTTGGAATATAGGCGATTTGAACAGAACTGACAGACATATCTTGCCTGAGAAGATACCAAGCAGCTTCTTGGCTCGTAAGTTCTACACAATTTAGCATGTCGACGCTCAATTTTCTTGCTATCTCTACTATGTACATATATCGAATTCGGGATGCTCGTCCATGGTTTCAATTATTTTCCGCTGAAGATTGCTTATACCCCTGTTTGTTTTATTGACATATTCAACAACGTAAGCTGCACAAGGGTATTCCTCGATAATAAATTGAAAGTCCATATTTGAACCCAGGACATTTAAGATGAATGGGTTAAACGGGTTGATCCATTTGTCTTTAGTTTCTCGCTTAAAAGCACTCGTGGTCTCTTTATTCCTGCTCGCAGTATGTCTAGGTACATAGCATATGAATTTATTTTGTGCTCTAGCAAGAAGGTGTCCAAATCAGGATAATCGTTCTCTTCAAGTGCTTTCCGGACTCGCTTGTAAATAATCGAATATGGTGCGCGACGTATGTCAGTACTTGGCATCGGCTCAAGTATGTGTGTTGATCGAGACGGCAAAAATGGCGCTTCGAAACGACAAGAAGTTGATTTATTTTTATAACAGGTAAACGTGTGTTTATGTCGTTGAAGTTTTGCAAAGCTTGATGCCTCATCAGGAGATATAGACACTAGTTGGTCAATCAAAGCCTCAGCCTGAGCCTTTTCCTGTCCCAGAGCATCGGTTGGATATTCATTTAGCCACAACAGTATATGAGCACGCGGACTGCCTCGGTGTTGACATTCTATTCTTTTGAAATAGTGCTTCAGGTAGTGTTGGCCAAACTGACTGAAACGCGTTGATTGAAGTATACTGATGATAAATTGCACAAGTTTATTAAAGTGGATAGCACAGGTGACAGGATCTTCATTAGGTTAGGTTAGGTTAAAGAAGGGGAGTGTGATGGTTGGACATCACTTCCACTCGGAGGCCAAGAGGCCCATTGTGATTCCCTTCGTTTGTGTGGGTACACATAAAATTAACCTGTCCTATCACGTGGTGGCTAAAACCACCCCGTGCTCTTGATGAATCTTAGAAGATCCGATATATCTGCGTTAGCCACGTCCGCAATCTCTGTAAAGAATCTTTGGCCCACCGACACTAGGCGTCTATTCTGGAGAGCTGGACAGTGGCAGAACAGATGTTGGATCGTCTCAGTTTCTTCCTCATCGCCGCAGCTCCGGCAGAAATCGCTGGATCCCGAGTCCCATTTCCGGAGCATCGCTCCAATGGGACAGTGTCCTGTGATCACTCCGACGAGCATACGGATCGAATTACGGTCCAGCGCCAGGAGCTTCTTTGTTTTTCCGACGTTGAGCTCTGGCCACGATGATCTTGTCGTGTAGCTGTCGTTTCTTGAAAGCCAAGACGAGTTGGCCTCTTTGATGATTGTGTCGTTTATGATCCTGTATAATGCGCTGATCGGTGGTTGCAATGACGTGTCCGCTTCGCTGATGTCCAATTCAGAACCTTGCCTGGCCAGCTCGTCTGCTCTTTCGTTCCCTGCGATTGAGCTGTGGCCCGGTACCCAGCAGAGTTTAACTTTATGGTGTCTGATGGACTTCAATGAGTCGCGACATTTCTTGACAGCCTTTGATCTCATTATACAGGATTCTATTGACTTCAGTGCAGCCTGGCTGTCTACGAAGATGGTGATATCAGATGGTGGGATATCGGCTACCTGTAGGTGTTTGGCTGCTTTCTCTATTGCCAGGATTTCTGCTTGGAACACGCTACACATATCAGGGAGTCTGAATGATTCCTGTTTGTGTAGGGTATCAGAGTAAAACACGGCCCCAGTGCCTGTGTTCATTTTCGATCCGTCGGTGAAGAGGGTGATCTCATGGTCGTTGATAACGGCGTTTGATAGCCACTCTTCTCTGTCGGGTAAAAGGATAGGTATACTGAGAGAGAAGTCATTTTGGGGGGGGAATATAGTCGGTCGTAGCTGCGAGGCTACTAAAACCATGTTTCCTTCCCAGGTCGTCTATTATCTTAAGTATGGCCGCATGTCCATAGTTGGCTTGCTTCCACAGAGAGGACTCTCTAGTCTGACAGCGCTCTTTGCGGCGGAGCCTTTTATGAATAGATCCAGGGGAAGGAGATGAAGAATCATGTCCAACCCTGCTTGCGGCTTGCTTCTCATGGCTCCCGTTGTACAAACAGCTGCTAACCTTTGTACTTTGTTGAGCATGTTAATATAGCTTTTTATGCTGCTAGCAGTCCACCAGACTAGGGCCCCATAACTTAAAATGAGTCTGATGATTGCTGTGTACATCCAATGAATGATGTACGGTTGCAAGCCCCATCTTTTTCCGAAAGTCTTTTTGCATGCATAAAAAGCGTTCAGTCCTTTCTTCATCCTTTCCTCCAGGTTCCTTTTCCAGGAGAGTTTGGAGTCAAGAATGATGCTAGATATTTGGCTTCCGCTTAGAGTTTGAGTGGAATGCCCTCTAACTTTGGGGGAGCAAATATCGAAATTTTCCTTTTCCTGATGAACAAGACCAACTCGGTTTTCTGGGGGTTTATTCTCAGACCGTTCTGTTTTGCCCACGAGGAGAGTTCACTCAGCGCAGATTCCATTAGTTCACTGATAGTTGGTAGAAATTTACCTTTTATCAAGATAACCAGGTCATCCGCGTTCGCTATGATCTTTGTGTCTTTTTCCATAAAAAAAGGATCTCCTCCTTGTGGTGTGCCTCTAGTTGTCACCTTCCTTATAGAACTGTATCCAATGTCTGCATTGATGATTCTGTTCTTCGACATATTCTCAATCCAGATTACAATGGATTTGTCTACTTTTATGTCCTCAAAAGCTGTTGTTATGGCCTCTGTGTTTACATTGTTGAAGGCCCCCTCTATGTCGAGGAAGGCTGCCATTGTAAACTCTTTTAAGTATAGCGAGCCCTCAATTTCACGGACAACACTATGCAGAGCACTCTCCACTGATCTGCCTTTGAGATAGGCGTGTTGAGTGTTGCATAAGTTGTGTGAATTTATGAGTCCTCTGATGTATAGGTCAAGGAGTCTCTCCAAGGTTTTTAAAAGAAACGACGAGAGACTAATTGGCCAGAATCTTCATTGATGAGTGAAGCTTTTAAGTTGAAATGCATATTCTCAAGTTCTTCCGTATCAATATCTGCTCCATTGTTTCTGAGTTTATACAATAGCTTCATTAGTTTTGGCCAACCAATTTCATTGGCGCTTGGTTTTCCAAGCTGACGAATCATCGCAAAAAGATCGCGTTTACGTTGAGCCCAGTAATAAATGGAGTTTGGTATCGATCGTAGAAAAGCCAAATTAGTTTCAAGACATCCTTCAATGAAATCTGCTGATTCTACTTGAGCTCAAGTGAGTTTTGTATTTTTTCCAATGAATTTGAAGGCAACAGTTATTGCATCGCGTGTTCGGATACGTACAATTTTCATTGCCATGTATAGCAAGTGCTGAGGAGTCACACCACGTCCATCCGCTCTTCGCAGTTCACTCGTTGCCATCATGAATGGTGTTACAGTCAGTCCTTCTTTAAACACACGAAATTGACCGAGATAAATTGAAGGAAACGCCATTTCTTCGCAGTGTTCATCAAAAAGAACACTAACGGGCACTTCGTGTTCTCCTGGAGCTATTCTTAAATATCTATCTTCATTCCATAAAAGCATTTGTTGTTGAGCATGCAGACTATCTTCAATATCGATTACTTCACTTAATTCTTCGGTGGAATGAGCTGGTGCTGTGTTCGGTACGAAGAAGGAATCGTTCATCTTTATGTTATAGAATTTATAGAGTGGTGTCTCTATCAAGAACTGGAGCCACTGCTTGACAACGCGTTTTTTAACAAAGCCAATCAGGTAACTTGATTAATGAATTTTTCTGCGTTTAATATTAACATTAATACAATAGTCGTCATCGAGTTCTCGCGCTGTGTTTAAATCGATGTCAGGAAACTCAGCTGTGAGAATAGTGAAGGAATTATTCGGTACAGTTTTAAGATTTTTTTCGTACCACAATCTATCACACACACTACATGCAGCTCCGAAATTATTGTCTAAAAACATTTCTTTGAATTTTGCATGGGCTGTAGCGTTTCTTTAATGATGACTACATCTAATAGTAGGTTGAATACTTTGCTGTTGTGTTATGTGTTCAGCTTCGTGGTTTGGTGTGAGTTCAACTGGTTCTGGACTTGCTGTCACCAGGCCTGATTCACCACCTGGGGCCTATACCACGAAACAACAATTTAACAATTTAACCGACACTTGTTAAAAAAGTAGATTTAACAAGTAAAGTTAATTACTGTACCACAAAAAAACATCCGTTGTACTTGTTAAAACGAAAATTTCCCTAGATTTGTTAAGTCAGTTTAACAAGTGATTGTGTCGCAGCTTCACCTGCACAATGCGGAGGAAAATAAGTGCCACAGGCAAAATATCAGTGTTAATAAAAATTCGTGACAACAAAATAATTCTTTTCGGTGCTTTAGCCAACAACATCACAAAAGAAAGTAAAATTGAAATTTGGACAGATATTCTAAAAGTTGCGCAAAGTTTAGGTGTAGTACCAGAAAAGAATATCAAGAAGAGTACCAAGAATTGGACATACATGAGAGACGTTTTCTGGCAAAATTGCCGGAAATATGCTTTGGTAAGAGGTTGAGTAGGTGGCAAAAATGCGTCCATAGGGTACTGTTTCTGAACTGTTTTGTTCGTTTTCTGATACAAAATGTTGAAAGTTCTTATTGAAGCGAGCAATATTGCACAGTGTTGCACAGCATTTGAAAATATTGGCTGCATAGACAGGCTTAACGCGTAAATGATTCAAACATGGAAACTTTTCTTTGAGTAATCCATGAATAAAACCATAAAACCATGCGAATTCTATTACACGTCTTGTTCGCTTATGAGCTCTGTTGTACCGGTCAATAGATGCACTATTTGACGATAAGGCTGCCGGAGGCATAACCCATGTTTTCAAAGGATATGCGCTGTCCCCCAATCATCATCAGCATCAGGAAAAGGCCTCCATCCACTTTCCATTTTCTCGAAAAGAGCGCTGTTGCGCAACACTCTCGCATCGTGCACACTTCCGGGCCAGACTCCGCTATGAGTTTAACGTGGACTCCTGCCTTGACGGCTTAATTCCACGGCGGGCCTCCCCGCAAGGGGTTGATTTTATGGACGACAACCAACGTCCTTATTTGCATAGTTCATGTTCATAAGTACCAATTCGGAGCCATGCGCAGGGACATGGCTTCCCTCTTGGTATGGGGCGAGACTAAAACCTCTTACCGATATTAAGGGTATCGGCACCCTTCGAACAACTGAGTAAAATTACAAGTAAAATTACTGTTGTTCGTTATTGCGTTCAAAATTTCCCGCATTTGGGATAACCACAGCCCCCACGATACTCCCACAAGGGGGCCTACCGCAAGACAGGCCAGGTCTGTCATTCCAATATCTGACATTACTGCCATTTATCAGTCTGACATTATTGTCCTGGGGGCACCTGCCTCCCGTGGTTCCAGAATTAGGCTTCTGGTCAAGCCGTTACTCCCAGAAGGGTTACCCTACACCCAACTGGGAGCCTTATATTTGCTAATATGGCCGAATGGCAAGCCAAAATAGCAAATGTCTGCCTTTCCAATCGATTATCTGTCACAACGACAGCATAACCAATTAGTTATCGGCATTTTGCATTCAAATTAGCTAAATAACTATATAGCTAAAAATAGCCATACAGCTAAATAGCTATGTAGGCCATGCACCACTTGGCCCTTTAATGTTGCCCCCCAGGTACATGAATCGCATATTGAGGATGCGACCCGTTGTTACCCAGAGGGCGTAGACTTTCGGGCCAGTTGGCACTTATGTAATAGAATTTAAGATCTGGCCCACATACTGCCATGCAATTTAACGAATGATTTCCGTGGCGATCCAAGAACGCCGGTTCATTGTTTGACGGAGCATCGATATTAATAAGTATACCGTCTACAGCACCACATACTCCCGGCATTCCTCCTTTTTCAAAAAATTCCTGAATTACTTCACCGACATTGCCCGGCCAACACACTTGAACTCGAAATTCTACATCATTAATAGCGGATGTCACCTCGGCAACACTTCGACATACAGCCATTTTACTAACCCCGTGCATGTCACCTATTGTGTAGTACTGAGCACCAGAGCCGAACCAATGCAGGGCTATAAGAATTTTTTGTTTCACACTCAATGCTTGGCTTCTGTTTGTAGGTGCCTTCAATTTATAATTTAGTTTGCCAGTGAGATAGTCTACTGAATCACTAGGAACACGAAACCTTTCTATAAATAAATGTTCTTCGACTTCGAAATTAATTCGAGGTTTATAAATTCGCGAGTTATTTGATTCCTCACTATCACTATCACTTTAATCTGAATCGAAAAAAAAAACATTTTGGTTATTTTTATTTTGTTAAGATATGTACGTGGACCGATATATTGCGACCGTTGGCTACGACTGACAAGTGCAACAATAACTTTTGACATGCATATACATATGTATATAGCATTTGTCGCTCTCTAAAATCCGAGTGGATTTACATGTGAAAGCCTAGCTTGATTTTGAAAAAGTATTTGTGCAAATATCTGTTCCTAGAAATTTATCTAATCATTTATGAAGTTTCTCTCTAAGATAACACAGCATAATAGGAAATTCGAAAGCAATATATTGTACGTGATATGATGATATATCCTTCAAAAGCAATATTATTTCATTTAACAATTTTAAATTCATTGGTTCTATTTAGCCAACAATTTAACAATTATTAATAACAATTGTTGTTCTGAGTTACAGAAACAGGGAAATTCACAAATTTCCCATTTGTTAAAGACAGTTTTAACAATTGTTATATTTCATTATTAACTTGTTGTTTTGAGGTACGGAAACCCTAGTTATAAGTTAAAAATTATTTCTTGTACAATGCTTGTTGTTTTGTGGTACAGGGCCCTGGACTCATTTGCTCTGTAATTTCATCTGCTTCATCCATCCTTCTGCGATCTCGAGCTCTTCTCATAGTTTCAGATATTATTTCTGTAGCGTCTTCGTTTGATTGGTTTGAGGTAAGTGCAGTTGCACTTATGATGAGCAAAATCACGTAATTTTTTCACGCCGAATCGAAACTGAGTTGTTGAAAATGAGCAAAATCACGTAATTTTCTCACATACAAAACCACTTATTGTTTTCAAAATCACTTCTTTTAACCCCCGACGCAAAAAGAGGGGTGTTATGTGTTTGACGTGTCCGTTTGTGTGTTTGTCTGTTTATCTGTGTGTCTGTCTGTGGCATCGTAGCTCCTGAACGAATGGACCGATTTTGATGATTTTTTTTTGTTTGAAAGCTACCGTGATCGAGATGGTTCTTAGCTACAATTGATGAAGATCTGTTCAGGCGTTTCAAGGTTATTACCACTTTTTGTTAGCTGTGGTAGGGATCTTAGTAGAGTTGGTTAGTTCAGGACATGTATGGAACTATGTCATCAGTCGGAAACATTTCGATCGTTCCTCAAACTGAACGAAACATGTCCATAGTTCCATTCAATCTAGAAATTCATCAACAGCGGCGTTCATATTATACAACCCAGCCGAACGTCCGAACGAGCGGTCGTACGATTATGTTGTAATCACATACAAAACGAAAAGAAAGATAAATGCAATCGAACATGTCTTATACTACGTAGTAGACAACCAAAAACAAAATGTGAATAAATATCGTATACATTGATGTAGCGATAAGCTCCAACAGTTTTTGCACACTCGCACACTGGAACTGGAATAGCAGAAGAGTGATCAAACAATAATGTCCGCAATCATACTCGTACAGTCAATTCGCTCTGTGTTTCGTGAACGAATTAGGTATGAAGGATCGGATATGGATCTCTCTTATCATACTCCGATAGTTCCGACACCTCCGACAGTTCCGACAGCTCCGATAGTTTCGATAGTTCCGATGTAGTTCCGAGGAGATAGTTCCCGCAATTAGTTCCGACTGGGAAAGGAAACGTTCCATGTTCGTTCCGGGGTTGGAACTATTTTGCGCAACTCTAGATCTTAAGGGCTAACCATAATAGACATGAGCAAGAAGAAGCTTATGTCAGAACCGAACGAAATTCTCCCCTCTGTTTCAACGAACCGTCACGATACCCATAATGAACAGATGCAAGCAGGAGCAAGCAGAAGGAAAGGAACTGTCAAATTGTTTTCATTCGATTTGTTTATTTTCGGTGTAGCTTTGGCTTTTTCCTTTTTATTGAAATAAAAGCCATCAGATTCATCATAGAGACACTTATTGCCATGCACAAGTGAAATCAACTTGTTAACAAGCTCGTATTCCATATTTATTTTATCTTTTTTCTCTTTCCGAACCTCAAATGTCACTTGTCAAAATTCCGTTCGTCATGTCTTCTTTCAAGAAGACCTTCCTTCTGCTCGCATCAGTTAACGAGCATTTAACGAAACGTCACATCTGTCCATTGTGGGCATATCATATGCTTTGCATGTAAGAAGACATTCCCCTCTGCTTGCTTCTGCTTGCTCCTGTCTATTATGGTTGGGCCTTTAGACAGAATGGGTACTATTACTTTCAAACATATCTGCGACCTAACATTTGAAACACCCATGTATGCTGGTACTACTGAGCTGGTACTCTGATGATGGAACTCGAAGGTAGGAGACGGTTGCCTATTAGTAAATCTATTAAGTATGGGCTCATTACATTCGTCTGAACTAGTTCTGTTTATAGTTAAGGTGCTGTACTTGCTTAGCGGTCCTCCGACGCGGCGACGTCATCTTAGAAATATTAATAGGTTCTTTTAATGAAGTCAAAAGGCCGAGAAAAAAAAATATTTGTAATATAAATATTGGAGTAATAATAGCTTTTTTGTCGGGGCTATTTACAATTTTTAATTTTATTTTTTATCGTTTATTAATTTGATGTAGGTGCGTATAAAAAATCCGAATACGAAAGTAGCGTATGGTAGCTAAATTTTGGTCAACTTTTCTGCAAAATAAACTTTTCTGAGAGTCAACTTTTCCGAACTTCTGCTGTATTTATTTAATTTTGTTTAAAAAAAATTATTTTAAATCACTGCTTGTTTGGGCAGCAGTACCCCTTACCCGATCAAATTAAGATTAAGATGCATGGATTTTTACACTACCTTAAATACTAATTGTGCGGCTGGGTTATGTGGAAAGTGGATGGGAAGAATCAGGGACCACGCCGTTCGGAGCTATGTTCTTATCGGAGTAAGTGTCGTTTCGGGTTCCCCTTCACTGGTACATATTGGAATGCAGGTGCATGCTAGCAACCTTGACTTCTAATCACTCGGATTGCGCATGATAGAGCAAATATATTTGCCGTTAACTCCTCTAAAGACCTGCTAAAGACCCTTAGTACCGTAAAAAAATTGTTTTAGCGGGCATCCAAAGAAAAGAAAGTCAAGTGTACAGTCGCGTTTTTTTTTTTTGTCAAAGGAAGAGAAAAAGTTAAGTAAAGTCAAGTGAAAAGACCTTTTCATAATTGAATTATCTATTTGTGAATTATTTATGAATTGTTAGCTTATTTAAAACAAAATACATTTTGAATTAGACGTTTTTTCCTGAATTAGTGACTTGTTTTATTTTGAATTTCTTATCTTCCATTCCCCTACAGTTGGTGTCAGAAGTGTAGACTTAGTGCAAAAAATAAATTAAAGAGAAGTTTCACCCAGTGTAAGAAAAATTAATAAGTACTAAAAGAAAGGAAAAGGAAAACACAAAGTCGGGAAAAGAATCATATGTTGTAGAAGAGACAATTCTGAGCAACTTTTATTCTAAGGCTTTTCATATAACTCACCTGGTTATATGACAGGTGATCTCATGGTAATGCGTGTCCAATTGGACAAGCTGGTGATAACTCGGAAGAAATTTTTTTATTGAAAATAAACGAAGAAAAGAGTTATGAAAATGATTTAAAAAAAACGAAATTTTGATTAAAAAGCATCGGGGACGCATCTCATGTCGTGTGAAATTCCATGAAACAGTTCTTTTCTTTGCTGAGGCACAGATAAACTTGACATTTCCGGCAAACAAATGGAGTTCGTGAGTCGCAGCCAGGTTTTTTGCGTCGATGTCGAGCACTATTCACTCGACCCAGCTTGGCTGCGATTTCCGATTCCAAATTCCACGGGCGACCAGGGGCGGTATCGGCTAAGGTGATTTGTGATAAGTGACAGTCACATTGTCGTTTTCGGTTTCGTGTAAGGTGATAGTCACTGTGATTGTCACATTTTTGTGATAGTTTTCTGGTGACAGCTTTTTAGCTATCACTTTCATATGTTTTGTGCTTGAAGTGACTTCTTTTTGTGCTTTTGTCTATTATTTGCAGATGACATGTACATAAGTGGGAATAATTTCACAGTTCATATTGTTAAAATTATGCTAAATTATTGTTTTTTTTTAGATTCATGTTTGTGTTGGGCTGCACAAGATTTGCTGTGAATTGCAGGTGCCGTTGAATGAAAGTGACCTACCCCAACAACCAACCAATCTTATCCACCAATACAATATGCAGAAAGACCTCCAACCATCAAACAGAGAAGGCGAAAATGTGTGATGCTGTTAGAGACACTCTATCTCTACATCTATAAAAGCGAACCCAAAATTCGATTGCGTAGGTCATTGCAATCGACAGTCCACCAGTGGGAGTGCACGCGCGTTCATGTTTGTCATACAAACTTTTTTTCTTCTCTCTTCTTTCTTTTGACTATTGTAGATCTGGGGGCACGGCAGTGCCCCCGCCAAGTCGAGCAAAAAAGCTGCACGGCCGTACCATCCTTTTCTCGAAGCAGTTCGGGCCATTTTCGACCCCCTATAACTTCGTTGTGGATAAAACTAGAAGCCTGAATTTTCAGTAACCAAGCAGGCATCGCATAGACACGGTATATTTCAAATTTCACTAAATTTGAACCAGTAGTTTAAGAATTATAACTAGTCAAAGTTTCTTAATTCTGTCACTCACTCACTCACTGACCGATCATCAAAACTCTAGGGCACTTCTAGCAGACATAGAAGCTTGAAATTTAGAATACAATTAGTGTTTAGTGTATAAATCAAGGAAAAACTAAAATATTTTGCAATTTCGGTCCAGTTTTCTAGATACACCAAATATTATTATTAATAGGATAGTGTATATATATGTGTATACATATATATATGCTTTTTCAATTTATCTAGATAGCGAATTTAAAAAATGAACTCCTAAAAATAAGCAACCAGCAACTGGCGGTTGGGGAATTGGTTTGGTTGTCATTATGGTTCATGTATTTGACGGAATATAAAATAAATATCTTTATTATGTACATACTTACATATATTTAATAACCATTTGACGAACTTATAATTAAATCAATTTTAAAACAAATTGTATGTTCGGTGTCCGGCCACTGGTTTTCTAGTACATTAGATTACAAAGTTACATTTGCAGTGAATGAATCAGTGTACCTGTATATGTATAATATAAAAGAATAATAGGTGTATAATAGATAGGTATCTAAATATAATTACATATGTTCAAAGATAATTTGTAAAATGGTCATGTCTTATGAAGTTCTACCAAAATCCGGCAAGGTATTAAGTAGACTAAATTGCCCGAAATTGCCATGAAAGAAAGAACACTTATAATCATAACCGCGGCCGGCGGAGGTGGCTTGACCGCGCCGCGGCTTCCATGCTTCACGTCCGTCATAGAAAGGCGACCACTTTCTTCCAGGCAATCTTTGGGTCTTACTGCGATATCGCAGGTATACACACAAACCACGTTTTACTTAACTTACGCAAATTGTATCAGTCAGTATATGTATAAAAATTTAAATAATCTTTATATAAATCTAATTCTGTAGAAAAATAATGGGATGTCAATAAGGTTTACCAAGCCTTACAATATTTAAAAGTTGTACATGCTCTTTACTCTCAGATACAACTTCCACATTCACCTCAACAATTGATTGGGTTATATTAACGAAGAGGACAATATCCATCATATAGTAGACCAATTAGAATCTCAAGTAGATAACGTTGTAGAAGAAAATGAACTCTAAAGTCGAGTGCTACGAGATTAATGACGGTAAAAAGTTCCTGAAAAGAAGAGCTAACCCATATTTGATCAATCACTATTTCTACGACGGAGAACAAGTACCAGAGAAATACTTCTTCTCTTTACTTCTTTTATTCAAGCCATGGCGTTCCTTAGATGAACTCAAAATGGGGTGTGATACTTACTCGGAGGCCTTTAATTTGGCGAAAGAAGATTTAAAAGAAGGAGTCGATTATGGTAATTCAATGATAGAGTCAAGATATAAGATACAAAAAGCATTTGAAATGATAGAATCTAAAGTTGCTGAGATAAACGAAGAAAGGGAAATTGTTGATGATGACGATGGTCCTGAAAACCCTTTAGACTTTGAAGCTGTGGAAGCTGCAAACGCAACTCTGGTAGAAGAAGAGCAGATTGATCTTCAAAGTATGATCGCGAAACTTAATGCCGATCAAAAAAGAGTCTTCGATATGATCACAAATAAAATGAACACAACTGATAATAACGCTGACGTTTTACGCTGTTTTGTGAGTGGAACTGGTGGCACTGGAAAGAGCTTTTTAATAAAAACTCTAAAAGTTTGGGTTAAGACGTATTTAAACAAAAAAGTGGCAGTTAGTGCTCCAACAGGCATAGCTGCATTCAATGTGAATGGATTGACTATACACAGACTATTGCAGCTGCCTGTGCAACACAAGCAAACACCGAAGTACAAGATACTTTCTGATGAAGTGCTCCAAGTTCTGAGATCAGATTTGAAAGAAGTAGTGTTGTTTATCATAGACGAAGTGTTGATGATATCCAATGTTACTTTAATATATATTCATTTACGCTTGTCTGAGATATTTGACACAAGCGACGATCAGAATGGGTGGTTTGGAAAAAAACATCTTGTAGTTTTCGGAGATCTCTTACAGTTTCCACCGGTAAGAGAAAAGTCACCTTTTGAAAAACTCTCAACTGCTGAAACTAACAAGTTGTTAGGCTCCCTCAGTATGCCGAATCTGTGTATTGAATTATTCATATACGATTAACTTACTATTAACATGCGACAGCTCAATGATTCTGACTTTGTTGAAATGCTAAATAGAATAAGATTAGGTGTAACTACACAAAAAGACCGCGACTTACTCTCGACTAGATTAATAACTCTAAAATCCGATTCAAATGAAAACAGATTAATTGAAATAATTGAACACTTCTCGAAACTTCCTGATGATACCGTTTGCTTAGATATTACTTACAAAAAACATGTGTCAACAATTAAATACTGCAATGCTTAGATCTCTCCCACATCCCGAAATAAAACTTACAGCTGTAGATAGCATAGATTGCCTAGATACCTAACAAAAAGAGCTCGTGAATGCATAAAAAAATATGAAGACGATGCTTCTATGACTGCGGGCCTGGAAGAGAACATAATTATAAAAATAGGAGCAAAAGTCATGTTAAGGCGAAATATTGACGTGAGTCTTGGTATGCTATAACTATACACAAAAGTCAGGGCCTAAGTCTAAATAATGCGCTGATGGATATCGGTTCTGCAGTATTCACATCCGGTCAAGCTTACGTGGCACTTTCGAGAGTTACAAGTCTGGGCGGCTTACATACATATAATTAATGTCGACTTTGGAAATATTAAAGCGCAGGAATCCTCAATTTGTGAATACAATAGATTAAGAAACATTTACCGTCCAGACTTGACAAAAATTGTAACATGAGAAAAACCCATAGAGATAGGGAGTGGGCTTTGAGAAAAACTGTAGCTAAAGATCAAGGAGTAGTACCGGAAAAGAAAAAGAGGAAAACTATCTACAATAAGAAAAGCTCATAAGACACAGAGTGGGCTTTAAGAAAATCCGTTGTTGGTATTCAAGAAATAGAAGGTACCGGAAAGGAAAAAAAGTAGAACTATCTACAAAAAGAAATGAGATGCCATCAAAAACATAACTTGTAAAAAAAACCAAGTCTCGCAACTCAGTTCTTCTACCGTAAAAAGTTGTGAGATCTATATAATACCAAGTCGGTTAATTTATTCAGTCGCTATTTAAGGCACCTTCTGTCTTAAGTTATTACGTAATTAGCTAACCTAACAACATCTTATAGTGACCATATTAATATTAAAAATCTTTTATGTTTTGAATAAATAAATTGACTTGGCAATCGCACTAAACAATCTAATTTAATATAATATGTGTAATTTGTGAGATACATTGTATTTTAATGCGATTCATCATAGGCATCATCTGCTACTTTACTTCCTGGAGGTTGAACGGCTCATTCTGTTTTTAAACTTCCACTAAACCTAAATGCCAACGATTCGCCTGTGTGTAATATTAGTAAGAAATCTGGAATGGCTGAAGTTATTAAAAGGTGTAAGCTTATTGTTTGGCACGAATGTACAATGGCCCATAAAAAAGCATTAGAAGCAATTCACCGAACACTACAAGACATATTAAATTGTACGTGTTTGATGGGTGGTATAACGGTCCTTTTATCTGGAGACTTTCGACAGACGCTTCCAGTCATTCCAAAAGGAACTAAAGCAGATGAGATTCAAGCTTGCCTTAAGTGTTCTTGCCTTTGGAGTCATGTTAAAACCATGAAGCTTTCCACAAACATGCGAGCACATCTTCATGGCGATACACTATCCAGTGAATTTGCAAAAAAATTAATTGAATTGGGAGAAGGTAAATTAAGTCCTGATATTGATGGCAGTTTGAAACCTGATCAAGTCAGTACAGAGGTCAATTCGATCAATGAACTGATTGAAAAGGTATTTCCAAATCTACAAGAAAATTATCTTGACCACAGATGGTTATGCGAAAGAGCAATTCTCGCGCCAATAAATATTACTGTTAACAACATCAACAATCAACTTTTAGGGATAATACCTGGGGACTTCCAAACATATAAATCGATTGATACTGTGGTGGATCTATCGGAAGTTGTGAACTATCCAACCGAATTCTTAAATTCTTTAGAACCATCGGGCTTACCTCCACACAAACAGCAACTAAAAGTTGGAGCTCCTATCATGCTTTTGCGAAATTTAGACCAACCTCGCCTTTGTAATGGAACAAGACTTGTGGTCAAGAGGCTTTTACCTCATGTCATTGAAGCTACCATAATTACTGGATGTGGCTATGGGGAAGATGTCATTTTACCACGCATACCACTTATACCCTCTGATACCCCCTTTTAATTCAAAAGGCTACAATTCCCTATTCGGCTGAGTTTCGCAACATCAATAAATAAATCACAAGGGCAAACTTTAGCTGTTTGTGGTTTGCAATTAGAGGAACCTTGCTTTTCCCATGGCCAATTATATGTAGGATGTTCAAGAGTTGGAAGTCAGCAGAATCTTTTTGTCTACACAAAAGACGGAAAAATGCGTAATATTGTATACCATGAAATTTTTTCAATGTAAAAAAAATGATTCGTAAATTAAAATTTTAATTTAATTTAAAGTTGAGCATATCATTTCATCGTTTAATTCCATAATCACATATAGATTCTAAAAATATCGATATGTGTACATATGTATGTGTATTCAATTTAAGAAAAAAAGAAAATAGTACATCCATATGTAAATACTTAATGTACGTAGGTATATACATATGTATGTATCTATTGTATTAAAGGACCCAGCAAAGCGGGTACATCCATCTAGTTATAAATAAAATAAAGCAATGATTTTGCAACAAATTCAATTTATTGCTCTGTGTTTAATTTTTGAATTTTTTTCTTGGATAATTTGACAACTCTTATCTGTCATCAACTTCGAAAAAGCAAGTGTTGCTCCTTTTCTGAATTTTTTTGTGATAATCTTACCCGATACCGAAAGATGATGATAGTCACAAATGACTGTCACCAAAGTGACTATCACTTGTCACCTTAGCCGATTCCACCCCAGGTTTCCGTGCCAACGGTATGCCGGATTTCGGCACCCAACTGATTACACCGATTTCGACTTTTTGTTGAAACGTTGAACTGCTGGAGCTGTTGTCGCTGACATTTCAGCGGACGATAAATAATTTAATTCATGCCATCGTGGAAGCCACGATCACAACTTTGTTGTCGTTCCATGCGACTGTGGAAACATCGATGCCGTCGAACGAAGCCAATGCTATCACCACGATTGTCGAGCTTTTGCGGAAGTTTGCACTGCGGAATGCGCTGGCAGCGAATAGTTCCAAGCGAGTATATGCCTTGAGTGCGGAGGTAAACAAAAATCAGAATGGATGTGTAGTGATTATCGAAAAATATGGTGTGCCCAACAAAGCGTGGTATGAAGCGCCTAAATTGGCTTCACCATCACCATCACCATCTTCACCTGAATATATCTCAAAACCATAACAAAAGCCGTTGTTGTCAGATAGTAGGAAGAGCTTATCACCCCATGGATGAGGCTTATCTGGCAAGTATTGTTTGAGAAAATCTGCATACTTGGTGGCACATATCTGCTCATCATCGCAAAGTCTTCTTTTCATAGGAACTTTTTTGAAATTTCGATTCAACGCATTTATCAACGGGCGCAATTTGCATAGCCGGTCATATGTTTGATCGTTTTGTGGAATTTATTTTAAAATTTTGAACACTTGGAAGGGGATCATGAAGTTGTTGTTTCAAAAATCCACAAGAGACTCAACTTCTACTGTCTTAAACTATTACAAAATACAATTAGTGGGCTACCGATGTTTTATGAAGGGAAATTCCCAATATCCTTTTTCTCCTTTTGGGTCGTAAGTTTTATTACAGGAAAAGACCGAAGGGTCTTTGGATAATCTTCTTCTTCTTCTTTCCTTTTTATCCCGGCGTCGTTATGGTCAGAAGTGTAGGACCATAACCTTCCCACTTAACTGCATTCCTACTGGTCCGCTTGTGGGGTCCGCCGGTTTGACCTCAGAAAGTAGCGGCAGGCTTCCCGGTTTGGGATTACTTCATCGCTGAGGCCAATCAAATGCTGGTGTTTTTGCATTTGTTTGCACCAATTGTTTTTCGGCCTGCCTTTTTTGCGTGTTGAAATTGGAATGTTGATTGATAACGCCTTTTGGACGGGGTTCAAAGGATCTCTCCTTTGAACATGGCAATACCAACTGAGTCGGTCGCGCTCTATATTTCTTGTGATGGTTTCTTTTACGTGGAGGCTTCCTCGGATCTTTGAACTTCTAATTCTGTCACGCTTTGTTACTCCCGCTGTCATGCGAAGCATCTTCATCTCAGTTGCCGTTAATTTGCTCTCATACTTTTTGTGCATTGTCCAGCATTGTGAACCGTATGTGAGCGCCGGACGTACAACTGAAGTGTAGAGCCTTCCTTTCAGCTTAGGGGGCATTTTTCGATCACAGAAGATGGCGGAGTTTTCCCGCCACTTCATCCACCCTACGCTTACGCGATGTTTGATGTCGTCATCACAAGTTGCTTCTCTATTAATCATAGATCCCAGATATTTAAACTTTTCACACTTGGGAAGCACTCTTCCATTCAAGTAAATGTCTGGAATAGGCTGATGAGGGTCAGAGAACGGGCAGCACAGATACTCTGTCTTCTTTGAACTAATACGATACCCGTGTCCCTCAAAAATGTCCACCCACACATCAAGTGCTCGTTGTAGGGACGCCTGATCATCACTTATAATGGCCCCATCGTCAGCAAAGAATAGCTGGTGCACATTGGGGTCCGTCACTTTTCCTTCAAGCAAGCAATCAAGGACTGCTATAAAAAGCAGTGGGCTGAGGACGCTCCCTTGGTGTACACCGACTTTGATTGCGAACTCTTCGGTGACTCCTGCGGTGCATCTTACTCTTGTCGTTGCTCTCTCGTACATGTCCATAATCACTCGCACGTAGGTTTCTGGAACTCCTTTTTGTCTTAGCGCTACCCATAAAAGATCTCTTGGTTGCCGGTCAAAGGCCTTCTCGAAATCAACCAACACCATATGCAAGTCCTTTGAAGAATCACGATGCTTTTCCATCATGATCCTTATACTTTGGATTGCATCTGTTGTTGATTTACCCGAGACAAACCCGCACTGGTCATCAGATAGTCGAATTATTTTTCGCAGTCGGCTATCTAATACCCGTTCAACGATCTTCATGGTGTGCGACATCAGCTTGACAGAACGGTAGTTATCACAATTTCGCGTATCACCCTTTCCTTTGTGCAATGGAAGAAGATAGCTTTCCCTCCATTGATTAGGCATAGTGTCGCCTCTCATAAGTTTGGAGATAAGAACCATGAGCCATCTAGACCCGATGTCTCCCATCTTTTTCCAGAACTCAGAGGGTATCCCGTCCGGCCCAACAGCTTTTCTTTTCTTGGAGTTTTTAACCGCGTACCAAACTTCTTCGACTGTGATGTCGGATATTTCGGCATGATTCGGGGCGGCTCTTGGAAAGTACACTCGGGGAAACTGTTCGTTCAGAAGTTCCTCGCAATACTGTCGCCATCTGTGGATAATTTTTTCGTCTTCCACAAGGAGTTGGCCTTCAGCATTGTTAATAAACTTTGGGAAACGAATCTCCTGAGCATTTCTTCTTCTCTGGGCGGCTATCTTAAAGATATTTGCTCCTTTGTTCAAATTGCTTTGTCGAAGCTCCTGGGTAGCCTGGTTCCTGTCAGACGCGGAAGACGATATTTCTTCCAACTCCTGATAGAGGCCTTCCATGCTTTTCGCTTTGAATTCGGCGCACTTTTTCTTCGCGATACCTTTGCAATATCTATATACCTTTTCACGGCTTTTTCTTCTCTATTAGTAGAAGAGCACTTTGACCAAGCTTGGAAAGCCATTTTCTTTTCGTGTATCACTGCTTTGGCTTCGTCTGTCCACCACCAGGTTTCTTGGCAGGGCCTTTAGATGTTCCGAGCAGTGATTTGGCTTTCTCCAGGCCAGATTGTTGTAGGGAATCCCACATGTCTTGTGCTCTGCACTCCTCATTACCGACCTCATCTATGATGGAAGAGAGGTAGTTTTTCATATTGGTAATAAAAGCTTCGCCTTTTGCTTTATCCAGCTTATACCACTTGATTCTCTCAGACACCTTCGTTTGCTGCTTTGACTTCTTTCTCGCATCCATAAAAAATCCAGTCAGGAGGAGACGGTGTTGAGGGGCGATCGCGTCTCCCAGGATCACTTTGCAATCTTTAGCTCGTGGCTTCATGAAACTGGATACCAAATGATAGTCTATTTGAGTTTCATTTCCGCCGCTGCTATAAGTGATCAGGTGCCGGCTTTGTTTGACGAACATGGTATTTAGCACTATAAGACCGTACGACTTGCACATGTTTAGGATATCTTCACCTGAAGAGTTCCTGGTGCCGTATCCCAGCCCTCCGTGGTAGCCTTCATAGTCTTCGCTTGTCTTCCCGACATGTCCGTTTAAATCTCCCCCAACAAACAAAAGCTCTTCCTTTGGGATGATTTTGACAAGGTTGTGGAAATCTAGCCAGAATGCATCTTTTTCTTTTTGTTCGCATCAAAGCGCTCCAGTCATCCAACCGCTCGTTGGGCTGTTAGCATAATCTACGCTACCAGGCGGTGCCCCATTAAGCATTGTGTCATGAAATCTAGCGCGCGGAAATATGAACACGGGACGTATAGCATTTCCAATTGCACTCACGATGGCACACATAGTAATTAACTGGCCTCTTTAAGCAGAAACAGATTGTCCAACCTGTTTTAGCCCTTTTTGTGCAATCACGTTTGGGACTTGGACTACTGTGGTAACACCTGTTTCATCCAAATTGAAAATCCGATCAGCAGTAAAGTTAAACTTACCAAGTGCTTTCTGATACTTTGAATGAAATTCTTCTAGATTCTTCTTGTTAAAACTAGTCGCCCTTGACAAACCTGTATTCTCCGGTTTTCGTATTGAAAGTCTTGAGTGCCGCTTCATAAAGCAATGTATCCATTCAGTTCCAGCCACTTCATTCGGGATATTTCTTTAGCAATGTGGCATACTCAAATGCTAATAGTCGAGCTTGAATTTTGGTCAATCCTTAATTCATCTTGGGGGTACGGATCAAATATTCTTCAAGCTTTTTTTTCCTCATTATTGGTAAAAACTTGTTGTGTTGAATATTTGTTTGAAAATTTTAAATTTTGCAGCTCCTTATTACTTTTGTAGTTTTTAATTCGGTAATACAATGTCGTTGGCAATATTCCGAAGGCAGCAGTAGCCCCTCTTAACTTCATTGTTTTTTCCGAAACTGCTGTTATGGCACTTTTAACGTCATCCTTATTGACTACAGTCGATTTTTTTCTCTTGTAAGTGCGCACCATTATTCATTTAAAATCAAAAGAAAATAATGAGCAACCGATTTATTGAATGAAACATTAAAAGTTTTTTTTTTTTAAATGTCTGAAATATGTAAAAAAAATAATGGGGTCAGTTTTGGGCATGTTCAAACGTGCCCCAATACACGTGTTCAAATCTGCCCCAACTGTTCCAGTGACATAAAATTTTGCAGAAATATTAAACTTTTATATATTCATTCAAAAACTTGCCACAACAATTGTCTTCCGTTTTAATATCGCGCTCTAAATTTTTTTTACACACTTGCAACTAAAAAAGGAAAAATACGGTACCACTACAAAAAGCACCTAAATCCGAGAGACAACTGAAAGAAATTACTTTTAAAAAAGAGTAATAAAATAAAATTTTATAAGCAGTGTTCAAATGTGCCTCACCCTCCCCTATATACATATGTGTGAAAATCGCAAATTCACAAAAAATCCGTATCATCGTGCGGCGTCAGAAACCAGAACGAGACGTGCTTTTTTCGTACGTCTTCTCGCGTGATACTCTGAAATTTTAAATGAAGTCCAGGTTCGTAGCGACAAAACAAACTCTATTCGCGAATACGTGTGAGCTCATTTCATTTGACCGCAGTGTATTCTCGCCTCACACTCTTGGAATTGGAATGTGCGTGAATGTGAATTTAAATAGGACGTCTCATTGGTCAATTCTGTGCGGCGCAAACTCAACTGAATTTCAAGCTTTCAAATGCAGTTGATTTCAAGCGGCAAGCCGTGCAAACTGTGTCGCTTTTATCGTAGAACGTACTAAAATTATTCACATGCAGTTTGAAAAATGTTCGTTGGACAAACTTTTTGTTCCAAGAGTGCGTGCCCACATGGGTTAAGAGAGTGATCTGAGTGATAGTGAGTTGAAGGCCCCGGCCCATAGAATCCGTCAATCCGTTGACAGTTGACATGACATTTATTAATTGATGGAGTGCGTTCATCTGAGTTATAAAATGAATGGCACGGATGGCCTTTGATCGCCTCAGTCAGTTCTTCCTCGAACATTTTATAACATTTTTTTCCTAGAATAATGTTCACTTCTCGCACACTAAACGACCCTCACCAAACGAATCGTACTTTGAATGTCAACCGAATTTGAAGTTTCTCTCAGTACGAGAGAGTTCCCAAGCATTCTCTCAATGCATTCACCAATGAACGTGCTTACTCTCAATTCGTGCATGCGTGAACCTCAGAATGTAAATGTGTAAGCTCCAATATGTGAATGGACGAACTCTCAACGGAGCCAAAAGTAGGAAGTAGCTCTACTTTGTCCGTTGAAGTTCATACATCCGTCGGCTATGGGCCACCTCCCATAAGAATGTGTATATTCTACTTTTCACTCAGTTGAAATCAACGGAGTGACGGATCGACGGATTCTATGGGCCGGGGCCTGAGGGATATTTCTCGTTGAGTGTGATACACACAACACATTGCATACACACATAAACACATAACTTTGGTAAGAACGTTTCATGTAGTTGGGTCTCACTTTTTTTTTAAATCTACATAAAAAGCTCTGAGTCAAACTTCTTAGCAAAGACAAAAAATTAGTTTTAATTTTTATCCGAAGTTACGTCCACTTAAAACTAAAAGCTTTTATCGCATGAGAAAACTTTGACAAGAAAATAACTTTACTATTGCATGCAATTATGTGTTTATGTTTATTTTGAACTAAAAAAAGATAATGTATAGTGGGAGAAAAGAAAGCTTTAAATTAATTTTTTTGTATACCATGATCGTGAAAATGCTTTAATGGGGAGAAAGATTTAAATTACGAATGGATGATTTGAAAAAGCTAACTACAAGACAATTACAAACAATTTTAAAAGAAAAAATAATTATCGTAAATATAAAATGATTTTCTTCTAAAAGAAAACATATCGGCTACTAAATGTGTTGAAGAATTAATTGCATGGAGAAAAGACAAAGAAGTTGATAATCCAAGTAAGTGAGGTTGGTGAGGGCTTTAAGGAAATTGAAGAATCGGGTGACGAGTGTGAAGGTACTATAGTGAACACCGTGAAGACGATTCTAAACCTAACGGAGAGAAACGAATAATTTTGTTTGACAGTGTGTAAATGGAATGGGCATTCAAAAATATCTTTATGCTAGGCGTTTACTTAAAGGTGCTGCTAAGCTAGTAGTGATGGAATTGGCGACGAATAACAAGTGTGAACAAGTGTACTTTATTTTTAACTTGTTGGAGGCTGCTGCTATCTGTTAGAGCACTTAGACACTAATACTGGTCCATTGTACTGCCAGGCAGACACCTTAGATGGCGTTACAGCTCATGAAGAGCCAGAGCCAAGCTTCTTTTATTCACTTATGTAGGCTGCGATTTGTTTTCCACACAAGTGAACGGGAGCTAAAGCTTAATGCCGATTCTGAAAGGCGAGAGCCGAGAAGCTTTTTCAAGGCAAGTGTTCAACTGGGGTTTTCCCCCGCCGAGGAAAGAAGCCATGAAATAATCATTTGATGGCGTTGGTCTCAACATGAACACGTTGGAAGAAAGAAGAATTTTATTTGACAATCTTTTCACCCATGGGCTCCTTTCAGGTACCATTGACTCTGTCTCTATCAACACTAACCCCCGCAATGTACGAAATCCCCGTCTCTTCTATCTACCCACCCCCCGTACTGCCTATGGCTCCAGTGAACCTATTTCTCGTATGCTGGGAAGTGTTAATTCGAATCCTTACTTTGATTTCAACCTCAGCACTCGATGCCTAAAAATCCGACTTTTTAACCACCCTCCCCTTTCTCCCGTTCTCCCTAGCTAGTAAGTGAGATTAGGTTAAGATTAGATTAAGCTAGCTTGAATTAAGCCCAATAAATGGGGCGTTCGCCCCCACGAAAATTAAAAATTAAAATATTATTTACACTCGTGCCAAAAATCGCGACTTAGTTGTTAAACGCTTGCGCTCTATACGAAGCATTGCTGGCAATTAAAAATCCTTACCAGATATGCCACAGAGAAAGGTAAAAATTGTATTCTTTTGTTTTCTCCAGCCCACCTTTGTCCCGTCGTCAAATAGCTCCTGTGGACATTGCGGAATCCAAACAGAAGATCGTCTAGAACCCAAGCAGAAGATCATGTAGAACCCAAGCAAGCTTTTGGCAAAAATCAATCGTTTTCCGCTGACAACAACCAAGCGATTTACTTGTAAACCTAAAATTATGCCGTTCTGCTAAAGGGGTAAAATGAATGCACAAACAACAAAAACAATAACTTCCCAAAAACTAACTCATGACGGGAACAGCGAAGATAACCCATTCAAAAGGAGTAGCATACTGCAAAGGTCACTTATTGGCCAAGCAGCAAACCCGAGTTCAGGAGTGGATCCACGTGGTAAACTAAGCGTGACACCGACAATCTGCAACACGCCATCGATCTTCCACCAGCTAGGAGAACAAATCAAAGCGCTAGTGGAAATACTAGAAGATGGTAAGAGGCGCTTCATTCACCACCCAATGAGAGACGCTATAGAGAGCATCAAGGCGCCCTACGAGTTGGCTGCATTTTAAATTGGAGCCTTAGGCCCGAAAACACAGTCTTCGAAGAACAATAATCGTCCTCCACGTAGACTTGGTCTTTCACTTCCCAGAAACCCCTCAAGTTATCATCGAGCCTAAGGCTCTAAGACTCGCAGTTACATGAATCCCATATGGGTATAACCAGAACCAGTCTCTGGAAAGTGCCCTGATCCTTCCAAAAAATCCCTATCGCATGCAATAAATTTGTCATTAAGATCCTCCCTATCCTCGTTTACTCTATAAATTAAATTGAAGTTAGGGCATGTTTTTGTTCTACGATTGGCTTAGAAGCACTAGATTTCACAATAATATATTCAACATCTAACTTTTTGTCCTTGTATTTGGTTGGCAATACAATAGAACCCACAGTCTTCTTCTTCGCTTCTAACTTTCCAGTTGATGTTGATGTGGTGCATTTGTGTTAATCCTTTCACTATGTCGCATGTTATGATGTTCACCTCAGCACCACTATCCAGTTTAAAATCAACGCACAATTCATCTATTTTCAATGTCTCATGCCAACTACCTCTGAGTTTGGACCAAAATGCAGCACACTTACATATACTACCGACTCATTAGACTCATTGGAATCATAATTAACTTCATTAACTTTTCTGGCCACCTGTCACACTGCTTAATACTTTGATCACAACCTTTTTTTAGCTTTTCATGCATTAGAGTATCGAATGCCTTGCTAAAATCAATGAAGAGAACAGACACACTTTGGTTTTTATTCAGACCTGCATTAATTACATTCGCAAGCTTCCCCAGGAGCTTCTCTGTTAATAAAAATATTGAGTCGTATCCAAACCCTTTTCGACAGCTGATAGTATGGATATGGGTCTTAGTTTTCTGTTTTAATATTTTTTTTTTAATTTTAGTACGCAAGCTTGTGTTATACTGCCATTGATTATCGCTTGTACAAAACGGGCATTGATTTTGAAACCAATCGGACTTATGTTGCCTGCTCCAGGTTCTCTTTTTGACATTCAGTTGACACACCATTTGAAATATTTCATCTTCATATATTCAATATAAGTACTTTGCTGTAACTGCAAATGCTTGTGGCTTGATGTTTTGGTGCTGCACGTTTTTAGGTATAGCATAGCGTCAAATGTAGGAAATCTGGTAAAGGGGCACGCAACCTTTTAAACCACTTTACATTCCTAGCGGAGATATTTGCCATGTTATTTCAATGGCCATGCAATTTTTGTACAGTACAATTAGAGCAGACAGCCAAGGAAGGGAGCTCTATCACGACTTCCAACATATTCAACATATTCGTTGGTCAAGATCCCCTTTATCAACGTCCGATGACTAAGTTCACTGTGTCAATCCATTTTCAGGTCACTCTAAGCTACCAAGGAATTGGATCTCCAATGTGTTGGCGAGATTTGGGTCGGGTCTCAAACCCTACGTCTATTTATCTCACTCTATTCTTGATTAGTTCCTCTGCCCTCTGCCCTCTGTCTGTGGCTTTGAATAACGAAATTGATAAACCCCAACATCTACAAAAAATCTGCGTGCTTGGCGATAGTGAGACGACCACCTGTATTGTATATGGTGAGGAAGTCGTGACAATTCATTTCCTCTCAGATTATACATCCTTTGCTCAGGTGGCGTGCTTCAAGTTCGGGAAGCTAGATAACAAAAATTAAGCGTCAAAACAAATCACACACTTATTAACTTTACCTTGTTCTAAACAAATGTGGCATCAACACGCGTACCAGTAGAAACAACTGTTCCAATATTGATCACTCAAATAGAGCCGAGTCTATTTGTCATATTCAGCACAATTAGAAGGCATGGGAAAGGTTTTCTTTCCCGAAAGAGTCAACAAGACCAAGTTGAGGTCCAATATCAATTGGTTTTGAATCTCCTTTCAAAGAATACTGAACTTGGAAAGAGTTCAGTTAAAGGAGTTTTCTGCGGTAGACGCAGACAGTGTCTGATCCTCTTGGACTGGGTCCAATAGGCCTTACTGTAATCTCAGCGAAGTGTTGGGTATGTTATTTCCCCAATCAGTATGTTTGACGTTTAAGTAATGAATTCTAATTCACCGGCAGGCACGTTCCTTATAAAAAGGTTCTGGGAAAAGTCACAGACTTTTGAATCGTCTGTCTGCTAAGTCTGGCGCCATTTGCGCATAGGTCATCTGGTGTGTGACGGTTGGTGTTTGTACGGGACGTTTCGCTTTAGTGTTCTGCTTACGAAGAGCGTTGACTTTATTCACGACTTGGAACTCAAGACAGCCACGATAGTTTGCAAGGTGTCCTCGGTATCTATAGAGCGTGCACTCGAGCTACTCCCTATCCGCGACCTTGTCTTGACCACGTTCCTCATTCTTGTGGTCCTTTGCACACTTAACGAATCGAGGCCGCATTTTGTAGTTTGATGTGGCGTGCCCGAACGTTTCGCAGCGATACATTGTAAATTATTTCCTTAAGGAAGTGATGGTCCTTAGCCTATGAGAATATATGAGGATTCATGTTTTGCCAGAAACGCTCTTGCCGTTTTTGACTCGATATATTTTGACGCAAGGACCTTGATATTTAGGTTAACTTTCTCGGAGGTAATTGGCTAACTAGCTTCCCAATTGTTGTTAAAACAATGACAAAGAGGAAACACTACGTCGATTTGAAATTAGTCGAGTGACTTCCTTATATCACTGTCTTTTATAAGTTTGCAGATGCAGAGAGGTATTGGGAACACACAGCAAAAATGATCGTTGTACTCAAGCTTGGGGAATATATAGGTCTAATAAATTAAGCCAACGCACATTAACGCACATACCAAGGATAGTTCCTTAAGTGACAGCAGACAGCATTGGGTCTTACAAGCATTCAATTCCACTCTATGGTTTAAACAGTAGTTACTACGGTCGGAAGGCAGCGATGTGAGTCTATTATGGAAAACTAAGACATCAGTGAAGGAATGATATGGATTGGTATGGGCAGGAGATATTTCATAAAAATGGGAAAGGATGTCGGTGATAGTACAGAACCTTGGGGAACACCTGCATTTATTTCGTGAATGTCACACTTGAAAATATCCGAACCGGAATGAAAGGAAAATTTTTATCCATAGAAGAAGAGACGCATCGATACCATAAGCTCGCGTCGATACCATAGGAACGTGATATCAGAGTGTGTCAAATAATTAAATTTATCAGCGGCAACGATTCTGCTTTTACTAAAGTGCAAAGTTTGGTTGCACTTTTCGCTGGCTGATGATCTTTATGAAATTTCCACGATTCAAGACCTTTCATAAGCTTACGATCTATCAGCGTTTCCATGGTCTTATCATAGAAAGAAGTTACGTTAGTGCTTTGGGTCGGTAAGTGGAGGGAAACCTTTATAGGGACAGGCTGAAGAAATGCTATTTTCCATCTACTAAGGAAGAGTAGCCACAGAAAACGGTGGTCTTGTCAGCGTGGAAGAAGACCTCCTTAGAAGTACGAGTAAGTACTCTTGCAAAAGTGGATTTGTCCCATAGAAACTTCGAATACGAGTCGCCTAGTCAAGAGCAAGAAGCAAAATGCAGATTCCCTGACCTCATTCAGACTTGTGAGTTGACAATTGAGTGATTTGATCTCATCACAGAAGCGAGATATGAATCGCTTGACTGAGTCAGCCAGTTTGAGCTCAGGATTCCAGCAAGAAACCGATCTCCTACATGGGGGCTTGCTGACAAGGCATACCCTTAATAGATGGGCGTTTCAATTTGCCGTTAAATATGCCCCTCAAAATTAAAAACACTTTGCATTTATACTACATACATATTTCATTTTTCAGTTAATGAGCTGGAGCGTCTTTAGTCTGGCTTATAGGCTATAATTGATTTGTATACAATAAAACCCACAACCAAAATTGTTTCTTGACTAATTGACTTCATCGTGTTAGCGGCATCAACGTCCGGGTCCGGTTCCGGGTGTGGGGTGAAGAGGAGTCAAAGGTTCGTCCATGATGTATGGGTCCTCGCCTCTAGGAGGATTTATGGGAATAGTGGACAGTTTCGGGACCAGTTGACCGAGTACGCATGCCACAATGGCTGCTAAGACTAAAAGCACGTTTACGAACTTGAACATTTTAGAGAAGTTCGATCAGGAAGAAAGATCTGTTATGATCCTATCTTCTCGTTGCTGGGCTTTTATATGCCCATATTTCGCTTAACCTTGACTGGCCTTGATGTACGCCAGATGTGTTAATATTTGATTTGCATAAAACTTGGGAATAATATATTTCTTGTCTTTAAGTGGTATTAGAGAGCAATTTATAAAACCGTGGAAATCACAGGAAGGTATTGGGTGGGGAATTAATTTGGAAGTCTCATGCTATTTGTGACTGTCATAAAACCAGCTCAAAACTATTAGCACAATTGATAGACCAGATTCTATCAGGCGGCACACGACACCACTCATTTCATACCTGCTAAAACAATAGTAAGCTTTTAGTTTTAGACTTGTCTGCACGAGATGATGTTGAACTATGCTAGCGTGAAACATGTTCGTTCGATACTATGGAACTGCTGCATGTGCGTAAATAAACTTAGGAGGAGTACAAATGCATACTGTTGACGGTGACTGTTCACACCCATGTTTTGTGATCAACTGTGCAAAAACTGGTCACTGTTGTCCTCACTCTACTGACCCCTATTTTACGTCGCTGTCACTTCATTGCTAATCTATCTTGACCAGCCACGTCTTCTTCAGCGTTTGACAACATCATAGAAAACCTTGTAAACCCTGTGCTGGACCTATTTCTCGCCCAGACGACGGCGCCGTAAATTGCTGGGCCCATCCCTTACTTTTCTGGTTCGCCGCCCTTATTCTCATCTTTTCTTTAAGGAAAAAGAAAACTCGAGCTTGAATTGAACTTCAACCCAAGGCATATCATTTCCACGCCCAACCACCGGGCTAAATCATTTAATGCTTTGTTTGCTTAGTTCACTACTTATAATCCTGCAGTTCGAAGTTGTTTGGCAGTCTGACTCATAATTGCCATAGACCGAACTCCATTCACCAACCAACAAATAAAGTTTATTTGTTTTAAAAGCTTTGCGCTTTGTTCCATACCGAACGAACATGTTTCACGCTAGCCTGATAGACCAGATTTACGACTGTGCTAATAGTTTTGAGCTGGTTTTATGACAGTCAGAAATAGCATGAGACTTCCAAATTAATATTCAAATTCTACCACCTTCATGTGATTGCCACGGTTTTGTGAATTGCTCTCTAATACCACTTAAAGACAAGAAATATACATATTATTCCCAAGTTTTATGCAAATCAAATATTAACACATCTGGCGTACATCAAGGTCAGTCAAGGTTAAGCGAAATATGGGCATATAAAAGCCCAGCAACGAGAAGATAGGATCATAACAGATCTTTCTTCCTGATCGAACTTCTCTAAAATGTTCAAGTTCGTAAACGTGCTTTTAGTCTTAGCAGCCATTGTGGCATGCGTACTCGGTCAACTGGTCCCGAAACTGTCCACTATTCCCATAAATCCTCCTAGAGGCGAGGACCCATACATCATGGACGAACCTTTGACTCCTCTTCACCCCACACCCGGAACCGGACCCGGACGTTGATGCCGCTAACACGATGAAGTCAATTAGTCAAGAAACAATTTTGGTTGTGGGTTTTATTGTATACAAATCAATTATAGCCTATAAGCCAGACTAAAGACGCTCCAGCTCATTAACTGAAAAATGAAATATGTATGTAGTATAAATGCAAAGTGTTTTTAATTTTGAGGGGCATATTTAACGGCAAATTGAAACGCCCATCTATTAAGGGTATGCCTTGTCAGCAAGCCCCCATGTAGGAGATCGGTTTCTTGCTGGAATCCTGAGCTCAAACTGGCTGACTCAGTCAAGCGATTCATATCTCGCTTCTGTGATGAGATCAAATCACTCAATTGTCAACTCACAAGTCTGAATGAGGTCAGGGAATCTGCATTTTGCTTCTTGCTCTTGACTAGGCGACTCGTATTCGAAGTTTCTATGGGACAAATCCACTTTTGCAAGAGTACTTACTCGTACTTCTAAGGAGGTCTTCTTCCACGCTGACAAGACCACCGTTTTCTGTGGCTACTCTTCCTTAGTAGATGGAAAACAGCATTTCTTCAGCCTGTCCCTATAAAGGTTTCCCTCCACTTACCGACCCAAAGCACTAACGTAACTTCTTTCTATGATAAGACCATGGAAACGCTGATAGATCGTAAGCTTATGAAAGGTCTTGAATCGTGGAAATTTCATAAAGATCATCAGCCAGCGAAAAGTGCAACCAAACTTTGCACTTTAGTAAAAGCAGAATCGTTGCCGCTGATAAATTTAATTATTTGACACACTCTGATATCACGTTCCTATGGTATCGACGCGAGCTTATGGTATCGATGCGTCTCTTCTTCTATGGATAAAAATTTTCCTTTCATTCCGGTTCGGATATTTTCAAGTGTGACATTCACGAAATAAATGCAGGTGTTCCCCAAGGTTCTGTACTATCACCGACATCCTTTCCCATTTTTATGAAATATCTCCTGCCCATACCAATCCATATCATTCCTTCACTGATGTCTTAGTTTTCCATAATAGACTCACATCGCTGCCTTCCGACCGTAGTAACTACTGTTTAAACCATAGAGTGGAATTGAATGCTTGTAAGACCCAATGCTGTCTGCTGTCACTTAAGGAACTATCCTTGGTATGTGCGTTAATGTGCGTTGGCTTAATTTATTAGACCTATATATTCCCCAAGCTTGAGTACAACGATCATTTTTGCTGTGTGTTCCCAATACCTCTCTGCATCTGCAAACTTATAAAAGACAGTGATATAAGGAAGTCACTCGACTAATTTCAAATCGACGTAGTGTTTCCTCTTTGTCATTGTTTTAACAACAATTGGGAAGCTAGTTAGCCAATTACCTCCGAGAAAGTTAACCTAAATATCAAGGTCCTTGCGTCAAAATATATCGAGTCAAAAACGGCAAGAGCGTTTCTGGCAAAACATGAATCCTCATATATTCTCATAGGCTAAGGACCATCACTTCCTTAAGGAAATAATTTACAATGTATCGCTGCGAAACGTTCGGGCACGCCACATCAAACTACAAAATGCGGCCTCGATTCGTTAAGTGTGCAAAGGACCACAAGAATGAGGAACGTGGTCAAGACAAGGTCGCGGATAGGGAGTAGCTCGAGTGCACGCTCTATAGATACCGAGGACACCTTGCAAACTATCGTGGCTGTCTTGAGTTCCAAGTCGTGAATAAAGTCAACGCTCTTCGTAAGCAGAACACTAAAGCGAAACGTCCCGTACAAACACCAACCGTCACACACCAGATGACCTATGCGCAAATGGCGCCAGACTTAGCAGACAGACGATTCAAAAGTCTGTGACTTTTCCCAGAACCTTTTTATAAGGAACGTGCCTGCCGGTGAATTAGAATTCATTACTTAAACGTCAAACATACTGATTGGGGAAATAACATACCCAACACTTCGCTGAGATTACAGTAAGGCCTATTGGACCCAGTCCAAGAGGATCAGACACTGTCTGCGTCTACCGCAGAAAACTCCTTTAACTGAACTCTTTCCAAGTTCAGTATTCTTTGAAAGGAGATTCAAAACCAATTGATATTGGACCTCAACTTGGTCTTGTTGACTCTTTCGGGAAAGAAAACCTTTCCCATGCCTTCTAATTGTGCTGAATATGACAAATAGACTCGGCTCTATTTGAGTGATCAATATTGGAACAGTTGTTTCTACTGGTACGCGTGTTGATGCCACATTTGTTTAGAACAAGGTAAAGTTAATAAGTGTGTGATTTGTTTTGACGCTTAATTTTTGTTATCTAGCTTCCCGAACTTGAAGCACGCCACCTGAGCAAAGGATGTATAATCTGAGAGGAAATGAATTGTCACGACTTCCTCACCATATACAATACAGGTGGTCGTCTCACTATCGCCAAGCACGCAGATTTTTTGTAGATGTTGGGGTTTATCAATTTCGTTATTCAAAGCCACAGACAGAGGGCAGAGGGCAGAGGAACTAATCAAGAATAGAGTGAGATAAATAGACGTAGGGTTTGAGACCCGACCCAAATCTCGCCAACACATTGGAGATCCAATTCCTTGGTAGCTTAGAGTGACCTGAAAATGGATTGACACAGTGAACTTAGTCATCGGACGTTGATAAAGGGGATCTTGACCAACGAATATGTTGAATATGTTGGAAGTCGTGATAGAGCTCCCTTCCTTGGCTGTCTGCTCTAATTGTACTGTACAAAAATTGCATGGCCATTGAAATAACATGGCAAATATCTCCGCTAGGAATGTAAAGTGGTTTAAAAGGTTGCGTGCCCCTTTACCAGATTTCCTACATTTGACGCTATGCTATACCTAAAAACGTGCAGCACCAAAACATCAAGCCACAAGCATTTGCAGTTACAGCAAAGTACTTATATTGAAGAGGTCACTCTTGATGAAATATTTCAAATGGTGTGTCAACTGAATGTCAAAAAGAGAACCTGGAGCAGGCAACATAAGTCCGATTGGTTTCAAAATCAATGCCCGTTTTGTACAAGCGATAATCAATGGCAGTATAACACAAGCTTGCGTACTAAAATTAAAAAAAAAATATTAAAACAGAAAACTAAGACCCATATCCATACTATCAGCTGTCGAAAAGGGTTTGGATACGACTCAATATTTTTATTAACAGAGAAGCTCCTGGGGAAGCTTGCGAATGTAATTAATGCAGGTCTGAATAAAAACCAAAGTGTGTCTGTTCTCTTCATTGATTTTAGCAAGGCATTCGATACTCTAATGCATGAAAAGCTAAAAAAAGGTTGTGATCAAAGTATTAAGCAGTGTGACAGGTGGCCAGAAAAGTTAATGAAGTTAATTATGATTCCAATGAGTCTAATGAGTCGGTAGTATATGTAAGTGTGCTGCATTTTGGTCCAAACTCAGAGGTAGTTGGCATGAGACATTGAAAATAGATGAATTGTGCGTTGATTTTAAACTGGATAGTGGTGCTGAGGTGAACATCATAACATGCGACATAGTAAAAGGATTAACACAAATGCACCACATCAACATCAACTGGAAAGTTAGAAGCGAAGAAGAAGACTGTGGGTTCTATTGTATTGCCAACCAAATACAAGGACAAAAAGTTAGATGTTGAATATATTATTGTGAAATCTAGTGCTTCTAAGCCAATCGTAGAACAAAAACATGCCCTAACTTCAATTTAATTTATAGAGTAAACGAGGATAGGGAGGATCTTAATGACAAATTTATTGCATGCGAAAGGGATTTTTTGGAAGGATCAGGGCACTTTCCAGAGACTGGTTCTGGTTATACCCATATGGGATTCATGTAACTGCGAGTCTTAGAGCCTTAGGCTCGATGATAACTTGAGGGGTTTCTGGGAAGTGAAAGACCAAGTCTACGTGGAGGACGATTATTGTTCTTCGAAGACTGTGTTTTCGGGCCTAAGGCTCCAATTTAAAATGCAGCCAACTCGTAGGGCGCCTTGATGCTCTCTATAGCGTCTCTCATTGGGTGGTGAATGAAGCGCCTCTTACCATCTTCTAGTATTTCCACTAGCGCTTTGATTTGTTCTCCTAGCTGGTGGAAGATCGATGGCGTGTTGCAGATTGTCGGTGTCACGCTTAGTTTACCACGTGGATCCACTCCTGAACTCGGGTTTGCTGCTTGGCCAATAAGTGACCTTTGCAGTATGCTACTCCTTTTGAATGGGTTATCTTCGCTGTTCCCGTCATGAGTTAGTTTTTGGGAAGTTATTGTTTTTGTTGTTTGTGCATTCATTTTACCCCTTTAGCAGAACGGCATAATTTTAGGTTTACAAGTAAATCGCTTGGTTGTTGTCAGCGGAAAACGATTGATTTTTGCCAAAAGCTTGCTTGGGTTCTACATGATCTTCTGCTTGGGTTCTAGACGATCTTCTGTTTGGATTCCGCAATGTCCACAGGAGCTATTTGACGACGGGACAAAGGTGGGCTGGAGAAAACAAAAGAATACAATTTTTACCTTTCTCTGTGGCATATCTGGTAAGGATTTTTAATTGCCAGCAATGCTTCGTATAGAGCGCAAGCGTTTAACAACTAAGTCGCGATTTTTGGCACGAGTGTAAATAATATTTTAATTTTTAATTTTCGTGGGGGCGAACGCCCCATTTATTGGGCTTAATTCAAGCTAGCTTAATCTAATCTTAACCTAATCTCACTTACTAGCTAGGGAGAACGGGAGAAAGGGGAGGGTGGTTAAAAAGTCGGATTTTTAGGCATCGAGTGCTGAGGTTGAAATCAAAGTAAGGATTCGAATTAACACTTCCCAGCATACGAGAAATAGGTTCACTGGAGCCATAGGCAGTACGGGGGGTGGGTAGATAGAAGAGACGGGGATTTCGTACATTGCGGGGGTTAGTGTTGATAGAGACAGAGTCAATGGTACCTGAAAGGAGCCCATGGGTGAAAAGAATGTCAAATAGAATTCTTCTTTCTTCCAACGTGTTCATGTTGAGACCAACGCCATCAAATGATTATTTCATGGCTTCTTTCCTCGGCGGGGGAAAACCCCAGTTGAACACTTGCCTTGAAAAAGCTTCTCGGCTCTCGCCTTTCAGAATCGGCATTAAGCTTTAGCTCCCGTTCACTTGTGTGGAAAACAAATCGCAGCCTACATAAGTGAATAAAAGAAGCTTGGCTCTGGCTCTTCATGAGCTGTAACGCCATCTAAGGTGTCTGCCTGGCAGTACAATGGACCAGTATTAGTGTCTAAGTGCTCTAACAGATAGCAGCAGCCTCCAACAAGTTAAAAATAAAGTACACTTGTTCACACTTGTTATTCGTCGCCAATTCCATCACTACTAGCTTTTAGTAAACGCCTAGCATAAAGATATTTTTGAATGCCCATTCCATTTACACACTGTCAAACAAAATTATTCGTTTCTCTCCGTTAGGTTTAGAATCGTCTTCACGGTGTTCACTATAGTACCTTCACACTCGTCACCCGATTCTTCAATTTCCTTAAAGCCCTCACCAACCTCACTTACTTGGATTATCAACTTCTTTGTCTTTTCTCCATGCAATTAATTCTTCAACACATTTAGTAGCCGATATGTTTTCTTTTAGAAGAAAATCATTTTATATTTACGATAATTATTTTTTCTTTTAAAATTGTTTGTAATTGTCTTGTAGTTAGCTTTTTCAAATCATCCATTCGTAATTTAAATCTTTCTCCCCATTAAAGCATTTTCACGATCATGGTATACAAAAAAATTAATTTAAAGCTTTCTTTTCTCCCACTATACATTATCTTTTTTTAGTTCAAAATAAACATAAACACATAATTGCATGCAATAGAAAAGTTATTTTCTTGTCAAAGTTTTCTCATGCGATAAAAGCTTTTAGTTTTAAGTGGACGTAACTTCGGATAAAAATTAAAACTAATTTTTTGTCTTTGCTAAGAAGTTTGACTCAGAGCTTTTTATGTAGATTTAAAAAAAAAGTGAGACCCAACTACATGAAACGTTCTTACCAAAGTTATGTGTTTATGTGTGTATGCAATGTGTTGTGTGTATCACACTCAACGAGAAATATCCCTCAGGCCCCGGCCCATAGAATCCGTCGATCCGTCACTCCGTTGATTTCAACTGAGTGAAAAGTAGAATATACACATTCTTATGGGAGGTGGCCCATAGCCGACGGATGTATGAACTTCAACGGACAAAGTAGAGCTACTTCCTACTTTTGGCTCCGTTGAGAGTTCGTCCATTCACATATTGGAGCTTACACATTTACATTCTGAGGTTCACGCATGCACGAATTGAGAGTAAGCACGTTCATTGGTGAATGCATTGAGAGAATGCTTGGGAACTCTCTCGTACTGAGAGAAACTTCAAATTCGGTTGACATTCAAAGTACGATTCGTTTGGTGAGGGTCGTTTAGTGTGCGAGAAGTGAACATTATTCTAGGAAAAAAATGTTATAAAATGTTCGAGGAAGAACTGACTGAGGCGATCAAAGGCCATCCGTGCCATTCATTTTATAACTCAGATGAACGCACTCCATCAATTAATAAATGTCATGTCAACTGTCAACGGATTGACGGATTCTATGGGCCGGGGCCTTCAACTCACTATCACTCAGATCACTCTCTTAACCCATGTGGGCACGCACTCTTGGAACAAAAAGTTTGTCCAACGAACATTTTTCAAACTGCATGTGAATAATTTTAGTACGTTCTACGATAAAAGCGACACAGTTTGCACGGCTTGCCGCTTGAAATCAACTGCATTTGAAAGCTTGAAATTCAGTTGAGTTTGCGCCGCACAGAATTGACCAATGAGACGTCCTATTTAAATTCACATTCACGCACATTCCAATTCCAAGAGTGTGAGGCGAGAATACACTGCGGTCAAATGAAATGAGCTCACACGTATTCGCGAATAGAGTTTGTTTTGTCGCTACGAACCTGGACTTCATTTAAAATTTCAGAGTATCACGCGAGAAGACGTACGAAAAAAGCACGTCTCGTTCTGGTTTCTGACGCCGCACGATGATACGGATTTTTTGTGAATTTGCGATTTTCACACATATGTATATAGGGGAGGGTGAGGCACATTTGAACACTGCTTATAAAATTTTATTTTATTACTCTTTTTTAAAAGTAATTTCTTTCAGTTGTCTCTCGGATTTAGGTGCTTTTTGTAGTGGTACCGTATTTTTCCTTTTTTAGTTGCAAGTGTGTAAAAAAAATTTAGAGCGCGATATTAAAACGGAAGACAATTGTTGTGGCAAGTTTTTGAATGAATATATAAAAGTTTAATATTTCTGCAAAATTTTATGTCACTGGAACAGTTGGGGCAGATTTGAACACGTGTATTGGGGCACGTTTGAACATGCCCAAAACTGACCCCATTATTTTTTTTACATATTTCAGACATTTAAAAAAAAAAAACTTTTAATGTTTCATTCAATAAATCGGTTGCTCATTATTTTCTTTTGATTTTAAGTGATTAATGGTGCGCACTTACAAGAGAAAAAAATCGACTGTAGTCAATAAGGATGACGTTAAAAGTGCCATAACAGCAGTTTCGGAAAAAACAATGAAGTTAAGAGGGGCTACTGCTGCCTTCGGAATATTGCCAACGACATTGTATTACCGAATTAAAAACTACAAAAGTAATAAGGAGCTGCAAAATTTAAAATTTTCAAACAAATATTCAACACAACAAGTTTTTACCAATAATGAGGAAAAAAAAGCTTGAAGAATATTTGATCCGTACCCCCAAGATGAATTAAGGATTGACCAAAATTCAAGCTCGACTATTAACATTTGAGTATGCCACATTGCTAAAGAAATATCCCGAATGAAGTGGCTGGAACTGAATGGATACATTGCTTTATGAAGCGGCACTCAAGACTTTCAATACGAAAACCGGAGAATACAGGTTTGTCAAGGGCGACTAGTTTTAACAAGAAGAATCTAGAAGAATTTCATTCAAAGTATCAGAAAGCACTTGGTAAGTTTAACTTTACTGCTGATCGGATTTTCAATTTGGATGAAACAGGTGTTACCACAGTAGTCCAAGTCCCAAACGTGATTGCACAAAAAGGGCTAAAACAGGTTGGACAATCTGTTTCTGCTTAAAGAGGCCAGTTAATTACTAAGTGTGCTATTGTGAGTGCAATTGGAAATACTATAACTCCCGTGTTCATATTTCCGCGCACTAGATTTCGTGACAGTTGATCACAGACCGCGATAGTGAACAGTCGTGTTTCAACTTAGTGGTGTATAAAACAAATAATATTTAACTATTTGAACATTTGAAGTGCGCGTTTGGGCAAAGTTCCACCAATAGCTAGTATAGCGCAGTGGTAGAGTGCCCGGTCCGGAAACCGACAGTTCGGTGTTCGATCCCCCACTGGGGAAAAAGTTTTTTCCTTTATTTTTTTTCTTGTTTCCTGCTATTCTAATACACATACGTTAGTAATAGCAGGAAAACATGTCTAAAGACGTCGGGAGAAGACCCGTTCATCTTACTGACTCAGAGTCGGATGATCAGCTAAATGGATCATCCGATTTCGCAACTCCGTCTGCCGTTCCAATGACTGACGTCATTAAAAGAAGACGGAGGCTTAACCAGGGATCGAATTTGGTTAAGCGCCCCTCCCTCATCACTTCGACTGAAAAGCTGCCAGTCGAAGCGGGGGAAGGGGCGCCATCGACATCAAAAACAGCAGCAAAAATTCAGGATCCGCAACAACATAAACTCCCCGTGGATGTTGACGTTGCTTACCTTTCCGAGGGTAGGGAAGGCCGTTACACGGGGGAAAATAACCCCTTTGCCGCCCTTTCAAGTTCGGAGGCAGAAGAGGTGCGCAACGAACTTGAAGAAGAAGAGCGCCTATTACGTGCCAAACTAAAGGCCGTAGTAAATAGGCTGAACGAGATGCGGAAGAACCAGAAAGGAGAAGCAACATCCAACAAATCGCAGCCACTTCAACAGCAGAAACAACAACAAAAACAAAGGAAACACAGCAACAACATCAACAACAAAAGCAGCAGATACAACAACAGCCGCAGCAGGAAAAGCAGCAACAACAACCGCAGCAACGGAAGCAGCAGCAGCAACAACAGAAGCAGCAACAACAACAGCCGCAGCGACAGAAGCAACAGCAACAACAGCCTCAACAGAAGCAGCAACAACATAGCATCAAAGAGAAGGTGCCACCAATCTTCACCCATACCACGGCCCTACGCGAGACCATAGATTTATGTGAGTATGTCATTGGCGCAGGTAGTTTTATATTTAAAGGCTTAGGACAGAACCGCTATGCTATCCAGTGTAATACACTGGAGCAGCATAAGCGGGTTAAGAATCTCTTAAAGGAGACCACGACGGAGTTCTACTCCTTCACCCCCAAGGCCGAGAGGTTGCAGACGATGCTCCTCAAAGGCGTGTATTCGATCACGGACCCCGAGGAAATGCTCTCAAAGCTCAAAGTTTTCGAGAGCGATGACCTCCAGTTCGTGGGAGTCAAGCCATTCACCACGGCGCGGGCCAAACGGGAAAAACGGGTATTGCCCTTCTTCCTGGTGCAGCTTACACCCAACAACAAGCTGGAGAGGCTAAGGGCGATTACTACCATAGCATCCCAGTCTGTTAAATGGGATATATTAAGAAGGCAAGGAAACATTTTGCAATGTATCCGCTGCCAAAGGTTCGGGCATGCCGCGTCGAACTGCGAGATGCAGCCTCGATGCGTTAAATGTGCAAAGAACCACAAAAACGAGGAATGCGACCTGACAAAAGACAAGGTCGCAGACAGGGACCAACTCGAGTGCGTACTGTGTAGGAACCATGGACACCCTGCAAACTATCGGGGATGTCCTAAGTTCCAAGACATCAAAAAATCAAATCTGGCTCGTAAGCAGAAGGTCGAGGAGAAGCGTCCCTCGGGTCGCTTCCAAACACCAGCCGTCACACCCCAATTGACCTACGCCCAAATGGCGGCGGGTTCGGGAAAGACGGTACAAAAGCCCATGGCTGTTCCTAAAGCCCCAGTGCCTGTTTCTAAGGCACCTGAGGCCGAGGTGGATGTCTGTTCGATCTTGCTCGCAATCCAAGGGCAGATTGGGCAGCTCCAACAACAGATCCTGGAGACGGCGACCCGAGTAGATAGTATCTGCTCGCTTCTGCCGGGACTAGCGCACCTAAGGTCGTGATGGGTACGCTGGAAGAGAGACCCTTGAAGATCCTGTCGGTGAATGTAAATTCACTGATAAGGATTGAGCGAAGAGCCGTACTTTTTAACCTGTTGCAGGACGAAAGCCCCGATGTACTCTTGGTTAGCGAAACAAAGCTAAACCAGAAGCACAAAATCCGGCACAGTTCTTATAGAATAATGAGAAGAGATCGACCCAACGCCACACAAGGCGGGGGAGTTGCGATCTTCATAAGAAACAATTTAAAACATAAAGTCATATATGAAGTGCGGAGGTTCCAGGTGCTAGAGGCCTGTATTGTGTGCATTCCTCTCCGAAATGGAAAAAGAATGTACATTGTATCAGCCTATGCACCTGAAGCACCTCAGCCCAGCGTTTTCATCGCAGAGCTCGAGACACTTTTTCGATCTCTGCGCTTAAACTCGGTAGAAAACTTCTACATTCTGGCTGGCGATTTAAATGCCAAACATAGTGATTGGGGAAATACCATTCCCAACACTAGGGGGAACCTACTAAGCCATTGGTGGGTTCTGCAGAGTATGGAGTATAGACTCAAGATACTCGCAACATATAGTCCGTCGTATCCTAGGAGCGGCTCCTACCTGGATCTCATGTTGCTTGACTCTCGACTGAGACTGGCTGACACGAACGAATGGTCTACTAACTGTCTACGGACCATTGTATACGACAGTGACCATTGCGGACTATGTGCCGTGATCACAATACCTGACGAGTTCGCGGAAATGGCAGAGTATGTCCAAACGTACCCCTATGATTACAGTAGGGCGCGTTGGCTACGCTTTGCCAGTTCCCTGACGAGAACGCTCACTTCGAGCGCCTCCTTTCCGCCGTCCAATAGGAACCTATCAAACTACGACATTGACAGGTACCTCAAACAAATGGACGATATAATTAAGCAGACGATGAACAGTACGATACCACGCCAACGACAGCATGATACCACGAACGTATACCGAAACGCGACAATCGACGCGCTGCACAAACAAAAAAGTAGACTCCTAACAAGACTCAAACTCTTGTACAGGCGGTTTACCGACAGACAAAACTCGGAGGTCAGGACCCTGAAGTCACTGATTAAAAATCTTCAACAGTTGATCAAGGAAAATTACAGAATATCTGTAAGTTTGTATTGGAACAATAGGATTCGTGCTGTAAAATCCAACAGCGCGAATATGTTCCCGCAAATAAATAAAATCTTTCGGAGAAACAATCAGAATGACATTCAGGATCTGAAGCTTCCGAGAACGTCAGACAATAAACGCTTGTTACGAACTATCAACATCGATCCAGAGGGCGCCGTCTTGGATGATGATTTCTTCGTGATCGAGGATCCCCAAGAGAAAGTGACGACAGTGGGAGCTGTACTCCAGAAAGTGTATACGGTGAATAACAGCATTCGCCCAAACCGCGACCTGGAAAACAGAGTCCTACTTCATCACTCCTACCTCCAAAATGATATCGATCATTGGCGATCAGAGAATCTTGGTTTTACTAGGTTCAATGATGATATTATGGCAAACAATGCCGACGCCAGTGAAGGGGCTAACACCCTGTTCATTTCGACGGAGGATCTCCAGATGATCTTCGAGTCATTGAAAAGAAAAAAATCCGCGGGAATCGACGGAATATCGAATGTTGTGAATTATCGAATGTTGGCACCTCCCACCAGTAGCTGTAGAGATGTACGCCATCCTGTTCAACAATGCACTGAATAATGCATATTATCCAGTGCACTGGAAGACAGCGGTGGTGCAACCAATCCCCAAGAAGGGTAAAGACACCTCTAACCCGGCAAATCTCTGGTCAATAAGTCTCCTTCCGAGTATCAGCAAGGTCTTCGAGAAGGTAGTCCATAGAGCCCTGTCTAAATGGGTTGAGGACAATAAAATCATTCCGGATAACCAATTCGGTTCCAGAGCGGGGCATGACACTATTCAAGCCGCGTCGAAGCTCATCCGATACGATCCAGTGGAATAAATGCAAGAACCAATGCACGGGTGCCTGTCTGATTGACTTGGAAAAAGAATTCGACACCGTATGGTTAGAAGGACTTTACTACAAGCTCAGTCGGTTGGGCATAAGTAAACCACTGCTATATATGATTTTAGATATGTTAACAGGTAGAAAGTTTGTTGTGAAAATTGCCAACGTGACTTCTACCCAAACATTTGATATTAACAACGGACTGCAACAAGGTACGGTGAACTCGCCGATACTTTTCAGCATTTACTTCAGTGATCTGATAGCTTCTCTTCACCATTCAATAGCGTACGCGGACGATTTAATTGCGTACAGATCAGGTCTAACGATCGACGTCATTGTTACTCTTCTGCAGCGTAACTTCGAAAAAATTCAGCAGTATTGTGATGACTGGAAGTTGAAAATCAACTTCCAGAAATCAGAATATATATTGTTCAGAACGCCTTTGTCTAGGGCCTCTCGGGACACTAGAAAAAATTGGCGCAGGTTCTCTATCTTTGGGCCGGACGGGCGTCCACTGGCGAGACAAAGTGTAGTCAGGTACCTTGGGATCGTGCTGGATCAGTATCTATATTTTGACAAACGTGTGGTCGTTTCACTATTGCCAAGCACGAATGACACAGTGAAATTAGTCATCGAAGGTTGATAAAGGGGATCTTGACTAACGAATATGTTGAATATGTTCTACATAAGTCGTGATAGAGCTCCCTTCCTTGACTGTCTCTTCCAATTGTACTGTGCAAAATATTGCATTGCCATTGAAATAACATGGCAAATATCTCCGCTTGGTATGTAAAGTGGATTAAAAGGTTGCGTGCCCTTTACCAGATTTCCGCCTACATTTGGCGCTATCGTAAACCTAAAAACCTGCAGCACCAAAACATCAAGCCACAAGAACTTGAAGTTACAGCAAAGTACTTACATATATCGAAGAGGCCAGTCTTGATGAAATATTTCAAATTTTTGCTCTCAAAATCAAGGTTCTACCACGAAAAGTCAAATCTCAAAATGTCAAATCTCGAAAAGTCAAATTTCAAAATATCAAATCTTTTTTCGCCTAAATAATATAAATCAATCTCAAAAAGTCAAATAAAAGTTACAGTCCTGATAGACCCAAATTCTGTACCTAAAAGAGAGTGTTAATACTAACCACTATAATACCGAGGATTACCTTCCGCCATATTGATTGGGCATAATGAAAATAACAGCCTCTAATACGGATTCCGTTTCGAAACTGTTCTTCAATTACAGATAACATCGATGATTCAAAATCAATCATGAATTCGTTGGGATTGAAATTGAGATTTAGATTGCTTGCAGTCCTTTTAATTGCAATCATCATTTCGCGATATATCGCCACACTTTTGTTTGGAAGCAATGCATAGATCATCGGCAACTTTTTGCCATTTACATCGCAGTGAAGAGAGTATAGTTGAGCGAAAAGTGCTGGAGCAGCCTTGAATGTTCCGTCCATATACACTCTGTCACTCGCACAAAGTCTTTCAATCGTTTTATTGGTGCCAAAAATCAATATTTTGTTTTCTAAAAGAAAATTCCTCGGTATTATAGTGGTTAGTATTTTAAAAAACTTACCTCCTTCTGATTCAAACAGAAGAAAATTTCTATCATCTAGAGTGCGGCACCATGGCATCTCAATCTTGATGTTACCTCTTGAAGTGGGGTTCTTAGGATAAACCGATGCCTTTGCTCTGTAAAGTGATGATCTCACATTTTGAAAGTTTGGAATAGATTGTTGAACGAAATCGTCTTCGAGTGCTCCTTCATTTTGCGAAATTTGAATCCTTTTGTTGTAATGAATCTGAAACATCTTTTTTAAATACTAACCACTATAATACCGAGGATTACCTTTGGGATAGATTCCAATGGGTTCGATCTGATTTCATTCTTCATTTCGTTCACAATTTCTTTACTTCTGATCTTCATTTCATCGTTGGGATGTTGATGTTCCTGACCATTGGATGAATAATATTCACCATCCAATGTTATCAGAGTTACTTTGCAGTCTTTCTTAAAACAACTCCAATAGATTTTCCCATTATTCATCTTTCGTCTCACACGAAATAGAAATTTATCCACAGTGGGCACTTTATTTCCTTTGTTGGAATCTACCCATACTATAGGTGACTCCATACTAACCACTATAATACCGAGGAAATAAATGATTGTTCACTTGGAATAATTGCCATTTAAATACCAAAATACTTGCCACTGACCACATGATATATGTACAACATTCCTGAGGATTTAGATTTTTTGAGATTATTTTTGAGATTTTGAGGTTAGATTTTCTGAGTATTAGACTTTTAGATTTACTGGAATTAGAGCTTTTGGAATTTGACTTTTCGTGATAACACCAAAATCAATGCCCGTTTTGTTGTACCCGTTGTACAAGCGATAATCAATGGCAGTGTAACACAAGCTTTATTAACAGAGAAGCTCCTGGGGAAGCTTGCGAATGTAATCAATGCAGGTCTGAATAAAAACCAAAGTGTGCTTGTTCTCTTTTCTCTCGCATGAAAAGCTAATTGAAGGCCTCAGCCGGATGGGGCTGAGAGGACAATTTGGAAATTAGCTTAACCCTCCAACTGACACCTGCTTTGGTTTTCACATTCGTAACACATGAGGTCCGGTCAAACCCCAATGAATTTGTACGTATTTATGTTTTGGTGGTGCATTTGACCGAATATTTAGAACATGCAAGTAAATATTTTTATTTTGTTTTTTTCTTAGTGGCTTACGAATAATCTGAACTACCTGCAGAGGTAAAAATATTGAAATGAAGTAAGTGAAATCTGAAAAAAGTGTGGGTTCGTGTAGTTAATAATCAATAGAAATATGTATATGTATTTTTATTAATTCTTGGGAACACAACAGAAGCAAATGTAATCAACTTTTGAATGTTGTTGACAAACTGGATGCGTTTGTACAAAAGAAACCATTTTTTCTACGAATTGGTTCACTTTCCTGTGAGCAAAGCTTGCTACATCAAATGTGTCAAAGTTAATATAACACGTGTGTCCGGCGGCTCTCTCTTTTTTGGGCTCTAAATACATTTCCAACCGATTTATTATTGTTTTTAATTTTAGTGAACCAACTATCATAAGTTCTAAAAGTATCAGCAGTGCGAAAAGCCTTAAAACTATTTCTTAAATTTGAAAAAACTTAATTTGTAAATCGGGTATCGGGAGTTTCTCGCATTGGTGCATATACAAATACAGCAATAACGCACAAACAACATCAGTATGTCGAGTAACAGCACCGGAAAAAATACACGATCAACTGCACTAAAACAACCACCGAAACAGCAGCAGGCAAGTTCACCATGTCCATCACCAGCTGGTTTTCCGTCACAGTCACTCAAAACAATGACGTCAGAATGCTTTTCCAGCCTGTACAACAAAATTACAGAACAAGGTGAGTCATTGAAATCCTCGCTTAAAGATATGGAGGATCGACTATCCTCCCGAATCGCTTCCATAGAAAAACACATATGTGATAAATTTACACAATTTGATGAGGAAATTAATGATTTAAAAACTCGCGTCTCTGCCTTTGATGATTGTCTGGGTAACATCAGCCACTTGCAAATGGAAGTTGACAACATCAATAAACAACTTCATCAAAAGCTAGTTCAACTGAAAACACCTGAACAAAATATAAATGCAGAACTTTCACGAATGAAGCAGCAAATAGAGACACTGCATGCAAACAATCTTGCCTCCGATGCTGTTTTGGTTGGAGTCCCCTTTCTCCCGGAGGAAAACTTGAAAAAAACATTTGAGAAAATGTGCATTGCTTTAAACTGCCAACTAGTTTCTTTTCATCGAATTTTTAGAGCAAAGCCGAAGTCCGACTCGGTTATAATAATAAAATTTTCTTCGATTGACGATAAGATGTCCACTCTTAAAGCTATGTCGCTTTTTAAAAAAACAAACGCACGGCAATTCTCTTTGCGGGATATTGGATTCAGCTCAGACCGACGTATTTACCTGCACGAAAGCCTCACACCAAACAACCGAATTATTATGCGACAAGCGATCAAATTTAAACGCACGAAACAAATTTTTTCTGTCTTCTCCACACGAGGAATTGTTTACGTAAAAAAACACCAACTTCTAACCACATCAATATTGACAGCATTCAAAAGCTTGATAAAGTTGTCGCCGCCGGCACAAATCATGACGAAGATGAAAATAATAACATGTCAAATTATACCAGAGGCTCTCAAGTCAACTTCTAGATCCAGTTCATGTCAAACTCATTCAACTTTTTATATCCAATTTAGTGATAATTTAAAAAATAGTCCAATAATTTTAACTATATTTTTTGAAACGTTTGTAAATAGCTCTTTTATATTTTTCTGTTGTGCAATTTTTAACAATTTTAACTATGTTTTTGAAATGTTTGTAAATAACTCTGTGATATTATTTTTGTTGTGCAATTTTCTTACTTTTATGTGTATGTTTCATGGTTTTTTCGATGGTGGTCTCCGGCTTGACGACAGTCTTTGCCATGTGTTTCTTTTAAACCTTTGTTAATGAACGGTATGCAGACTGAAACCGAAAGCGATTTCTTGACTTCTTCTAGCAGTTGTAATAATCCTTCACATAAAACTCGGTTAATGTTAAACATTTTCTGTAACATATACTCTGGTATCTCTGTTTGTCACATAAATGCTCAGAGCTTGGTTAAACATCGGGATGAGTTTCAAATAGTTTTCAATAATGGGAAAGTTGATATTATTTGTGTATCCGAGACGTGGCTATGTCCTACTATTGACAATAAATTCGTCGATATAGATGGCTACACAATGTATCGGGGTGACAGACTAGGTAGAAGGGGAGGCGGTGTAGCGATTTTCATCAAGAAAGTTATTCAATGTAGACAGTTACTTGTTTCTGGGGTAAACGATATTATGGAATACATCTTTGTTGAAATTGTCTGTGGATTTGATAAATGCTTGGTTGGAGTTATCTATAAGCCACCGAATGTTACCGACTCTTCCCATGTTACAAATCTTCTGGAAGATATATCATTACGTTACAATTACATCTTACTCTGTGGAGATCTCAATATAGACCTTTTAGATAAATCTAACCCAAGCGTAAATCGATTTGTAAGTAATCTAAGATCGCTACAACTACATTCTGTAAATGACTCCATGCCTACTCACTTCAGTAACAGCTGCTCTACCTTACTTGACCTATGTATTATTAACAATATAGAGCGTGTCAAATATTATGGCCAATTGGATGTGCCAGGTTTTTCAAAGCATGATCTTATCATTATTTTTTATGATCTAGATTTCAACATCCCTGCCAATGAGGTTAGTCCTATAACTTTCAGGAACTTTAGAGCGATTGATAATGAAAATTTGTTACACGATATTTCAAATACTGAGTGGCACAGACTGCGCCAGATGACGTCCGTTGATGAACAGATTAACTTTTTTACACACCAAATTAACAATCTTTTTGAATCCCATGTTCCTATAAAAACGTTTATCCCTCGAAATAAAAATTGTATGTGGCTAAGTACGAGAATTGAACAATTTCTCAAAATAAGGGACCGGGCCTATAAAAGATGGAAAAGATTCAAAATTCCTGAACTATTTAATGAGTATAAAATTGCAAGGAATATAGTGAAGAAAGAAATAAGGAGGGCGAAAATGAAATTTTTTGCTTCAAAATTTCAACCAAATCTTAACAGGACGAAAACGTGGAGGTATATAAGAGAGTTAGGTATCGGCAGACAGAAGGCAACTAATGCTCGTATTAGTGAAGTAAGCCCTGAAAATTTAAATTTTGAATTTGCCACAGCCTCAAATGACTCATACGCATGTTGCAATGACACCGGAGTACGAACACCAATAATGTCACATAACTCCTCCACATCAAGAAATTTCTGTTTTCGAAGAGTGTACGAATGTGATGTGCTCTATGCCGTTAACGCTATTAAGTCTAATGCTATTGGTCTGGACGGCATGCATCCAAAATTCTTGAAAATCATTATTCACGAAGTTCTGTCTGAACTTACATATATTTTTAACAGCGTTCTTACCTATTCTGCCTACCCGAAGTCCTGGAAAGCATCTAAGATTATTCCTATCCCCAAGAACTCAGCGAATAGAAGCATAACTTACCGCCCAATCTCCATTCTTCCATTTATTTCAAAGGTTTTCGAAAAACTTATGAGTAGGCAAGTCCATGAATACCTTCACGAATTCTCTCTCCTTTCATCACATCAGTCCGGTTTTAGACCGCATTACAGTTGTACTACGGCACTTGTAAACTTGGTTGAAGACCTTCGTGTTGAAATGGATAAGAATAATGCAACATCACTTGTACTATTGGATTTTTCGAAAGCCTTTGATACTGTTCCCCATGAAATACTCATTAATAAACTCAGATACTATTTCAATTTTGACTCGACGGCACTTAAGCTGATGGAAAGTTACTTGAAAAACCGCATTCAGGCTGTATATGCAAATGAGAAATTGTCAACATTCCTTGAAACTAAAGCTGGTGTCCCACAAGGTTCAATAATGGGTCCGCTGTTGTTTACTATGTTCAACAACGACATTCCTTCAGTCCTAAAAAACTGCAAAATCCAGATGTTTGCAGATGACGTACAATTGCATTTAAGTTATCCTATGGGACTTGTGAAAGATGCAACATTACGTTTTAATGAAGACCTAAATTCAATTGTTTTGTGGTCCCGTAGAAACAAATTAATGCTTAATACTAGCAAAAGTCAGGCCGTAGCTATTACCAGATCACGCATTGACACTAACACCTTACCTCAACTTTTTATCGATGGGTCACCTCTGCCATACATTTCCAGTGCTAAAAACTTAGGAGTTATTTTCAATCAGCATCTTACCTGGGAAGACCACATTGTGAATCTAGTTGCTAAGATCTACAGCTCGCTAAGAGCCCTTTATCAAATAGGAAACTGTCTACCCTTCAACATCAAAGCAATGCTAGTTAAGTCAATGTTACTACCGATCCTCTTTTATGCTCATCCAGTCTTCTGTGATCTTGATAGCCTCAGTTATCGCAAATTTAAAGTCGCTGTCAATAGTACAATACGATTCGTATACAACCTGAGTCGAAGAGACCACATTTCCAATTATGTGAGAGAATTTCTCGGAATGGACCTACAGAATTATATGAATCACAGAATATTGACTTTCCTATTTAATTTAAAAGAAAGAAAAGCACCAGATTATCTGTTCCAAAGATTGCAATTCTCTTCCTCAGCTAGAAGTAGAATTCTTATTGCGCCAACATACAATTATACCACAACGAAAAGGCAGTTCTTTGTATACGCCGTAAGACTGTGGAACTCGCTTCCGGTTCACATAAGGCGGGCGTCACGCTTCGGAGACTTCAAACGAAAATTGAAACAACACTTTTGCACATAGTTTTCTTTCATTTATTGTTTTTATATTATTTTTCAAATCGCGATAGTTGACACTGTTAAAATTGTTATAAATGTTTCTTTATACCTTTTCTTTTTTTCTTTTTTTATATTTTTCTTTACTTTATATAAAATTTCATTTTAAATTTAAATATAAATCATAAATCTATTATAACTGTTACACAATTTAAAGATTTTTGTATCTACGTGTTAACATTGATCCAAATAAATAAATTACAAATTACAAATTACAATTACAATATTTCTTCTTTTCAAAAGTATCTGCACGGCTAGCGGCAGGTAGTACTGTTGTAATGAAATGTAAAGAAGAAAATGAGAATGTAATGAGAAATGAAAACCAAGAAATTGAAATGAAATGAAAACGAACAGCAACTGTAATTTGAGAACCTATATTTATTAGTCTTCCGAAAAACGATTCCATGGCTGAACAAGTGCTGAATTGTTTGAAGATGTGAACATTTTTCATACGCTCTTCGACGTTTGGAAGAAGCAAAGCTTTAGATAGCGTACGCAAGAAACTTCGCCTACCGCCAGTTCTTTTGATATTATCGACTTCTTTGCAAATGCAATATGCAGCCAAAGCCATAACATCCAACACGTTGCAGAAAAACGGAGAAGTCCATCGTTTGGTTGATAACTTTGATGTGAAAGTTGTAACCATCTGACCTATACAGTCCACACCGGCTTTATTCGTATTATAATACAAAAAATAAAATTAAAAATTTTAAGTAACCCCGGACACAAAAAAAAAACTCCAAAAGGTAAAAAAATAATTTTTTTCTCTCGGCCTTTTGACTTCATTAAAAGAACCTATTAATATTTTTAAGATGACGTCTGTTGAATTTATTTATTTGAAGAAACAACGACTTCACTATTCAAGGGTGGAAAAAGGAATTAATTTATTGAATAATAAGGAACATCTTCTTCTTTTCCTTTTTTCCGGCGTCGTTATGGTCAGAAGTGTAGGACCATAACCTTCCCACTTAACTGCATTCCTACTGGTCCGCTTGTGGGGTCCCCCGGTTTGACCTCAGAAAGTAGCGGCAGGCTTCCAGGTTTGGAATTACTTCATCGTTGAGGCTAATCAAATGCTGATGTTTTTGCATTTGTTTGCACCAATTGTTTTTCGGCCTGCCTTTTTTGCGTGTTGAAATTGGGGATCAAAGGATCTCTCCTTTGAACATGGCAATACCAACTGAGTCGGTCGCGCTCTATCTTTCTTGTGATGGTTTCTTTTACGTGGAGGCTTCCTCGGATCTTTGAACTTCTAATTCTGTCACGCTTTGTTACTCTCGCAGTCATGCGAAGCATCTTCATCTCAGCTGCCGTTAATTTGCTCCCATACTTTTTGTGCATTGTCCAGTATTGTGAACCGTATGTGAGCGCCGGACGTACAACTGAAGTGTAGAGCCTTCCTTTCAGCTTAGGGGGCATTTTTCGATCACAGAAGATGGCGGAGTTTTCCCGCCACTTCATCCACCCTACGCTTACGCGATGGTTGATGTCGTCATCACAAGTTGCTTCTTTATTAATCATAGATCCCAGATATTTAAACTTTTCACACTTGGGAAGCACTCTTCCATTCAAGTAAATGTCTGGAATAGGCTGATGAGGGTCAGAGAACGGGCAGCACAGATACTCTGTCTTCTTTGAACTAATACGATACCCGTTTCCCTCAAAAATGTCCACCCACACATCAAGTGCTCGTTGTAGGGACGCCTGATCATCACTTATAATGGCCCCATCGTCAGCAAAGAATAGCTGGTGCACATTGGGGTCCGTCACTTTTCCTTCAAGCAAGCAATCAAGGACTGCTATAAAAAGCAGTGGGCTGAGGACGCTCCCTTGGTGTACACCGACTTTGATTGCGAACTCTTCGGTGACTCCTGCGGTGCATCTTACTCTTGTCGTTGCTCTCTCGTACATGTCCATAATCACTCGCACGTAGGTTTCTGGAACTCCTTTTTGTCTTAGCGCTACCCATAAAAGATCTCTTGATTGCCTGTCAAAGGCCTTCTCGAAATCAACCAACACCATATGCAAGTCCTTTGAAGAATCACGATGCTTTTCCATCATGATCCTTATACTTTGGATTGCATCTGTTGTTGATATACCCGAGACAAACCCGCACTGGTCATCAGATAGTCGTATTATTTTCCGCAGTCGGCTATCTAATACCCGTTCAACGATCTTCATGGTGTGCGACATCAGCTTGACAGAACGGTAGTTATCACAATTTCGCGTATCACCCTTTCCTTTGTGCAATGGAAGAAGATAGCTTTCCCTCCATTGATTAGGCATAGTGTCGCCTCTCATAAGTTTGGAGATAAGAACCATATAAGAGCCATCTAGACCCGATGTCTCCCATCTTTTTCCAGAACTCAGAGGGTATCCCGTCCGGCCCAACAGCTTTTCTTTTCTTGGAGTTTTTAACCGCGTACCGAACTTCTTCGACTGTGATGTCGGATATTTCGGCATAATTCGGGGCGGCTCTTGGAAAGTACACTCGGGGAAACTATTCGTTCAGAAGTTCCTCGCAATACTGTCGCCATCTGTGGAGAAGTCTTCCACAAGGAGTTGGCCTTCAGTATTGTTAATCAACTTTGGGAAACGAATCTCCTGAGCATTTCTTCTTCTCTGGGCGGCAATCTTAAAGATATTTGCTCTTTTGTTCAAATTGATTTGTCGAAGCTCCTGGGTAGCCTGGTTCCTGTCAGACGCGGAAGACGATATTTCTTCCAACTCCTGATATAGGCCTTCCATGCTTTTCGCTTTGAATTCGGCGCACTTTTTCTTCGCGATACCTTTGCAATATCTACATATATACCTTTTCACGGCGAGCTTTTTCCTCTTTATTAGTAGAAGAGCACTTTGACCAAGCTTGGAAAGCCATTTTCTTTTCGTGTATCACTGCTTTGGCTTCGTCTGTCCACCACCAGGTTTCTTTTGCGTGTTGGCAGAGGCCTTTAGATGTTCCAAGCAGTGATTTGGCTTTCTCCAGGCCAGATTGTTGTAGGGAATGCCACATGTCTTGTGCTCTGCACTCCTCATTACCGACCTCATCGATAATGGAAGAGAGGTAGTTTTTCATGCTGGTAATAAAAGCTTCGCCTTTTCTTTTATCCAGCTTATACCACTTGATTCTCTCAGACACCTTTGTTTGCTGCTTTGACTTCTTACTCGCCTCCATAAAAAATTCAGTCAGGAGGAGACGGTGTTGAGGAGCGATCGCGTCTCCCAGGATCACTTTGCAATCTTTAACTCGTGGCTTCATGAAACTGGATACCAAATGATAGTCTATTTGTGTTTCATTTCCGCCGCTGCTATAAGTGATCAGGTGTACCAATATACACATAAGTACAAAAAAGGCTCTCAAATGGCAAATGCTGATGGACTTTCACGATTGCCATTACCAGAGCCCACAAACATAGAGAACCTTGTTGTAAACGTTCTTAAGCCTTTTATATCTAATAATGTAGACATTAAGGTAATCCAATTAGAGACAAGGAACGATAATATTTTACAACAAGTTCAGGATATGACTAGAAGTGGTTGGAAAGGAGGTTGTCCTTTACATTTAAAACCATATTTTCTTAGGCGAAATTACTTAAATTTTGAGAATGAGTGTCTATATTATAAGGACAGGAAAGTTATTCCACAGACATTAGTGTCAAGAATTTTGGAAGTGCTTCATGATACCCATGTGGGAATTGTTCGTATGAAGATTTTAGCAAGAAGCTACGTTTGGTGGGATGGCATTGAAAAGGATATAGAAGATTATGTTGTAGGTTGTGAAATTTGTGGTAGAGCGAACGGCAAGTCCTGTTCAACGGTACAAAATGCATGGCCAAGGTCTTCTTATTTTTTTGAGAGAATACATTTGGACTTTTTTTTCTTTAAAAACAATAATTTCCTGATCTTAGTAGATAGTTTTTCCAGATGGGTGGATGTCAAGGTGATGAAAAGCACAAATGCGGAGAATCTGATTATTATATTAAGAGTTATATTTTCTTACTTTGGATTACCGGCGACCATTGTGTCTGATAATGGACCGCAATTTAACTCGGAATCATCCCTAAGCTTTTGTAATATGAATGATGTAAACTGTATGAAAAGTCCTGCATATCATCCACAATCAAATGGACTCGCAGAAAGGGCGGTTCAAACCGTAAAAACGGGGTTGAAGAAAATGCTTGGGGTTAATAGCTTTGATAGTACGTTACCTATACAAACTCTGTTGGATCGGTTTTTGCTAAAATATCGCACGACACCATCAACTGTTACCAAAGTCTGTCCGAACGATTTAATTTTTCAATATAAAGCGAAAACATTAATCGATAATGTCAATCCAAAATTTAAAGATAAATGCGATGCAGGGCAGCGGGAACAAAGTAATCAAAATAATAGTGAAGCGGTAGCTAATCGAGTAGTAGATCAATGCAAGATATTTTTAAGGAACATGAAGGCGGTTTGGTATAAATTGAAAACAGGTATAAGCTATAAGTGGGTTCATCGAATAGTTATTAAAAGGCTCGGAAATGTAATGTATTTAATTAATTTTGACGGCTATAACAGAACAGCACACGTAAACCAATTTCGAAAAAATTATTGCAAGCAACTACAATTCTCACCATGTACTGTAAGACAAAATAAAAACATAACTTTTAATTTACATGTACCCAAGAAAAGGAAAAGATCTATCAGTGATGACATGGAGTATTTAGTACCACGTAGATCTTCTAGGTTAAGAAATATGAGAAATAGGAGAAAAAACCTTTTTAAAATATTGTTATAAGTCAACCACTGAAATTACATTATAAGAAATTTAAGTATCAGAATAAATTAACTATGAATTAATTATGAATTAGCAAACAGTATATTTTATAAAACAATTGAGTAGCTTTTTATATATTTCGAAGGCTTAACAATTTATCCAAAGTTGGGAGGAGTGATATGTATAAATAAGTATGGGCAACATACTTGCAGTACACACTGTTTATATTTAAGTTAGCATAGGTTAGTGCGTAAGAAAATGAGAAATAAATATTTAGACCTGCAAGTGTTTCATTTGGGCTCTCGCATACATATTAGTCATCTTAAAAATATTAATAGGTTATTTTAATGAAGTCAAAAGGCCTAGAGAAAAAAAATTATTTTTTTACTTTTTGGCGTTTTTTTTTTGTGTCGGGGGTTACTTAAAATTTTTAATTTTATTTCTTGTACATATTATAATACGAATAAAGCCGGTGTGGACTGTATAGGTCAGATGGTTACAACTTTCACATCAAAGTTATCAACCAAACGATGGACTTCTCCGTTTTTCTGCAACGTGTTGGATGTTATGGCTTTGGCTGCATATTGCATTTGCAAAGAAGTCGATAATATCAAAAGAACTGGCGGTAGGCGAAGTTTCTTGCGTACGCTATCTAAAGCTTTGCTTCTTCCAAACGTCGAAGAGCGTATGAAAAATGTTCACATCTTCAAACAATTCAGCACTTGTTCAGCCATGGAATCGTTTTTCGGAAGACTAATAAATATAGGTTCTCAAATTACAGTTGCTGTTCGTTTTCATTTCATTTCAATTTCTTGGTTTTCATTTCTCATTACATTCTCATTTTCTTCTTTACATTTCATTACAACAGTACTACCTGCCGCTAGCCGTGCAGATACTTTTGAAAAGAAGAAATATTGCAAGCTTTGCTCACAGGAAAGTGAACCAATTCGTAGAAAAAATGGTTTCTTTTGTACAAACGCATCCAGTTTGCCAACAGCATTCAAAAGTTGATTACATTTGCTTCTGTTGTGTTCCCAAGAATTAATAAAAATACATATACATACATATTTCTATTGATTATTAACTACACGAACCCACACTTTTTTCAGATTTCACTTACTTCATTTCAATATTTTTACCTCTGCAGGTAGTTCAGATTATTCGTAAGCCACTAAGAAAAAAACAAAATAAAAATATTTACTTGCATGTTCTAAATATTCGGTCAAATGCACCACCAAAACATAAATACGTACAAATTCATTGGGGTTTGACCGGACCTCATGTGTTACGAATGTGAAAACCAAAGCAGGTGTCAGTTGGAGGGTTAAGCTAATTTCCAAATTGTCCTCTCAGCCCCATCCGGCTGAGGCCTTCAATTAGCTTTTCATGCGAGAGAAAAGAGAACAAGCACACTTTGGTTTTTATTCAGACCTGTATTAATTACATTCGCGATCTCCTCCAGGAGCTTCTCTGTTAATAAAAATACTGAGCCCTATTACAATGGATTCCTCCAAACCCTTTTCGACAGCTGATAGTATTGATATGGGACTGTAGTTTTCTGTTTTATTATTTTTTAAAATTTTGGTACTCAAGCTTGTGTTACACTGCCATTGATTATCGCTGTACAACGGGTACAACAAAACGGGCATTGATTTTGAGAGCAAAAATTTGAAATATTTCATCAAGACTGGCCTCTTCGATATATGTAAGTACTTTGCTGTAACTTCAAGTTCTTGTGGCTTGATGTTTTGGTGCTGCAGGTTTTTAGGTTTACGATAGCGCCAAATGTAGGCGGAAATCTGGTAAAGGGGCACGCAACCTTTTAATCCACTTTACATACCAAGCGGAGATATTTGCCATGTTATTTCAATGGCAATGCAATATTTTGCACAGTACAATTGGAAGAGACAGTCAAGGAAGGGAGCTCTATCACGACTTATGTAGAACATATTCAACATATTCGTTAGTCAAGATCCCCTTTATCAACCTTCGATGACTAATTTCACTGTGTCATTCCATTTTCAGGTCACTCTGAGCTTCCAAGGAATTGCATCTCTAATGTGTTGGCCAGAATTGGGTCGGGTCTCAAAACCTACGTCTATTTATCTCACTCTATTCTTGATTGATTACAAACAAACAAACAAACTGCAACACAGGAAGAGCACGATCAAGAAGAGGCAAGAACAAAGACCAACCAAGGAACAAGCAACACCAAAACAATCCGTATGTTAACTTTAGTGTATATTTCCATATGTTAAACTTACATTAGTACATGTTATAGCTCCAATTTTTTTTTTCTCCAAGTTGTAACATTTTTTTGCCCACTCCCTGCCTTAGAAGAAAAATAAAAATAAGAATGGCACAGTTATCAATCGACCCTCTAAAATACTTAGACCGACTACCAGAATTTAACGGCGTAACAACCGAATTACAAACATTTTGTGACTTAGTAGACCGAATACACCCCCTACTTCAGACATACGACAATTTAGCGCAGGGCCTCTTTTCTGACATAATCAAGAGCAAACTTAAGGGTAGAGCAAAAGAAGTAATAGATATAAATTATCAAGCAACTTCATGGGCTGACATCAAACAAATTCTCTCCAATAGCTTCGGAGATAATGCCACTTGTGAAGAACTGTTTGACGAAATGAGAAGCATCCAATTCCGAACAAATTGCGTGGACTACTATAATGTCCTAAGAAAGAAATTAAGACGGCTCAACAATAAAACCTATCTAGTACTAGGAGTAGGAAATCCGGCAAATGCGTGCGCCGAAAATAACAGGAAGTCTGCACTGAGACTTTTTATTAATAAAATCCCAGAACCTATGAAATCAATCTTAGTCTGTAGAGAACCAGACACTCTAGAAGAAGCTATGGATATACTCTTTAAAGCAGGTTACGCCACACAAGCATAGGTGGAGCACCATCCGGAAAGACAGAAAAACAGAACCCTAATAGACGGTTCAACGAACGAATCAAAAATAAAGCTCATATCAACGATCTCATGATACACAACCTGATACGCAACCTCCCTAGTAAGCCCTGCAAAAGTGGAAACTATTATAAACCCCCGGCGAAGACAACTACGCTCAAGGAAGCCCTTACCAACAAAATAACCACCAAGCGTACCTAGAACCCATGGACATAAATAAATGTGAGATAACCAGCACGCAGAGAACTCCAAACCCTAGAGAAAATTTTCGGCTTCCGGCCTCCACGGCAACCTTCCATATATAATAGTCAACACGAAAATCGAGCCCTTAAAATTTATTATTGACACACACTCAATAATAAATCCCAATCTATGTAGCCCTAAATGGTTTGTCCCGATTCAGAAGATCACATTAAATATCTTACAACACTCAGTAGAGATATCCAAGAAAGTACGCATACCTTTATTCGAAGAGTTAGGAGACTCCAGAAAAATGATAGAAATGTTTATTTGCCAATTTCCCGATTACTACAATGGCATAATTGGTAACGATGTACTGAAACAACTAAAAATAAAAATCGACTACGAAAATAATACACTCCACACAACGCAAAAACAAATCCCAATTCACTTCCATCACGAAATTAAGAAAGAGATACACTACAAAGCCAAATTAGAAAAAATTACCGCCACTAACCACATACAAACTAACAACCAAATGACAAAACCATTACCTCTCGAAAATAAAAATACAAAATACACACCAGTAGTCGAACAAATTCGAATAGAGCACTTAAACAAAGAAGAAATAGAAAACCTATTGCCACTAATTAACACTAGATATACCAGCGATTGAAGTATACCTATTTATACCAAACCAGTCAAAATGACTGTTCTTAAAAAGGAAGTGGTTAATGAGGTTTCCAGTCTTTATTTACTTTTAAAAAATACTAAATTAGTTTAATACATTTATTGAAGTCATAAATTCATTAATTTGCTGTTTATTATAGAATATAAAAATAATATCTAGCATAGAAATATTAATTTTGTTTGTATTTAATCAGTCACAATTTTTACAAACATATATTTTTCTCTTTGTACATTTCCCGCATACATATTTCTTGCAATTGGAGCAAATGAAATTTGTCTTATTATTGTTACATTGTCTTATTTGACACCATTTACGCACAAGAGAAGTGGTAGTACTCGCACTTGATGTATCAGCGCGTTCCGATTTTTCCTTTGAGGCCTGATGTTCAGAAGCAAGTTCATCTGCTAGACGAAATAGGAAGTTTTTTCTTGATATTTTTTCTCCTGTTGTATTTTTATATAATATCCAGGAATTTATTCCGGCTAGATCTAAGATATTGAAGAAAACGTGAACTGGCCACCTCCTGGAAGCTGATTTGACACAATATTTTCGTGCCATTTGGTCAGTTACATCGACCCCACATTTTGTTTTGTTATAAAACGACACAGTTTCGGGTAATTTCTTGTTAGTTTTATCAATTTTGATGTTTTTGTGTTTTGTACTTAACAGCAGCACTTTCTTATTTGGTTTACTCTTGTAAACTGTAAGTGTACATCCATTTGATTCGTACAGCAAAGTTGAGAAACGAGTCATGTTATCTTTCTTCTGTTTGCAATTTTTCGGAAGTTCCCTCTTGTTTGCACGTATTGTTCCAAGTATAGAATTATTTTTAGAGATTAATTTTAACGCCAGAGGAACACTGGTAAAGAAATTATCCAGTGTTATGGTCCTACCTTCCATAGTATATGGTTCTACAAGTTTCAGTACAACAAATTCACTTAATGGGGTTGATGAATCTCGAGCCTCATATTTTCCTAAATAAGGAAAGCCATTTACCACATATTTGGTTTCAACGTCAGACGCCAGCCAGAATTTTATGCCAAATTTCTGAGGTTTGTTTGGCATATATTGTGTGAACCTGCATCTGGCCTTGGTTGGAAAGAGCTGCTCATCCACCGTAATGTCAGCTCCTGGTTTGAAGCAATTTTGACTATTTTCAATAAATTTATTCCAAACTGTTGAAGCTAAAGCAAATTTGTCCCTTTGTAAACGTTGACTCCTCTCATTTTTTTGCCGAAGCGAATGAATCGTAGAATCTCCGAAAAATCACGTCTGCTCATAGTTGTAGAAAAAAAAATTGGTTCCCACTTATTATTCCATAAAAAATCATGTCTTAAATTTTTGGCTTCGTACGCCCCACGTGCATACAATATTGCAATAAACGCTTTCAATTTTGATTGAGTTAGGATCCATTTTTTTCTCAAAACTCTAGAGGCTTCTAACTCTGTACAAGTTCTTATATGTTCTAAGATGTGATGGTCAATTAGTAAAAAGAATGCGCTACTTAGCTCCCCCTTCATAATATTTCGTTTTGCATGTGCTGTGGGCCCAGGTGAATCCTTGAAAATACTATGAATTGGTAATCTTCCGACAACACCTCCTTCTTCAATTTTTTCCCAAACAGTACCGTCTGCAGCCATTTCACTTTCCCGATTTTGTATTTCATTATCACCTTCGTCTTCAGAACTGCCAATCGCATACATCTACGCCTACGTTTATTCGCAATATTTTCATAATCACTTTCGCTTTGCTCGTCTGTATTGGTCTTATAAGAATTTTCGTTATCACTACTATCGATAATAACACTGTCATCGCTACTTTCGTGTCGATCACTTTGACTCTCTAATAGTTCACTTTCATCATCATCTTTACCATCCGAACTTCCCATAGATATACAAGTTAGATTTTTCAAAAGATCAGAAGGTTTCATACGTTTCGCCATTTTCGGGGTGGTGATAACTATAAAAACCAATTGAAACAAATAGAAGGATTGTATCTCGCTCTGTATTTAGTTTTTTACTGAAGAATATATTTTTGAATACTTCCACATAATTATTTCTTACCAGTGTCACAACAAAATTTAGCGATGAAATTGCAGGAACTCACTGACTTTTGAATAAGAATTTATTACAGTGCGATAATTATTTCACTAAAGGAACACACACACGATATCCTTGTAACAATACTTTCAAATATGACAGACTGCGACTAACAACTTTGAAAAATAGAATAGAAAATTGTTTTCTTTTGGCCACAACAACAACGCTTTACGACTATCAATAACCAACTGTGTTACTCCTAATCACTTCTTTCCTTTTATAATAACTCAAAGACAATGGTGATTTAGAATGACGTATTCACATGAGGGTCGTTGCAGTAAGAACAGATTAGGGATATCTTCCGAAGGATGCGTAATTTATGACGAGTAAGTAGTGCACAGTTCAGGATTTCAGAAAGATGATAAATTTGCGGTTTGCGTGGTATAAAGGCAATTGGTGTGTTTATTTAGGTTTTCGGTAAAATGCGCAGTGTGAAAACAGAAAACAAAAATGCGGTGAGTGACAAGCAAAGTGTGGAATGGATTTGAATGCACAGAAATAACGGAGAACGGCTGTTCTCCAAATGACGCATCAGAAACCCTTTTACCCGATACGTATTATAATATGACTAGGTACTAGACTAATGTAACTCTGCTCGGTTTTTGTCAAAAGCATAAAGATTTTCAGGAAATCATATATTTTGCCCCACAATCATGATACAAGTAATTATTGATTGCTGTTGTTGACTCATGTCCATTATAGAAACTTGCACCAGTCATTTTGACTGGTACTGGTATAAGTGTCAAAAACGCAAATTATTTTTTGTAATAATATATATACAGTAATATAAACTTTATTAAATTAATTCTTTAGTTATGACTAGAAAAGTCATGATATCATTACAAAAACAAAATATTACACGTAGTAGTAATTTTAAATTGAAATACCAAAAACAGTCATTTTGACTGGTCTGGTATAACTAGTTTAAGAGATTTCATATAATATTCTACAATGACAATTCAGACCTTACATTTACAGATGCTATAAAACATAGAATCCGAACGACAGACCCACCACCCACCCACCATAAGGACGAAGTACGAAAACAAATACAAGCTATGTTAAAATCAGGTATAATCAGACACAGCCAATCCCCATACTCCGCACCCGTTTGGGCCCTACCCAAAAAACTCGATGCGAGTGGGGAACGTAAGTCTTTTGATCGATTATCGAAAATTAAACGACGCGACCATAGGCGATAAGTACCCCATCCCAAACATGGACGAAATCCTAGAAAAGCTCGGAAGGAGTCAATACTTTACCACATTAGACCTTGCTAAAGGATTTCACCAAATAGAAATTGCCGAAGAAGACGTCCACAAAACAGCATTCAGTGTGGAAGATGGCCACAACGAATTCGTACGCATGCCTTTTGGCTTAAAGACAGCGCCAGCGACGTTCCAGCGTCTAGTAAATAACATCCTTGGAGATTATATCAATAAGATATGCCATGGACGATATAATAATATTTTCGACTTCGCTGCAAGAGCATTTGGAATCCTTAACGAAAATATTCCAAAGACTACGAGATACGAATCTCAAGCTTCAGCTAAATAAGTCCGAATTTTTAAAACCCGAAACAGAATTCCTCGGGCACATTGTAACCAAAGATGGTGTAAAACCTAATCCACAAAAAATTATTTGTGTAAATAAAGCAATTTCTAGGCCTCAGGCTTTTATCGTAAATTTATCCGAGATTACTCGAAAGTCGCAAAACCGATGACAAAATACCTAGGAAAGGATGCCAAAATAGACATAAATGATCAGGAATATATAGACTCTTTCGAAACACTGAAAAAACTCTTGACAAATGACCCAATACTATGCTATCCAGACTTTAACAAACAATTCGTCTTACAAACCGATGCAAGTAACTATGCCCTCGGTGCAGTCCTATCGGAAGACGGGCATCCTTAACGGTCACGAACAAAACTACAGCACTATCGAAAAGGAACTCCTTGCCGTTGTATGGGCAACACAATACTTTAGGCCTTTCGTGATTGAGACGGATCATAGACCCCTCGCGTGGCTCTTCTCCATTAAAGAACCAAATTCTAAACTGGTGCGCTGGAGACTCCGCTTAACGGAATACGAATTCCAAATTAAATATAAAAAAGGTGTGCAGAACGGAATTTCTGACGCCTTGTCACGAGCAATAATAAATTTTACCCAAGTAATAGACCCTATAATCATAGAATCAACCTGCCCCATCAACATCTACAAAAACCAAATCATATTTAGAAAAATAAATTCAGGCTCTCTAAAAATAAAGGAGCTCAAAATATTTAAAGCAAACAGGAAAATAATATCAGCTAAAAACTTCGACTATAATACAATTATTAATATAATCCAAAACAATTTTTACGATGGGAAAATCAACGCAGTACTAATAGAAGACGAGACATTATTTACCCATTTTAAAAGGGTAATAAGCGAAAACTTTTACAACAAAAATTCTAAAATAGTGAGATGCAAAAAACTCGTTAAGGACATACACCACGAAAATGAACTCTCAGACCTGATTATGAAAGAGCACCTGAGGACCAACCATAAAGGAATAAACGAACATCTTTCCCAGCTTAAAGAAAAAATCTATTATCCTAATTTAAAAGAAAAAATAATGCAATTCCTAAATAACTGTGAAATCAGCAGCATATAAAAATACGACAGGCAACCAATCAAACAAAAATTGCAATTAACAGAAACACCGAAAGGCCCAAGAGAAGTAGTCCATATGGACGTCTTTTACAGCTTAAATAAGACATTATTTTTGACTATAATAGACAAATTCTCTAAATACGCCCAAGCAATTAAAATATCAAACCGTTCATGGATCGAATTTAAATGAGCCCTCATGCAATACATTAGTTGTACAGGTCACTTCAAGAAGATAATAGTAGATAACGAACTAGGTTTTAAGGCACAAGCCATTAAACAATTCCTTGAAGAACAGAATATCGATATACACTTTACATCCAGTAACCATCACACATCTAATTCCGACATTGAACGCTTACATAACACAATAAACGAACATTTAAGCCTTTTAAGACATGACCCCAACAAGGACTTAGATACACCAGAGGAAAAAATATACAAGATCATTAGTACTGGACGAAAACCTATAGATTTTATCAATGGGATCATAACCCACGACGAATACCCAGCAATTGAAACCCAAACGAATAGAAGTAAGATAGCAACAATCAACAGACTAAACGAGAACAAGGAAAACGTCAACATTAGGACAGGACCAATATTCATTAAAGAAACCAGAGGAGCTAAAAACCATTCAAAACTCAGGAAAAAAATGCCCAAAGACTAGACGACGACCACATTATTTCGAACACAGGAAAGTATTATAAGTCGCATATTAAACGAAATAAAAAATTTCAAAACAATAACAACCCCACAATTACTACTAAACCAACTAAAAAGAAAAAATCTCTTGTTACAGGAAATGGCACAAATGACAACAGTGGGGGTACTAGTAACAATAATACAAATAGCGCAGTTACTGTCAGTCCTTTCGATATAAAAAAATTAATTTTATAGAGCCTACAACTGGCTCTTTTAGTAAAACACGGAATTTACGTTATAAAATTTAAGTTTTATTCTTGATGTCCGGTGCCAGTGCCCTCCCAAAGTGAACTGACTTCATCTATCCTAACAAACGAATTCATAATTTAATATTAAACTGCCGAGTTGCAGTTCCCACGCAGACCCAAGGTTGCCTACGACCAAAGTCCAGCGGATGCGTGACCGTGAATTGCACTGCATGCATTTCTAAGTTCCCATCCGAAATCATGCAGTGCGCGGATCCAATTTCGTCGGCAAGTGGGACAGCCGATCGTGTTAACTTAAGTAAAGAAATAGAAATACAAAATATTGAATATATAGCAATTAACACAGGCGAAGCTAGATTCATCAAACATTTTAAAAGAATATTACACATCATAAATATCACAGAATTCGAAACTAGCAGAAACGAAATTTACAACAATATTAAAACAATACAAACCTATACAAAGCAACACGACCCAACATTCCTAACTATGATACATAACTTCAACCTTTTAGACGCTAGAATTCAGGGACTTAAACCACACATAAGAGATAGAAGAGGACTTATAAACATACTAGGGAAAGGCTTGAACATTGTAACAGGAACCATGGATAGCGAAGACGAAAAATTGATCAGAGAAACTCTAGACAATTTGTCAGAAAACAATCACAACATAATACTTGAATCGAATAAACAAATCACCATTAATAAACAAATATCCTATCAAATCAGTAACATGTCAAATCACATTAATAACCAACAAAAAATGATCACTAGTGTTCTATCCAACTACACAAATAAAATAGAAAATGAATTAGAAATATTCCGACAAATCTACCAGATAAACTACGACATAACATTACTTCGCAATCATATAAACGACATAGACCAAATAATTTTAACTAGTAAATTAAGCATCCTTTCTAGAAACATATAGCGGAAAAAGAATTAGAATTAGTATCAGACATAGAAGCCCTAAAAGATATCAAAATAACTGTTGCTATTGTGTAACTATTATTACACAGGCCAACAAAAAAAAAATTGAAAACTTTTTTTACTTTATTAGCTGATCTTTATATATTTTTTTGTGCTGAATCCAAATCTGGCTTTGGTTTTTTCGTATCACCTATAGTTTTTGAGCAATCTGCTATTTATTATATAGTATAAATCCTATGGAAAATTAATGAAACGCTATATTACATCATAATCATGGTTTGTGTTTACAGTGGGCTACTTACAACAGTGATATAATGTGTTAATACAGGTTTTACTTGTCAGTTGGAATTGGTTTATACTTTCTTTCTCTTTTTTCTTTAAAGCTTCTTGTGTAGCTTTTTCTGCGATGGGTTGCTTGTTGAACTTCTCGGTGAAGTGACCAGCAGTAGTCCCCCATCATGTTGGTGTTCCAGCGGCTCTGGTAACGTTTTTCCATTACTTTAATGTCCTGGTGAAAACGCTCACCTTGCTCTTCGCTAACGTCTCTCAAATTCTCTGGGAAGTAATCTAGGTGGCTGTTTGAAAAGTGAACTTTCAGGCTCATCAAACATCCTAAATTTTTAAAGTTGTTCAACATCTTAGATACAATGGAAACATATTCTGGATGTTTTTCATTTCCCAAGAACTCTTTAACAACTTGCTTGAAAGATACCCATGCTTCTTTCTCATTTAAGGTCATTGTGGATTCAAAGTTAACGTCAAACATCATTTTTCTAATATCAGGTCCGACAAAGACGCCTTCTTTTAGTTTAGCCTCTGAAAGGTGTGGAAACTGTTGGTAGAGATACTTAAAACATGGTCCATCTTTAGGCAAAGCCTTGACAAACTGTTTCATGAGGCCTAACTTTATATGTAAAGATGGTAGGAGTACGTCTTTTGGATCTACAAGGGTTTTGCGCACAATGTTCTTCTCACCAGGTTTTAAAGACTCCCTCACAGGCCAGTTCTTTCTGCACCAATATTGACTCCTTGCTCTGCTATCCCATTCACACAAGAAACAAGGAAATTTGGTAAAACCACCTTACTGACCAAGAAGCATACATATTACTTTCAAATCGCCACATATCTTCCAACTATGAGCAGAATAGCCTATTTTATTTAACACTATATCCAGGTTTTCATAGCTTTCTTTCATATGAACAGAATGACCGACAGGTATAGATGCGTACACATTACCATTGTGTAATAAAACAGCCTTTAAACTAGTTTTCGATGAATCGATAAACAGCCTCCTTTTTGTATTCAATACCAAATTCATTCATCAGACCGGGAATGTCTGAGCAGTACACTAAATCACCTTCCTGTTCAAAATACTTGGAAAATTGCTGCTCTCTCTTCCTATACACATTAACGCTGGTTCCAACCGCCAACAAGTTCTTTTCCTTTAGTCTAGAGCCAAGCAATTCAGCTTTTTCTTTCGCTAAGCCCAGATCCCTAACCAAGTCGCTAAGCTCCACCTGAGTAAACAAACTAGGGCCGGCATTTTACATTGGTACTCTTCAACATGTGGTTCATCTAACTCAGATTGTACATCAGACAAAACTTCCGTTGGAATAGAATTAAATTTATCTGGTGGTTCAGGGACCGGCAAATCTGTTCCGTGCTCTACTGGTCGGATAGCAGACGGAAGGTTGGGGTAGCATATTACCTTCTTGTTTTTTGAGTTAATGTCCGGTAATATCAACACTGCAAAAGTAACAATCATCGTAATGATTTATTTGACTCCCTCCATATCATAGGAGCAGCAAATCTAAATGCTTTTTTCTCCTTTTTTGACCATTTTCTCAGGTCTTCAACACATACATCGCATACCTTATGCGGCGCCCAGGATTTATTTTGATCACCAAGTTTATATCCAAAGTATGATAGGTAAACCTTTTTCACAAAGTCTGTAATATTTCTTTGGTGTTTCTTAATCACAAACTCACCACAAATATAACAAAAACTATCAGCAGAGTTTTTACAACCGCGTTTAGACATTGTACTGAGCACAAGCACAGGGAACGTGTAAGTGAGGTTAGGTTGACAGTTAACAAAACATCAGCTTTTTACAGTGAAAAACATAGATTCAACCTTTTTTTCTGAGAAAATGTGTTTCAGCAGTGCTACCAACGTATTATAATTCTGTAATAATCGGGTAATTTAATAAATTTATTTATAAAATGTGAAAAAATGGTGGGTTATACAGCTTTTTGAGTATCTTATTTGGATTTAGCACCCTAAAAAACATAAGAATTAGGTATTTTAAATGAAAAAGTTTTTTCAGTGTTGGCCTGTGTTATCTATCTACCATTTTATTCAGATAAGAAGTTCTACCGTTTATTAATAGAACCAGTCCCAAATAGAGAAAATAAAATGTTGTTACTAAAAGAAAATATATATATTATACAATAGATGAAAACAAAAATATTTACCAAAATATGTACAAAAGAAAATCTAAAAAATTAACTAACCCAACTTAATGACGAATGAATTAATAATATTATTAAATCAAAAGAAGCCAAATGTGACATGGAATATTTTAATACAGAAACAATCAAAGAAATATTACCTGGTTTACTTATCTTAAAAAAACGCAAGAAATATCGATATAACCCAAAATTGTAACAATGAAAATTTAAAATTATTTCAAAATAGACTTATTCGTTTCGAAAATTGTAAAGTAATATTAAGAAATATACCTTTCACAAACAGAATTTATAAAATAAATGACCACATTGTATTTCCACAAGTAACACTAAAAATTATAAATAACACGGAAAAGCCCTCGGAGAACCTTAAAGAACTAAACCTAAACCCGATCGAAGATACTCGAAACGAAATTCAAGAAATAATTCAAAAGAACAATCTTAAAATATCAGTTATTGGCATTGTCCTCATAATACTTAACACTACAGCTATAATAATATTTATACTACACAAATCATACCGCAAAGTTTCAATAAGCATCTGTGCGAAAACCTCCGGAGTCTCGGGCAAACAATGGGGGTGTTACGACCAAGAGCAGTCCTCCCATAATACAATATTTATAATTATGGTATGTAAGCCATAGCCAATCGTTCACCCCACATAACACTTTTCCGCATACTCTAAACATAAAATATAAATAAGCAAAATGAGGAAGAATACAAAGCCAAAACTGACCCACTTTTTTCAGTAAACAAAGACTGTATCAATATTCGTTGAAACCTGCCTACTAAGCATTTCGAGTTCTTTTCCTACCATTATCGATCACTTCGATCAAAGTATATGTATATAGCAGGCAACAACTATTGTAACTTTAATCTTAAGAGAGAGGCATATTGCTAAAAAAAGAAACTTTGAGTTTTCTTAACTGTTAGGCAACCATTAATAAATAAATCTCCTTTCAAAGAATACTGAACTTGGAAAGAGTTCAGTTAAAGGAGTTTTCTTCTGTAACACGTTGGCGGTAGACGCAGACAGTGTCTGCTCCTCTTGGACGGTGGGAAAGAGGCGAACTGGGTCCAATACGCCTTACTGTAATCTCAGCGAAGTGTTGGGTATGTTATTTCCCCAATCAGTATGTTTGACGTTAAGTAATGATGCCGGTAATGAATTCTCATTCACCGGCAGCCACGTTCCTTATAAAAAGGTTCTGGAAAAAGTCACACACTTTTGAATCGTCTGTCTGCTAAGTCTGGCGCCATTTGGGCATAGGTCACCTGGTGTTTGACGGTTGGTGTTTGTAAGCGTCCTGAGGGACGTTTCGCTTTAGTTCTCTGCTTATGAAGAGCGTTGACTTTATTCACGACTTGGAACTCAAGACAGCCACGATAGTTTGCAAGATGTCCTCGGTCCCTATAGAGCGTGCACTCGAACTACTCCGTGTCCGCGACCTTGTCTTGTGATAGGCCACGTTCTTTATTCTTGTGGTCCTTTGCACACTTAACGCATCGAAGCCTCATTTTGTAGTTTGATATGGCGTGCTCGAACGTTTGGCAGCGACACATTGTAAATTGTTTCCTTAAGCAAGTGATGGTCCTTAGCCTATGAGAATATAGGTCTTGTCATTTCTGTTTACCTTCAGGATTCACGTTTTGTCATTAGTGACTTCATTCGCAGGAACTTCAGCAGAATCAGTTAATGTTCGGTTTGTGACCTCTGAATATTGAAAGTCTTTTTCGGTGAATGCATTCCTTGAAAATGGAAAAATGCCTGGTTTGGTAAACCCAGAAGTTATATTTTTTGAGTGAACGCAGCTAAGTAAGCAATGTTTGCAATAGATCGAAGATCTTGTATTCTTATTGTTTTGCCAGTCATTTTATGCTATCGATAGTTTTTGCTTGAAGGCTCCCAAGACAGCAACATCAAGTGGCTGAAGGCGATTAATGCAATTGGAAGGAAAAGTAACAAGGACGATAGCAAGATCACGGCAAAAGTTTATGGCTTTCATGATTGTCCAATAAAAGTAGTATCATATCTGTTTTGATGCACCTTGTGGATCTCTGAATATGCTCAAGAACTTTAATAAGAAACGCTCCAATCATCCAACCACTCGTTGGGCTGTTAGCATAACCTACGTTAGCATTACCTACGCTACCAGCCGGTGCTCCATTAAGCATTGTGTCACGAAATCTAGTGCGCGGAAATATGAACACGGGAGTTATAGTATTTCCAATTGCACTCACAATAGCACACTTAGTAATTAACTGGCCTCTTTAAGCAGAAACAGATTGTCCAACCTGTTTTAGCCCTTTTTGTGCAATCACGTTTGGGACTTGGACTACTGTGGTAACACCTGTTTCATCCAAATTGAAAATCCGATCAGCAGTAAAGTTAAACTTACCAAGTGCTTTCTGATACTTTGAATGAAATTCTTCTAGATTCTTCTTGTTAAAACTAGTCGCCCTTGACAAACCTGTATTCTCCGGTTTTCGTATTGAAAGTCTTGAGTGCCGCTTCATAAAGCAATGTATCCATTCAGTTCCAGCCACTTCATTCGGGATATTTCTTTAGCAATGTGGCATACTCAAATGCTAATAGTCGAGCTTGAATTTTGGTCAATCCTTAATTCATCTTGGGGGTACGGATCAAATATTCTTCAAGCATTTTTTTCCTCATTATTGGTAAAAACTTGTTGTGTTGAATATTTGTTTGAAAATTTTAAATTTTGCAGCTCCTTATTACTTTTGTAGTTTTTAATTCGGTAATACAATGTCGTTGGCAATATTCCGAAGGCAGCAGTAGCCCCTCTTAACTTCATTGTTTTTTCCGAAACTGCTGTTATGGCACTTTTAACGTCATCCTTATTGACTACAGTCGATTTTTTTCTCTTGTAAGTGCGCACCATTAATCACTTAAAATCAAAAGAAAATAATGAGCAACCGATTTATTGAATGAAACATTAAAAGTTTTTTTTTTTTAAATGTCTGAAATATGTAAAAAAAATAATGGGGTCAGTTTTGGGCATGTTCAAACGTGCCCCAATACACGTGTTCAAATCTGCCCCAACTGTTCCAGTGACATAAAATTTTGCAGAAATATTAAACTTTTATATATTCATTCAAAAACTTGCCACAACAATTGTCTTCCGTTTTAATATCGCGCTCTAAATTTTTTTTACACACTTGCAACTAAAAAAGGAAAAATACGGTACCACTACAAAAAGCACCTAAATCCGAGAGACAACTGAAAGAAATTACTTTTAAAAAAGAGTAATAAAATAAAATTTTATAAGCAGTGTTCAAATGTGCCTCACCCTCCCCTATATACATATGTGTGAAAATCGCAAATTCACAAAAAATCCGTATCATCGTGCGGCGTCAGAAACCAGAACGAGACGTGCTTTTTTCGTACGTCTTCTCGCGTGATACTCTGAAATTTTAAATGAAGTCCAGGTTCGTAGCGACAAAACAAACTCTATTCGCGAATACGTGTGAGCTCATTTCATTTGACCGCAGTGTATTCTCGCCTCACACTCTTGGAATTGGAATGTGCGTGAATGTGAATTTAAATAGGACGTCTCATTGGTCAATTCTGTGCGGCGCAAACTCAACTGAATTTCAAGCTTTCAAATGCAGTTGATTTCAAGCGGCAAGCCGTGCAAACTGTGTCGCTTTTATCGTAGAACGTACTAAAATTATTCACATGCAGTTTGAAAAATGTTCGTTGGACAAACTTTTTGTTCCAAGAGTGCGTGCCCACATGGGTTAAGAGAGTGATCTGAGTGATAGTGAGTTGAAGGCCCCGGCCCATAGAATCCGTCAATCCGTTGACAGTTGACATGACATTTATTAATTGATGGAGTGCGTTCATCTGAGTTATAAAATGAATGGCACGGATGGCCTTTGATCGCCTCAGTCAGTTCTTCCTCGAACATTTTATAACATTTTTTTCCTAGAATAATGTTCACTTCTCGCACACTAAACGACCCTCACCAAACGAATCGTACTTTGAATGTCAACCGAATTTGAAGTTTCTCTCAGTACGAGAGAGTTCCCAAGCATTCTCTCAATGCATTCACCAATGAACGTGCTTACTCTCAATTCGTGCATGCGTGAACCTCAGAATGTAAATGTGTAAGCTCCAATATGTGAATGGGCGAACTCTCAACGGAGCCAAAAGTAGGAAGTAGCTCTACTTTGTCCGTTGAAGTTCATACATCCGTCGGCTATGGGCCACCTCCCATAAGAATGTGTATATTCTACTTTTCACTCAGTTGAAATCAACGGAGTGACGGATCGACGGATTCTATGGGCCGGGGCCTGAGGGATATTTCTCGTTGAGTGTGATACACACAACACATTGCATACACACATAAACACATAACTTTGGTAAGAACGTTTCATGTAGTTGGGTCTCACTTTTTTTTTAAATCTACATAAAAAGCTCTGAGTCAAACTTCTTAGCAAAGACAAAAAATTAGTTTTAATTTTTATCCGAAGTTACGTCCACTTAAAACTAAAAGCTTTTATCGCATGAGAAAACTTTGACAAGAAAATAACTTTACTATTGCATGCAATTATGTGTTTATGTTTATTTTGAACTAAAAAAAGATAATGTATAGTGGGAGAAAAGAAAGCTTTAAATTAATTTTTTTGTATACCATGATCGTGAAAATGCTTTAATGGGGAGAAAGATTTAAATTACGAATGGATGATTTGAAAAAGCTAACTACAAGACAATTACAAACAATTTTAAAAGAAAAAATAATTATCGTAAATATAAAATGATTTTCTTCTAAAAGAAAACATATCGGCTACTAAATGTGTTGAAGAATTAATTGCATGGAGAAAAGACAAAGAAGTTGATAATCCAAGTAAGTGAGGTTGGTGAGGGCTTTAAGGAAATTGAAGAATCGGGTGACGAGTGTGAAGGTACTATAGTGAACACCGTGAAGACGATTCTAAACCTAACGGAGAGAAACGAATAATTTTGTTTGACAGTGTGTAAATGGAATGGGCATTCAAAAATATCTTTATGCTAGGCGTTTACTTAAAGGTGCTGCTAAGCTAGTAGTGATGGAATTGGCGACGAATAACAAGTGTGAACAAGTGTACTTTATTTTTAACTTGTTGGAGGCTGCTGCTATCTGTTAGAGCACTTAGACACTAATACTGGTCCATTGTACTGCCAGGCAGACACCTTAGATGGCGTTACAGCTCATGAAGAGCCAGAGCCAAGCTTCTTTTATTCACTTATGTAGGCTGCGATTTGTTTTCCACACAAGTGAACGGGAGCTAAAGCTTAATGCCGATTCTGAAAGGCGAGAGCCGAGAAGCTTTTTCAAGGCAAGTGTTCAACTGGGGTTTTCCCCCGCCGAGGAAAGAAGCCATGAAATAATCATTTGATGGCGTTGGTCTCAACATGAACACGTTGGAAGAAAGAAGAATTTTATTTGACAATCTTTTCACCCATGGGCTCCTTTCAGGTACCATTGACTCTGTCTCTATCAACACTAACCCCCGCAATGTACGAAATCCCCGTCTCTTCTATCTACCCACCCCCCGTACTGCCTATGGCTCCAGTGAACCTATTTCTCGTATGCTGGGAAGTGTTAATTCGAATCCTTACTTTGATTTCAACCTCAGCACTCGATGCCTAAAAATCCGACTTTTTAACCACCCTCCCCTTTCTCCCGTTCTCCCTAGCTAGTAAGTGAGATTAGGTTAAGATTAGATTAAGCTAGCTTGAATTAAGCCCAATAAATGGGGCGTTCGCCCCCACGAAAATTAAAAATTAAAATATTATTTACACTCGTGCCAAAAATCGCGACTTAGTTGTTAAACGCTTGCGCTCTATACGAAGCATTGCTGGCAATTAAAAATCCTTACCAGATATGCCACAGAGAAAGGTAAAAATTGTATTCTTTTGTTTTCTCCAGCCCACCTTTGTCCCGTCGTCAAATAGCTCCTGTGGACATTGCGGAATCCAAACAGAAGATCGTCTAGAACCCAAGCAGAAGATCATGTAGAACCCAAGCAAGCTTTTGGCAAAAATCAATCGTTTTCCGCTGACAACAACCAAGCGATTTACTTGTAAACCTAAAATTATGCCGTTCTGCTAAAGGGGTAAAATGAATGCACAAACAACAAAAACAATAACTTCCCAAAAACTAACTCATGACGGGAACAGCGAAGATAACCCATTCAAAAGGAGTAGCATACTGCAAAGGTCACTTATTGGCCAAGCAGCAAACCCGAGTTCAGGAGTGGATCCACGTGGTAAACTAAGCGTGACACCGACAATCTGCAACACGCCATCGATCTTCCACCAGCTAGGAGAACAAATCAAAGCGCTAGTGGAAATACTAGAAGATGGTAAGAGGCGCTTCATTCACCACCCAATGAGAGACGCTATAGAGAGCATCAAGGCGCCCTACGAGTTGGCTGCATTTTAAATTGGAGCCTTAGGCCCGAAAACACAGTCTTCGAAGAACAATAATCGTCCTCCACGTAGACTTGGTCTTTCACTTCCCAGAAACCCCTCAAGTTATCATCGAGCCTAAGGCTCTAAGACTCGCAGTTACATGAATCCCATATGGGTATAACCAGAACCAGTCTCTGGAAAGTGCCCTGATCCTTCCAAAAAATCCCTTTCGCATGCAATAAATTTGTCATTAAGATCCTCCCTATCCTCGTTTACTCTATAAATTAAATTGAAGTTAGGGCATGTTTTTGTTCTACGATTGGCTTAGAAGCACTAGATTTCACAATAATATATTCAACATCTAACTTTTTGTCCTTGTATTTGGTTGGCAATACAATAGAACCCACAGTCTTCTTCTTCGCTTCTAACTTTCCAGTTGATGTTGATGTGGTGCATTTGTGTTAATCCTTTTACTATGTCGCATGTTATGATGTTCACCTCAGCACCACTATCCAGTTTAAAATCAACGCACAATTCATCTATTTTCAATGTCTCATGCCAACTACCTCTGAGTTTGGACCAAAATGCAGCACACTTACATATACTACCGACTCATTAGACTCATTGGAATCATAATTAACTTCATTAACTTTTCTGGCCACCTGTCACACTGCTTAATACTTTGATCACAACCTTTTTTTAGCTTTTCATGCATTAGAGTATCGAATGCCTTGCTAAAATCAATGAAGAGAACAGACACACTTTGGTTTTTATTCAGACCTGCATTAATTACATTCGCAAGCTTCCCCAGGAGCTTCTCTGTTAATAAAAATATTGAGTCGTATCCAAACCCTTTTCGACAGCTGATAGTATGGATATGGGTCTTAGTTTTCTGTTTTAATATTTTTTTTTTAATTTTAGTACGCAAGCTTGTGTTATACTGCCATTGATTATCGCTTGTACAAAACGGGCATTGATTTTGAAACCAATCGGACTTATGTTGCCTGCTCCAGGTTCTCTTTTTGACATTCAGTTGACACACCATTTGAAATATTTCATCAAGAGTGACCTCTTCAATATAAGTACTTTGCTGTAACTGCAAATGCTTGTGGCTTGATGTTTTGGTGCTGCACGTTTTTAGGTATAGCATAGCGTCAAATGTAGGAAATCTGGTAAAGGGGCACGCAACCTTTTAAACCACTTTACATTCCTAGCGGAGATATTTGCCATGTTATTTCAATGGCCATGCAATTTTTGTACAGTACAATTAGAGCAGACAGCCAAGGAAGGGAGCTCTATCACGACTTCCAACATATTCAACATATTCGTTGGTCAAGATCCCCTTTATCAACGTCCGATGACTAAGTTCACTGTGTCAATCCATTTTCAGGTCACTCTAAGCTACCAAGGAATTGGATCTCCAATGTGTTGGCGAGATTTGGGTCGGGTCTCAAACCCTACGTCTATTTATCTCACTCTATTCTTGATTAGTTCCTCTGCCCTCTGCCCTCTGTCTGTGGCTTTGAATAACGAAATTGATAAACCCCAACATCTACAAAAAATCTGCGTGCTTGGCGATAGTGAGACGACCACCTGTATTGTATATGGTGAGGAAGTCGTGACAATTCATTTCCTCTCAGATTATACATCCTTTGCTCAGGTGGCGTGCTTCAAGTTCGGGAAGCTAGATAACAAAAATTAAGCGTCAAAACAAATCACACACTTATTAACTTTACCTTGTTCTAAACAAATGTGGCATCAACACGCGTACCAGTAGAAACAACTGTTCCAATATTGATCACTCAAATAGAGCCGAGTCTATTTGTCATATTCAGCACAATTAGAAGGCATGGGAAAGGTTTTCTTTCCCGAAAGAGTCAACAAGACCAAGTTGAGGTCCAATATCAATTGGTTTTGAATCTCCTTTCAAAGAATACTGAACTTGGAAAGAGTTCAGTTAAAGGAGTTTTCTGCGGTAGACGCAGACAGTGTCTGATCCTCTTGGACTGGGTCCAATAGGCCTTACTGTAATCTCAGCGAAGTGTTGGGTATGTTATTTCCCCAATCAGTATGTTTGACGTTTAAGTAATGAATTCTAATTCACCGGCAGGCACGTTCCTTATAAAAAGGTTCTGGGAAAAGTCACAGACTTTTGAATCGTCTGTCTGCTAAGTCTGGCGCCATTTGCGCATAGGTCATCTGGTGTGTGACGGTTGGTGTTTGTACGGGACGTTTCGCTTTAGTGTTCTGCTTACGAAGAGCGTTGACTTTATTCACGACTTGGAACTCAAGACAGCCACGATAGTTTGCAAGGTGTCCTCGGTATCTATAGAGCGTGCACTCGAGCTACTCCCTATCCGCGACCTTGTCTTGACCACGTTCCTCATTCTTGTGGTCCTTTGCACACTTAACGAATCGAGGCCGCATTTTGTAGTTTGATGTGGCGTGCCCGAACGTTTCGCAGCGATACATTGTAAATTATTTCCTTAAGGAAGTGATGGTCCTTAGCCTATGAGAATATATGAGGATTCATGTTTTGCCAGAAACGCTCTTGCCGTTTTTGACTCGATATATTTTGACGCAAGGACCTTGATATTTAGGTTAACTTTCTCGGAGGTAATTGGCTAACTAGCTTCCCAATTGTTGTTAAAACAATGACAAAGAGGAAACACTACGTCGATTTGAAATTAGTCGAGTGACTTCCTTATATCACTGTCTTTTATAAGTTTGCAGATGCAGAGAGGTATTGGGAACACACAGCAAAAATGATCGTTGTACTCAAGCTTGGGGAATATATAGGTCTAATAAATTAAGCCAACGCACATTAACGCACATACCAAGGATAGTTCCTTAAGTGACAGCAGACAGCATTGGGTCTTACAAGCATTCAATTCCACTCTATGGTTTAAACAGTAGTTACTACGGTCGGAAGGCAGCGATGTGAGTCTATTATGGAAAACTAAGACATCAGTGAAGGAATGATATGGATTGGTATGGGCAGGAGATATTTCATAAAAATGGGAAAGGATGTCGGTGATAGTACAGAACCTTGGGGAACACCTGCATTTATTTCGTGAATGTCACACTTGAAAATATCCGAACCGGAATGAAAGGAAAATTTTTATCCATAGAAGAAGAGACGCATCGATACCATAAGCTCGCGTCGATACCATAGGAACGTGATATCAGAGTGTGTCAAATAATTAAATTTATCAGCGGCAACGATTCTGCTTTTACTAAAGTGCAAAGTTTGGTTGCACTTTTCGCTGGCTGATGATCTTTATGAAATTTCCACGATTCAAGACCTTTCATAAGCTTACGATCTATCAGCGTTTCCATGGTCTTATCATAGAAAGAAGTTACGTTAGTGCTTTGGGTCGGTAAGTGGAGGGAAACCTTTATAGGGACAGGCTGAAGAAATGCTGTTTTCCATCTACTAAGGAAGAGTAGCCACAGAAAACGGTGGTCTTGTCAGCGTGGAAGAAGACCTCCTTAGAAGTACGAGTAAGTACTCTTGCAAAAGTGGATTTGTCCCATAGAAACTTCGAATACGAGTCGCCTAGTCAAGAGCAAGAAGCAAAATGCAGATTCCCTGACCTCATTCAGACTTGTGAGTTGACAATTGAGTGATTTGATCTCATCACAGAAGCGAGATATGAATCGCTTGACTGAGTCAGCCAGTTTGAGCTCAGGATTCCAGCAAGAAACCGATCTCCTACATGGGGGCTTGCTGACAAGGCATACCCTTAATAGATGGGCGTTTCAATTTGCCGTTAAATATGCCCCTCAAAATTAAAAACACTTTGCATTTATACTACATACATATTTCATTTTTCAGTTAATGAGCTGGAGCGTCTTTAGTCTGGCTTATAGGCTATAATTGATTTGTATACAATAAAACCCACAACCAAAATTGTTTCTTGACTAATTGACTTCATCGTGTTAGCGGCATCAACGTCCGGGTCCGGTTCCGGGTGTGGGGTGAAGAGGAGTCAAAGGTTCGTCCATGATGTATGGGTCCTCGCCTCTAGGAGGATTTATGGGAATAGTGGACAGTTTCGGGACCAGTTGACCGAGTACGCATGCCACAATGGCTGCTAAGACTAAAAGCACGTTTACGAACTTGAACATTTTAGAGAAGTTCGATCAGGAAGAAAGATCTGTTATGATCCTATCTTCTCGTTGCTGGGCTTTTATATGCCCATATTTCGCTTAACCTTGACTGACCTTGATGTACGCCAGATGTGTTAATATTTGATTTGCATAAAACTTGGGAATAATATGTATATTTCTTGTCTTTAAGTGGTATTAGAGAGCAATTCACAAAACCGTGGCAATCACATGAAGGTGGTAGAATTTGAATATTAATTTGGAAGTCTCATGCTATTTCTGACTGTCATAAAACCAGCTCAAAACTATTAGCACAGTCGTAAATCTGGTCTATCAGGCTAGCGTGAAACATGTTCGTTCGGTATGGAACAAAGCGCAAAGCTTTTAAAACAAATAAACTTTATTTGTTGGTTGGTGAATGGAGTTCGGTCTATGGCAATTATGAGTCAAACTGCCAAACAACTTCGAACTGCAGGATTATAAGTAGTGAACTAAGCAAACAAAGCATTAAATGATTTAGCCCGGTGGTTGGGCGTGGAAATGATATGCCTTGGGTTGAAGTTCAATTCAAGCTCGAGTTTTCTTTTTCCTTAAAGAAAAGATGAGAATAAGGGCGGCGAACCAGAAAAGTAAGGGATAGGCCCAGCAATTTACGGCGCCGTCGTCTGGGCGAGAAATAGGTCCAGCACAGGGTTTACAAGGTTTTCTATGATGTTGTCAAACGCTGAAGAAGACGTGGCTGGTCAAGATAGATTAGCAATGAAGTGACAGCGACGTAAAATAGGGGTCAGTAGAGTGAGGACAACAGTGACCAGTTTTTGCACAGTTGATCACAAAACATGGGTGTGAACAGTCACCGTCAACAGTATGCATTTGTACTCCTCCGAACGCACATGCAGCCATTCCATAGTATCGAACGAACATGTTTCACGCTAGCATAGTTCAACATCATCTCGTGCAGACAAGTCTAAAACTAAAAGCTTACTATTGTTTTAGCAGGTATGAAATGAGTGGTGTCGTGTGCCGCCTGATAGAATCTGGTCTATCAATTGTGCTAATAGTTTTGAGCTGGTTTTATGACAGTCACAAATAGCATGAGACTTCCAAATTAATTCCCCACCCAATACCTTCCTGTGATTTCCACGGTTTTATAAATTGCTCTCTAATACCACTTAAAGACAAGAAATATATTATTCCCAAGTTTTATGCAAATCAAATATTAACACATCTGGCGTACATCAAGGCCAGTCAAGGTTAAGCGAAATATGGGCATATAAAAGCCCAGCAACGAGAAGATAGGATCATAACAGATCTTTCTTCCTGATCGAACTTCTCTAAAATGTTCAAGTTCGTAAACGTGCTTTTAGTCTTAGCAGCCATTGTGGCATGCGTACTCGGTCAACTGGTCCCGAAACTGTCCACTATTCCCATAAATCCTCCTAGAGGCGAGGACCCATACATCATGGACGAACCTTTGACTCCTCTTCACCCCACACCCGGAACCGGACCCGGACGTTGATGCCGCTAACACGATGAAGTCAATTAGTCAAGAAACAATTTTGGTTGTGGGTTTTATTGTATACAAATCAATTATAGCCTATAAGCCAGACTAAAGACGCTCCAGCTCATTAACTGAAAAATGAAATATGTATGTAGTATAAATGCAAAGTGTTTTTAATTTTGAGGGGCATATTTAACGGCAAATTGAAACGCCCATCTATTAAGGGTATGCCTTGTCAGCAAGCCCCCATGTAGGAGATCGGTTTCTTGCTGGAATCCTGAGCTCAAACTGGCTGACTCAGTCAAGCGATTCATATCTCGCTTCTGTGATGAGATCAAATCACTCAATTGTCAACTCACAAGTCTGAATGAGGTCAGGGAATCTGCATTTTGCTTCTTGCTCTTGACTAGGCGACTCGTATTCGAAGTTTCTATGGGACAAATCCACTTTTGCAAGAGTACTTACTCGTACTTCTAAGGAGGTCTTCTTCCACGCTGACAAGACCACCGTTTTCTGTGGCTACTCTTCCTTAGTAGATGGAAAACAGCATTTCTTCAGCCTGTCCCTATAAAGGTTTCCCTCCACTTACCGACCCAAAGCACTAACGTAACTTCTTTCTATGATAAGACCATGGAAACGCTGATAGATCGTAAGCTTATGAAAGGTCTTGAATCGTGGAAATTTCATAAAGATCATCAGCCAGCGAAAAGTGCAACCAAACTTTGCACTTTAGTAAAAGCAGAATCGTTGCCGCTGATAAATTTAATTATTTGACACACTCTGATATCACGTTCCTATGGTATCGACGCGAGCTTATGGTATCGATGCGTCTCTTCTTCTATGGATAAAAATTTTCCTTTCATTCCGGTTCGGATATTTTCAAGTGTGACATTCACGAAATAAATGCAGGTGTTCCCCAAGGTTCTGTACTATCACCGACATCCTTTCCCATTTTTATGAAATATCTCCTGCCAATACCAATCCATATCATTCCTTCACTGATGTCTTAGTTTTCCATAATAGACTCACATCGCTGCCTTCCGACCGTAGTAACTACTGTTTAAACAATAGAGTGGAATTGAATGCTTGTAAGACCCAATGCTGTCTGCTGTCACTTAAGGAACTATCCTTGGTATGTGCGTTAATGTGCGTTGGCTTAATTTATTAGACCTATATATTCCCCAAGCTTGAGTACAACGATCATTTTTGCTGTGTGTTCCCAATACCTCTCTGCATCTGCAAACTTATAAAAGACAGTGATTGGTTTGCTACTGGCAACCCCAGTACTCTTAATTTCTACAATAAAAAACTGTCATACGTGTCTGCTTGTTGAGACCTGTTTTGGTCGTTATCAAGCCAGTTCATTATTACGACCCTTTCAATAAAGTTGTGAATAAAAAGTGACTTGTCTTTCATTATTTCAACCCGCATATCCCTATGCGTGGGCTAAACATGGTCCTTCGAGTCTTTTTATTGAAAAATGATAAAAACATTTAAGAAAATAGTGAAAATAATATACATATTTATTCAACGAAAATCCAAATTTATAAACGTTTACAATCATACCAAGCCACGCACACCAACACAAAATAGTCATTGGAACATTTCACATCAAATAAACGCACACCAACAAACCCATTAAATTCGCCTTACATACATCCAAATTCATCCGTTTTCTTCGTCGTCATCGCTGACAGGGAACGCCACACATATCAACACAAAAATCATCAAAAGTCGTCAAAATTAACAAACGCACAGCTGTAAACCCAACAAACTCTACAAAAAACATTAAAATCTGTCATACATCCATCTCCGTCCTTCATCATCGCCATCGTCTCTGGCAGGACACATCAAAAAAAAAAAAAAGTAAAATGGCCGATCTTATCGCAATGAAACAAAAAAGAGCACGAGCACAAGGCACAATATCAAGAATAAAAAACTATTCACTTGCAATTCCCGTCGATGCAGATACAAATGATATTAAAGCGCGAGCAACAAAGCTGAATGAAGTTTTCCGCGAATTTTGTTCATATGACGATGAAATTGCCTCAGTGCCGAACGAAGCATCGCATATAGAAGCAGTCGAGGAAATATTCTTCACAGCCGAAGCCGCCTTACAACGACACCTGCAAAACACAACACCAGAACGTGAGTATACAAACAATTTACCATCACCAAATCTAGACGAAACGCTCCACATGATAGCGTCACAAAATAGACACTTGATAGATGTACTACAAAATGTGTCTGCTCACGATGCTCAAAGCAATCTGAGAATGCCACGGCTCACCATCACACCGTTCGACGGAAATTATGCAGAGTGGCCGTCATTTCAAGATATATATAAATCAACTGTGCACAACAACACCAGTTTAACCAAAATTCAAAAATTTCAGTATCTAAAGGGGCTCCTAGTTGGCGATGCAGCATGGCAAATACGTCATATAATTGTAGCAGAAGAAACGTACGACACAGCGTGGGAAAAACTCTCTGAAAGGTATGATCGTAAAAAACAAATTATAAATAACTACGTTAGAACCTTTTTTGAGCAACCGGAAATAAAAAACCACAGCGCTAAGGAACTCCGCCGGCTAGCAGACACCTCGGATGAGGTCGTTAGAGGCCTGGATACAGTATGCACAGAAGCTAAAGGGCGTGATCCGTGGCTAATCTTCATACTCCTTCAAAAACTTGATGAAGAAACACGACAACAATGGGCAACGAAAGCAGCAGATAAAAAATTCTATTCTTTCGAGGATTTCACCAAATTTATCAACGAAAAGTGCGATGCATTGGAGGCATATTCCGTACATACATCATTATCATCAGAACAAAAACCTACACCACAGTTTAAAACAGCTTTCAAACCATCGCCAATTTCAGCAGCAGAGAGGTGCCCCAAGTGCAGCGCCAACCACCCGCTTTTTAAATGTACATCCTTTAAGGCATTACCAGTTTCGGAGAGAAGAAAATTAGCCCTACGATACAAGGTATGTTTTAACTGCTTACACGCAAATCATCAAACGACGACTTGTAATTCACATTTCCGTTGCCATTACTGTAATGAAAAACACCATTCATCGCTTCATCAACACGAGACCATCCCAAACCATCTCACAAGAGGCAGCAGTCAAAATAGTAACACTTATACTTCAAATTCATGCAACACATCTGAAACTAACAACAATTCATGCAACACATCTGAAACCAACAACAATTCATGCAACACATCTGAAACTAACAACAACTCATGCACCACATCCGAAATTTACAACAATTATCATACACCACATTCTCAAGCAAATCAATCAATACTTCCAACAGCAATTATTCATGTTAAAAACAAGTTTGGCGATTTAAAACCATGCCGAGCCCTCCTAGACTCAGGATCTATGGCAACTTTCATCAGCGAATCGTGCGTTCAAGAACTTGGTCTTGAAAGAGCAAACCAGCGCTCAACAATATGTGGTCTGTCATCAACGGAAGTGGCCACAACTAAGGGAAAAGTAGTTCTGCATATCAGAACCACAGAGAATCAGTTTTTACATGCAAAGGCGCTTATACTGAAAAAAGTAACCTCACCCATTCCACTGAATGACATTTCAACAAAGGCATGGCCTTGGATTAATGATGTCAAATTGGCCGATCCATGTTTTTTCAAAAGCCAAAACATTGACATTTTAATCGGAGCAGATTTTTTCTTTCAGATACTTGAAGAAGAACGCATTCATCATAGGCCTCAAGATCCCATCCTCCAAAAAACTGCATTTGGTTGGGTAGTTGCAGGGCAATGCAATCAAATCAACAATAACTGCAGCGTATCACACGCCACCCAAACAACAGTGGATGTTAACATCGACAAGGCACTAAATAGGTTTTGGGAATTGGAAACCACTCCATTGTCAAGACCTCATTTGACCGAGGAGGAAATGTACTGTGAGACTCATTTTAAAACTCACCTGCACATCCACTCTGATGGTCGGTACCTTGTACGACTGCCGTTTGTCGATTGTACACAAAAACTAGGAAATTCAAAACGAACAGCAACTTCCTGCCTTTTTGCGTTGGAACGTAGATTGGCAAAGGATCCTACGCTTCGTCTTCAGTACAACATGTTTTTGCAAGAGTATATTGAATTGGGACACATGAAGTTAATACCACCAAGTCAAATTAACATCAATGACAATGAAGGATTTTACTTACCACACCACGCCGTCCTTAAACCATCCAGCAAAACCACCAAAGTGCGCGTGGTCTTCAATGCATCACGGAAAACATCATCAAACGTGTCACTCAACGATATTTTGGGAGTTGGTCCAACCATTCAAAGAGATCTTTTTTCAATCCTCGTAAACTTTCGACAATTTCGGATTCCAATAAGCGCCGACATAGTCAAAATGTACAGGCAGATTAGATTGAATCCAGTGGATTGGAACTATCAACGGATCTTATGGAGGGAAAACCCATCGAAGAGAATTCAGGAATTTTGGCTCACCACTGTCACGTACGGTACATCAGCAGCACCGTTCCTGGCAACACGATCGTTGAATCAGACTGCACACGAATGTGAACACAATCACCCAACCATCGCCCAGATTATCAGAAATCACTTTTATGTAGACGATCTTCTCACGGGGGCAGACAACCCAGAAGATGCAACAGCTCTTAGATTACTACTGGAAGACATATTGTCAAGACGAGGTTTCAAACTCAGGAAGTGGAAGAGTAATTGTCAACAATTCCTCAATAGAATTCCTCCAGCCAACCGAGATCTTGAATCCTTAGATTTCAATTGCGAGCCAACGAAAATATTAGGGCTGCACTGGAATCCAAGCAACGACTGCTTCATTTTTCAAGCAACGCTTTCAACACAAAGCAAAATTACTAAGCGTACGATTCTGTCCGAAGCCTCAAAAATATTTGACCCACTTGGTCTGCTGTCACCTGCCACAATCGCCATCAAAATATTATTTCAACAGCTCTGGCTGGAACAACCAAACGGGCAGAAATTGAATTGGGATGATGCTGTTCCAGAATCACTATCCGGGAAGTGGCGAATCTTCATAGAAGAATTGTGCTTCTTCAAAGACATTAAAGTGCAGAGATGGATTTACACAAAGGACATATCAGATTGTGAGTTTCATGGATTCTGTGACGCATCGGAGGCAGCATATTCTGCAGTCATATATTGCAAAACCACTGAAGAAAACAACTCTTACGTCAGCATTGTTGCGGCAAAAACTCGAGTAGCACCGATAAAACAACAATCACTACCGCGTCTTGAACTCTGTGGAGCCGTTCTACTGTCATCTCTGTTCAAGGCTGTGCAAAGAGCATTAGGAGAGCAAAAACCCAAGCAAGTTTGTGCATGGACGGACTCTAAAATAGTACTTAGTTGGCTTAATGCACATCCAAAACGCTGGAAAACATTTGTGGCCAATCGGACATCAGCAATCAAAAACACCATCGAATCAGATTGCTGGAGATACGTACCTTCACAAGATAATCCAGCGGATATAGCTTCCAGAGGGGTCTCACCACAAACCTTGGCTAAATCAACCCTGTGGTGGCAGGGCCCAGCATGGCTCAGGCAAGTGGAAAATAACTGGCCAGTACAAAAATCGTCGAATTCCTACTGTACAACCCAAGAAGAAAAACAAAATGTCATTCAAGCGTATCCTATCAACTCACCAAATTCCACTTGGGATCATATCCTCACTCAAGTCTCTACGTTTAGGAAAATCATTCGAATCGTCGCATACTGGCAACGTTACATTCGCAACATTCAGTCCTACAAGGTAAGGCAACGAGCAAATAAATCTAATAAAGATCTGTCTACTTTTAGTGTTTTGACGACAAGTGAATTACAAGAAGCCACTTTCACATGCCTACGCTGGATGCAAGTAAACGAATTTGGTGAAGAGCTCAAGGCTCTCAGCGACAACAAGCAATTATCCAACAAAAGCAAACTCTTATCACTGTTTCCGTTTATTGATGGCAATGGACTTTTACGAGTCGGAGGTCGACTTGAACAATCCAGATGCAGCTACAATGTGAAACACCCCATCATCTTGCCTAAACAACATGCCATAACCTCCATGATAATTCATCAATATCACGAACAATATTTACACCCAGGGCCAACACTGCAACTATCACTTATGCGTCAAAAGTTTTGGGTCATCGGAGGAAAAAGTACAATTCGTCATCATATTCACAAATGCCTCAAGTGCTTTCGACTCAAACGGATCAAACAACAGCAACTCATGGGAGGCCTACCAGAGCATCGAGTAAGACCAAGCAGATCCTTTTTACACTGCGGCGTTGATTATGCAGGTCCAATTACGATACGACTTAGCAAAGGGCGAGCAGCTAAAACTACCAAAGGATACATCGCGGTCTTTGTATGCTTCAGCACAAAAGCTATTCACGTGGAGTTGGTTTCTGATTTGACTGCAGATGCTTTCATCGCAACCCTGAAACGTTTTATAGCACGACGAGGAATCCCTGCGGGGATTTATAGTGACAACGGCACAAATTTTGTTGGCGCAAAACGGAAACTTTCAGAAGTATACAAACTGGTGTTATCGAAAGTTTACAATGACTCAGTCACAAAATTCCTCACTCAAACCGAAACCAAGTGGCATTTTATCCCCCCAGCTTCCCCACATTTTGGCGGATTATGGGAGGCTGGAGTGAAGTCCATAAAGACACATTTAAAACGTGTAGTAGGAGAAACAATTCTATCATTTGAAGAAATGACTACGTTGTTGAGTCAAATTGAGGCAATACTCAACTCTCGCCCACTGACGTGCATCAGCGACAACGATGTCTCCAGCCTGGACACCCTGACTCCGGGTCACTTTTTAATTGGTTCACCCCTCACCGCACTTCCAGAGAATGACTTCCTAGACACAAATCCTCAGCGTCTCAACCGATGGCAGCAGGTACAGCGCATGGTTCAATCATATTGGAAACAATGGTCGAGGGATTATATCCATACATTAAATCAACGCCACAAGTGGTGGCATAATCAAAAGAACATTGCAGTTGATGATTTGGTGCTAATCCACGACGACAACTTACCTCCTACAACTTGGCTTACTGGACGAGTTATCAGTGTTCACCCAGGCAAGGACGACCGAGTGAGGGCTGTTACACTACGTACTCGAATGGGAAACATAAAACGACCCATACTCAAATTATCAAAACTACCCTTGGATTAAATTAAGGTATCCCTTAATTGGGGGCAGTATGGTTTGCTACTGGCAACCCCAGTACTCTTAATTTCTACAATAAAAAACTGTCATACGTGTCTGCTTGTTGAGACCTGTTTTGGTCGTTATCAAGCCAGTTCATTATTACGACCCTTTCAATAAAGTTGTGAATAAAAAGTGACTTGTCTTTCATTATTTCAACCCGCATATCCCTATGCGTGGGCTAAACAGTGATATAAGGAAGTCACTCGACTAATTTCAAATCGACGTAGTGTTTCCTCTTTGTCATTGTTTTAACAACAATTGGGAAGCTAGTTAGCCAATTACCTCCGAGAAAGTTAACCTAAATATCAAGGTCCTTGCGTCAAAATATATCGAGTCAAAAACGGCAAGAGCGTTTCTGGCAAAACATGAATCCTCATATATTCTCATAGGCTAAGGACCATCACTTCCTTAAGGAAATAATTTACAATGTATCGCTGCGAAACGTTCGGGCACGCCACATCAAACTACAAAATGCGGCCTCGATTCGTTAAGTGTGCAAAGGACCACAAGAATGAGGAACGTGGTCAAGACAAGGTCGCGGATAGGGAGTAGCTCGAGTGCACGCTCTATAGATACCGAGGACACCTTGCAAACTATCGTGGCTGTCTTGAGTTCCAAGTCGTGAATAAAGTCAACGCTCTTCGTAAGCAGAACACTAAAGCGAAACGTCCCGTACAAACACCAACCGTCACACACCAGATGACCTATGCGCAAATGGCGCCAGACTTAGCAGACAGACGATTCAAAAGTCTGTGACTTTTCCCAGAACCTTTTTATAAGGAACGTGCCTGCCGGTGAATTAGAATTCATTACTTAAACGTCAAACATACTGATTGGGGAAATAACATACCCAACACTTCGCTGAGATTACAGTAAGGCCTATTGGACCCAGTCCAAGAGGATCAGACACTGTCTGCGTCTACCGCAGAAAACTCCTTTAACTGAACTCTTTCCAAGTTCAGTATTCTTTGAAAGGAGATTCAAAACCAATTGATATTGGACCTCAACTTGGTCTTGTTGACTCTTTCGGGAAAGAAAACCTTTCCCATGCCTTCTAATTGTGCTGAATATGACAAATAGACTCGGCTCTATTTGAGTGATCAATATTGGAACAGTTGTTTCTACTGGTACGCGTGTTGATGCCACATTTGTTTAGAACAAGGTAAAGTTAATAAGTGTGTGATTTGTTTTGACGCTTAATTTTTGTTATCTAGCTTCCCGAACTTGAAGCACGCCACCTGAGCAAAGGATGTATAATCTGAGAGGAAATGAATTGTCACGACTTCCTCACCATATACAATACAGGTGGTCGTCTCACTATCGCCAAGCACGCAGATTTTTTGTAGATGTTGGGGTTTATCAATTTCGTTATTCAAAGCCACAGACAGAGGGCAGAGGGCAGAGGAACTAATCAAGAATAGAGTGAGATAAATAGACGTAGGGTTTGAGACCCGACCCAAATCTCGCCAACACATTGGAGATCCAATTCCTTGGTAGCTTAGAGTGACCTGAAAATGGATTGACACAGTGAACTTAGTCATCGGACGTTGATAAAGGGGATCTTGACCAACGAATATGTTGAATATGTTGGAAGTCGTGATAGAGCTCCCTTCCTTGGCTGTCTGCTCTAATTGTACTGTACAAAAATTGCATGGCCATTGAAATAACATGGCAAATATCTCCGCTAGGAATGTAAAGTGGTTTAAAAGGTTGCGTGCCCCTTTACCAGATTTCCTACATTTGACGCTATGCTATACCTAAAAACGTGCAGCACCAAAACATCAAGCCACAAGCATTTGCAGTTACAGCAAAGTACTTATATTGAATATATGAAGATGAAATATTTCAAATGGTGTGTCAACTGAATGTCAAAAAGAGAACCTGGAGCAGGCAACATAAGTCCGATTGGTTTCAAAATCAATGCCCGTTTTGTACAAGCGATAATCAATGGCAGTATAACACAAGCTTGCGTACTAAAATTAAAAAAAAAATATTAAAACAGAAAACTAAGACCCATATCCATACTATCAGCTGTCGAAAAGGGTTTGGATACGACTCAATATTTTTATTAACAGAGAAGCTCCTGGGGAAGCTTGCGAATGTAATTAATGCAGGTCTGAATAAAAACCAAAGTGTGTCTGTTCTCTTCATTGATTTTAGCAAGGCATTCGATACTCTAATGCATGAAAAGCTAAAAAAAGGTTGTGATCAAAGTATTAAGCAGTGTGACAGGTGGCCAGAAAAGTTAATGAAGTTAATTATGATTCCAATGAGTCTAATGAGTCGGTAGTATATGTAAGTGTGCTGCATTTTGGTCCAAACTCAGAGGTAGTTGGCATGAGACATTGAAAATAGATGAATTGTGCGTTGATTTTAAACTGGATAGTGGTGCTGAGGTGAACATCATAACATGCGACATAGTGAAAGGATTAACACAAATGCACCACATCAACATCAACTGGAAAGTTAGAAGCGAAGAAGAAGACTGTGGGTTCTATTGTATTGCCAACCAAATACAAGGACAAAAAGTTAGATGTTGAATATATTATTGTGAAATCTAGTGCTTCTAAGCCAATCGTAGAACAAAAACATGCCCTAACTTCAATTTAATTTATAGAGTAAACGAGGATAGGGAGGATCTTAATGACAAATTTATTGCATGCGAAAGGGATTTTTTGGAAGGATCAGGGCACTTTCCAGAGACTGGTTCTGGTTATACCCATATGGGATTCATGTAACTGCGAGTCTTAGAGCCTTAGGCTCGATGATAACTTGAGGGGTTTCTGGGAAGTGAAAGACCAAGTCTACGTGGAGGACGATTATTGTTCTTCGAAGACTGTGTTTTCGGGCCTAAGGCTCCAATTTAAAATGCAGCCAACTCGTAGGGCGCCTTGATGCTCTCTATAGCGTCTCTCATTGGGTGGTGAATGAAGCGCCTCTTACCATCTTCTAGTATTTCCACTAGCGCTTTGATTTGTTCTCCTAGCTGGTGGAAGATCGATGGCGTGTTGCAGATTGTCGGTGTCACGCTTAGTTTACCACGTGGATCCACTCCTGAACTCGGGTTTGCTGCTTGGCCAATAAGTGACCTTTGCAGTATGCTACTCCTTTTGAATGGGTTATCTTCGCTGTTCCCGTCATGAGTTAGTTTTTGGGAAGTTATTGTTTTTGTTGTTTGTGCATTCATTTTACCCCTTTAGCAGAACGGCATAATTTTAGGTTTACAAGTAAATCGCTTGGTTGTTGTCAGCGGAAAACGATTGATTTTTGCCAAAAGCTTGCTTGGGTTCTACATGATCTTCTGCTTGGGTTCTAGACGATCTTCTGTTTGGATTCCGCAATGTCCACAGGAGCTATTTGACGACGGGACAAAGGTGGGCTGGAGAAAACAAAAGAATACAATTTTTACCTTTCTCTGTGGCATATCTGGTAAGGATTTTTAATTGCCAGCAATGCTTCGTATAGAGCGCAAGCGTTTAACAACTAAGTCGCGATTTTTGGCACGAGTGTAAATAATATTTTAATTTTTAATTTTCGTGGGGGCGAACGCCCCATTTATTGGGCTTAATTCAAGCTAGCTTAATCTAATCTTAACCTAATCTCACTTACTAGCTAGGGAGAACGGGAGAAAGGGGAGGGTGGTTAAAAAGTCGGATTTTTAGGCATCGAGTGCTGAGGTTGAAATCAAAGTAAGGATTCGAATTAACACTTCCCAGCATACGAGAAATAGGTTCACTGGAGCCATGGCAGTACGGGGGGTGGGTAGATAGAAGAGACGGGGATTTCGTACATTGCGGGGGTTAGTGTTGATAGAGACAGAGTCAATGGTACCTGAAAGGAGCCCATGGGTGAAAAGAATGTCAAATAGAATTCTTCTTTCTTCCAACGTGTTCATGTTGAGACCAACGCCATCAAATGATTATTTCATGGCTTCTTTCCTCGGCGGGGGAAAACCCCAGTTGAACACTTGCCTTGAAAAAGCTTCTCGGCTCTCGCCTTTCAGAATCGGCATTAAGCTTTAGCTCCCGTTCACTTGTGTGGAAAACAAATCGCAGCCTACATAAGTGAATAAAAGAAGCTTGGCTCTGGCTCTTCATGAGCTGTAACGCCATCTAAGGTGTCTGCCTGGCAGTACAATGGACCAGTATTAGTGTCTAAGTGCTCTAACAGATAGCAGCAGCCTCCAACAAGTTAAAAATAAAGTACACTTGTTCACACTTGTTATTCGTCGCCAATTCCATCACTACTAGCTTAGCAGCACCTTTAAGTAAACGCCTAGCATAAAGATATTTTTGAATGCCCATTCCATTTACACACTGTCAAACAAAATTATTCGTTTCTCTCCGTTAGGTTTAGAATCGTCTTCACGGTGTTCACTATAGTACCTTCACACTCGTCACCCGATTCTTCAATTTCCTTAAAGCCCTCACCAACCTCACTTACTTGGATTATCAACTTCTTTGTCTTTTCTCCATGCAATTAATTCTTCAACACATTTAGTAGCCGATATGTTTTCTTTTAGAAGAAAATCATTTTATATTTACGATAATTATTTTTTCTTTTAAAATTGTTTGTAATTGTCTTGTAGTTAGCTTTTTCAAATCATCCATTCGTAATTTAAATCTTTCTCCCCATTAAAGCATTTTCACGATCATGGTATACAAAAAAATTAATTTAAAGCTTTCTTTTCTCCCACTATACATTATCTTTTTTTAGTTCAAAATAAACATAAACACATAATTGCATGCAATAGTAAAGTTATTTTCTTGTCAAAGTTTTCTCATGCGATAAAAGCTTTTAGTTTTAAGTGGACGTAACTTCGGATAAAAATTAAAACTAATTTTTTGTCTTTGCTAAGAAGTTTGACTCAGAGCTTTTTATGTAGATTTAAAAAAAAAGTGAGACCCAACTACATGAAACGTTCTTACCAAAGTTATGTGTTTATGTGTGTATGCAATGTGTTGTGTGTATCACACTCAACGAGAAATATCCCTCAGGCCCCGGCCCATAGAATCCGTCGATCCGTCACTCCGTTGATTTCAACTGAGTGAAAAGTAGAATATACACATTCTTATGGGAGGTGGCCCATAGCCGACGGATGTATGAACTTCAACGGACAAAGTAGAGCTACTTCCTACTTTTGGCTCCGTTGAGAGTTCGCCCATTCACATATTGGAGCTTACACATTTACATTCTGAGGTTCACGCATGCACGAATTGAGAGTAAGCACGTTCATTGGTGAATGCATTGAGAGAATGCTTGGGAACTCTCTCGTACTGAGAGAAACTTCAAATTCGGTTGACATTCAAAGTACGATTCGTTTGGTGAGGGTCGTTTAGTGTGCGAGAAGTGAACATTATTCTAGGAAAAAAATGTTATAAAATGTTCGAGGAAGAACTGACTGAGGCGATCAAAGGCCATCCGTGCCATTCATTTTATAACTCAGATGAACGCACTCCATCAATTAATAAATGTCATGTCAACTGTCAACGGATTGACGGATTCTATGGGCCGGGGCCTTCAACTCACTATCACTCAGATCACTCTCTTAACCCATGTGGGCACGCACTCTTGGAACAAAAAGTTTGTCCAACGAACATTTTTCAAACTGCATGTGAATAATTTTAGTACGTTCTACGATAAAAGCGACACAGTTTGCACGGCTTGCCGCTTGAAATCAACTGCATTTGAAAGCTTGAAATTCAGTTGAGTTTGCGCCGCACAGAATTGACCAATGAGACGTCCTATTTAAATTCACATTCACGCACATTCCAATTCCAAGAGTGTGAGGCGAGAATACACTGCGGTCAAATGAAATGAGCTCACACGTATTCGCGAATAGAGTTTGTTTTGTCGCTACGAACCTGGACTTCATTTAAAATTTCAGAGTATCACGCGAGAAGACGTACGAAAAAAGCACGTCTCGTTCTGGTTTCTGACGCCGCACGATGATACGGATTTTTTGTGAATTTGCGATTTTCACACATATGTATATAGGGGAGGGTGAGGCACATTTGAACACTGCTTATAAAATTTTATTTTATTACTCTTTTTTAAAAGTAATTTCTTTCAGTTGTCTCTCGGATTTAGGTGCTTTTTGTAGTGGTACCGTATTTTTCCTTTTTTAGTTGCAAGTGTGTAAAAAAAATTTAGAGCGCGATATTAAAACGGAAGACAATTGTTGTGGCAAGTTTTTGAATGAATATATAAAAGTTTAATATTTCTGCAAAATTTTATGTCACTGGAACAGTTGGGGCAGATTTGAACACGTGTATTGGGGCACGTTTGAACATGCCCAAAACTGACCCCATTATTTTTTTTACATATTTCAGACATTTAAAAAAAAAAAACTTTTAATGTTTCATTCAATAAATCGGTTGCTCATTATTTTCTTTTGATTTTAAGTGATTAATGGTGCGCACTTACAAGAGAAAAAAATCGACTGTAGTCAATAAGGATGACGTTAAAAGTGCCATAACAGCAGTTTCGGAAAAAACAATGAAGTTAAGAGGGGCTACTGCTGCCTTCGGAATATTGCCAACGACATTGTATTACCGAATTAAAAACTACAAAAGTAATAAGGAGCTGCAAAATTTAAAATTTTCAAACAAATATTCAACACAACAAGTTTTTACCAATAATGAGGAAAAAAATGCTTGAAGAATATTTGATCCGTACCCCCAAGATGAATTAAGGATTGACCAAAATTCAAGCTCGACTATTAGCATTTGAGTATGCCACATTGCTAAAGAAATATCCCGAATGAAGTGGCTGGAACTGAATGGATACATTGCTTTATGAAGCGGCACTCAAGACTTTCAATACGAAAACCGGAGAATACAGGTTTGTCAAGGGCGACTAGTTTTAACAAGAAGAATCTAGAAGAATTTCATTCAAAGTATCAGAAAGCACTTGGTAAGTTTAACTTTACTGCTGATCGGATTTTCAATTTGGATGAAACAGGTGTTACCACAGTAGTCCAAGTCCCAAACGTGATTGCACAAAAAGGGCTAAAACAGGTTGGACAATCTGTTTCTGCTTAAAGAGGCCAGTTAATTACTAAGTGTGCTATTGTGAGTGCAATTGGAAATACTATAACTCCCGTGTTCATATTTCCGCGCACTAGATTTCGTGACACAATGCTTAATGGAGCACCGGCTGGTAGCGTAGGTAATGCTAACGTAGGTTATGCTAACAGCCCAACGAGTGGTTGGATGATTGGAGCGTTTCTTATTAAAGTTCTTGAGCATATTCAGAGATCCACAAGGTGCATCAAAACAGATATGATACTACTTTTATTGGACAATCATGAAAGCCATAAACTTTTGCCGTGATCTTGCTATCGTCCTTGTTACTTTTCCTTCCAATTGCATTAATCGCCTTCAGCCACTTGATGTTGCTGTCTTGGGAGCCTTCAAGCAAAAACTATCGATAGCATAAAATGACTGGCAAAACAATAAGAATACAAGATCTTCGATCTATTGCAAACATTGCTTACTTAGCTGCGTTCACTCAAAAAATATAACTTCTGGGTTTACCAAACCAGGCATTTTTCCATTTTCAAGGAATGCATTCACCGAAAAAGACTTTCAATATTCAGAGGTCACAAACCGAACATTAACTGATTCTGCTGAAGTTCCTGCGAATGAAGTCACTAATGACAAAACGTGAATCCTGAAGGTAAACAGAAATGACAAGACCTATATTCTCATAGGCTAAGGACCATCACTTGCTTAAGGAAACAATTTACAATGTGTCGCTGCCAAACGTTCGAGCACGCCATATCAAACTACAAAATGAGGCTTCGATGCGTTAAGTGTGCAAAGGACCACAAGAATAAAGAACGTGGCCTATCACAAGACAAGGTCGCGGACACGGAGTAGTTCGAGTGCACGCTCTATAGGGACCGAGGACATCTTGCAAACTATCGTGGCTGTCTTGAGTTCCAAGTCGTGAATAAAGTCAACGCTCTTCATAAGCAGAGAACTAAAGCGAAACGTCCCTCAGGACGCTTACAAACACCAACCGTCAAACACCAGGTGACCTATGCCCAAATGGCGCCAGACTTAGCAGACAGACGATTCAAAAGTGTGTGACTTTTTCCAGAACCTTTTTATAAGGAACGTGGCTGCCGGTGAATGAGAATTCATTACCGGCATCATTACTTAACGTCAAACATACTGATTGGGGAAATAACATACCCAACACTTCGCTGAGATTACAGTAAGGCGTATTGGACCCAGTTCGCCTCTTTCCCACCGTCCAAGAGGAGCAGACACTGTCTGCGTCTACCGCCAACGTGTTACAGAAGAAAACTCCTTTAACTGAACTCTTTCCAAGTTCAGTATTCTTTGAAAGGAGATTTATTTATTAATGGTTGCCTAACAGTTAAGAAAACTCAAAGTTTCTTTTTTTAGCAATATGCCTCTCTCTTAAGATTAAAGTTACAATAGTTGTTGCCTGCTATATACATATACTTTGATCGAAGTGATCGATAATGGTAGGAAAAGAACTCGAAATGCTTAGTAGGCAGGTTTCAACGAATATTGATACAGTCTTTGTTTACTGAAAAAAGTGGGTCAGTTTTGGCTTTGTATTCTTCCTCATTTTGCTTATTTATATTTTATGTTTAGAGTATGCGGAAAAGTGTTATGTGGGGTGAACGATTGGCTATGGCTTACATACCATAATTATAAATATTGTATTATGGGAGGACTGCTCTTGGTCGTAACACCCCCATTGTTTGCCCGAGACTCCGGAGGTTTTCGCACAGATGCTTATTGAAACTTTGCGGTATGATTTGTGTAGTATAAATATTATTATAGCTGTAGTGTTAAGTATTATGAGGACAATGCCAATAACTGATATTTTAAGATTGTTCTTTTGAATTATTTCTTGAATTTCGTTTCGAGTATCTTCGATCGGGTTTAGGTTTAGTTCTTTAAGGTTCTCCGAGGGCTTTTCCGTGTTATTTATAATTTTTAGTGTTACTTGTGGAAATACAATGTGGTCATTTATTTTATAAATTCTGTTTGTGAAAGGTATATTTCTTAATATTACTTTACAATTTTCGAAACGAATAAGTCTATTTTGAAATAATTTTAAATTTTCATTGTTACAATTTTGGGTTATATCGATATTTCTTGCGTTTTTTTAAGATAAGTAAACCAGGTAATATTTCTTTGATTGTTTCTGTATTAAAATATTCCATGTCACATTTGGCTTCTTTTGATTTAATAATATTATTAATTCATTCGTCATTAAGTTGGGTTAGTTAATTTTTTAGATTTTCTTTTGTACATATTTTGGTAAATATTTTTGTTTTCATCTATTGTATAATATATATATTTTCTTTTAGTAACAACATTTTATTTTCTCTATTTGGGACTGGTTCTATTAATAAACGGTAGAACTTCTTATCTGAATAAAATGGTAGATAGATAACACAGGCCAACACTGAAAAAACTTTTTCATTTAAAATACCTAATTCTTATGTTTTTTAGGGTGCTAAATCCAAATAAGATACTCAAAAAGCTGTATAACCCACCATTTTTTCACATTTTATAAATAAATTTATTAAATTACCCGATTATTACAGAATTATAATACGTTGGTAGCACTGCTGAAACACATTTTCTCAGAAAAAAAGGTTGAATCTATGTTTTTCACTGTAAAAAGCTGATGTTTTGTTAACTGTCAACCTAACCTCACTTACACGTTCCCTGTGCTTGTGCTCAGTACAATGTCTAAACGCGGTTGTAAAAACTCTGCTGATAGTTTTTGTTATATTTGTGGTGAGTTTGTGATTAAGAAACACCAAAGAAATATTACAGACTTTGTGAAAAAGGTTTACCTATCATACTTTGGATATAAACTTGGTGATCAAAATAAATCCTGGGCGCCGCATAAGGTATGCGATGTATGTGTTGAAGACCTGAGAAAATGGTCAAAAAAAGAGAAAAAAGCATTTAGATTTGCTGCTCCTATGATATGGAGGGAGTCAAATAAATCATTACGATGATTGTTACTTTTGCAGTGTTGATATTACCGGACATTAACTCAAAAAACAAGAAGGTAATATGCTACCCCAACCTTCCGTCTGCTATCCGACCAGTAGAGCACGGAACAGATTTGCCGGTCCCTGAACCACCAGATAAATTTAATTCTATTCCAACGGAAGTTTTGTCTGATGTACAATCTGAGTTAGATGAACCACATGTTGAAGAGTACCAATGTAAAATGCCGGCCCTAGTTTGTTTACTCAGGTGGAGCTTAGCGACTTGGTTAGGGATCTGGGCTTAGCGAAAGAAAAAGCTGAATTGCTTGGCTCTAGACTAAAGGAAAAGAACTTGTTGGCGGTTGGAACCAGCGTTAATGTGTATAGGAAGAGAGAGCAGCAATTTTCCAAGTATTTTGAACAGGAAGGTGATTTAGTGTACTGCTCAGACATTCCCGGTCTGATGAATGAATTTGGTATTGAATACAAAAAGGAGGCTGTTTATCGATTCATCGAAAACTAGTTTAAAGGCTGTTTTATTACACAATGGTAATGTGTACGCATCTATACCTGTCGGTCATTCTGTTCATATGAAAGAAAGCTATGAAAACCTGGATATAGTGTTAAATAAAATAGGCTATTCTGCTCATAGTTGGAAGATATGTGGCGATTTGAAAGTAATATGTATGCTTCTTGGTCAGTAAGGTGGTTTTACCAAATTTCCTTGTTTCTTGTGTGAATGGGATAGCAGAGCAAGGAGTCAATATTGGTGCAGAAAGAACTGGCCTGTGAGGGAGTCTTTAAAACCTGGTGAGAAGAACATTGTGCGCAAAACCCTTGTAGATCCAAAAGACGTACTCCTACCATCTTTACATATAAAGTTAGGCCTCATGAAACAGTTTGTCAAGGCTTTGCCTAAAGATGGACCATGTTTTAAGTATCTCTACCAACAGTTTCCACACCTTTCAGAGGCTAAACTAAAAGAAGGCGTCTTTGTCGGACCTGATATTAGAAAAATGATGTTTGACGTTAACTTTGAATCCACAATGACCTTAAATGAGAAAGAAGCATGGGTATCTTTCAAGCAAGTTGTTAAAGAGTTCTTGGGAAATGAAAAACATCCAGAATATGTTTCCATTGTATCTAAGATGTTGAACAACTTTAAAAATTTAGGATGTTTGATGAGCCTGAAAGTTCACTTTTCAAACAGCCACCTAGATTACTTCCCAGAGAATTTGAGAGACGTTAGCGAAGAGCAAGGTGAGCGTTTTCACCAGGACATTAAAGTAATGGAAAAACGTTACCAGAGCCGCTGGAACACCAACATGATGGGGGACTACTGCTGGTCACTTCACCGAGAAGTTCAACAAGCAACCCATCGCAGAAAAAGCTACACAAGAAGCTTTAAAGAAAAAAGAGAAAGAAAGTATAAACCAATTCCAACTGACAAGTAAAACCTGTATTAACACATTATATCACTGTTGTAAGTAGCCCACTGTAAACACAAACCATGATTATGATGTAATATAGCGTTTCATTAATTTTCCATAGGATTTATACTATATAATAAATAGCAGATTGCTCAAAAACTATAGGTGATACGAAAAAACCAAAGCCAGATTTGGATTCAGCACAAAAAAATATATAAAGATCAGCTAATAAAGTAAAAAAAGTTTTCAATTTTTTTTTTGTTGGCCTGTGTAATAATAGTTACACAATAGCAACAGTTATTTTGATATCTTTTAGGGCTTCTATGTCTGATACTAATTCTAATTCTTTTTCCGCTATATGTTTCTAGAAAGGATGCTTAATTTACTAGTTAAAATTATTTGGTCTATGTCGTTTATATGATTGCGAAGTAATGTTATGTCGTAGTTTATCTGGTAGATTTGTCGGAATATTTCTAATTCATTTTCTATTTTATTTGTGTAGTTGGATAGAACACTAGTGATCATTTTTTGTTGGTTATTAATGTGATTTGACATGTTACTGATTTGATAGGATATTTGTTTATTAATGGTGATTTGTTTATTCGATTCAAGTATTATGTTGTGATTGTTTTCTGACAAATTGTCTAGAGTTTCTCTGATCAATTTTTCGTCTTCGCTATCCATGGTTCCTGTTACAATGTTCAAGCCTTTCCCTAGTATGTTTATAAGTCCTCTTCTATCTCTTATGTGTGGTTTAAGTCCCTGAATTCTAGCGTCTAAAAGGTTGAAGTTATGTATCATAGTTAGGAATGTTGGGTCGTGTTGCTTTGTATAGGTTTGTATTGTTTTAATATTGTTGTAAATTTCGTTTCTGCTAGTTTCGAATTCTGTGATATTTATGATGTGTAATATTCTTTTAAAATGTTTGATGAATCTAGCTTCGCCTGTGTTAATTGCTATATATTCAATATTTTGTATTTCTATTTCTTTACTTAAGTTAACACGATCGGCTGTCCCACTTGCCGACGAAATTGGATCCGCGCACTGCATGATTTCGGATGGGAACTTAGAAATGCATGCAGTGCAATTCACGGTCACGCATCCGCTGGACTTTGGTCGTAGGCAACCTTGGGTCTGCGTGGGAACTGCAACTCGGCAGTTTAATATTAAATTATGAATTCGTTTGTTAGGATAGATGAAGTCAGTTCACTTTGGGAGGGCACTGGCACCGGACATCAAGAATAAAACTTAAATTTTATAACGTAAATTCCGTGTTTTACTAAAAGAGCCAGTTGTAGGCTCTATAAAATTAATTTTTTTATATCGAAAGGACTGACAGTAACTGCGCTATTTGTATTATTGTTACTAGTACCCCCACTGTTGTCATTTGTGCCATTTCCTGTAACAAGAGATTTTTTCTTTTTAGTTGGTTTAGTAGTAATTGTGGGGTTGTTATTGTTTTGAAATTTTTTATTTCGTTTAATATGCGACTTATAATACTTTCCTGTGTTCGAAATAATGTGGTCGTCGTCTAGTCTTTGGGCATTTTTTTCCTGAGTTTTGAATGGTTTTTAGCTCCTCTGGTTTCTTTAATGAATATTGGTCCTGTCCTAATGTTGACGTTTTCCTTGTTCTCGTTTAGTCTGTTGATTGTTGCTATCTTACTTCTATTCGTTTGGGTTTCAATTGCTGGGTATTCGTCGTGGGTTATGATCCCATTGATAAAATCTATAGGTTTTCGTCCAGTACTAATGATCTTGTATATTTTTTCCTCTGGTGTATCTAAGTCCTTGTTGGGGTCATGTCTTAAAAGGCTTAAATGTTCGTTTATTGTGTTATGTAAGCGTTCAATGTCGGAATTAGATGTGTGATGGTTACTGGATGTAAAGTGTATATCGATATTCTGTTCTTCAAGGAATTGTTTAATGGCTTGTGCCTTAAAACCTAGTTCGTTATCTACTATTATCTTCTTGAAGTGACCTGTACAACTAATGTATTGCATGAGGGCTCATTTAAATTCGATCCATGAACGGTTTGATATTTTAATTGCTTGGGCGTATTTAGAGAATTTGTCTATTATAGTCAAAAATAATGTCTTATTTAAGCTGTAAAAGACGTCCATATGGACTACTTCTCTTGGGCCTTTCGGTGTTTCTGTTAATTGCAATTTTTGTTTGATTGGTTGCCTGTCGTATTTTTATATGCTGCTGATTTCACAGTTATTTAGGAATTGCATTATTTTTTCTTTTAAATTAGGATAATAGATTTTTTCTTTAAGCTGGGAAAGATGTTCGTTTATTCCTTTATGGTTGGTCCTCAGGTGCTCTTTCATAATCAGGTCTGAGAGTTCATTTTCGTGGTGTATGTCCTTAACGAGTTTTTTGCATCTCACTATTTTAGAATTTTTGTTGTAAAAGTTTTCGCTTATTACCCTTTTAAAATGGGTAAATAATGTCTCGTCTTCTATTAGTACTGCGTTGATTTTCCCATCGTAAAAATTGTTTTGGATTATATTAATAATTGTATTATAGTCGAAGTTTTTAGCTGATATTATTTTCCTGTTTGCTTTAAATATTTTGAGCTCCTTTATTTTTAGAGAGCCTGAATTTATTTTTCTAAATATGATTTGGTTTTTGTAGATGTTGATGGGGCAGGTTGATTCTATGATTATAGGGTCTATTACTTGGGTAAAATTTATTATTGCTCGTGACAAGGCGTCAGAAATTCCGTTCTGCACACCTTTTTTATATTTAATTTGGAATTCGTATTCCGTTAAGCGGAGTCTCCAGCGCACCAGTTTAGAATTTGGTTCTTTAATGGAGAAGAGCCACGCGAGGGGTCTATGATCCGTCTCAATCACGAAAGGCCTAAAGTATTGTGTTGCCCATACAACGGCAAGGAGTTCCTTTTCGATAGTGCTGTAGTTTTGTTCGTGACCGTTAAGGATGCCCGTCTTCCGATAGGACTGCACCGAGGGCATAGTTACTTGCATCGGTTTGTAAGACGAATTGTTTGTTAAAGTCTGGATAGCATAGTATTGGGTCATTTGTCAAGAGTTTTTTCAGTGTTTCGAAAGAGTCTATATATTCCTGATCATTTATGTCTATTTTGGCATCCTTTCCTAGGTATTTTGTCATCGGTTTTGCGACTTTCGAGTAATCTCGGATAAATTTACGATAAAAGCCTGAGGCCTAGAAATTGCTTTATTTACACAAATAATTTTTTGTGGATTAGGTTTTACACCATCTTTGGTTACAATGTGCCCGAGGAATTCTGTTTCGGGTTTTAAAAATTCGGACTTATTTAGCTGAAGCTTGAGATTCGTATCTCGAAGTCTTTGGAATATTTTCGTTAAGGATTCCAAATGCTCTTGCAGCGAAGTCGAAAATATTATTATATCGTCCATGGCATATCTTATTGATATAATCTCCAAGGATGTTATTTACTAGACGCTGGAACGTCGCTGGCGCTGTCTTTAAGCCAAAAGGCATGCGTACGAATTCGTTGTGGCCATCTTCCACACTGAATGCTGTTTTGTGGACGTCTTCTTCGGCAATTTCTATTTGGTGAAATCCTTTAGCAAGGTCTAATGTGGTAAAGTATTGACTCCTTCCGAGCTTTTCTAGGATTTCGTCCATGTTTGGGATGGGGTACTTATCGCCTATGGTCGCGTCGTTTAATTTTCGATAATCGATCAAAAGACTTACGTTCCCCACTCGCATCGAGTTTTTTGGGTAGGGCCCAAACGGGTGCGGAGTATGGGGATTGGCTGTGTCTGATTATACCTGATTTTAACATAGCTTGTATTTGTTTTCGTACTTCGTCCTTATGGTGGGTGGGTGGTGGGTCTGTCGTTCGGATTCTATGTTTTATAGCATCTGTAAATGTAAGGTCTGAATTGTCATTGTAGAATATTATATGAAATCTCTTAAACTAGTTATACCAGACCAGTCAAAATGACTGTTTTTGGTATTTCAATTTAAAATTACTACTACGTGTAATATTTTGTTTTTGTAATGATATCATGACTTTTCTAGTCATAACTAAAGAATTAATTTAATAAAGTTTATATTACTGTATATATATTATTACAAAAAATAATTTGCGTTTTTGACACTTATACCAGTACCAGTCAAAATGACTGGTGCAAGTTTCTATAATGGACATGAGTCAACAACAGCAATCAATAATTACTTGTATCATGATTGTGGGGCAAAATATATGATTTCCTGAAAATCTTTATGCTTTTGACAAAAACCGAGCAGAGTTACATTAGTCTAGTACCTAGTCATATTATAATACGTATCGGGTAAAAGGGTTTCTGATGCGTCATTTGGAGAACAGCCGTTCTCCGTTATTTCTGTGCATTCAAATCCATTCCACACTTTGCTTGTCACTCACCGCATTTTTGTTTTCTGTTTTCACACTGCGCATTTTACCGAAAACCTAAATAAACACACCAATTGCCTTTATACCACGCAAACCGCAAATTTATCATCTTTCTGAAATCCTGAACTGTGCACTACTTACTCGTCATAAATTACGCATCCTTCGGAAGATATCCCTAATCTGTTCTTACTGCAACGACCCTCATGTGAATACGTCATTCTAAATCACCATTGTCTTTGAGTTATTATAAAAGGAAAGAAGTGATTAGGAGTAACACAGTTGGTTATTGATAGTCGTAAAGCGTTGTTGTTGTGGCCAAAAGAAAACAATTTTCTATTCTATTTTTCAAAGTTGTTAGTCGCAGTCTGTCATATTTGAAAGTATTGTTACAAGGATATCGTGTGTGTGTTCCTTTAGTGAAATAATTATCGCACTGTAATAAATTCTTATTCAAAAGTCAGTGAGTTCCTGCAATTTCATCGCTAAATTTTGTTGTGACACTGGTAAGAAATAATTATGTGGAAGTATTCAAAAATATATTCTTCAGTAAAAAACTAAATACAGAGCGAGATACAATCCTTCTATTTGTTTCAATTGGTTTTTATAGTTATCACCACCCCGAAAATGGCGAAACGTATGAAACCTTCTGATCTTTTGAAAAATCTAACTTGTATATCTATGGGAAGTTCGGATGGTAAAGATGATGATGAAAGTGAACTATTAGAGAGTCAAAGTGATCGACACGAAAGTAGCGATGACAGTGTTATTATCGATAGTAGTGATAACGAAAATTCTTATAAGACCAATACAGACGAGCAAAGCGAAAGTGATTATGAAAATATTGCGAATAAACGTAGGCGTAGATGTATGCGATTGGCAGTTCTGAAGACGAAGGTGATAATGAAATACAAAATCGGGAAAGTGAAATGGCTGCAGACGGTACTGTTTGGGAAAAAATTGAAGAAGGAGGTGTTGTCGGAAGATTACCAATTCATAGTATTTTCAAGGATTCACCTGGGCCCACAGCACATGCAAAACGAAATATTATGAAGGGGGAGCTAAGTAGCGCATTCTTTTTACTAATTGACCATCACATCTTAGAACATATAAGAACTTGTACAGAGTTAGAAGCCTCTAGAGTTTTGAGAAAAAAATGGATCCTAACTCAATCAAAATTGAAAGCGTTTATTGCAATATTGTATGCACGTGGGGCGTACGAAGCCAAAAATTTAAGACATGATTTTTTATGGAATAATAAGTGGGAACCAATTTTTTTTTCTACAACTATGAGCAGACGTGATTTTTCGGAGATTCTACGATTCATTCGCTTCGGCAAAAAAATGAGAGGAGTCAACGTTTACAAAGGGACAAATTTGCTTTAGCTTCAACAGTTTGGAATAAATTTATTGAAAATAGTCAAAATTGCTTCAAACCAGGAGCTGACATTACGGTGGATGAGCAGCTCTTTCCAACCAAGGCCAGATGCAGGTTCACACAATATATGCCAAACAAACCTCAGAAATTTGGCATAAAATTCTGGCTGGCGTCTGACGTTGAAACCAAATATGTGGTAAATGGCTTTCCTTATTTAGGAAAATATGAGGCTCGAGATTCATCAACCCCATTAAGTGAATTTGTTGTACTGAAACTTGTAGAACCATATACTATGGAAGGTAGGACCATAACACTGGATAATTTCTTTACCAGTGTTCCTCTGGCGTTAAAATTAATCTCTAAAAATAATTCTATACTTGGAACAATACGTGCAAACAAGAGGGAACTTCCGAAAAATTGCAAACAGAAGAAAGATAACATGACTCGTTTCTCAACTTTGCTGTACGAATCAAATGGATGTACACTTACAGTTTACAAGAGTAAACCAAATAAGAAAGTGCTGCTGTTAAGTACAAAACACAAAAACATCAAAATTGATAAAACTAACAAGAAATTACCCGAAACTGTGTCGTTTTATAACAAAACAAAATGTGGGGTCGATGTAACTGACCAAATGGCACGAAAATATTGTGTCAAATCAGCTTCCAGGAGGTGGCCAGTTCACGTTTTCTTCAATATCTTAGATCTAGCCGGAATAAATTCCTGGATATTATATAAAAATACAACAGGAGAAAAAATATCAAGAAAAAACTTCCTATTTCGTCTAGCAGATGAACTTGCTTCTGAACATCAGGCCTCAAAGGAAAAATCGGAACGCGCTGATACATCAAGTGCGAGTACTACCACTTCTCTTGTGCGTAAATGGTGTCAAATAAGACAATGTAACAATAATAAGACAAATTTCATTTGCTCCAATTGCAAGAAATATGTATGCGGGAAATGTACAAAGAGAAAAATATATGTTTGTAAAAATTGTGACTGATTAAATACAAACAAAATTAATATTTTTATGCTAGATATTATTTTTATATTCTATAATAAACAGCAAATTAATGAATTTATGACTTCAATAAATGTATTAAACTAATTTAGTATTTTTTAAAAGTAAATAAAGACTGGAAACCTCATTAACCACTTCCTTTTTAAGAACAGTCATTTTGACTGGTTTGGTACAAATAGGTATACTTCAATCGCTGGTATATCTAGTGTTAATTAGTGGCAATAGGTTTTCTATTTCTTCTTTGTTTAAGTGCTCTATTCGAATTTGTTCGACTACTGGTGTGTATTTTGTATTTTTATTTTCGAGAGGTAATGGTTTTGTCATTTGGTTGTTAGTTTGTATGTGGTTAGTGGCGGTAATTTTTTCTAATTTGGCTTTGTAGTGTATCTCTTTCTTAATTTCGTGATGGAAGTGAATTGGGATTTGTTTTTGCGTTGTGTGGAGTGTATTATTTTCGTAGTCGATTTTTATTTTTAGTTGTTTCAGTACATCGTTACCAATTATGCCATTGTAGTAATCGGGAAATTGGCAAATAAACATTTCTATCATTTTTCTGGAGTCTCCTAACTCTTCGAATAAAGGTATGCGTACTTTCTTGGATATCTCTACTGAGTGTTGTAAGATATTTAATGTGATCTTCTGAATCGGGACAAACCATTTAGGGCTACATAGATTGGGATTTATTATTGAGTGTGTGTCAATAATAAATTTTAAGGGCTCGATTTTCGTGTTGACTATTATATATGGAAGGTTGCCGTGGAGGCCGGAAGCCGAAAATTTTCTCTAGGGTTTGGAGTTCTCTGCGTGCTGGTTATCTCACATTTATTTATGTCCATGGGTTCTAGGTACGCTTGGTGGTTATTTTGTTGGTAAGGGCTTCCTTGAGCGTAGTTGTCTTCGCCGGGGGTTTATAATAGTTTCCACTTTTGCAGGGCTTACTAGGGAGGTTGCGTATCAGGTTGTGTATCATGAGATCGTTGATATGAGCTTTATTTTTGATTCGTTCGTTGAACCGTCTATTAGGGTTCTGTTTTTCTGTCTTTCCGGATGGTGCTCCACCTATGCTTGTGTGGCGTAACCTGCTTTAAAGAGTATATCCATAGCTTCTTCTAGAGTGTCTGGTTCTCTACAGACTAAGATTGATTTCATAGGTTCTGGGATTTTATTAATAAAAAGTCTCAGTGCAGACTTCCTGTTATTTTCGGCGCACGCATTTGCCGGATTTCCTACTCCTAGTACTAGATAGGTTTTATTGTTGAGCCGTCTTAATTTCTTTCTTAGGACATTATAGTAGTCCACGCAATTTGTTCGGAATTGGATGCTTCTCATTTCGTCAAACAGTTCTTCACAAGTGGCATTATCTCCGAAGCTATTGGAGAGAATTTGTTTGATGTCAGCCCATGAAGTTGCTTGATAATTTATATCTATTACTTCTTTTGCTCTACCCTTAAGTTTGCTCTTGATTATGTCAGAAAAGAGGCCCTGCGCTAAATTGTCGTATGTCTGAAGTAGGGGGTGTATTCGGTCTACTAAGTCACAAAATGTTTGTAATTCGGTTGTTACGCCGTTAAATTCTGGTAGTCGGTCTAAGTATTTTAGAGGGTCGATTGATAACTGTGCCATTCTTATTTTTATTTTTCTTCTAAGGCAGGGAGTGGGCAAAAAAATGTTACAACTTGGAGAAAAAAAAAATTGGAGCTATAACATGTACTAATGTAAGTTTAACATATGGAAATATACACTAAAGTTAACATACGGATTGTTTTGGTGTTGCTTGTTCCTTGGTTGGTCTTTGTTCTTGCCTCTTCTTGATCGTGCTCTTCCTGTGTTGCAGTTTGTTTCAGGCTTTTTGTTGTGATGCATGATTTCACGTATATTTACACGAATTGTTTAATACGCTGTACTGTTCTACGCACTGCACTCTACTGTTTCACGTGCTGTATTGTAATGTAATGTTTCACGCACTGTACTATTTTCACGCGCTGTAATGTTCCACGCGCTATAATGTTCTACGCGCTGCGTATGGTCTTCGAGATGCTGATCAAACGTAAAAACGTAAGACAGAGTTTAGAGGTGTTCTTACGCCGCGAAACCCGACTTCAGCATCCCATCCTCGTCGCCAGTTAAGAAAACTCAAAGTGTTTTTTTTTAGCAATATGCCTTTATTGAATCTCTCTTAAGACTAAAGTTACAACATTTGTAGCCTGCTATAATATATACTTTGATCGAAGTGATCGATAATGGTAGGAAAAGAACTCGAAATGCTTAGTAGGCAGGTTTCAACGAATGTTGAAACAGTCTTTGTTTACTAAAAAAAAGTGGGTCAGTTATGGCTTTGTATTCTTCCTCATTTTGCTTATTTATATTGTTTAGAGTATGCGGAAAAGTGTTATGTGGGGGGAACGATTGGCTATGGCTTACATAGCATAATTATATTATGGGAGGATTGCTCTTGGTCGTAACACCTAACCAATTGATATTGGACCTCAACTTGGTCTTGTTGACTCTTTCGGGAAAAAAAACCTTCCCATGCCTTCTAATTGTGCTGAATATGACAAATAGACTCGGTTCTATTTGAGTGATCAATATTGGAACAGTTGCTTCTATTGGTACGCGTCTTGATGCCACATTTGTTTAGAACAAGGTAAAGTTAATAAGTGTGTGATTTGTTTTGACGCTTAATTTTTGTTATCTAGCTTCCCGAACTTGAAGCACGCCACCTGAGCAAAGGATGTATAATCTGAGAGGAAGTGAACTGTAACGACTTCCTCACCATATACAGTACAGGTGGTCGTTTCACTATTGCCAAGCACGCAGATTTTTTGTAGATGTTGGGGTTTATCAATTTCGTTATTCAAAGCCACAGACAGAGGGCAGAGGACAGAGGAACCAATCAAGAATAGAGTGAGATAAATAGACGTAGGGTTTGAGAGCCGACCCAATTCTGGCCAACACATTAGAGATGCAATTTCTTGGAAGCTCAGAGTGAACTGAAAATGGAATGACACAGTGAAACTAGTCATCGGACGTTGATAAAGGGGATCTTGACCAACGAATATGTTGAATATGTTCTACATAAGTCGTGAAAGAGCTTCCTTCCTTGACTGTCTCTTCCAATTGTACTGTGCCAAATATTGCATTGCCATTGAAATAACATGGCAAATATCTCCGCTTAGTATGTAAAGTGGATTAAAAGGTTGCGTGCCCCTTTACCAGATTTCCGCCTACAGGCGCTATCAGAAACCTAAAAACCTGCAGCACCAAAACATCAAGCCACAAGTTACAGCAAAGTACTTACATATATTGAAGAGGCCAGTCTTGATGAAATATGTCAAATTTTTGCTCTCAAAATCAATGCCCGTTTTGTTGTACCCGTTGTACAGCGATAATCAATGGCAGTGTAACACAAGCTTGAGTACCAAAATTTTAAAAAATAATAAAACAGAAAACTACAGTCCCATATCAATACTATCAGCTGTCGAAAAGGGTTTGGAGGAATCCATTGTAATAGGGCTCAGTATTTTTATTAACAGAGAAGCTCCTGGAGGAGCTCGCGAATGTAATTAATACAGGTCTGAATAAAAACCAAAGTGTGCTTGTTCTCTTTTCTCTCGCATGAAAAGCTAATTGAAGGCCTCAGCCGGATGGGGCTGAGAGGACAATTTGGAAATTAGCTTAACCGTCCAACTGACACCTGCTTTGGTTTTCACATTCGTAACAAATGAGGTCCGGTCAAACCCCAATGAATTTGTACGTATTTATGTTGGAATATTGCTGTTTTGGTGGTGCATTTGACCGAATATTTAGAACATGCAAGTAAATATTTTTATTTTGTTTTTTTCTTAGTGGCTTACGAATAATCTGAACTACCTGCAGAGGTAAAAATATTGAAATGAAGTAAGTGAAATCTGAAAAAAGTGTGGGTTCGTGTAGTTAATAATCAATAGAAATATGTATATGTATTTTTATTAATTCTTGGGAACACAACAGAAGCAAATGTAATCAACTTTTGAATGTTGTTGGCAAACTGGATGCGTTTGTACAAAAGAAACGATTTTTTCTACGAATTGGTTCACTTTCCTGTGAGCAAAGCTTGCAATATTTCTTCTTTTCAAAAGTATCTGCACGGCTAGCGGCAGGTAGTACTGTTGTAATGAAATGTAAAGAAGAAAATGAGAATGTAATGAGAAATGAAAACCAAGAAATTGAAATGAAATGAAAACGAACAGCAACTGTAATTTGAGAACCTATATTTATTAGTCTTCCGAAAAACGATTCCATGGCTGAACAAGTGCTGAATTGTTTGAAGATGTGAACATTTTTCATACGCATTTCGACGTTTGGGAGAAGCAAAGCATTAGATAGCGTACGCAAGAAACTTCGCCTACCGCCAGTTCTTTTGATATTATCGACTTCTTTGCAAATGCAATATACAGCCAAAGCCATAACATCCAACACGTTGCAGAAAAACGGAAAAGTCCATCGTTTGGTTGATCAAAGTTTGATGTGAAAGTTGTAACTATCTGATGTATACAGTCCACACCGGCTTTATTCGTATTATAATACAAAAAATAAAATTAAAAAATTTAAGTAACACCGGACACAAAAAAAAAACTCCAAAAGGTAAAAAAATAATTTTTTTCTCTCGGCCTTTTGACTTCATTAAAAGAACCTATTAATATTTTTAAGATGACGTCTGTTGAATTTATTTATTTGAAGAAACAACGACTTCACTCTTCAATGGTGGAAAAAGGAATTAATTTATTGAATATTAAAGAATATCTTCTTCTTTTCCTTTTTTCCGGCGTCGTTATGGTCAGAAGTGTAGGACCATAACCTTCCCACTTAACTGCATTCCTACTGGTCCGCTTGTGGGGTCCCCCGGTTTGACCTCAGAAAGTAGCGGCAGGCTTCCAGGTTTGGAATTACTTCATCGTTGAGGCCAATCAAATGCTGATGTTTTTGCATTTGTTTGCACCAATTGTTTTTCGGCCTGCCTTTTTTGCGTGTTGAAATTGGGGATCAAAGGATCTCTCCTTTGAACATGGCAATACCAACTGAGTCGGTCGCGCTCTATCTTTCTTGTGATGGTTTCTTTTACGTGGAGGCTTCCTCGGATCTTTGAACTTCTAATTCTGTCACGCTTTGTTACTCTCGCAGTCATGCGAAGCATCTTTATCTCAGCTGCCGTTAATTTGCTCCCATACTTTTTGTGCATTGTCCACCATTGTGAACCGTATGTGAGCGCCGGACCTACAACTGAAGTGTAGAGCCTTCCTTTCAGCTTAGGGGGCATTTTTCGATACGCTTACGCGATGGTTGATGTCGTCATCATAAGTTGCTTCTTTGTTAATCATAGATCCCAGATATTTAAACTTTTCACACTTGGGAAGCACTCTTCCATTCAAGTAAATGTCTGGAATAGGCTGATGAGGGTCAGAGAACGGGCAGCACAGATACTCTGTCTTCTTTGAACTAATACGATACCCGTGTCCCTCAAAAATGTCCACCCACACATCAAGTGCTCGTTGTAGGGACGTTTGATCATCACTTATAATAACGTATCCGAGGCTTGGACATCGGAAGAAGAAGTTTTCCAGTCGCTAAAGAGCGAGAAAACTAAATGCCATCAAAAACATAACTTGTAAAAAAAACCAAGTCTCGCAATTCAGTTCTTCTACCGTAAAAAGTTGTGAGATCTATGTAATACCAAGTCGGTTAATTTATTCAGCCCCTACTTAAGGGACCTTCTGTCTTAAGTTATTACGTAATTAGCTAACCTAACAACATCTTATAGTGACCATATTAATATTAAAAATCTTTTATGTTTTAAATAAATAGATTGAGTTTCCGAAGAAGGTAAAGAGGATTACTCACTAGCCAAGAGTTTCAGACCAATAAGTCCAACATCATTCCTGCTGAAAATCATGGAAAGACTAGTAGAGTTGCACGTGCGCAAAGTTGCCCTTCGAATGCATCCTCTGTCGGACATGCAACATGCTTATCAGCGCGGAAAATCCTGCGAGACTGCGCTTCAAAACCTAGTTGGGAGAATTGAATGCGCTCTCGAAAGGAAAGAGTACGTACTAGGCATTTTTGTCGACATTGAGGGAGCTTTTGGTAACGCCACTTTTGACAGCATGTGTAATGCTGCTAGACGGCATGGCGTAGATTAAGCACGGGTTTTGTGGATCAAAGCAATGCTCGTGCACAGGACACTGATCGCTGATGCAGGCCTCGAACATTGTGTCAAGTCTGGAGTAAACAGGGGCTGCCCGCAAGGTGGCGTCTTGTCTCCGCTGTTATGGTGCATGGTGGTCGACTCTCTGCTAGATGCTCTCAATGCCTCTGGAATCTATGCCCAGGCCTATGCGGATGATGTTGCTGTTCTCTCTGTCGGCTCATGTTTAGCGAATGTCTGTCTCAAACAGCAGGCGGCGCTAAACGTGATCGAAGACTGGTGCACGAGAAATGGGCTGTCGGTCAATCCTCTTAAGACCGATGTCGTTCTCTTCACGAGAAGGAGGAAAACAACTGGCATTGCTCAGCTGGTGCTAAAAGGCATTCCCATCCCTATATCCAAGGAAGCTAAGTATCTGGGAGTCATTCTAGATAACAAACTTCTCTGGTCAAAACATGTTGAGTCCAAAACCACCAAAGCGCTGTCAGCTTTTTGGCAATGCAAAGGTGCCTTTGGCAAAACATGGGGCTTATCGCCGAAAAAGGTCCTTTGGATCTACACGGCAATGGTAAGACCGATAATCTCATATGCATCGGTTGTTTGGTGGAGCAGGCTGACACGAAAACACGCTGTGGCTTCACTCACCAAACTCCAAAGAGCCTCTCAAACTCCGGTCTGCCTCAGTTGCACGGGGGCTTTCCAGAGCACACCGGGAGCTGCTTTGGATGCAATGATGAACCTTCCACCCCTTGACATATATATCAGAGGGTGTGCACTGAAAACTATTTCTCGCCTAAAGAGGAATGGTCTTTGGTACAACTCGCAGTGGAGTGAAAGTGTACTTGAGAGAGAAATATCCTACGATCACTGTCTTATGGATATGCCCTCTGACGCAATGACACCTGCCATCCTACTGCGCTGTAACTACACAGTCACATTTCCTTGGCGTCAGGACTGGCTTTGGCCAGACACTGAACCTGGAATAGAATGTCTTCGCATCTTCACAGATGGCTCCAGGACTGATTAGGGATCCGGCGCCGGAGTTTTCTTCGAGCGCGAAAACATTCGACTGCACTTCTCGTTAGGAAAATATGCGTCTGTCTTCCAGGCGGAGATTTACGCAATCCTAATGGCCATGCACTATGTTGTGGAACACAGATGGAGGGGAAAGAGCATATGTGTCTGCAGTGACAGCCAAGCTGCACTCAAAGCTTTATCCAATCCTCTGTCCAACTCCAAACTAGTGCATGAACTCAAGACCTTTTTGAACAAAGTCGGAAGACTTAATTCACTTAGGCTTGTATGGGTTCCAGGTCACTCTGGAATCCCAGGAAACGAGATCTCCGATGAACTCGCTAGAAAAGGCTCAGAGGAGAGTTTCTCAGGGCCTGAACCCGCCTTAGGTCTACCAGCTTCAACGGTTAAATCTGACATCAATGACTGGGTCTTTAACGTACACAGTCGCAGATGGAAGGAATATCCAGGATGCAGGATGACTAAGCGCGTACGCCCTGACGTCTGTAAAAAGTCCGCAACATTCTTCTTATCCTTAAGAAGAAATGACTGCAGAAGGCTAACGGGCGTCATTACGGGCCATTACACTTTTGCCAGGCATCTTTACGTGCTTGGCATCAGTGAGACGCTTACCTGTGCTGCTTGTTGCGAGGAGGACGACACAGCGGAACACTTTCTCTGCGACTGTCCCGCCTTCGCTCGTGCACGGTGGCGCACCCTTGGGGCCGACGTGGTGGGTGCCGAATCTCTTAGCTCAACATCACTGAAGCCCCTCCTCACTTTTCTCCGGACAACGGGGAAAATACAAATACGTTCCGTGCAGGGACGGGTTAAGAATATCCCTGCAGCGATACCTCTCGCTTGTCGTAAAAGGCGACTAAAACAAAGGTAAACAAAAATCACATCTAGGCAATTTAGAAAACACCAAGGTGAGCCTAGGGACACATATACCACCATTAAACTGCCCCACAAGTGTACATGCAAATCAGTGGGTTAACACGACTGGAGATCACCGGTGTTGTAAGAGTAAGATCAAACAAAAAAAAATCTGGAGCATGTCCGTGTCACAAAAAAAAAAAAAAAAGGCAGGCCGAAAAACAATTGGTGCAAACAGATGCAAAAACACCAGCATTTGATTGGCCTCAGCGATGAAGTAATCCCAAACCGGGAAGCTTGCCGCTACTTTCTGAGGTCAAACCGGCGGACCTCACAAGCGGACCAGTAGGAATGCAGTTAAGTGGGAAGGTTATGGTCCTACACTTCTGACCATAACAACGCCGGAAAAAGGAAAAGAAGAAGAAGAACGGGGAAAATACAATAAAGACAAGGTGTCTGTCTGGTAGTACAATGGACCAGTACTTGTGTCTGAGTGCTCCAGTAGATAGTAGAAGCCTCCAACAAAATAAAAAAAAAAAAAAAATATCGAAGACTCTTTTTTGATCGGCATTAAGTTTTGCGATCATACTTTGAAGATCAGTCTGCTCTTCTTCTACCAGATTGATTCTTTGAAAGTCATCCATTGCGTTTGCAGCTTCCACAGCTTCAAAGTCTAAAGGGTTTTCAGGACCATCGTCATCATCAACAATTTCCCTTTCTTCGTTTATCTCAGCAACTTTAGATTCTATCATTTCACATGCTTTTTGTATCTTATATCTTGACTCTATCATTGAATTACCATAATCGACTCCTTCTTTTAAATCTTCTTTCGCCAAATTAAAGGCCTCCGTGTAAGTATCACACCCCATTTTGAGTTCATCTAAGGAACGCAATGGCTTGAATAAAAGAAGTAAAGAGAAGAAGTACATATTTCTCTGGTACTTGTTCTCCGTCGTAGAAATAGTGATTGATCAAATATGGGTTATGTCTTCTTTTCACGAACTTTTTACCGTCATTTATCTCGTAGCACTCGACTTTAGAGGAGACTGGGCGTGTTTTAACAATATCGTAATTTTGAGCGAAACTGTACAAGTTAGAAGTCTCCAACTCTTTAGGCCGTTTGGGATAGTGGTCATCAATCCAAGACTCGTAATAAATATCGGTGGACTCCGGTTCCAGCATCATCATATCAGATTTAGATTTAACGCGCCGGTTACGAAAGATGTTGACGTCCAGCCATCGAATTGTTGTGGTAGGATCTGTACCGTACAAAGGAATACCAAGTAGAGTGTCACTGGCTTCCAAAGAGCCGCACTCTCTATTAGATAAAACTCTAAGGCCAATGTTAAACAGGCGGCTTCTTAAAGGTTTTGTAGAGTTTATGTCTTGAAAGATATCAGCAACATGAGTTTTCTCGCTTTTGGTGGTATATTTAGTGACGTAATAATTTAAAATAGCTGTTTTTTCGCCTACATATTGAATGTCTGTATTGCCATTCCATGCTAGCAAAATCGCGGGATTATAATCATTAACCATAACCCATTCTTTTTTGCGTACAATATAGTAAAGTCTACTGTTAGGCGACAATGTTTTTCTTGCAGCTATTGATTCTATTATATCTCTAATAGTAAGTACCTACTTCTGTGACCGGACGGGGGAATCCGAAACGACAAACTTTTACGAAATCTCTTCTTGTTTTCTTTTGGCGCATGCAATACTTATTATGTTTATGGGTCTGATATGACGTAACTCGTTGATAGAGTGTTGGTGAAACATTCTTGTCAGGTATAGCACAAGTTACGTACTTTGAAATGAATGATGAAACCTCATCAAGCGAGGACTCGTGAAGTATGGGGGCGTCTTTCATCCATAACATTAAATGAAAGTGTTGCGCTCCACGTGATTGATATTCTCGTCTCCAAAAGTAATGTATTACTTTTCCAAGCGGCTCATCGGATGACATAATGAAGTCTAACATAGCTTTAAACTTGTTATCAATAAATCGAGAAGTGGAGACAGAATCTAGTGCAATTAATTCACTAATGCACTTGTTCGCCATTTCAGGACAATTAACTTCTTTAAGGTACTCGCCAAAATCATCCCACATCCATTCTGAAGGAATCATGGCGAGAAACCAGGTTGCTGGCCCGTAGTGTTGTGTCATACAGTTGACATCATTTCTCGGTTTTTTCCAAAACTCTTCCGTATTTCTTAATCTACCAAATATGTATCGCTGTTAAGTCATCTTTAAACTCATCTTTATAAAGCATCTCAAAATACCGTTCAGCTGTAATTTTTTCTTTTTGATTAACGCAATTCATTTTATAGAATATGCCTGAATTTATTTGACGTATATTAGCATCATTAAGTAGAAAAAATAAATATTGTTGATTTAGGCGGAATTGAGAGTGTTTTGACATTAGTCTTGCTTTAATATATTCACTAGATGTTAACTTTTGCTGCCGAATATAAAACTGCCCATATTTACCTTCAACATAAAGATCAGGAAAGCACTTTACATCTAAATCTTTATCTCTAGAATCAATTGGAGCAGCGTTGACTTTGAGCATTTGGTAGAGTTCTGACATAGGAGCGTTTCTCCTCCTTTCATGCAAGGAGTAAATAGTGTATTGTTCATAGTCAGCCTCTTTTTCTGATGTAACTTGTGTTAGTAGCCCATCGTTTCCTTCTACAACGTTATCTACTTGAGATTCTAATTGGTCTATTATATGATGGATATTGTCCTCTTCGTTAATATAACCAATCAATTTTTGAGGTGAATGTGGAAGTTGTATCTGAGAGTAAAGAGCATTTATACCTTTTAAATATTGTAAGGCTTGGTAAACCTTATTGACACCTACAATATCCTCCCACACTATTTTTGATTTTGTTGGCGTACCTCGTACTATAATATACATTTCAGGGTTAGTAATCGGGTGTTCTGGTCTAGGCAGCTTTTTCAAAGTTTCTTCAAGAGGTAAAGGAAGATGGAAAGTTCTGCCTTTTACTTTTTTCACCATATGCCTACTAGGTAAATGTTTGTTTGCAACGGGATTCATTAGCATTACTACCTGAAATGCTTTGGTGCGTTGAATTAATATCTTTTCATAGTCATTTAACTGGGTTATCTGTGGTGGAACAGCACTAACTTGTAGATCATTAAGAACACAGGCTGCTGGCAGCTGATTTGCTCTAATTTTTTGTAAACACGAGTGACAAATATATGGGCTGTAATCTAGATTGTTGGTTTTGTAATAATTGAGAAGATTATTCCAAATACTGGTGTCTATAGCTTTTCTTAATTTGTTCAGAGATGAAATATCTCTTGAATAACAAAGTTTTATACACGACATGCACTCCAGCTTTGGAGTATCAAGACACTTTAGTTTTAAAGATTTAAACGCAGCCTTGTGTTTATCTATGACCTCATCCTCTACAATTTCATGTGACTCTTCACTTTCCACAACAATACTGCCAACTTTTTGTTGTTTTCCGTGTTCTTTTATTCTTTCTACGTCAGATTTTTCTAATGATTCATCAATATCTTTCAAAATGTTAAAAATACTCTGTACTTGATATATTTCTCTTGAAATTGTCCTTAGTCGAGGAAAATGCGCTAATATTTTTTCTTTTTCAATTAATGTGTAATACTGAGCTGCACTTTTGTTCACCAAGCTTTCGAAAATGTTCGTTAATTGTATGATTACGTTTTCATCTAGTTCACACAGATCATTACAAGACCAAACTAAACTATGGCCATGCTTTTTTACATTGCCAAAGACCGCTTTTCCTGTATCGTCAATTTCGATGGCTTTGTCCTTGTTTTCAAATAAATTGTAAGCTTCTTCTGCGTAATATGGCTCCTGGTTACTTCTATGCTCTGATTTTCCAAGAAAACATTCTAACTTGTCATTTAAAGAACTATCTGGAGGGCACGAACTTAGTTTTTCTAACGATACTTTAAATTTATCTTTCAATTTATCAATAGTTTTATTAAAGTTTCCTAATGTTTGTTGCCTGCTATGAACTGCCCATTTAATTAGTTTCTCCGCTTCTAGTCTGTTCTTAATTTTATTTGTTAGCGCTTGAGTAATTTTTTCTATTTTTTTTAGTCGAAATTGTAATTTTTCCTTTGATCTTTTCCTTTGGACAGATTCAAGATTTAGCTCAGGGTGTATACCTTTATAACGTGCCACAGCTTCCCGGTTAACTTCGGGGTGAAAAGCAATATAACCTTCTACAGCTTCCCTGTTAACTTCGGGGTGAAAAGCAGTATAACGTGCCACAGCTTCCCGGTTAACTTCGGGGTGAAAAGCAGTGTAACGTGCCACAGCTTCCCGGTTAACTTCGGGGTGAAAAGCAGTGTAACGTGTCACTGCTTCCCGGTTAACTTCGGGGTGAAAAGCAGTGTAACGTGTGACTGCTTCACGGTTAACTTCGGGGTGAGAAGCAGTGTAACGTGACACTGCTTCACGGTTAACTTCGGGGTGAGACGCAGTGTAACGCGCTACAGCTGCTCTGTGAACTTCCGGACATGAAGAACTGTAACGAGTTAATGTCTCCTTACGTTTTTCGGGGTTGTTCTGGCAATAACGAGCCGCTGCTTCTCTGATTTGTTGAGAACGGGATAGCGCCGAAGTTTTAGGTCTTCCTTTATTAACCTTTTTAGGTCTTCCGCCCTTTTTAGGTAAGTTTTTATTATTTTTATTCACATTATCATCATTCGGAGGCACTCCTGGAAGGAGCATTTCATAATGGCCGCCTAAGAAACTTCGAGAAAATCGTAAACGTTTCACCGGATTACCAGAATCACCACCGAATGATCCTCTCAAAAGGCCGTTTTCGTAAACCTCGAAAGCATACGGATACAAAGCGGCGGCCGCCATAAGTTCAGACGTGGCACCATAGGTAGTTGATTTTACCATTGCCGTCGTGTACAAATCAGCGTTAACGTAGGGATCTCCGCGCTCGTCATAAATATAAAATTGTAACTCATCCCAATGCGCTACCACATACTCGACTATAGCAAGTCTAATCTCATACGACGACTCAATATTCCCATACATAGAGAATGACAAAGAATGAAATAAACACGAACCATCGCCAGGTATAGGGACAACCCTGTGTGGGCAAGGATGGTCATTTACATACAGTATTTCTGAATCCATTGCGACTGGTACGCAAGAGTTTTTTTGTGAAGGAATACGATTAATAGATAAACGTGATTTTAAAATACTTAAAACCTATTAATATATTTTAAAATTATCCAAACAACAAACAGCAAATTTAAGGTACGATTACAACGTATTAATATACATATCTCAAAATTATCCAAACAACGTCCAAATTGTTGACAAATAATAAAGGTAATCCAAGGAGTAAGCCTTCCAATCGTCAAACAAAGTAATAACCGAAATTATAAACAAAAATCGCATTCTAGGCACATCCAAACAGCTAGAGGACACTCGCGATTGATGTTCTCAAGTAGAACGTGTTAAATTTAAAAGAAAAGAAACGAATGTCAAAGTTTTTTATTATTTCACTAATTTATAATATTACGAGGAGGTTCGAAGTTGCGTTCTGAAAAACGTTCTTGCGTTCTAAGAAACGAATGTCAAAGTTATTATTAATTCACTATTTTATATTATTCTGTTTTAAAAGAAACCGAACACGAGGAGGTTCGAAGTTGCGTTCTTTAAAATTATCAAGAGACTGATCCCCGATCGTCTTCAACTACTCTTTAAATATGCTATAAAATGCAAGGATATTGTGTTACAAATGTTTTATTATCGAAAATTCGCAATATCCTAACTTAGTTTAATGACAGAAAGCGACCTAAGGGTCTTTGGATAATTAGTGTTCCTACTTCCTCGTTTTCTTTCGGAAATATTCCTATGATCGAACGGTCCAACATTTGTTACCAGGGTTTAGGGAAACCCAAATAAAACCAAATAAAACCTAATCAGACCGTATGATAATAAACTTGGACCGGATCTTTTTATTGGTATGGTGCTGGGCAATGTGTAACTTGCGCGTATTAGCGCGGCTGCCGCTCGCTCGGGGGCATTCATCTCGCTTACACCGCGAGCGCGGTTATTTACAACCTTACTTACGCACATATGAATACGCACGTACGTGGGTGGCATGGCAACAGTCATCATACGAGACGAGAGTGACCGCGTCGTGTTCTTTATTTTAAAATAACTTTTTTTTTTGCATTAGTTAGTAATATTTAGGGCCGCACTCGTCAAACGTCAGTTAAAGTTAATTCTTATGTAAAATTGTTATCTCTCATTCACTATAAATACTGCCAATGTACCTAAGAGAAAGTTACAACATCAAGCTTAATAGAGGATTAACTTGAACTAATGTACGGCACTCCCTGCCGCACTCAACGTTTTTTTAAATTAATAAATTACTTAACCCATTATTTTTCTACAGAATTAGATTTACAATAAAGATTATTTAAATTATATCAATACTGACTGATACAATTTGCGTAAGTTAAATAAAACGTAGTTTGTGTGTATACCTGTGATATCGCAGTAAGACCCAAAGATTGCCTGGAAGAAAGTGGTCGCCTTTCTGTGACGGACAGGAAGCGTGGAAGCCGCGCCGCGGGCAAGCCACCTCCGGCGGCCGCGGTTATGACTATGAGTGATCTTTATTTCATGGCAATTTCGGGCAATTTAGTCTACTTAATCGTTTGCCGGCTTTTGGTACAATTTCATAAGACATGTCCCATTATTGCTTTTTCATTCCGTTGATTGACCATTTTACAAATTACCTTTGAACATAATTATATTTAGGTATCTATCTATTATACACCATTATTCTTTTATATTATACATATACAGGTACACTGATTCATTCACTGCAAATGTAACTTTGTAATCCTATGTACTAGAAAACCCGTGGCCGGACACCGAACATACAATTTGTTTTAAAATTGATTTAATTATAAGTTCATCAAATGGTTATTAAATATATGTACATAATAAAGATATTTATTTTATATTCCGTCAAATACATGAACCACATTGACCACTAAACGCAATTCCCCAACCGCCAATTGATTGTTGCATTGCATATTTTTAGGAGTTAATCGCCATCTAGATAAATTGAAAAAGGATACATACAGACACTATCCTATTAGTAATAATATTTGGTGTATCTAGAAAATTGGACCAAAATTGCAAAATATTTTAGTTTTTCCTTGATTTATACACTAAACACTAATTGTATTCTAAATTTCAAGCTTCTATGTCTGCTAGAAGTGCCCTAGAGTTTTGATGATCGGTCAGTGAGTGAGTGAGTGACAGAATTAAGAAATTTTGACTAGTTATAATTCTTAAACTACTGGTTCAAATTTAATCAAATTTGAAATTTACCGTGTCTATGCGATGCCTGCTTGGCTACTGAAAACTCAGGCTTCTAGTTTTATCCACAACGAAGTTATAGGGGAGTCGCAAATGGCCCGAACTGCTTCGAGAAAATGATGGTACGGCCGTGCCGCTTTTTTGCTCGACTTGGCGGGGGCACTGCCGTTTCTCGGCTTGAGAGCTACTTTCTTGACTGTATTTTGAGTTAAACAATTGGCGCGACTTCAGTTCTAGCCTATAAAGTCAAATCTTGTGTGGTTCCTCTATGGTAACATAGCTGCCCGAGGTCGCAAAGTTAGCAAGTACAAGAAATTTGAAAATTGTACGTAATTTCACGGTAGTGCTTATGGTCGATCCCGTTTCTCGGCTTCAGAGCTACTTTCTTGACTGTATTTTGAGTCAAGCAGTTGGCGCGACTTCAGTTCTAGCCTATAAAGTCAATTCCTGTGTGGTTCCTCCATGGTCACATAGCTGCCCGAGGTCGCAAACCTTTCAAGGACAAGAAATTTGAAAATTGTACGTAATTTTACGGTAGTGCTTATAGTCGATCCCGTTTCTCGACTTCAGAGCTACTTTCTTGACTGTATTTTGAGTTAAGCAGTTGGCGCGACTTCAGTTCTAGCCTATAAAGTCAAATCTTGTGTGGTTCCTCCATGGTAACATAGCTGCCCGAGGTCGCAAAGTTAGCAAGTACAAGAAATTTGAAAATTGTACGTAATTTCACGGTAGTGCTTATAGTCGATCCCGTTTCTCGGCTTCAGAGCTACTTTCTTGACTGTATTTTGAGTTAAGCAGTTGGCGCGACTTCAGTTCTAGCCTATAAAGTCAAATCTTGTGTGGTTCCTCCATGGTAACATAGCTGCCCGAGGTCGCAAAGTTAGCAAGTACAAGAAATTTGAAAATTGTATGTAATTTCACATTAGTGCTTATGGTCGATCCCGGTTCTCGGCTTGAGAGCTACTTTCTTGACTGTATTTTGAGTTAAGCAGTTGGCGCGACTTCAGTTCTAGCCTATAAAGTCAAATCTTGTGTGGTTCCTCCATGGTAACATAGCTGCCCGAGGTCGCAAAGTTAGCAAGTACACGAAATTTGAAAATTGTACGTAATTTCACGGTAGTGCTTATGGTCGATCCCGTTTCACTGCTTCAGTGCTACTTTCTTGACTGTATTTTGAGTCAAGCAGTTGGCGCGACTTCAGTTCTAGCCTATAAAGTCAATTCCTGTGTGGTTCCTCCATGGTCACATAGCTGCCCGAGGTCGCAAACCTTTCAAGGACAAGAAATTTGAAAATTGTACGCAATTTCACGGTAGTGCTTATGGTCGATCCCGTTTCTCGGCTTGAGAGCTACTATCTTGACTGTATTTTGAGTTAAACAATTGGCGCGACTTCAGTTCTAGCCTATAAAGTCAAATCTTGTGTGGTTCCTCCATGGTAACATAGCTGCCCGAGGTCGCAAAGTTAGCAAGTACAAGAAATTTGAAAATTGTACGTAATTTCACGGTAGTGCTTATAGTCGATCCCGTTTCTCGGCTTCAGAGCTACTTTCTTGACTGTATTTTGAGTTAAGCAGTTGGCGCGACTTCAGTTCTAGCCTATAAAGTCAAATCTTGTGTGGTTCCTCCATGGTAACATAGCTGCCCGAGGTCGCAAAGTTAGCAAGTACAAGAAATTTGAAAATTGTACGTAATTTCACGGTAGTGCTTATAGTCGATCCCGTTTCTCGGCTTCAGAGCTACTTTCTTGACTGTATTTTGAGTTAAGCAGTTGGCGCGACTTCAGTTCTAGCCTATAAAGTCAAATCTTGTGTGGTTCCTCCATGGTAACATAGCTGCCCGAGGTCGCAAAGTTAGCAAGTACAAGAAATTTGAAAATTGTATGTAATTTCACATTAGTGCTTATGGTCGATCCCGGTTCTCGGCTTGAGAGCTACTTTCTTGACTGTATTTTGAGTTAAGCAGTTGGCGCGACTTCAGTTCTAGCCTATAAAGTCAAATCTTGTGTGGTTCCTCCATGGTAACATAGCTGCCCGAGGTCGCAAAGTTAGCAAGTACACGAAATTTGAAAATTGTACGTAATTTCACGGTAGTGCTTATGGTCGATCCCGTTTCACTGCTTCAGTGCTACTTTCTTGACTGTATTTTGAGTCAAGCAGTTGGCGCGACTTCAGTTCTAGCCTATAAAGTCAATTCCTGTGTGGTTCCTCCATGGTCACATAGCTGCCCGAGGTCGCAAACCTTTCAAGGACAAGAAATTTGAAAATTGTACGCAATTTCACGGTAGTGCTTATGGTCGATCCCGTTTCTCGGCTTGAGAGCTACTATCTTGACTGTATTTTGAGTTAAACAATTGGCGCGACTTCAGTTCTAGCCTATAAAGTCAAATCTTGTGTGGTTCCTCCATGGTAACATAGCTGCCCGAGGTCGCAAAGTTAGCAAGTACACGAAATTTGAAAATTGTACGTAATTTCACGGTAGTGCTTATGGTCGATCCCGTTTCACGGCTTCAGAGCTACTTTCTTGACTGTATTTTGAGTCAAGCAGTTGGCGCGACTTCAGTTCTAGCCTATAAAGTCAATTCCTGTGTGGTTCCTCCATGGTCACATAGCTGCCCGAGGTCGCAAACCTTTCAAGGACAAGAAATTTGAAAATTGTACGTAATTTCACAGTAGTGCTTATGGTCGATCCCGTTTCACTGCTTCAGAGCTACTTTCTTGACTGTATTTTGAGTCAAGCAGTTGGCGCGACTTCAGTTCTAGCCTATAAAGTCAATTCCTGTGTGGTTCCTCCATGGTCACATAGCTGCCCGAGGTCGCAAACCTTTCAAGGACAAGAAATTTGAAAATTGTACGTAATTTCACGGTAGTGCTTATGGTCGATCCCGTTTCTCGGCTTCAGAGCTACTTTCTTGACTGTAGTTTGAGTCAAGCAGTTGGCGCGACTTCAGTTCTAGCCTATAAAGTCAATTCCTGTGTGGTTCCTCCATGGTCACATAGCTGCCCGAGGTCGCAAACCTTTCAAGGACAAGAAATTTGAAAATTGTACGTAATTTCACAGTAGTGCTTATGGTCGATCCCGTTTCACGGCTTCAGAGCTACTTTCTTGACTGTATTTTGAGTTAAGCAGTTGGCGCGACTTCAGTTCTAGCCTATAAAGTCAAATCTTGTGTGGTTCCTCCATGGTAACATAGCTGCCCGAGGTCGTAAAGTTAGCAAGTACAAGACATTTGAAAATTGTACGTAATTGCACGGTAGTGCTTCTGGTCGATCCCGTTTCTCGGATTCAGAGCTACTTTCTTGACTGTATTTTGAGTTAAACAATTGGCGCGACTTCAGTTCTAGCCTATAAAGTCAAATCTTGTGTGGTTCCTCTATGGTAACATAGCTGCCCGAGGTCGCAAAGTTGGCAAGTACAAGAAATTTGAAAATTGTATGTAATTTCACATTAGTGCTTATGGTCGATACCGGTTCTCGGCTTGAGAGCTACTTTCTTGACTGTATTTTGAGTTAAGCAGTTGGCGCGACTTCAGTTCTAGCCTATAAAGTCAAATCTTGTGTGGTTCCTCCATGGTAACATAGCTGCCCGAGGTCGCAAAGTTAGCAAGTACAAGAAATTTGAAAATTGTATGTAATTTCACATTAGTGATTATGGTCGATCCCAGTTCTCGGCTTGAGAGCTACTTTCTTGACTGTATTTTGAGTTAAGCAGTTGGCGCGACTTCAGTTCTAGCCTATAAAGTCAAATCTTTTGTGGTTCCTCTATGGTAACATAGCTGCCCGAGGTCGCAAAGTTTGCAAGTACAAGAAATTTGAAAATTGTACGTAATTTCACGGTAGTGCTTATGGTCGATCTCGTTTCTTGGCTTGAGAGCTACTTTCTTGACTGTATTTTGAGTTAAGCAGTTGGCGCGACTTCAGTTCTAGCCTATAAAGTCAAATCTTGTGTGGTTCCTCCATGGTAACATAGCTGCCCGAGGTCGCCAAGTTAGCAAGTACAAGAAATTTGAAAATTGTATGTAATTTCACATTAGTGCTTATGGTCGATCCTGGTTCTCGGCTTGAGAGCTACTTTCTTGACTGTATTTTGAGTTAAGCAGTTGGCGCGACTTCAGTTCTAGCCTATAAAGTCAAATCTTGTGTGGTTCCTCCATGGTAACATAGCTGCCCGAAGTCGCAAAGTTAGCAAGTACAAGAAATTTGAAAATTGTATGTAATTTCACGGTAGTGCTTATGGTCGATCCCGGTTCTCGGCTTGAGAGCTACTTTCTTGACTGTATTTTGAGTTAAGCAGTTGGCGCGACTTCAGTTCTAGCCTATAAAGTCAAATCTTGTGTGGTTCCTCCATGGTAACATAGCTGCCCGAGGTCGCAAAGTTAGCAACTACATGAAATTTGAAAATTGTATGTAATTTCACATTAGTGCTTATGGTCGATCCCGTTTCTCGGCTTGAGAGCTACTTTCTTGACTGTATTTTGAGTTAAGCAGTTGGCGCGACTTCAGTTCTAGCCTATAAAGTCAAATCTTGTGTGGTTCCTCCATGGTAACATAGCTGCCCGAGGTCGCAAAGTTAGCAAGTACAAGAAATTTGAAAATTGTATGTAATTTCACATTAGTGCTTATGGTCGATCCCGTTTCTCGGTTTGAGAGCTACTTTCTTGACTGTATTTTGAGTTAAGCAGTTGGCGCGACTTGAGTTCTAGCCTATAAAGTCAAATCTTGTGTGGTTCCTCCATGGTAACATAGCTACCCGAGGTGGCCAAGTTAGCAAGTACAAGAAATTTGAAAATTGTATGTAATTTCACATTAGTGCTTATGGTCGATCCCGTTTCTCGGCTTGAGAGCTACTTTCTTGACTGTATTTTGAGTTAAGCAGTTGGCGCGACTTCAGTTCTAGAAAGTCAAATCTTGTGTGGTTCCTCCATGGTAACATAGCTGCCCGAGGTCGCAAAGTTAGCAAGTACAAGAAATTTGAAAATTGTATGTAATTTCACATTAGTGCTTATGGTCGATCCCGTTTCTCGGCTTGAGAGCTACTTTCTTGACTGTATTTTGAGTTAAGCAGTTGGCACGACTTCAGTTCTAGCCTATAAAGTCAAATCTTGTGTGGTTCCTCCATGGTAACATAGCTGCCCGAGGTCGCCAAGTTAGCAAGTACAAGAAATTTGAAAATTGTATGTAATTTCACGGTAGTGCTTATGGTCGATCCCGTTTCTCGGCTTGAGAGCTACTTTCTTGACTGTATTTTGAGTTAAGCAGTTGGCGCGACTTCAGTTCTAGCCTATAAAGTAAAATCTTGTGTGGTTCCTCCATGGTAACATAGCTGCCCGAGGTCGCCAAGTTAGCAAGTACAAGAAATTTGAAAATTGTATGTAATTTCACGGTAGTGCTTAGGGTCGATCCCGGTTCTCGGCTTGAGAGCTACTTTCTTGACTGTATTTTGAGTTAAGCAGTTGGCGCGACTTCAGTTCTAGCCTATAAAGTAAAATCTTGTGTGGTTCCTCCATGGTAACATAGCTGCCCGAGGTCGCCAAGTTAGCAAGTACAAGAAATTTGAAAATTGTATGTAATTTCACGGTAGTGCTTATGGTCGATCCCGTTTCTCGGCTTGAGAGCTACTTTCTTGACTGTATTTTGAGTTAAGCAGTTGGCGCGACTTCAGTTCTAGCCTATAAAGTAAAATCTTGTGTGGTTCCTCCATGGTAACATAGCTGCCCGAGGTCGCCAAGTTAGCAAGTACAAGAAATTTGAAAATTGTATGTAATTTCACGGTAGTGCTTAGGGTCGATCCCGGTTCTCGGCTTGAGAGCTACTTTCTTGACTGTATTTTGAGTTAGGCAGTTGGCGCGACTTCAGTTCTAGCCTATAAAGTCAAATCTTGTGTGGTTCCTCCATGGTAACATAGCTGCCCGAGGTCGCCAAGTAAGCAAGTAAAAAATTTGAAAATTGTATGTAATTTCACGGTAGTGCTTAGGGTCGATCCCGGTTCTCGGCTTGAGAGCTACTTTCTTGACTGTATTTTGAGTTAAGCAGTTGGCGCGACTTCAGTTCTAGCCTATAAAGTCAAATCTTGTGTGGTTCCTCCATGGTAACATAGCTGCCCGAGGTCGCCAAGTTAGCAAGTACAAGAAATTTGAAAATTGTATGTAATTTCACGGTAGTGCTTATGGTCGATCCCATTTCTCGGCTTGAGAGCTACTTTCTTGACTGTATTTTGAGTTAAGCAGTTGGCGCGACTTCAGTTCTAGCCTATAAAGTCAAATCTTGTGTGGTTCCTCCATGGTAACATAACTGCCCGAGGTCGCCAAGTAAGCAAGTACAAGAAATTTGAAAATTGTACGTAATTTCACGGTAGTGCTTATGGTCGAGCCCGTTTCTAGGCTTGAGAGCTACTTTCTTGACTGTATTTTGAGTTAAGCAGTTGGCGCGACTTCAGTTCTAGAAAGTCAAATCTTGTGTGGTTCCTCCATGGTAACATAGCTGCCCGAGGTCGCAAAGTTAGCAAGTACAAGAAATTTGAAAATTGTATGTAATTTCACATTAGTGCTTATGGTCGATCCCGTTTCTCGGCTTGAGAGCTACTTTCTTGACTGTATTATGAGTTATGCAGTTGGCGCGACTTCAGTTCTAGCCTATAAAGTCAAATCTTGTGTGGTTCCTCCATGGTAACATAGCTGCCCGAGGTCGCCAAGTTAGCAAGTACAAGAAATTTGAAAATTGTATGTAATTTCACATTAGTGCTTATGGTCGATCCCGTTTCTCGGCTTGAGAGCTACTTTCTTGACTGTATTTTGAGTTAAGCAGTTGGCGCGACTTCAGTTCTAGCCTATAAAGTCAAATCTTGTGTGGTTCCTCCATGGTAACATAGCTGCCCGAGGTCGCAAAGTTAGCAAGTACAAGAAATTTGAAAATTGTATGTAATTTCACATTAGTGCTTACGGTCGATCCCGTTTCTCGGCTTGAGAGCTACTTTCTTGACTGTATTTTGAGTTAAGCAGTTGGCACGACTTCAGTTCTAGCCTATAAAGTCAAATCTTGTGTGGTTCCTCCATGGTAACATAGCTGCCCGAGGTCGCCAAGTTAGCAAGTACAAGAAATTTGAAAATTGTATGTAATTTCACGGTAGTGCTTAGGGTCGATCCCGGTTCTCGGCTTGAGAGCTACTTTCTTGACTGTATTTTGAGTTAAGCAGTTGGCGCGACTTCAGTTCTAGCCTATAAAGTCAAATCTTGTGTGGTTCCTCCATGGTAACATAGCTGCCCGAGGTCGCCAAGTTAGCAAGTACAAGAAATTTGAAAATTGTATGTAATTTCACGGTAGTGCTTATGGTCGATCCCATTTCTCGGCTTGAGAGCTACTTTCTTGACTGTATTTTGAGTTAAGCAGTTGGCGCGACTTCAGTTCTAGCCTATAAAGTCAAATCTTGTGTGGTTCCTCCATGGTAACATAGCTGCCCGAGGTCGCCAAGTAAGCAAGTACAAGAAATTTGAAAATTGTACGTAATTTCACGGTAGTGCTTATGGTCGATCCCGGTTCTCGGCTTGAGAGCTACTTTCTTGACTGTATTTTGAGTTAAGCAGTTGGCGCGACTTCAGTTCTAGAAAGTCAAATCTTGTGTGGTTCCTCCATGGTAACATAGCTGCCCGAGGTCGCAAATTTAGCAAGTACAAGAAATTTGAAAATTGTATGTAATTTCACGGTAGTGCTTATGGTCGATCCCGGTTCTCGGCTTGAGAGCTACTTTCTTGACTGTATTTTGAGTTAAGCAGTTGGCGCGACTTCAGTTCTAGCCTATAAAGTCAAATCTTGTGTGGTTCCTCCATGGTAACATAGCTGCCCGAGGTCGCAAAGTTAGCAACTACAAGAAATTTGAAAATTGTATGTAATTTCACATTAGTGCTTATGGTCGATCCCGTTTCTCGGCTTGAGAGCTACTTTCTTGACTGTATTTTGAGTTAAGCAGTTGGCACGACTTCAGTTCTAGCCTATAAAGTCAAATCTTGTGTGGTTCCTCCATGGTAACATAGCTGCCCGAGGTCGCAAAATTAGCAAGTACAAGAAATTTGAAAATTGTATGTAATTTTACATTAGTGCTTATGGTCGATCCCGTTTCTCGGCTTGAGAGCTACTTTCTTGACTGTATTTTGAGTTAAGCAGTTGGCGCGACTTCAGTTCTAGCCTATAAAGTCAAATCTTGTGTGGTTCCTCCATGGTAACATAGCTGCCCGAGGTCGCAAAGTTAGCAAATACAAGAAATTTGAAAATTGTATGTAATTTCACATTAGTGCTTATGGTCGATCCCGTTTCTCGGCTTGAGAGCTACTTTCTTGACTGTATTTTGAGTTAAGCAGTTGCCGCGACTTCAGTTCTAGCCTATAAAGTCAAATCTTGTGTGGTTCCTCCATGGTAACATAGCTGCCCGAGGGCGCCAAGTTAGCAAGTACAAGAAATTTGAAAATTGTATGTAATTTCACATTAGTGCTTAGGGTCGATCCCGGTTCTCGGCTTGAGAGCTACTTTCTTGACTGTATTTTGAGTTAAGCAGTTGGCGCGACTTCAGTTCTAGCCTATAAAGTCAAATCTTGTGTGGTTCCTCCATGGTAACATAGCTGCCCGAAGTCGCAAAGTTAGCAAGTACAAGAAATTTGAAAATTGTATGTAATTTCACGGTAGTGCTTATGGTCGATCCCGGTTCTCGGCTTGAGAGCTACTTTCTTGACTGTATTTTGAGTTAAGCAGTTGGCGCGACTTCAGTTCTAGCCTATAAAGTCAAATCTTGGGTGGTTCCTCCATGGTAACATAGCTGCCCGAGGTCGCAAAGTTAGCAACTACAAGAAATTTGAAAATTGTATGTAATTTCACATTAGTGCTTATGGTCGATCCCGTTTCTCGGCTTGAGAGCTACTTTCTTGACTGTATTTTGGGTTAAGCAGTTGGCGCGACTTCAGTTCTAGCCTATAAAGTCAAATCTTGTGTGGTTCCTCCATGGTAACATAGCTGCCCGAGGTCGCAAAGTTAGCAAGTACAAGAAATTTGAAAATTGTATGTAATTTCACATTAGTGCTTATGGTCGATCCCGTTTCTCGGTTTGAGAGCTACTTTCTTGACTGTATTTTGAGTTAAGCAGTTGGCGCGACTTGAGTTCTAGCCTATAAAGTCAAATCTTGTGTGGTTCCTCCATGGTAACATAGCTACCCGAGGTGGCCAAGTTAGCAAGTACAAGAAATTTGAAAATTGTATGTAATTTCACATTAGTGCTTATGGTCGATCATGTTTCTCGGCTTGAGAGCTACTTTCTTGACTGTATTTTGAGTTAAGCAGTTGGCGCGACTTCAGTTCTAGAAAGTCAAATCTTGTGTGGTTCCTCCATGGTAACATAGCTGCCCGAGGTCGCAAAGTTAGCAAGTACAAGAAATTTGAAAATTGTACGTAATTTCACGGTAGTGCTTATGGTCGATCCCGGTTCTCGGCTTGAGAGCTACTTTCTTGACTGTATTTTGAGTTAAGCAGTTGGCGCGACTTCAGTTCTAGAAAGTCAAATCTTGTGTGGTTCCTCCATGGTAACATAGCTGCCCGAGGTCGCCAAGTTAGCAAGTACAAGAAATTTGAAAATTGTATGTAATTTCACGGTAGTGCTTATGGTCGATCCCGTTTCTCGGCTTGAGAGCTACTTTCTTGACTGTATTTTGAGTTAAGCAGTTGGCGCGACTTCAGTTCTAGCCTATAAAGTAAAATCTTGTGTGGTTCCTCCATGGTAACATAGCTGCCCGAGGTCGCCAAATTAGCAAGTACAAGAAATTTGAAAATTGTATGTAATTTCACGGTAGTGCTTAGGGTCGATCCCGGTTCTCGGCTTGAGAGCTACTTTCTTGACTGTATTTTGAGTTAAGCAGTTGGCGCGACTTCAGTTCTAGCCTATAAAGTCAAATCTTGTGTGGTTCCTCCATGGTAACATAGCTGCCCGAGGTCGCCAAGTTAGCAAGTACAAGAAATTTGAAAATTGTATGTAATTTCACGGTAGGGCTTATGGTCGATCCCATTTCTCGGCTTGAGAGCTACTTTCTTGACTGTATTTTGAGTTAAGCAGTTGGCGCGACTTCAGTTCTAGCCTATAAAGTCAAATCTTGTGTGGTTCCTCCATGGTAACATAGCTGCCCGAGGTCGCCAAGTAAGCAAGTAAAAAATTTGAAAATTGTATGTAATTTCACGGTAGTGCTTAGGGTCGATCCCGGTTCTCGGCTTGAGAGCTACTTTCTTGACTCTATTTTGAGTTAAGCAGTTGGCGCGACTTCAGTTCTAGCCTATAAAGTCAAATCTTGTGTGGTTCCTCCATGGTAACATAGCTGCCCGAGGTCGCCAAGTTAGCAAGTACAAGAAATTTGAAAATTGTATGTAATTTCACATTAGTGCTTATGGTCGATCCCGTTTCTCGGCTTGAGAGCTACTTTCTTGACTGTATTTTGAGTTAAGCAGTTGGCGCGACTTCAGTTCTAGCCTATAAAGTCAAATCTTGTGTGGTTCCTCCATGGTAACATAGCTGCCCGAGGTCGCAAAGTTAGCAAGTACAAGAAATTTGAAAATTGTATGTAATTTCACATTAGTGCTTACGGTCGATCCCGTTTCTCGGCTTGAGAGCTACTTTCTTGACTGTATTTTGAGTTAAGCAGTTGGCACGACTTCAGTTCTAGCCTATAAAGTCAAATCTTGTGTGGTTCCTCCATGGTAACATAGCTGCCCGAGGTCGCCAAGTTAGCAAGTACAAGAAATTTGAAAATTGTATGTAATTTCACGGTAGTGCTTAGGGTCGATCCCGGTTCTCGGCTTGAGAGCTACTTTCTTGACTGTATTTTGAGTTAAGCAGTTGGCGCGACTTCAGTTCTAGCCTATAAAGTCAAATCTTGTGTGGTTCCTCCATGGTAACATAGCTGCCCGAGGTCGCCAAGTTAGCAAGTACAAGAGTTAAGCAGTTGGCGCGACTTCAGTTCTAGCCTATAAAGTCAAATCTTGTGTGGTTCCTCCATGGTAACATAGCTGCCCGAGGTCGCAAAGTTAGCAACTACAAGAAATTTGAAAATTGTATGTAATTTCACATTAGTGCTTATGGTCGATCCCGTTTCTCGGCTTGAGAGCTACTTTCTTGACTGTATTTTGAGTTAAGCAGTTGGCACGACTTCAGTTCTAGCCTATAAAGTCAAATCTTGTGTGGTTCCTCCATGGTAACATAGCTGCCCGAGGTCGCAAAGTTAGCAAATACAAGAAATTTGAAAATTGTATGTAATTTCACATTAGTGCTTATGGTCGATCCCGTTTCTCGGCTTGAGAGCTACTTTCTTGACTGTATTTTGAGTTAAGCAGTTGCCGCGACTTCAGTTCTAGCCTATAAAGTCAAATCTTGTGTGGTTCCTCCATGGTAACATAGCTGCCCGAGGGCGCCAAGTTAGCAAGTACAAGAAATTTGAAAATTGTATGTAATTTCACATTAGTGCTTATGGTCGATCCCGTTTCTCGGCTTGAGAGCTACTTTCTTGACTGTATTTTGAGTTAAGCAGTTGGCGCGACTTCAGTTCTAGCCTATAAAGTCAAATCTTGTGTGGTTCCTCCATGGTAACATAGCTGCCCGAGGTCGCAAAGTTAGCAAGTACAAGAAATTTGAAAATTGTATGTAATTTCACATTAGTGCTTACGGTCGATCCCGTTTCTCGGCTTGAGAGCTACTTTCTTGACTGTATTTTGAGTTAAGCAGTTGGCACGACTTCAGTTCTAGCCTATAAAGTCAAATCTTGTGTGGTTCCTCCATGGTAACATAGCTGCCCGAGGTCGCCAAGTTAGCAAGTACAAGAAATTTGAAAATTGTATGTAATTTCACGGTAGTGCTTAGGGTCGATCCCGGTTCTCGGCTTGAGAGCTACTTTCTTGACTGTATTTTGAGTTAAGCAGTTGGCGCGACTTCAGTTCTAGCCTATAAAGTCAAATCTTGTGTGGTTCCTCCATGGTAACATAGCTGCCCGAGGTCGCCAAGTTAGCAAGTACAAGAAATTTGAAAATTGTATGTAATTTCACGGTAGTGCTTATGGTCGATCCCATTTCTCGGCTTGAGAGCTACTTTCTTGACTGTATTTTGAGTTAAGCAGTTGGCGCGACTTCAGTTCTAGCCTATAAAGTCAAATCTTGTGTGGTTCCTCCATGGTAACATAGCTGCCCGAGGTCGCCAAGTAAGCAAGTACAAGAAATTTGAAAATTGTATGTAATTTCACATTAGTGCTTACGGTCGATCCCGTTTCTCGGCTTGAGAGCTACTTTCTTGACTGTATTTTGAGTTAAGCAGTTGGCGCGACTTCAGTTCTAGCCTATAAAGTCAAATCTTGTGTGGTTCCTCCATGGTAACATAGCTGCCCGAGGTCGCAAAGTTAGCAACTACAAGAAATTTGAAAATTGTATGTAATTTCACATTAGTGCTTATGGTCGATCCCGTTTCTCGGCTTGAGAGCTACTTTCTTGACTGTATTTTGAGTTAAGCAGTTGGCACGACTTCAGTTCTAGCCTATAAAGTCAAATCTTGTGTGGTTCCTCCATGGTAACATAGCTGCCCGAGGTCGCAAAATTAGCAAGTACAAGAAATTTGAAAATTGTATGTAATTTCACATTAGTGCTTATGGTCGATCCCGTTTCTCGGCTTGAGAGCTACTTTCTTGACTGTATTTTGAGTTAAGCAGTTGGCGCGACTTCAGTTCTAGCCTATAAAGTCAAATCTTGTGTGGTTCCTCCATGGTAACATAGCTGCCCGAGGTCGCAAAGTTAGCAAATACAAGAAATTTGAAAATTGTATGTAATTTCACATTAGTGCTTATGGTCGATCCCGTTTCTCGGCTTGAGAGCTACTTTCTTGACTGTATTTTGAGTTAAGCAGTTGCCGCGACTTCAGTTCTAGCCTATAAAGTCAAATCTTGTGTGGTTCCTCCATGGTAACATAGCTGCCCGAGGGCGCCAAGTTAGCAAGTACAAGAAATTTGAAAATTGTATGTAATTTCACATTAGTGCTTATGGTCGATCCCGTTTCTCGGCTTGAGAGCTACTTTCTTGACTGTATTTTGAGTTAAGCAGTTGGCGCGACTTCAGTTCTAGCCTATAAAGTCAAATCTTGTGTGGTTCCTCCATGGTAACATAGCTGCCCGAGGTCGCAAAGTTAGCAAGTACAAGAAATTTGAAAATTGTATGTAATTTCACATTAGTGCTTATGGTCGATCCCGTTTCTCGGCTTGAGAGCTACTTTCTTGACTGTATTTTGAGTTAAGCAGTTGGCGCGACTTGAGTTCTAGCCTATAAAGTCAAATCTTGTGTGGTTCCTCCATGGTAACATAGCTGCCCGAGGTCGCCAAGTTAGCAAGTACAAGAAATTTGAAAATTGTATGTAATTTCACATTAGTGCTTATGGTCGATCCCGTTTCTCGGCTTGAGAGCTACTTTCTTGACTGTATTTTGAGTTAAGCAGTTGGCGCGACTTCAGTTCTAGAAAGTCAAATCTTGTGTGGTTCCTCCATGGTAACATAGCTGCCCGAGGTCGCAAAGTTAGCAAGTACAAGAAATTTGAAAATTGTATGTAATTTCACATTAGTGCTTATGGTCGATCCCGTTTCTCGGCTTGAGAGCTACTTTCTTGACTGTATTTTGAGTTAAGCAGTTGGCACGACTTCAGTTCTAGCCTATAAAGTCAAATCTTGTGTGGTTCCTCCATGGTAACATAGCTGCCCGAGGTCGCCAAGTTAGCAAGTACAAGAAATTTGAAAATTGTATGTAATTTCACGGTAGTGCTTATGGTCGATCCCGTTTCTCGGCTTGAGAGCTACTTTCTTGACTGTATTTTGAGTTAAGCAGTTGGCGCGACTTCAGTTCTAGCCTATAAAGTCAAATCTTGTGTGGTTCCTCCATGGTAACATAGCTGCCCGAGGTCGCCAAGTTAGCAAGTACAAGAAATTTGAAAATTGTATGTAATTTCACGGTAGTGCTTAGGGTCGATCCCGGTTCTCGGCTTGAGAGCTACTTTCTTGACTGTATTTTGAGTTAAGCAGTTGGCGCGACTTCAGTTCTAGCCTATAAAGTCAAATCTTGTGTGGTTCCTCCATGGTAACATAGCTGCCCGAGGTCGCCAAGTTAGCAAGTACAAGAAATTTGAAAATTGTATGTAATTTCACGGTAGTGCTTATGGTCGATCCCATTTCTCGGCTTGAGAGCTACTTTCTTGACTGTATTTTGAGTTAAGCAGTTGGCGCGACTTCAGTTCTAGCCTATAAAGTCAAATCTTGTGTGGTTCCTCCATGGTAACATAGCTGCCCGAGGTCGCCAAGTAAGCAAGTACAAGAAATTTGAAAATTGTACGTAATTTCACGGTAGTGCTTATGGTCGATCCCGTTTCTCGGCTTGAGAGCTACTTTCTTGACTGTATTTTGAGTTAAGCAGTTGGCGCGACTTCAGTTCTAGCCTATAAAGTAAAATCTTGTGTGGTTCCTCCATGGTAACATAGCTGCCCGAGGTCGCCAAGTTAGCAAGTACAAGAAATTTGAAAATTGTATGTAATTTCACGGTAGTGCTTAGGGTCGATCCCGGTTCTCGGCTTGAGAGCTACTTTCTTGACTGTATTTTGAGTTAAGCAGTTGGCGCGACTTCAGTTCTAGCCTATAAAGTCAAATCTTGTGTGGTTCCTCCATGGTAACATAGCTGCCCGAGGTCGCCAAGTTAGCAAGTACAAGAAATTTGAAAATTGTATGTAATTTCACGGTAGTGCTTATGGTCGATCCCATTTCTCGGCTTGAGAGCTACTTTCTTGACTGTATTTTGAGTTAAGCAGTTGGCGCGACTTCAGTTCTAGCCTATAAAGTCAAATCTTGTGTGGTTCCTCCATGGTAACATAGCTGCCCGAGGTCGCCAAGTAAGCAAGTACAAGAAATTTGAAAATAGTACGTAATTTCACGGTAGTGCTTACGGTCGATCCCGTTTCTCGGCTTGAGAGCTACTTTCTTGACTGTATTTTGAGTTAAGCAGTTGGCGCGACTTCAGTTCTAGAAAGTCAAATCTTGTGTGGTTCCTCCATGGTAACATAGCTGCCCGAGGTCGCAAAGTTAGCAAGTACAAGAAATTTGAAAATTGTATGTAATTTCACATTAGTGCTTATGGTCGATCCCGTTTCTTGGCTTGAGAGCTACTTTCTTGACTGTATTATGAGTTAAGCAGTTGGCGCGACTTCAGTTCTAGCCTATAAAGTCAAATCTTGTGTGGTTCCTCCATGGTAACATAGCTGCCCGAGGTCGCAAAGTTAGCAAGTACAAGAAATTTGAAAATTGTATGTAATTTCACATTAGTGCTTACGGTCGATCCCGTTTCTCGGCTTGAGAGCGACTTTCTTGACTGTATTTTGAGTTAAGCAGTTGGATCGACTTCAGTTCTAGCCTATAAAGTCAAATCTTGTGTGGTTCCTCCATGGTAACATAGCTGCCCGAGGTCGCCAAGTTAGCAAGTACAAGAAATTTGAAAATTGTATGTAATTTCACGGTAGTGCTTAGGGTCGATCCCGGTTCTCGGCTTGAGAGCTACTTTCTTGACTGTATTTTGAGTTAAGCAGTTGGCGCGACTTCAGTTCTAGCCTATAAAGTCAAATCTTGTGTGGTTCCTCCATGGTAACATAGCTGCCCGAGGTCGCCAAGTTAGCAAGTACAAGAAATTTGAAAATTGTATGTAATTTCACGGTAGTGCTTATGGTCGATCCCATTTCTCGGCTTGAGAGCTACTTTCTTGACTGTATTTTGAGTTAAGCAGTTGGCGCGACTTCAGTTCTAGCCTATAAAGTCAAATCTTGTGTGGTTCCTCCATGGTAACATAGCTGCCCGAGGTCGCCAAGTAAGCAAGTACAAGAAATTTGAAAATTGTACGTAATTTCACGGTAGTGCTTATGGTCGATCCCGGTTCCCGGCTTGAGAGCTACTTTCTTGACTGTATTTTGAGTTAAGCAGTTGGCGCGACTTCAGTTCTAGAAAGTCAAATCTTGTGTGGTTCCTCCATGGTAACATAGCTGCCCGAGGTCGCAAAGTTAGCAAGTACAAGAAATTTGAAAATTGTATGTAATTTCACATTAGTGCTTATGGTCGATCCCGTTTCTCGGCTTGAGAGCTACTTTCTTGACTGTATTTTGAGTTAAGCAGTTGGCGCGACTTCAGTTCTAGCCTATAAAGTCAAATCTTGTGTGGTTCCTCCATGGTAACATAGCTGCCCGAGGTCGCCAAGTTAGCAAGTACAAGAAATTTGAAAATTGTATGTAATTTCACGGTAGTGCTTAGGGTCGATCCCGGTTCTCGGCTTGAGAGCTACTTTCTTGACTGTATTTTGAGTTAAGCAGTTGGCGCGACTTCAGTTCTAGAAAGTCAAATCTTGTGTGGTTCCTCCATGGTAACATAGCTGCCCGAGGTCGCAAAGTTAGCAAGTACAAGAAATTTGAAAATTGTATGTAATTTCACATTAGTGCTTATGGTCGATCCCGTTTCTCGGCTTGAGAGCTACTTTCTTCACTGTATTTTGAGTTAAGCAGTTGGCGCGACTTCAGTTCTAGAAAGTCAAATCTTGTGTGGTTCCTCCATGGTAACATAGCTGCCCGAGGTCGCAAAGTTAGCAAGTACAAGAAATTTGAAAATTGTATGTAATTTCACATTAGTGCTTACGGTCGATCCCGTTTCTCGGCTTGAGAGCTACTTTCTTGACTGTATTTTGAGTTAAACAGTTGGCACGACTTCAGTTCTAGCCTATAAAGTCAAATCTTGTGTGGTTCCTCCATGGTAACATAGCTGCCCGAGGTCGCAAAGTTAGCAAGTACCAGAAATTTGAAAATTGTATGTAATTTCACATTAGTGCTTATGGTCGATCCCGTTTCTCGGCTTGAGAGCTACTTTCTTGACTGTATTTTGAGTTAAGCAGTTGGCGCGACTTCAGTTCTAGAAAGTCAAATCTTGTGTGGTTCCTCCATGGTAACATAGCTGCCCGAGGTCGCAAAGTTAGCAAGTACAAGAAATTTGAAAATTGTATGTAATTTCACATTAGTGCTTACGGTCGATCCCGTTTCTCGGCTTGAGAGCTACTTTCTTGACTGTATTTTGAGTTAAGCAGTTGGCACGACTTCAGTTCTAGCCTATAAAGTCAAATCTTGTGTGGTTCCTCCATGGTAACATAGCTGCCCGAGGTCGCCAAGTTAGCAAGTACAAGAAATTTGAAAATTGTATGTAATTTCACGGTAGTGCTTAGGGTCGATCCCGGTTCTCGGCTTGAGAGCTACTTTCTTGACTGTATTTTGAGTTAAGCAGTTGGCGCGACTTCAGTTCTAGCCTATAAAGTCAAATCTTGTGTGGTTCCTCCATGGTAACATAGCTGCCCGAGGTCGCCAAGTTAGCAAGTACAAGAAATTTGAAAATTGTATGTAATTTCACGGTAGTGCTTATGGTCGATCCCATTTCTCGGCTTGAGAGCTACTTTCTTGACTGTATTTTGAGTTAAGCAGTTGGCGCGACTTCAGTTCTAGCCTATAAAGTCAAATCTTGTGTGGTTCCTCCATGGTAACATAGCTGCCCGAGGTCGCCAAGTAAGCAAGTACAAGAAATTTGAATATTGTACGTAATTTCACGGTAGTGCTTATGGTCGATCCCGGTTCTCGGCTTGAGAGCTACTTTCTTGACTGTATTTTGAGTTAAGCAGTTGGCGCGACTTCAGTTCTAGAAAGTCAAATCTTGTGTGGTTCCTCCATGGTAACATAGCTGCCCGAGGTCGCAAAGTTAGCAAGTACAAGAAATTTGAAAATTGTATGTAATTTCACATTAGTGCTTATGGTCGATCCCGTTTCTCGGCTTGAGAGCTACTTTCTTGACTGTATTTTGAGTTAAGCACTTGGCGCGACTTGAGTTCTAGCCTATAAAGTCAAATCTTGTGTGGTTCCTCCATGGTAACATAGCTGCCCGAGGTCGCAAAATTAGCAAGTACAAGAAATTTGAAAATTGTATGTAATTTCACATTAGTGCTTATGGTCGATCCCGTTTCTCGGCTTGAGGGCTACTTTCTTGACTGTATTTTGAGTTAAGCAGTTGGCGCGACTTCAGTTCTAGAAAGTCAAATCTTGTGTGGTCCCTCCATGGTAACATAGCTGCCCGAGGTCGCAAAGTTAGCAAGTACAAGAAATTTGAAAATTGTATGTAATTTCACATTAGTGCTTATGGTCGATCCCGTTTCTCGGCTTGAGAGCTACTTTCTTGACTGTATTTTGAGTTAAGCAGTTGGCGCGACTTCAGTTCTAGCCTATAAAGTCAAATCTTGTGTGGTTCCTCCATGGTAACATAGCTGCCCGAGGTCGCCAAGTAAGCAAGTACAAGAAATTTGAAAATTGTACGTAATTTCACGGTAGTGCTTATGGTCGATCCCGTTTCTCGGCTTGAGAGCTACTTTCTTGACTGTATTTTGAGTTAAGCAGTTGGCGCGACTTCAGTTCTAGAAAGTCAAATCTTGTGTGGTTCCTCCATGGTAACATAGCTGCCCGAGGTCGCAAAGTTAGCAAGTACAAGAAATTTGAAAATTGTATGTAATTTCACATTAGTGCTTATGGTCGATCCCGTTTCTCGGCTTGAGAGCTACTTTCTTGACTGTATTTTGAGTTAAGCAGTTGGCGCGACTTCAGTTCTAGCCTATAAAGTCAAATCTTGTGTGGTTCCTCCATGGTAACATAGCTGCCCGAGGTCGCCAAGTTAGCAAGTACAAGAAATTTGAAAATTGTATGTAATTTCACGGTAGTGCTTATGGTCGATCCCGGTTCTCGGCTTGAGAGCTACTTTCTTGACTGTATTTTGAGTTAAGCAGTTGGCGTGACTTCAGTTCCAGCCTATAAAGTCAAATCTTGTGTGGTTCCTCCATGGTAACATAGCTGCCCGAGGTCGCAAAGTTAGCAAATACAAGAAATTTGAAAATTGTATGTAATTTCACATTAGTGCTTATGGTCGATCCCGTTTCTCGGCTTGAGAGCTACTTTCTTGACTGTATTTTGAGTTAAGCAGTTGGCGCGACTTCAGTTCTAGCCTATAAAGTCAAATCTTGTGTGGTTCCTCCATGGTAACATAGCTGCCCGAGGTCGCCAAGTAAGCAAGTACAAGAAATTTGAAAATTGTACGTAATTTCACGGTAGTGCTTATGGTCGATCGCGTTTCTCGGCTTGAGAGCTACTTTCTTGACTGTATTTTGAGTTAAGCAGTTGGCGCGACTTCAGTTCTAGAAAGTCAAATCTTGTGTGGTTCCTCCATGGTAACATAGCTGCCCGAGGTCGCAAAGTTAGCAAGTACAAGAAATTTGAAAATTGTATGTAATTTCACATTAGTGCTTATGGTCGATCCCGTTTCTCGGCTTGAGAGCTACTTTCTTGACTGTATTTTGAGTTAAGCAGTTGGCGCGACTTCAGTTCTAGCCTATAAAGTCAAATCTTGTGTGGTTCCTCCATGGTAACATAGCTGCCCGAGGTCGCCAAGTTAGCAAGTACAAGAAATTTGAAAATTGTATGTAATTTCACGGTAGTGCTTATGGTCGATCCCGTTTCTCGGCTTGAGATCTACTTTCTTGACTGTATTTTGAGTTAAGCAGTTGGCGCGACTTCAGTTCTAGAAAGTCAAATCTTGTGTGGTTCCTCCATGGTAACATAGCTGCCCGAGGTCGCAAAGTTAGCAAGTACAAGAAATTTGAAAATTGTATGTAATTTCACATTAGTGCTTATGGTCGATCCCGTTTCTCGGCTTGAGAGCTACTTTCTTGACTGTATTTTGAGTTAAGCAGTTGGCGCGACTTCAGTTCTAGCCTATAAAATCAAATCTTGTGTGGTTCCTCCATGGTAACATAGCTGCCCGAGGTCGCAAAATTAGCAAGTACAAGAAATTTGAAAATTGTATGTAATTTCACATTAGTGCTTATGGTCGATCCCGTTTCTCGGCTTGAGAGCTACTTTCTTGACTGTATTTTGAGTTAAGCAGTTGGCGCGACTTCAGTTCTAGCCTATAAAGTCAAATCTTGTGTGGTTCCTCCATGGTAACATAGCTGCCCGAGGTCGCAAAATTAGCAAGTACAAGAAAATTGAAAATTGTACGTAATTTCACGGTAGTGCTTATGGTCGATCCCGTTTCTCGGGTTGAGAGCCACTTTCTTGACTGTATTTTGAGTTAAGCAGTTGGCGCGACTTCAGTTCTAGCCTATAAAGTCAAATCTTGTGTGGTTCCTCTATGGTAACATAGCTGCCCGAGGTCGTAAAGTTAGCAAGTACAAGAAATTTGAAAATTGTATGTAATTTCACGGTAGTGCTTATGGTCGATCCCGGTTCTCGGCTTGAGAGCTACTTTCTTGACTGTATTTTAAGTTAAGCAGTTGGCGCGACTTCAGTTGTAGCCTATAAAATCAAATCTTGTGTGGTTCCTCCATGGTAACATAGCTGCCCGAGGTCGCAAAGTTAGCAAATACAAGAAATTTGAAAATTGTATGTAATTTCACGGTAGTGCTTATGGTCGATCCCGTTTCTCGGCTTGAGATCTACTTTCTTGACTGTATTTTGAGTTAAGCAGTTGGCGCGACTTCAGTTCTAGCCTATAAAATCAAATCTTGTGTGGTTCCTCCATGGTAACATAGCTGCCCGAGGTCGCAAAATTAGCAAGTACAAGAAATTTGAAAATTGTATGTAATTTCACATTAGTGCTTATGGTCGATCCCGTTTCTCGGCTTGAGAGCTACTTTCTTGACTGTATTTTGAGTTAAGCAGTTGGCGCGACTTCAGTTCTAGCCTATAAAGTCAAATCTTGTGTGGTTCCTCCATGGTAACATAGCTGCCCGAGGTCGCGAAGTTAGCAAATACAAGAAATTTGAAAATTGTATGTAATTTCACATTAGTGCTTATGGTCGATCCCGTTTCTCGGCTTGAGAGCTACTTTCTTGACTGTATTTTGAGTTAAGCAGTTGCCGCGACTTCAGTTCTAGCCTATAAAGTCAAATCTTGTGTGGTTCCTCCATGGTAACATAGCTGCCCGAGGGCGCCAAGTTAGCAAGTACAAGAAATTTGAAAATTGTATGTAATTTCACATTAGTGCTTATGGTCGATCCCGTTTCTCGGCTTGAGAGCTACTTTCTTGACTGTATTTTGAGTTAAGCAGTTGGCGCGACTTCAGTTCTAGAAAGTCAAATCTTGTGTGGTTCCTCCATGGTAACATAGCTGCCCGAGGTCGCAAATTTAGCAAGTACAAAAAATTTGAAAATTGTATGTAATTTCACATTAGTGCTTATGGTCGATCCCGTTTCTCGGCTTGAGAGCTACTTTCTTGACTGTATTTTGAGTTTAGCAGTTGGCGCGACTTCAGTTCTAGCCTATAAAGTCAAATCTTGTGTGGTTCCTCCATGGTAACATAGCTGCCCGAGGTCGCAAAATTAGCAAGTACAAGAAAATTGAAAATTGTACGTAATTTCACGGTAGTGCTTATGGTCGATCCCGTTTCTCGGGTTGAGAGCCACTTTCTTGACTGTATTTTGAGTTAAGCAGTTGGCGCGACTTCAGTTCTAGCCTATAAAGTCAAATCTTGTGTGGTTCCTCTATGGTAACATAGCTGCCCGAGGTCGTAAAGTTAGCAAGTACAAGAAATTTGAAAATTGTATGTAATTTCACATTAGTGCTTATGGTCGATCCCGTTTCTCGGCTTGAGAGCTACTTTCTTGACTGTATTTTGAGTTAAGCAGTTGGCGCGACTTCAGTTCTAGCCTATAAAGTCAAATCTTGTGTGGTTCCTACATAGTAACATAGCTGCCCGAGGTCGCAAAGTTAGCAAGTACACGAAACTTGAAAATCGTACGTAATTTCACGGTAGTGCTTATAGTCGATCCCGTTTCTCGGCTTCAGAGCTACTTTCTTGACTGTATTTTGAGTTAAGCAGTTGGCGCGACTTCAGTTCTAGCCTATAAAGTCAAATCTTGTGTGGTTCCTCCATGGTAACATAGCTGCCCGAGTTCGCAAAGTTAGCAAGTACAAGAAATTTGAAAATTGTACGTAATTTCACGGTAGTGCTTATGGTCGATCCCGGTTCTCGGCTTGAGAGCTACTTTCTTGACTGTATTTTGAGTTAGGCAGTTGGCGCGACTTCAGTTCTAGCCTATAAAGTCAAATCTTGTGTGGTTCCTCCATGGTAACATAGCTGCCCGAGGTCGCAAAGTTAGCAAGTACAAGAAATTTGAAAATCGTACGTAATTTCACGGTAGTGCTTATAGTCGATCCCGTTTCTCGGCTTCAGAGCTACTTTCTTGACTGTATTTTGAGTTAAGCAGTTGGCGCGACTTCAGTTCCAGCCTATAAAGTCAAATCTTGTGTGGTTCCTCCATGGTAACATAGCTGCCCGAGGTCGCAAAGTTAGCAAGTACAAGAAATTTGAAAATTGTACGTAATTTCACGGTAGTGCTTATGGTCGATCCCGGTTCTCGGCTTGAGAACTACTTTCTTGACTGTATTTTGAGTTAAGCAGTTGGCGCGACTTCAGTTCTAGCCTATAAAGTCAAATCTTGTGTGGTTCCTCCATGGTAACATAGCTGCCCGAGGTCGCAAAGTTAGCAAGTACAAGAAATTTGAAAATTGTATGTAATTTCACATTAGTGCTTATGGTCGATCCCGTTTCTCGGCTTGAGAGCTACTTTCTTGACTGTATTTTGAGTTAAGCAGTTGGCGCGACTTCAGTTCTAGCCTATAAAGTCAAATCTTGTGTGGTTCCTACATGGTAACATAGCTGCCCGAGTTCGCAAAGTTAGCAAGTACAAGAAATTTGAAAATTGTATGTAATTTCACATTAGTGCTTATGGTCGATCCCGGTTCTCGGCTTGAGAGCTACTTTCTTGACTGTATTTTAAGTTAAGCAGTTGGCGCGACTTCAGTTGTAGCCTATAAAGTCAAATCTTGTGTGGTTCCTCCATGGTAACATAGCTGCCCGAGGTCGCAAAGTTAGCAAGTACAAGAAATTTGAAAATTGTACGTAATTTCACGGTAGTGCTTATGGTCGATCCCGGTTCTCGGCTTGAGAGCTACTTTCTTGACTGTATTTTGAGTTAAGCAGTTGGCGCGACTTCAGTTCTAGCCTATAAAGTCAAATCTTGTGTGGTTCCTCCATGGTAACATAGCTGCCCGAGGTCGCCAAGTTAGCAAGTACAAGAAATTTGAAAATTGTATGTAATTTCACATTAGTGCTTATGGTCGATCCCGTTTCTCGGCTTGAGAGCTACTTTCTTGACTGTATTTTGAGTTAAGCAGTTGGCGCGACTTCAGTTCTAGCCTATAAAGTCAATCTTGTGTGGTTCCTCCATGGTAACATAGCTGCCCGAGGTCGCAAAGTTAGCAAGTACAAGAAATTTGAAAATTGTACGTAATTTCACGGTAGTGCTTATGGTCGATCCCGGTTCTCGGCTTGAGAGCTACTTTCTTGACTGTATTTTGAGTTAAGCAGTTGGCGCGACTTCAGTTCTTGCCTATAAAGTCAAATCTTGTGTGGTTCCTCCATGGTAACATAGCTGCCCGAGGTCGCAAAGTTAGCAAGTACAAGAAATTTGAAAATTGTATGTAATTTCACATTAGTGCTTATGGTCGATCCCGTTTCTCGGCTTGAGAGCTACTTTCTTGACTGTATTTTGAGTTAAGCAGTTGGCGCGACTTCAGTTCTAGCCTATAAAGTCAAATCTTGTGTGGTTCCTCCATGGTAACATTGCTGTCCGAGGTCGCAAAGTTAGCAAGTACAAGAAATTTGAAAATTGTATGTAATTTCACATTAGTGCCTATGGTCGATCCCGTTTCTCGGCTTGAGAGCTACTTTCTTGACTGTATTTTGAGTTAAGCAGTTGGCGCGACTTCAGTTCTAGCCTATAAAGTCAAATCTTGTGTGGTTCCTCCATGGTAACATAGCTGCCCGAGGTCGCAAAGTTAGCAAGTACAAGAAATTTGAAAATTGTATGTAATTTCACGGTAGTGCTTATGGTCTATCCCGGTTCTCGGCTTGAGAGCTACTTACTTGACTGTATTTTGAGTTAAGCAGTTGGCGCGACTTCAGTTCTAGCCTATAAAGTCAAATCTTGTGTGGTTCCTCCATGGTAACATAGCTGCCCGAGGTCGCAAAGTTAGCAAGTACAAGAAATTTGAAAATTGTATGTAATTTCACGGTAGTGCTTATGGTCGATCCCGGTTCTCGGCTTGAGAGCTACTTTCTTGACTGTATTTTAAGTTAAGCAGTTGGCGCGACTTCAGTTGTAGCCTATAAAGTCAAATCTTGTGTGGTTCCTCCATGGTAACATAGCTGCCCGAGGTCGCAAAGTTAGCAAGTACAAGAAATTTGAAAATTGTACGTAATTTCACGGTAGTGCTTATGGTCGATCCCGGTTCTCGGCTTGAGAGCTACTTTCTTGACTGTATTTTGAGTTAAGCAGTTGGCGCGACTTCAGTTCTAGCCTATAAAGTCAAATCTTGTGTGGTTCCTCCATGGTAACATAGCTGCCCGAGGTCGCCAAGTTAGCAAGTACAAGAAATTTGAAAATTGTATGTAATTTCACATTAGTGCTTATGGTCGATCCCGTTTCTCGGCTTGAGAGCTACTTTCTTGACTGTATTTTGAGTTAAGCAGTTGGCGCGACTTCAGTTCTAGCCTATAAAGTCAAATCTTGTGTGGTTCCTCCATGGTAACATAGCTGCCCGAGGTCGCAAAGTTAGCAAGTACAAGAAATTTGAAAATTGTACGTAATTTCACGGTAGTGCTTATGGTCGATCCCGGTTCTCGGCTTGAGAGCTACTTTCTTGACTGTATTTTGAGTTAAGCAGTTGGCGCGACTTCAGTTCTAGCCTATAAAGTCAAATCTTGTGTGGTTCCTCCATGGTAACATAGCTGCCCGAGGTCGCCAAGTTAGCAAGTACAAGAAATTTGAAAATTGTATGTAATTTCACATTAGTGCTTATGGTCGATCCCGTTTCTCGGCTTGAGAGCTACTTTATTGACTGTATTTTGAGTTAAGCAGTTGGCGCGTTCTAGCCTATAAAGTCAAATCTTGTGTGGTTCCTCCATGGTAACATAGCTGCCCGAAATCGCAAAATTAGCAAGTACAAGAAATTTGAAAATTGTACGTAATTTCACGGTAGTGCTTATGGTCGATCCCGGTTCTCGGCTTGAGAGCTACTTTCTTGACTGTATTTTGAGTTAAGCAGTTGGCGCGACTTCAGTTCTAGCCTATAAAGTCAAATCTTGTGTGGTTCCTCCATGGTAACATAGCTGCCCGAGGTCGCAAAGTTAGCAAGTACAAGAAATTTGAAAATTGTATGTAATTTCACGGTAGTGCTTATGGTCGATCCCGTTTCTCGGCTTGAGAGCTACTTTCTTGACTGTATTTTGAGTTAAGCAGTTGGCGCGACTTCAGTTCTAGCCTATAAAGTCAAATCTTGTGTGGTTCCTCCATGGTAACATAGCTGCCCGAGGTCGCAAAGTTAGCAAGTACAAGAAATTTGAAAATTGTATGTAATTTCACGGTAGTGCTTATGGTCGATCCCGGTTCTCGGCTTGAGAGCTACTTTCTTGACTGTATTTTGAGTTAAGCAGTTGGCGCGACTTCAGTTCTAGCCTATAAAGTCAAATCTTGTGTGGTTCCTCCATGGTAACATAGCTGCCCGAGGTCGCAAACTTAGCAAGTACAAGAAATTTGAAAATTGTACGTAATTTCACGGTAGTGCTTATGGTCGATCCCGGTTCTCGGCTTGAGAGCTACTTTCTTGACTGTATTTTGAGTTAAGCAGTTGGCGCGACTTCACTTCTAGCCTATAAATTCAAATCTTGTGTGGTTCCTCCATGGTAACATAGCTGCCCGAGGTCGTAAAATTAGCAAGTACAAGAAATTTGAAAATTGTATGTAATTTCACATTAGTGCTTATGGTCGATCCCGTTTCTCGGCTTGAGAGCTACTTTCTTGACTGTATTTTGAGTTAAGCAGTTGGCGCGACTTCAGTTCTAGCCTATAAAGTCAAATCTTGTGTGGTTCCTACATAGTAACATAGCTGCCCGAGGTCGCAAAGTTAGCAAGTACACGAAACTTGAAAATCGTACGTAATTTCACGGTAGTGCTTATAGTCGATCCCGTTTCTCGGCTTCAGAGCTACTTTCTTGACTGTATTTTGAGTTAAGCAGTTGGCGCGACTTCAGTTCTAGCCTATAAAGTCAAATCTTGTGTGGTTCCTCCATGGTAACATAGCTGCCCGAGTTCGCAAAGTTAGCAAGTACAAGAAATTTGAAAATTGTACGTAATTTCACGGTAGTGCTTATGGTCGGTCCCGGTTCTCGGCTTGAGAGCTACTTTCTTGACTGTATTTTGAGTTAGGCAGTTGGCGCGACTTCAGTTCTAGCCTATAAAGTCAAATCTTGTGTGGTTCCTCCATGGTAACATAGCTGCCCGAGGTCGCAAAGTTAGCAAGTACAAGAAATTTGAAAATCGTACGTAATTTCACGGTAGTGCTTATAGTCGATCCCGTTTCTCGGCTTCAGAGCTACTTTCTTGACTGTATTTTGAGTTAAGCAGTTGGCGCGACTTCAGTTCCAGCCTATAAAGTCAAATCTTGTGTGGTTCCTCCATGGTAACATAGCTGCCCGAGGTCGCAAAGTTAGCAAGTACAAGAAATTTGAAAATTGTACGTAATTTCACATTAGTGCTTATGGTCGATCCCGTTTCTCGGCTTGAGAGCTACTTTCTTGACTGTATTTTGAGTTAAGCAGTTGGCGCGACTTCAGTTCTAGCCTATAAAGTCAAATCTTGTGTGGTTCCTACATGGTAACATAGCTGCCCGAGTTCGCAAAGTTAGCAAGTACAAGAAATTTGAAAATTGTATGTAATTTCACATTAGTGCTTATGGTCGATCCCGGTTCTCGGCTTGAGAGCTACTTTCTTGACTGTATTTTAAGTTAAGCAGTTGGCGCGACTTCAGTTGTAGCCTATAAAGTCAAATCTTGTGTGGTTCCTCCATGGTAACATAGCTGCCCGAGGTCGCAAAGTTAGCAAGTACAAGAAATTTGAAAATTGTATGTAATTTCACGGTAGTGCTTATGGTCGATCCCGTTTCTCGGCTTGAGAGCTACTTTCTTGACTGTATTTTGAGTTAAGCAGTTGGCGCGACTTCAGTTCTAGCCTATAAAGTCAAATCTTGTGTGGTTCCTCCATGGTAACATAGCTGCCCGAGGTCGCAAAGTTAGCAAGTACAAGAAATTTGAAAATTGTATGTAATTTCACGGTAGTGCTTATGGTCGATCCCGGTTCTCGGCTTGAGAGCTACTTTCTTGACTGTATTTTGAGTTAAGCAGTTGGCGCGACTTCAGTTCTAGCCTATAAAGTCAAATCTTGTGTGGTTCCTCCATGGTAACATAGCTGCCCGAGGTCGCAAACTTAGCAAGTACAAGAAATTTGAAAATTGTACGTAATTTCACGGTAGTGCTTATGGTCGATCCCGGTTCTCGGCTTGAGAGCTACTTTCTTGACTGTATTTTGAGTTAAGCAGTTGGCGCGACTTCACTTCTAGCCTATAAATTCAAATCTTGTGTGGTTCCTCCATGGTAACATAGCTGCCCGAGGTCGTAAAATTAGCAAGTACAAGAAATTTGAAAATTGTATGTAATTTCACATTAGTGCTTATGGTCGATCCCGTTTCTCGGCTTGAGAGCTACTTTCTTGACTGTATTTTGAGTTAAGCAGTTGGCGCGACTTCAGTTCTAGCCTATAAAGTCAAATCTTGTGTGGTTCCTACATAGTAACATAGCTGCCCGAGGTCGCAAAGTTAGCAAGTACACGAAACTTGAAAATCGTACGTAATTTCACGGTAGTGCTTATAGTCGATCCCGTTTCTCGGCTTCAGAGCTACTTTCTTGACTGTATTTTGAGTTAAGCAGTTGGCGCGACTTCAGTTCTAGCCTATAAAGTCAAATCTTGTGTGGTTCCTCCATGGTAACATAGCTGCCCGAGTTCGCAAAGTTAGCAAGTACAAGAAATTTGAAAATTGTACGTAATTTCACGGTAGTGCTTATGGTCGGTCCCGGTTCTCGGCTTGAGAGCTACTTTCTTGACTGTATTTTGAGTTAGGCAGTTGGCGCGACTTCAGTTCTAGCCTATAAAGTCAAATCTTGTGTGGTTCCTCCATGGTAACATAGCTGCCCGAGGTCGCAAAGTTAGCAAGTACAAGAAATTTGAAAATCGTACGTAATTTCACGGTAGTGCTTATAGTCGATCCCGTTTCTCGGCTTCAGAGCTACTTTCTTGACTGTATTTTGAGTTAAGCAGTTGGCGCGACTTCAGTTCCAGCCTATAAAGTCAAATCTTGTGTGGTTCCTCCATGGTAACATAGCTGCCCGAGGTCGCAAAGTTAGCAAGTACAAGAAATTTGAAAATTGTACGTAATTTCACATTAGTGCTTATGGTCGATCCCGTTTCTCGGCTTGAGAGCTACTTTCTTGACTGTATTTTGAGTTAAGCAGTTGGCGCGACTTCAGTTCTAGCCTATAAAGTCAAATCTTGTGTGGTTCCTACATGGTAACATAGCTGCCCGAGTTCGCAAAGTTAGCAAGTACAAGAAATTTGAAAATTGTATGTAATTTCACATTAGTGCTTATGGTCGATCCCGGTTCTCGGCTTGAGAGCTACTTTCTTGACTGTATTTTAAGTTAAGCAGTTGGCGCGACTTCAGTTGTAGCCTATAAAGTCAAATCTTGTGTGGTTCCTCCATGGTAACATAGCTGCCCGAGGTCGCAAAGTTAGCAAGTACAAGAAATTTGAAAATTGTACGTAATTTCACGGTAGTGCTTATGGTCGATCCCGGTTCTCGGCTTGAGAGCTACTTTCTTGAATGTATTTTGAGTTAAGCAGTTGGCGCGACTTCAGTTCTAGCCTATAAAGTCAAATCTTGTGTGGTTCCTCCATGGTAACATAGCTGCCCGAGGTCGCCAAGTTAGCAAGTACAAGAAATTTGAAAATTGTATGTAATTTCACATTAGTGCTTATGGTCGATCCCGTTTCTCGGCTTGAGAGCTACTTTCTTGACTGTATTTTGAGTTAAGCAGTTGGCGCGACTTCAGTTCTAGCCTATAAAGTCAAATCTTGTGTGGTTCCTCCATGGTAACATAGCTGCCCGAGGTCGCAAAGTTAGCAAGTACAAGAAATTTGAAAATTGTACGTAATTTCACGGTAGTGCTTATGGTCGATCCCGGTTCTCGGCTTGAGAGCTACTTTCTTGACTGTATTTTGAGTTAAGCAGTTGGCGCGATTTCAGTTCTTGCCTATAAAGTCAAATCTTGTGTGGTTCCTCCATGGTAACATAGCTGCCCGAGGTCGCAAAGTTAGCAAGTACAAGAAATTTGAAAATTGTATGTAATTTCACATTAGTGCTTATGGTCGATCCCGTTTCTCGGCTTGAGAGCTACTTTCTTGACTGTATTTTGAGTTAAGCAGTTGGCGCGACTTCAGTTCTAGCCTATAAAGTCAAATCTTGTGTGGTTCCTCCATGGTAACATTGCTGTCCGAGGTCGCAAAGTTAGCAAGTACAAGAAATTTGAAAATTGTATGTAATTTCACATTAGTGCTTATGGTCGATCCCGTTTCTCGGCTTGAGAGCTACTTTCTTGACTGTATTTTGAGTTAAGCAGTTGGCGCGACTTCAGTTCTAGCCTATAAAGTCAAATCTTGTGTGGTTCCTCCATGGTAACATAGCTGCCCGAGGTCGCAAAGTTAGCAAGTACAAGAAATTTGAAAATTGTATGTAATTTCACGGTAGTGCTTATGGTCTATCCCGGTTCTCGGCTTGAGAGCTACTTACTTGACTGTATTTTGAGTTAAGCAGTTGGCGCGACTTCAGTTCTAGCCTATAAAGTCAAATCTTGTGTGGTTCCTCCATGGTAACATAGCTGCCCGAGGTCGCAAAGTTAGCAAGTACAAGAAATTTGAAAATTGTATGTAATTTCACGGTAGTGCTTATGGTCGATCCCGGTTCTCGGCTTGAGAGCTACTTTCTTGACTGTATTTTAAGTTAAGCAGTTGGCGCGACTTCAGTTGTAGCCTATAAAGTCAAATCTTGTGTGGTTCCTCCATGGTAACATAGCTGCCCGAGGTCGCAAAGTTAGCAAGTACAAGAAATTTGAAAATTGTACGTAATTTCACGGTAGTGCTTATGGTCGATCCCGGTTCTCGGCTTGAGAGCTACTTTCTTGACTGTATTTTGAGTTAAGCAGTTGGCGCGACTTCAGTTCTAGCCTATAAAGTCAAATCTTGTGTGGTTCCTCCATGGTAACATAGCTGCCCGAGGTCGCCAAGTTAGCAAGTACAAGAAATTTGAAAATTGTATGTAATTTCACATTAGTGCTTATGGTCGATCCCGTTTCTCGGCTTGAGAGCTACTTTCTTGACTGTATTTTGAGTTAAGCAGTTGGCGCGACTTCAGTTCTAGCCTATAAAGTCAAATCTTGTGTGGTTCCTCCATGGTAACATAGCTGCCCGAGGTCGCAAAGTTAGCAAGTACAAGAAATTTGAAAATTGTACGTAATTTCACGGTAGTGCTTATGGTCGATCCCGGTTCTCGGCTTGGGAGCTACTTTCTTGACTGTATTTTGAGTTAAGCAGTTGGCGCGACTTCAGTTCTAGCCTATAAAGTCAAATCTTGTGTGGTTCCTCCATGGTAACATAGCTGCCCGAGGTCGCCAAGTTAGCAAGTACAAGAAATTTGAAAATTGTATGTAATTTCACATTAGTGCTTATGGTCGATCCCGTTTCTCGGCTTGAGAGCTACTTTATTGACTGTATTTTGAGTTAAGCAGTTGGCGCGTTCTAGCCTATAAAGTCAAATCTTGTGTGGTTCCTCCATGGTAACATAGCTGCCCGAAATCGCCAAGTTAGCAAGTACAAGAAATTTGAAAATTGTACGTAATTTCACGGTAGTGCTTATGGTCGATCCCGGTTCTCGGCTTGAGAGCTACTTTCTTGACTGTATTTTGAGTTAAGCAGTTGGCGCGACTTCAGTTCTAGCCTATAAAGTCAAATCTTGTGTGGTTCCTACATAGTAACATAGCTGCCCGAGGTCGCAAAGTTAGCAAGTACAAGAAACTTGAAAATCGTACGTAATTTCACGGTAGTGCTTATAGTCGATCCCGTTTCTCGGCTTCAGAGCTACTTTCTTGACTGTATTTTGAGTTAAGCAGTTGGCGCGACTTCAGTTCTAGCCTATAAAGTCAAATCTTGTGTGGTTCCTCCATGGTAACATAGCTGCCCGAGGTCGCAAAGTTAGCAAGTACAAGAAATTTGAAAATCGTACGTAATTTCACGGTAGTGCTTATGGTCGATCCCGGTTCTCGGCTTGAGAGCTACTTTCTTGACTGTATTTTGAGTTAAGCAGTTGGCGCGACTTCAGTTCTAGCCTATAAAGTCAAATCTTGTGTGGTTCCTCCATGGTAACATAGCTGCCCGAGGTCGCAAAGTTAGCAAGTACAAGAAATTTGAAAATTGTATGTAATTTCACATTAGTGCTTATGGTCGATCCCGTTTCTCAGCTTGAGAGCTACTTTCTTGACTGTATTTTGAGTTAAGCAGTTGGCGCGACTTCAGTTCTAGCCTATAAAGTCAAATCTTGTGTGGTTCCTACATGGTAACATAGCTGCCCGAGTTCGCAAAGTTAGCAAGTACAAGAAATTTGAAAATTGTATGTAATTTCACATTAGTGCTTATGGTCGATCCCGGTTCTCGGCTTGAGAGCTACTTTCTTGACTGTATTTTAAGTTAAGCAGTTGGCGCGACTTCAGTTGTAGCCTATAAAGTCAAATCTTGTGTGGTTCCTCCATGGTAACATAGCTGCCCGAGGTCGCAAAGTTAGCAAGTACAAGAAATTTGAAAATTGTACGTAATTTCACGGTAGTGCTTATGGTCGATCCCGGTTCTCGGCTTGAGAGCTACTTTCTTGACTGTATTTTGAGTTAAGCAGTTGGCGCGACTTCAGTTCTAGCCTATAAAGTCAAATCTTGTGTGGTTCCTCCATGGTAACATAGCTGCCCGAGGTCGCCAAGTTAGCAAGTACAAGAAATTTGAAAATTGTATGTAATTTCACATTAGTGCTTATGGTCGATCCCGTTTCTCGGCTTGAGAGCTACTTTCTTGACTGTATTTTGAGTTAAGCAGTTGGCGCGACTTCAGTTCTAGCCTATAAAGTCAAATCTTGTGTGGTTCCTCCATGGTAACATAGCTGCCCGAGGTCGCAAAGTTAGCAAGTACAAGAAATTTGAAAATTGTACGTAATTTCACGGTAGTGCTTATGGTCGATCCCGGTTCTCGGCTTGAGAGCTACTTTCTTGACTGTATTTTGAGTTAAGCAGTTGGCGCGACTTCAGTTCTTGCCTATAAAGTCAAATCTTGTGTGGTTCCTCCATGGTAACATAGCTGCCCGAGGTCGCAAAGTTAGCAAGTACAAGAAGTTTGAAAATTGTATGTAATTTCACATTAGTGCTTATGGTCGATCCCGTTTCTCGGCTTGAGAGCTACTTTCTTGACTGTATTTTGAGTTAAGCAGTTGGCGCGACTTCAGTTCTAGCCTATAAAGTCAAATCTTGTGTGGTTCCTCCATGGTAACATTGCTGTCCGAGGTCGCAAAGTTAGCAAGTACAAGAAATTTGAAAATTGTATGTAATTTCACATTAGTGCCTATGGTCGATCCCGTTTCTCGGCTTGAGAGCTACTTTCTTGACTGTATTTTGAGTTAAGCAGTTGGCGCGACTTCAGTTCTAGCCTATAAAGTCAAATCTTGTGTGGTTCCTCCATGGTAACATAGCTGCCCGAAGTCGCAAAGTTAGCAAGTACAAGAAATTTGAAAATTGTATGTAATTTCACGGTAGTGCTTATGGTCTATCCCGGTTCTCGGCTTGAGAGCTACTTTCTTGACTGTATTTTGAGTTAAGCAGTTGGCGCGACTTCAGTTCTAGCCTATAAAGTCAAATCTTGTGTGGTTCCTCCATGGTAACATAGCTGCCCGAGGTCGCAAAGTTAGCAAGTGCAAGAAATTTGAAAATTGTATGTAATTTCACGGTAGTGCTTATGGTCGATCCCGGTTCTCGGCTTGAGAGCTACTTTCTTGACTGTATTTTAAGTTAAGCAGTTGGCGCGACTTCAGTTGTAGCCTATAAAGTCAAATCTTGTGTGGTTCCTCCATGGTAACATAGCTGCCCGAGGTCGCAAAGTTAGCAAGTACAAGAAATTTGAAAATTGTACGTAATTTCACGGTAGTGCTTATGGTCGATCCCGGTTCTCGGCTTGAGAGCTACTTTCTTGACTGTATTTTGAGTTAAGCAGTTGGCGCGACTTCAGTTCTAGCCTATAAAGTCAAATCTTGTGTGGTTCCTCCATGGTAACATAGCTGCCCGAGGTCGCCAAGTTAGCAAGTACAAGAAATTTGAAAATTGTATGTAATTTCACATTAGTGCTTATGGTCGATCCCGTTTCTCGGCTTGAGAGCTACTTTCTTGACTGTATTTTGAGTTAAGCAGTTGGCGCGACTTCAGTTCTAGCCTATAAAGTCAAATCTTGTGTGGTTCCTCCATGGTAACATAGCTGCCCGAGGTCGCAAAGTTAGCAAGTACAAGAAATTTGAAAATTGTACGTAATTTCACGGTAGTGCTTATGGTCGATCCCGGTTCTCGGCTTGAGAGCTACTTTCTTGACTGTATTTTGAGTTAAGCAGTTGGCGCGACTTCAGTTCTTGCCTATAAAGTCAAATCTTGTGTGGTTCCTCCATGGTAACATAGCTGCCCGAGGTCGCAAAGTTAGCAAGTACAAGAAATTTGAAAATCGTACGTAATTTCACATTAGTGCTTATAGTCGATCCCGTTTCTCGACTTGAGAGCTACTTTCTTGACTGTATTTTGAGTTAAGCAGTTGGCGCGACTTCAGTTCTAGCCTATAAAGTCAAATCTTGTGTGGTTCCTCCATGGTAACATAGCTGCCCGAGGTCGCAAAGTTAGCAAGTACAAGAAATTTGAAAATTGTATGTAATTTCACATTAGTGCTTATGGTCGATCCCGTTTCTCGGCTTGAGAGCTACTTTCTTGACTGTATTTTGAGTTAAGCAGTTGGCGCGACTTTAGTTCTAGCCTATAAAGTCAAATCTTGTGTGGTTCCTCCATGGTAACATAGCTGCCCGAGGTCGCAAAGTTAGCAAGTACAAGAAATTTGAAAATTGTATGTAATTTCACATTAGTGCTTATGGTCGATCCCGTTTCTCGGCTTGAGAGCTACTTTCTTGACTGTATTTTGAGTTAAGCAGTTGGCGCGACTTCAGTTCTAGCCTATAAAGTCAAATCTTGTGTGGTTCCTCCATGGTAACATAGCTGCCCGAGGTCGCAAAGTTAGCAAGTACAAGAAATTTGAAAATTGTATGTAATTTCACGGTAGTGCTTATGGTCGATCCCGGTTCTCGGCTTGAGAGCTACTTTCTTGACTGTATTTTGAGTTAAGCAGTTGGCGCGACTTCAGTTCTAGCCTATAAAGTCAAATCTTGTGTGGTTCCTCCATGGTAACATAGGTGCCCGAGGTCGCCAAGTTAGCAAGTACAAGAAATTTGAAAATTGTATGTAATTTCACATTAGTGCTTATGGTCGATCCCGTTTCTCGGCTTGAGAGCTACTTTCTTGACTGTATTTTGAGTTAAGCAGTTGGCGCGACTTCAGTTCTAGCCTATAAAGTCAAATCTTGTGTGGTTCCTCCATGGTAACATAGCTGCCCGAGGTCGCAAAGTTAGCAAGTACAAGAAATTTGAAAATTGTATGTAATTTCACATTAGTGCTTATGGTCGATCCCGTTTCTCGGCTTGAGAGCTACTTTCTTGACTGTATTTTGAGTTAAGCAGTTGGCGCGACTTCAGTTCTAGCCTATAAAGTCAAATCTTGTGTGGTTCCTCCATGGTAACATAGCTGCCCGAGGTCGCAAAGTTAGCAAGTACAAGAAATTTGAAAATTGTACGTAATTTCACGGTAGTGCTTATAGTCGATCCCGTTTCTCGGCTTCAGAGCTACTTTCTTGACTGTATTTTGAGTTAAGCAGTTGGCGCGACTTCAGTTCTAGCCTATAAAGTCAAATCTTGTGTGGTTCCTCCATGGTAACATAGCTGCCCGAGGTCGCAAAGTTAGCAAGTACAAGAAATTTGAAAATTGTATGTAATTTCACATTAGTGCTTATGGTCGATCCCGTTTCTCGGCTTGAGAGCTACTTTCTTGACTGTATTTTGAGTTAAGCAGTTGGCGCGACTTCAGTTCTAGCCTATAAAGTCAAATTTTGTGTGGTTCCTCCATGGTAACATAGCTGCCCGAGGTCGCAAAGTTAGCAAGTACAAGAAATTTGAAAATTGTATGTAATTTCACATTAGTGCCTATGGTCGATCCCGTTTCTCGGCTTGAGAGCTACTTTCTTGACTGTATTTTGAGTTAAGCAGTTGGCGCGACTTCAGTTCTAGTCTATAAAGTCAAATCTTGTGTGGTTCCTCCATGGTAACAAAGCTGCCCGAGGTCGCAAAGTTAGCAAGTACAAGAAATTTGAAAATTGTATGTAATTTCACATTAGTGCTTATGGTCGATCCCGTTTCTCGGCTTGAGAGCTACTTTCTTGACTGTATTTTGAGTTAAGCAGTTGGCGCGACTTTAGTTCTAGCCTATAAAGTCAAATCTTGTGTGGTTCCTCCATGGTAACATAGCTGCCCGAGTTCGCAAAATTAGCAAGTACAAGAAATTTGAAAATTGTATGTAATTTCACATTAGTGCTTATGGTCGATCCCGTTTCTCGGCTTGAGAGCTACTTTCTTGATTGTATTTTGAGTTAAGCAGTTGGCGCGACTTCAGTTCTAGCCTATAAAGTCAAATCTTGTGTGGTTCCTCCATGGTAACATAGCTGCCCGAGGTCGCAAAGTTACCAAGTACAAGAAATTTGAAAATCGTACGTAATTTCACATTAGTGCTTATAGTCGATCCCGTTTCTCGGCTTCAGAGCTACTTTCTTGACTGTATTTTGAGTTAAGCAGTTGGCGCGACTTCAGTTCTAGCCTATAAAGTCAAATCTTGTGTGGTTCCTCCATGGTAACATAGCTGCCCGAGGTCGCAAAGTTAGCAAGTACAAGAAATTTGAAAATTGTATGTAATTTCACATTAGTGCTTATGGTCGATCCCGGTTCTCGGCTTGAGAGCTACTTTCTTGACTGTATTTTGAGTTAAGCAGTTTGCGCGACTTCAGTTCTAGCCTATAAAGTCAAATCTTGTGTGGTTCCTCCATGGTAACATAGCTGCCTGAGGTCGCCAAGTTAGCAAGTACAAGAAATTTGAAAATTGTATGTAATTTCACGGTAGTGCTTATGGTCGATCCCGGTTCTCGGCTTGAGAGCTACTTTCTTGACTGTATTTTGAGTTAAGCAGTTGGCGCGACTTCAGTTCTAGCCTATAAAGTCAAATCTTGTGTGGTTCCTCCATGGTAACATAGCTGCCCGAGGTCGCAAAGTTAGCAAGTACAAGAAATTTGAAAATTGTATGTAATTTCACATTAGTGCTTATGGTCGATCCCGGTTGAGACCTCGGCTTGAGAGCTACTTTCCTGACTGTATTTTGAGTTAAGCAGTTGGCGCGACTTCAGTTCTAGCCTATAAAGTCAAATCTTGTGTGGTTCCTCCATGGTAACATAGCTGCCCGAGGTCGCAAAGTTAGCAAGTACAAGAAATTTGAAAATTGTACGTAATTTCACGGTAGTGCTTATGGTCGATCCCGGTTCTCGGCTTGAGAGCTACTTTCTTGACTGTATTTTGAGTTAAGCAGTTGGCGCGACTTCAGTTCTAGCCTATAAAGTCAAATTTTGTGTGGTTCCTCCATGGTAACATAGCTGCCCGAGGTCGCAAAGTTAGCAAGTACAAGAAATTTGAAAATTGTACGTAATTTCACGGTAGTGCTTATGGTCGATCCCGGTTCTCGGCTTGAGAGCTACTTTCTTGACTGTATTTTGAGTTAAGCAGTTGGCGCGACTTCAGTTCTAGCCTATAAAGTCAAATCTTGTGTGGTTCCTCCATGGTAACATAGCTGCCCGAGGTCGCAAAGTTAGCAAGTACAAGAAATTTGAAAATTGTACGTAATTTCACGGTAGTGCTTATAGTCGATCCCGTTTCTCGACTTGAGAGCTACTTTCTTGACTGTATTTTGAGTTAAGCAGTTGGCGCGACTTCAGTTCTAGCCTATAAAGTCAAATCTTGTGTGGTTCCTCCATGGTAACATAGCTGCCCGAGGTCGCAAAGTTAGCAAGTACAAGAAATTTGAAAATTGTATGTAATTTCACGGTAGTGCTTATGGTCGATCCCGGTTCTCGGCTTGAGAGCTACTTTCTTGACTGTATTTTGAGTTAAGCAGTTGGCGCGACTTCAGTTCTAGCCTATAAAGTCAAATCTTGTGTGGTTCCTCCATGGTAACATAGCTGCCCGAGGTCGCAAACTTAGCAAGTACAAGAAATTTGAAAATTGTACGTAATTTCACGGTAGTGCTTATGGTCGATCCCGGTTCTCGGCTTGAGAGCTACTTTCTTGACTGTATTTTGAGTTAAGCAGTTGGCGCGACTTCACTTCTAGCCTATAAATTCAAATCTTGTGTGGTTCCTCCATGGTAACATAGCTGCCCGAGGTCGTAAAATTAGCAAGTACAAGAAATTTGAAAATTGTATGTAATTTCACATTAGTGCTTATGGTCGATCCCGTTTCTCGGCTTGAGAGCTACTTTCTTGACTGTATTTTGAGTTAAGCAGTTGGCGCGACTTCAGTTCTAGCCTATAAAGTCAAATCTTGTGTGGTTCCTCCATGGTAACATAGCTGCCCGAGGTCGCAAAGTTAGCAAGTACAAGAAATTTGAAAATTGTATGTAATTTCACATTAGTGCTTATGGTCGATGCCGTTTCTCGGCTTGAGAGCTACTTTCTTGACTGTATTTTGAGTTAAGCAGTTGGCGCGACTTGAGTTCTAGCCTATAAAGTCAAATCTTGTGTGGTTCCTCCATGGTAACATAGCTGCCCGAGGTCGCCAAGTTAGCAAGTACAAGAAATTTGAAAATTGTATGTAATTTCACATTAGTGCTTATGGTCGATCCCGTTTCTCGGCTTGAGAGCTACTTTCTTGACTGTATTTTGAGTTAAGCAGTTGGCGCGACTTCAGTTCTAGAAAGTCAAATCTTGTGTGGTTCCTCCATGGTAACATAGCTGCCCGAGGTCGCAAAGTTAGCAAGTACAAGAAATTTGAAAATTGTATGTAATTTCACATTAGTGCTTATGGTCGATCCCGTTTCTCGGCTTGAGAGCTACTTTCTTGACCGTATTTTGAGTTAAGCAGTTGGCGCGACTTCAGTTCTAGCCTATAAAGTCAAATCTTGTGTGGTTCCTCCATGGTAACATAGCTGCCCGAGGTCGCAAAGTTAGCAAGTACAAGAAATTTGAAAATTGTATGTAATTTCACATTAGTGCTTATGGTCGATCCCGTTTCTCGGCTTGAGAGCTACTTTCTTGACTGTATTTTGAGTTAAGCAGTTGGCGCGACTTCAGTTCTAGCCTATAAAGTCAAATCTTGTGTGGTTCCTCCATGGTAACATGGCTGCCCGAGGTCGCAAAGTTAGCAAGTACAAGAAATTTGAAAATTGTATGTAATTTCACATTAGTGCTTATGGTCGATCCCGTTTCTCGGCTTGAGAGCTACTTTCTTGACTGTATTTTGAGTTAAGCAGTTGGCGCGACTTCAGTTCTAGCCTATAAAGTCAAATCTTGTGTGGTTCCTCCATGGTAACATAGCTGCCCGAGGTCGCAAAGTTAGCAAGTACAAGAAATTTGAAAATTGTATGTAATTTCACATTAGTGCTTATGGTCGATGCCGTTTCTCGGCTTGAGAGCTACTTTCTTGACTGTATTTTGAGTTAAGCAGTTGGCGCGACTTGAGTTCTAGCCTATAAAGTCAAATCTTGTGTGGTTCCTCCATGGTAACATAGCTGCCCGAGGTCGCCAAGTTAGCAAGTACAAGAAATTTGAAAATTGTATGTAATTTCACATTAGTGCTTATGGTCGATCCCGTTTCTCGGCTTGAGAGCTACTTTCTTGACTGTATTTTGAGTTAAGCAGTTGGCGCGACTTCAGTTCTAGAAAGTCAAATCTTGTGTGGTTCCTCCATGGTAACATAGCTGCCCGAGGTCGCAAAGTTAGCAAGTACAAGAAATTTGAAAATTGTATGTAATTTCACATTAGTGCTTATGGTCGATCCCGTTTCTCGGCTTGAGAGCTACTTTCTTGACTGTATTTTGAGTTAAGCAGTTGGCGCGACTTCAGTTGTAGCCTATAAAGTCAAATCTTGTGTGGTTCCTCCATGGTAACATAGCTGCCCGAGGTCGCAAAGTTAGCAAGTACAAGAAATTTGAAAATTGTATGTAATTTCACATTAGTGCTTATGGTCGATCCCGTTTCTCGGCTTGAGAGCTACTTTCTTGACTGTATTTTGAGTTAAGCAGTTGGCGCGACTTCAGTTCTAGCCTATAAAGTCAAATCTTGTGTGGTTCCTCCATGGTAACATAGCTGCCCGAGGTCGCAAAGTTAGCAAGTACAAGAAATTTGAAAATTGTATGTAATTTCACATTAGTGCTTATGGTCGATCCCGTTTCTCGGCTTGAGAGCTACTTTCTTGACTGTATTTTGAGTTAAGCAGTTGGCGCGACTTCAGTTCTAGCCTATAAAGTCAAATCTTGTGTGGTTCCTCCATGGTAACATAGCTGCCCGAGGTCGCAAAGTTAGCAAGTACAAGAAATTTGAAAATTGTATGTAATTTCACATTAGTGCTTATGGTCGATGCCGTTTCTCGGCTTGAGAGCTACTTTCTTGACTGTATTTTGAGTTAAGCAGTTGGCGCGACTTGAGTTCTAGCCTATAAAGTCAAATCTTGTGTGGTTCCTCCATGGTAACATAGCTGCCCGAGGTCGCAAAGTTAGCAAGTACAAGAAATTTGAAAATTGTATGTAATTTCACATTAGTGCTTATGGTCGATCCCGTTTCTCGGCTTGAGAGCTACTTTCTTGACTGTATTTTGAGTTAAGCAGTTGGCGCGACTTCAGTTCTAGCCTATAAAGTCAAATCTTGTGTGGTTCCTCCATGGTAACATAGCTGCCCGAGGTCGCAAAGTTAGCAAGTACAAGAAATTTGAAAATTGTATGTAATTTCACATTAGTGCTTATGGTCGATCCCGTTTCTCGGCTTGAGAGCTACTTTCTTGACTGTATTTTGAGTTAAGCAGTTGGCGCGACTTCAGTTCTAGCCTATAAAGTCAAATCTTGTGTGGTTCCTCCATGGTAACATAGCTGCCCGAGGTCGCAAAGTTAGCAAGTACAAGAAATTTGAAAATTGTATGTAATTACACATTAGTGCTTATGGTCGATCCTGTTTCTCGGCTTGAGAGCTACTTTCTTGACTGTATTTTGAGTTAAGCAGTTGGCGCGACTTCAGTTCTAGCCTATAAAGTCAAATCTTGTGTGGTTCCTCCATGGTAACATAGCTGCCCGAGGTCGCAAAGTTAGCAAGTACAAGAAATTTGAAAATCGTACGTAATTTCACGGTAGTGCTTATAGTCGATCCCGTTTCTCGGCTTCAGAGCTACTTTCTTGACTGTATTTTGAGTTAAGCAGTTGGCGCGACTTCAGTTCTAGCCTATAAAGTCAAATCTTGTGTGGTTCCTCCATGGTAACATAGCTGCCCGAGGTCGCAAAGTTAGCAAGTACAAGAAATTTGAAAATTGTATGTAATTTCACATTAGTGCTTATGGTCGATCCCGTTTCTCGGCTTGAGAGCTACTTTCTTGACTGTATTTTGAGTTAAGCAGTTGGCGCGACTTCAGTTGTAGCCTATAAAGTCAAATCTTGTGTGGTTCCTCCATGGTAACATAGCTGCCCGAGGTCGCAAAGTTAGCAAGTACAAGAAATTTGAAAATTGTATGTAATTTCACATTAGTGCTTATGGTCGATCCCGTTTCTCGGCTTGAGAGCTACTTTCTTGACTGTATTTTGAGTTAAGCAGTTGGCGCGACTTCAGTTCTAGCCTATAAAGTCAAATCTTGTGTGGTTCCTCCATGGTAACATAGCTGCCCGAGGTCGCAAAGTTAGCAAGTACAAGAAATTTGAAAATTGTATGTAATTTCACATTAGTGCTTATGGTCGATCCCGTTTCTCGGCTTGAGAGCTACTTTCTTGACTGTATTTTGAGTTTAGCAGTTGGCGCGACTTCAGTTCTAGCCTATAAAGTCAAATCTTGTGTGGTTCCTCCATGGTAACATAGCTGCCCGAGGTCGCAAAATTAGCAAGTACAAGAAAATTGAAAATTGTACATAATTTCACGGTAGTGCTTATGGTCGATCCCGTTTCTCGGGTTGAGAGCCACTTTCTTGACTGTATTTTGAGTTAAGCAGTTGGCGCGACTTCAGTTCTAGCCTATAAAGTCAAATCTTGTGTGGTTCCTCCATGGTAACATAGCTGCCCGAGGTCGCAAAGTTAGCAAGTACAAGAAATTTGAAAATTGTATGTAATTTCACATTAGTGCTTATGGTCGATCCCGTTTCTCGGCTTGAGAGCTACTTTCTTGACTGTATTTTGAGTTAAGCAGTTGGCGCGACTTCAGTTCTAGAAAGTCAAATCTTGTGTGGTTCCTCCATGGTAACATAGCTGCCCGAGGTCGCAAAGTTAGCAAGTACAAGAAATTTGAAAATTGTATGTAATTACACATTAGTGCTTATGGTCGATCCTGTTTCTCGGCTTGAGAGCTACTTTCTTGACTGTATTTTGAGTTAAGCAGTTGGCGCGACTTCAGTTCTAGCCTATAAAGTCAAATCTTGTGTGGTTCCTCCATGGTAACATAGCTGCCCGAGGTCGCAAAGTTAGCAAGTACAAGAAATTTGAAAATTGTATGTAATTTCACATTAGTGTTTATGGTCGATCCCGTTTCTCGGCTTGAGAGCTACTTTCTTGACTGTATTTTGAGTTAAGCAGTTGGCGCGACTTGAGTTCTAGCCTATAAAGTCAAATCTTGTGTGGTTCCTCCATGGTAACATAGCTGCCCGAGGTCGCAAAGTTAGCAAGTACAAGAAATTTGAAAATTGTATGTAATTTCACATTAGTGCTTATGGTCGATCCCGTTTCTCGGCTTGAGAGCTACTTTCTTGACTGTATTTTGAGTTAAGCAGTTGGCGCGACTTCAGTTCTAGCCTATAAAGTCAAATCTTGTGTGGTTCCTCCATGGTAACATAGCTGCCCGAGGTCGCAAAGTTAGCAAGTACAAGAAATTTGAAAATTGTATGTAATTTCACATTAGTGCTTATGGTCGATCCCGTTTCTCGGCTTGAGAGCTACTTTCTTGACGGTATTTTGAGTTAAGCAGTTGGCGCGACTTCAGTTCTAGCCTATAAAGTCAAATCTTGTGTGGTTCCTACATGGTAACATAGCTGCCCGAGTTCGCAAAGTTAGCAAGTACAAGAAATTTGAAAATTGTATGTAATTTCACATTAGTGCTTATGGTCGATCCCGGTTCTCGGCTTGAGAGCTACTTTCTTGACTGTATTTTAAGTTAAGCAGTTGGCGCGACTTCAGTTGTAGCCTATAAAGTCAAATCTTGTGTGGTTCCTCCATGGTAACATAGCTGCCCGAGGTCGCAAAGTTAGCAAGTACAAGAAATTTGAAAATTGTACGTAATTTCACGGTAGTGCTTATGGTCGATCCCGGTTCTCGGCTTGAGAGCTACTTTCTTGACTGTATTTTGAGTTAAGCAGTTGGCGCGACTTCAGTTCTAGCCTATAAAGTCAAATCTTGTGTGGTTCCTCCATGGTAACATAGCTGCCCGAGGTCGCAAAGTTAGCAAGTACAAGAAATTTGAAAATCGTACGTAATTTCACGGTAGTGCTTATAGTCGATCCCGTTTCTCGGCTTGAGAGCTACTTTCTTGACTGTATTTTGAGTTAAGCAGTTGGCGCGACTTCAGTTCTAGCCTATAAAGTCAAATCTTGTGTGGTTCCTCCATGGTAACATAGCTGCCCGAGGTCGCAAAGTTAGCAAGTACAAGAAATTTGAAAATTGTACGTAATTTCACGGTAGTGCTTATGGTCGATCCCGGTTCTCGGCTTGAGAGCTACTTTCTTGACTGTATTTTGAGTTAAGCAGTTGGCGCGACTTCAGTTCTAGCCTATAAAGTCAAATCTTGTGTGGTTCCTCCATGGTAACATAGCTGCCCGAGGTCGCAAAGTTAGCAAGTACAAGAAATTTGAAAATCGTACGTAATTTCACGGTAGTGCTTATAGTCGATCCCGTTTCTCGGCTTGAGAGCTACTTTCTTGACTGTATTTTGAGTTAAGCAGTTGGCGCGACTTCAGTTCTAGCCTATAAAGTCAAATCTTGTGTGGTTCCTCCATGGTAACATAGCTGCCCGAGGTCGCAAAGTTAGCAAGTACAAGAAATTTGAAAATTGTATGTAATTTCACATTAGTGCTTATGGTCGATGCCGTTTCTCGGCTTGAGAGCTACTTTCTTGACTGTATTTTGAGTTAAGCAGTTGGCGCGACTTGAGTTCTAGCCTATAAAGTCAAATCTTGTGTGGTTCCTCCATGGTAACATAGCTGCCCGAGGTCGCCAAGTTAGCAAGTACAAGAAATTTGAAAATTGTATGTAATTTCACATTAGTGCTTATGGTCGATCCCGTTTCTCGGCTTGAGAGCTACTTTCTTGACTGTATTTTGAGTTAAGCAGTTGGCGCGACTTCAGTTCTAGAAAGTCAAATCTTGTGTGGTTCCTCCATGGTAACATAGCTGCCCGAGGTCGCAAAGTTAGCAAGTACAAGAAATTTGAAAATTGTATGTAATTTCACATTAGTGCTTATGGTCGATCCCGTTTCTCGGCTTGAGAGCTACTTTCTTGACTGTATTTTGAGTTAAGCAGTTGGCGCGACTTCAGTTCTAGCCTATAAAGTCAAATCTTGTGTGGTTCCTCCATGGTAACATAGCTGCCCGAGGTCGCAAAGTTAGCAAGTACAAGAAATTTGAAAATTGTATGTAATTTCACATTAGTGCTTATGGTCGATCCCGTTTCTCGGCTTGAGAGCTACTTTCTTGACTGTATTTTGAGTTAAGCAGTTGGCGCGACTTCAGTTCTAGCCTATAAAGTCAAATCTTGTGTGGTTCCTACATGGTAACATAGCTGCCCGAGTTCGCAAAGTTAGCAAGTACAAGAAATTTGAAAATTGTATGTAATTTCACATTAGTGCTTATGGTCGATCCCGGTTCTCGGCTTGAGAGCTACTTTCTTGACTGTATTTTAAGTTAAGCAGTTGGCGCGACTTCAGTTGTAGCCTATAAAGTCAAATCTTGTGTGGTTCCTCCATGGTAACATAGCTGCCCGAGGTCGCAAAGTTAGCAAGTACAAGAAATTTGAAAATTGTACGTAATTTCACGGTAGTGCTTATGGTCGATCCCGGTTCTCGGCTTGAGAGCTACTTTCTTGACTGTATTTTGAGTTAAGCAGTTGGCGCGACTTCAGTTCTAGCCTATAAAGTCAAATCTTGTGTGGTTCCTCCATGGTAACATAGCTGCCCGAGGTCGCAAAGTTAGCAAGTACAAGAAATTTGAAAATCGTACGTAATTTCACGGTAGTGCTTATAGTCGATCCCGTTTCTCGGCTTGAGAGCTACTTTCTTGACTGTATTTTGAGTTAAGCAGTTGGCGCGACTTCAGTTGTAGCCTATAAAGTCAAATCTTGTGTGGTTCCTCCATGGTAACATAGCTGCCCGAGGTCGCAAAGTTAGCAAGTACAAGAAATTTGAAAATTGTACGTAATTTCACGGTAGTGCTTATGGTCGATCCCGGTTCTCGGCTTGAGAGCTACTTTCTTGACTGTATTTTGAGTTAAGCAGTTGGCGCGACTTCAGTTCTAGCCTATAAAGTCAAATCTTGTGTGGTTCCTCCATGGTAACATAGCTGCCCGAGGTCGCAAAGTTAGCAAGTACAAGAAATTTGAAAATCGTACGTAATTTCACGGTAGTGCTTATAGTCGATCCCGTTTCTCGGCTTGAGAGCTACTTTCTTGACTGTATTTTGAGTTAAGCAGTTGGCGCGACTTCAGTTCTAGCCTATAAAGTCAAATCTTGTGTGGTTCCTCCATGGTAACATAGCTGCCCGAGGTCGCAAAGTTAGCAAGTACAAGAAATTTGAAAATTGTATGTAATTTCACATTAGTGCTTATGGTCGATGCCGTTTCTCGGCTTGAGAGCTACTTTCTTGACTGTATTTTGAGTTAAGCAGTTGGCGCGAATTGAGTTCTAGCCTATAAAGTCAAATCTTGTGTGGTTCCTCCATGGTAACATAGCTGCCCGAGGTCGCCAAGTTAGCAAGTACAAGAAATTTGAAAATTGTATGTAATTTCACATTAGTGCTTATGGTCGATCCCGTTTCTCGGCTTGGGAGCTACTTTCTTGACTGTATTTTGAGTTAAGCAGTTGGCGCGACTTCAGTTCTAGAAAGTCAAATCTTGTGTGGTTCCTCCATGGTAACATAGCTGCCCGAGGTCGCAAAGTTAGCAAGTACAAGAAATTTGAAAATTGTATGTAATTTCACATTAGTGCTTATGGTCGATCCCGTTTCTCGGCTTGAGAGCTACTTTCTTGACTGTATTTTGAGTTAAGCAGTTGGCGCGACTTCAGTTCTAGCCTATAAAGTCAAATCTTGTGTGGTTCCTCCATGGTAACATAGCTGCCCGAGGTCGCAAAGTTAGCAAGTACAAGAAATTTGAAAATTGTATGTAATTTCACATTAGTGCTTATGGTCGATCCCGTTTCTCGGCTTGAGAGCTACTTTCTTGACTGTATTTTGAGTTAAGCAGTTGGCGCGACTTCAGTTCTAGCCTATAAAGTCAAATCTTGTGTGGTTCCTCCATGCTAACATGGCTGCCCGAGGTCGCAAAGTTAGCAAGTACAAGAAATTTGAAAATTGTATGTAATTTCACATTAGTGCTTATGGTCGATCCCGTTTCTCGGCTTGAGAGCTACTTTCTTGACTGTATTTTGAGTTAAGCAGTTGGCGCGACTTCAGTTCTAGCCTATAAAGTCAAATCTTGTGTGGTTCCTCCATGGTAACATAGCTGCCCGAGGTCGCAAAGTTAGCAAGTACAAGAAATTTGAAAATTGTATGTAATTTCACATTAGTGCTTATGGTCGATGCCGTTTCTCGGCTTGAGAGCTACTTTCTTGACTGTATTTTGAGTTAAGCAGTTGGCGCGACTTGAGTTCTAGCCTATAAAGTCAAATCTTGTGTGGTTCCTCCATGGTAACATAGCTGCCCGAGGTCGCCAAGTTAGCAAGTACAAGAAATTTGAAAATTGTATGTAATTTCACATTAGTGCTTATGGTCGATCCCGTTTCTCGGCTTGAGAGCTACTTTCTTGACTGTATTTTGAGTTAAGCAGTTGGCGCGACTTCAGTTCTAGAAAGTCAAATCTTGTGTGGTTCCTCCATGGTAACATAGCTGCCCGAGGTCGCAAAGTTAGCAAGTACAAGAAATTTGAAAATTGTATGTAATTTCACATTAGTGCTTATGGTCGATCCCGTTTCTCGGCTTGAGAGCTACTTTCTTGACTGTATTTTGAGTTAAGCAGTTGGCGCGACTTCAGTTCTAGCCTATAAAGTCAAATCTTGTGTGGTTCCTCCATGGTAACATAGCTGCCCGAGGTCGCAAAGTTAGCAAGTACAAGAAATTTGAAAATTGTATGTAATTACACATTAGTGCTTATGGTCGATCCTGTTTCTCGGCTTGAGAGCTACTTTCTTGACTGTATTTTGAGTTAAGCAGTTGGCGCGACTTCAGTTCTAGCCTATAAAGTCAAATCTTGTGTGGTTCCTCCATGGTAACATAGCTGCCCGAGGTCGCAAAGTTAGCAAGTACAAGAAATTTGAAAATCGTACGTAATTTCACGGTAGTGCTTATAGTCGATCCCGTTTCTCGGCTTCAGAGCTACTTTCTTGACTGTATTTTGAGTTAAGCAGTTGGCGCGACTTCAGTTCTAGCCTATAAAGTCAAATCTTGTGTGGTTCCTCCATGGTAACATAGCTGCCCGAGGTCGCAAAGTTAGCAAGTACAAGAAATTTGAAAATTGTATGTAATTTCACATTAGTGCTTATGGTCGATCCCGTTTCTCGGCTTGAGAGCTACTTTCTTGACTGTATTTTGAGTTAAGCAGTTGGCGCGACTTCAGTTGTAGCCTATAAAGTCAAATCTTGTGTGGTTCCTCCATGGTAACATAGCTGCCCGAGGTCGCAAAGTTAGCAAGTACAAGAAATTTGAAAATTGTATGTAATTTCACATTAGTGCTTATGGTCGATCCCGTTTCTCGGCTTGAGAGCTACTTTCTTGACTGTATTTTGAGTTAAGCAGTTGGCGCGACTTCAGTTCTAGCCTATAAAGTCAAATCTTGTGTGGTTCCTCCATGGTAACATAGCTGCCCGAGGTCGCAAAGTTAGCAAGTACAAGAAATTTGAAAATTGTATGTAATTTCACATTAGTGCTTATGGTCGATCCCGTTTCTCGGCTTGAGAGCTACTTTCTTGACTGTATTTTGAGTTTAGCAGTTGGCGCGACTTCAGTTCTAGCCTATAAAGTCAAATCTTGTGTGGTTCCTCCATGGTAACATAGCTGCCCGAGGTCGCAAAATTAGCAAGTACAAGAAAATTGAAAATTGTACATAATTTCACGGTAGTGCTTATGGTCGATCCCGTTTCTCGGGTTGAGAGCCACTTTCTTGACTGTATTTTGAGTTAAGCAGTTGGCGCGACTTCAGTTCTAGCCTATAAAGTCAAATCTTGTGTGGTTCCTCCATGGTAACATAGCTGCCCGAGGTCGCAAAGTTAGCAAGTACAAGAAATTTGAAAATTGTATGTAATTTCACATTAGTGCTTATGGTCGATCCCGTTTCTCGGCTTGAGAGCTACTTTCTTGACTGTATTTTGAGTTAAGCAGTTGGCGCGACTTCAGTTCTAGCCTATAAAGTCAAATCTTGTGTGGTTCCTCCATGGTAACATAGCTGCCCGAGGTCGCAAAGTTAGCAAGTACAAGAAATTTGAAAATTGTATGTAATTACACATTAGTGCTTATGGTCGATCCTGCTTCTCGGCTTGAGAGCTACTTTCTTGACTGTATTTTGAGTTAAGCAGTTGGCGCGACTTCAGTTCTAGCCTATAAAGTCAAATCTTGTGTGGTTCCTCCATGGTAACATAGCTGCCCGAGGTCGCAAAGTTAGCAAGTACAAGAAATTTGAAAATCGTACGTAATTTCACGGTAGTGCTTATAGTCGATCCCGTTTCTCGGCTTGAGAGCTACTTTCTTGACTGTATTTTGAGTTAAGCAGTTGGCGCGACTTCAGTTCTAGCCTATAAAGTCAAATCTTGTGTGGTTCCTCCATGGTAACATAGCTGCCCGAGGTCGCAAAGTTAGCAAGTACAAGAAATTTGAAAATTGTATGTAATTTCACATTAGTGCTTATGGTCGATCCCGTTTCTCGGCTTGAGAGCTACTTTCTTGACTGTATTTTGAGTTAAGCAGTTGGCGCGACTTCAGTTCTAGCCTATAAAGTCAAATCTTGTGTGGTTCCTCCATGGTAACATAGCTGCCCGAGGTCGCAAAGTTAGCAAGTACAAGAAATTTGAAAATTGTATGTAATTACACATTAGTGCTTATGGTCGATCCTGTTTCTCGGCTTGAGAGCTACTTTCTTGACTGTATTTTGAGTTAAGCAGTTGGCGCGACTTCAGTTCTAGCCTATAAAGTCAAATCTTGTGTGGTTCCTCCATGGTAACATAGCTGCCCGAGGTCGCAAAGTTAGCAAGTACAAGAAATTTGAAAATCGTACGTAATTTCACGGTAGTGCTTATAGTCGATCCCGTTTCTCGGCTTCAGAGCTACTTTCTTGACTGTATTTTGAGTTAAGCAGTTGGCGCGACTTCAGTTCTAGCCTATAAAGTCAAATCTTGTGTGGTTCCTCCATGGTAACATAGCTGCCCGAGGTCGCAAAGTTAGCAAGTACAAGAAATTTGAAAATTGTATGTAATTTCACATTAGTGCTTATGGTCGATCCCGTTTCTCGGCTTGAGAGCTACTTTCTTGACTGTATTTTGAGTTAAGCAGTTGGCGCGACTTCAGTTCTAGCCTATAAAGTCAAATCTTGTGTGGTTCCTCCATGGTAACATAGCTGCCCGAGGTCGCAAAGTTAGCAAGTACAAGAAATTTGAAAATTGTATGTAATTTCACATTAGTGCTTATGGTCGATCCCGTTTCTCGGCTTGAGAGCTACTTTATTGACTGTATTTTGAGTTAAGCAGTTGGCGCGACTTCAGTTCTAGCCTATAAAGTCAAATCTTGTGTGGTTCCTCCATGGTAACATAGCTGCCCGAGGTCGCCAAGTTAGCAAGTACAAGAAATTTGAAAATTGTATGTAATTTCACATTAGTGCTTATGGTCGATCCCGTTTCTCGGCTTGAGAGCTATTTTCTTGACTGTATTTTGAGTTAAGCAGTTGGCGCGACTTCAGTTCTAGCCTATAAAGTCAAATCTTGTGTGGTTCCTCCATGGTAACATAGCTGCCCGAGGTCGCAAAGTTAGCAAGTACAAGAAATTTGAAAATTGTATGTAATTTCACATTAGTGTTTATGGTCGATCCCGTTTCTCGGCTTGAGAGCTACTTTCTTGACTGTATTTTGAGTTAAGCAGTTGGCGCGACTTGAGTTCTAGCCTATAAAGTCAAATCTTGTGTGGTTCCTCCATGGTAACATAGCTGCCCGAGGTCGCAAAGTTAGCAAGTACAAGAAATTTGAAAATTGTATGTAATTTCACATTAGTGCTTATGGTCGATCCCGTTTCTCGGCTTGGGAGCTACTTTCTTGACTGTATTTTGAGTTAAGCAGTTGGCGCGACTTCAGTTCTAGCCTATAAAGTCAAATCTTGTGTGGTTCCTCCATGGTAACATAGCTGCCCGAGGTCGCAAAGTTAGCAAGTACAAGAAATTTGAAAATTGTATGTAATTTCACATTAGTGCTTATGGTCGATCCCGTTTCTCGGCTTGAGAGCTACTTTCTTGACTGTATTTTGAGTTAAGCAGTTGGCGCGACTTCAGTTCTAGCCTATAAAGTCAAATCTTGTGTGGTTCCTACATGGTAACATAGCTGCCCGAGTTCGCAAAGTTAGCAAGTACAAGAAATTTGAAAATTGTATGTAATTTCACATTAGTGCTTATGGTCGATCCCGGTTCTCGGCTTGACAGCTACTTTCTTGACTGTATTTTAAGTTAAGCAGTTGGCGCGACTTCAGTTGTAGCCTATAAAGTCAAATCTTGTGTGGTTCCTCCATGGTAACATAGCTGCCCGAGGTCGCAAAGTTAGCAAGTACAAGAAATTTGAAAATTGTACGTAATTTCACGGTAGTGCTTATGGTCGATCCCGGTTCTCGGCTTGAGAGCTACTTTCTTGACTGTATTTTGAGTTAAGCAGTTGGCGCGACTTCAGTTCTAGCCTATAAAGTCAAATCTTGTGTGGTTCCTCCATGGTAACATAGCTGCCCGAGGTCGCAAAGTTAGCAAGTACAAGAAATTTGAAAATCGTACGTAATTTCACGGTAGTGCTTATAGTCGATCCCGTTTCTCGGCTTGAGAGCTACTTTCTTGACTGTATTTTGAGTTAAGCAGTTGGCGCGACTTCAGTTCTAGCCTATAAAGTCAAATCTTGTGTGGTTCCTCCATGGTAACATAGCTGCCCGAGGTCGCAAAGTTAGCAAGTACAAGAAATTTGAAAATTGTACGTAATTTCACGGTAGTGCTTATGGTCGATCCCGGTTCTCGGCTTGAGAGCTACTTTCTTGACTGTATTTTGAGTTAAGCAGTTGGCGCGACTTCAGTTCTAGCCTATAAAGTCAAATCTTGTGTGGTTCCTCCATGGTAACATAGCTGCCCGAGGTCGCAAAGTTAGCAAGTACAAGAAATTTGAAAATCGTACGTAATTTCACGGTAGTGCTTATAGTCGATCCCGTTTCTCGGCTTGAGAGCTACTTTCTTGACTGTATTTTGAGTTAAGCAGTTGGCGCGACTTCAGTTCTAGCCTATAAAGTCAAATCTTGTGTGGTTCCTCCATGGTAACATAGCTGCCCGAGGTCGCAAAGTTAGCAAGTACAAGAAATTTGAAAATTGTATGTAATTTCACATTAGTGCTTATGGTCGATGCCGTTTCTCGGCTTGAGAGCTACTTTCTTGACTGTATTTTGAGTTAAGCAGTTGGCGCGACTTGAGTTCTAGCCTATAAAGTCAAATCTTGTGTGGTTCCTCCATGGTAACATAGCTGCCCGAGGTCGCAAAGTTAGCAAGTACAAGAAATTTGAAAATCGTACGTAATTTCACGGTAGTGCTTATAGTCGATCCCGTTTCTCGGCTTGAGAGCTACTTTCTTGACTGTATTTTGAGTTAAGCAGTTGGCGCGACTTCAGTTCTAGCCTATAAAGTCAAATCTTGTGTGGTTCCTCCATGGTAACATAGCTGCCCGAGGTCACAAAGTTAGCAAGTACAAGAAATTTGAAAATTGTACGTAATTTCACGGTAGTGCTTATGGTCGATCCCGTTTCTCGGCTTGAGAGCTACTTTCTTGACTGTATTTTGAGTTAAGCAGTTGGCGCGACTTCAGTTCTAGCCTATAAAGTCAAATCTTGTGTGGTTCCTCCATGGTAACATAGCTGCCCGAGGTCGCAAAGTTAGCAAGTACAAGAAATTTGATAATTGTATGTAATTTCACATTAGTGCTTATGGTCGATCCCGTTTCTCGGCTTGAGAGCTACTTTCTTGACTGTATTTTGAGTTAAGCAGTTGGCGCGACTTCAGTTCTAGCCTATAAAGTCAAATCTTGTGTGGTTCCTCCATGGTAACATAGCTGCCCGAGGTCGCAAAGTTAGCAAGTACAAGAAATTTGAAACTTGTACGTAATTTCACGGTAGTGCTTATGGTCGATTCCGTTTCTCGGCTTGAGAGCTACTTTCTTGACTGTATTTTGAGTTAAGCAGTTGGCGCGACTTCAGTTCTAGCCTATAAAGTCAAATCTTGTGTGGTTCCTCCATGGTAACATAGCTGCCCGAGGTCGCAAAGTTAGCAAGTACAAGAAATTTGAAAATTGTATGTAATTTCACATTAGTGCTTATGGTCGATCCCGTTTCTCGGCTTGAGAGCTACTTTCTTGACTGTATTTTGAGTTAAGCAGTTGGAGCGAGTTCAGTTGTAGCCTATAAAGTCAAATCTTGTGTGGTTCCTCCATGGTAACATAGCTGCCCGAGGTCGCAAAGTTAGCAAGTACAAGAAATTTGAAAATTGTACGTAATTTCACGGTAGTGCTTATGGTCGATCCCGGTTCTCGGCTTGAGAGCTACTTTCTTGACTGTATTTTGAGTTAAGCAGTTGGCGCGACTTCAGTTCTAGCCTATAAAGTCAAATCTTGTGTGGTTCCTCCATGGTAACATAGCTGCCCGAGGTCGCAAAGTTAGCAAGTACAAGAAATTTGAAAATTGTATGTAATTTCACATTAGTGCTTATGGTCGATGCCGTTTCTCGGCTTGAGAGCTACTTTCTTGACTGTATTTTGAGTTAAGCAGTTGGCGCGACTTGAGTTCTAGCCTATAAAGTCAAATCTTGTGTGGTTCCTCCATGGTAACATAGCTGCCCGAGGTCGCCAAGTTAGCAAGTACAAGAAATTTGAAAATTGTATGTAATTTCACATTAGTGCTTATGGTCGATCCCGTTTCTCGGCTTGAGAGCTACTTTCTTGACTGTATTTTGAGTTAAGCAGTTGGCGCGACTTCAGTTCTAGAAAGTCAAATCTTGTGTGGTTCCTCCATGGTAACATAGCTGCCCGAGGTCGCAAAGTTAGCAAGTACAAGAAATTTGAAAATTGTATGTAATTTCACATTAGTGCTTATGGTCGATCCCGTTTCTCGGCTTGAGAGCTACTTTCTTGACTGTATTTTGAGTTAAGCAGTTGGCGCGACTTCAGTTCTAGCCTATAAAGTCAAATCTTGTGTGGTTCCTCCATGGTAACATAGCTGCCCGAGGTCGCAAAGTTAGCAAGTACAAGAAATTTGAAAATTGTATGTAATTTCACATTAGTGCTTATGGTCGATCCCGTTTCTCGGCTTGAGAGCTACTTTCTTGACTGTATTTTGAGTTAAGCAGTTGGCGCGACTTCAGTTCTAGCCTATAAAGTCAAATCTTGTGTGGTTCCTCCATGGTAACATGGCTGCCCGAGGTCGCAAAGTTAGCAAGTACAAGAAATTTGAAAATTGTATGTAATTTCACATTAGTGCTTATGGTCGATCCCGTTTCTCGGCTTGAGAGCTACTTTCTTGACTGTATTTTGAGTTAAGCAGTTGGCGCGACTTCAGTTCTAGCCTATAAAGTCAAATCTTGTGTGGTTCCTCCATGGTAACATAGCTGCCCGAGGTCGCAAAGTTAGCAAGTACAAGAAATTTGAAAATTGTATGTAATTTCACATTAGTGCTTATGGTCGATGCCGTTTCTCGGCTTCAGAGCTACTTTCTTGACTGTATTTTGAGTTAAGCAGTTGGCGCGACTTCAGTTCTAGCCTATAAAGTCAAATCTTGTGTGGTTCCTCCATGGTAACATAGCTGCCCGAGGTCGCAAAGTTAGCAAGTACAAGAAATTTGAAAATTGTACGTAATTTCACGGTAGTGCTTATAGTCGATCCCGTTTCTCGGCTTCAGAGCTACTTTCTTGACTGTATTTTGAGTTAAGCAGTTGGCGCGACTTCAGTTCTAGCCTATAAAGTCAAATCTTGTGTGGTTCCTCCATGGTAACATAGCTGCCCGAGGTCGCAAAATTAGCAAGTACAAGAAATTTGAAAATTGTATGTAATTTCACATTAGTGCTTATGGTCGATCCCGGTTCTCGGCTTGAGAGCTACTTTCTTGACTGTATTTTGAGTTAAGCAGTTGGCGCGACTTCAGTTCTAGCCTATAAAGTCAAATCTTGTGTGGTTCCTCCATGGTAACATAGCTGCCCGAGGTCGCAAAGTTAGCAAGTACAAGAAATTTGAAAATCGTACGTAATTTCACGGTAGTGCTTATAGTCGATCCCGTTTCTCGGCTTTAGAGCTACTTTCTTGACTGTATTTTGAGTTAAGCAGTTGGCGCGACTTCAGTTCTAGCCTATAAAGTCAAATCTTGTGTGGTTCCTCCATGGTAACATAGCTGCCCGAGGTCGCAAAGTTAGCAAGTACAAGAAATTTGAAAATTGTATGTAATTTCACATTAGTGCTTATGGTCGATGCCGTTTCTCGGCTTGAGAGCTACTTTCTTGACTGTATTTTGAGTTAAGCAGTTGGCGCGACTTGAGTTCTAGCCTATAAAGTCAAATCTTGTGTGGTTCCTCCATGGTAACATAGCTGCCCGAGGTCGCCAAGTTAGCAAGTACAAGAAATTTGAAAATTGTATGTAATTTCACATTAGTGCTTATGGTCGATCCCGTTTCTCGGCTTGAGAGCTACTTTCTTGACTGTATTTTGAGTTAAGCAGTTGGCGCGACTTCAGTTCTAGAAAGTCAAATCTTGTGTGGTTCCTCCATGGTAACATAGCTGCCCGAGGTCGCAAAGTTAGCAAGTACAAGAAATTTGAAAATTGTATGTAATTTCACATTAGTGCTTATGGTCGATCCCGTTTCTCGGCTTGAGAGCTACTTTCTTGACTGTATTTTGAGTTAAGCAGTTGGCGCGACTTCAGTTCTAGCCTATAAAGTCAAATCTTGTGTGGTTCCTCCATGGTAACATAGCTGCCCGAGGTCGCAAAGTTAGCAAGTACAAGAAATTTGAAAATCGTACGTAATTTCACGGTAGTGCTTATAGTCGATCCCGTTTCTCGGCTTGAGAGCTACTTTCTTGACTGTATTTTGAGTTAAGCAGTTGGCGCGACTTCAGTTCTAGCCTATAAAGTCAAATCTTGTGTGGTTCCTCCATGGTAACATAGCTGCCCGAGGTCGCAAAGTTAGCAAGTACAAGAAATTTGAAAATTGTACGTAATTTCACGGTAGTGCTTATGGTCGATCCCGGTTCTCGGCTTGAGAGCTACTTTCTTGACTGTATTTTGAGTTAAGCAGTTGGCGCGACTTCAGTTCTAGCCTATAAAGTAAAATCTTGTGTGGTTCCTCCATGGTAACATAGCTGCCCGAGGTCGCAAAGTTAGCAAGTACAAGAAATTTGAAAATCGTACGTAATTTCACGGTAGTGCTTATAGTCGATCCCGTTTCTCGGCTTGAGAGCTACTTTCTTGACTGTATTTTGAGTTAAGCAGTTGGCGCGACTTCAGTTCTAGCCTATAAAGTCAAATCTTGTGTGGTTCCTCCATGGTAACATAGCTGCCCGAGGTCGCAAAGTTAGCAAGTACAAGAAATTTGAAAATTGTATGTAATTTCACATTAGTGCTTATGGTCGATGCCGTTTCTCGGCTTGAGAGCTACTTTCTTGACTGTATTTTGAGTTAAGCAGTTGGCGCGACTTGAGTTCTAGCCTATAAAGTCAAATCTTGTGTGGTTCCTCCATGGTAACATAGCTGCCCGAGGTCGCAAAGTTAGCAAGTACAAGAAATTTGAAAATCGTACGTAATTTCACGGTAGTGCTTATAGTCGATCCCGTTTCTCGGCTTGAGAGCTACTTTCTTGACTGTATTTTGAGTTAAGCAGTTGGCGCGACTTCAGTTCTAGCCTATAAAGTCAAATCTTGTGTGGTTCCTCCATGGTAACATAGCTGCCCGAGGTCACAAAGTTAGCAAGTACAAGAAATTTGAAAATTGTACGTAATTTCACGGTAGTGCTTATGGTCGATCCCGTTTCTCGGCTTGAGAGCTACTTTCTTGACTGTATTTTGAGTTAAGCAGTTGGCGCGACTTCAGTTCTAGCCTATAAAGTCAAATCTTGTGTGGTTCCTCCATGGTAACATAGCTGCCCGAGGTCGCAAAGTTAGCAAGTACAAGAAATTTGATAATTGTATGTAATTTCACATTAGTGCTTATGGTCGATCCCGTTTCTCGGCTTGAGAGCTACTTTCTTGACTGTATTTTGAGTTAAGCAGTTGGCGCGACTTCAGTTCTAGCCTATAAAGTCAAATCTTGTGTGGTTCCTCCATGGTAACATAGCTGCCCGAGGTCGCAAAGTTAGCAAGTACAAGAAATTTGAAACTTGTACGTAATTTCACGGTAGTGCTTATGGTCGATTCCGTTTCTCGGCTTGAGAGCTACTTTCTTGACTGTATTTTGAGTTAAGCAGTTGGCGCGACTTCAGTTCTAGCCTATAAAGTCAAATCTTGTGTGGTTCCTCCATGGTAACATAGCTGCCCGAGGTCGCAAAGTTAGCAAGTACAAGAAATTTGAAAATTGTATGTAATTTCACATTAGTGCTTATGGTCGATCCCGTTTCTCGGCTTGAGAGCTACTTTCTTGACTGTATTTTGAGTTAAGCAGTTGGAGCGAGTTCAGTTGTAGCCTATAAAGTCAAATCTTGTGTGGTTCCTCCATGGTAACATAGCTGCCCGAGGTCGCAAAGTTAGCAAGTACAAGAAATTTGAAAATTGTACGTAATTTCACGGTAGTGCTTATGGTCGATCCCGGTTCTCGGCTTGAGAGCTACTTTCTTGACTGTATTTTGAGTTAAGCAGTTGGCGCGACTTCAGTTCTAGCCTATAAAGTCAAATCTTGTGTGGTTCCTCCATGGTAACATAGCTGCCCGAGGTCGCAAAGTTAGCAAGTACAAGAAATTTGAAAATTGTATGTAATTTCACATTAGTGCTTATGGTCGATGCCGTTTCTCGGCTTGAGAGCTACTTTCTTGACTGTATTTTGAGTTAAGCAGTTGGCGCGACTTGAGTTCTAGCCTATAAAGTCAAATCTTGTGTGGTTCCTCCATGGTAACATAGCTGCCCGAGGTCGCCAAGTTAGCAAGTACAAGAAATTTGAAAATTGTATGTAATTTCACATTAGTGCTTATGGTCGATCCCGTTTCTCGGCTTGAGAGCTACTTTCTTGACTGTATTTTGAGTTAAGCAGTTGGCGCGACTTCAGTTCTAGAAAGTCAAATCTTGTGTGGTTCCTCCATGGTAACATAGCTGCCCGAGGTCGCAAAGTTAGCAAGTACAAGAAATTTGAAAATTGTATGTAATTTCACATTAGTGCTTATGGTCGATCCCGTTTCTCGGCTTGAGAGCTACTTTCTTGACTGTATTTTGAGTTAAGCAGTTGGCGCGACTTCAGTTCTAGCCTATAAAGTCAAATCTTGTGTGGTTCCTCCATGGTAACATAGCTGCCCGAGGTCGCAAAGTTAGCAAGTACAAGAAATTTGAAAATTGTATGTAATTTCACATTAGTGCTTATGGTCGATCCCGTTTCTCGGCTTGAGAGCTACTTTCTTGACTGTATTTTGAGTTAAGCAGTTGGCGCGACTTCAGTTCTAGCCTATAAAGTCAAATCTTGTGTGGTTCCTCCATGGTAACATGGCTGCCCGAGGTCGCAAAGTTAGCAAGTACAAGAAATTTGAAAATTGTATGTAATTTCACATTAGTGCTTATGGTCGATCCCGTTTCTCGGCTTGAGAGCTACTTTCTTGACTGTATTTTGAGTTAAGCAGTTGGCGCGACTTCAGTTCTAGCCTATAAAGTCAAATCTTGTGTGGTTCCTCCATGGTAACATAGCTGCCCGAGGTCGCAAAGTTAGCAAGTACAAGAAATTTGAAAATTGTATGTAATTTCACATTAGTGCTTATGGTCGATGCCGTTTCTCGGCTTGAGAGCTACTTTCTTGACTGTATTTTGAGTTAAGCAGTTGGCGCGACTTCAGTTCTAGCCTATAAAGTCAAATCTTGTGTGGTTCCTCCATGGTAACATAGCTGCCCGAGGTCGCAAAGTTAGCAAGTACAAGAAATTTGAAAATTGTACGTAATTTCACGGTAGTGCTTATAGTCGATCCCGTTTCTCGGCTTCAGAGCTACTTTCTTGACTGTATTTTGAGTTAAGCAGTTGGCGCGACTTCAGTTCTAGCCTATAAAGTCAAATCTTGTGTGGTTCCTCCATGGTAACATAGCTGCCCGAGGTCGCAAAGTTAGCAAGTACAAGAAATTTGAAAATTGTATGTAATTTCACATTAGTGCTTATGGTCGATCCCGGTTCTCGGCTTGAGAGCTACTTTCTTGACTGTATTTTGAGTTAAGCAGTTGGCGCGACTTCAGTTCTAGCCTATAAAGTCAAATCTTGTGTGGTTCCTCCATGGTAACATAGCTGCCCGAGGTCGCAAAGTTAGCAAGTACAAGAAATTTGAAAATCGTACGTAATTTCACGGTAGTGCTTATAGTCGATCCCGTTTCTCGGCTTTAGAGCTACTTTCTTGACTGTATTTTGAGTTAAGCAGTTGGCGCGACTTCAGTTCTAGCCTATAAAGTCAAATCTTGTGTGGTTCCTCCATGGTAACATAGCTGCCCGAGGTCGCAAAGTTAGCAAGTACAAGAAATTTGAAAATTGTATGTAATTTCACATTAGTGCTTATGGTCGATGCCGTTTCTCGGCTTGAGAGCTACTTTCTTGACTGTATTTTGAGTTAAGCAGTTGGCGCGACTTGAGTTCTAGCCTATAAAGTCAAATCTTGTGTGGTTCCTCCATGGTAACATAGCTGCCCGAGGTCGCCAAGTTAGCAAGTACAAGAAATTTGAAAATTGTATGTAATTTCACATTAGTGCTTATGGTCGATCCCGTTTCTCGGCTTGAGAGCTACTTTCTTGACTGTATTTTGAGTTAAGCAGTTGGCGCGACTTCAGTTCTAGAAAGTCAAATCTTGTGTGGTTCCTCCATGGTAACATAGCTGCCCGAGGTCGCAAAGTTAGCAAGTACAAGAAATTTGAAAATTGTATGTAATTTCACATTAGTGCTTATGGTCGATCCCGTTTCTCGGCTTGAGAGCTACTTTCTTGACTGTATTTTGAGTTAAGCAGTTGGCGCGACTTCAGTTCTAGCCTATAAAGTCAAATCTTGTGTGGTTCCTCCATGGTAACATAGCTGCCCGAGGTCGCAAAGTTAGCAAGTACAAGAAATTTGAAAATTGTATGTAATTTCACATTAGTGCTTATGGTCGATCCCGTTTCTCGGCTTGAGAGCTACTTTCTTGACTGTATTTTGAGTTAAGCAGTTGGCGCGACTTCAGTTCTAGCCTATAAAGTCAAATCTTGTGTGGTTCCTCCATGGTAACATGGCTGCCCGAGGTCGCAAAGTTAGCAAGTACAAGAAATTTGAAAATTGTATGTAATTTCACATTAGTGCTTATGGTCGATCCCGTTTCTCGGCTTGAGAGCTACTTTCTTGACTGTATTTTGAGTTAAGCAGTTGGCGCGACTTCAGTTCTAGCCTATAAAGTCAAATCTTGTGTGGTTCCTCCATGGTAACATAGCTGCCCGAGGTCGCAAAGTTAGCAAGTACAAGAAATTTGAAAATTGTATGTAATTTCACATTAGTGCTTATGGTCGATGCCGTTTCTCGGCTTGAGAGCTACTTTCTTGACTGTATTTTGAGTTAAGCAGTTGGCGCGACTTGAGTTCTAGCCTATAAAGTCAAATCTTGTGTGGTTCCTCCATGGTAACATAGCTGCCCGAGGTCGCCAAGTTAGCAAGTACAAGAAATTTGAAAATTGTATGTAATTTCACATTAGTGCTTATGGTCGATCCCGTTTCTCGGCTTGAGAGCTACTTTCTTGACTGTATTTTGAGTTAAGCAGTTGGCGCGACTTCAGTTCTAGAAAGTCAAATCTTGTGTGGTTCCTCCATGGTAACATAGCTGCCCGAGGTCGCAAAGTTAGCAAGTACAAGAAATTTGAAAATTGTATGTAATTTCACATTAGTGCTTATGGTCGATCCCGTTTCTCGGCTTGAGAGCTACTTTCTTGACTGTATTTTGAGTTAAGCAGTTGGCGCGACTTCAGTTGTAGCCTATAAAGTCAAATCTTGTGTGGTTCCTCCATGGTAACATAGCTGCCCGAGGTCGCAAAGTTAGCAAGTACAAGAAATTTGAAAATTGTATGTAATTTCACATTAGTGCTTATGGTCGATCCCGTTTCTCGGCTTGAGAGCTACTTTCTTGACTGTATTTTGAGTTAAGCAGTTGGCGCGACTTCAGTTCTAGCCTATAAAGTCAAATCTTGTGTGGTTCCTCCATGGTAACATAGCTGCCCGAGGTCGCAAAGTTAGCAAGTACAAGAAATTTGAAAATTGTATGTAATTTCACATTAGTGCTTATGGTCGATCCCGTTTCTCGGCTTGAGAGCTACTTTCTTGACTGTATTTTGAGTTTAGCAGTTGGCGCGACTTCAGTTCTAGCCTATAAAGTCAAATCTTGTGTGGTTCCTCCATGGTAACATAGCTGCCCGAGGTCGCAAAATTAGCAAGTACAAGAAAATTGAAAATTGTACATAATTTCACGGTAGTGCTTATGGTCGATCCCGTTTCTCGGGTTGAGAGCCACTTTCTTGACTGTATTTTGAGTTAAGCAGTTGGCGCGACTTCAGTTCTAGCCTATAAAGTCAAATCTTGTGTGGTTCCTCCATGGTAACATAGCTGCCCGAGGTCGCAAAGTTAGCAAGTACAAGAAATTTGAAAATTGTATGTAATTTCACATTAGTGCTTATGGTCGATCCCGTTTCTCGGCTTGAGAGCTACTTTCTTGACTGTATTTTGAGTTAAGCAGTTGGCGCGACTTCAGTTCTAGCCTATAAAGTCAAATCTTGTGTGGTTCCTCCATGGTAACATAGCTGCCCGAGGTCGCAAAGTTAGCAAGTACAAGAAATTTGAAAATTGTATGTAATTACACATTAGTGCTTATGGTCGATCCTGTTTCTCGGCTTGAGAGCTACTTTCTTGACTGTATTTTGAGTTAAGCAGTTGGCGCGACTTCAGTTCTAGCCTATAAAGTCAAATCTTGTGTGGTTCCTCCATGGTAACATAGCTGCCCGAGGTCGCAAAGTTAGCAAGTACAAGAAATTTGAAAATCGTACGTAATTTCACGGTAGTGCTTATAGTCGATCCCGTTTCTCGGCTTCAGAGCTACTTTCTTGACTGTATTTTGAGTTAAGCAGTTGGCGCGACTTCAGTTCTAGCCTATAAAGTCAAATCTTGTGTGGTTCCTCCATGGTAACATAGCTGCCCGAGGTCGCAAAGTTAGCAAGTACAAGAAATTTGAAAATTGTATGTAATTTCACATTAGTGCTTATGGTCGATCCCGTTTCTCGGCTTGAGAGCTACTTTCTTGACTGTATTTTGAGTTAAGCAGTTGGCGCGACTTCAGTTGTAGCCTATAAAGTCAAATCTTGTGTGGTTCCTCCATGGTAACATAGCTGCCCGAGGTCGCAAAGTTAGCAAGTACAAGAAATTTGAAAATTGTATGTAATTTCACATTAGTGCTTATGGTCGATCCCGTTTCTCGGCTTGAGAGCTACTTTCTTGACTGTATTTTGAGTTAAGCAGTTGGCGCGACTTCAGTTCTAGCCTATAAAGTCAAATCTTGTGTGGTTCCTCCATGGTAACATAGCTGCCCGAGGTCGCAAAGTTAGCAAGTACAAGAAATTTGAAAATTGTATGTAATTTCACATTAGTGCTTATGGTCGATCCCGTTTCTCGGCTTGAGAGCTACTTTCTTGACTGTATTTTGAGTTTAGCAGTTGGCGCGACTTCAGTTCTAGCCTATAAAGTCAAATCTTGTGTGGTTCCTCCATGGTAACATAGCTGCCCGAGGTCGCAAAATTAGCAAGTACAAGAAAATTGAAAATTGTACATAATTTCACGGCAGTGCTTATGGTCGCTCCCGTTTCTCGGGTTGAGAGCCACTTTCTTGACTGTATTTTGAGTTAAGCAGTTGGCGCGACTTCAGTTCTAGCCTATAAAGTCAAATCTTGTGTGGTTCCTCCATGGTAACATAGCTGCCCGAGGTCGCAAAGTTAGCAAGTACAAGAAATTTGAAAATTGTATGTAATTTCACATTAGTGCTTATGGTCGATCCCGTTTCTCGGCTTGAGAGCTACTTTCTTGACTGTATTTTGAGTTAAGCAGTTGGCGCGACTTCAGTTCTAGCCTATAAAGTCAAATCTTGTGTGGTTCCTCCATGGTAACATAGCTGCCCGAGGTCGCAAAGTTAGCAAGTACAAGAAATTTGAAAATTGTATGTAATTACACATTAGTGCTTATGGTCGATCCTGTTTCTCGGCTTGAGAGCTACTTTCTTGACTGTATTTTGAGTTAAGCAGTTGGCGCGACTTCAGTTCTAGACTATAAAGTCAAATCTTGTGTGGTTCCTCCATGGTAACATAGCTGCCCGAGGTCGCAAAGTTAGCAAGTACAAGAAATTTGAAAATCGTACGTAATTTCACGGTAGTGCTTATAGTCGATCCCGTTTCTCGGCTTGAGAGCTACTTTCTTGACTGTATTTTGAGTTAAGCAGTTGGCGCGACTTCAGTTCTAGCCTATAAAGTCAAATCTTGTGTGGTTCCTCCATGGTAACATAGCTGCCCGAGGTCGCAAAGTTAGCAAGTACAAGAAATTTGAAAATTGTATGTAATTTCACATTAGTGCTTATGGTCGATCCCGTTTCTCGGCTTGAGAGCTACTTTCTTGACTGTATTTTGAGTTAAGCAGTTGGCGCGACTTCAGTTCTAGAAAGTCAAATCTTGTGTGGTTCCTCCATGGTAACATAGCTGCCCGAGGTCGCAAAGTTAGCAAGTACAAGAAATTTGAAAATTGTATGTAATTTCACATTAGTGCTTATGGTCGATCCCGTTTCTCGGCTGGAGAGCTACTTTCTTGACTGTATTTTGAGTTAAGCAGTTGGCGCGACTTCAGTTCTAGCCTATAAAGTCAAATCTTGTGTGGTTCCTCCATGGTAACATAGCTGCCCGAGGTCGCAAAGTTAGCAAGTACAAGAAATTTGAAAATCGTACGTAATTTCACGGTAGTGCTTATAGTCGATCCCGTTTCTCGGCTTCAGAGCTACTTTCTTGACTGTATTTTGAGTTAAGCAGTTGGCGCGACTTCAGTTCTTGCCTATAAAGTCAAATCTTGTGTGGTTCCTCCATGGTAACATAGCTGCCCGAGGTCGCAAAGTTAGCAAGTACAAGAAATTTGAAAATTGTATGTAATTTCACATTAGTGCTTATGGTCGATCCCGTTTCTCGGCTTGAGAGCTACTTTCTTGACTGTATTTTGAGTTAAGCAGTTGGCGCGACTTCAGTTCTAGCCTATAAAGTCAAATCTTGTGTGGTTCCTCCATGGTAACATAGCTGCCCGAGGTCGCAAAGTTAGCAAGTACAAGAAATTTGAAAATTGTATGTAATTACACATTAGTGCTTATGGTCGATCCTGTTTCTCGGCTTGAGAGCTACTTTCTTGACTGTATTTTGAGTTAAGCAGTTGGCGCGACTTCAGTTCTAGCCTATAAAGTCAAATCTTGTGTGGTTCCTCCATGGTAACATAGCTGCCCGAGGTCGCAAAGTTAGCAAGTACAAGAAATTTGAAAATCGTACGTAATTTCACGGTAGTGCTTATAGTCGATCCCGTTTCTCGGCTTCAGAGCTACTTTCTTGACTGTATTTTGAGTTAAGCAGTTGGCGCGACTTCAGTTCTAGCCTATAAAGTCAAATCTTGTGTGGTTCCTCCATGGTAACATAGCTGCCCGAGGTCGCAAAGTTAGCAAGTACAAGAAATTTGAAAATTGTATGTAATTTCACATTAGTGCTTATGGTCGATCCCGTTTCTCGGCTTGAGAGCTACTTTCTTGACTGTATTTTGAGTTAAGCAGTTGGCGCGACTTCAGTTCTAGCCTATAAAGTCAAATCTTGTGTGGTTCCTCCATGGTAACATAGCTGCCCGAGGTCGCAAAGTTAGCAAGTACAAGAAATTTGAAAATTGTATGTAATTTCACATTAGTGCTTATGGTCGATCCCGTTTCTCGGCTTGAGAGCTACTTTATTGACTGTATTTTGAGTTAAGCAGTTGGCGCGACTTCAGTTCTAGCCTATAAAGTCAAATCTTGTGTGGTTCCTCCATGGTAACATAGCTGCCCGAGGTCGCCAAGTTAGCAAGTACAAGAAATTTGAAAATTGTATGTAATTTCACATTAGTGCTTATGGTCGATCCCGTTTCTCGGCTTGAGAGCTATTTTCTTGACTGTATTTTGAGTTAAGCAGTTGGCGCGACTTCAGTTCTAGCCTATAAAGTCAAATCTTGTGTGGTTCCTCCATGGTAACATAGCTGCCCGAGGTCGCAAAGTTAGCAAGTACAAGAAATTTGAAAATTGTATGTAATTTCACATTAGTGTTTATGGTCGATCCCGTTTCTCGGCTTGAGAGCTACTTTCTTGACTGTATTTTGAGTTAAGCAGTTGGCGCGACTTGAGTTCTAGCCTATAAAGTCAAATCTTGTGTGGTTCCTCCATGGTAACATAGCTGCCCGAGGTCGCAAAGTTAGCAAGTACAAGAAATTTGAAAATTGTATGTAATTTCACATTACTGCTTATGGTCGATCCCGTTTCTCGGCTTGAGAGCTACTTTCTTGACTGTATTTTGAGTTAAGCAGTTGGCGCGACTTCAGTTCTAGCCTATAAAGTCAAATCTTGTGTGGTTCCTCCATGGTAACATAGCTGCCCGAGGTCGCAAAGTTAGCAAGTACAAGAAATTTGAAAATTGTATGTAATTTCACATTAGTGCTTATGGTCGATCCCGTTTCTCGGCTTGAGAGCTACTTTCTTGACTGTATTTTGAGTTAAGCAGTTGGCGCGACTTCAGTTCTAGCCTATAAAGTCAAATCTTGTGTGGTTCCTACATGGTAACATAGCTGCCCGAGTTCGCAAAGTTAGCAAGTACAAGAAATTTGAAAATTGTATGTAATTTCACATTAGTGCTTATGGTCGATCCCGGTTCTCGGCTTGAGAGCTACTTTCTTGACTGTATTTTAAGTTAAGCAGTTGGCGCGACTTCAGTTGTAGCCTATAAAGTCAAATCTTGTGTGGTTCCTCCATGGTAACATAGCTGCCCGAGGTCGCAAAGTTAGCAAGTACAAGAAATTTGAAAATTGTACGTAATTTCACGGTAGTGCTTATGGTCGATCCCGGTTCTCGGCTTGAGAGCTACTTTCTTGACTGTATTTTGAGTTAAGCAGTTGGCGCGACTTCAGTTCTAGCCTATAAAGTCAAATCTTGTGTGGTTCCTCCATGGTAACATAGCTGCCCGAGGTCGCAAAGTTAGCAAGTACAAGAAATTTGAAAATTGTATGTAATTTCACATTAGTGCTTATGGTCGATCCCGTTTCTCGGCTTGAGAGCTACTTTCTTGACTGTATTTTGAGTTAAGCAGTTGGCGCCACTTCAGTTCTAGCCTATAAAGTCAAATCTTGTGTGGTTCCTCCATGGTAACATAGCTGCCCGAGGTCGCAAAGTTAGCAAGTACAAGAAATTTGAAAATTGTATGTAATTTCACATTAGTGCTTATGGTCGATCCCGTTTCTCGGCTTGAGAGCTACTTTCTTGACTGTGTTTTGAGTTTAGCAGTTGGCGCGACTTCAGTTCTAGCCTATAAAGTCAAATCTTGTGTGGTTCCTCCATGGTAACATAGCTGCCCGAGCTCGCAAAATTAGCAAGTACAAGAAAATTGAAAATTGTACATAATTTCACGGTAGTGCTTATGGTCGATCCCGTTTCTCGGGTTGAGAGCCACTTTCTTGACTGTATTTTGAGTTAAGCAGTTGGCGCGACTTCAGTTCTAGCCTATAAAGTCAAATCTTGTGTGGTTCCTCCATGGTAACATAGCTGCCCGAGGTCGTAAAGTTAGCAAGTACAAGAAATTTGAAAATTGTATGTAATTTCACATTAGTGCTTATGGTCGATCCCGTTTCTCGGCTTGAGAGCTACTTTCTTGACTGTATTTTGAGTTAAGCAGTTGGCGCGACTTCAGTTCTAGCCTATAAAGTCAAATCTTGTGTGGTTCCTCCATGGTAACATAGCTGCCCGAGGTCGCAAAGTTAGCAAGTACAAGAAATTTGAAAATCGTACGTAATTTCACGGTAGTGCTTATAGTCGATCCCGTTTCTCGGCTTCAGAGCTACTTTCTTGACTGTATTTTGAGTTAAGCAGTTGGCGCGACTTCAGTTCTAGCCTATAAAGTCAAATCTTGTGTGGTTCCTCCATGGTAACATAGCTGCCCGAGGTCGCAAAGTTAGCAAGTACAAGAAATTTGAAAATTGTATGTAATTACACATTAGTGCTTATGGTCGATCCTGTTTCTCGGCTTGAGAGCTACTTTCTTGACTGTATTTTGAGTTAAGCAGTTGGCGCGACTTCAGTTCTAGCCTATAAAGTCAAATCTTGTGTGGTTCCTCCATGGTAACATAGCTGCCCGAGGTCGCAAAGTTAGCAAGTACAAGAAATTTGAAAATCGTACGTAATTTCACGGTAGTGCTTATAGTCGATCCCGTTTCTCGGCTTGAGAGCTACTTTCTTGACTGTATTTTGAGTTAAGCAGTTGGCGCGACTTCAGTTCTAGCCTATAAAGTCAAATCTTGTGTGGTTCCTCCATGGTAACATAGCTGCCCGAGGTCGCAAAGTTAGCAAGTACAAGAAATTTGAAAATTGTATGTAATTTCACATTAGTGCTTATGGTCGATCCCGTTTCTCGGCTTGAGAGCTACTTTCTTGACTGTATTTTGAGTTAAGCAGTTGGCGCGACTTCAGTTCTAGAAAGTCAAATCTTGTGTGGTTCCTCCATGGTAACATAGCTGCCCGAGGTCGCAAAGTTAGCAAGTACAAGAAATTTGAAAATTGTATGTAATTTCACATTAGTGCTTATGGTCGATCCCGTTTCTCGGCTTGAGAGCTACTTTCTTGACTGTATTTTGAGTTAAGCAGTTGGCGCGACTTCAGTTCTAGCCTATAAAGTCAAATCTTGTGTGGTTCCTCCATGGTAACATAGCTGCCCGAGGTCGCAAAGTTAGCAAGTACAAGAAATTTGAAAATCGTACGTAATTTCACGGTAGTGCTTATAGTCGATCCCGTTTCTCGGCTTCAGAGCTACTTTCTTGACTGTATTTTGAGTTAAGCAGTTGGCGCGACTTCAGTTCTTGCCTATAAAGTCAAATCTTGTGTGGTTCCTCCATGGTAACATAGCTGCCCGAGGTCGCAAAGTTAGCAAGTACAAGAAATTTGAAAATTGTATGTAATTTCACATTAGTGCTTATGGTCGATCCCGTTTCTCGGCTTGAGAGCTACTTTCTTGACTGTATTTTGAGTTAAGCAGTTGGCGCGACTTCAGTTCTAGCCTATAAAGTCAAATCTTGTGTGGTTCCTCCATGGTAACATAGCTGCCCGAGGTCGCAAAGTTAGCAAGTACAAGAAATTTGAAAATTGTATGTAATTACACATTAGTGCTTATGGTCGATCCTGTTTCTCGGCTTGAGAGCTACTTTCTTGACTGTATTTTGAGTTAAGCAGTTGGCGCGACTTCAGTTCTAGCCTATAAAGTCAAATCTTGTGTGGTTCCTCCATGGTAACATAGCTGCCCGAGGTCGCAAAGTTAGCAAGTACAAGAAATTTGAAAATCGTACGTAATTTCACGGTAGTGCTTATAGTCGATCCCGTTTCTCGGCTTCAGAGCTACTTTCTTGACTGTATTTTGAGTTAAGCAGTTGGCGCGACTTCAGTTCTAGCCTATAAAGTCAAATCTTGTGTGGTTCCTCCATGGTAACATAGCTGCCCGAGGTCGCAAAGTTAGCAAGTACAAGAAATTTGAAAATTGTATGTAATTTCACATTAGTGCTTATGGTCGATCCCGTTTCTCGGCTTGAGAGCTACTTTCTTGACTGTATTTTGAGTTAAGCAGTTGGCGCGACTTCAGTTCTAGCCTATAAAGTCAAATCTTGTGTGGTTCCTCCATGGTAACATAGCTGCCCGAGGTCGCAAAGTTAGCAAGTACAAGAAATTTGAAAATTGTATGTAATTTCACATTAGTGCTTATGGTCGATCCCGTTTCTCGGCTTGAGAGCTACTTTATTGACTGTATTTTGAGTTAAGCAGTTGGCGCGACTTCAGTTCTAGCCTATAAAGTCAAATCTTGTGTGGTTCCTCCATGGTAACATAGCTGCCCGAGGTCGCCAAGTTAGCAAGTACAAGAAATTTGAAAATTGTATGTAATTTCACATTAGTGCTTATGGTCGATCCCGTTTCTCGGCTTGAGAGCTATTTTCTTGACTGTATTTTGAGTTAAGCAGTTGGCGCGACTTCAGTTCTAGCCTATAAAGTCAAATCTTGTGTGGTTCCTCCATGGTAACATAGCTGCCCGAGGTCGCAAAGTTAGCAAGTACAAGAAATTTGAAAATTGTATGTAATTTCACATTAGTGTTTATGGTCGATCCCGTTTCTCGGCTTGAGAGCTACTTTCTTGACTGTATTTTGAGTTAAGCAGTTGGCGCGACTTGAGTTCTAGCCTATAAAGTCAAATCTTGTGTGGTTCCTCCATGGTAACATAGCTGCCCGAGGTCGCAAAGTTAGCAAGTACAAGAAATTTGAAAATTGTATGTAATTTCACATTAGTGCTTATGGTCGATCCCGTTTCTCGGCTTGAGAGCTACTTTCTTGACTGTATTTTGAGTTAAGCAGTTGGCGCGACTTCAGTTCTAGCCTATAAAGTCAAATCTTGTGTGGTTCCTCCATGGTAACATAGCTGCCCGAGGTCGCAAAGTTAGCAAGTACAAGAAATTTGAAAATTGTATGTAATTTCACATTAGTGCTTATGGTCGATCCCGTTTCTCGGCTTGAGAGCTACTTTCTTGACTGTATTTTGAGTTAAGCAGTTGGCGCGACTTCAGTTCTAGCCTATAAAGTCAAATCTTGTGTGGTTCCTACATGGTAACATAGCTGCCCGAGTTCGCAAAGTTAGCAAGTACAAGAAATTTGAAAATTGTATGTAATTTCACATTAGTGCTTATGGTCGATCCCGGTTCTCGGCTTGAGAGCTACTTTCTTGACTGTATTTTAAGTTAAGCAGTTGGCGCGACTTCAGTTGTAGCCTATAAAGTCAAATCTTGTGTGGTTCCTCCATGGTAACATAGCTGCCCGAGGTCGCAAAGTTAGCAAGTACAAGAAATTTGAAAATTGTACGTAATTTCACGGTAGTGCTTATGGTCGATCCCGGTTCTCGGCTTGAGAGCTACTTTCTTGACTGTATTTTGAGTTAAGCAGTTGGCGCGACTTCAGTTCTAGCCTATAAAGTCAAATCTTGTGTGGTTCCTCCATGGTAACATAGCTGCCCGAGGTCGCAAAGTTAGCAAGTACAAGAAATTTGAAAATTGTATGTAATTTCACATTAGTGCTTATGGTCGATCCCGTTTCTCGGCTTGAGAGCTACTTTCTTGACTGTATTTTGAGTTAAGCAGTTGGCGCGACTTCAGTTCTAGCCTATAAAGTCAAATCTTGTGTGGTTCCTCCATGGTAACATAGCTGCCCGAGGTCGCAAAGTTAGCAAGTACAAGAAATTTGAAAATTGTATGTAATTTCACATTAGTGCTTATGGTCGATCCCGTTTCTCGGCTTGAGAGCTACTTTCTTGACTGTATTTTGAGTTTAGCAGTTGGCGCGACTTCAGTTCTAGCCTATAAAGTCAAATCTTGTGTGGTTCCTCCATGGTAACATAGCTGCCCGAGGTCGCAAAATTAGCAAGTACAAGAAAATTGAAAATTGTACATAATTTCACGGTAGTGCTTATGGTCGATCCCGTTTCTCGGGTTGAGAGCCACTTTCTTGACTGTATTTTGAGTTAAGCAGTTGGCGCGACTTCAGTTCTAGCCTATAAAGTCAAATCTTGTGTGGTTCCTCCATGGTAACATAGCTGCCCGAGGTCGTAAAGTTAGCAAGTACAAGAAATTTGAAAATTGTATGTAATTTCACATTAGTGCTTATGGTCGATCCCGTTTCTCGGCTTGAGAGCTACTTTCTTGACTGTATTTTGAGTTAAGCAGTTGGCGCGACTTCAGTTCTAGCCTATAAAGTCAAATCTTGTGTGGTTCCTCCATGGTAACATAGCTGCCCGAGGTCGCAAAGTTAGCAAGTACAAGAAATTTGAAAATCGTACGTAATTTCACGGTAGTGCTTATAGTCGATCCCGTTTCTCGGCTTGAGAGCTACTTTCTTGACTGTATTTTGAGTTAAGCAGTTGGCGCGACTTGAGTTCTAGCCTATAAAGTCAAATCTTGTGTGGTTCCTCCATGGTAACATAGCTGCCCGAGGTCGCAAAGTTAGCAAGTACAAGAAATTTGAAAATTGTATGTAATTTCACATTAGTGCTTATGGTCGATCCCGTTTCTCGGCTTGAGAGCTACTTTCTTGACTGTATTTTGAGTTAAGCAGTTGGCGCGACTTCAGTTCTAGCCTATAAAGTCAAATCTTGTGTGGTTCCTCCATGGTAACATAGCTGCCCGAGGTCGCCAAGTTAGCAAGTACAAGAAATTTGAAAATTGTACGTAATTTCACGGTAGTGCTTATGGTCGATCCCGGTTCTCGGCTTGAGAGCTACTTTCTTGACTGTATTTTGAGTTAAGCAGTTGGCGCGACTTCAGTTCTAGCCTATAAAGTCAAATCTTGTGTGGTTCCTCCATGGTAACATAGCTGCCCGAGGTCGCAAAGTTAGCAAGTACAAGAAATTTGAAAATTGTATGTAATTTCACATTAGTGCCTATGGTCGATCCCGTTTCTCGGCTTGAGAGTTACTTTCTTGACTGTATTTTGAGTTAGGCAGTTGGCGCGACTTCAGTTCTAGCCTATAAAGTCAAATCTTGTGTGGTTCCTCCATGGTAACTTTGCCCGAGGTCGCAAAGTTAGCAAGTACAAGAAATTTGAAAATTGTATGTAATTTCACGGTAGTGCTTATAGTCGATCCCGGTTCTCGGCTTGAGAGCTACTTTCTTGACTGTATTTTGAATTAAGCAGTTGGCGCGACTTCAGTTCTAGCCTATAAAGTCAAATCTTGTGTGGTTCCTCCATGGTAACATAGCTGCCCGAGGTCGCAAAATTAGCAAGTACAAGAAATTTGAAAATTGTACGTAATTTCACGGTAGTGCTTATAGTCGATCCCGTTTCTCGACTTGAGAGCTACTTTCTTGACTGTATTTTGAGTTAAGCAGTTGGCGCGACTTCAGTTCTAGCCTATAAAGTCAAATCTTGTGTGGTTCCTCCATGGTAACATAGCTGCCCGAGGTCGCAAAGTTAGCAAGTACAAGAAATTTGAAAATTGTACGTAATTTCACGGTAGTGCTTATGGTCGATCCCGTTTCTCGGCTTGAGAGCTACTTTCTTGACTGTATTTTGAGTTATGCAGTTGGCGCGACTTCAGTTCTAGCCTATAAAGTCAAATCTTGTGTGGTTCCTACATGGTAACATAGCTGCCCGAGGTCGCAAAGTTAGCAAGTACAAGAAATTTGAAAATTGTACGTAATTTCACGGTAGTGCTTATGGTCGATCCCGTTTCTCGGCTTGAGAGCTACTTTCTTGACTGTATTTTGAGTTAAGCAGTTGGCGCGACTTCAGTTCTAGCCTATAAAGTCAAATCTTGTGTGGTTCCTCCATGGTAACATAGCTGCCCGAGGTCGCAAAGTTAGCAAGTACAAGAAATTTGAAAATTGTATGTAATTTCACATTAGTGCTTATGGTCGATCCCGGTTCTCGGCTTGAGAGCTACTTTCTTGACTGTATTTTGAGTTAAGCAGTTGGCGCGACTTCAGTTCTAGCCTATAAAGTCAAATCTTGTGTGGTTCCTCCATGGTAACATATCTGCCCGAGGTCGCAAAGTTAGCAAGTACAAGAAATTTGAAAATTGTACGTAATTTCACGGTAGTGCTTATAGTCGATCCCGTTTCTCGACTTGAGAGCTACTTTCTTGACTGTATTTTGAGTTAAGCAGTTGGCGCGACTTCAGTTCTAGCCTATAAAGTCAAATCTTGTGTGGTTCCTCCATGGTAACATAGCTGCCCGAGGTCGCAAAGTTAGCAAGTACAAGAAATTTGAAAATTGTATGTAATTTCACGGTAGTGCTTATGGTCGATCCCGGTTCTCGGCTTGAGAGCTACTTTCTTGACTGTATTTTGAGTTAAGCAGTTGGCGCGACTTCAGTTCTAGCCTATAAAGTCAAATCTTGTGTGGTTCCTCCATGGTAACATAGCTGCCCGAGGTCGCAAAGTTAGCAAGTACAAGAAATTTGAAAATTGTATGTAATTTCACGGTAGTGCTTATGGTCGATCCCGGTTCTCGGCTTGAGAGCTACTTTCTTGACTGTATTTTGAGTTAAGCAGTTGGCGCGACTTCAGTTCTAGCCTATAAAGTCAAATCTTGTGTGGTTCCTCCATGGTAACATAGGTGCCCGAGGTCGCCAAGTTAGCAAGTACAAGAAATTTGAAAATTGTATGTAATTTCACATTAGTGCTTATGGTCGATCCCGTTTCTCGGCTTGAGAGCTACTTTCTTGACTGTATTTTGAGTTAAGCAGTTGGCGCGACTTCAGTTCTAGCCTATAAAGTCAAATCTTGTGTGGTTCCTCCATGGTAACATAGCTGCCCGAGGTCGCAAAGTTAGCAAGTACAAGAAATTTGAAACTTGTACGTAATTTCACGGTAGTGCTTATGGTCGATTCCGTTTCTCGGCTTGAGAGCTACTTTCTTGACTGTATTTTGAGTTAAGCAGTTGGCGCGACTTCAGTTCTAGCCTATAAAGTCAAATCTTGTGTGGTTCCTCCATGGTAACATAGCTGCCCGAGGTCGCAAAGTTAGCAAGTACAAGAAATTTGAAAATTGTATGTAATTTCACATTAGTGCTTATGGTCGATCCCGTTTCTCGGCTTGAGAGCTACTTTCTTGACTGTATTTTGAGTTAAGCAGTTGGAGCGACTTCAGTTCTAGCCTATAAAGTCAAATCTTGTGTGGTTCCTCCATGGTAACATAGCTGCCCGAGGTCGCAAAGTTAGCAAGTACAAGAAATTTGAAAATTGTACGTAATTTCACGGTAGTGCTTATAGTCGATCCCGTTTCTCGGCTTCAGAGCTACTTTCTTGACTGTATTTTGAGTTAAGCAGTTGGCGCGACTTCAGTTCTAGCCTATAAAGTCAAATCTTGTGTGGTTCCTCCATGGTAACATAGCTGCCCGAGGTCGCAAAGTTAGCAAGTACAAGAAATTTGAAAATTGTATGTAATTTCACATTAGTGCTTATGGTCGATCCCGTTTCTCGGCTTGAGAGCTACTTTCTTGACTGTATTTTGAGTTAAGCAGTTGGCGCGACTTCAGTTCTAGCCTATAAAGTCAAATTTTGTGTGGTTCCTCCATGGTAACATAGCTGCCCGAGGTCGCAAAGTTAGCAAGTACAAGAAATTTGAAAATTGTATGTAATTTCACATTAGTGCCTATGGTCGATCACGTTTCTCGGCTTGAGAGCTACTTTCTTGACTGTATTTTGAGTTAAGCAGTTGGCGCGACTTCAGTTCTAGCCTATAAAGTCAAATCTTGTGTGGTTCCTCCATGGTAACATAGCTGCCCGAGGTCGCAAAGTTAGCAAGTACAAGAAATTTGAAAATTGTATGTAATTTCACATTAGTGCTTATGGTCGATCCCGTTTCTCGGCTTGAGAGCTACTTTCTTGACTGTATTTTGAGTTAAGCAGTTGGCGCGACTTCAGTTCTAGCCTATAAAGTCAAATCTTGTGTGGTTCCTCCATGGTAACATAGCTGCCCGAGGTCGCAAAATTAGCAAGTACAAGAAATTTGAAAATTGTATGTAATTTCACATTAGTGCTTATGGTCGATCCCGTTTCTCGGCTTGAGAGCTACTTTCTTGATTGTATTTTGAGTTAAGCAGTTGGCGCGACTTCAGTTCTAGCCTATAAAGTCAAATCTTGTGTGGTTCCTCCATGGTAACATAGCTGCCCGAGGTCGCAAAGTTACCAAGTACAAGAAATTTGAAAATCGTACGTAATTTCACGGTAATGCTTATAGTCGATCCCGTTTCTCGGCTTCAGAGCTACTTTCTTGACAGTATTTTGAGTTAAGCAGTTGGCGCGACTTCAGTTCTAGCCTATAAAGTCAAATCTTGTGTGGTTCCTCCATGGTAACATAGCTGCCCGAGGTCGCAAAGTTAGCAAGTACAAGAAATTTGAAAATTGTATGTAATTTCACATTAGTGCTTATGGTCGATCCCGTTTCTCGGCTTGAGAGCTACTTTCTTGACTGTATTTTGAGTTAAGCAGTTGGCGCGACTTCAGTTCTAGCCTATAAAGTCAAATCTTGTGTGGTTCCTCCATGGTAACATAGCTGCCCGAGGTCGCAAAGTTAGCAAGTACAAGAAATTTGAAAATTGTATGTAATTTCACATTAGTGCTTATGGTCGATCCCGTTTCTCGGCTTGAGAGCTACTTTCTTGACTGTATTTTGAGTTAAGCAGTTGGCGCGACTTCAGTTCTAGCCTATAAAGTCAAATCTTGTGTGGTTCCTCCATGGTAACATAGCTGCCCGAGGTCGCAAACTTAGCAAGTACAAGAAATTTGAAAATTGTACGTAATTCCACGGTAGTGCTTATGGTCGATCCCGGTTCTCGGCTTGAGAGCTACTTTCTTGCCTGTATTTTGAGTTAAGCAGTTGGCGCGAGTTCAGTTCTAGCCTATAAAGTCAAATCTTGTGTGGTTCCTCCATGGTAACATAGCTGCCCGAGGTCGCAAATTTAGCAAGTACAAGAAATTTGAAAATTCTACGTAATTTCACGGTAGTGCTTATAGTCGATCCCGTTTCTCGGCTTGAGAGCTACTTTCTTGACTGTATTTTGAGTTAAGCAGTTGGCGCGACTTCAGTTCTAGCCTATAAAGTCAAATCTTGTGTGGTTCCTCCATGGTAACATAGCTGCCCGAGGTCGCAAAGTTAGCAAGTACAAGAAATTTGAAACTTGTACGTAATTTCACGGTAGTGCTTATGGTCGATTCCGTTTCTCGGCTTGAGAGCTACTTTCTTGACTGTATTTTGAGTTAAGCAGTTGGCGCGACTTCAGTTCTAGCCTATAAAGTCAAATCTTGTGTGGTTCCTCCATGGTAACATAGCTGCCCGAGGTCGCAAAGTTAGCAAGTACAAGAAATTTGAAAATTGTATGTAATTTCACATTAGTGCTTATGGTCGATCCCGTTTCTCGGCTTGAGAGCTACTTTCTTGACTGTATTTTGAGTTAAGCAGTTGGCGCGACTTCAGTTCTAGCCTATAAAGTCAAATCTTGTGTGGTTCCTCCATGGTAACATAGCTGCCCGAGGTCGCAAACTTAGCAAGTACAAGAAATTTGAAAATTGTACGTAATTCCACGGTAGTGCTTATGGTCGATCCCGGTTCTCGGCTTGAGAGCTACTTTCTTGCCTGTATTTTGAGTTAAGCAGTTGGCGCGAGTTCAGTTCTAGCCTATAAAGTCAAATCTTGTGTGGTTCCTCCATGGTAACATAGCTGCCCGAGGTCGCAAATTTAGCAAGTACAAGAAATTTGAAAATTCTACGTAATTTCACGGTAGTGCTTATAGTCGATCCCGTTTCTCGGCTTGAGAGCTACTTTCTTGACTGTATTTTGAGTTAAGCAGTTGGCGCGACTTCAGTTCTAGCCTATAAAGTCAAATCTTGTGTGGTTCCTCCATGGTAACATAGCTGCCCGAGGTCGCAAAGTTAGCAAGTACAAGAAATTTGAAACTTGTACGTAATTTCACGGTAGTGCTTATGGTCGATTCCGTTTCTCGGCTTGAGAGCTACTTTCTTGACTGCATTTTGAGTTAAGCAGTTGGCGCGACTTCAGTTCTAGCCTATAAAGTCAAATCTTGTGTGGTTCCTCCATGGTAACATAGCTGCCCGAGGTCGCAAAGTTAGCAAGTACAAGAAATTTGAAAATTGTATGTAATTTCACATTAGTGCTTATGGTCGATCCCGTTTCTCGGCTTGAGAGCTACTTTCTTGACTGTATTTTGAGTTAAGCAGTTGGAGCGACTTCAGTTCTAGCCTATAAAGTCAAATCTTGTGTGGTTCCTCCATGGTAACATAGCTGCCCGAGGTCGCAAAGTTAGCAAGTACAAGAAATTTGAAAATTGTACGTAATTTCACGGTAGTGCTTATAGTCGATCCCGTTTCTCGGCTTCAGAGCTACTTTCTTGACTGTATTTTGAGTTAAGCAGTTGGCGCGACTTCAGTTCTAGCCTATAAAGTCAAATCTTGTGTGGTTCCTCCATGGTAACATAGCTGCCCGAGGTCGCAAAGTTAGCAAGTACAAGAAATTTGAAAATTGTATGTAATTTCACATTAGTGCTTATGGTCGATCCCGTTTCTCGGCTTGAGAGCTACTTTCTTGACTGTATTTTGAGTTAAGCAGTTGGATCGACTTCAGTTCTAGCCTATAAAGTCAAATCTTGTGTGGTTCCTCCATGGTAACATAGCTGCCCGAGGTCGCAAAATTAGCAAGTACAAGAAATTTGAAAATTGTATGTAATTTCACGGTAGTGCTTATGGTCGATCCCGTTTCTCGGCTTGAGAGCTACTTTCTTGATTGTATTTTGAGTTAAGCAGTTGGCGCGACTTCAGTTCTAGCCTATAAAGTCAAATCTTGTGTGGTTCCTCCATGGTAACATAGCTGCCCGAGGTCGCAAAGTTAGCAAGTACAAGAAATTTGAAAATTGTATGTAATTTCACATTAGTGCTTATGGTCGATCCCGTTTCTCGGCTTGAGAGCTACTTTCTTGACTGTATTTTGAGTTAAGCAGTTGGCGCGACTTCAGTTCTAGCCTATAAAGTCAAATCTTGTGTGGTTCCTCCATGGTAACATAGCTGCCCGAGGTCGCAAAGTTAGCAAGTACAAGAAATTTGAAAATTGTATGTAATTTCACATTAGTGCTTATGGTCGATCCCGTTTCTCGGCTTGAGAGCTACTTTCTTGACTGTATTTTGAGTTAAGCAGTTGGCGCGAGTTCAGTTCTAGCCTATAAAGTCAAATCTTGTGTGGTTCCTCCATGGTAACATAGCTGCCCGAGGTCGCAAAGTTAGCAAGTACAAGAAATTTGAAAATTGTACGTAATTTCACGGTAGTGCTTATAGTCGATCCCGTTTCTCGACTTGAGAGCTACTTTCTTGACTGTATTTTGAGTTAAGGAGTTGGCGCGACTTCAGTTCTAGCCTATAAAGTCAAATCTTGTGTGGTTCCTCCATGGTAACATAGCTGCCCGAGGTCGCAAAGTTAGCAAGTACAAGAAATTTGAAAATTGTACGTAATTTCACGGTAGTGCTTATGGTCGATCCCGTTTCTCGGTTTAAGAGAGCTACTTTCTTGACTGTATTTTGAGTTAAGCAGTTGGCGCGACTTCAGTTCTAGCCTATAAAGTCAAATCTTGTGTGGTTCCTCCATGGTAACATAGCTGCCCGAGGTCGCAAAGTTAGCAAGTACAAGAAATTTGAAAATTGTATGTAATTTCACATTAGTGCTTATGGTCGATCCCGGTTCTCGGCTTGAGAGCTACTTTCTTGACTGTATTTTGAGTTAAGCAGTTTGCGCGACTTCAGTTCTAGCCTATAAAGTCAAATCTTGTGTGGTTCCTCCATGGTAACATAGCTGCCTGAGGTCGCCAAGTTAGCAAGTACAAGAAATTTGAAAATTGTATGTAATTTCACGGTAGTGCTTATGGTCGATCCCGGTTCTCGGCTTGAGAGCTACTTTCTTGACTGTATTTTGAGTTAAGCAGTTGGCGCGACTTCAGTTCTAGCCTATAAAGTCAAATCTTGTGTGGTTCCTCCATGGTAACATAGCTGCCCGAGGTCGCAAAGTTAGCAAGTACAAGAAATTTGAAAATTGTATGTAATTTCACATTAGTGCTTATGGTCGATCCCGGTTGAGACCTCGGCTTGAGAGCTACTTTCTTGACTGTATTTTGAGTTAAGCAGTTGGCGCGACTTCGGTTGTAGCCTATAAAGTCAAATCTTGTGTGGTTCCTCCATGGTAACATAGCTGCCCGAGGTCGCAAAGTTAGCAAGTACAAGAAATTTGAAATTTGTACGTAATTTCACGGTAGTGCTTATGGTCGATCCCGTTTCTCGGCTTGAGAGCTACTTTATTGACTGTATTTTGAGTTAAGCAGTTGGCGCGACTTCAGTTCTAGCCTATAAAGTCAAATCTTGTGTGGTTCCTCCATGGTAACATAGCTGCCCGAGGTCGCCAAGTTAGCAAGTACAAGAAATTTGAAAATTGTACGTAATTTCACGGTAGTGCTTATGGTCGATCCCGGTTCTCGGCTTGAGAGCTACTTTCTTGACTGTATTTTGAGTTAAGCAGTTGGCGGGACTTCAGTTCTAGCCTATAAAGTCAAATCTTGTGTGGTTCCTACATGGTAACATAGCTGCCCGAGGTCGCAAAGTTAGCAAGTACAAGAAATTTGAAAATCGTACGTAATTTCACGGTAGTGCTTATAGTCGATCCCGTTTCTCGGCTTCAGAGCTACTTTCTTGACTGTATTTTGAGTTAAGCAGTTGGCGCGACTTCAGTTCTAGCCTATAAAGTCAAATCTTGTGTGGTTCCTCCATGGTAACATAGCTGCCCGAGGTCGCAAAGTTAGCAAGTACAAGAAATTTGAAAATTGTACGTAATTTCACGGTAGTGCTTATGGTCGATCCCGGTTCTCGGCTTGAGAGCTACTTTCTTGACTGTATTTTGAGTTAAGCAGTTGGCGCGACTTCAGTTCTAGCCTATAAAGTCAAATCTTGTGTGGTTCCTCCATGGTAACATAGCTGCCCGAGGTCGCAAAGTTAGCAAGTACAAGAAATTTGAAAATTGTACGTAATTTCACGGTAGTGCTTATGGTCGATCCCGGTTCTCGGCTTGAGAGCTACTTTCTTGACTGTATTTTGAGTTAAGCAGTTGGCGCGACTTCAGTTCTAGCCTATAAAGTCAAATCTTGTGTGGTTCCTCCATGGTAACATAGCTGCCCGAGGTCGCAAAGTTAGCAAGTACAAGAAATTTGAAAATTGTACGTAATTTCACGGTAGTGCTTATGGTCGATCCCGGTTCTCGGCTTGAGAGCTACTTTCTTGACTGTATTTTGAGTTAAGCAGTTGGCGCGACTTCAGTTCTAGCCTATAAAGTCAAATCTTGTGTGGTTCCTCCATGGTAACATAGCTGCCCGAGATCGCCAAGTTAGCAAGTAAAAGAAATTTGAAAATTGTACGTAATTTCACGGTAGTGCTTATGGTCGATCCCGGTTCTCGGCTTGAGAGCTACTTTCTTGACTGTATTTTGAGTTAAGCAGTTGGCGCGACTTCAGTTCTAGCCTATAAAGTCAAATCTTGTGTGGTTCCTCCATGGTAACATAGCTGCCCGAGGTCGCAAAGTTAGCAAGTACAAGAAATTTGAAAATTGTACGTAATTTCACGGTAGTGCTTATAGTCGATCCCGTTTCTCGACTTGAGAGCTACTTTCTTGACTGTATTTTGAGTTAAGCAGTTGGCGCGACTTCAGTTCTAGCCTATAAAGTCAAATCTTGTGTGGTTCCTCCATGGTAACATAGCTGCCCGAGGTCGCAAAGTTAGCAAGTACAAGAAATTTGAAAATTGTACGTAATTTCACGGTAGTGCTTATGGTCGATCCCGTTTCTCGGCTTGAGAGCTACTTTCTTGACTGTATTTTGAGTTAAGCAGTTGGCGCGACTTCAGTTCTAGCCTATAAAGTCAAATCTTGTGTGGTTCCTCCATGGTAACATAGCTGCCTGAGGTCGCAAAGTTAGCAAGTACAAGAAATTTGAAAATTGTATGTAATTTCACATTAGTGCTTATGGTCGATCCCGGTTCTCGGCTTGAGAGCTACTTTCTTGACTGTATTTTGAGTTAAGCAGTTTGCGCGACTTCAGTTCTAGCCTATAAAGTCAAATCTTGTGTGGTTCCTCCATGGTAACATAGCTGCCTGAGGTCGCCAAGTTAGCAAGTACAAGAAATTTGAAAATTGTATGTAATTTCACGGTAGTGCTTATGGTCGATCCCGGTTCTCGGCTTGAGAGCTACTTTCTTGACTGTATTTTGAGTTAAGCAGTTGGCGCGACTTCAGTTCTAGCCTATAAAGTCAAATCTTGTGTGGTTGTTCCATGGTAACATAGCTGCCCGAGGTCGCCAAGTTAGCAAGTACAAGAAATTTGAAAATTGTATGTAATTTCACATTAGTGCCTATGGTCGATCCCGTTTCTCGGCTTGAGAGCTACTTTCTTGACTGTATTTTGAGTTAAGCAGTTGGCGCGACTTCAGTTCTAGCCTATAAAGTCAAATCTTGTGTGGTTCCTCCATGGTAACATAGCTGCCCGAGGTCGCAAAGTTAGCAAGTACAAGAAATTTGAAAATTGTATGTAATTTCACATTAGTGCTTATGGTCGATCCCGTTTCTCGGCTTGAGAGCTACTTTCTTGGCTGTATTTTGAGTTAAGCAGTTGGCGCGACTGCAGTTCTAGCCTATAAAGTCAAATCTTGTGTGGTTCCTCCATGGTAACATAGCTGCCCGAGGTCGCAAAGTTACCAAGTACAAGAAATTTGAAATTCGTACGTAATTTCACGGTAGTGCTTATAGTCGATCCCGTTTCTCGGCTTCAGAGCTACTTTCTTGACAGTATTTTGAGTTAAGCAGTTGGCGCGACTTCAGTTCTAGCCTATAAAGTCAAATCTTGTGTGGTTCCTCCATGGTAACATAGCTGCCCGAGGTCGCAAAATTAGCAAGTACAAGAAATTTGAAAATTGTATGTAATTTCACATTAGTGCTTATGGTCGATCCCGTTTCTCGGCTTGAGAGCTACTTTCTTGACTGTATTTTGAGTTAAGCAGTTGGCGCGACTTCAGTTCTAGCCTATAAAGTCAAATCTTGTGTGGTTCCTCCATGGTAACATAGCTGCCCGAGGTCGCAAAGTTAGCAAGTACAAGAAATTGGAAAATTGTATGTAATTTCACATTAGTGCTTATGGTCGATCCCGTTTCTCGGCTTGAGAGCTACTTTCTTGACTGTATTTTGAGTTAAGCAGTTGGCGCGACTTCAGTTCTAGCTTATAAAGTCAAATCTTGTGTGGTTCCTCCATGGTAACATAGCTGCCCGAGGTCGCAAACTTAGCAAGTACAAGAAATTTGAAAATTGTACGTAATTTCACGGTAGTGCTTACGGTCGATCCCGGTTCTCGGCTTGAGAGCTACTTTCTTGACTGTATTTTGAGTTAAGCAGTTGGCGCGAGTTCAGTTCTAGCCTATAAAGTCAAATCTTGTGTGGTTCCTCCATGGTAACATAGCTGCCCGAGGTCGCAAAGTTAGCAAGTACAAGAAATTTGAAAATTGTACGTAATTTCACGGTAGTGCTTATAGTCGATCCCGTTTCTCGACTTGAGAGCTACTCTCTTGACTGTATTTTGAGTTAAGGAGTTGGCGCGACTTCAGTTCTAGCCTATAAAGTCAAATCTTGTGTGGTTCCTCCATGGTAACATAGCTGCCCGAGGTCGCAAAGTTAGCAAGTACAAGAAATTTGAAAATTGTACGTAATTTCACGGTAGTGCTTATGGTCGATCCCGTTTCTCGGCTTGAGAGCTACTTTCTTGACTGTATTTTGAGTTAAGCAGTTGGCGCGACTTCAGTTCTAGCCTATAAAGTCAAATCTTGTGTGGTTCCTCCATGGTAACATAGCTGCCCGAGGTCGCAAAGTTAGCAAGTACAAGAAATTTGAAAATTGTATGTAATTTCACATTAGTGCTTATGGTCGATCCCGGTTCTCGGCTTGAGAGCTACTTTCTTGACTGTATTTTGAGTTAAGCAGTTTGCGCGACTTCAGTTCTAGCCTATAAAGTCAAATCTTGTGTGGTTCCTCCATGGTAACATAGCTGCCTGAGGTCGCCAAGTTAGCAAGTACAAGAAATTTGAAAATTGTATGTAATTTCACGGTAGTGCTTATGGTCGATCCCGGTTCTCGGCTTGAGAGCTACTTTCTTGACTGTATTTTGAGTTAAGCAGTTGGCGCGACTTCAGTTCTAGCCTATAAAGTCAAATCTTGTGTGGTTGTTCCATGGTAACATAGCTGCCCGAGGTCGCAAAGTTAGCAAGTACAAGAAATTTGAAAATTGTACGTAATTTCACTGTAGTGCTTATGGTCGATCCCGGTTCTCGGCTTGAGAGCTACTTTCTTGACTGTATTTTGAGTTAAGCAGTTGGCACGACTTCAGTTCTAGCCTATAAAGTCAAATCTTGTGTGGTTCCTCCATGGTAACATAGCTGCCCGAGGTCGCAAAGTTAGCAAGTACAAGAAATTTGAAAATTGTACGTAATTTCACGGTAGTGCTTATGGTCGATCCCGGTTCTCGGCTTGAGAGCTACTTTCTTGACTGTATTTTGAGTTAAGCAGTTGGCGCGACTTCAGTTCTAGCCTATAAAGTCAAATCTTGTGTGGTTCCTCCATGGTAACATAGCTGCCCGAGGTCGCAAAGTTAGCAAGTACAAGAAATTTGAAAATTGTACGTAATTTCACGGTAGTGCTTATAGTCGATCCCGTTTCTCGACTTGAGAGCTACTTTCTTGACTGTATTTTGAGGTAAGCAGTTGGCGCGACTTCAGTTCTAGCCTATAAAGTCAAATCTTGTGTGGTTCCTCCATGTAACATAGCTGCCCGAGGTCGCAAAGTTAGCAAGTACAAGAAATTTGAAAATTGTATGTAATTTCACGGTAGTGCTTATGGTCGATCCCGGTTCTCGGCTTGAGAGCTACTTTCTTGACTGTATTTTGAGTTAAGCAGTTGGCGCGACTTCAGTTCTAGCCTATAAAGTCAAATCTTGTGTGGTTCCTCCATGGTAACATAGCTGCCCGAGGTCGCAAAGTTAGCAAGTACAAGAAATTTGAAAATTGTATGTAATTTCACGGTAGTGCTTATGGTCGATCCCGGTTCTCGGCTTGAGAGCTACTTTCTTGACTGTATTTTGAGTTAAGCAGTTGGCGCGACTTCAGTTCTAGCCTATAAAGTCAAATCTTGTGTGGTTCCTCCATGGTAACATAGCTGCCCGAGGTCGCAAAGTTAGCAAGTACAAGAAATTTGAAAATTGTATGTAATTTCACGGTAGTGCTTATGGTCGATCCCGGTTCTCGGCTTGAGAGCTACTGTCTTGACTGTATTTTGAGTTAAGCAGTTGGCGCGACTTCAGTTCTAGCCTATAAAGTCAAATCTTGTGTGGTTCCTACATGGTAACATAGCTGCCCGAGGTCGCAAAGTTAGCAAGTACAAGAAATTTGAAAATTGTACGTAATTTCACGGTAGTGCTTATGGTCGATCCCGTTTCTCGGCTTGAGAGCTACTTTCTTGACTGTATTTTGAGTTAAGCAGTTGGCGCGACTTCAGTTCTAGCCTATAAAGTCAAATCTTATGTGGTTCCTCCATGGTAACATAGCTGCCCGAGGTCGCAAAGTTAGCAAGTACAAGAAATTTGAAAATTGTATGTAATTTCACATTAGTGCTTATGGTCGATCCCGGTTCTCGGCTTGAGAGCTACTTTCTTGAGTGTATTTTGAGTTAAGCAGTTGGCGCGACTTCAGCTCTAGCCTATAAAGTCAAATCTTGTGTGGTTCCTCCATGGTAACATAGCTGCCCGAGGTCGCAAAGTTAGCAAGTACAAGAAATTTGAAAATTGTACGTAATTTCACGGTAGTGCTTATAGTCGATCCCGTTTCTCGACTTGAGAGCTATTTTCTTGACTGTATTTTGAGTTAAGCAGTTGGCGCGACTTCAGTTCTAGCCTATAAAGTCAAATCTTGTGTGGTTCCTCCATGGTAACATAGCTGCCCGAGGTCGCAAATTTAGCAAGTACAAGAAATTTGAAAATTGTATGTAATTTCACGGTAGTGCTTATGGTCCATCCCGTTTCTCGGCTTGAGAGCTACTTTCTTGGCTCTATTTTGAGTTAAGCAGTTGGCGCGACTTCAGTTCTATCCTATAAAGTCAAATCTTGTGTGGTTCCTCCATGGTAACATAGCTGCCCGAGGTCGCAAAGTTAGCAAGTACAAGAAATTTGAAAATTGTATGTAATTTCACGGTAGTGCTTATGGTCGATCCCGTTTCTCGGCTTGAGAGCTACTTTCTTGACTGTATTTTGAGTTAAGCTGTTGGCGCGACTTCATTTCTAGCCTATAAAGTCAAATCTTGTGTGGTTCCTCCATGGCAACATAGCTGCCCGAGGTCGCAAAGTTAGCAAGTACAAGAAATTTGAAAATTGTATGTAATTTCACATTAGTGCCTATGGTCGATCCCGTTTCTCGGCTTGAGAGCTACTTTCTTGACTGTATTTTGAGTTAAGCAGTTGGCGCGACTTCAGTTCTAGCCTATAAAGTCAAATCTTGTGTGGTTCCTCTATGGTAACATAGCTGCCCGAGGTCGCAAAGTTAGCAAGTACAATAAATTTGAAAATTGTATGTAATTTCACATTAGTGCTTATGGTCGATCCCGTTTCTCGGCTTGAGAGCTACTTTCTTGACTGTATTTTGAGTTAAGCAGTTGGCGCGACTTCAGTTCTAGCCTATAAAGTCAAATCTTGTGTGGTTCCTCCATGGTAACATAGCTGCCCGAGGTCGCAAAATTAGCAAGTACAAGAAATTTGAAAATTGTATGTAATTTCACATTAGTGCTTATGGTCGATCCCGTTTCTCGGCTTGAGAGCTACTTTCTTGATTGTATTTTGAGTTAAGCAGTTGGCGCGACTTCAGTTCTAGCCTATAAAGTAAAATCTTGTGTGGTTCCTCCATGGTAACATAGCTGCCCGAGGTCGCAAAGTTACCAAGTACAAGAAATTTGAAAATCGTACATAATTTCACGGTAGTGCTTATAGTCGATCCCGTTTCTCGGCTTCAGAGCTACTTTCTTGACAGTATTTTGAGTTAAGCAGTTGGCGCGACTTCAGTTCTAGCCTATAAAGTCAAATCTTGTGTGGTTCCTCCATGGTAACCTAGCTGCCCGAGGTCGCAAAGTTAGCAAGTACAAGAAATTTGAAAATTGTATGTAATTTCACATTAGTGCTTATGGTCGATCCCGTTTCTCGGCTTGAGAGCTACTTTCTTGACTGTATTTTGAGTTAAGCAGTTGGCGCGACTTCAGTTCTAGCCTATAAAGTCAAATCTTGTGTGGTTCCTCCATGGTAACATAGCTGCCCGAGGTCGCAAAGTTAGCAAGTACAAGAAATTTGAAAATTGTATGTAATTTCACATTAGTGCTTATGGTCGATCCCGTTTCTCGGCTTGAGAGCTACTTTCTTGACTGTATTTTGAGTTAAGCAGTTGGCGCGACTTCAGTTCTAGCCTATAAAGTCAAATCTTGTGTGGTTCCTCCATGGTAACATAGCTGCCCGAGGTCGCCAAGTTAGCAAGTACAAGAAATTTGAAAATTGTACGTAATTTCACGGTAGTGCTTATGGTCGATCCCGGTTCTCGGCTTGAGAGCTACTTTCTTGATTGTATTTTGAGTTAAGCAGTTGGCGCGACTTCAGTTCTAGCCTATAAAGTCAAATCTTGTGTGGTTCCTCCATGGTAACATAGCTGCCCGAGGTCGCAAACTTAGCAAGTACAAGAAATTTGAAAATTGTACGTAATTTCACGGTAGTGCTTATGGTCGATCCCGGTTCTCGGCTTGAGAGCTACTTTCTTGACTGTATTTTGAGTTAAGTAGTTGGCGCGACTTCAGTTCTAGCCTATAAAGTCAAATCTTGTGTGGTTCCTCCATGGTAACATAGCTGCCCGAGGTCGCAAAGTTAGCAAGTACAAGAAATTTGAAAATTGTACGTAATTTCACGGTAGTGCTTATAGTCGATCCCGTTTCTCGACTTGAGAGCTACTTTCTTGACTGTATTTTGAGTTAAGCGGTTGGCGCGACTTCAGTTCTAGCCTATAAAGTCAAATCTTGTGTGGTTCCTCCATGGTAACATAGCTGCCCGAGGTCGCAAAGTTAGCAAGTACAAGAAATTTGAAAATTGTACGTAATTTCACGGTAGTGCTTATGGTCGATCCCGTTTCTCGGCTTGAGAGCTACTTTCTTGACTGTATTTTGAGTTATGCAGTTGGCGCGACTTCAGTTCTAGCCTATAAAGTCAAATCTTGTGTGGTTCCTACATGGTAACATAGCTGCCCGAGGTCGCAAAGTTAGCAAGTACAAGAAATTTGAAAATTGTACGTAATTTCACGGTAGTGCTTATGGTCGATCCCGTTTCTCGGCTTGAGAGCTACTTTCTTGACTGTATTTTGAGTTAAGCAGTTGGCGCGACTTCAGTTCTAGCCTATAAAGTCAAATCTTGTGTGGTTCCTCCATGGTAACACAGCTGCCCGAGGTCGCAAAATTAGCAAGTACAATAAATTTGAAAATTGTATGTAATTTCACATTAGTGCTTATGGTCGATCCCGTTTCTCGGCTTGAGAGCTACTTTCTTGACTGTATTTTGAGTTAAGCAGTTGGCGCGACTTCAGTTCTAGCCTATAAAGTCAAATCTTGTGTGGTTCCTCCATGGTAACATAGCTGCCCGAGGTCGCAAAGTTAGCAAGTACAAGAAATTTGAAAATTGTACGTAATTTCACGGTAGTGCTTATAGTCGATCCCGTTTCTCGGCTTCAGAGCTACTTTCTTGACTGTATTTTGAGTTAAGCAGTTGGCGCGACTTCAGTTCTAGCCTATAAAGTCAAATCTTGTGTGGTTCCTCCATGGTAACATAGCTGCCCGAGGTCGCAAAGTTAGCAAGTACAAGAAATTTGAAAATTGTATGTAATTTCACATTAGTGCTTATGGTCGATCCCGTTTCTCGGCTTGAGAGCTACTTTCTTGACTGTATTTTGAGTTAAGCAGTTGGCGCGACTTCAGTTCTAGCCTATAAAGTCAAATCTTGTGTGGTTCCTCCATGGTAACATAGCTGCCCGAGGTCGCCAAGTTAGCAAGTACAAGAAATTTGAAAATTGTACGTAATTTCACGGTAGTGCTTATGGTCGATCCCGGTTCTCGGCTTGAGAGCTACTTTCTTGACTGTATTTTGAGTTAAGCAGTTGGCGCGACTTCAGTTCTAGCCTATAAAGTCAAATCTTGTGTGGTTCCTCCATGGTAACATAGCTGCCCGAGGTCGCAAAATTAGCAAGTACAAGAAATTTGAAAATTGTATGAAATTTCACATTAGTGCTTATGGTCGATCCCGTTTCTCGGCTTGAGAGCTACTTTCTTGATTGTATTTTGAGTTAAGCAGTTGGCGCGACTTCAGTTCTAGCCTATAAAGTCAAATCTTGTGTGGTTCCTCCATGGTAACATAGCTGCCCGAGGTCGCAAAGTTAGCAAGTACAAGAAATTTGAAAATCGTACATAATTTCACGGTAGTGCTTATAGTCGATCCCGTTTCTCGGCTTCAGAGCTACTTTCTTGACAGTATTTTGAGTTAAGCAGTTGGCGCGACTTCAGTTCTAGCCTATAAAGTCAAATCTTGTGTGGTTCCTCCATGGTAACATAGCTGCCCGAGGTCGCAAACTTAGCAAGTACAAGAAATTTGAAAATTGTATGTAATTTCACATTAGTGCTTATGGTCGATCCCGTTTCTCGGCTTGAGAGCTACTTTCTTGACTGTATTTTGAGTTAAGCAGTTGGCGCGACTTCAGTTCTAGCCTATAAAGTCAAATCTTGTGTGGTTCCTCCATGGTAACATAGCTGCCCGAGGTCGCAAAGTTAGCAAGTACAAGAAATTTGAAAATTGTATGTAATTTCACATTAGTGCTTATGGTCGATCCCGTTTCTCGGCTTGAGAGCTACTTTCTTGACTGTATTTTGAGTTAAGCAGTTGGCGCGACTTCAGTTCTAGCCTATAAAGTCAAATCTTGTGTGGTTCCTCCATGGTAACATAGCTGCCCGAGGTCGCAAAGTTAGCAAGTACAAGAAATTTGAAAATTGTATGTAATTTCACATTAGTGCTTATGGTCGATCCCGTTTCTCGGCTTGAGAGCTACTTTCTTGACTATATTTTGAGTTAAGCAGTTGGCGCGACTTCAGTTCTAGCCTATAAAGTCAAATCTTGTGTGGTTCCTCCATGGTAACATAGCTGCCCGAGGTCGCCAAGTTAGCAAGTACAAGAAATTTGAAAATTGTACGTAATTTCACGGTAGTGCTTATGGTCGATCCCGGTTCTCGGCTTGAGAGCTACTTTCTTGACTGTATTTTGAGTTAAGCAGTTGGCGCGACTTCAGTTCTAGCCTATAAAGTCAAATCTTGTGTGGTTCCTCCATGGTAACATAGCTGCCCGAGGTCGCAAACTTAGCAAGTACAAGAAATTTGAAAATTGTACGTAATTTCACGGTAGTGCTTATGGTCGATCCCGGTTCTCGGCTTGAGAGCTACTTTCTTGACTGTATTTTGAGTTAAGCAGTTGGCGCGACTTCAGTTCTAGCCTATAAAGTCAAATCTTGTGTGGTTCCTACATGGTAACATAGCTGCCCGAGGTCGCAAAGTTAGCAAGTACAAGAAATTTGAAAATTGTATGTAATTTCACATTAGTGCTTATGGTCGATCCCGTTTCTCGGCTTGAGAGCTACTTTCTTGACTGTATTTTGAGTTAAGCAGTTGGCGCGACTTCAGTTCTAGCCTATAAAGTCAAATCTTGTGTGGTTCCTCCATGGTAACATAGCTGCCCGAGGTCGCAAACTTAGCAAGTACAAGAAATTTGAAAATTGTATGTAATTTCACATTAGTGCTTATGGTCGATCCCGTTTCTCGGCTTGAGAGCTACTTTCTTGACTGTATTTTGAGTTAAGCAGTTGGCGCGACTTCAGTTCTAGCCTATAAAGTCAAATCTTGTGTGGTTCCTCCATGGTAACATAGCTGCCCGAGGTCGCAAAGTTAGCAAGTACAAGAAATTTGAAAATTGTATGTAATTTCACATTAGTGCTTATGGTCGATCCCGTTTCTCGGCTTGAGAGCTACTTTCTTGACTGTATTTTGAGTTAAGCAGTTGGCGCGACTTCAGTTCTAGCCTATAAAGTCAAATCTTGTGTGGTTCCTCCATGGTAACATAGCTGCCCGAGGTCGCAAAGTTAGCAAGTACAAGAAATTTGAAAATTGTATGTAATTTCACATTAGTGCTTATGGTCGATCCCGTTTCTCGGCTTGAGAGCTACTTTCTTGACTGTATTTTGAGTTAAGCAGTTGGAGCGACTTCAGTTCTAGCCTATAAAGTCAAATCTTGTGTGGTTCCTCCATGGTAACATAGCTGCCCGAGGTCGCAAAGTTAGCAAGTACAAGAAATTTGAAAATTGTACGTAATTTCACGGTAGTGCTTATAGTCGATCCCGTTTCTCGGCTTCAGAGCTACTTTCTTGACTGTATTTTGAGTTAAGCAGTTGGCGCGACTTCAGTTCTAGCCTATAAAGTCAAATCTTGTGTGGTTCCTCCATGGTAACATAGCTGCCCGAGGTCGCAAAGTTAGCAAGTACAAGAAATTTGAAAATTGTATGTAATTTCACATTAGTGCTTATGGTCGATCCCGTTTCTCGGCTTGAGAGCTACTTTCTTGACTGTATTTTGAGTTAAGCAGTTGGCGCGACTTCAGTTCTAGCCTATAAAGTCAAATTTTGTGTGGTTCCTCCATGGTAACATAGCTGCCCGAGGTCGCAAAGTTAGCAAGTACAAGAAATTTGAAAATTGTATGTAATTTCACATTAGTGCCTATGGTCGATCACGTTTCTCGGCTTGAGAGCTACTTTCTTGACTGTATTTTGAGTTAAGCAGTTGGCGCGACTTCAGTTCTAGCCTATAAAGTCAAATCTTGTGTGGTTCCTCCATGGTAACATAGCTGCCCGAGGTCGCAAAGTTAGCAAGTACAAGAAATTTGAAAATTGTATGTAATTTCACATTAGTGCTTATGGTCGATCCCGTTTCTCGGCTTGAGAGCTACTTTCTTGACTGTATTTTGAGTTAAGCAGTTGGCGCGACTTCAGTTCTAGCCTATAAAGTCAAATCTTGTGTGGTTCCTCCATGGTAACACAGCTGCCCGAGGTCGCAAAATTAGCAAGTACAATAAATTTGAAAATTGTATGTAATTTCACATTAGTGCTTATGGTCGATCCCGTTTCTCGGCTTGAGAGCTACTTTCTTGATTGTATTTTGAGTTAAGCAGTTGGCGCGACTTCAGTTCTAGCCTATAAAGTCAAATCTTGTGTGGTTCCTCCATGGTAACATAGCTGCCCGAGGTCGCAAAGTTACCAAGTACAAGAAATTTGAAAATTGTATGTAATTTCACATTAGTGCTTATGGTCGATCCCGTTTCTCGGCTTGAGAGCTACTTTCTTGACTGTATTTTGAGTTAAGCAGTTGGCGCGACTTCAGTTCTAGCCTATAAAGTCAAATCTTGTGTGGTTCCTCCATGGTAACATAGCTGCCCGAGGTCGCAAACTTAGCAAGTACAAGAAATTTGAAAATTGTACGTAATTTCACGGTAGTGCTTATGGTCGATCCCGGTTCTCGGCTTGAGAGCTACTTTCTTGACTGTATTTTGAGTTAAGCAGTTGGCGCGAGTTCAGTTCTAGCCTATAAAGTCAAATCTTGTGTGGTTCCTCCATGGTAACATAGCTGCCCGAGGTCGCAAAGTTAGCAAGTACAAGAAATTTGAAAATTGTACGTAATTTCACGGTAGTGCTTATAGTCGATCCCGTTTCTCGACTTGAGAGCTACTTTCTTGACTGTATTTTGAGTTAAGGAGTTGGCGCGACTTCAGTTCTAGCCTATAAAGTCAAATCTTGTGTGGTTCCTCCATGGTAACATAGCTACCCGAGGTCGCAAAGTTAGCAAGTACAAGAAATTTGAAAATTGTACGTAATTTCACGGTAGTGCTTATGGTCGATCCCGTTTCTCGGCTTGAGAGCTACTTTCTTGACTGTATTTTGAGTTAAGCAGTTGGCGCGACTTCAGTTCTAGCCTATAAAGTCAAATCTTGTGTGGTTCCTCCATGGTAACATAGCTGCCCGAGGTCGCAAAGTTAGCAAGTACAAGAAATTTGAAAATTGTATGTAATTTCACATTAGTGCTTATGGTCGATCCCGGTTCTCGGCTTGAGAGCTACTTTCTTGACTGTATTTTGAGTTAAGCAGTTTGCGCGACTTCAGTTCTAGCCTATAAAGTCAAATCTTGTGTGGTTCCTCCATGGTAACATAGCTGCCTGAGGTCGCCAAGTTAGCAAGTACAAGAAATTTGAAAATTGTATGTAATTTCACGGTAGTGCTTATGGTCGATCCCGGTTCTCGGCTTGAGAGCTACTTTCTTGACTGTATTTTGAGTTAAGCAGTTGGCGCGACTTCAGTTCTAGCCTATAAAGTCAAATCTTGTGTGGTTCCTCCATGGTAACATAGCTGCCCGAGGTCGCCAAGTTAGCAAGTACAAGAAATTTGAAAATTGTACGTAATTTCACGGTAGTGCTTATGGTCGATCCCGGTTCTCGGCTTGAGAGCTACTTTCTTGACTGTATTTTGAGTTAAGCAGTTGGCGGGACTTCAGTTCTAGCCTATAAAGTCAAATCTTGTGTGGTTCCTACATGGTAACATAGCTGCCCGAGGTCGCAAAGTTAGCAAGTACAAGAAATTTGAAAATCGTACGTAATTTCACGGTAGTGCTTATAGTCGATCCCGTTTCTCGGCTTCAGAGCTACTTTCTTGACTGTATTTTGAGTTAAGCAGTTGGCGCGACTTCAGTTCTAGCCTATAAAGTCAAATCTTGTGTGGTTCCTCTATGGTAACATAGCTGCCCGAGGTCGCAAAGTTAGCAAGTACAAGAAATTTGAAAATTGTATGTAATTTCACATTAGTGCTTATGGTCGATCCCGGTTCTCGGCTTGAGAGCTACTTTCTTGAGTGTATTTTGAGTTAAGCAGTTGGCGCGACTTCAGCTCTAGCCTATAAAGTCAAATCTTGTGTGGTTCCTCCATGGTAACATAGCTGCCCGAGGTCGCAAATTTAGCAAGTACAAGAAATTTGAAAATTGTATGTAATTTCACGGTAGTGCTTATGGTCGATCCCGTTTCTCGGCTTGAGAGCTACTTTCTTGACTCTATTTTGAGTTAAGCAGTTGGCGCGACTTCAGTTCTATCCTATAAAGTCAAATCTTGTGTGGTTCCTCCATGGTAACATAGCTGCCCGAGGTCGCAAAGTTAGCAAGTACAAGAAATTTGAAAATTGTATGTAATTTCACGGTAGTGCTTATGGTCGATCCCGTTTCTCGGCTTGAGAGCTACTTTCTTGACTGTATTTTGAGTTAAGCTGTTGGCGCGACTTCATTTCTAGCCTATAAAGTCAAATCTTGTGTGGTTCCTCCATGGCAACATAGCTGCCCGAGGTCGCAAAGTTAGCAAGTACAAGAAATTTGAAAATTGTATGTAATTTCACATTAGTGCCTATGGTCGATCCCGTTTCTCGGCTTGAGAGCTACTTTCTTGACTGTATTTTGAGTTAAGCAGTTGGCGCGACTTCAGTTCTAGCCTATAAAGTCAAATCTTGTGTGGTTCCTCTATGGTAACATAGCTGCCCGAGGTCGCAAAGTTAGCAAGTACAAGAAATTTGAAAATTGTATGTTATTTCACATTAGTGCTTATGGTCGATCCCGTTTCTCGGCTTGAGAGCTACTTTCTTGACTGTATTTTGAGTTAAGCAGTTGGCGCGACTTCAGTTCTAGCCTATAAAGTCAAATCTTGTGTGGTTCCTCCATGGTAACATAGCTGCCCGAGGTCGCAAAATTAGCAAGTACAAGAAATTTGAAAATTGTATGTAATTTCACATTAGTGCTTATGGTCGATCCCGTTTCTCGGCTTGAGAGCTACTTTCTTGATTGTATTTTGAGTTAAGCAGTTGGCGCGACTTCAGTTCTAGCCTATAAAGTAAAATCTTGTGTGGTTCCTCCATGGTAACATAGCTGCCCGAGGTCGCAAAGTTACCAAGTACAAGAAATTTGAAAATCGTACATAATTTCACGGTAGTGCTTATAGTCGATCCCGTTTCTCGGCTTCAGAGCTACTTTCTTGACAGTATTTTGAGTTAAGCAGTTGGCGCGACTTCAGTTCTAGCCTATAAAGTCAAATCTTGTGTGGTTCCTCCATGGTAACCTAGCTGCCCGAGGTCGCAAAGTTAGCAAGTACAAGAAATTTGAAAATTGTATGTAATTTCACATTAGTGCTTATGGTCGATCCCGTTTCTCGGCTTGAGAGCTACTTTCTTGACTGTATTTTGAGTTAAGCAGTTGGCGCGACTTCAGTTCTAGCCTATAAAGTCAAATCTTGTGTGGTTCCTCCATGGTAACATAGCTGTCCGAGGTCGCAAAGTTAGCAAGTACAAGAAATTTGAAAATTGTACGTAATTTCACGGTAGTGCTTATAGTCGATCCCGTTTCTCGGCTTCAGAGCTACTTTCTTGACTGTATTTTGAGTTAAGCAGTTGGCGCGACTTCAGTTCTAGCCTATAAAGTCAAATCTTGTGTGGTTCCTCCATGGTAACATAGCTGCCCGAGGTCGCAAAGTTAGCAAGTACAAGAAATTTGAAAATTGTATGTAATTTCACATTAGTGCTTATGGTCGATCCCGTTTCTCGGCTTGAGAGCTACTTTCTTGACTGTATTTTGAGTTAAGCAGTTGGCGCGACTTCAGTTCTAGCCTATAAAGTCAAATCTTGTGTGGTTCCTCCATGGTAACATAGCTGCCCGAGGTCGCAAAGTTAGCAAGTACAAGAAATTTGAAAATTGTATGTAATTTCACATTAGTGCTTATGGTCGATCCCGTTTCTCGGCTTGAGAGCTACTTTCTTGACTGTATTTTGAGTTAAGCAGTTGGCGCGACTTCAGTTCTAGCCTATAAAGTCAAATCTTGTGTGGTTCCTCCATGGTAACACAGCTGCCCGAGGTCGCAAAATTAGCAAGTACAAGAAATTTGAAAATTGTATGTAATTTCACATTAGTGCTTATGGTCGATCCCGTTTCTCGGCTTGAGAGCTACTTTCTTGATTGTATTTTGAGTTAAGCAGTTGGCGCGACTTCAGTTCTAGCCTATAAAGTCAAATCTTGTGTGGTTCCTCCATGGTAACATAGCTGCCCGAGGTCGCAAAGTTACCAAGTACAAGAAATTTGAAAATTGTATGTAATTTCACATTAGTGCTTATGGTCGATCCCGTTTCTCGGCTTGAGAGCTACTTTCTTGACTGTATTTTGAGTTAAGCAGTTGGCGCGACTTCAGTTCTAGCCTATAAAGTCAAATCTTGTGTGGTTCCTCCATGGTAACATAGCTGCCCGAGGTCGCAAACTTAGCAAGTACAAGAAATTTGAAAATTGTACGTAATTTCACGGTAGTGCTTATGGTCGATCCCGGTTCTCGGCTTGAGAGCTACTTTCTTGACTGTATTTTGAGTTAAGCAGTTGGCGCGAGTTCAGTTCTAGCCTATAAAGTCAAATCTTGTGTGGTTCCTCCATGGTAACATAGCTGCCCGAGGTCGCAAAGTTAGCAAGTACAAGAAATTTGAAAATTGTACGTAATTTCACGGTAGTGCTTATAGTCGATCCCGTTTCTCGACTTGAGAGCTACTTTCTTGACTGTATTTTGAGTTAAGGAGTTGGCGCGACTTCAGTTCTAGCCTATAAAGTCAAATCTTGTGTGGTTCCTCCATGGTAACATAGCTACCCGAGGTCGCAAAGTTAGCAAGTACAAGAAATTTGAAAATTGTACGTAATTTCACATTAGTGCTTATGGTCGATCCCGGTTCTCGGCTTGAGAGCTACTTTCTTGACTGTATTTTGAGTTAAGCAGTTTGCGCGACTTCAGTTCTAGCCTATAAAGTCAAATCTTGTGTGGTTCCTCCATGGTAACATAGCTGCCTGAGGTCGCCAAGTTAGCAAGTACAAGAAATTTGAAAATTGTATGTAATTTCACGGTAGTGCTTATGGTCGATCCCGGTTCTCGGCTTGAGAGCTACTTTCTTGACTGTATTTTGAGTTAAGCAGTTGGCGCGACTTCAGTTCTAGCCTATAAAGTCAAATCTTGTGTGGTTCCTCCATGGTAACATAGCTGCCCGAGGTCGCAAAGTTAGCAAGTACAAGAAATTTGAAAATTGTATGTAATTTCACATTAGTGCTTATGGTCGATCCCGGTTGAGACCTCGGCTTGAGAGCTACTTTCTTGACTGTATTTTGAGTTAAGCAGTTGGCGCGACTTCGGTTGTAGCCTATAAAGTCAAATCTTGTGTGGTTCCTCCATGGTAACATAGCTGCCCGAGGTCGCAAAGTTAGCAAGTACAAGAAATTTGAAAATTGTACGTAATTTCACGGTAGTGCTTATGGTCGATCCCGTTTCTCGGCTTGAGAGCTACTTTATTGACTGTATTTTGAGTTAAGCAGTTGGCGCGACTTCAGTTCTAGCCTATAAAGTCAAATCTTGTGTGGTTCCTCCATGGTAACATAGCTGCCCGAGGTCGCCAAGTTAGCAAGTACAAGAAATTTGAAAATTGTACGTAATTTCACGGTAGTGCTTATGGTCGATCCCGGTTCTCGGCTTGAGAGCTACTTTCTTGACTGTATTTTGAGTTAAGCAGTTGGCGGGACTTCAGTTCTAGCCTATAAAGTCAAATCTTGTGTGGTTCCTACATGGTAACATAGCTGCCCGAGGTCGCAAAGTTAGCAAGTACAAGAAATTTGAAAATCGTACGTAATTTCACGGTAGTGCTTATAGTCGATCCCGTTTCTCGGCTTCAGAGCTACTTTCTTGACTGTATTTTGAGTTAAGCAGTTGGCGCGACTTCAGTTCTAGCCTATAAAGTCAAATCTTGTGTGGTTCCTCTATGGTAACATAGCTGCCCGAGGTCGCAAAGTTAGCAAGTACAAGAAATTTGAAAATTGTATGTAATTTCACATTAGTGCTTATGGTCGATCCCGGTTCTCGGCTTGAGAGCTACTTTCTTGAGTGTATTTTGAGTTAAGCAGTTGGCGCGACTTCAGCTCTAGCCTATAAAGTCAAATCTTGTGTGGTTCCTCCATGGTAACATAGCTGCCCGAGGTCGCAAATTTAGCAAGTACAAGAAATTTGAAAATTGTATGTAATTTCACGGTAGTGCTTATGGTCGATCCCGTTTCTCGGCTTGAGAGCTACTTTCTTGACTCTATTTTGAGTTAAGCAGTTGGCGCGACTTCAGTTCTATCCTATAAAGTCAAATCTTGTGTGGTTCCTCCATGGTAACATAGCTGCCCGAGGTCGCAAAGTTAGCAAGTACAAGAAATTTGAAAATTGTATGTAATTTCACGGTAGTGCTTATGGTCGATCCCGTTTCTCGGCTTGAGAGCTACTTTCTTGACTGTATTTTGAGTTAAGCTGTTGGCGCGACTTCATTTCTAGCCTATAAAGTCAAATCTTGTGTGGTTCCTCCATGGCAACATAGCTGCCCGAGGTCGCAAAGTTAGCAAGTACAAGAAATTTGAAAATTGTATGTAATTTCACATTAGTGCCTATGGTCGATCCCGTTTCTCGGCTTGAGAGCTACTTTCTTGACTGTATTTTGAGTTAAGCAGTTGGCGCGACTTCAGTTCTAGCCTATAAAGTCAAATCTTGTGTGGTTCCTCTATGGTAACATAGCTGCCCGAGGTCGCAAAGTTAGCAAGTACAAGAAATTTGAAAATTGTATGTTATTTCACATTAGTGCTTATGGTCGATCCCGTTTCTCGGCTTGAGAGCTACTTTCTTGACTGTATTTTGAGTTAAGCAGTTGGCGCGACTTCAGTTCTAGCCTATAAAGTCAAATCTTGTGTGGTTCCTCCATGGTAACATAGCTGCCCGAGGTCGCAAAATTAGCAAGTACAAGAAATTTGAAAATTGTATGTAATTTCACATTAGTGCTTATGGTCGATCCCGTTTCTCGGCTTGAGAGCTACTTTCTTGATTGTATTTTGAGTTAAGCAGTTGGCGCGACTTCAGTTCTAGCCTATAAAGTAAAATCTTGTGTGGTTCCTCCATGGTAACATAGCTGCCCGAGGTCGCAAAGTTACCAAGTACAAGAAATTTGAAAATCGTACATAATTTCACGGTAGTGCTTATAGTCGATCCCGTTTCTCGGCTTCAGAGCTACTTTCTTGACAGTATTTTGAGTTAAGCAGTTGGCGCGACTTCAGTTCTAGCCTATAAAGTCAAATCTTGTGTGGTTCCTCCATGGTAACCTAGCTGCCCGAGGTCGCAAAGTTAGCAAGTACAAGAAATTTGAAAATTGTATGTAATTTCACATTAGTGCTTATGGTCGATCCCGTTTCTCGGCTTGAGAGCTACTTTCTTGACTGTATTTTGAGTTAAGCAGTTGGCGCGACTTCAGTTCTAGCCTATAAAGTCAAATCTTGTGTGGTTCCTCCATGGTAACATAGCTGCCCGAGGTCGCAAAGTTAGCAAGTACAAGAAATTTGAAAATTGTATGTAATTTCACATTAGTGCTTATGGTCGATCCCGTTTCTCGGCTTGAGAGCTACTTTCTTGACTGTATTTTGAGTTAAGCAGTTGGCGCGACTTCAGTTCTAGCCTATAAAGTCAAATCTTGTGTGGTTCCTCCATGGTAACATAGCTGCCCGAGGTCGCCAAGTTAGCAAGTACAAGAAATTTGAAAATTGTACGTAATTTCACGGTAGTGCTTATGGTCGATCCCGGTTCTCGGCTTGAGAGCTACTTTCTTGACTGTATTTTGAGTTAAGCAGTTGGCGCGACTTCAGTTCTAGCCTATAAAGTCAAATCTTGTGTGGTTCCTCCATGGTAACATAGCTGCCCGAGGTCGCAAACTTAGCAAGTACAAGAAATTTGAAAATTGTACGTAATTTCACGGTAGTGCTTATGGTCGATCCCGGTTCTCGGCTTGAGAGCTACTTTCTTGACTGTATTTTGAGTTAAGCAGTTGGCGCGACTTCAGTTCTAGCCTATAAAGTCAAATCTTGTGTGGTTCCTCCATGGTAACATAGCTGCCCGAGGTCGCAAAGTTAGCAAGTACAAGAAATTTGAAAATTGTACGTAATTTCACGGTAGTGCTTATAGTCGATCCCGTTTCTCGACTTGAGAGCTACTTTCTTGACTGTATTTTGAGTTAAGCAGTTGGCGCGACTTCAGTTCTAGCCTATAAAGTCAAATCTTGTGTGGTTCCTCCATGGTAACATAGCTGCCCGAGGTCGCAAAGTTAGCAAGTACAAGAAATTTGAAAATTGTACGTAATTTCACGGTAGTGCTTATGGTCGATCCCGTTTCTCGGCTTGAGAGCTACTTTCTTGACTGTATTTTGAGTTAAGCAGTTGGCGCGACTTCAGTTCTAGCCTATAAAGTCAAATCTTGTGTGGTTCCTCCATGGTAACATAGCTGCCCGAGGTCGCAAAATTAGCAAGTACAAGAAATTTGAAAATTGTATGAAATTTCACATTAGTGCTTATGGTCGATCCCGTTTCTCGGCTTGAGAGCTACTTTCTTGATTGTATTTTGAGTTAAGCAGTTGGCGCGACTTCAGTTCTAGCCTATAAAGTCAAATCTTGTGTGGTTCCTCCATGGTAACATAGCTGCCCGAGGTCGCAAAGTTACCAAGTACAAGAAATTTGAAAATCGTACATAATTTCACGGTAGTGCTTATAGTCGATCCCGTTTCTCGGCTTCAGAGCTACTTTCTTGACAGTATTTTGAGTTAAGCAGTTGGCGCGACTTCAGTTCTAGCCTATAAAGTCAAATCTTGTGTGGTTCCTCCATGGTAACATAGCTGCCCGAGGTCGCAAACTTAGCAAGTACAAGAAATTTGAAAATTGTATGTAATTTCACATTAGTGCTTATGGTCGATCCCGTTTCTCGGCTTGAGAGCTACTTTCTTGACTGTATTTTGAGTTAAGCAGTTGGCGCGACTTCAGTTCTAGCCTATAAAGTCAAATCTTGTGTGGTTCCTCCATGGTAACATAGCTGCCCGAGGTCGCAAAGTTAGCAAGTACAAGAAATTTGAAAATTGTATGTAATTTCACATTAGTGCTTATGGTCGATCCCGTTTCTCGGCTTGAGAGCTACTTTCTTGACTGTATTTTGAGTTAAGCAGTTGGCGCGACTTCAGTTCTAGCCTATAAAGTCAAATCTTGTGTGGTTCCTCCATGGTAACATAGCTGCCCGAGGTCGCAAAGTTAGCAAGTACAAGAAATTTGAAAATTGTACGTAATTTCACATTAGTGCTTATGGTCGATCCCGTTTCTCGGCTTGAGAGCTACTTTCTTGACTGTATTTTGAGTTAAGCAGTTGGAGCGACTTCAGTTCTAGCCTATAAAGTCAAATCTTGTGTGGTTCCTCCATGGTAACATAGCTGCCCGAGGTCGCAAAGTTAGCAAGTACAAGAAATTTGAAAATTGTACGTAATTTCACGGTAGTGCTTATAGTCGATCCCGTTTCTCGGCTTCAGAGCTACTTTCTTGACTGTATTTTGAGTTAAGCAGTTGGCGCGACTTCAGTTCTAGCCTATAAAGTCAAATCTTGTGTGGTTCCTCCATGGTAACATAGCTGCCCGAGGTCGCAAAGTTAGCAAGTACAAGAAATTTGAAAATTGTATGTAATTTCACATTAGTGCTTATGGTCGATCCCGTTTCTCGGCTTGAGAGCTACTTTCTTGACTGTATTTTGAGTTAAGCAGTTGGCGCGACTTCAGTTCTAGCCTATAAAGTCAAATTTTGTGTGGTTCCTCCATGGTAACATAGCTGCCCGAGGTCGCAAAGTTAGCAAGTACAAGAAATTTGAAAATTGTATGTAATTTCACATTAGTGCCTATGGTCGATCACGTTTCTCGGCGTGAGAGCTACTTTCTTGACTGTATTTTGAGTTAAGCAGTTGGCGCGACTTCAGTTCTAGCCTATAAAGTCAAATCTTGTGTGGTTCCTCCATGGTAACATAGCTGCCCGAGGTCGCAAAGTTAGCAAGTACAAGAAATTTGAAAATTGTATGTAATTTCACATTAGTGCTTATGGTCGATCCCGTTTCTCGGCTTGAGAGCTACTTTCTTGACTGTATTTTGAGGTAAGCAGTTGGCGCGACTTCAGTTCTAGCCTATAAAGTCAAATCTTGTGTGGTTCCTCCATGGTAACATAGCTGCCCGAGGTCGCAAAATTAGCAAGTACAAGAAATTTGAAAATTGTATGTAATTTCACATTAGTGCTTATGGTCGATCCCGTTTCTCGGCTTGAGAGCTACTTTCTTGATTGTATTTTGAGTTAAGCAGTTGGCGCGACTTCAGTTCTAGCCTATAAAGTCAAATCTTGTGTGGTTCCTCCATGGTAACATAGCTGCCTGAGGTCGCAAAGTTACCAAGTACAAGAAATTTGAAAATCGTACGTAATTTCACGGTAGTGCTTATAGTCGATCCCGTTTCTCGGCTTCAGAGCTACTTTCTTGACAGTATTTTGAGTTAAGCAGTTGGCGCGACTTCAGTTCTAGTCTATAAAGTCAAATCTTGTGTGGTTCCTCCATGGTAACATAGCTGCCCGAGGTCGCAAAGTTAGCAAGTACAAGAAATTTGAAAATTGTATGTAATTTCACATTAGTGCTTATGGTCGATCCCGTTTCTCGGCTTGAGAGCTACTTTCTTGACTGTATTTTGAGTTAAGCAGTTGGCGCGACTTCAGTTCTAGCCTATAAAGTCAAATCTTGTGTGGTTCCTCCATGGTAACATAGCTGCCCGAGGTCGCAAAGTTAGCAAGTACAAGAAATTTGAAAATTGTATGTAATTTCACATTAGTGCTTATGGTCGATCCCGTTTCTCGGCTTGAGAGCTACTTTCTTGACTGTATTTTGAGTTAAGCAGTTGGCGCGACTTCAGTTCTAGCCTATAAAGTCAAATCTTGTGTGGTTCCTCCATGGTAACATAGCTGCCCGAGGTCGCAAACTTAGCAAGTACAAGAAATTTGAAAATTGTACGTAATTCCACGGTAGTGCTTATGGTCGATCCCGGTTCTCGGCTTGAGAGCTACTTTCTTGCCTGTATTTTGAGTTAAGCAGTTGGCGCGAGTTCAGTTCTAGCCTATAAAGTCAAATCTTGTGTGGTTCCTCCATGGTAACATAGCTGCCCGAGGTCGCAAATTTAGCAAGTACAAGAAATTTGAAAATTGTACGTAATTTCACGGTAGTGCTTATAGTCGATCCCGTTTCTCGACTTGAGAGCTACTTTCTTGACTGTATTTTGAGTTAAGGAGTTGGCGCGACTTCAGTTCTAGCCTATAAAGTCAAATCTTGTGTGGTTCCTCCATGGTAACATAGCTGCCCGAGGTCGCAAAGTTAGCAAGTACAAGAAATTTGAAAATTGTACGTAATTTCACGGTAGTGCTTATGGTCGATCCCGTTTCTCGGCTTGAGAGCTACTTTCTTGACTGTATTTTGAGTTAAGCAGTTGGCGCGACTTCAGTTCTAGCCTATAAAGTCAAATCTTGTGTGGTTCCTCCATGGTAACATAGCTGCCCGAGGTCGCAAAGTTAGCAAGTACAAGAAATTTGATAATTGTATGTAATTTCACATTAGTGCTTATGGTCGATCCCGTTTCTCGGCTTGAGAGCTACTTTCTTGACTGTATTTTGAGTTAAGCAGTTGGCGCGACTTCAGTTCTAGCCTATAAAGTCAAATCTTGTGTGGTTCCTCCATGGTAACATAGCTGCCCGAGGTCGCAAAGTTAGCAAGTACAAGAAATTTGAAACTTGTACGTAATTTCACGGTAGTGCTTATGGTCGATTCCGTTTCTCGGCTTGAGAGCTACTTTCTTGACTGTATTTTGAGTTAAGCAGTTGGCGCGACTTCAGTTCTAGCCTATAAAGTCAAATCTTGTGTGGTTCCTCCATGGTAACATAGCTGCCCGAGGTCGCAAAGTTAGCAAGTACAAGAAATTTGAAAATTGTATGTAATTTCACATTAGTGCTTATGGTCGATCCCGTTTCTCGGCTTGAGAGCTACTTTCTTGACTGTATTTTGAGTTAAGCAGTTGGAGCGACTTCAGTTCTAGCCTATAAAGTCAAATCTTGTGTGGTTCCTCCATGGCAACATAGCCGCCCGAGGTCGCAAAGTTAGCAAGTACAAGAAATTTGAAAATTGTATGTAATTTCACATTAGTGCCTATGGTCGATCCCGTTTCTCGGCTTGAGAGCTACTTTCTTGACTATATTTTGAGTTAAGCAGTTGGCGCGACTTCAGTTCTAGCCTATAAAGTCAAATCTTGTGTGGTTCCTCCATGGCAACATAGCTGCCCGAGGTCGCAAACTTAGCAAGTACAAGAAATTTGAAAATTGTATGTAATTTCACATTAGTGCCTATGGTCGATCCCGTTTCTCGGCTTGAGAGCTACTTTCTTGACTGTATTTTGAGTTAAGCAGTTGGCGCGACTTCAGTTCTAGCCTATAAAGTCAAATCTTGTGTGGTTCCTCTATGGTAACATAGCTGCCCGAGGTCGCAAAGTTAGCAAGTACAAGAAATTTGAAAATTGTATGTTATTTCACATTAGTGCTTATGGTCGATCCCGTTTCTCGGCTTGAGAGCTACTTTCTTGACTGTATTTTGAGTTAAGCAGTTGGCGCGACTTCAGTTCTAGCCTATAAAGTCAAATCTTGTGTGGTTCCTCCATGGTAACATAGCTGCCCGAGGTCGCAAAATTAGCAAGTACAAGAAATTTGAAAATTGTATGTAATTTCACATTAGTGCTTATGGTCGATCCCGTTACTCGGCTTGAGAGCTACTTTCTTGATTGTATTTTGAGTTAAGCAGTTGGCGCGACTTCAGTTCTAGCCTATAAAGTAAAATCTTGTGTGGTTCCTCCATGGTAACATAGCTGCCCGAGGTCGCAAAGTTACCAAGTACAAGAAATTTGAAAATCGTACATAATTTCACGGTAGTGCTTATAGTCGATCCCGTTTCTCGGCTTCAGAGCTACTTTCTTGACAGTATTTTGAGTTAAGCAGTTGGCGCGACTTCAGTTCTAGCCTATAAAGTCAAATCTTGTGTGGTTCCTCCATGGTAACCTAGCTGCCCGAGGTCGCAAAGTTAGCAAGTACAAGAAATTTGAAAATTGTATGTAATTTCACATTAGTGCTTATGGTCGATCCCGGTTGAGACCTCGGCTTGAGAGCTACTTTCTTGACTGTATTTTGAGTTAAGCAGTTGGCGCGACTTCGGTTGTAGCCTATAAAGTCAAATCTTGTGTGGTTCCTCCATGGTAACATAGCTGCCCGAGGTCGCAAAATTAGCAAGTACAAGAAATTTGAAAATTGTACGTAATTTCACGGTAGTGCTTATGGTCGATCCCGTTTCTCGGCTTGAGAGCTACTTTCTTGACTGTATTTTGAGTTAAGCAGTTGGCGCGACTTCAGTTCTAGCCTATAAAGTCAAATCTTGTGTGGTTCCTCCATGGTAACATAGCTGCCCGAGGTCGCCAAGTTAGCAAGTACAAGAAATTTGAAAATTGTACGTAATTTCACGGTAGTGCTTATGGTCGATCCCGGTTCTCGGCTTGAGAGCTACTTTCTTGACTGTATTTTGAGTTAAGCAGTTGGCGGGACTTCAGTTCTAGCGTATAAAGTCAAATCTTGTGTGGTTCCTACATGGTAACATAGCTGCCCGAGGTCGCAAAGTTAGCAAGTACAAGAAATTTGAAAATCGTACGTAATTTCACGGTAGTGCTTATAGTCGATCCCGTTTCTCGGCTTCAGAGCTACTTTCTTGACTGTATTTTGAGTTAAGCAGTTGGCGCGACTTCAGTTCTAGCCTATAAAGTCAAATCTTGTGTGGTTCCTCTATGGTAACATAGCTGCCCGAGGTCGCAAAGTTAGCAAGTACAAGAAATTTGAAAATTGTATGTAATTTCACATTAGTGCTTATGGTCGATCCCGGTTCTCGGCTTGAGAGCTACTTTCTTGAGTGTATTTTGAGTTAAGCAGTTGGCGCGACTTCAGCTCTAGCCTATAAAGTCAAATCTTGTGTGGTTCCTCTATGGTAACATAGCTGCCCGAGGTCGCAAATTTAGCAAGTACAAGAAATTTGAAAATTGTATGTAATTTCACGGTAGTGCTTATGGTCGATCCCGTTTCTCGGCTTGAGAGCTACTTTCTTGACTCTATTTTGAGTTAAGCAGTTGGCGCGACTTCAGTTCTATCCTATAAAGTCAAATCTTGTGTGGTTCCTCCATGGTAACATAGCTGCCCGAGGTCGCAAAGTTAGCAAGTACAAGAAATTTGAAAATTGTATGTAATTTCACGGTAGTGCTTATGGTCGATCCCGTTTCTCGGCTTGAGAGCTACTTTCTTGACTGTATTTTGAGTTAAGCAGTTGGCGCGACTTCGTTTCTAGCCTATAAAGTCAAATCTTGTGTGGTTCCTCCATGGCAACATAGCTGCCCGAGGTCGCAAAGTTAGCAAGTACAAGAAATTTGAAAATTGTATGTAATTTCACATTAGTGCCTATGGTCGATCCCGTTTCTCGGCTTGAGAGCTACTTTCTTGACTGTATTTTGAGTTAAGCAGTTGGCGCGACTTCAGTTCTAGCCTATAAAGTCAAATCTTGTGTGGTTCCTCTATGGTAACATAGCTGCCCGAGGTCGCAAAGTTAGCAAGTACAAGAAATTTGAAAATTGTATGTTATTTCACATTAGTGCTTATGGTCGATCCCGTTTCTCGGCTTGAGAGCTACTTTCTTGACTGTATTTTGAGTTAAGCAGTTGGCGCGACTTCAGTTCTAGCCTATAAAGTCAAATCTTGTGTGGTTCCTCCATGGTAACATAGCTGCCCGAGGTCGCAAAATTAGCAAGTACAAGAAATTTGAAAATTGTATGTAATTTCACATTAGTGCTTATGGTCGATCCCGTTTCTCGGCTTGAGAGCTACTTTCTTGATTGTATTTTGAGTTAAGCAGTTGGCGCGACTTCAGTTCTAGCCTATAAAGTAAAATCTTGTGTGGTTCCTCCATGGTAACATAGCTGCCCGAGGTCGCAAAGTTACCAAGTACAAGAAATTTGAAAATCGTACATAATTTCACGGTAGTGCTTATAGTCGATCCCGTTTCTCGGCTTCAGAGCTACTTTCTTGACAGTATTTTGAGTTAAGCAGTTGGCGCGACTTCAGTTCTAGCCTATAAAGTCAAATCTTGTGTGGTTCCTCCATGGTAACCTAGCTGCCCGAGGTCGCAAAGTTAGCAAGTACAATAAATTTGAAAATTGTATGTAATTTCACATTAGTGCTTATGGTCGATCCCGTTTCTCGGCTTGAGAGCTACTTTCTTGACTGTATTTTGAGTTAAGCAGTTGGCGCGACTTCAGTTCTAGCCTATAAAGTCAAATCTTGTGTGGTTCCTCCATGGTAACATAGCTGCCCGAGGTCGCAAAGTTAGCAAGTACAAGAAATTTGAAAATTGTATGTAATTTCACATTAGTGCTTATGGTCGATCCCGTTTCTCGGCTTGAGAGCTACTTTCTTGACTGTATTTTGAGTTAAGCAGTTGGCGCGACTTCAGTTCTAGCCTATAAAGTCAAATCTTGTGTGGTTCCTCCATGGTAACATAGCTGCCCGAGGTCGCCAAGTTAGCAAGTACAAGAAATTTGAAAATTGTACGTAATTTCACGGTAGTGCTTATGGTCGATCCCGGTTCTCGGCTTGAGAGCTACTTTCTTGACTGTATTTTGAGTTAAGCAGTTGGCGCGACTTCAGTTCTAGCCTATAAAGTCAAATCTTGTGTGGTTCCTCCATGGTAACATAGCTGCCCGAGGTCGCAAACTTAGCAAGTACAAGAAATTTGAAAATTGTACGTAATTTCACGGTAGTGCTTATGGTCGATCCCGGTTCTCGGCTTGAGAGCTACTTTCTTGACTGTATTTTGAGTTAAGCAGTTGGCGCGACTTCAGTTCTAGCCTATAAAGTCAAATCTTGTGTGGTTAATCCATGGTAACATAGCTGCCCGAGGTCGCAAAGTTAGCAAGTACAAGAAATTTGAAAATTGTACGTAATTTCACGGTAGTGCTTATAGTCGATCCCGTTTCTCGACTTGAGAGCTACTTTCTTGACTGTATTTTGAGTTAAGCAGTTGGCGCGACTTCAGTTCTAGCCTATAAAGTCAAATCTTGTGTGGTTCCTCCATGGTAACATAGCTGCCCGAGGTCGCAAAGTTAGCAAGTACAAGAAATTTGAAAATTGTACGTAATTTCACGGTAGTGCTTATGGTCGATCCCGTTTCTCGGCTTGAGAGCTACTTTCTTGACTGTATTTTGAGTTATGCAGTTGGCGCGACTTCAGTTCTAGCCTATAAAGTCAAATCTTGTGTGGTTCCTACATGGTAACATAGCTGCCCGAGGTCGCAAAGTTAGCAAGTACAAGAAATTTGAAAATTGTACGTAATTTCACGGTAGTGCTTATGGTCGATCCCGTTTCTCGGCTTGAGAGCTACTTTCTTGACTGTATTTTGAGTTAAGCAGTTGGCGCGACTTCAGTTCTAGCATATAAAGTCAAATCTTGTGTGGTTCCTCCATGGTAACATAGCTGCCCGAGGTCGCAAACTTAGCAAGTACAAGAAATTTGAAAATTGTACGTAATTTCACGGTAGTGCTTATGGTCGATCCCGGTTCTCGGCTTGAGAGCTACTTTCTTGACTGTATTTTGAGTTAAGCAGTTGGCGCGACTTCAGTTCTAGCCTATAAAGTCAAATCTTGTGTGGTTCCTCCATGGTAACATAGCTGCCCGAGGTCGCAAAGTTAGCAGGTACAAGAAATTTGAAAATTGTACGTAATTTCACGGTAGTGCTTATAGTCGATCCCGTTTCTCGACTTGAGAGCTACTTTCTTGACTGTATTTTGAGTTAAGCAGTTGGCGCGACTTCAGTTCTAGCCTATAAAGTCAAATCTTGTGTGGTTCCTCCATGGTAACATAGCTGCCCGAGGTCGCAAAGTTAGCAAGTACAAGAAATTTGAAAATTGTACGTAATTTCACGGTAGTGCTTATGGTCGATCCCGTTTCTCGGCTTGAGAGCTACTTTCTTGACTGTATTTTGAGTTATGCAGTTGGCGCGACTTCAGTTCTAGCCTATAAAGTCAAATCTTGTGTGGTTCCTACATGGTAACATAGCTGCCCGAGGTCGCAAAGTTAGCAAGTACAAGAAATTTGAAAATTGTACGTAATTTCACGGTAGTGCTTATGGTCGATCCCGTTTCTCGGCTTGAGAGCTACTTTCTTGACTGTATTTTGAGTTAAGCAGTTGGCGCGACTTCAGTTCTAGCCTATAAAGTCAAATCTTGTGTGGTTCCTCCATGGTAACATAGCTGCCCGAGGTCGCAAAATTAGCAAGTACAAGAAATTTGAAAATTGTATGAAATTTCACATTAGTGCTTATGGTCGATCCCGTTTCTCGGCTTGAGAGCTACTTTCTTGATTGTATTTTGAGTTAAGCAGTTGGCGCGACTTCAGTTCTAGCCTATAAAGTCAAATCTTGTGTGGTTCCTCCATGGTAACATAGCTGCCCGAGGTCGCAAAGTTACCAAGTACAAAAAATTTGAAAATCGTACATAATTTCACGGTAGTGCTTATAGTCGATCCCGTTTCTCGGCTTCAGAGCTACTTTCTTGACAGTATTTTGAGTTAAGCAGTTGGCGCGACTTCAGTTCTAGCCTATAAAGTCAAATCTTGTGTGGTTCCTCCATGGTAACATAGCTGCCCGAGGTCGCAAACTTAGCAAGTACAAGAAATTTGAAAATTGTATGTAATTTCACATTAGTGCTTATGGTCGATCCCGTTTCTCGGCTTGAGAGCTACTTTCTTGACTGTATTTTGAGTTAAGCAGTTGGCGCGACTTCAGTTCTAGCCTATAAAGTCAAATCTTGTGTGGTTCCTCCATGGTAACATAGCTGCCCGAGGTCGCAAAGTTAGCAAGTACAAGAAATTTGAAAATTGTATGTAATTTCACATTAGTGCTTATGGTCGATCCCGTTTCTCGGCTTGAGAGCTACTTTCTTGACTGTATTTTGAGTTAAGCAGTTGGCGCGACTTCAGTTCTAGCCTATAAAGTCAAATCTTGTGTGGTTCCTCCATGGTAACATAGCTGCCCGAGGTCGCAAAGTTAGCAAGTACAAGAAATTTGAAAATTGTATGTAATTTCACATTAGTGCTTATGGTCGATCCCGTTTCTCGGCTTGAGAGCTACTTTCTTGGCTGTATTTTGAGTTAAGCAGTTGGAGCGACTTCAGTTCTAGCCTATAAAGTCAAATCTTGTGTGGTTCCTCCATGGTAACATAGCTGCCCGAGGTCGCAAAGTTAGCAAGTACAAGAAATTTGAAAATTGTACGTAATTTCACGGTAGTGCTTATAGTCGATCCCGTTTCTCGGCTTCAGAGCTACTTTCTTGACTGTATTTTGAGTTAAGCAGTTGGCGCGACTTCAGTTCTAGCCTATAAAGTCAAATCTTGTGTGGTTCCTCCATGGTAACATAGCTGCCCGAGGTCGCAAAGTTAGCAAGTACAAGAAATTTGAAAATTGTATGTAATTTCACATTAGTGCTTATGGTCGATCCCGTTTCTCGGCTTGAGAGCTACTTTCTTGACTGTATTTTGAGTTAAGCAGTTGGCGCGACTTCAGTTCTAGCCTATAAAGTCAAATTTTGTGTGGTTCCTCCATGGTAACATAGCTGCCCGAGGTCGCAAAGTTAGCAAGTACAAGAAATTTGAAAATTGTATGTAATTTCACATTAGTGCCTATGGTCGATCACGTTTCTCGGCTTGAGAGCTACTTTCTTGACTGTATTTTGAGTTAAGCAGTTGGCGCGACTTCAGTTCTAGCCTATAAAGTCAAATCTTGTGTGGTTCCTCCATGGTAACATAGCTGCCCGAGGTCGCAAAGTTAGCAAGTACAAGAAATTTGAAAATTGTATGTAATTTCACATTAGTGCTTATGGTCGATCCCGTTTCTCGGCTTGAGAGCTACTTTCTTGACTGTATTTTGAGGTAAGCAGTTGGCGCGACTTCAGTTCTAGCCTATAAAGTCAAATCTTGTGTGGTTCCTCCATGGTAACATAGCTGCCCGAGGTCGCAAAATTAGCAAGTACAAGAAATTTGAAAATTGTATGTAATTTCACGGTAGTGCTTATGGTCGATCCCGTTTCTCGGCTTGAGAGCTACTTTCTTGATTGTATTTTGAGTTAAGCATTGGCGCGACTTCAGTTCTAGCCTATAAAGTCAAATCTTGTGTGGTTCCTCCATGGTAACATAGCTGCCCGAGGTCGCAAAGTTACCAAGTACAAGAAATTTGAAAATCGTACGTAATTTCACGGTAGTGCTTATAGTCGATCCCGTTTCTCGGCTTCAGAGCTACTTTCTTGACAGTATTTTGAGTTAAGCAGTTGGCGCGACTTCAGTTCTAGCCTATAAAGTCAAATCTTGTGTGGTTCCTCCATGGTAACATAGCTGCCCGAGGTCGCAAAGTTAGCAAGTACAAGAAATTTGAAAATTGTATGTAATTTCACATTAGTGCTTATGGTCGATCCCGTTTCTCGGCTTGAGAGCTACTTTCTTGACTGTATTTTGAGTTAAGCAGTTGGCGCGACTTCAGTTCTAGCCTATAAAGTCAAATCTTGTGTGGTTCCTCCATGGTAACATAGCTGCCCGAGGTCGCAAAGTTAGCAAGTACAAGAAATTTGAAAATTGTATGTAATTTCACATTAGTGCTTATGGTCGATCCCGTTTCTCGGCTTGAGAGCTACTTTCTTGATTGTATTTTGAGTTAAGCAGTTGGCGCGACTTCAGTTCTAGCCTATAAAGTCAAATCTTGTGTGGTTCCTCCATGGTAACATAGCTGCCTGAGGTCGCAAAGTTACTAAGTACAAGAAATTTGAAAATCGTACGTAATTTCACGGTAGTGCTTATAGTCGATCCCGTTTCTCGGCTTCAGAGCTACTTTCTTGACAGTATTTTGAGTTAAGCAGTTGGCGCGACTTCAGTTCTAGCCTATAAAGTCAAATCTTGTGTGGTTCCTCCATGGTAACATAGCTGCCCGAGGTCGCAAAATTAGCAAGTACAAGAAATTTGAAAATTGTATGTAATTTCACATTAGTGCTTATGGTCGATCCCGTTTCTCGGCTTGAGAGCTACTTTCTTGATTGTATTTTGAGTTAAGCAGTTGGCGCGACTTCAGTTCTAGCCTATAAAGTCAAATCTTGTGTGGTTCCTCCATGGTAACATAGCTGCCTGAGGTCGCAAAGTTACCAAGTACAAGAAATTTGAAAATCGTACGTAATTTCACGGTAGTGCTTATAGTCGATCCCGTTTCTCGGCTTCAGAGCTACTTTCTTGACAGTATTTTGAGTTAAGCAGTTGGCGCGACTTCAGTTCTAGTCTATAAAGTCAAATCTTGTGTGGTTCCTCCATGGTAACATAGCTGCCCGAGGTCGCAAAGTTAGCAAGTACAAGAAATTTGAAAATTGTATGTAATTTCACATTAGTGCTTATGGTCGATCCCGTTTCTCGGCTTGAGAGCTACTTTCTTGACTGTATTTTGAGTTAAGCAGTTGGCGCGACTTCAGTTCTAGCCTATAAAGTCAAATCTTGTGTGGTTCCTCCATGGTAACATAGCTGCCCGAGGTCGCAAAGTTAGCAAGTACAAGAAATTTGAAAATTGTATGTAATTTCACATTAGTGCTTATGGTCGATCCCGTTTCTCGGCTTGAGAGCTACTTTCTTGACTGTATTTTGAGTTAAGCAGTTGGCGCGACTTCAGTTCTAGCCTATAAAGTCAAATCTTGTGTGGTTCCTCCATGGTAACATAGCTGCCCGAGGTCGCAAACTTAGCAAGTACAAGAAATTTGAAAATTGTACGTAATTCCACGGTAGTGCTTATGGTCGATCCCGGTTCTCGGCTTGAGAGCTACTTTCTTGCCTGTATTTTGAGTTAAGCAGTTGGCGCGAGTTCAGTTCTAGCCTATAAAGTCAAATCTTGTGTGGTTCCTCCATGGTAACATAGCTGCCCGAGGTCGCAAATTTAGCAAGTACAAGAAATTTGAAAATTGTACGTAATTTCACGGTAGTGCTTATAGTCGATCCCGTTTCTCGACTTGAGAGCTACTTTCTTGACTGTATTTTGAGTTAAGGAGTTGGCGCGACTTCAGTTCTAGCCTATAAAGTCAAATCTTGTGTGGTTCCTCCATGGTAACATAGCTGCCCGAGGTCGCAAAGTTAGCAAGTACAAGAAATTTGAAAATTGTACGTAATTTCACGGTAGTGCTTATGGTCGATCCCGTTTCTCGGCTTGAGAGCTACTTTCTTGACTGTATTTTGAGTTAAGCAGTTGGCGCGACTTCAGTTCTAGCCTATAAAGTCAAATCTTGTGTGGTTCCTCCATGGTAACATAGCTGCCCGAGGTCGCAAAGTTAGCAAGTACAAGAAATTTGATAATTGTATGTAATTTCACATTAGTGCTTATGGTCGATCCCGTTTCTCGGCTTGAGAGCTACTTTCTTGACTGTATTTTGAGTTAAGCAGTTGGCGCGACTTCAGTTCTAGCCTATAAAGTCAAATCTTGTGTGGTTCCTCCATGGTAACATAGCTGCCCGAGGTCGCAAAGTTAGCAAGTACAAGAAATTTGAAACTTGTACGTAATTTCACGGTAGTGCTTATGGTCGATTCCGTTTCTCGGCTTGAGAGCTACTTTCTTGACTGTATTTTGAGTTAAGCAGTTGGCGCGACTTCAGTTCTAGCCTATAAAGTCAAATCTTGTGTGGTTCCTCCATGGTAACATAGCTGCCCGAGGTCGCAAAGTTAGCAAGTACAAGAAATTTGAAAATTGTATGTAATTTCACATTAGTGCTTATGGTCGATCCCGTTTCTCGGCTTGAGAGCTACTTTCTTGACTGTATTTTGAGTTAAGCAGTTGGAGCGACTTCAGTTCTAGCCTATAAAGTCAAATCTTGTGTGGTTCCTCCATGGCAACATAGCCGCCCGAGGTCGCAAAGTTAGCAAGTACAAGAAATTTGAAAATTGTATGTAATTTCACATTAGTGCCTATGGTCGATCCCGTTTCTCGGCTTGAGAGCTACTTTCTTGACTATATTTTGAGTTAAGCAGTTGGCGCGACTTCAGTTCTAGCCTATAAAGTCAAATCTTGTGTGGTTCCTCCATGGCAACATAGCTGCCCGAGGTCGCAAACTTAGCAAGTACAAGAAATTTGAAAATTGTATGTAATTTCACATTAGTGCCTATGGTCGATCCCGTTTCTCGGCTTGAGAGCTACTTTCTTGACTGTATTTTGAGTTAAGCAGTTGGCGCGACTTCAGTTCTAGCCTATAAAGTCAAATCTTGTGTGGTTCCTCTATGGTAACATAGCTGCCCGAGGTCGCAAAGTTAGCAAGTACAAGAAATTTGAAAATTGTATGTTATTTCACATTAGTGCTTATGGTCGATCCCGTTTCTCGGCTTGAGAGCTACTTTCTTGACTGTATTTTGAGTTAAGCAGTTGGCGCGACTTCAGTTCTAGCCTATAAAGTCAAATCTTGTGTGGTTCCTCCATGGTAACATAGCTGCCCGAGGTCGCAAAATTAGCAAGTACAAGAAATTTGAAAATTGTATGTAATTTCACATTAGTGCTTATGGTCGATCCCGTTACTCGGCTTGAGAGCTACTTTCTTGATTGTATTTTGAGTTAAGCAGTTGGCGCGACTTCAGTTCTAGCCTATAAAGTAAAATCTTGTGTGGTTCCTCCATGGTAACATAGCTGCCCGAGGTCGCAAAGTTACCAAGTACAAGAAATTTGAAAATCGTACATAATTTCACGGTAGTGCTTATAGTCGATCCCGTTTCTCGGCTTCAGAGCTACTTTCTTGACAGTATTTTGAGTTAAGCAGTTGGCGCGACTTCAGTTCTAGCCTATAAAGTCAAATCTTGTGTGGTTCCTCCATGGTAACCTAGCTGCCCGAGGTCGCAAAGTTAGCAAGTACAAGAAATTTGAAAATTGTATGTAATTTCACATTAGTGCTTATGGTCGATCCCGGTTGAGACCTCGGCTTGAGAGCTACTTTCTTGACTGTATTTTGAGTTAAGCAGTTGGCGCGACTTCGGTTGTAGCCTATAAAGTCAAATCTTGTGTGGTTCCTCCATGGTAACATAGCTGCCCGAGGTCGCAAAGTTAGCAAGTACAAGAAATTTGAAAATTGTACGTAATTTCACGGTAGTGCTTATGGTCGATCCCGTTTCTCGGCTTGAGAGCTACTTTCTTGACTGTATTTTGAGTTAAGCAGTTGGCGCGACTTCAGTTCTAGCCTATAAAGTCAAATCTTGTGTGGTTCCTCCATGGTAACATAGCTGCCCGAGGTCGCCAAGTTAGCAAGTACAAGAAATTTGAAAATTGTACGTAATTTCACGGTAGTGCTTATGGTCGATCCCGGTTCTCGGCTTGAGAGCTACTTTCTTGACTGTATTTTGAGTTAAGCAGTTGGCGGGACTTCAGTTCTAGCCTATAAAGTCAAATCTTGTGTGGTTCCTACATGGTAACATAGCTGCCCGAGGTCGCAAAGTTAGCAAGTACAAGAAATTTGAAAATCGTACGTAATTTCACGGTAGTGCTTATAGTCGATCCCGTTTCTCGGCTTCAGAGCTACTTTCTTGACTGTATTTTGAGTTAAGCAGTTGGCGCGACTTCAGTTCTAGCCTATAAAGTCAAATCTTGTGTGGTTCCTCTATGGTAACATAGCTGCCCGAGGTCGCAAAGTTAGCAAGTACAAGAAATTTGAAAATTGTATGTAATTTCACATTAGTGCTTATGGTCGATCCCGGTTCTCGGCTTGAGAGCTACTTTCTTGAGTGTATTTTGAGTTAAGCAGTTGGCGCGACTTCAGCTCTAGCCTATAAAGTCAAATCTTGTGTGGTTCCTCTATGGTAACATAGCTGCCCGAGGTCGCAAATTTAGCAAGTACAAGAAATTTGAAAATTGTATGTAATTTCACGGTAGTGCTTATGGTCGATCCCGTTTCTCGGCTTGAGAGCTACTTTCTTGACTCTATTTTGAGTTAAGCAGTTGGCGCGACTTCAGTTCTATCCTATAAAGTCAAATCTTGTGTGGTTCCTCCATGGTAACATAGCTGCCCGAGGTCGCAAAGTTAGCAAGTACAAGAAATTTGAAAATTGTATGTAATTTCACGGTAGTGCTTATGGTCGATCCCGTTTCTCGGCTTGAGAGCTACTTTCTTGACTGTATTTTGAGTTAAGCTGTTGGCGCGACTTCGTTTCTAGCCTATAAAGTCAAATCTTGTGTGGTTCCTCCATGGCAACATAGCTGCCCGAGGTCGCAAAGTTAGCAAGTACAAGAAATTTGAAAATTGTATGTAATTTCACATTAGTGCCTATGGTCGATCCCGTTTCTCGGCTTGAGAGCTACTTTCTTGACTGTATTTTGAGTTAAGCAGTTGGCGCGACTTCAGTTCTAGCCTATAAAGTCAAATCTTGTGTGGTTCCTCTATGGTAACATAGCTGCCCGAGGTCGCAAAGTTAGCAAGTACAAGAAATTTGAAAATTGTATGTTATTTCACATTAGTGCTTATGGTCGATCCCGTTTCTCGGCTTGAGAGCTACTTTCTTGACTGTATTTTGAGTTAAGCAGTTGGCGCGACTTCAGTTCTAGCCTATAAAGTCAAATCTTGTGTGGTTCCTCCATGGTAACATAGCTGCCCGAGGTCGCAAAATTAGCAAGTACAAGAAATTTGAAAATTGTATGTAATTTCACATTAGTGCTTATGGTCGATCCCGTTTCTCGGCTTGAGAGCTACTTTCTTGATTGTATTTTGAGTTAAGCAGTTGGCGCGACTTCAGTTCTAGCCTATAAAGTAAAATCTTGTGTGGTTCCTCCATGGTAACATAGCTGCCCGAGGTCGCAAAGTTACCAAGTACAAGAAATTTGAAAATCGTACATAATTTCACGGTAGTGCTTATAGTCGATCCCGTTTCTCGGCTTCAGAGCTACTTTCTTGACAGTATTTTGAGTTAAGCAGTTGGCGCGACTTCAGTTCTAGCCTATAAAGTCAAATCTTGTGTGGTTCCTCCATGGTAACCTAGCTGCCCGAGGTCGCAAAGTTAGCAAGTACAATAAATTTGAAAATTGTATGTAATTTCACATTAGTGCTTATGGTCGATCCCGTTTCTCGGCTTGAGAGCTACTTTCTTGACTGTATTTTGAGTTAAGCAGTTGGCGCGACTTCAGTTCTAGCCTATAAAGTCAAATCTTGTGTGGTTCCTCCATGGTAACATAGCTGCCCGAGGTCGCAAAGTTAGCAAGTACAAGAAATTTGAAAATTGTATGTAATTTCACATTAGTGCTTATGGTCGATCCCGTTTCTCGGCTTGAGAGCTACTTTCTTGACTGTATTTTGAGTTAAGCAGTTGGCGCGACTTCAGTTCTAGCCTATAAAGTCAAATCTTGTGTGGTTCCTCCATGGTAACATAGCTGCCCGAGGTCGCCAAGTTAGCAAGTACAAGAAATTTGAAAATTGTACGTAATTTCACGGTAGTGCTTATGGTCGATCCCGGTTCTCGGCTTGAGAGCTACTTTCTTGACTGTATTTTGAGTTAAGCAGTTGGCGCGACTTCAGTTCTAGCCTATAAAGTCAAATCTTGTGTGGTTCCTCCATGGTAACATAGCTGCCCGAGGTCGCAAACTTAGCAAGTACAAGAAATTTGAAAATTGTACGTAATTTCACGGTAGTGCTTATGGTCGATCCCGGTTCTCGGCTTGAGAGCTACTTTCTTGACTGTATTTTGAGTTAAGCAGTTGGCGCGACTTCAGTTCTAGCCTATAAAGTCAAATCTTGTGTGGTTCCTCCATGGTAACATAGCTGCCCGAGGTCGCAAAGTTAGCAAGTACAAGAAATTTGAAAATTGTACGTAATTTCACGGTAGTGCTTATAGTCGATCCCGTTTCTCGACTTGAGAGCTACTTTCTTGACTGTATTTTGAGTTAAGCAGTTGGCGCGACTTCAGTTCTAGCCTATAAAGTCAAATCTTGTGTGGTTCCTCCATGGTAACATAGCTGCCCGAGGTCGCAAAGTTAGCAAGTACAAGAAATTTGAAAATTGTACGTAATTTCACGGTAGTGCTTATGGTCGATCCCGTTTCTCGGCTTGAGAGCTACTTTCTTGACTGTATTTTGAGTTATGCAGTTGGCGCGACTTCAGTTCTAGCCTATAAAGTCAAATCTTGTGTGGTTCCTCCATGGTAACATAGCTGCCCGAGGTCGCAAACTTAGCAAGTACAAGAAATTTGAAAATTGTACGTAATTTCACGGTAGTGCTTATGGTCGATCCCGGTTCTCGGCTTGAGAGCTACTTTCTTGACTGTATTTTGAGTTAAGCAGTTGGCGCGACTTCAGTTCTAGCCTATAAAGTCAAATCTTGTGTGGTTCCTCCATGGTAACATAGCTGCCCGAGGTCGCAAAGTTAGCAGGTACAAGAAATTTGAAAATTGTACGTAATTTCACGGTAGTGCTTATAGTCGATCCCGTTTCTCGACTTGAGAGCTACTTTCTTGACTGTATTTTGAGTTAAGCAGTTGGCGCGACTTCAGTTCTAGCCTATAAAGTCAAATCTTGTGTGGTTCCTCCATGGTAACATAGCTGCCCGAGGTCGCAAAGTTAGCAAGTACAAGAAATTTGAAAATTGTACGTAATTTCACGGTAGTGCTTATGGTCGATCCCGTTTCTCGGCTTGAGAGCTACTTTCTTGACTGTATTTTGAGTTATGCAGTTGGCGCGACTTCAGTTCTAGCCTATAAAGTCAAATCTTGTGTGGTTCCTACATGGTAACATAGCTGCCCGAGGTCGCAAAGTTAGCAAGTACAAGAAATTTGAAAATTGTACGTAATTTCACGGTAGTGCTTATGGTCGATCCCGTTTCTCGGCTTGAGAGCTACTTTCTTGACTGTATTTTGAGTTAAGCAGTTGGCGCGACTTCAGTTCTAGCCTATAAAGTCAAATCTTGTGTGGTTCCTCCATGGTAACATAGCTGCCCGAGGTCGCAAAATTAGCAAGTACAAGAAATTTGAAAATTGTATGAAATTTCACATTAGTGCTTATGGTCGATCCCGTTTCTCGGCTTGAGAGCTACTTTCTTGATTGTATTTTGAGTTAAGCAGTTGGCGCGACTTCAGTTCTAGCCTATAAAGTCAAATCTTGTGTGGTTCCTCCATGGTAACATAGCTGCCCGAGGTCGCAAAGTTACCAAGTACAAAAAATTTGAAAATCGTACATAATTTCACGGTAGTGCTTATAGTCGATCCCGTTTCTCGGCTTCAGAGCTACTTTCTTGACAGTATTTTGAGTTAAGCAGTTGGCGCGACTTCAGTTCTAGCCTATAAAGTCAAATCTTGTGTGGTTCCTCCATGGTAACATAGCTGCCCGAGGTCGCAAACTTAGCAAGTACAAGAAATTTGAAAATTGTATGTAATTTCACATTAGTGCTTATGGTCGATCCCGTTTCTCGGCTTGAGAGCTACTTTCTTGATTGTATTTTGAGTTAAGCAGTTGGCGCGACTTCAGTTCTAGCCTATAAAGTAAAATCTTGTGTGGTTCCTCCATGGTAACATAGCTGCCCGAGGTCGCAAAGTTACCAAGTACAAGAAATTTGAAAATCGTACATAATTTCACGGTAGTGCTTATAGTCGATCCCGTTTCTCGGCTTCAGAGCTACTTTCTTGACAGTATTTTGAGTTAAGCAGTTGGCGCGACTTCAGTTCTAGCCTATAAAGTCAAATCTTGTGTGGTTCCTCCATGGTAACCTAGCTGCCCGAGGTCGCAAAGTTAGCAAGTACAATAAATTTGAAAATTGTATGTAATTTCACATTAGTGCTTATGGTCGATCCCGTTTCTCGGCTTGAGAGCTACTTTCTTGACTGTATTTTGAGTTAAGCAGTTGGCGCGACTTCAGTTCTAGCCTATAAAGTCAAATCTTGTGTGGTTCCTCCATGGTAACATAGCTGCCCGAGGTCGCAAAGTTAGCAAGTACAAGAAATTTGAAAATTGTATGTAATTTCACATTAGTGCTTATGGTCGATCCCGTTTCTCGGCTTGAGAGCTACTTTCTTGACTGTATTTTGAGTTAAGCAGTTGGCGCGACTTCAGTTCTAGCCTATAAAGTCAAATCTTGTGTGGTTCCTCCATGGTAACATAGCTGCCCGAGGTCGCCAAGTTAGCAAGTACAAGAAATTTGAAAATTGTACGTAATTTCACGGTAGTGCTTATGGTCGATCCCGGTTCTCGGCTTGAGAGCTACTTTCTTGACTGTATTTTGAGTTAAGCAGTTGGCGCGACTTCAGTTCTAGCCTATAAAGTCAAATCTTGTGTGGTTCCTCCATGGTAACATAGCTGCCCGAGGTCGCAAACTTAGCAAGTACAAGAAATTTGAAAATTGTACGTAATTTCACGGTAGTGCTTATGGTCGATCCCGGTTCTCGGCTTGAGAGCTACTTTCTTGACTGTATTTTGAGTTAAGCAGTTGGCGCGACTTCAGTTCTAGCCTATAAAGTCAAATCTTGTGTGGTTCCTCCATGGTAACATAGCTGCCCGAGGTCGCAAAGTTAGCAAGTACAAGAAATTTGAAAATTGTACGTAATTTCACGGTAGTGCTTATAGTCGATCCCGTTTCTCGACTTGAGAGCTACTTTCTTGACTGTATTTTGAGTTAAGCAGTTGGCGCGACTTCAGTTCTAGCCTATAAAGTCAAATCTTGTGTGGTTCCTCCATGGTAACATAGCTGCCCGAGGTCGCAAAGTTAGCAAGTACAAGAAATTTGAAAATTGTACGTAATTTCACGGTAGTGCTTATGGTCGATCCCGTTTCTCGGCTTGAGAGCTACTTTCTTGACTGTATTTTGAGTTATGCAGTTGGCGCGACTTCAGTTCTAGCCTATAAAGTCAAATCTTGTGTGGTTCCTCCATGGTAACATAGCTGCCCGAGGTCGCAAACTTAGCAAGTACAAGAAATTTGAAAATTGTACGTAATTTCACGGTAGTGCTTATGGTCGATCCCGGTTCTCGGCTTGAGAGCTACTTTCGTGACTGTATTTTGAGTTAAGCAGTTGGCGCGACTTCAGTTTTAGCCTATAAAGTCAAATCTTGTGTGGTTCCTCCATGGTAACATAGCTGCCCGAGGTCGCAAAGTTAGCAGGTACAAGAAATTTGAAAATTGTACGTAATTTCACGGTAGTGCTTATAGTCGATCCCGTTTCTCGACTTGAGAGCTACTTTCTTGACTGTATTTTGAGTTAAGCAGTTGGCGCGACTTCAGTTCTAGCCTATAAAGTCAAATCTTGTGTGGTTCCTCCATGGTAACATAGCTGCCCGAGGTCGCAAAGTTAGCAAGTACAAGAAATTTGAAAATTGTACGTAATTTCACGGTAGTGCTTATGGTCGATCCCGTTTCTCGGCTTGAGAGCTACTTTCTTGACTGTATTTTGAGTTATGCAGTTGGCGCGACTTCAGTTCTAGCCTATAAAGTCAAATCTTGTGTGGTTCCTACATGGTAACATAGCTGCCCGAGGTCGCAAAGTTAGCAAGTACAAGAAATTTGAAAATTGTACGTAATTTCACGGTAGTGCTTATGGTCGATCCCGTTTCTCGGCTTGAGAGCTACTTTCTTGACTGTATTTTGAGTTAAGCAGTTGGCGCGACTTCAGTTCTAGCCTATAAAGTCAAATCTTGTGTGGTTCCTCCATGGTAACATAGCTGCCCGAGGTCGCAAAATTAGCAAGTACAAGAAATTTGAAAATTGTATGAAATTTCACATTAGTGCTTATGGTCGATCCCGTTTCTCGGCTTGAGAGCTACTTTCTTGATTGTATTTTGAGTTAAGCAGTTGGCGCGACTTCAGTTCTAGCCTATAAAGTCAAATCTTGTGTGGTTCCTCCATGGTAACATAGCTGCCCGAGGTCGCAAAGTTACCAAGTACAAAAAATTTGAAAATCGTACATAATTTCACGGTAGTGCTTATAGTCGATCCCGTTTCTCGGCTTCAGAGCTACTTTCTTGACAGTATTTTGAGTTAAGCAGTTGGCGCGACTTCAGTTCTAGCCTATAAAGTCAAATCTTGTGTGGTTCCTCCATGGTAACATAGCTGCCCGAGGTCGCAAACTTAGCAAGTACAAGAAATTTGAAAATTGTATGTAATTTCACATTAGTGCTTATGGTCGATCCCGTTTCTCGGCTTGAGAGCTACTTTCTTGACTGTATTTTGAGTTAAGCAGTTGGCGCGACTTCAGTTCTAGCCTATAAAGTCAAATCTTGTGTGGTTCCTCCATGGTAACATAGCTGCCCGAGGTCGCAAAGTTAGCAAGTACAAGAAATTTGAAAATTGTATGTAATTTCACATTAGTGCTTATGGTCGATCCCGTTTCTCGGCTTGAGAGCTACTTTCTTGACTGTATTTTGAGTTAAGCAGTTGGCGCGACTTCAGTTCTAGCCTATAAAGTCAAATCTTGTGTGGCTCCTCCATGGTAACATAGCTGCCCGAGGTCGCAAAGTTAGCAAGTACAAGAAATTTGAAAATTGTATGTAATTTCACATTAGTGCTTATGGTCGATCCCGTTTCTCGGCTTGAGAGCTACTTTCTTGGCTGTATTTTGAGTTAAGCAGTTGGAGCGACTTCAGTTCTAGCCTATAAAGTCAAATCTTGTGTGGTTCCTCCATGGTAACATAGCTGCCCGAGGTCGCAAAGTTAGCAAGTACAAGAAATTTGAAAATTGTACGTAATTTCACGGTAGTGCTTATAGTCGATCCCGTTTCTCGGCTTCAGAGCTACTTTCTTGACTGTATTTTGAGTTAAGCAGTTGGCGCGACTTCAGTTCTAGCCTATAAAGTCAAATCTTGTGTGGTTCCTCCATGGTAACATAGCTGCCCGAGGTCGCAAAGTTAGCAAGTACAAGAAATTTGAAAATTGTATGTAATTTCACATTAGTGCTTATGGTCGATCCCGTTTCTCGGCTTGAGAGCTACTTTCTTGACTGTATTTTGAGTTAAGCAGTTGGCGCGACTTCAGTTCTAGCCTATAAAGTCAAATTTTGTGTGGTTCCTCCATGGTAACATAGCTGCCCGAGGTCGCAAAGTTAGCAAGTACAAGAAATTTGAAAATTGTATGTAATTTCACATTAGTGCCTATGGTCGATCACGTTTCTCGGCTTGAGAGCTACTTTCTTGACTGTATTTTGAGTTAAGCAGTTGGCGCGACTTCAGTTCTAGCCTATAAAGTCAAATCTTGTGTGGTTCCTCCATGGTAACATAGCTGCCCGAGGTCGCAAAGTTAGCAAGTACAAGAAATTTGAAAATTGTATGTAATTTCACATTAGTGCTTATGGTCGATCCCGTTTCTCGGCTTGAGAGCTACTTTCTTGACTGTATTTTGAGGTAAGCAGTTGGCGCGACTTCAGTTCTAGCCTATAAAGTCAAATCTTGTGTGGTTCCTCCATGGTAACATAGCTGCCCGAGGTCGCAAAATTAGCAAGTACAAGAAATTTGAAAATTGTATGTAATTTCACGGTAGTGCTTATGGTCGATCCCGTTTCTCGGCTTGAGAGCTACTTTCTTGATTGTATTTTGAGTTAAGCAGTTGGCGCGACTTCAGTTCTAGCCTATAAAGTCAAATCTTGTGTGGTTCCTCCATGGTAACATAGCTGCCCGAGGTCGCAAAGTTACCAAGTACAAGAAATTTGAAAATCGTACGTAATTTCACGGTAGTGCTTATAGTCGATCCCGTTTCTCGGCTTCAGAGCTACTTTCTTGACAGTATTTTGAGTTAAGCAGTTGGCGCGACTTCAGTTCTAGCCTATAAAGTCAAATCTTGTGTGGTTCCTCCATGGTAACATAGCTGCCCGAGGTCGCAAAGTTAGCAAGTACAAGAAATTTGAAAATTGTATGTAATTTCACATTAGTGCTTATGGTCGATCCCGTTTCTCGGCTTGAGAGCTACTTTCTTGACTGTATTTTGAGTTAAGCAGTTGGCGCGACTTCAGTTCTAGCCTATAAAGTCAAATCTTGTGTGGTTCCTCCATGGTAACATAGCTGCCCGAGGTCGCAAAGTTAGCAAGTACAAGAAATTTGAAAATTGTATGTAATTTCACATTAGTGCTTATGGTCGATCCCGTTTCTCGGCTTGAGAGCTACTTTCTTGACTGTATTTTGAGTTAAGCAGTTGGCGCGACTTCAGTTCTAGCCTATAAAGTCAAATCTTGTGTGGTTCGTCCATGGTAACATAGCTGCCCGAGGTCGCAAACTTAGCAAGAACAAGAAATTTGAAAATTGTACGTAATTCCACGGTAGTGCTTATGGTCGATCCCGGTTCTCGGCTTGAGAGCTACTTTCTTGCCTGTATTTTGAGTTAAGCAGTTGGCGCGAGTTCAGTTCTAGCCTATAAAGTCAAATCTTGTGTGGTTCCTCCATGGTAACATAGCTGCCCGAGGTCGCAAATTTAGCAAGTACAAGAAATTTGAAAATTGTACGTAATTTCACGGTAGTGCTTATAGTCGATCCCGTTTCTCGACTTGAGAGCTACTTTCTTGACTGTATTTTGAGTTAAGGAGTTGGCGCGACTTCAGTTCTAGCCTATAAAGTCAAATCTTGTGTGGTTCCTCCATGGTAACATAGCTGCCCGAGGTCGCAAAGTTAGCAAGTACAAGAAATTTGAAAATTGTACGTAATTTCACGGTAGTGCTTATGGTCGATCCCGTTTCTCGGCTTGAGAGCTACTTTCTTGACTGTATTTTGAGTTAAGCAGTTGGCGCGACTTCAGTTCTAGCCTATAAAGTCAAATCTTGTGTGGTTCCTCCAAGGTAACATAGCTGCCCGAGGTCGCAAAGTTAGCAAGTACAAGAAATTTGATAATTGTATGTAATTTCACATTAGTGCTTATGGTCGATCCCGTTTCTCGGCTTGAGAGCTACTTTCTTGACTGTATTTTGAGTTAAGCAGTTGGCGCGACTTCAGTTCTAGCCTATAAAGTCAAATCTTGTGTGGTTCCTCCATGGTAACATAGCTGCCCGAGGTCGCAAAGTTAGCAAGTACAAGAAATTTGAAACTTGTACGTAATTTCACGGTAGTGCTTATGGTCGATTCCGTTTCTCGGCTTGAGAGCTACTTTCTTGACTGTATTTTGAGTTAAGCAGTTGGCGCGACTTCAGTTCTAGCCTATAAAGTCAAATCTTGTGTGGTTCCTCCATGGTAACATAGCTGCCCGAGGTCGCAAAGTTAGCAAGTACAAGAAATTTGAAAATTGTATGTAATTTCACATTAGTGCTTATGGTCGATCCCGTTTCTCGGCTTGAGAGCTACTTTCTTGACTGTATTTTGAGTTAAGCAGTTGGAGCGACTTCAGTTCTAGCCTATAAAGTCAAATCTTGTGTGGTTCCTCCATGGTAACATAGCTGCCCGAGGTCGCAAAGTTAGCAAGTACAAGAAATTTGAAAATTGTACGTAATTTCACGGTAGTGCTTATAGTCGATCCCGTTTCTCGGCTTCAGAGCTACTTTCTTGACTGTATTTTGAGTTAAGCAGTTGGCGCGACTTCAGTTCTAGCCTATAAAGTCAAATCTTGTGTGGTTCCTCCATGGTAACATAGCTGCCCGAGGTCGCAAAGTTAGCAAGTACAAGAAATTTGAAAATTGTATGTAATTTCACATTAGTGCTTATGGTCGATCCCGTTTCTCGGCTTGAGAGCTACTTTCTTGACTGTATTTTGAGTTAAGCAGTTGGCGCGACTTCAGTTCTAGCCTATAAAGTCAAATTTTGTGTGGTTCCTCCATGGTAACATAGCTGCCCGAGGTCGCAAAGTTAGCAAGTACAAGAAATTTGAAAATTGTATGTAATTTCACGGTAGTGCTTATGGTCGATCCGGTTCTCGGCTTGAGAGCTACTTTCTTGATTGTATTTTGAGTTAAGCAGTTGGCGCGACTTCAGTTCTAGCCTATAAAGTCAAATCTTGTGTGGTTCCTCCATGGTAACATAGCTGCCCGAGGTCGCAAAGTTAGCAAGTACAAGAAATTTGAAAATTGTATGTAATTTCACATTAGTGCTTATGGTCGATCCCGTTTCTCGGCTTGAGAGCTACTTTCTTGACTGTATTTTGAGTTAAGCAGTTGGAGCGACTTCAGTTCTAGCCTATAAAGTCAAATCTTGTGTGGTTCCTCCATGGTAACATAGCTGCCCGAGGTCGCAAAGTTACCAAGTACAAGAAATTTGAAAATTGTATGTAATTTCACATTAGTGCTTATGGTCGATCCCGTTTCTCGGCTTCAGAGCTACTTTCTTGACTGTATTTTGAGTTAAGCAGTTGGCGCGACTTCAGTTCTAGCCTATAAAGTCAAATCTTGTGTGGTTCCTCCATGGTAACATAGCTGCCCGAGGTCGCAAAGTTAGCAAGTACAAGAAATTTGAAAATTGTACGTAATTTCACGGTAGTGCTTATGGTCGATCCCGTTTCTCGGCTTGAGAGCTACTTTCTTGACTGTATTTTGAGTTAAGCAGTTGGCGCGACTTCAGTTCTAGCCTATAAAGTCAAATCTTGTGTGGTTCCTCCATGGTAACATAGCTGCCCGAGGTCGCAAAGTTAGCAAGTACAAGAAATTTGAAAATTGTATGTAATTTCACATTAGTGCTTATGGTCGATCCCGTTTCTCGGCTTGAGAGCTACTTTCTTGACTGTATTTTGAGTTAAGCAGTTGGCGCGACTTCAGTTCTAGCCTATAAAGTCAAATCTTGTGTGGTTCCTCCATGGTAACATAGCTGCCCGAGGTCGCAAAGTTAGCAAGTACAAGAAATTTGAAAATTGTACGTAATTTCACGGTAGTGTTTATAGTCGATCCCGTTTCTCGACTTGAGAGCTACTTTCTTGACTGTATTTTGAGTTAAGCAGTTGGCGCGACTTCAGTTCTAGCCTATAAAGTCAAATCTTGTGTGGTTCCTCCATGGTAACATAGCTGCCCGAGGTCGCAAAGTTAGCAAGTACAAGAAATTTGAAAATTGTATGTAATTTCACATTAGTGCTTATGGTCGATCCCGTTTCTCGGCTTGAGAGCTACTTTCTTGACTGTATTTTGAGTTAAGCAGTTGGCGCGACTTCAGTTCTAGCCTATAAAGTCAAATCTTGTGTGGTTCCTTAATGGTAACATAGCTGCCCGAGGTCGCAAAGTTAGCAAGTACAAGAAATTTGAAAATTGTATGTAATTTCACGGTAGTGCTTATGGTCGATCCCGTTTCTCGGCTTGAGAGCTACTTTCTTGACTGTATTTTGAGTTAAGCAGTTGGCGCGACTTCAGTTCTAGCCTATAAAGTCAAATCTTGTGTGGTTCCTCCATGGTAACATAGCTTCCCGAGGTCGCAAAGTTAGCAAGTACAAGAAATTTGAAAATTGTATGTAATTTCACATTAGTGCTTATGGTCGATCCCGTTTCTCGGCTTGAGAGCTACTTTCTTGACTGTATTTTGAGTTAAGCAGTTGGAGCGACTTCAGTTCTAGCCTATAAAGTCAAATCTTGTGTGGTTCCTCCATGGTAACATAGCTGCCCGAGGTCGCAAAGTTAGCAAGTACAAGAAATTTGAAAATTGTACGTAATTTCACGGTAGTGCTTATAGTCGATCCCGTTTCTCGGCTTCAGAGCTACTTTCTTGACTGTATTTTGAGTTAAGCAGTTGGCGCGACTTCAGTTCTAGCCTATAAAGTCAAATCTTGTGTGGTTCCTCCATGGTAACATAGCTGCCCGAGGTCGCAAAGTTAGCAAGTACAAGAAATTTGAAAATTGTATGTAATTTCACATTAGTGCTTATGGTCGATCCCGTTTCTCGGCTTGAGAGCTACTTTCTTGACTGTATTTTGAGTTAAGCAGTTGGCGCGACTTCAGTTCTAGCCTATAAAGTCAAATTTTGTGTGGTTCCTCCATGGTAACATAGCTGCCCGAGGTCGCAAAGTTAGCAAGTACAAGAAATTTGAAAATTGTATGTAATTTCACATTAGTGCTTATGGTCGATCCCGTTTCTCGGCTTGAGAGCTACTTTCTTGACTGTATTTTGAGTTAAGCAGTTGGCGCGACTTCAGTTCTAGCCTATAAAGTCAAATCTTGTGTGGTTCCTCCATGGTAACATAGCTGCCCGAGGTCGCAAAATTAGCAAGTACAAGAAATTTGAAAATTGTATGTAATTTCACGGTAGTGCTTATGGTCGATCCGGTTCTCGGCTTGAGAGCTACTTTCTTGATTGTATTTTGAGTTAAGCAGTTGGCGCGACTTCAGTTCTAGCCTATAAAGTCAAATCTTGTGTGGTTCCTCCATGGTAACATAGCTGCCCGAGGTCGCAAAGTTACCAAGTACAAGAAATTTGAAAATTGTATGTAATTTCACATTAGTGCTTATGGTCGATCCCGTTTCTCGGCTTGAGAGCTACTTTCTTGACTGTATTTTGAGTTAAGCAGTTGGCGCGACTTCAGTTCTAGCCTATAAAGTCAAATCTTGTGTGGTTCCTCCATGGTAACATAGCTGCCCGAGGTCGCAAACTTAGCAAGTACAAGAAATTTGAAAATTGTACGTAATTTCACGGTAGTGCTTATGGTCGATCCCGGTTCTCGGCTTGAGAGCTACTTTCTTGACTGTATTTTGAGTTAAGCAGTTGGCGCGAGTTCAGTTCTAGCCTATAAAGTCAAATCTTGTGTGGTTCCTCCATGGTAACATAGCTGCCCGAGGTCGCAAAGTTAGCAAGTACAAGAAATTTGAAAATTGTACGTAATTTCACGGTAGTGTTTATAGTCGATCCCGTTTCTCGACTTGAGAGCTACTTTCTTGACTGTATTTTGAGTTAAGGAGTTGGCGCGACTTCAGTTCTAGCCTATAAAGTCAAATCTTGTGTGGTTCCTCCATGGTAACATAGCTGCCCGAGGTCGCAAAGTTAGCAAGTACAAGAAATTTGAAAATTGTACGTAATTTCACGGTAGTGCTTATGGTCGATCCCGTTTCTCGGCTTGAGAGCTACTTTCTTGACTGTATTTTGAGTTAAGCAGTTGGCGCGACTTCAGTTCTAGCCTATAAAGTCAAATCTTGTGTGGTTCCTCCATGGTAACATAGCTGCCCGAGGTCGCAAAGTTAGCAAGTACAAGAAATTTGAAAATTGTATGTAATTTCACATTAGTGCTTATGGTCGATCCCGGTTCTCGGCTTGAGAGCTACTTTCTTGACTGTATTTTGAGTTAAGCAGTTTGCGCGACTTCAGTTCTAGCCTATAAAGTCAAATCTTGTGTGGTTCCTCCATGGTAACATAGCTGCCTGAGGTCGCCAAGTTAGCAAGTACAAGAAATTTGGAAATTGTATGTAATTTCACGGTAGTGCTTATGGTCGATCCCGGTTCTCGGCTTGAGAGCTACTTTCTTGACTGTATTTTGAGTTAAGCAGTTGGCGCGACTTCAGTTCTAGCCTATAAAGTCAAATCTTGTGTGGTTCCTCCATGGTAACATAGCTGCCCGAGGTCGCAAAGTTAGCAAGTACAAGAAATTTGAAAATTGTATGTAATTTCACATTAGTGCTTATGGTCGATCCCGGTTGAGACCTCGGCTTGAGAGCTACTTTCTTGACTGTATTTTGAGTTAAGCAGTTGGCGCGACTTCGGTTGTAGCCTATAAAGTCAAATCTTGTGTGGTTCCTCCATGGTAACATAGCTGCCCGAGGTCGCAAAGTTAGCAAGTACAAGAAATTTGAAAATTGTACGTAATTTCACGGTAGTGCTTATGGTCGATCCCGTTTCTCGGCTTGAGAGCTACTTTCTTGACTGTATTTTGAGTTAAGCAGTTGGCGCGACTTCAGTTCTAGCCTATAAAGTCAAATCTTGTGTGGTTCCTCCATGGTAACATAGCTGCCCGAGGTCGCCAAGTTAGCAAGTACAAGAAATTTGAAAATTGTACGTAATTTCACGGTAGTGCTTATGGTCGATCCCGGTTCTCGGCTTGAGAGCTACTTTCTTGACTGTATTTTGAGTTAAGCAGTTGGCGGGACTTCAGTTCTAGCCTATAAAGTCAAATCTTGTGTGGTTCCTACATGGTAACATAGCTGCCCGAGGTCGCAAAGTTAGCAAGTACAAGAAATTTGAAAATCGTACGTAATTTCACGGTAGTGCTTATAGTCGATCCCGTTTCTCGGCTTCAGAGCTACTTTCTTGACTGTATTTTGAGTTAAGCAGTTGGCGCGACTTCAGTTCTAGCCTATAAAGTCAAATCTTGTGTGGTTCCTCCATGGTAATATAGCTGCCCGAGGTCGCAAAGTTAGCAAGTACAAGAAATTTGAAAATTGTATGTAATTTCACATTAGTGCTTATGGTCGATCCCGTTTCTCGGCTTGAGAGCTACTTTCTTGACTGTATTTTGAGTTAAGCAGTTGGCGCGACTTCAGTTCTAGCCTATAAAGTCAAATCTTGTGTGGTTCCTCCATGGTAACATAGCTGCCCGAGGTCGCAAAGTTAGCAAGTACAAGAAATTTGAAAATTGTATGTAATTTCACATTAGTGCTTATGGTCGATCCCGTTTCTCGGCTTGAGAGCTACTTTCTTGACTGTATTTTGAGTTAAGCAGTTGGCGCGACTTCAGTTCTAGCCTATAAAGTCAAATCTTGTGTGGTTCCTCCATGGTAACATAGCTGCCCGAGGTCGCCAAGTTAGCAAGTACAAGAAATTTGAAAATTGTACGTAATTTCACGGTAGTGCTTATGGTCGATCCCGGTTCTCGGCTTGAGAGCTACTTTCTTGACTGTATTTTGAGTTAAGCAGTTGGCGCGACTTCAGTTCTAGCCTATAAAGTCAAATCTTGTGTGGTTCCTCCATGGTAACATAGCTGCCCGAGGTCGCAAAGTTAGCAAGTACAAGAAATTTAAAAATTGTATGTAATTTCACATTAGTGCTTATGGTCGATCCCGGTTCTCGGCTTGAGAGCTACTTTCTTGACTGTATTTTGAGTTAAGCAGTTGGCGCGACTTCAGTTCTAGCCTATAAAGTCAAATCTTGTGTGGTTCCTCCATGGTAACATAGCTGCCCGAGGTCGCAAAGTTAGCAAGTACAAGAAATTTGAAAATTGTACGTAATTTCACGGTAGTGCTTATGGTCGATCCCGGTTCTCGGCTTGAGAGCTACTTTCTTGACTGTATTTTGAGTTAAGCAGTTGGCGCGACTTCAGTTCTAGCCTATAAAATCAAATCTTGTGTGGTTCCTCCATGGTAACATAGCTGCCCGAGGTCGCAAAGTTAGCAAGTACAAGAAATTTGGAAATTGTACGTAATTTCACGGTAGTGCTTATGGTCGATCCCGGTTCTCGGCTTGAGAGCTACTTTCTTGACTGTATTTTGAGTTAAGCAGTTGGCGCGACTTCAGTTCTAGCCTATAAAGTCAAATCTTGTGTGGTTCCTCCATGGTAACATAGCTGCCCGAGATCGCCAAGTTAGCAAGTACAAGAAATTTGAAAATTGTACGTAATTTCACGGTAGTGCTTATGGTCGATCCCGGTTCTCGGCTTGAGAGCTACTTTCTTGACTGTATTTTGAGTTAAGCAGTTGGCGCGACTTCAGTTCTAGCCTATAAAGTCAAATCTTGTGTGGTTCCTCCATGGTAACATAGCTGCCCGAGGTCGCAAAGTTAGCAAGTACAAGAAATTTGAAAATTGTATGTAATTTCACATTAGTGCTTATGGTCGATCCCGTTTCTCGGCTTGAGAGCTACTTTCTTGACTGTATTTTGAGTTAAGCAGTTGGAGCGACTTCAGTTCTAGCCTATAAAGTCAAATCTTGTGTGGTTCCTCCATGGTAACATAGCTGCCCGAGGTCGCAAAGTTAGCAAGTACAAGAAATTTGAAAATTGTACGTAATTTCACGGTAGTGCTTATAGTCGATCCCGTTTCTCGGCTTCAGAGCTACTTTCTTGACTGTATTTTGAGTTAAGCAGTTGGCGCGACTTCAGTTCTAGCCTATAAAGTCAAATCTTGTGTGGTTCCTCCATGGTAACATAGCTGCCCGAGGTCGCAAAGTTAGCAAGTACAAGAAATTTGAAAATTGTATGTAATTTCACATTAGTGCTTATGGTCGATCCCGTTTCTCGGCTTGAGAGCTACTTTCTTGACTGTATTTTGAGTTAAGCAGTTGGCGCGACTTCAGTTCTAGCCTATAAAGTCAAATCTTGTGTGGTTCCTCCATGGTAACATAGCTGCCCGAGGTCGCAAAGTTAGCAAGTACAAGAAATTTGAAAATTGTATGTAATTTCACATTAGTGCTTATGGTCGATCCCGGTTGAGACCTCGGCTTGAGAGCTACTTTCTTGACTGTATTTTGAGTTAAGCAGTTGGCGCGACTTCAGTTCTAGCCTATAAAGTCAAATCTTGTGTGGTTCCTCCATGGTAACATAGCTGCCCGAGGTCGCCAAGTTAGCAAGTACAAGAAATTTGAAAATTGTACGTAATTTCACGGTAGTGCTTATGGTCGATCCCGGTTCTCGGCTTGAGAGCTACTTTCTTGACTGTATTTTGAGTTAAGCAGTTGGCGCGACTTCAGTTCTAGCCTATAAAGTCAAATCTTGTGTGGTTCCTCCATGGTAACATAGCTGCCCGAGGTCGCAAAGTTAGCAAGTACAAGAAATTTGAAAATTGTACGTAATTTCACGGTAGTGCTTATAGTCGATCCCGTTTCTCGACTTGAGAGCTACTTTCTTGACTGTATTTTGAGTTAAGCAGTTGGCGCGACTTCAGTTCTAGCCTATAAAGTCAAATCTTGTGTGGTTCCTCCATGGTAACATAGCTGCCCGAGGTCGCCAAGTTAGCAAGTACAAGAAATTTGAAAATTGTATGTAATTTCACATTAGTGCTTATGGTCGATCCCGTTTCTCGGCTTGAGAGCTACTTTCTTGACTGTATTTTGAGTTAAGCAGTTGGCGCGACTTCAGTTCTAGCCTATAAAGTCAAATCTTGTGTGGTTCCTCCATGGTAACATAGCTGCCCGAGGTCGCAAAATTAGCAAGTACAAGAAATTTGAAAATTGTACGTAATTTCACGGTAGTGCTTATGGTCGATCCCGGTTCTCGGCTTGAGAGCTACTTTCTTGACTGTATTTTGAGTTAAGCAGTTGGCGCGACTTCAGTTCTAGCCTATAAAGTCAAATCTTGTGTGGTTCCTCCATGGTAACATAGCTGCCCGAGGTCGCAAAGTTAGCAAGTACAAGAAATTTGAAAATTGTATGTAATTTCACATTAGTGCCTATGGTCGATCCCGTTTCTCGGCTTGAGAGCTACTTTCTTGACTGTATTTTGAGTTAAGCAGTTGGCGCGACTTCAGTTCTAGCCTATAAAGTCAAATCTTGTGTGGTTCCTCCATGGTAACATAGCTGCCCGAGGTCGCAAAGTTAGCAAGTACAAGAAATTTGAAAATTGTATGTAATTTCACATTAGTGCTTATGGTCGATCCCGTTTCTCGGCTTGAGAGCTACTTTCTTGACTGTATTTTGAGTTAAGCAGTTGGCGCGACTTCAGTTCTAGCCTATAAAGTCAAATTTTGTGTGGTTCCTCCATGGTAACATAGCTGCCCGAGGTCGCAAAGTTAGCAAGTACAAGAAATTTGAAAATTGTATGTAATTTCACATTAGTGCTTATGGTCGATCCCGGTTGAGACCTCGGCTTGAGAGCTACTTTCTTGACTGTATTTTGAGTTAAGCAGTTGGCGCGACTTCGGTTGTAGCCTATAAAGTCAAATCTTGTGTGGTTCCTCCATGGTAACATAGCTGCCCGAGGTCGCAAAGTTAGCAAGTACAAGAAATTTGAAAATTGTACGTAATTTCACGGTAGTGCTTATGGTCGATCCCGTTTCTCGGCTTGAGAGCTACTTTATTGACTGTATTTTGAGTTAAGCAGTTTGCGCGACTTCAGTTCTAGCCTATAAAGTCAAATCTTGTGTGGTTCCTCCATGGTAACATAGCTGCCCGAGGTCGCCAAGTTAGCAAGTACAAGAAATTTGAAAATTGTACGTAATTTAACGGTAGTGCTTATGGTCGATCCCGGTTCTCGGCTTGAGAGCTACTTTCTTGACTGTATTTTGAGTTAAGCAGTTGGCGGGACTTCAGTTCTAGCCTATAAAGTCAAATCTTGTGTGGTTCCTACATGGTAACATAGCTGCGCGAGGTCGCAAAGTTAGCAAGTACAAGAAATTTGAAAATCGTACGTAATTTCACGGTAGTGCTTATAGTCGATCCCGTTTCTCGGCTTCAGAGCTACTTTCTTGACTGTATTTTGAGTTAAGCAGTTGGCGCGACTTCAGTTCTAGCCTATAAAGTCAAATCTTGTGTGGTTCCTCCATGGTAACATAGCTGCCCGAGGTCGCAAAGTTAGCAAGTACAAGAAATTTGAAAATTGTATGTAATTTCACATTAGTGCTTATGGTCGATCCCGTTTCTCGGCTTGAGAGCTACTTTCTTGACTGTATTTTGAGTTAAGCAGTTGGCGCGACTTCAGTTCTAGCCTATAAAGTCAAATCTTGTGTGGTTCCTCAATGGTAACATAGCTGCCCGAAGTCGCAAAGTTAGCAAGTACAAGAAATTTGAAAATTGTATGTAATTTCACATTAGTGCTTATGGTCGATCCCGTTTCTCGGCTTGAGAGCTACTTTCTTGACTGTATTTTGAGGTAAGCAGTTGGCGCGACTTCAGTTCTAGCCTATAAAGTCAAATCTTGTGTGGTTCCTCCATGTAACATAGCTGCCCGAGGTCGCAAAGTTAGCAAGTACAAGAAATTTGAAAATTGTATGTAGTTTCACGGTAGTGCTTATGGTCGATCCCGGTTCTCGGCTTGAGAGCTACTTTCTTGACTGTATTTTGAGTTAAGCAGTTGGCGCGACTTCAGTTCTAGCCTATAAAGTCAAATCTTGTGTGGTTCCTCCATGGTAACATAGCTGCCCGAGGTCGCAAAGTTAGCAAGTACAAGAAATTTGAAAATTGTATGTAATTTCACGGTAGTGCTTATGGTCGATCCCGGTTCTCGGCTTGAGAGCTACTTTCTTGACTGTATTTTGAGTTAAGCAGTTGGCGCGACTTCAGTTCTAGCCTATAAAGTCAAATCTTGTGTGGTTCTTACATGGTAACATAGCTGCCCGAGGTCGCAAAGTTAGCAAGTACAAGAATTTGAAAATTGTATGTAATTTCACATTAGTGCTTATGGTCGATCCCGGTTCTCGGCTTGAGAGCTACTTTCTTGAGTGTATTTTGAGTTAAGCAGTTGGCGCGACTTCAGCTCTAGCCTATAAAGTCAAATCTTGTGTGGTTCCTCCATGGTAACATAGCTGCCCGAGGTCGCAAAGTTAGCAAGTACAAGAAATTTGAAAATTGTACGTAATTTCACGGTAGTGCTTATAGTCGATCCCGTTTCTCGACTTGAGAGCTATTTTCTTGACTGTATTTTGAGTTAAGCAGTTGGCGCGACTTCAGTTCTAGCCTATAAAGTCAAATCTTGTGTGGTTCCTCCATGGTAACATAGCTGCCCGAGGTCGCAAATTTAGCAAGTACAAGAAATTTGAAAATTGTATGTAATTTCACGGTAGTGCTTATGGTCGATCCCGTTTCTCGGCTTGAGAGCTACTTTCTTGACTCTATTTTGAGTTAACTTCAGTTCTATCCTATAAAGTCAAATCTTGTGTGGTTCCTCCATGGTAACATAGCTGCCCGAGGTCGCAAAGTTAGCAAGTACAAGAAATTTGAAAATTGTATGTAATTTCACGGTAGTGCTTATGGTCGATCCCGTTTCTCGGCTTGAGAGCTACTTTCTTGACTGTATTTTGAGTTAAGCTGTTGGCGCGACTTCATTTCTAGCCTATAAAGTCAAATCTTGTGTGGTTCCTCCATGGCAACATAGCTGCCCGAGGTCGCAAAGTTAGCAAGTACAAGAAATTTGAAAATTGTATGTAATTTCACATTAGTGCCTATGGTCGATCCCGTTTCTCGGCTTGAGAGCTACTTTCTTGACTGTATTTTGAGTTAAGCAGTTGGCGCGACTTCAGTTCTAGCCTATAAAGTCAAATCTTGTGTGGTTCCTCTATGGTAACATAGCTGCCCGAGGTCGCAAAGTTAGCAAGTACAAGAAATTTGAAAATTGTATGTAATTTCACATTAGTGCTTATGGTCGATCCCGTTTCTCGGCTTGAGAGCTACTTTCTTGATTGTATTTTGAGTTAAGCTGTTGGCGCGACTTCAGTTCTAGCCTATAAAGTAAAATCTTGTGTGGTTCCTCCATGGTAACATAGCTGCCCGAGGTCGCAAAGTTACCAAGTACAAGAAATTTGAAAATCGTACATAATTTCACGGTAGTGCTTATAGTCGATCCCGTTTCTCGGCTTCAGAGCTACTTTCTTGACAGTATTTTGAGTTAAGCAGTTGGCGCGACTTCAGTTCTAGCCTATAAAGTCAAATCTTGTGTGGTTCCTCCATGGTAACCTAGCTGCCCGAGGTCGCAAAGTTAGCAAGTACAAGAAATTTGAAAATTGTATGTAATTTCACATTAGTGCTTATGGTCGATCCCGTTTCTCGGCTTGAGAGCTACTTTCTTGACTGTATTTTGAGTTAAGCAGTTGGCGCGACTTCAGTTCTAGCCTATAAAGTCAAATCTTGTGTGGTTCCTCCATGGTAACATAGCTGCCCGAGGTCGCAAAGTTAGCAAGTACAAGAAATTTGAAAATTGTATGTAATTTCACATTAGTGCTTATGGTCGATCCCGTTTCTCGGCTTGAGAGCTACTTTCTTGACTGTATTTTGAGTTAAGCAGTTGGCGCGACTTCAGTTCTAGCCTATAAAGTCAAATCTTGTGTGGTTCCTCCATGGTAACATAGCTGCCCGAGGTCGCCAAGTTAGCAAGTACAAGAAATTTGAAAATTGTACGTAATTTCACGGTAGTGCTTATGGTCGATCCCGGTTCTCGGCTTGAGAGCTACTTTCTTGACTGTATTTTGAGTTAAGCAGTTGGCGCGACTTCAGTTCTAGCCTATAAAGTCAAATCTTGTGTGGTTCCTCCATGGTAACATAGCTGCCCGAGGTCGCAAACTTAGCAAGTACAAGAAATTTGAAAATTGTACGTAATTTCACGGTAGTGCTTATGGTCGATCCCGGTTCTCGGCTTGAGAGCTACTTTCTTGACTGTATTTTGAGTTAAGCAGTTGGCGCGACTTCAGTTCTAGCCTATAAAGTCAAATCTTGTGTGGTTCCTCCATGGTAACATAGCTGCCCGAGGTCGCAAAGTTAGCAAGTACAAGAAATTTGAAAATTGTACGTAATTTCACGGTAGTGCTTATAGTCGATCCCGTTTCTCGACTTGAGAGCTACTTTCTTGACTGTATTTTGAGTTAAGCAGTTGGCGCGACTTCAGTTCTAGCCTATAAAGTCAAATCTTGTGTGGTTCCTCCATGGTAACATAGCTGCCCGAGGTCGCAAAGTTAGCAAGTACAAGAAATTTGAAAATTGTACGTAATTTCACGGTAGTGCTTATGGTCGATCCCGTTTCTCGGCTTGAGAGCTACTTTCTTGACTGTATTTTGAGTTAAGCAGTTGGCGCGACTTCAGTTCTAGCCTATAAAGTCAAATCTTGTGTGGTTCCTCCATGGTAACATAGCTGCCCGAGGTCGCAAAATTAGCAAGTACAAGTGTTTAATCCAATGCCCTTAGACTCGTCCTTGAAGATTTCGTGTGGATGAAATAAAATGAAACAAAACGTCCGATGTGTCCGAGGTTCTCGTGTTGAATGAATAAACATATATATTTTGAATGTTGACACTAATGACAATTGGTATAATAATGTAGTAGCTAATGTAATAGAATAGACACTATAGATATGGGACCAACATTCTCCCCGGCCGTGAACGAAGTTCGCAAATGTGATCTGATTCAATTCAATCTTTATGAGTATCGTTTGTTATTGATTTACAATATATTTAGTTAATACAAATACAAATTCAGGTAATCAAAGTGATTTCACATGTTCATAACTGAGTTAAAGAAAAGAAAACATGAGTATAATTCAAATTCAGAAAGAATGTGTAGACGACGTTGTGTAGTTGTTGTTGTTGTTGATGGGGATGAATGAGATGTTAGCTGTAAGTCCATTTGCTCTTCTGGAGTTATATATTTGTTTATGCGTGTGGTTCGTTTTTTGTATGAGACTGTTATGTCTGGAACTCCACCTGAACACCTGAGTAAATGAAAACCTGCGAATTAAACTTGGAAAGAGTTGTGAGCGTATGTGAAAAGAATATATGTAATATACACATGTTTTTTTTTTTTTTTAGTGAGAAAAAATATGTCGTACATATCGTGAGTGTTATCATTGATGTCGGTGTGTATACGCGACGATTGCCAGGTTAAACCTTAGTGTTGAATGTTGCCGGTATGTTGAGTGTCCGTCTATGTAACTATGTGTGTGTATGTAAGTGTATGTAAACTTTGTTACAAGAGAATGTTATGATACAGTAGAGTGGACTGCATTTACTCCGTTTTTCTTGGAATTTGAATGGGTTATTATTTATTTATTTTGGTAAGATACAATGCCGTGATGAAAAAGGGTAATTATTAATTATATTGCTGCCGCATACGTAGGTGACCTGTTGCTAGGCAAAAGACAAATTTTTGTGATTGGTCGTTTAATGATGTTATTCGCTGTCTTTAATTTAACAACGCGTATTAAATTGTCTGCTCCCGGGTGTGTGGCTACTATTCGTGCAAGGCTCCATTTGGTAGGTGGTAGTCTGTCGTCCTTAATGAGTACCAAATCTCCTACGTTAGGTTGTTGTTGGATTTTGTTCCATTTCGGACGTTGTTGAAGACGTGCCAAATACTCCGAGCTCCATTGCTTCCAGAAGGTTTGGTAAAGTTGCTGTATTCTTTGCCATCTGTTATGATAACTTAACCCTTTCTCAGAAAGATCTGGCTGTGGTAAAGTATTTAGCGGCTCTCCAATCAGGAAGTGGCCAGGTGTTATGACGGATAAGTCATTTGGATCTTCGTTCATCGGGCAAAGTGGTCTCGAGTTTAAACAGGCTTCTATTTGCGTCAACAACGTGTTGAGTTCTTCGAAGGTGAATGTTTCATTTCCGACAATTCGCTTAAGATGGAACTTGACGGACTTTACGCCTGCTTCCCATAAGCCTCCGAAATGTGGAGACGCAGGTGGAATAAATTTCCATTCGATCCCATCATTGGCGAATATTTCGACGATTTCCTTCCAATCAAGCTTAGCCACTGATAATAACTTACGTAACTCCGTGTCAGCCCCCTTGAAGTTTGTACCGCAGTCGCTGTATATTGCTGTACACTTTCCTCTCCTTGAGGTGAATCTGCGGAGTGCAGCTATAAAGGCTTGTGTAGTCAAGTCGCTGACTAATTCAATATGTATTGCTTTTGTCGCTAAGCATATAAATATAGCGAAGTATGCCTTGAACATCTTTGACCCCCTGCCCTTCCAAGCCTTAACATCGATGGGACCAGCGTAGTCCACGCCTGTATGAGTAAACGGTCGAGATATCCGTACTCTAGGAGCTGGTAAATTACCCATCAATTGTTGTGCTGCTCTTGCTCTGAAACGAAAACAAATGTTACAATTATGGATGCATTGTTTTATACTAGTTTTCATCCTGATTATCCAATAATTTTCTCGCAAAAGAGATGCCATTTGTTGTGTTCTACCATGATATGTTTTGTGATGAGCATCTAAAATTAATAGCTTCACAAAATGATGGTTGGAATCTAAAATTATTGGGTGTTGCTGATTGTAGGATAATGTAGAAGCCTGCAACCTTCCCCCTACACGCAGGAGGCCGTCAGAGTCCACAATTGGATTAAGTGAGTTAATCTTCTCCGGTCGCCGTCCTTTCTTGAGTGCGTCAATTTCTTCCCTGAACATATCATGTTGAGTTACACGCAACGCTGTCAGACGAGCCGATTCGATTTCTAGAGGTGACAAACACGTAAGATTGCGTTCTGCGAGTGCTCTTCTTGCGTTGCTAACAAATCGAATGCAATAAGCCAGAATTCTAAGAACTCTTAACAACTTAGATTGTCTCTGTATAACTAATCTTATTGGATTGGACTCCATTTTCACACAATGGGTTTTGACGGTTCGTTCTTCTTCATTGGTATTCGTGTACTTGGGTTGACATGGGAACGAAAACTCCCATTTATCTTGAAGAAAGGCTGGTCCTCTCCACCATAAACTGTCTTGCCTAAGAATAGAGGGTAAAGCTCCCCGTGACAGAAGATCTGCTGGGTTTGATTTCGTGGGTACGTGGCTCCAAATTACACCTTTGGACAATCGTTGGATCTCGGCTACTCTATTTCCTACGAAACTTTTCCATTTAGAAGGTTCAGCAGCAATCCACGCTAGTGTAATTTCTGAGTCAGTCCAGGCATATTTTCTTACCTTTTGTAGCTCAAGAACCTGTGATGTGTATTCAAGAAGAATTGCTAAGGTGACAGCTCCGCATAATTCCAGACGTGGAAGGGTGATTGATTTTAAGGGAGCGACCTTTGACTTAGACATCAAGAGATGCATGTGTGTCGCGTTACTTGAATCGAGAACTCTCAAATAAATCGCAGCGCCATAAGCTTCCTGGGAGGCATCGCTGAACCCATGTAATTCTAGCTTCTTCTGTGTGTCATGGGTGTGGATCCAACGAGGTATTTCAAAGGTTGGCAGTAGTGGTATTTCACTTTTGAACTTGTACCAACGCCCTTTTAAGTTATCAGGAAGCGGATCATCCCATAATGTCCCATCACGCCATAACTGCTGCATAAGTATCTTCGCCTTCACGATACAAGGAGATATCCAGCCTAGAGGATCGAATAACCGAGCAATTGTTGATAAGACGCTTCGCTTTGTTTCATCCTGAAAATGAGCAGGGATATTTTGAAAAGAAAATACATCATTTACCGGAAACCATTTAATGCCGAGTGTCTTAATATGTCCTGAAGTATCAGATGGAATTGCGAAATCAAACTCCCGCTGCTCTTCTGGAATATTAGCTAAAACTTCCGGACAATTGCTGGCCCACTTACGAAGATGGAATCCTGCAGAGGACAAAAGCTTCGTAACGTCATCCCTATATAGCAGTGCCATTTCTATAGAGTCAGCTCCAGTGATCAAGTCATCCACATACATATGGTTTGCAACCAGTTTGGCGCCGAGTGGGTACGTCTCTTTCTCATCAAATGCGAGCTTGTGCAGTGTTTTGATGGCGAGGTACGGTGCACTAGAAGTTCCAAACGTGACAGTGTCCAATCGATATGTCCTGATTGGGTCTGTGTTTTCATCACGCCAATATATGAGCTGGTAATATGCATCTTCTTGGTTCATGCGTATTTGACGGTACATCTTCTCAATGTCCGCCGTGAAGGTGATTTTATGTTTTCTCCATCTAAGCAGTATTTCCGTGATGTCCTTTTGTATTTTCGGACCAGCCAGTAAGTGTTCATTTAGGGATGTTCCATCGCTCGTTTTTGAAGCGGCGTCGAATACCACTCGAAGTTTGGTTGTTGAGCTGGAAACCTTAAAAACTGCATGGTGAGGAAGATAGTAGTGATAGGGAGTTCTCACAATGATATCTGTGTCCGTGTTGATTTCTGTCATGTGACCGAGCAGTAAATATTCATGAATGCACTTACTGTATTCTTTTTTAAATGTTGGGTTTAGCTGAAAACGCCTCTCCAGCTGAAGGAACCTACGAAGGGCTCCTGACTTCGAGGTACCCATCGCGGGTTTCCTTCCATCTTTATATGGAAGAGCTACTTCGTAGCGCCCGTCCCGACGCCTTTTGGTCGTTAGCTGAAATTGTTCTTCACATACCTTATCCTCCGGTGCCTTAAACCCTTCGAATGGGAGATCCTCAATTTCCCAAAATTTTTTTAACTGAGAACTTAAGTCGTTGATTTGAAAGAAACTCCTGACTGAAGTTGAGTTGTCTACTAGGGCTTTACCTGTTAAGATCCAACCCAGTTTTGTGTTTTGAGCGACAGGTGCTATGGAATGAGCATCCCTTCGGATATCTGGAAGGATAATTTCAGAAAATACCTCACTTCCCAGAAGAATGTCCACTTTGCCTGGGGTATGAAAAGATGGATCAGCAAGCTTTAATCCGCGAAGATGTTGCCATTTATTGAAACATACCTTTTGGGTCGGTAAAAGGCCAGTCAGGGATTTGAATACTAAGGCGTTAGTGCGCCCTTGAAATTGTGAGTCTATGGAATCAAAACACAGCTCAACATAGTTGTGCGATGCTCCACTGCTGACCTTCCCCAGCCCAGAAATTTCAACAAATGTGCGTCGAGTTTTGAGTTTTAAAAGCTGAGTAGCTGCGGTCGTTATAAAGGAAGCTTCCGACCCTGAGTCGATCAACGCCCTTAGATTCAAGTACTCCCCTGTGGCTGCACGAACTTTGATTATAGCCGTTGCCAAAAGGATTTGGGTATTAATATTTTGGTGAGTAAAAAATGTATTTAAATTATTTGTTGAATCTTCAGCTCGATTATTTATCGGGTGAAAGATAGAAGCTTCAGGATTAACAGTCGAAACTTGATAGGAGTGTGTTGGGTTGTGTACATGTTGTGTGTTGGAAGCAGTCGGATTGAATGTGGAGTGAGTGCCATGTAGTGTCGTATTGTCTCTGGCAGGAATATGTTGGCGTTGTGTGTTTAGGTGAGTAGTGTCATGTAGTGTCGTGTTGTCTCTGGCAAGAATATGTTGGCGTTGTGTGTTTAGGTGAATCTCCGGGCTATGAAACTTTTCTTGGAAAAGTTGTGTAGGGTTATTTATGTGTAACAAAGAATGGTGTGGTTGTTGACAAAAGTAACAGCGAGAGTTACTAGGGCATTGTTGCTTTAAATGATTATATGCCAAACAATTTTCGCAAACTCCTATTCTACTCACAGTATTTCTTCGGGCTTCCGTGTTCATTTTTAAAAATTGTTTACAAGTTCTGAGTGAATGAGAGGCTTTGTTGCAGACCTTGCACTTGTAGAGAGTGTTTTTTGGTTTTGGGTGCGTGTGAAAGGAATTCGACTTATTGAGCTTTTTGTTATTGGAGGTAGATGCAGACCTTTGATCTACAGCTTCCAAAGTTCGAAATCTCGCCTCCAAAAACTCCGAGAATTCCTTAAAAGTTGGTATATCTTTACGTATACCCAACCTTTCTTCCCATAACTGTTGAGTAATAGGTGGAAGTTTCTGCAGCATACAGAAAACGAGGACTGCATCCCAGTGATGAACGGGAAGTTCTAAGTTGTACAAGGAATGTCGACATTCTGTTGAAGTATCAAGGAGAGACTTAATACCTTTGGCGGTTTCTTGGCTAAGATGTTGTTGCCCGAAGAATATTTTGAATTGGGTATTGACCAAAATGCGTTTATGGTCGTAACGAGACGTAAGTAACTCCCACGCCTGGTTGTAGTTACCCTCATCAATCTTCAAGTGTAGCAGAAGTCGCTCTGCCTCCCCCGTAATACTCGATTTTAAGTAATGCAACCTTTCTATATCCGATAAGGAGGAGTTGCTATGGACCAACGATGTAAAAAGGTCGTGGAATGATCTCCATTCCTCATAGTTACCCGAAAATGTTGGTATTGTTATTTTAGGCAACTTTAATTCTTTATGATTATTATTTATTGAACTTACTTGTGTTCCTGTTCGTGTTACCTGCTCCAGCCTATCAAGCAAATCCGTTCGGTAATCGACGTACATTTCTTTTATCTTGTCGTAGATTTTCTCAATTTCTTCCGCTTTTTCTACTTCCTCTGATGCAATTGCTTCCGCATTGTATTCCGTACTTACTTTGAAATGTTGTTCTAATATTTCAAGGCGCGCGTTAATATAATTTTTTGTCCGTTGGTGTTCTGGTCGTTTTCCATAATTGGTTACGTCTTTGGACATTTGCGCCAAAATGTTTTTGAGGAGTTTTAGGAAATTGCTCATATTGAACGAACCGGGTAGTCGACCGTTTTATCTGATACCGTTTTAACTAATACCGTTTTCAGAACCGTGTATGTATATATGTATGTTGATCCGCGTAAATCCGTTATTTGTGTACGTGCAACCAAAAAAAACTCACTTGTCTCTATGTTTTTAATTAAACTTTAAATGCATACAATGCACAATGCCGGTTCTGGTTTAAAACTCGAAGGACCAAAATGCGTCGGGACGGGCGCTACGAAGTAGCTCTTCCATATAAAGATGGAAGGAAACCCGCGATGGGTACCTCGAAGTCAGGAGCCCTTCGTAGGTTCCTTCAGCTGGAGAGGCGTTTTCAGCTAAACCCAACATTTAAAAAAGAATACAGTAAGTGCATTCATGAATATTTACTGCTCGGTCACATGACAGAAATCAACACGGACACAGATATCATTGTGAGAACTCCCTATCACTACTATCTTCCTCACCATGCAGTTTTTAAGGTTTCCAGCTCAACAACCAAACTTCGAGTGGTATTCGACGCCGCTTCAAAAACGAGCGATGGAACATCCCTAAATGAACACTTACTGGCTGGTCCGAAAATACAAAAGGACATCACGGAAATACTGCTTAGATTTGAAAATTGTATGAAATTTCACATTAGTGCTTATGGTCGATCCCGTTTCTCGGCTTGAGAGCTACTTTCTTGATTGTATTTTGAGTTAAGCAGTTGGCGCGACTTCAGTTCTAGCCTATAAAGTCAAATCTTGTGTGGTTCCTCCATGGTAACATAGCTGCCCGAATTCGCAAAGTTACCAAGTACAAGAAATTTGAAAATCGTACATAATTTCACGGTAGTGCTTATAGTCGATCCCGTTTCTCGGCTTCAGAGCTACTTTCTTGACAGTATTTTGAGTTAAGCAGTTGGCGCGACTTCAGTTCTAGCCTATAAAGTCAAATCTTGTGTGGTTCCTCCATGGTAACATAGCTGCCCGAGGTCGCAAACTTAGCAAGTACAAGAAATTTGAAAATTGTATGTAATTTCACATTAGTGCTTATGGTCGATCCCGTTTCTCGGCTTGAGAGCTACTTTCTTGACTGTATTTTGAGTTAAGCAGTTGGCGCGACTTCAGTTCTAGCCTATAAAGTCAAATCTTGTGTGGTTCCTCCATGGTAACATAGCTGCCCGAGGTCGCAAAGTTAGCAAGTACAAGAAATTTGAAAATTGTATGTAATTTCACATTAGTGCTTATGGTCGATCCCGTTTCTCGGCTTGAGAGCTACTTTCTTGACTGTATTTTGAGTTAAGCAGTTGGCGCGACTTCAGTTCTAGCCTATAAAGTCAAATCTTGTGTGGTTCCTCCATGGTAACATAGCTGCCCGAGGTCGCAAAGTTAGCAAGTACAAGAAATTTGAAAATTGTATGTAATTTCACATTAGTGCTTATGGTCGATCCCGTTTCTCGGCTTGAGAGCTACTTTCTTGACTGTATTTTGAGTTAAGCAGTTGGAGCGACTTCAGTTCTAGCCTATAAAGTCAAATCTTGTGTGGTTCCTCCATGGTAACATAGCTGCCCGAGGTCGCAAAGTTAGCAAGTACAAGAAATTTGAAAATTGTACGTAATTTCACGGTAGTGCTTATAGTCGATCCCGTTTCTCGGCTTCAGAGCTACTTTCTTGACTGTATTTTGAGTTAAGCAGTTGGCGCGACTTCAGTTCTAGCCTATAAAGTCAAATCTTGTGTGGTTCCTCCATGGTAACATAGCTGCCCGAGGTCGCAAAGTTAGCAAGTACAAGAAATTTGAAAATTGTATGTAATTTCACATTAGTGCTTATGGTCGATCCCGTTTCTCGGCTTGAGAGCTACTTTCTTGACTGTATTTTGAGTTAAGCAGTTGGCGCGACTTCAGTTCTAGCCTATAAAGTCAAATCTTGTGTGGTTCCTCCATGGTAACATAGCTGCCCGAGGTCGCAAAGTTAGCAAGTACAAGAAATTTGAAAATTGTATGTAATTTCACATTAGTGCTTATGGTCGATCCCGGTTGAGACCTCGGCTTGAGAGCTACTTTCTTGACTGTATTTTGAGTTAAGCAGTTGGCGCGACTTCAGTTCTAGCCTATAAAGTCAAATCTTGTGTGGTTCCTCCATGGTAACATAGCTGCCCGAGGTCGCCAAGTTAGCAAGTACAAGAAATTTGAAAATTGTACGTAATTTCACGGTAGTGCTTATGGTCGATCCCGGTTCTCGGCTTGAGAGCTACTTTCTTGACTGTATTTTGAGTTAAGCAGTTGGCGCGACTTCAGTTCTAGCCTATAAAGTCAAATCTTGTGTGGTTCCTCCATGGTAACATAGCTGCCCGAGGTCGCAAAGTTAGCAAGTACAAGAAATTTGAAAATTGTATGTAATTTCACATTAGTGCTTATGGTCGATCCCGTTTCTCGGCTTGAGAGCTACTTTCTTGACTGTATTTTGAGTTAAGCAGTTGGCGCGACTTCAGTTCTAGCCTATAAAGTCAAATCTTGTGTGGTTCCTCCATGGTAACATAGCTGCCCGAGGTCGCCAAGTTAGCAAGTACAAGAAATTTGAAAATTGTACGTAATTTCACGGTAGTGCTTATGGTCGATCCCGGTTCTCGGCTTGAGAGCTACTTTCTTGACTGTATTTTGAGTTAAGCAGTTGGCGCGACTTCAGTTCTAGCCTATAAAGTCAAATCTTGTGTGGTTCCTCCATGGTAACATAGCTGCCCGAGGTCGCAAAGTTAGCAAGTACAAGAAATTTAAAAATTGTATGTAATTTCACATTAGTGCTTATGGTCGATCCCGGTTCTCGGCTTGAGAGCTACTTTCTTGACTGTATTTTGAGTTAAGCAGTTGGCGCGACTTCAGTTCTAGCCTATAAAGTCAAATCTTGTGTGGTTCCTCCATGGTAACATAGCTGCCCGAGGTCGCAAAGTTAGCAAGTACAAGAAATTTGAAAATTGTACGTAATTTCACGGTAGTGCTTATGGTCGATCCCGGTTCTCGGCTTGAGAGCTACTTTCTTGACTGTATTTTGAGTTAAGCAGTTGGCGCGACTTCAGTTCTAGCCTATAAAGTCAAATCTTGTGTGGTTCCTCCATGGTAACATAGCTGCCCGAGGTCGCAAAGTTAGCAAGTACAAGAAATTTGGAAATTGTACGTAATTTCACGGTAGTGCTTATGGTCGATCCCGGTTCTCGGCTTGAGAGCTACTTTCTTGACTGTATTTTGAGTTAAGCAGTTGGCGCGACTTCAGTTCTAGCCTATAAAGTCAAATCTTGTGTGGTTCCTCCATGGTAACATAGCTGCCCGAGGTCGCAAAGTTAGCAAGTACAAGAAATTTGAAAATTGTACGTAATTTCACGGTAGTGCTTATAGTCGATCCCGTTTCTCGACTTGAGAGCTACTTTCTTGACTGTATTTTGAGTTAAGCAGTTGGCGCGACTTCAGTTCTAGCCTATAAAGTCAAATCTTGTGTGGTTCCTCCATGGTAACATAGCTGCCCGAGGTCGCCAAGTTAGCAAGTACAAGAAATTTGAAAATTGTATGTAATTTCACATTAGTGCTTATGGTCGATCCCGTTTCTCGGCTTGAGAGCTACTTTCTTGACTGTATTTTGAGTTAAGCAGTTGGCGCGACTTCAGTTCTAGCCTATAAAGTCAAATCTTGTGTGGTTCCTCCATGGTAACATAGCTGCCCGAGGTCGCAAAATTAGCAAGTACAAGAAATTTGAAAATTGTACGTAATTTCACGGTAGTGCTTATGGTCGATCCCGGTTCTCGGCTTGAGAGCTACTTTCTTGACTGTATTTTGAGTTAAGCAGTTGGCGCGACTTCAGTTCTAGCCTATAAAGTCAAATCTTGTGTGGTTCCTCCATGGTAACATAGCTGCCCGAGGTCGCAAAGTTAGCAAGTACAAGAAATTTGAAAATTGTATGTAATTTCACATTAGTGCCTATGGTCGATCCCGTTTCTCGGCTTGAGAGCTACTTTCTTGACTGTATTTTGAGTTAAGCAGTTGGCGCGACTTCAGTTCTAGCCTATAAAGTCAAATCTTGTGTGGTTCCTCCATGGTAACATAGCTGCCCGAGGTCGCAAAGTTAGCAAGTACAAGAAATTTGAAAATTGTATGTAATTTCACATTAGTGCTTATGGTCGATCCCGGTTGAGACCTCGGCTTGAGAGCTACTTTCTTGACTGTATTTTGAGTTAAGCAGTTGGCGCGACTTCGGTTGTAGCCTATAAAGTCAAATCTTGTGTGGTTCCTCCATGGTAACATAGCTGCCCGAGGTCGCAAAGTTAGCAAGTACAAGAAATTTGAAAATTGTACGTAATTTCACGGTAGTGCTTATGGTCGATCCCGTTTCTCGGCTTGAGAGCTACTTTATTGACTGTATTTTGAGTTAAGCAGTTGGCGCGACTTCAGTTGTAGCCTATAAAGTCAAATCTTGTGTGGTTCCTCCATGGTAACATAGCTGCCCGAGGTCGCCAAGTTAGCAAGTACAAGAAATTTGAAAATTGTACGTAATTTAACGGTAGTGCTTATGGTCGATCCCGGTTCTCGGCTTGAGAGCTACTTTCTTGACTGTATTTTGAGTTAAGCAGTTGGCGGGACTTCAGTTCTAGCCTATAAAGTCAAATCTTGTGTGGTTCCTACATGGTAACATAGCTGCCCGAGGTCGCAAAGTTAGCAAGTACAAGAAATTTGAAAATCGTACGTAATTTCACGGTAGTGCTTATAGTCGATCCCGTTTCTCGGCTTCAGAGCTACTTTCTTGACTGTATTTTGAGTTAAGCAGTTGGCGCGACTTCAGTTCTAGCCTATAAAGTCAAATCTTGTGTGGTTCCTCCATGGTAACATAGCTGCCCGAGGTCGCAAAGTTAGCAAGTACAAGAAATTTGAAAATTGTATGTAATTTCACATTAGTGCTTATGGTCGATCCCGTTTCTCGGCTTGAGAGCTACTTTCTTGACTGTATTTTGAGTTAAGCAGTTGGCGCGACTTCAGTTCTAGCCTATAAAGTCAAATCTTGTGTGGTTCCTCAATGGTAACATAGCTGCCCGAGGTCGCAAAGTTAGCAAGTACAAGAAATTTGAAAATTGTATGTAATTTCACATTAGTGCTTATGGTCGATCCGGTTTCTCGGCTTGAGAGCTACTTTCTTGACTGTATTTTGAGGTAAGCAGTTGGCGCGACTTCAGTTCTAGCCTATAAAGTCAAATCTTGTGTGGTTCCTCCATGTAACATAGCTGCCCGAGGTCGCAAAGTTAGCAAGTACAAGAAATTTGAAAATTGTATGTAGTTTCACGGTAGTGCTTATGGTCGATCCCGGTTCTCGGCTTGAGAGCTACTTTCTTGACTGTATTTTGAGTTAAGCAGTTGGCGCGACTTCAGTTCTAGCCTATAAAGTCAAATCTTGTGTGGTTCCTCCATGGTAACATAGCTGCCCGAGGTCGCAAAGTTAGCAAGTACAAGAAATTTGAAAATTGTATGTAATTTCACGGTAGTGCTTATGGTCGATCCCGGTTCTCGGCTTGAGAGCTACTTTCTTGACTGTATTTTGAGTTAAGCAGTTGGCGCGACTTCAGTTCTAGCCTATAAAGTCAAATCTTGTGTGGTTCCTACATGGTAACATAGCTGCCCGAGGTCGCAAAGTTAGCAAGAACAAGAAATTTGAAAATTGTATGTAATTTCACATTAGTGCTTATGGTCGATCCCGGTTCTCGGCTTGAGAGCTACTTTCTTGAGTGTATTTTGAGTTAAGCAGTTGGCGCGACTTCAGCTCTAGCCTATAAAGTCAAATCTTGTGTGGTTCCTCCATGGTAACATAGCTGCCCGAGGTCGCAAAGTTAGCAAGTACAAGAAATTTGAAAATTGTACGTAATTTCACGGTAGTGCTTATAGTCGATCCCGTTTCTCGACTTGAGAGCTATTTTCTTGACTGTATTTTGAGTTAAGCAGTTGGCGCGACTTCAGTTCTAGCCTATAAAGTCAAATCTTGTGTGGTTCCTCCATGGTAACATAGCTGCCCGAGGTCGCAAATTTAGCAAGTACAAGAAATTTGAAAATTGTATGTAATTTCACGGTAGTGCTTACGGTCGATCCCGTTTCTCGGCTTGAGAGCTACTTTCTTGACTCTATTTTGAGTTAAGCAGTTGGCGCGACTTCAGTTCTATCCTATAAAGTCAAATCTTGTGTGGTTCCTCCATGGTAACATAGCTGCCCGAGGTCGCAAAGTTAGCAAGTACAAGAAATTTGAAAATTGTATGTAATTTCACGGTAGTGCTTATGGTCGATCCCGTTTCTCGGCTTGAGAGCTACTTTCTTGACTGTATTTTGAGTTAAGCTGTTGGCGCGACTTCATTTCTAGCCTATAAAGTCAAATCTTGTGTGGTTCCTCCATGGCAACATAGCTGCCCGAGGTCGCAAAGTTAGGAAGTACAAGAAATTTGAAAATTGTATGTAATTTCACATTAGTGCCTATGGTCGATCCCGTTTCTCGGCTTGAGAGCTACTTTCTTGACTGTATTTTGAGTTAAGCAGTTGGCGCGACTTCAGTTCTAGCCTATAAAGTCAAATCTTGTGTGGTTCCTCTATGGTAACATAGCTGCCCGAGGTCGCAAAGTTAGCAAGTACAAGAAATTTGAAAATTGTATGTAATTTCACATTAGTGCTTATGGTCGATCCCGTTTCTCGGCTTGAGAGCTACTTTCTTGACTGTATTTTGAGTTAAGCAGTTGGCGCGACTTCAGTTCTAGCCTATAAAGTCAAATCTTGTGTGGTTCCTCCATGGTAACATAGCTGCCCGAGGTCGCAAAATTAGCAAGTACAAGAAATTTGAAAATTGTATGTAATTTCACATTAGTGCTTATGGTCGATCCCGTTTCTCGGCTTGAGAGCTACTTTCTTGATTGTATTTTGAGTTAAGCAGTTGGCGCGACTTCAGTTCTAGCCTATAAAGTAAAATCTTGTGTGGTTCCTCCATGGTAACATAGCTGCCCGAGGTCGCAAAGTTACCAAGTACAAGAAATTTGAAAATCGTACATAATTTCACGGTAGTGCTTATAGTCGATCCCGTTTCTCGGCTTCAGAGCTACTTTCTTGACAGTATTTTGAGTTAAGCAGTTGGCGCGACTTCAGTTCTAGCCTATAAAGTCAAATCTTGTGTGGTTCCTCCATGGTAACCTAGCTGCCCGAGGTCGCAAAGTTAGCAAGTACAAGAAATTTGAAAATTGTACGTAATTTCACGGTAGTGCTTATGGTCGATCCCGGTTCTCGGCTTGAGAGCTACTTTCTTGACTCTATTTTGAGTTAAGCAGTTGGCGCGACTTCAGTTCTAGCCTATAAAGTCAAATCTTGTGTGGTTCCTCCATGGTAACATAGCTGCCCGAGGTCGCAAATTTAGCAAGTACAAGAAATTTGAAAATTGTACGTAATTTCACGGTAGTGCTTATAGTCGATCCCGTTTCTCGACTTGAGAGCTACTTTCTTGACTGTATTTTGAGTTAAGGAGTTGGCGCGACTTCAGTTCTAGCCTATAAAGTCAAATCTTGTGTGGTTCCTCCATGGTAACATAGCTGCCCGAGGTCGCAAAGTTAGCAAGTACAAGAAATTTGAAAATTGTACGTAATTTCACGGTAGTGCTTATGGTCGATCCCGTTTCTCGGCTTGAGAGCTACTTTCTTGACTGTATTTTGAGTTAAGCAGTTGGCGCGACTTTAGTTCTAGCCTATAAAGTCAAATCTTGTGTGGTTCCTCCATGGTAACATAGCTGCCCGAGGTCGCAAATTTAGCAAGTACAAGAAATTTGAAAATTGTATGTAATTTCACGGTAGTGCTTATGGTCGATCCCGTTTCTCGGCTTGAGAGCTACTTTCTTGACTCTATTTTGAGTTAAGCAGTTGGCGCGACTTCAGTTCTATCCTATAAAGTCAAATCTTGTGTGGTTCCTCCATGGTAACATAGCTGCCCGAGGTCGCAAAGTTAGCAAGTACAAGAAATTTGAAAATTGTATGTAATTTCACGGTAGTGCTTATGGTCGATCCCGTTTCTCGGCTTGAGAGCTACTTTCTTGACTCTATTTTGAGTTAAGCAGTTGGCGCGACTTCAGTTCTATCCTATAAAGTCAAATCTTGTGTGGTTCCTCCATGGTAACATAGCTGCCCGAGGTCGCAAAGTTAGCAAGTACAAGAAATTTGAAAATTGTATGTAATTTCACGGTAGTGCTTATGGTCGATCCCGTTTCTCGGCTTGAGAGCTACTTTCTTGACTCTATTTTGAGTTAAGCAGTTGGCGCGACTTCAGTTCTAGCCTATAAAGTCAAATCTTGTGTGGTTCCTCCATGGTAACATAGCTGCCCGAGGTCGCCAAGTTAGCAAGTACAAGAAATTTGAAAATTGTACGTAATTTAACGGTAGTGCTTATGGTCGATCCCGGTTCTCGGCTTGAGAGCTACTTTCTTGACTGTATTTTGAGTTAAGCAGTTGGCGGGACTTCAGTTCTAGCCTATAAAGTCAAATCTTGTGTGGTTCCTACATGGTAACATAGCTGCCCGAGGTCGCAAAGTTAGCAAGTACAAGAAATTTGAAAATCGTACGTAATTTCACGGTAGTGGTTATAGTCGATCCCGTTTCTCGGCTTCAGAGCTACTTTCTTGACTGTATTTTGAGTTAAGCAGTTGGCGCGACTTCAGTTCTAGCCTATAAAGTCAAATCTTGTGTGGTTCCTCCATGGTAACATAGCTGCCCGAGGTCGCAAAGTTAGCAAGTACAAGAAATTTGAAAATTGTATGTAATTTCACAGTAGTGCTTATGGTCGATCCCGTTTCTCGGCTTGAGAGCTACTTTCTTGACTGTATTTTGAGTTAAGCAGTTGGCGCGACTTCAGTTCTAGCCTATAAAGTCAAATCTTGTGTGGTTCCTCAATGGTAACATAGCTGCCCGAGGTCGCAAAGTTAGCAAGTACAAGAAATTTGAAAATTGTATGTAATTTCACATTAGTGCTTATGGTCGATCCGGTTTCTCGGCTTGAGAGCTACTTTCTTGACTGTATTTTGAGGTAAGCAGTTGGCGCGACTTCAGTTCTAGCCTATAAAGTCAAATCTTGTGTGGTTCCTCCATGTAACATAGCTGCCCGAGGTCGCAAAGTTAGCAAGTACAAGAAATTTGAAAATTGTATGTAGTTTCACGGTAGTGCTTATGGTCGATCCCGGTTCTCGGCTTGAGAGCTACTTTCTTGACTGTATTTTGAGTTAAGCAGTTGGCGCGACTTCAGTTCTAGCCTATAAAGTCAAATCTTGTGTGGTTCCTCCATGGTAACATAGCTGCCCGAGGTCGCAAAGTTAGCAAGTACAAGAAATTTTAAAATTGTATGTAATTTCACGGTAGTGCTTATGGTCGATCCCGGTTCTCGGCTTGAGAGCTACTTTCTTGACTGTATTTTGAGTTAAGCAGTTGGCGCGACTTCAGTTCTAGCCTATAAAGTCAAATCTTGTGTGGTTCCTACATGGTAACATAGCTGCCCGAGGTCGCAAAGTTAGCAAGTACAAGAAATTTGAAAATTGTATGTAATTTCACATTAGTGCTTATGGTCGATCCCGGTTCTCGGCTTGAGAGCTACTTTCTTGAGTGTATTTTGAGTTAAGCAGTTGGCGCGACTTCAGCTCTAGCCTATAAAGTCAAATCTTGTGTGGTTCCTCCATGGTAACATAGCTGCCCGAGGTCGCAAAGTTAGCAAGTACAAGAAATTTGAAAATTGTACGTAATTTCACGGTAGTGCTTATAGTCGATCCCGTTTCTCGACTTGAGAGCTATTTTCTTGACTGTATTTTGAGTTAAGCAGTTGGCGCGACTTCAGTTCTAGCCTATAAAGTCAAATCTTGTGTGGTTCCTCCATGGTAACATAGCTGCCCGAGGTCGCAAATTTAGCAAGTACAAGAAATTTGAAAATTGTATGTAATTTCACATTAGTGCTTATGGTCGATCCCGTTTCTCGGCTTGAGAGCTACTTTCTTGACTCTATTTTGAGTTAAGCAGTTGGCGCGACTTCAGTTCTATCCTATAAAGTCAAATCTTGTGTGGTTCCTCCATGGTAACATAGCTGCCCGAGGTCGCAAAGTTAGCAAGTACAAGAAATTTGAAAATTGTATGTAATTTCACGGTAGTGCTTATGGTCGATCCCGTTTCTCGGCTTGAGAGCTACTTTCTTGACTGTATTTTGAGTTAAGCTGTTGGCGCGACTTCATTTCTAGCCTATAAAGTCAAATCTTGTGTGGTTCCTCCATGGCAACATAGCTGCCCGAGGTCGCAAAGTTAGGAAGTACAAGAAATTTGAAAATTGTATGTAATTTCACATTAGTGCCTATGGTCGATCCCGTTTCTCGGCTTGAGAGCTACTTTCTTGACTGTATTTTGAGTTAAGCAGTTGGCGCGACTTCAGTTCTAGCCTATAAAGTCAAATCTTGTGTGGTTCCTCTATGGTAACATAGCTGCCCGAGGTCGCAAAGTTAGCAAGTACAAGAAATTTGAAAATTGTATGTAATTTCACATTAGTGCTTATGGTCGATCCCGTTTCTCGGCTTGAGAGCTACTTTCTTGACTGTATTTTGAGTTAAGCAGTTGGCGCGACTTCAGTTCTAGCCTATAAAGTCAAATCTTGTGTGGTTCCTCCATGGTAACATAGCTGCCCGAGGTCGCAAAATTAGCAAGTACAAGAAATTTGAAAATTGTATGTAATTTCACATTAGTGCTTATGGTCGATCCCGTTTCTCGGCTTGAGAGCTACTTTCTTGATTGTATTTTGAGTTAAGCAGTTGGCGCGACTTCAGTTCTAGCCTATAAAGTAAAATCTTGTGTGGTTCCTCCATGGTAACATAGCTGCCCGAGGTCGCAAAGTTACCAAGTACAAGAAATTTGAAAATCGTACATAATTTCACGGTAGTGCTTATAGTCGATCCCGTTTCTCGGCTTCAGAGCTACTTTCTTGACAGTATTTTGAGTTAAGCAGTTGGCGCGACTTCAGTTCTAGCCTATAAAGTCAAATCTTGTGTGGTTCCTCCATGGTAACCTAGCTGCCCGAGGTCGCAAAGTTAGCAAGTACAAGAAATTTGAAAATTGTATGTAATTTCACATTAGTGCTTATGGTCGATCCCGTTTCTCGGCTTGAGAGCTACTTTCTTGACTGTATTTTGAGTTAAGCAGTTGGCGCGACTTCAGTTCTAGCCTATAAAGTCAAATCTTGTGTGGTTCCTCCATGGTAACATAGCTGCCCGAGGTCGCAAAGTTAGCAAGTACAAGAAATTTGAAAATTGTATGTAATTTCACATTAGTGCTTATGGTCGATCCCGTTTCTCGGCTTGAGAGCTACTTTCTTGACTGTATTTTGAGTTAAGCAGTTGGCGCGACTTCAGTTCTAGCCTATAAAGTCAAATCTTGTGTGGTTCCTCCATGGTAACATAGCTGCCCGAGGTCGCCAAGTTAGCAAGTACAAGAAATTTGAAAATTGTACGTAATTTCACGGTAGTGCTTATGGTCGATCCCGGTTCTCGGCTTGGGAGCTACTTTCTTGACTGTATTTTGAGTTAAGCAGTTGGCGCGACTTCAGTTCTAGCCTATAAAGTCAAATCTTGTGTGGTTCCTCCATGGTAACATAGCTGCCCGAGGTCGCAAACTTAGCAAGTACAAGAAATTTGAAAATTGTACGTAATTTCACGGTAGTGCTTATGGTCGATCCCGGTTCTCGGCTTGAGAGCTACTTTCTTGACTGTATTTTGAGTTAAGCAGTTGGCGCGACTTCAGTTCTAGCCTATAAAGTCAAATCTTGTGTGGTTCCTCCATGGTAACATAGCTGCCCGAGGTCGCAAAGTTAGCAAGTACAAGAAATTTGAAAATTGTACGTAATTTCACGGTAGTGCTTATAGTCGATCCCGTTTCTCGACTTGAGAGCTACTTTCTTGACTGTATTTTGAGTTAAGCAGTTGGCGCGACTTCAGTTCTAGCCTATAAAGTCAAATCTTGTGTGGTTCCTCCATGGTAACATAGCTGCCCGAGGTCGCAAAGTTAGCAAGTACAAGAAATTTGAAAATTGTATGTAATTTCACGGTAGTGCTTATGGTCGATCCCGTTTCTCGGCTTGAGAGCTACTTTCTTGACTGTATTTTGAGTTATGCAGTTGGCGCGACTTCAGTTCTAGCCTATAAAGTCAAATCTTGTGTGGTTCCTACATGGTAACATAGCTGCCCGAGGTCGCAAAGTTAGCAAGTACAAGAAATTTGAAAATTGTACGTAATTTCACGGTAGTGCTTATGGTCGATCCCGTTTCTCGGCTTGAGAGCTACTTTCTTGACTGTATTTTGAGTTAAGCAGTTGGCGCGACTTCAGTTCTAGCCTATAAAGTCAAATCTTGTGTGGTTCCTCCATGGTAACATAGCTGCCCGAGGTCGCAAAATTAGCAAGTACAAGAAATTTGAAAATTGTATGAAATTTCACATTAGTGCTTATGGTCGATCCCGTTTCTCGGCTTGAGAGCTACTTTCTTGATTGTATTTTGAGTTAAGCAGTTGGCGCGACTTCAGTTCTAGCCTAAAGTCAAATCTTGTGTGGTTCCTCCATGGTAACATAGCTGCCCGAGGTCGCAAAGTTACCAAGTACAAGAAATTTGAAAATCGTACATAATTTCACGGTAGTGCTTATAGTCGATCCCGTTTCTCGGCTTCAGAGCTACTTTCTTGACAGTATTTTGAGTTAAGCAGTTGGCGCGACTTCAGTTCTAGCCTATAAAGTCAAATCTTTTGTGGTTCCTCCATGGTAACATAGCTGCCCGAGGTCGCAAACTTAGCAAGTACAAGAAATTTGAAAATTGTATGTAATTTCACATTAGTGCTTATGGTCGATCCCGTTTCTCGGCTTGAGAGCTACTTTCTTGACTGTATTTTGAGTTAAGCAGTTGGCGCGACTTCAGTTCTAGCCTATAAAGTCAAATCTTGTGTGGTTCCTCCATGGTAACATAGCTGCCCGAGGTCGCAAAGTTAGCAAGTACAAGAAATTTGAAAATTGTATGTAATTTCACATTAGTGCTTATGGTCGATCCCGTTTCTCGGCTTGAGAGCTACTTTCTTGACTGTATTTTGAGTTAAGCAGTTGGCGCGACTTCAGTTCTAGCCTATAAAGTCAAATCTTGTGTGGTTCCTCCATGGTAACATAGCTGCCCGAGGTCGCAAAGTTAGCAAGTACAAGAAATTTGAAAATTGTATGTAATTTCACATTAGTGCTTATGGTCGATCCCGTTTCTCGGCTTGAGAGCTACTTTCTTGACTGTATTTTGAGTTAAGCAGTTGGAGCGACTTCAGTTCTAGCCTATAAAGTCAAATCTTGTGTGGTTCCTCCATGGTAACATAGCTGCCCGAGGTCGCAAAGTTAGCAAGTACAAGAAATTTGAAAATTGTACGTAATTTCACGGTAGTGCTTATAGTCGATCCCGTTTCTCGGCTTCAGAGCTACTTTCTTGACTGTATTTTGAGTTAAGCAGTTGGCGCGACTTCAGTTCTAGCCTATAAAGTCAAATCTTGTGTGGTTCCTCCATGGTAACATAGCTGCCCGAGGTCGCAAAGTTAGCAAGTACAAGAAATTTGAAAATTGTATGTAATTTCACATTAGTGCTTATGGTCGATCCCGTTTCTCGGCTTGAGAGCTACTTTCTTGACTGTATTTTGAGTTAAGCAGTTGGCGCGACTTCAGTTCTAGCCTATAAAGTCAAATTTTGTGTGGTTCCTCCATGGTAACATAGCTGCCCGAGGTCGCAAAGTTAGCAAGTACAAGAAATTTGAAAATTGTATGTAATTTCACATTAGTGCCTATGGTCGATCACGTTTCTCGGCTTGAGAGCTACTTTCTTGACTGTATTTTGAGTTAAGCAGTTGGCGCGACTTCAGTTCTAGCCTATAAAGTCAAATCTTGTGTGGTTCCTCCATGGTAACATAGCTGCCCGAGGTCGCAAAGTTAGCAAGTACAAGAAATTTGAAAATTGTATGTAATTTCACATTAGTGCTTATGGTCGATCCCGTTTCTCGGCTTGAGAGCTACTTTCTTGACTGTATTTTGAGTTAAGCAGTTGGCGCGACTTCAGTTCTAGCCTATAAAGTCAAATCTTGTGTGGTTCCTCCATGGTAACATAGCTGCCCGAGGTCGCAAAATTAGCAAGTACAAGAAATTTGAAAATTGTATGTAATTTCACATTAGTGCTTATGGTCGATCCCGTTTCTCGGCTTGAGAGCTACTTTCTTGATTGTATTTTGAGTTAAGCAGTTGGCGCGACTTCAGTTCTAGCCTATAAAGTCAAATCTTGTGTGGTTCCTCCATGGTAACATAGCTGCCCGAGGTCGCAAAGTTACCAAGTACAAGAAATTTGAAAATCGTACGTAATTTCACGGTAGTGCTTATAGTCGATCCCGTTTCTCGGCTTCAGAGCTACTTTCTTGACAGTATTTTGAGTTAAGCAGTTGGCGCGACTTCAGTTCTAGCCTATAAAGTCAAATCTTGTGTGGTTCCTCCATGGTAACATAGCTGCCCGAGGTCGCAAAGTTAGCAAGTACAAGAAATTTGAAAATTGTATGTAATTTCACATTAGTGCCTATGGTCGATCACGTTTCTCGGCTTGAGAGCTACTTTCTTGACTGTATTTTGAGTTAAGCAGTTGGCGCGACTTCAGTTCTAGCCTATAAAGTCAAATCTTGTGTGGTTCCTCCATGGTAACATAGCTGCCCGAGGTCGCAAAGTTAGCAAGTACAAGAAATTTGAAAATTGTATGTAATTTCACATTAGTGCTTATGGTCGATCCCGTTTCTCGGCTTGAGAGCTACTTTCTTGGCTGTATTTTGAGTTAAGCAGTTGGCGCGACTTCAGTTCTAGCCTATAAAGTCAAATCTTGTGTGGTTCCTCCATGGTAACATAGCTGCCCGAGGTCGCAAAATTAGCAAGTACAAGAAATTTGAAAATTGTATGTAATTTCACATTAGTGCTTATGGTCGATCCCGTTTCTCGGCTTGAGAGCTACTTTCTTGATTGTATTTTGAGTTAAGCAGTTGGCGCGACTTCAGTTCTAGCCTATAAAGTCAAATCTTGTGTGGTTCCTCCATGGTAACATAGCTGCCCGAGGTCGCAAACTTAGCAAGTACAAGAAATTTGAAAATTGTACGTAATTTCACGGTAGTGCTTATAGTCGATCCCGTTTCTCGACTTGAGAGCTACTTTCTTGACTGTATTTTGAGTTAAGGAGTTGGCGCGACTTCAGTTCTAGCCTATAAAGTCAAATCTTGTGTGGTTCCTCCATGGTAACATAGCTGCCCGAGGTCGCAAAGTTAGCAAGTACAAGAAATTTGAAAATTGTACGTAATTTCACGGTAGTGCTTATGGTCGATCCCGTTTCTCGGCTTGAGAGCTACTTTCTTGACTGTATTTTGAGTTAAGCAGTTGGCGCGACTTCAGTTCTAGCCTATAAAGTCAAATCTTGTGTGGTTCCTCCATGGTAACATAGCTGCCCGAGGTCGCAAAGTTAGCAAGTACAAGAAATTTGATAATTGTATGTAATTTCACATTAGTGCTTATGGTCGATCCCGTTTCTCGGCTTGAGAGCTACTTTCTTGACTGTATTTTGAGTTAAGCAGTTGGCGCGACTTCAGTTCTAGCCTATAAAGTCAAATCTTGTGTGGTTCCTCCATGGTAACATAGCTGCCCGAGGTCGCAAAGTTAGCAAGTACAAGAAATTTGAAACTTGTACGTAATTTCACGGTAGTGCTTATGGTCGATTCCGTTTCTCGGCTTGAGAGCTACTTTCTTGACTGTATTTTGAGTTAAGCAGTTGGCGCGACTTCAGTTCTAGCCTATAAAGTCAAATCTTGTGTGGTTCCTCCATGGTAACATAGCTGCCCGAGGTCGCAAAGTTAGCAAGTACAAGAAATTTGAAAATTGTATGTAATTTCACATTAGTGCTTATGGTCGATCCCGTTTCTCGGCTTGAGAGCTACTTTCTTGACTGTATTTTGAGTTAAGCAGTTGGAGCGACTTCAGTTCTAGCCTATAAAGTCAAATCTTGTGTGGTTCCTCCATGGTAACATAGCTGCCCGAGGTCGCAAAGTTAGCAAGTACAAGAAATTTGAAAATTGTACGTAATTTCACGGTAGTGCTTATAGTCGATCCCGTTTCTCGGCTTCAGAGCTACTTTCTTGACTGTATTTTGAGTTAAGCAGTTGGCGCGACTTCAGTTCTAGCCTATAAAGTCAAATCTTGTGTGGTTCCTCCATGGTAACATAGCTGCCCGAGGTCGCAAAGTTAGCAAGTACAAGAAATTTGAAAATTGTATGTAATTTCACATTAGTGCTTATGGTCGATCCCGTTTCTCGGCTTGAGAGCTACTTTCTTGACTGTATTTTGAGTTAAGCAGTTGGCGCGACTTCAGTTCTAGCCTATAAAGTCAAATCTTGTGTGGTTCCTCCATGGTAACATAGCTGCCCGAGGTCGCAAAGTTAGCAAGTACAAGAAATTTGATAATTGTATGTAATTTCACATTAGTGCTTATGGTCGATCCCGTTTCTCGGCTTGAGAGCTACTTTCTTGACTGTATTTTGAGTTAAGCAGTTGGCGCGACTTCAGTTCTAGCCTATAAAGTCAAATCTTGTGTGGTTCCTCCATGGTAACATAGCTGCCCGAGGTCGCAAAATTAGCAAGTACAAGAAATTTGAAAATTGTATGAAATTTCACATTAGTGCTTATGGTCGATCCCGTTTCTCGGCTTGAGAGCTACTTTCTTGATTGTATTTTGAGTTAAGCAGTTGGCGCGACTTCAGTTCTAGCCTAAAGTCAAATCTTGTGTGGTTCCTCCATGGTAACATAGCTGCCCGAGGTCGCAAAGTTACCAAGTACAAGAAATTTGAAAATCGTACATAATTTCACGGTAGTGCTTATAGTCGATCCCGTTTCTCGGCTTCAGAGCTACTTTCTTGACAGTATTTTGAGTTAAGCAGTTGGCGCGACTTCAGTTCTAGCCTATAAAGTCAAATCTTTTGTGGTTCCTCCATGGTAACATAGCTGCCCGAGGTCGCAAACTTAGCAAGTACAAGAAATTTGAAAATTGTATGTAATTTCACATTAGTGCTTATGGTCGATCCCGTTTCTCGGCTTGAGAGCTACTTTCTTGACTGTATTTTGAGTTAAGCAGTTGGCGCGACTTCAGTTCTAGCCTATAAAGTCAAATCTTGTGTGGTTCCTCCATGGTAACATAGCTGCCCGAGGTCGCAAAGTTAGCAAGTACAAGAAATTTGAAAATTGTATGTAATTTCACATTAGTGCTTATGGTCGATCCCGTTTCTCGGCTTGAGAGCTACTTTCTTGACTGTATTTTGAGTTAAGCAGTTGGCGCGACTTCAGTTCTAGCCTATAAAGTCAAATCTTGTGTGGTTCCTCCATGGTAACATAGCTGCCCGAGGTCGCAAAGTTAGCAAGTACAAGAAATTTGAAAATTGTATGTAATTTCACATTAGTGCTTATGGTCGATCCCGTTTCTCGGCTTGAGAGCTACTTTCTTGACTGTATTTTGAGTTAAGCAGTTGGAGCGACTTCAGTTCTAGCCTATAAAGTCAAATCTTGTGTGGTTCCTCCATGGTAACATAGCTGCCCGAGGTCGCAAAGTTAGCAAGTACAAGAAATTTGAAAATTGTACGTAATTTCACGGTAGTGCTTATAGTCGATCCCGTTTCTCGGCTTCAGAGCTACTTTCTTGACTGTATTTTGAGTTAAGCAGTTGGCGCGACTTCAGTTCTAGCCTATAAAGTCAAATCTTGTGTGGTTCCTCCATGGTAACATAGCTGCCCGAGGTCGCAAAGTTAGCAAGTACAAGAAATTTGAAAATTGTATGTAATTTCACATTAGTGCTTATGGTCGATCCCGTTTCTCGGCTTGAGAGCTACTTTCTTGACTGTATTTTGAGTTAAGCAGTTGGCGCGACTTCAGTTCTAGCCTATAAAGTCAAATTTTGTGTGGTTCCTCCATGGTAACATAGCTGCCCGAGGTCGCAAAGTTAGCAAGTACAAGAAATTTGAAAATTGTATGTAATTTCACATTAGTGCCTATGGTCGATCACGTTTCTCGGCTTGAGAGCTACTTTCTTGACTGTATTTTGAGTTAAGCAGTTGGCGCGACTTCAGTTCTAGCCTATAAAGTCAAATCTTGTGTGGTTCCTCCATGGTAACATAGCTGCCCGAGGTCGCAAAGTTAGCAAGTACAAGAAATTTGAAAATTGTATGTAATTTCACATTAGTGCTTATGGTCGATCCCGTTTCTCGGCTTGAGAGCTACTTTCTTGACTGTATTTTGAGTTAAGCAGTTGGCGCGACTTCAGTTCTAGCCTATAAAGTCAAATCTTGTGTGGTTCCTCCATGGTAACATAGCTGCCCGAGGTCGCAAAATTAGCAAGTACAAGAAATTTGAAAATTGTATGTAATTTCACATTAGTGCTTATGGTCGATCCCGTTTCTCGGCTTGAGAGCTACTTTCTTGATTGTATTTTGAGTTAAGCAGTTGGCGCGACTTCAGTTCTAGCCTATAAAGTCAAATCTTGTGTGGTTCCTCCATGGTAACATAGCTGCCCGAGGTCGCAAAGTTACCAAGTACAAGAAATTTGAAAATCGTACGTAATTTCACGGTAGTGCTTATAGTCGATCCCGTTTCTCGGCTTCAGAGCTACTTTCTTGACAGTATTTTGAGTTAAGCAGTTGGCGCGACTTCAGTTCTAGCCTATAAAGTCAAATCTTGTGTGGTTCCTCCATGGTAACATAGCTGCCCGAGGTCGCAAAGTTAGCAAGTACAAGAAATTTGAAAATTGTATGTAATTTCACATTAGTGCCTATGGTCGATCACGTTTCTCGGCTTGAGAGCTACTTTCTTGACTGTATTTTGAGTTAAGCAGTTGGCGCGACTTCAGTTCTAGCCTATAAAGTCAAATCTTGTGTGGTTCCTCCATGGTAACATAGCTGCCCGAGGTCGCAAAGTTAGCAAGTACAAGAAATTTGAAAATTGTATGTAATTTCACATTAGTGCTTATGGTCGATCCCGTTTCTCGGCTTGAGAGCTACTTTCTTGGCTGTATTTTGAGTTAAGCAGTTGGCGCGACTTCAGTTCTAGCCTATAAAGTCAAATCTTGTGTGGTTCCTCCATGGTAACATAGCTGCCCGAGGTCGCAAAATTAGCAAGTACAAGAAATTTGAAAATTGTATGTAATTTCACATTAGTGCTTATGGTCGATCCCGTTTCTCGGCTTGAGAGCTACTTTCTTGATTGTATTTTGAGTTAAGCAGTTGGCGCGACTTCAGTTCTAGCCTATAAAGTCAAATCTTGTGTGGTTCCTCCATGGTAACATAGCTGCCCGAGGTCGCAAACTTAGCAAGTACAAGAAATTTGAAAATTGTACGTAATTTCACGGTAGTGCTTATAGTCGATCCCGTTTCTCGACTTGAGAGCTACTTTCTTGACTGTATTTTGAGTTAAGGAGTTGGCGCGACTTCAGTTCTAGCCTATAAAGTCAAATCTTGTGTGGTTCCTCCATGGTAACATAGCTGCCCGAGGTCGCAAAGTTAGCAAGTACAAGAAATTTGAAAATTGTACGTAATTTCACGGTAGTGCTTATGGTCGATCCCGTTTCTCGGCTTGAGAGCTACTTTCTTGACTGTATTTTGAGTTAAGCAGTTGGCGCGACTTCAGTTCTAGCCTATAAAGTCAAATCTTGTGTGGTTCCTCCATGGTAACATAGCTGCCCGAGGTCGCAAAGTTAGCAAGTACAAGAAATTTGATAATTGTATGTAATTTCACATTAGTGCTTATGGTCGATCCCGTTTCTCGGCTTGAGAGCTACTTTCTTGACTGTATTTTGAGTTAAGCAGTTGGCGCGACTTCAGTTCTAGCCTATAAAGTCAAATCTTGTGTGGTTCCTCCATGGTAACATAGCTGCCCGAGGTCGCAAAGTTAGCAAGTACAAGAAATTTGAAACTTGTACGTAATTTCACGGTAGTGCTTATGGTCGATTCCGTTTCTCGGCTTGAGAGCTACTTTCTTGACTGTATTTTGAGTTAAGCAGTTGGCGCGACTTCAGTTCTAGCCTATAAAGTCAAATCTTGTGTGGTTCCTCCATGGTAACATAGCTGCCCGAGGTCGCAAAGTTAGCAAGTACAAGAAATTTGAAAATTGTATGTAATTTCACATTAGTGCTTATGGTCGATCCCGTTTCTCGGCTTGAGAGCTACTTTCTTGACTGTATTTTGAGTTAAGCAGTTGGAGCGACTTCAGTTCTAGCCTATAAAGTCAAATCTTGTGTGGTTCCTCCATGGTAACATAGCTGCCCGAGGTCGCAAAGTTAGCAAGTACAAGAAATTTGAAAATTGTACGTAATTTCACGGTAGTGCTTATAGTCGATCCCGTTTCTCGGCTTCAGAGCTACTTTCTTGACTGTATTTTGAGTTAAGCAGTTGGCGCGACTTCAGTTCTAGCCTATAAAGTCAAATCTTGTGTGGTTCCTCCATGGTAACATAGCTGCCCGAGGTCGCAAAGTTAGCAAGTACAAGAAATTTGAAAATTGTATGTAATTTCACATTAGTGCTTATGGTCGATCCCGTTTCTCGGCTTGAGAGCTACTTTCTTGACTGTATTTTGAGTTAAGCAGTTGGCGCGACTTCAGTTCTAGCCTATAAAGTCAAATCTTGTGTGGTTCCTCCATGGTAACATAGCTGCCCGAGGTCGCAAAGTTAGCAAGTACAAGAAATTTGATAATTGTATGTAATTTCACATTAGTGCTTATGGTCGATCCCGTTTCTCGGCTTGAGAGCTACTTTCTTGACTGTATTTTGAGTTAAGCAGTTGGCGCGACTTCAGTTCTAGCCTATAAAGTCAAATCTTGTGTGGTTCCTCTATGGTAACATAGCTGCCCGAGGTCGTTAAGTTAGCAAGTACAAGAAATTTGAAACTTGTACGTAATTTCACGGTAGTGCTTATGGTCGATTCCGTTTCTCGGCTTGAGAGCTACTTTCTTGACTGTATTTTGAGTTAAGCAGTTGGCGCGACTTCAGTTCTAGCCTATAAAGTCAAATCTTGTGTGGTTCCTCCATGGTAACATAGCTGCCCGAGGTCGCAAAGTTAGCAAGTACAAGAAATTTGATAATTGTATGTAATTTCACATTAGTGCTTATGGTCGATCCCGTTTCTCGGCTTGAGAGCTACTTTCTTGACTGTATTTTGAGTTAAGCAGTTGGCGCGACTTCAGTTCTAGCCTATAAAGTCAAATCTTGTGTGGTTCCTCCATGGTAACATAGCTGCCCGAGGTCGCAAAGTTAGCAAGTACAAGAAATTTGAAACTTGTACGTAATTTCACGGTAGTGCTTATGGTCGATTCCGTTTCTCGGCTTGAGAGCTACTTTCTTGACTGTATTTTGAGTTAAGCAGTTGGCGCGACTTCAGTTCTAGCCTATAAAGTCAAATCTTGTGTGGTTCCTCCATGGTAACATAGCTGCCCGAGGTCGCAAAGTTAGCAAGTACAAGAAATTTGAAAATTGTATGTAATTTCACATTAGTGCTTATGGTCGATCCCGTTTCTCGGCTTGAGAGCTACTTTCTTGACTGTATTTTGAGTTAAGCAGTTGGAGCGACTTCAGTTCTAGCCTATAAAGTCAAATCTTGTGTGGTTCCTCCATGGTAACATAGCTGCCCGAGGTCGCAAAGTTAGCAAGTACAAGAAATTTGAAAATTGTACGTAATTTCACGGTAGTGCTTATAGTCGATCCCGTTTCTCGGCTTCAGAGCTACTTTCTTGACTGTATTTTGAGTTAAGCAGTTGGCGCGACTTCAGTTCTAGCCTATAAAGTCAAATCTTGTGTGGTTCCTCCATGGTAACATAGCTGCCCGAGGTCGCAAAGTTAGCAAGTACAAGAAATTTGAAAATTGTATGTAATTTCACATTAGTGCTTATGGTCGATCCCGTTTCTCGGCTTGAGAGCTACTTTCTTGACTGTATTTTGAGTTAAGCAGTTGGCGCGACTTCAGTTCTAGCCTATAAAGTCAAATCTTGTGTGGTTCCTCCATGGTAACATAGCTGCCCGAGGTCGCAAAGTTAGCAAGTACAAGAAATTTGAAAATTGTATGTAATTTCACATTAGTGCTTATGGTCGATCCCGTTTCTCGGCTTGAGAGCTACTTTCTTGACTGTATTTTGAGTTAAGCAGTTGGCGCGACTTCAGTTCTAGCCTATAAAGTCAAATCTTGTGTGGTTCCTCCATGGTAACATAGCTGCCCGAGGTCGCAAAGTTAGCAAGTACAAGAAATTTGAAAATTGTATGTAATTTCACATTAGTGCTTATGGTCGATCCCGTTTCTCGGCTTGAGAGCTACTTTCTTGACTGTATTTTGAGTTAAGCAGTTGGAGCGACTTCAGTTCTAGCCTATAAAGTCAAATCTTGTGTGGTTCCTCCATGGTAACATAGCTGCCCGAGGTCGCAAAGTTAGCAAGTACAAGAAATTTGAAAATTGTACGTAATTTCACGGTAGTGCTTATAGTCGATCCCGTTTCTCGGCTTCAGAGCTACTTTCTTGACTGTATTTTGAGTTAAGCAGTTGGCGCGACTTCAGTTCTAGCCTATAAAGTCAAATCTTGTGTGGTTCCTCCATGGTAACATAGCTGCCCGAGGTCGCAAAGTTAGCAAGTACAAGAAATTTGAAAATTGTATGTAATTTCACATTAGTGCTTATGGTCGATCCCGTTTCTCGGCTTGAGAGCTACTTTCTTGACTGTATTTTGAGTTAAGCAGTTGGCGCGACTTCAGTTCTAGCCTATAAAGTCAAATTTTGTGTGGTTCCTCCATGGTAACATAGCTGCCCGAGGTCGCAAAGTTAGCAAGTACAAGAAATTTGAAAATTGTATGTAATTTCACATTAGTGCCTATGGTCGATCACGTTTCTCGGCTTGAGAGCTACTTTCTTGACTGTATTTTGAGTTAAGCAGTTGGCGCGACTTCAGTTCTAGCCTATAAAGTCAAATCTTGTGTGGTTCCTCCATGGTAACATAGCTGCCCGAGGTCGCAAAGTTAGCAAGTACAAGAAATTTGAAAATTGTATGTAATTTCACATTAGTGCTTATGGTCGATCCCGTTTCTCGGCTTGAGAGCTACTTTCTTGACTGTATTTTGAGTTAAGCAGTTGGCGCGACTTCAGTTCTAGCCTATAAAGTCAAATCTTGTGTGGTTCCTCCATGGTAACATAGCTGCCCGAGGTCGCAAAATTAGCAAGTACAAGAAATTTGAAAATTGTATGTAATTTCACATTAGTGCTTATGGTCGATCCCGTTTCTCGGCTTGAGAGCTACTTTCTTGATTGTATTTTGAGTTAAGCAGTTGGCGCGACTTCAGTTCTAGCCTATAAAGTCAAATCTTGTGTGGTTCCTCCATGGTAACATAGCTGCCCGAGGTCGCAAAGTTACCAAGTACAAGAAATTTGAAAATCGTACGTAATTTCACGGTAGTGCTTATAGTCGATCCCGTTTCTCGGCTTCAGAGCTACTTTCTTGACAGTATTTTGAGTTAAGCAGTTGGCGCGACTTCAGTTCTAGCCTATAAAGTCAAATCTTGTGTGGTTCCTCCATGGTAACATAGCTGCCCGAGGTCGCAAAGTTAGCAAGTACAAGAAATTTGAAAATTGTATGTAATTTCACATTAGTGCCTATGGTCGATCACGTTTCTCGGCTTGAGAGCTACTTTCTTGACTGTATTTTGAGTTAAGCAGTTGGCGCGACTTCAGTTCTAGCCTATAAAGTCAAATCTTGTGTGGTTCCTCCATGGTAACATAGCTGCCCGAGGTCGCAAAGTTAGCAAGTACAAGAAATTTGAAAATTGTATGTAATTTCACATTAGTGCTTATGGTCGATCCCGTTTCTCGGCTTGAGAGCTACTTTCTTGGCTGTATTTTGAGTTAAGCAGTTGGCGCGACTTCAGTTCTAGCCTATAAAGTCAAATCTTGTGTGGTTCCTCCATGGTAACATAGCTGCCCGAGGTCGCAAAATTAGCAAGTACAAGAAATTTGAAAATTGTATGTAATTTCACATTAGTGCTTATGGTCGATCCCGTTTCTCGGCTTGAGAGCTACTTTCTTGATTGTATTTTGAGTTAAGCAGTTGGCGCGACTTCAGTTCTAGCCTATAAAGTCAAATCTTGTGTGGTTCCTCCATGGTAACATAGCTGCCCGAGGTCGCAAACTTAGCAAGTACAAGAAATTTGAAAATTGTACGTAATTTCACGGTAGTGCTTATAGTCGATCCCGTTTCTCGACTTGAGAGCTACTTTCTTGACTGTATTTTGAGTTAAGGAGTTGGCGCGACTTCAGTTCTAGCCTATAAAGTCAAATCTTGTGTGGTTCCTCCATGGTAACATAGCTGCCCGAGGTCGCAAAGTTAGCAAGTACAAGAAATTTGAAAATTGTACGTAATTTCACGGTAGTGCTTATGGTCGATCCCGTTTCTCGGCTTGAGAGCTACTTTCTTGACTGTATTTTGAGTTAAGCAGTTGGCGCGACTTCAGTTCTAGCCTATAAAGTCAAATCTTGTGTGGTTCCTCCATGGTAACATAGCTGCCCGAGGTCGCAAAGTTAGCAAGTACAAGAAATTTGATAATTGTATGTAATTTCACATTAGTGCTTATGGTCGATCCCGTTTCTCGGCTTGAGAGCTACTTTCTTGACTGTATTTTGAGTTAAGCAGTTGGCGCGACTTCAGTTCTAGCCTATAAAGTCAAATCTTGTGTGGTTCCTCCATGGTAACATAGCTGCCCGAGGTCGCAAAGTTAGCAAGTACAAGAAATTTGAAACTTGTACGTAATTTCACGGTAGTGCTTATGGTCGATTCCGTTTCTCGGCTTGAGAGCTACTTTCTTGACTGTATTTTGAGTTAAGCAGTTGGCGCGACTTCAGTTCTAGCCTATAAAGTCAAATCTTGTGTGGTTCCTCCATGGTAACATAGCTGCCCGAGGTCGCAAAGTTAGCAAGTACAAGAAATTTGAAAATTGTATGTAATTTCACATTAGTGCTTATGGTCGATCCCGTTTCTCGGCTTGAGAGCTACTTTCTTGACTGTATTTTGAGTTAAGCAGTTGGAGCGACTTCAGTTCTAGCCTATAAAGTCAAATCTTGTGTGGTTCCTCCATGGTAACATAGCTGCCCGAGGTCGCAAAGTTAGCAAGTACAAGAAATTTGAAAATTGTACGTAATTTCACGGTAGTGCTTATAGTCGATCCCGTTTCTCGGCTTCAGAGCTACTTTCTTGACTGTATTTTGAGTTAAGCAGTTGGCGCGACTTCAGTTCTAGCCTATAAAGTCAAATCTTGTGTGGTTCCTCCATGGTAACATAGCTGCCCGAGGTCGCAAAGTTAGCAAGTACAAGAAATTTGAAAATTGTATGTAATTTCACATTAGTGCTTATGGTCGATCCCGTTTCTCGGCTTGAGAGCTACTTTCTTGACTGTATTTTGAGTTAAGCAGTTGGCGCGACTTCAGTTCTAGCCTATAAAGTCAAATCTTGTGTGGTTCCTCCATGGTAACATAGCTGCCCGAGGTCGCAAAGTTAGCAAGTACAAGAAATTTGATAATTGTATGTAATTTCACATTAGTGCTTATGGTCGATCCCGTTTCTCGGCTTGAGAGCTACTTTCTTGACTGTATTTTGAGTTAAGCAGTTGGCGCGACTTCAGTTCTAGCCTATAAAGTCAAATCTTGTGTGGTTCCTCTATGGTAACATAGCTGCCCGAGGTCGTTAAGTTAGCAAGTACAAGAAATTTGAAACTTGTACGTAATTTCACGGTAGTGCTTATGGTCGATTCCGTTTCTCGGCTTGGGAGCTACTTTCTTGACTGTATTTTGAGTTAAGCAGTTGGCGCGACTTCAGTTCTAGCCTATAAAGTCAAATCTTGTGTGGTTCCTCCATGGTAACATAGCTGCCCGAGGTCGCAAAGTTAGCAAGTACAAGAAATTTGAAAATTGTATGTAATTTCACATTAGTGCTTATGGTCGATCCCGTTTCTCGGCTTGAGAGCTACTTTCTTGACTGTATTTTGAGTTAAGCAGTTGGAGCGACTTCAGTTCTAGCCTATAAAGTCAAATCTTGTGTGGTTCCTCCATGGTAACATAGCTGCCCGAGGTCGCAAAGTTAGCAAGTACAAGAAATTTGAAAATTGTACGTAATTTCACGGTAGTGCTTATAGTCGATCCCGTTTCTCGGCTTCAGAGCTACTTTCTTGACTGTATTTTGAGTTAAGCAGTTGGCGCGACTTCAGTTCTAGCCTATAAAGTCAAATCTTGTGTGGTTCCTCCATGGTAACATAGCTGCCCGAGGTCGCAAAGTTAGCAAGTACAAGAAATTTGAAAATTGTATGTAATTTCACATTAGTGCTTATGGTCGATCCCGTTTCTCGGCTTGAGAGCTACTTTCTTGACTGTATTTTGAGTTAAGCAGTTGGCGCGACTTCAGTTCTAGCCTATAAAGTCAAATTTTGTGTGGTTCCTCCATGGTAACATAGCTGCCCGAGGTCGCAAAGTTAGCAAGTACAAGAAATTTGAAAATTGTATGTAATTTCACATTAGTGCTTATGGTCGATCCCGTTTCTCGGCTTGAGAGCTACTTTCTTGACTGTATTTTGAGTTAAGCAGTTGGCGCGACTTCAGTTCTAGCCTATAAAGTCAAATCTTGTGTGGTTCCTCCATGGTAACATAGCTGCCCGAGGTCGCAAAATTAGCAAGTACAAGAAATTTGAAAATTGTATGTAATTTCACGGTAGTGCTTATGGTCGATCCCGTTTCTCGGCTTGAGAGCTACTTTCTTGACTGTATTTTGAGTTAAGCAGTTGGCGCGACTTCAGTTCTAGCCTATAAAGTCAAATCTTGTGTGGTTCCTCCATGGTAACATAGCTGCCCGAGGTCGCAAAGTTAGCAAGTACAAGAAATTTGATAATTGTATGTAATTTCACATTAGTGCTTATGGTCGATCCCGTTTCTCGGCTTGAGAGCTACTTTCTTGACTGTATTTTGAGTTAAGCAGTTGGCGCGACTTCAGTTCTAGCCTATAAAGTCAAATCTTGTGTGGTTCCTCCATGGTAACATAGCTGCCCGAGGTCGCAAAGTTAGCAAGTACAAGAAATTTGAAACTTGTACGTAATTTCACGGTAGTGCTTATGGTCGATTCCGTTTCTCGGCTTGAGAGCTACTTTCTTGACTGTATTTTGAGTTAAGCAGTTGGCGCGACTTCAGTTCTAGCCTATAAAGTCAAATCTTGTGTGGTTCCTCCATGGTAACATAGCTGCCCGAGGTCGCAAAGTTAGCAAGTACAAGAAATTTGAAAATTGTATGTAATTTCACATTAGTGCTTATGGTCGATCCCGTTTCTCGGCTTGAGAGCTACTTTCTTGACTGTATTTTGAGTTAAGCAGTTGGAGCGACTTCAGTTCTAGCCTATAAAGTCAAATCTTGTGTGGTTCCTCCATGGTAACATAGCTGCCCGAGGTCGCAAAGTTAGCAAGTACAAGAAATTTGAAAATTGTACGTAATTTCACGGTAGTGCTTATAGTCGATCCCGTTTCTCGGCTTCAGAGCTACTTTCTTGACTGTATTTTGAGTTAAGCAGTTGGCGCGACTTCAGTTCTAGCCTATAAAGTCAAATCTTGTGTGGTTCCTCCATGGTAACATAGCTGCCCGAGGTCGCAAAGTTAGCAAGTACAAGAAATTTGAAAATTGTATGTAATTTCACATTAGTGCTTATGGTCGATCCCGTTTCTCGGCTTGAGAGCTACTTTCTTGACTGTATTTTGAGTTAAGCAGTTGGCGCGACTTCAGTTCTAGCCTATAAAGTCAAATTTTGTGTGGTTCCTCCATGGTAACATAGCTGCCCGAGGTCGCAAAGTTAGCAAGTACAAGAAATTTGAAAATTGTATGTAATTTCACATTAGTGCTTATGGTCGATCCCGTTTCTCGGCTTGAGAGCTACTTTCTTGACTGTATTTTGAGTTAAGCAGTTGGCGCGACTTCAGTTCTAGCCTATAAAGTCAAATCTTGTGTGGTTCCTCCATGGTAACATAGCTGCCCGAGGTCGCAAATTAGCAAGTACAAGAAATTTGAAAATTGTATGTAATTTCACGGTAGTGCTTATGGTCGATCCCGTTTCTCGGCTTGAGAGCTACTTTCTTGACTGTATTTTGAGTTAAGCAGTTGGCGCGACTTCAGTTCTAGCCTATAAAGTCAAATCTTGTGTGGTTCCTCCATGGTAACATAGCTGCCCGAGGTCGCAAACTTAGCAAGTACAAGAAATTTGAAAATTGTACGTAATTTCACGGTAGTGCTTATGGTCGATCCCGGTTCTCGGCTTGAGAGCTACTTTCTTGACTGTATTTTGAGTTAAGCAGTTGGCGCGAGTTCAGTTCTAGCCTATAAAGTCAAATCTTGTGTGGTTCCTCCATGGTAACATAGCTGCCCGAGGTCGCAAAGTTAGCAAGTACAAGAAATTTGAAAATTGTACGTAATTTCACGGTAGTGCTTATAGTCGATCCCGTTTCTCGACTTGAGAGCTACTTTCTTGACTGTATTTTGAGTTAAGGAGTTGGCGCGACTTCAGTTCTAGCCTATAAAGTCAAATCTTGTGTGGTTCCTCCATGGTAACATAGCTGCCCGAGGTCGCAAAGTTAGCAAGTACAAGAAATTTGAAAATTGTACGTAATTTCACGGTAGTGTTTATGGTCGATCCCGTTTCTCGGCTTGAGAGCTACTTTCTTGACTGTATTTTGAGTTAAGCAGTTGGCGCGACTTCAGTTCTAGCCTATAAAGTCAAATCTTGTGTGGTTCCTCCATGGTAACATAGCTGCCCGAGGTCGCAAAGTTAGCAAGTACAAGAAATTTGAAAATTGTATGTAATTTCACATTAGTGCTTATGGTCGATCCCGGTTCTCGGCTTGAGAGCTACTTTCTTGACTGTATTTTGAGTTAAGCAGTTTGCGCGACTTCAGTTCTAGCCTATAAAGTCAAATCTTGTGTGGTTCCTCCATGGTAACATAGCTGCCTGAGGTCGCCAAGTTAGCAAGTACAAGAAATTTGAAAATTGTATGTAATTTCACGGTAGTGCTTATGGTCGATCCCGGTTCTCGGCTTGAGAGCTACTTTCTTGACTGTATTTTGAGTTAAGCAGTTGGCGCGACTTCAGTTCTAGCCTATAAAGTCAAATCTTGTGTGGTTCCTCCATGGTAACATAGCTGCCCGAGGTCGCAAAGTTAGCAAGTACAAGAAATTTGAAAATTGTATGTAATTTCACATTAGTGCTTATGGTCGATCCCGGTTGAGACCTCGGTTTGAGAGCTACTTTCTTGACTGTATTTTGAGTTAAGCAGTTGGCGCGACTTCGGTTGTAGCCTATAAAGTCAAATCTTGTGTGGTTCCTCCATGGTAACATAGCTGCCCGAGGTCGCAAAGTTAGCAAGTACAAGAAATTTGAAAATTGTACGTAATTTCACGGTAGTGCTTATGGTCGATCCCGTTTCTCGGCTTGAGAGCTACTTTATTGACTGTATTTTGAGTTAAGCAGTTGGCGCGACTTCAGTTCTAGCCTATAAAGTCAAATCTTGTGTGGTTCCTCCATGGTAACATAGCTGCCCGAGGTCGCCAAGTTAGCAAGTACAAGAAATTTGAAAATTGTACGTAATTTCACGGTAGTGCTTATGGTCGATCCCGGTTCTCGGCTTGAGAGCTACTTTCTTGACTGTATTTTGAGTTAAGCAGTTGGCGGGACTTCAGTTCTAGCCTATAAAGTCAAATCTTGTGTGGTTCCTACATGGTAACATAGCTGCCCGAGGTCGCAAAGTTAGCAAGTACAAGAAATTTGAAAATCGTACGTAATTTCACGGTAGTGCTTATAGTCGATCCCGTTTCTCGGCTTCAGAGCTACTTTCTTGACTGTATTTTGAGTTAAGCAGTTGGCGCGACTTCAGTTCTAGCCTATAAAGTCAAATCTTGTGTGGTTCCTCTATGGTAACATAGCTGCCCGAGGTCGCAAAGTTAGCAAGTACAAGAAATTTGAAAATTGTATGTAATTTCACATTAGTGCTTATGGTCGATCCCGGTTCTCGGCTTGAGAGCTACTTTCTTGAGTGTATTTTGAGTTAAGCAGTTGGCGCGACTTCAGCTCTAGCCTATAAAGTCAAATCTTGTGTGGTTCCTCCATGGTAACATAGCTGCCCGAGGTCGCAAATTTAGCAAGTACAAGAAATTTGAAAATTGTATGTAATTTCACGGTAGTGCTTATGGTCGATCCCGTTTCTCGGCTTGAGAGCTACTTTCTTGACTCTATTTTGAGTTAAGCAGTTGGCGCGACTTCAGTTCTATCCTATAAAGTCAAATCTTGTGTGGTTCCTCCATGGTAACATAGCTGCCCGAGGTCGCAAAGTTAGCAAGTACAAGAAATTTGAAAATTGTATGTAATTTCACGGTAGTGCTTATGGTCGATCCCGTTTCTCGGCTTGAGAGCTACTTTCTTGACTGTATTTTGAGTTAAGCTGTTGGCGCGACTTCATTTCTAGCCTATAAAGTCAAATCTTGTGTGGTTCCTCCATGGCAACATAGCTGCCCGAGGTCGCAAAGTTAGCAAGTACAAGAAATTTGAAAATTGTATGTAATTTCACATTAGTGCCTATGGTCGATCCCGTTTCTCGGCTTGAGAGCTACTTTCTTGACTGTATTTTGAGTTAAGCAGTTGGCGCGACTTCAGTTCTAGCCTATAAAGTCAAATCTTGTGTGGTTCCTCTATGGTAACATAGCTGCCCGAGGTCGCAAAGTTAGCAAGTACAAGAAATTTGAAAATTGTATGTAATTTCACATTAGTGCTTATGGTCGATCCCGTTTCTCGGCAAAGTTACCAAGTACAAGAAATTTGAAAATCGTACATAATTTCACGGTAGTGCTTATAGTCGATCCCGTTTCTCGGCTTCAGAGCTACTTTCTTGACAGTATTTTGAGTTAAGCAGTTGGCGCGACTTCAGTTCTAGCCTATAAAGTCAAATCTTGTGTGGTTCCTCCATGGTAACCTAGCTGCCCGAGGTCGCAAAATTAGCAAGTACAAGAAATTTGAAAATTGTATGTAATTTCACATTAGTGCTTATGGTCGATCCCGTTTCTCGGCTTGAGAGCTACTTTCTTGACTGTATTTTGAGTTAAGCAGTTGGCGCGACTTCAGTTCTAGCCTATAAAGTCAAATCTTGTGTGGTTCCTCCATGGTAACATAGCTGCCCGAGGTCGCAAACTTAGCAAGTACAAGAAATTTGAAAATTGTACGTAATTTCACGGTAGTGCTTATGGTCGATCCCGGTTCTCGGCTTGAGAGCTACTTTCTTGACTGTATTTTGAGTTAAGCAGTTGGCGCGACTTCAGTTCTAGCCTATAAAGTCAAATCTTGTGTGGTTCCTCCATGGTAACATAGCTGCCCGAGGTCGCAAATTTAGCAAGTACAAGAAATTTGAAAATTGTACGTAATTTCACGGTAGTGCTTATAGTCGATCCCGTTTCTCGACTTGAGAGCTACTTTCTTGACTGTATTTTGAGTTAAGCAGTTGGCGCGACTTCAGTTCTAGCCTATAAAGTCAAATCTTGTGTGGTTCCTCCATGGTAACATAGCTGCCCGAGGTCGCAAAGTTAGCAAGTACAAGAAATTTGAAAATTGTACGTAATTTCACGGTAGTGCTTATGGTCGATCCCGTTTCTCGGCTTGAGAGCTACTTTCTTGACTGTATTTTGAGTTATGCAGTTGGCGCGACTTCAGTTCTAGCCTATAAAGTCAAATCTTGTGTGGTTCCTACATGGTAACATAGCTGCCCGAGGTCGCAAAGTTAGCAAGTACAAGAAATTTGAAAATTGTACGTAATTTCACGGTAGTGCTTATGGTCGATCCCGTTTCTCGGCTTGAGAGCTACTTTCTTGACTGTATTTTGAGTTAAGCAGTTGGCGCGACTTCAGTTCTAGCCTATAAAGTCAAATCTTGTGTGGTTCCTCCATGGTAACATAGCTGCCCGAGGTCGCAAAATTAGCAAGTACAAGAAATTTGAAAATTGTATGAAATTTCACATTAGTGCTTATGGTCGATCCCGTTTCTCGGCTTGAGAGCTACTTTCTTGATTGTATTTTGAGTTAAGCAGTTGGCGCGACTTCAGTTCTAGCCTATAAAGTCAAATCTTGTGTGGTTCCTCCATGGTAACATAGCTGCCCGAGGTCGCAAAGTTACCAAGTACAAGAAATTTGAAAATCGTACATAATTTCACGGTAGTGCTTATAGTCGATCCCGTTTCTCGGCTTCAGAGCTACTTTCTTGACAGTATTTTGAGTTAAGCAGTTGGCGCGACTTCAGTTCTAGCCTATAAAGTCAAATCTTGTGTGGTTCCTCCATGGTAACATAGCTGCCCGAGGTCGCAAACTTAGCAAGTACAAGAAATTTGAAAATTGTATGTAATTTCACATTAGTGCTTATGGTCGATCCCGTTTCTCGGCTTGAGAGCTACTTTCTTGACTGTATTTTGAGTTAAGCAGTTGGCGCGACTTCAGTTCTAGCCTATAAAGTCAAATCTTGTGTGGTTCCTCCATGGTAACATAGCTGCCCGAGGTCGCAAAGTTAGCAAGTACAAGAAATTTGAAAATTGTATGTAATTTCACATTAGTGCTTATGGTCGATCCCGTTTCTCGGCTTGAGAGCTACTTTCTTGACTGTATTTTGAGTTAAGCAGTTGGCGCGACTTCAGTTCTTGCCTATAAAGTCAAATCTTGTGTGGTTCCCCCATGGTAACATAGCTGCCCGAGGTCGCAAAGTTAGCAAGTACAAGAAATTTGAAAATTGTATGTAATTTCACATTAGTGCTTATGGTCGATCCCGTTTCTCGGCTTGAGAGCTACTTTCTTGACTGTATTTTGAGTTAAGCAGTTGGAGCGACTTCAGTTCTAGCCTACAAAGTCAAATCTTGTGTGGTTCCTCCATGGTAACATAGCTGCCCGAGGTCGCAAAGTTAGCAAGTACAAGAAATTTGAAAATTGTACGTAATTTCACGGTAGTGCTTATAGTCGATCCCGTTTCTCGGCTTCAGAGCTACTTTCTTGACTGTATTTTGAGTTAAGCAGTTGGCGCGACTTCAGTTCTAGCCTATAAAGTCAAATCTTGTGTGGTTCCTCCATGGTAACATAGCTGCCCGAGGTCGCAAAGTTAGCAAGTACAAGAAATTTGAAAATTGTATGTAATTTCACATTAGTGCTTATGGTCGATCCCGTTTCTCGGCTTGAGAGCTACTTTCTTGACTGTATTTTGAGTTAAGCAGTTGGCGCGACTTCAGTTCTAGCCTATAAAGTCAAATTTTGTGTGGTTCCTCCATGGTAACATAGCTGCCCGAGGTCGCAAAGTTAGCAAGTACAAGAAATTTGAAAATTGTATGTAATTTCACATTAGTGCCTATGGTCGATCACGTTTCTCGGCTTGAGAGCTACTTTCTTGACTGTATTTTGAGTTAAGCAGTTGGCGCGACTTCAGTTCTAGCCTATAAAGTCAAATCTTGTGTGGTTCCTCCATGGTAACATAGCTGCCCGAGGTCGCAAAGTTAGCAAGTACAAGAAATTTGAAAATTGTATGTAATTTCACATTAGTGCTTATGGTCGATCCCGTTTCTCGGCTTGAGAGCTACTTTCTTGACTGTATTTTGAGTTAAGCAGTTGGCGCGACTTCAGTTCTAGCCTATAAAGTCAAATCTTGTGTGGTTCCTCCATGGTAACATAGCTGCCCGAGGTCGCAAAATTAGCAAGTACAAGAAATTTGAAAATTGTATGTAATTTCACATTAGTGCTTATGGTCGATCCCGTTTCTCGGCTTGAGAGCTACTTTCTTGATTGTATTTTGAGTTAAGCAGTTGGCGCGACTTCAGTTCTAGCCTATAAAGTCAAATCTTGTGTGGTTCCTCCATGGTAACATAGCTGCCCGAGGTCGCAAAGTTACCAAGTACAAGAAATTTGAAAATCGTACGTAATTTCACGGTAGTGCTTATAGTCGATCCCGTTTCTCGGCTTCAGAGCTACTTTCTTGACAGTATTTTGAGTTAAGCAGTTGGCGCGACTTCAGTTCTAGCCTATAAAGTCAAATCTTGTGTGGTTCCTCCATGGTAACATAGCTGCCCGAGGTCGTAAAGTTAGCAAGTACAAGAAATTTGAAAATTGTATGTAATTTCACATTAGTGCTTATGGTCGATCCCGTTTCTCGGCTTGAGAGCTACTTTCTTGACTGTATTTTGAGTTAAGCAGTTGGCGCGACTTCAGTTCTAGCCTATAAAGTCAAATCTTGTGTGGTTCCTCCATGGTAACATAGCTGCCCGAGGTCGCAAAGTTAGCAAGTACAAGAAATTTGAAAATTGTATGTAATTTCACATTAGTGCTTATGGTCGATCCCGTTTCTCGGCTTGAGAGCTACTTTCTTGACTGTATTTTGAGTTAAGCAGTTGGCGCGACTTCAGTTCTAGCCTATAAAGTCAAATCTTGTGTGGTTCCTCCATGGTAACATAGCTGCCCGAGGTCGCAAACTTAGCAAGTACAAGAAATTTGAAAATTGTACGTAATTCCACGGTAGTGCTTATGGTCGATCCCAGTTCTCGGCTTGAGAGCTACTTTCTTGCCTGTATTTTGAGTTAAGCAGTTGGCGCGAGTTCAGTTCTAGCCTATAAAGTCAAATCTTGTGTGGTTCCTCCATGGTAACATAGCTGCCCGAGGTCGCAAATTTAGCAAGTACAAGAAATTTGAAAATTGTACGTAATTTCACGGTAGTGCTTATAGTCGATCCCGTTTCTCGACTTGAGAGCTACTTTCTTGACTGTATTTTGAGTTAAGGAGTTGGCGCGACTTCAGTTCTAGCCTATAAAGTCAAATCTTGTGTGGTTCCTCCATGGTAACATAGCTGCCCGAGGTCGCAAAGTTAGCAAGTACAAGAAATTTGAAAATTGTACGTAATTTCACGGTAGTGCTTATGGTCGATCCCGTTTCTCGGCTTGAGAGCTACTTTCTTGACTGTATTTTGAGTTAAGCAGTTGGAGCGACTTCAGTTCTAGCCTATAAAGTCAAATCTTGTGTGGTTCCTCCATGGTAACATAGCTGCCCGAGGTCGCAAAGTTAGCAAGTACAAGAAATTTGATAATTGTATGTAATTTCACATTAGTGCTTATGGTCGATCCCGTTTCTCGGCTTGAGAGCTACTTTCTTGACTGTATTTTGAGTTAAGCAGTTGGCGCGACTTCAGTTCTAGCCTATAAAGTCAAATCTTGTGTGGTTCCTCCATGGTAACATAGCTGCCCGAGGTCGCAAAGTTAGCAAGTACAAGAAATTTGAAACTTGTACGTAATTTCACGGTAGTGCTTATGGTCGATTCCGTTTCTCGGCTTGAGAGCTACTTTCTTGACTGTATTTTGAGTTAAGCAGTTGGCGCGACTTCAGTTCTAGCCTATAAAGTCAAATCTTGTGTGGTTCCTCCATGGTAACATAGCTGCCCGAGGTCGCAAAGTTAGCAAGTACAAGAAATTTGAAAATTGTATGTAATTTCACATTAGTGCTTATGGTCGATCCCGTTTCTCGGCTTGAGAGCTACTTTCTTGACTGTATTTTGAGTTAAGCAGTTGGAGCGACTTCAGTTCTAGCCTATAAAGTCAAATCTTGTGTGGTTCCTCCATGGTAACATAGCTGCCCGAGGTCGCAAAGTTAGCAAGTACAAGAAATTTGAAAATTGTACGTAATTTCACGGTAGTGCTTATAGTCGATCCCGTTTCTCGGCTTCAGAGCTACTTTCTTGACTGTATTTTGAGTTAAGCAGTTGGCGCGACTTCAGTTCTAGCCTATAAAGTCAAATCTTGTGTGGTTCCTCCATGGTAACATAGCTGCCCGAGGTCGCAAAGTTAGCAAGTACAAGAAATTTGAAAATTGTATGTAATTTCACATTAGTGCTTATGGTCGATCCCGTTTCTCGGCTTGAGAGCTACTTTCTTGACTGTATTTTGAGTTAAGCAGTTGGCGCGACTTCAGTTCTAGCCTATAAAGTCAAATTTTGTGTGGTTCCTCCATGGTAACATAGCTGCCCGAGGTCGCAAAGTTAGCAAGTACAAGAAATTTGAAAATTGTATGTAATTTCACATTAGTGCTTATGGTCGATCCCGTTTCTCGGCTTGAGAGCTACTTTCTTGACTGTATTTTGAGTTAGGCAGTTGGCGCGACTTCAGTTCTAGCCTATAAAGTCAAATCTTGTGTGGTTCCTCCATGGTAACATAGCTGCCCGAGGTCGCAAAATTAGCAAGTACAAGAAATTTGAAAATTGTATGTAATTTCACGGTAGTGCTTATGGTCGATCCGGTTCTCGGCTTGAGAGCTACTTTCTTGATTGTATTTTGAGTTAAGCAGTTGGCGCGACTTCAGTTCTAGCCTATAAAGTCAAATCTTGTGTGGTTCCTCCATGGTAACATAGCTGCCCGAGGTCGCAAAGTTACCAAGTACAAGAAATTTGAAAATTGTATGTAATTTCACATTAGTGCTTATGGTCGATCCCGTTTCTCGGCTTGAGAGCTACTTTCTTGACTGTATTTTGAGTTAAGCAGTTGGCGCGACTTCAGTTCTAGCCTATAAAGTCAAATCTTGTGTGGTTCCTCCATGGTAACATAGCTGCCCGAGGTCGCAAACTTAGCAAGTACAAGAAATTTGAAAATTGTACGTAATTTCACGGTAGTGCTTATGGTCGATCCCGGTTCTCGGCTTGAGAGCTACTTTCTTGACTGTATTTTGAGTTAAGCAGTTGGCGCGAGTTCAGTTCTAGCCTATAAAGTCAAATCTTGTGTGGTTCCTCCATGGTAACATAGCTGCCCGAGGTCGCAAAGTTAGCAAGTACAAGAAATTTGAAAATTGTACGTAATTTCACGATAGTGCTTATAGTCGATCCCGTTTCTCGACTTGAGAGCTACTTTCTTGACTGTATTTTGAGTTAAGGAGTTGGCGCGACTTCAGTTCTAGCCTATAAAGTCAAATCTTGTGTGGTTCCTCCATGGTAACATAGCTGCCCGAGGTCGCAAAGTTAGCAAGTACAAGAAATTTGAAAATTGTACGTAATTTCACGGTAGTGCTTATGGTCGATCCCGTTTCTCGGCTTGAGAGCTACTTTCTTGACTGTATTTTGAGTTAAGCAGTTGGCGCGACTTCAGTTCTAGCCTATAAAGTCAAATCTTGTGTGGTTCCTCCATGGTAACATAGCTGCCCGAGGTCGCAAAGTTAGCAAGTACAAGAAATTTGAAAATTGTATGTAATTTCACATTAGTGCTTATGGTCGATCCCGGTTCTCGGCTTGAGAGCTACTTTCTTGACTGTATTTTGAGTTAAGCAGTTTGCGCGACTTCAGTTCTAGCCTATAAAGTCAAATCTTGTGTGGTTCCTCCATGGTAACATAGCTGCCTGAGGTCGCCAAGTTAGCAAGTACAAGAAATTTGAAAATTGTATGTAATTTCACGGTAGTGCTTATGGTCGATCCCGGTTCTCGGCTTGAGAGCTACTTTCTTGACTGTATTTTGAGTTAAGCAGTTGGCGCGACTTCAGTTCTAGCCTATAAAGTCAAATCTTGTGTGGTTCCTCCATGGTAACATAGCTGCCCGAGGTCGCAAAGTTAGCAAGTACAAGAAATTTGAAAATTGTATGTAATTTCACATTAGTTCTTATGGTCGATCCCGTTTCTCGGCTTGAGAGCTACTTTCTTGACTGTATTTTGAGTTAAGCAGTTGGCGCGACTTCAGTTCTAGCCTATAAAGTCAAATCTTGTGTGGTTCCTCCATGGTAACATAGCTGCCCGAGGTCGCAAAGTTAGCAAGTACAAGAAATTTGAAAATTGTATGTAATTTCACATTAGTGCTTATGGTCGATCCCGTTTCTCGGCTTGAGAGCTACTTTCTTGACTGTATTTTGAGTTAAGCAGTTGGCGCGACTTCAGTTCTAGCCTATAAAGTCAAATCTTGTGTGGTTCCTCCATGGTAACATAGCTGCCCGAGGTCGCCAAGTTAGCAAGTACAAGAAATTTGAAAATTGTACGTAATTTCACGGTAGTGCTTATGGTCGATCCCGGTTCTCGGCTTGAGAGCTACTTTCTTGACTGTATTTTGAGTTAAGCAGTTGGCGCGACTTCAGTTCTAGCCTATAAAGTCAAATCTTGTGCGGTTCCTCCATGGTAACATAGCTGCCCGAGGTCGCAAAGTTAGCAAGTACAAGAAATTTGAAAATTGTATGTAATTTCACATTAGTGCTTATGGTCGATCCCGTTTCTCGGCTTGAGAGCTACTTTCTTGACTGTATTTTGAGTTAAGCAGTTGGCGCGACTTCAGTTCTAGCCTATAAAGTCAAATTTTGTGTGGTTCCTCCATGGTAACATAGCTGCCCGAGGTCGCAAAGTTAGCAAGTACAAGAAATTTGAAAATTGTATGTAATTTCACATTAGTGCCTATGGTCGATCACGTTTCTCGGCTTGAGAGCTACTTTCTTGACTGTATTTTGAGTTAAGCAGTTGGCGCGACTTCAGTTCTAGCCTATAAAGTCAAATCTTGTGTGGTTCCTCCATGGTAACATAGCTGCCCGAGGTCGCAAAGTTACCAAGTACAAGAAATTTGAAAATTGTATGTAATTTCACATTAGTGCTTATGGTCGATCCCGTTTCTCGGCTTGAGAGCTACTTTCTTGACTGTATTTTGAGTTAAGCAGTTGGCGCGACTTCAGTTCTAGCCTATAAAGTCAAATCTTGTGTGGTTCCTCCATGGTAACATAGCTGCCCGAGGTCGCAAAATTAGCAAGTACAAGAAATTTGAAAATTGTATGTAATTTCACATTAGTGCTTATGGTCGATCCCGTTTCTCGGCTTGAGAGCTACTTTCTTGATTGTATTTTGAGTTAAGCAGTTGGCGCGACTTCAGTTCTAGCCTATAAAGTCAAATCTTGTGTGGTTCCTCCATGGTAACATAGCTGCCCGAGGTCGCAAAGTTACCAAGTACAAGAAATTTGAAAATCGTACGTAATTTCACGGTAGTGCTTATAGTCGATCCCGTTTCTCGGCTTCAGAGCTACTTTCTTGACAGTATTTTGAGTTAAGCAGTTGGCGCGACTTCAGTTCTAGCCTATAAAGTCAAATCTTGTGTGGTTCCTCCATGGTAACATAGCTGCCCGAGGTCGCAAAGTTAGCAAGTACAAGAAATTTGAAAATTGTATGTAATTTCACATTAGTGCTTATGGTCGATCCCGTTTCTCGGCTTGAGAGCTACTTTCTTGACTGTATTTTGAGTTAAGCAGTTGGCGCGACTTCAGTTCTAGCCTATAAAGTCAAATCTTGTGTGGTTCCTCCATGGTAACATAGCTGCCCGAGGTCGCAAAATTAGCAAGTACAAGAAATTTGAAAATTGTATGAAATTTCACATTAGTGCTTATGGTCGATCCCGTTTCTCGGCTTGAGAGCTACTTTCTTGATTGTATTTTGAGTTAAGCAGTTGGCGCGACTTCAGTTCTAGCCTATAAAGTCAAATCTTGTGTGGTTCCTCCATGGTAACATAGCTGCCCGAGGTCGCAAAGTTACCAAGTACAAGAAATTTGAAAATCGTACATAATTTCACGGTAGTGCTTATAGTCGATCCCGTTTCTCGGCTTCAGAGCTACTTTCTTGACAGTATTTTGAGTTAAGCAGTTGGCGCGACTTCAGTTCTAGCCTATAAAGTCAAATCTTGTGTGGTTCCTCCATGGTAACATAGCTGCCCGAGGTCGCAAAGTTAGCAAGTACAAGAAATTTGAAAATTGTATGTAATTTCACATTAGTGCTTATGGTCGATCCCGTTTCTCGGCTTGAGAGCTACTTTCTTGACTGTATTTTGAGTTAAGCAGTTGGAGCGACTTCAGTTCTAGCCTACAAAGTCAAATCTTGTGTGGTTCCTCCATGGTAACATAGCTGCCCGAGGTCGCAAAGTTAGCAAGTACAAGAAATTTGAAAATTGTACGTAATTTCACGGTAGTGCTTATAGTCGATCCCGTTTCTCGGCTTCAGAGCTACTTTCTTGACTGTATTTTGAGTTAAGCAGTTGGCGCGACTTCAGTTCTAGCCTATAAAGTCAAATCTTGTGTGGTTCCTCCATGGTAACATAGCTGCCCGAGGTCGCAAAGTTAGCAAGTACAAGAAATTTGAAAATTGTATGTAATTTCACATTAGTGCTTATGGTCGATCCCGTTTCTCGGCTTGAGAGCTACTTTCTTGACTGTATTTTGAGTTAAGCAGTTGGCGCGACTTCAGTTCTAGCCTATAAAGTCAAATCTTGTGTGGTTCCTCCATGGTAACATAGCTGCCCGAGGTCGCAAAATTAGCAAGTACAAGAAATTTGAAAATTGTATGTAATTTCACATTAGTGCTTATGGTCGATCCCGTTTCTCGGCTTGAGAGCTACTTTCTTGATTGTATTTTGAGTTAAGCAGTTGGCGCGACTTCAGTTCTAGCCTATAAAGTCAAATCTTGTGTGGTTCCTCCATGGTAACATAGCTGCCCGAGGTCGCAAAGTTACCAAGTACAAGAAATTTGAAAATCGTACGTAATTTCACGGTAGTGCTTATGGTCGATCCCGTTTCTCGGCTTGAGAGCTACTTTCTTGACTGTATTTTGAGTTAAGCAGTTGGCGCGACTTCAGTTCTAGCCTATAAAGTCAAATCTTGTGTGGTTCCTCCATGGTAACATAGCTGCCCGAGGTCGCAAAGTTAGCAAGTACAAGAAATTTGAAAATTGTATGTAATTTCACATTAGTGCTTATGGTCGATCCCGTTTCTCGGCTTGAGAGCTACTTTCTTGACTGTATTTTGAGTTAAGCAGTTGGCGCGACTTCAGTTCTAGCCTATAAAGTCAAATCTTGTGTGGTTCCTCCATGGTAACATAGCTGCCCGAGGTCGCAAAGTTAGCAAGTACAAGAAATTTGAAACTTGTACGTAATTTCACGGTAGTGCTTATGGTCGATTCCGTTTCTCGGCTTGAGAGCTACTTTCTTGACTGTATTTTGAGTTAAGCAGTTGGCGCGACTTCAGTTCTAGCCTATAAAGTCAAATCTTGTGTGGTTTCTCCATGGTAACATAGCTGCCTGAGGTCGCCAAGTTAGCAAGTACAAGAAATTTGAAAATTGTATGTAATTTCACGGTAGTGCTTATGGTCGATCCCGGTTCTCGGCTTGAGAGCTACTTTCTTGACTGTATTTTGAGTTAAGCAGTTGGCGCGACTTCAGTTCTAGCCTATAAAGTCAAATCTTGTGTGGTTCCTCCATGGTAACATAGCTGCCCGAGGTCGCAAAGTTAGCAAGTACAAGAAATTTGAAAATTGTATGTAATTTCACATTAGTGCTTATGGTCGATCCCGGTTGAGACCTCGGCTTGAGAGCTACTTTCTTGACTGTATTTTGAGTTAAGCAGTTGGCGCGACTTCGGTTGTAGCCTATAAAGTCAAATCTTGTGTGGTTCCTCCATGGTAACATAGCTGCCCGAGGTCGCAAAGTTAGCAAGTACAAGAAATTTGAAAATTGTATGTAATTTCACATTAGTGCTTATGGTCGATCCCGTTTCTCGGCTTGAGAGCTACTTTCTTGACTGTATTTTGAGTTAAGCAGTTGGCGCGACTTCAGTTCTAGCCTATAAAGTCAAATCTTGTGTGGTTCCTCCATGGTAACATAGCTGCCCGAGGTCGCAAAGTTAGCAAGTACAAGAAATTTGAAACTTGTACGTAATTTCACGGTAGTGCTTATGGTCGATTCCGTTTCTCGGCTTGAGAGCTACTTTCTTGACTGTATTTTGAGTTAAGCAGTTGGCGCGACTTCAGTTCTAGCCTATAAAGTCAAATCTTGTGTGGTTCCTCCATGGTAACATAGCTGCCCGAGGTCGCAAAGTTAGCAAGTACAAGAAATTTGAAAATTGTATGTAATTTCACATTAGTGCTTATGGTCGATCCCGTTTCTCGGCTTGAGAGCTACTTTCTTGACTGTATTTTGAGTTAAGCAGTTGGAGCGACTTCAGTTCTAGCCTATAAAGTCAAATCTTGTGTGGTTCCTCCATGGTAACATAGCTGCCCGAGGTCGCAAAGTTAGCAAGTACAAGAAATTTGAAAATTGTATGTAATTTCACATTAGTGCTTATGGTCGATCCCGTTTCTCGGCTTGAGAGCTACTTTCTTGACTGTATTTTGAGTTAAGCAGTTGGCGCGACTTCAGTTCTAGCCTATAAAGTCAAATCTTGTGTGGTTCCTCCATGGTAACATAGCTGCCCGAGGTCGCAAAGTTAGCAAGTACAAGAAATTTGAAAATTGTACGTAATTTCACGATAGTGCTTATAGTCGATCCCGTTTCTCGACTTGAGAGCTACTTTCTTGACTGTATTTTGAGTTAAGGAGTTGGCGCGACTTCAGTTCTAGCCTATAAAGTCAAATCTTGTGTGGTTCCTCCATGGTAACATAGCTGCCCGAGGTCGCAAAGTTAGCAAGTACAAGAAATTTGAAAATTGTACGTAATTTCACGGTAGTGCTTATGGTCGATCCCGTTTCTCGGCTTGAGAGCTACTTTCTTGACTGTATTTTGAGTTAAGCAGTTGGCGCGACTTCAGTTCTAGCCTATAAAGTCAAATCTTGTGTGGTTCCTCCATGGTAACATAGCTGCCCGAGGTCGCAAAGTTAGCAAGTACAAGAAATTTGAAAATTGTATGTAATTTCACATTAGTGCTTATGGTCGATCCCGGTTCTTGGCTTGAGAGCTACTTTCTTGACTGTATTTTGAGTTAAGCAGTTTGCGCGACTTCAGTTCTAGCCTATAAAGTCAAATCTTGTGTGGTTTCTCCATGGTAACATAGCTGCCTGAGGTCGCCAAGTTAGCAAGTACAAGAAATTTGAAAATTGTATGTAATTTCACGGTAGTGCTTATGGTCGATCCCGGTTCTCGGCTTGAGAGCTACTTTCTTGACTGTATTTTGAGTTAAGCAGTTGGCGCGACTTCAGTTCTAGCCTATAAAGTCAAATCTTGTGTGGTTCCTCCATGGTAACATAGCTGCCCGAGGTCGCAAAGTTAGCAAGTACAAGAAATTTGAAAATTGTATGTAATTTCACATTAGTGCTTATGGTCGATCCCGGTTGAGACCTCGGCTTGAGAGCTACTTTCTTGACTGTATTTTGAGTTAAGCAGTTGGCGCGACTTCGGTTGTAGCCTATAAAGTCAAATCTTGTGTGGTTCCTCCATGGTAACATAGCTGCCCGAGGTCGCAAAGTTAGCAAGTACAAGAAATTTGAAAATTGTACGTAATTTCACGGTAGTGCTTATGGTCGATCCCGTTTCTCGGCTTGAGAGCTACTTTATTGACTGTATTTTGAGTTAAGCAGTTGGCGCGACTTCAGTTCTAGCCTATAAAGTCAAACCTTGTGTGGTTCCTCGATGGTAACATAGCTGCCCGAGGTCGCCAAGTTAGCAAGTACAAGAAATTTGAAAATTGTACGTAATTTCACGGTAGTGCTTATGGTCGATCCCGGTTCTCGGCTTGAGAGCTACTTTCTTGACTGTATTTTGAGTTAAGCAGTTGGCGGGACTTCAGTTCTAGCCTATAAAGTCAAATCTTGTGTGGTTCCTACATGGTAACATAGCTGCCCGAGGTCGCAAAGTTAGCAAGTACAAGAAATTTGAAAATCGTACGTAATTTCACGGTAGTGCTTATAGTCGATCCCGTTTCTCGGCTTCAGAGCTACTTTCTTGACTGTATTTTGAGTTAAGCAGTTGGCGCGACTTCAGTTCTAGCCTATAAAGTCAAATCTTGTGTGGTTCCTCCATGGTAATATAGCTGCCCGAGGTCGCAAAGTTAGCAAGTACAAGAAATTTGAAAATTGTATGTAATTTCACATTAGTGAATATGGTCGATCCCGTTTCTCGGCTTGAGAGCTACTTTCTTGACTGTATTTTGAGTTAAGCAGTTGGCGCGACTTCAGTTCTAGCCTATAAAGTCAAATCTTGTGTGGTTCCTCCATGGTAACATAGCTGCCCGAGGTCGCAAAGTTAGCAAGTACAAGAAATTTGAAAATTGTATGTAATTTCACATTAGTGCTTATGGTCGATCCCGTTTCTCGGCTTGAGAGCTACTTTCTTGACTGTATTTTGAGTTAAGCAGTTGGCGCGACTTCAGTTCTAGCCTATAAAGTCAAATCTTGTGTGGTTCCTCCATGGTAACATAGCTGCCCGAGGTCGCAAAGTTAGCAAGTACAAGAAATTTGAAAATTGTACGTAATTTCACGGTAGTGCTTATGGTCGATCCCGGTTCTCGGCTTGAGAGCTACTTTCTTGACTGTATTTTGAGTTAAGCAGTTGGCGCGACTTCGGTTGTAGCCTATAAAGTCAAATCTTGTGTGGTTCCTCCATGGTAACATAGCTGCCCGAGGTCGCAAAGTTAGCAAGTACAAGAAATTTGAAAATTGTACGTAATTTCACGGTAGTGCTTATGGTCGATCCCGTTTCTCGGCTTGAGAGCTACTTTATTGACTGTATTTTGAGTTAAGCAGTTGGCGCGACTTCAGTTCTAGCCTATAAAGTCAAACCTTGTGTGGTTCCTCGATGGTAACATAGCTGCCCGAGGTCGCCAAGTTAGCAAGTACAAGAAATTTGAAAATTGTACGTAATTTCACGGTAGTGCTTATGGTCGATCCCGGTTCTCGGCTTGAGAGCTACTTTCTTGACTGTATTTTGAGTTAAGCAGTTGGCGGGACTTCAGTTCTAGCCTATAAAGTCAAATCTTGTGTGGTTCCTCCATGGTAACATAGCTGCCCGAGGTCGCCAAGTTAGCAAGTACAAGAAATTTGAAAATTGTATGTAATTTCACATTAGTGCTTATGGTCGATCCCGTTTCTCGGCTTGAGAGCTACTTTCTTGACTGTATTTTGAGTTAAGCAGTTGGCGCGACTTCAGTTCTAGCCTATAAAGTCAAATCTTGTGTGGTTCCTCCATGGTAACATAGCTGCCCGAGGTCGCAAAGTTAGCAAGTACAAGAAATTTGAAAATTGTACGTAATTTCACGGTAGTGCTTATGGTCGATCCCGGTTCTCGGCTTGAGAGCTACTTTCTTGACTGTATTTTGAGTTAAGCAGTTGGCGCGACTTCAGTTCTAGCCTATAAAGTCAAATCTTGTGTGGTTCCTCCATGGTAACATAGCTGCCCGAGGTCGCAAAGTTAGCAAGTACAAGAAATTTGATAATTGTATGTAATTTCACATTAGTGTCTATGGTCGATCCCGTTTCTCGGCTTGAGAGCTACTTTCTTGACTGTATTTTGAGTTAAGCAGTTGGCGCGACTTCAGTTCTAGCCTATAAAGTCAAATCTTGTGTGGTTCCTCCATGGTAACATAGCTGCCCGAGGTCGCAAAGTTAGCAAGTACAAGAAATTTGAAAATTGTATGTAATTTCACATTAGTGCTTATGGTCGATCCCGTTTCTCGGCTTGAGAGCTACTTTCTTGACTGTATTTTGAGTTAAGCAGTTGGCGCGACTTCAGTTCTAGCCTATAAAGTCAAATTTTGTGTGGTTCCTCCATGGTAACATAGCTGCCCGAGGTCGCAAAGTTAGCAAGTACAAAAAATTTGAAAATTGTATGTAATTTCACATTAGTGCTTATGGTCGATCCCGGTTGAGACCTCGGCTTGAGAGCTACTTTCTTGACTGTATTTTGAGTTAAGCAGTTGGCGGGACTTCAGTTCTAGCCTATAAAGTCAAATCTTGTGTGGTTCCTACATGGTAACATAGCTGCCCGAGGTCGCCAAGTTAGCAAGTACAAGAAATTTGAAAATTGTACGTAATTTCACGGTAGTGCTTATGGTCGATCCCGGTTCTCGGCTTGAGAGCTACTTTCTTGACTGTATTTTGAGTTAAGCAGTTGGCGGGACTTCAGTTCTAGCCTATAAAGTCAAATCTTGTGTGGTTCCTACATGGTAACATAGCTGCCCGAGGTCGCAAAGTTAGCAAGTACAAGAAATTTGATAATTGTATGTAATTTCACATTAGTGCTTATGGTCGATCCCGTTTCTCGGCTTGAGAGCTACTTTCTTGACTGTATTTTGAGTTAAGCAGTTGGCGCGACTTCAGTTCTAGCCTATAAAGTCAAATCTTGTGTGGTTCCTCCATGGTAACATAGCTGCCCGAGGTCGCAAAGTTAGCAAGTACAAGAAATTTGAAACTTGTACGTAATTTCACGGTAGTGCTTATGGTCGATTCCGTTTCTCGGCTTGAGAGCTACTTTCTTGACTGTATTTTGAGTTAAGCAGTTGGCGCGACTTCAGTTCTAGCCTATAAAGTCAAATCTTGTGTGGTTCCTCCATGGTAACATAGCTGCCCGAGGTCGCAAAATTAGCAAGTACAAGAAATTTGAAAATTGTATGTAATTTCACATTAGTGCTTATGGTCGATCCCGTTTCTCGGCTTGAGAGCTACTTTCTTGATTGTATTTTGAGTTAAGCAGTTGGCGCGACTTCAGTTCTAGCCTATAAAGTCAAATCTTGTGTGGTTCCTCCATGGTAACATAGCTGCCCGAGGTCGCAAAGTTACCAAGTACAAGAAATTTGAAAATCGTACGTAATTTCACGGTAGTGCTTATGGTCGATCCCGTTTCTCGGCTTGAGAGCTACTTTCTTGACTGTATTTTGAGTTAAGCAGTTGGCGCGACTTCAGTTCTAGCCTATAAAGTCAAATCTTGTGTGGTTCCTCCATGGTAACATAGCTGCCCGAGGTCGCAAAGTTAGCAAGTACAAGAAATTTGAAAATTGTATGTAATTTCACATTAGTGCTTATGGTCGATCCCGTTTCTCGGCTTGAGAGCTACTTTCTTGACTGTATTTTGAGTTAAGCAGTTGGCGCGACTTCAGTTCTAGCCTATAAAGTCAAATCTTGTGTGGTTCCTCCATGGTAACATAGCTGCCCGAGGTCGCAAACTTAGCAAGTACAAGAAATTTGAAAATTGTACGTAATTCCACGGTAGTGCTTATGGTCGATCCCGGTTCTCGGCTTGAGAGCTACTTTCTTGCCTGTATTTTGAGTTAAGCAGTTGGCGCGAGTTCAGTTCTAGCCTATAAAGTCAAATCTTGTGTGGTTCCTCCATGGTAACATAGCTGCCCGAGGTCGCAAATTTAGCAAGTACAAGAAATTTGAAAATTGTACGTAATTTCACGGTAGTGCTTATAGTCGATCCCGTTTCTCGACTTGAGAGCTACTTTCTTGACTGTATTTTGAGTTAAGGAGTTGGCGCGACTTCAGTTCTAGCCTATACAGTCAAATCTTGTGTGGTTCCTCCATGGTAACATAGCTGCCCGAGGTCGCAAAGTTAGCAAGTACAAGAAATTTGAAAATTGTACGTAATTTCACGGTAGTGCTTATGGTCGATCCCGTTTCTCGGCTTGAGAGCTACTTTCTTGACTGTATTTTGAGTTAAGCAGTTGGAGCGACTTCAGTTCTAGCCTATAAAGTCAAATCTTGTGTGGTTCCTCCATGGTAACATAGCTGCCCGAGGTCGCAAAGTTAGCAAGTACAAGAAATTTGATAATTGTATGTAATTTCACATTAGTGCTTATGGTCGATCCCGTTTCTCGGCTTGAGAGCTACTTTCTTGACTGTATTTTGAGTTAAGCAGTTGGCGCGACTTCAGTTCTAGCCTATAAAGTCAAATCTTGTGTGGTTCCTCCATGGTAACATAGCTGCCCGAGGTCGCAAAGTTAGCAAGTACAAGAAATTTGAAACTTGTACGTAATTTCACGGTAGTGCTTATGGTCGATTCCGTTTCTCGGCTTGAGAGCTACTTTCTTGACTGTATTTTGAGTTAAGCAGTTGGCGCGACTTCAGTTCTAGCCTATAAAGTCAAATCTTGTGTGGTTCCTCCATGGTAACATAGCTGCCCGAGGTCGCAAAGTTAGCAAGTACAAGAAATTTGAAAATTGTATGTAATTTCACATTAGTGCTTATGGTCGATCCCGTTTCTCGGCTTGAGAGCTACTTTCTTGACTGTATTTTGAGTTAAGCAGTTGGAGCGACTTCAGTTCTAGCCTATAAAGTCAAATCTTGTGTGGTTCCTCCATGGTAACATAGCTGCCCGAGGTCGCAAAGTTAGCAAGTACAAGAAATTTGAAAATTGTACGTAATTTCACGGTAGTGCTTATAGTCGATCCCGTTTCTCGGCTTCAGAGCTACTTTCTTGACTGTATTTTGAGTTAAGCAGTTGGCGCGACTTCAGTTCTAGCCTATAAAGTCAAATCTTGTGTGGTTCCTCCATGGTAACATAGCTGCCCGAGGTCGCAAAGTTAGCAAGTACAAGAAATTTGAAAATTGTATGTAATTTCACATTAGTGCTTATGGTCGATCCCGTTTCTCGGCTTGAGAGCTACTTTCTTGACTGTATTTTGAGTTAAGCAGTTGGCGCGACTTCAGTTCTAGCCTATAAAGTCAAATTTTGTGTGGTTCCTCCATGGTAACATAGCTGCCCGAGGTCGCAAAGTTAGCAAGTACAAGAAATTTGAAAATTGCATGTAATTTCACATTAGTGCTTATGGTCGATCCCGTTTCTCGGCTTGAGAGCTACTTTCTTGACTGTATTTTGAGTTAAGCAGTTGGCGCGACTTCAGTTCTAGCCTATAAAGTCAAATCTTGTGTGGTTCCTCCATGGTAACATAGCTGCCCGAGGTCGCAAAATTAGCAAGTACAAGAAATTTGAAAATTGTATGTAATTTCACGGTAGTGCTTATGGTCGATCCGGTTCTCGGCTTGAGAGCTACTTTCTTGATTGTATTTTGAGTTAAGCAGTTGGCGCGACTTCAGTTCTAGCCTATAAAGTCAAATCTTGTGTGGTTCCTCCATGGTAACATAGCTGCCCGAGGTCGCAAAGTTACCAAGTACAAGAAATTTGAAAATTGTATGTAATTTCACATTAGTGCTTATGGTCGATCCCGTTTCTCGGCTTGAGAGCTACTTTCTTGACTGTATTTTGAGTTAAGCAGTTGGCGCGACTTCAGTTCTAGCCTATAAAGTCAAATCTTGTGTGGTTCCTCCATGGTAACATAGCTGCCCGAGGTCGCAAAGTTAGCAAGTACAAGAAATTTGAAAATTGTACGTAATTTCACGATAGTGCTTATAGTCGATCCCGTTTCTCGACTTGAGAGCTACTTTCTTGACTGTATTTTGAGTTAAGGAGTTGGCGCGACTTCAGTTCTAGCCTATAAAGTCAAATCTTGTGTGGTTCCTCCATGGTAACATAGCTGCCCGAGGTCGCAAAGTTAGCAAGTACAAGAAATTTGAAAATTGTACGTAATTTCACGGTAGTGCTTATGGTCGATCCCGTTTCTCGGCTTGAGAGCTACTTTCTTGACTGTATTTTGAGTTAAGCAGTTGGCGCGACTTCAGTTCTAGCCTATAAAGTCAAATCTTGTGTGGTTCCTCCATGGTAACATAGCTGCCCGAGGTCGCAAAGTTAGCAAGTACAAGAAATTTGAAAATTGTATGTAATTTCACATTAGTGCTTATGGTCGATCCCGGTTCTTGGCTTGAGAGCTACTTTCTTGACTGTATTTTGAGTTAAGCAGTTTGCGCGACTTCAGTTCTAGCCTATAAAGTCAAATCTTGTGTGGTTTCTCCATGGTAACATAGCTGCCTGAGGTCGCCAAGTTAGCAAGTACAAGAAATTTGAAAATTGTATGTAATTTCACGGTAGTGCTTATGGTCGATCCCGGTTCTCGGCTTGAGAGCTACTTTCTTGACTGTATTTTGAGTTAAGCAGTTGGCGCGACTTCAGTTCTAGCCTATAAAGTCAAATCTTGTGTGGTTCCTCCATGGTAACATAGCTGCCCGAGGTCGCAAAGTTAGCAAGTACAAGAAATTTGAAAATTGTATGTAATTTCACATTAGTGCTTATGGTCGATCCCGGTTGAGACCTCGGCTTGAGAGCTACTTTCTTGACTGTATTTTGAGTTAAGCAGTTGGCGCGACTTCGGTTGTAGCCTATAAAGTCAAATCTTGTGTGGTTCCTCCATGGTAACATAGCTGCCCGAGGTCGCAAAGTTAGCAAGTACAAGAAATTTGAAAATTGTACGTAATTTCACGGTAGTGCTTATGGTCGATCCCGTTTCTCGGCTTGAGAGCTACTTTATTGACTGTATTTTGAGTTAAGCAGTTGGCGCGACTTCAGTTCTAGCCTATAAAGTCAAACCTTGTGTGGTTCCTCGATGGTAACATAGCTGCCCGAGGTCGCCAAGTTAGCAAGTACAAGAAATTTGAAAATTGTACGTAATTTCACGGTAGTGCTTATGGTCGATCCCGGTTCTCGGCTTGAGAGCTACTTTCTTGACTGTATTTTGAGTTAAGCAGTTGGCGGGACTTCAGTTCTAGCCTATAAAGTCAAATCTTGTGTGGTTCCTACATGGTAACATAGCTGCCCGAGGTCGCAAAGTTAGCAAGTACAAGAAATTTGAAAATCGTACGTAATTTCACGGTAGTGCTTATAGTCGATCCCGTTTCTCGGCTTCAGAGCTACTTTCTTGACTGTATTTTGAGTTAAGCAGTTGGCGCGACTTCAGTTCTAGCCTATAAAGTCAAATCTTGTGTGGTTCCTCCATGGTAATATAGCTGCCCGAGGTCGCAAAGTTAGCAAGTACAAGAAATTTGAAAATTGTATGTAATTTCACATTAGTGCTTATGGTCGATCCCGTTTCTCGGCTTGAGAGCTACTTTCTTGACTGTATTTTGAGTTAAGCAGTTGGCGCGACTTCAGTTCTAGCCTATAAAGTCAAATCTTGTGTGGTTCCTCCATGGTAACATAGCTGCCCGAGGTCGCAAAGTTAGCAAGTACGAGAAATTTGAAAATTGTATGTAATTTCACATTAGTGCTTATGGTCGATCCCGTTTCTCGGCTTGAGAGCTACTTTCTTGACTGTATTTTGAGTTAAGCAGTTGGCGCGACTTCAGTTCTAGCCTATAAAGTCAAATCTTGTGTGGTTCCTCCATGGTAACATAGCTGCCCGAGGTCGCCAACTTAGCAAGTACAAGAAATTTGAAAATTGTACGTAATTTCACGGTAGTGCTTATGGTCGATCCCGGTTCTCGGCTTGAGAGCTACTTTCTTGACTGTATTTTGAGTTAAGCAGTTGGCGCGACTTCAGTTCTAGCCTATAAAGTCAAATCTTGTGTGGTTCCTCCATGGTAACATAGCTGCCCGAGGTCGCAAAGTTAGCAAGTACAAGAAATTTGAAAATTGTACGTAATTTCACGGTAGTGCTTATGGTCGATCCCGGTTCTCGGCTTGAGAGCTACTTTCTTGACTGTATTTTGAGTTAAGCAGTTGGCGCGACTTCAGTTCTAGCCTATAAAGTCAAATCTTGTGTGGTTCCTCCATGGTAACATAGCTGCCCGAGGTCGCAAAGTTAGCAAGTACAAGAAATTTGAAAATTGTACGTAATTTCACGGTAGTGCTTATGGTCGATCCCGGTTCTCGGCTTGAGAGCTACTTTCTTGACTGTATTTTGAGTTAAGCAGTTGGCGCGACTTCAGTTCTAGCCTATAAAGTCAAATCTTGTGTGGTTCCTCCATGGTAACATAGCTGCCCGAGGTCGCAAAGTTAGCAAGTACAAGAAATTTGAAAATTGTACGTAATTTCACGGTAGTGCTTATGGTCGATCCCGGTTCTCGGCTTGAGAGCTACTTTCTTGACTGTATTTTGAGTTAAGCAGTTGGCGCGACTTCAGTTCTAGCCTATAAAGTCAAATCTTGTGTGGTTCCTCCATGGTAACATAGCTGCCCGAGATCGCCAAGTTAGCAAGTACAAGAAATTTGAAAATTGTACGTAATTTCACGGTAGTGCTTATGGTCGATCCCGGTTCTCGGCTTGAGAGCTACTTTCTTGACTGTATTTTGAGTTAAGCAGTTGGCGCGACTTCAGTTCTAGCCTATAAAGTCAAATCTTGTGTGGTTCCTCCATGGTAACATAGCTGCCCGAGGTCGCAAAGTTAGCAAGTACAAGAAATTTGAAAATTGTACGTAATTTCACGGTAGTGCTTATAGTCGATCCCGTTTCTCGACTTGAGAGCTACTTTCTTGACTGTATTTTGAGTTAAGCAGTTGGCGCGACTTCAGTTCTAGCCTATAAAGTCAAATCTTGTGTGGTTCCTCCATGGTAACATAGCTGCCCGAGGTCGCCAAGTTAGCAAGTACAAGAAATTTGAAAATTGTATGTAATTTCACATTAGTGCTTATGGTCGATCCCGTTTCTCGGCTTGAGAGCTACTTTCTTGACTGTATTTTGAGTTAAGCAGTTGGCGCGACTTCAGTTCTAGCCTATAAAGTCAAATCTTGTGTGGTTCCTCCATGGTAACATAGCTGCCCGAGGTCGCAAAGTTAGCAAGTACAAGAAATTTGAAAATTGTACGTAATTTCACGGTAGTGCTTATGGTCGATCCCGGTTCTCGGCTTGAGAGCTACTTTCTTGACTGTATTTTGAGTTAAGCAGTTGGCGCGACTTCAGTTCTAGCCTATAAAGTCAAATCTTGTGTGGTTCCTCCATGGTAACATAGCTGCCCGAGGTCGCAAAGTTAGCAAGTACAAGAAATTTGATAATTGTATGTAATTTCACATTAGTGCCTATGGTCGATCCCGTTTCTCGGCTTGAGAGCTACTTTCTTGACTGTATTTTGAGTTAAGCAGTTGGCGCGACTTCAGTTCTAGCCTATAAAGTCAGATCTTGTGTGGTTCCTCCATGGTAACATAGCTGCCCGAGGTCGCAAAGTTAGCAAGTACAAGAAATTTGAAAATTGTATGTAATTTCACATTAGTGCTTATGGTCGATCCCGTTTCTCGGCTTGAGAGCTACTTTCTTGACTGTATTTTGAGCTAAGCAGTTGGCGCGACTTCAGTTCTAGCCTATAAAGTCAAATCTTGTGTGGTTCCTCCATGGTAACATAGCTGCCCGAGGTCGCAAAGTTACCAAGTACAAGAAATTTGAAAATTGTATGTAATTTCACATTAGTGCTTATGGTCGATCCCGTTTCTCGGCTTGAGAGCTACTTTCTTGACTGTATTTTGAGTTAAGCAGTTGGCGCGACTTCAGTTCTAGCCTATAAAGTCAAATCTTGTGTGGTTCCTCCATGGTAACATAGCTGCCCGAGGTCGCAAAGTTAGCAAGTACAAGAAATTTGAAAATTGTACGTAATTTCACGATAGTGCTTATAGTCGATCCCGTTTCTCGACTTGAGAGCTACTTTCTTGACTGTATTTTGAGTTAAGGAGTTGGCGCGACTTCAGTTCTAGCCTATAAAGTCAAATCTTGTGTGGTTCCTCCATGGTAACATAGCTGCCCGAGGTCGCAAAGTTAGCAAGTACAAGAAATTTGAAAATTGTACGTAATTTCACGGTAGTGCTTATGGTCGATCCCGTTTCTCGGCTTGAGAGCTACTTTCTTGACTGTATTTTGAGTTAAGCAGTTGGCGCGACTTCAGTTCTAGCCTATAAAGTCAAATCTTGTGTGGTTCCTCCATGGTAACATAGCTGCCCGAGGTCGCAAAGTTAGCAAGTACAAGAAATTTGAAAATTGTATGTAATTTCACATTAGTGCTTATGGTCGATCCCGGTTCTTGGCTTGAGAGCTACTTTCTTGACTGTATTTTGAGTTAAGCAGTTTGCGCGACTTCAGTTCTAGCCTATAAAGTAAAATCTTGTGTGGTTTCTCCATGGTAACATAGCTGCCTGAGGTCGCCAAGTTAGCAAGTACAAGAAATTTGAAAATTGTATGTAATTTCACGGTAGTGCTTATGGTCGATCCCGGTTCTCGGCTTGAGAGCTACTTTCTTGACTGTATTTTGAGTTAAGCAGTTGGCGCGACTTCAGTTCTAGCCTATAAAGTCAAATCTTGTGTGGTTCCTCCATGGTAACATAGCTGCCCGAGGTCGCAAAGTTAGCAAGTACAAGAAATTTGAAAATTGTATGTAATTTCACATTAGTGCTTATGGTCGATCCCGGTTGAGACCTCGGCTTGAGAGCTACTTTCTTGACTGTATTTTGAGTTAAGCAGTTGGCGCGACTTCGGTTGTAGCCTATAAAGTCAAATCTTGTGTGGTTCCTCCATGGTAACATAGCTGCCCGAGGTCGCAAAGTTAGCAAGTACAAGAAATTTGAAAATTGTACGTAATTTCACGGTAGTGCTTATGGTCGATCCCGTTTCTCGGCTTGAGAGCTACTTTATTGACTGTATTTTGAGTTAAGCAGTTGGCGCGACTTCAGTTCTAGCCTATAAAGTCAAACCTTGTGTGGTTCCTCGATGGTAACATAGCTGCCCGAGGTCGCCAAGTTAGCAAGTACAAGAAATTTGAAAATTGTACGTAATTTCACGGTAGTGCTTATGGTCGATCCCGGTTCTCGGCTTGAGAGCTACTTTCTTGACTGTATTTTGAGTTAAGCAGTTGGCGGGACTTCAGTTCTAGCCTATAAAGTCAAATCTTGTGTGGTTCCTACATGGTAACATAGCTGCCCGAGGTCGCAAAGTTAGCAAGTACAAGAAATTTGAAAATCGTACGTAATTTCACGGTAGTGCTTATAGTCGATCCCGTTTCTCGGCTTCAGAGCTACTTTCTTGACTGTATTTTGAGTTAAGCAGTTGGCGCGACTTCAGTTCTAGCCTATAAAGTCAAATCTTGTGTGGTTCCTCCATGGTAATATAGCTGCCCGAGGTCGCAAAGTTAGCAAGTACAAGAAATTTGAAAATTGTATGTAATTTCACATTAGTGCTTATGGTCGATCCCGTTTCTCGGCTTGAGAGCTACTTTCTTGACTGTATTTTGAGTTAAGCAGTTGGCGCGACTTCAGTTCTAGCCTATAAAGTCAAATCTTGTGTGGTTCCTCCATGGTAACATAGCTGCCCGAGGTCGCAAAGTTAGCAAGTACAAGAAATTTGAAAATTGTATGTAATTTCACATTAGTGCTTATGGTCGATCCCGTTTCTCGGCTTGAGAGCTACTTTCTTGACTGTATTTTGAGTTAAGCAGTTGGCGCGACTTCAGTTCTAGCCTATAAAGTCAAATCTTGTGTGGTTCCTCCATGGTAACATAGCTGCCCGAGGTCGCCAACTTAGCAAGTACAAGAAATTTGAAAATTGTACGTAATTTCACGGTAGTGCTTATGGTCGATCCCGGTTCTCGGCTTGAGAGCTACTTTCTTGACTGTATTTTGAGTTAAGCAGTTGGCGCGACTTCAGTTCTAGCCTATAAAGTCAAATCTTGTGTGGTTCCTCCATGGTAACATAGCTGCCCGAGGTCGCAAAGTTAGCAAGTACAAGAAATTTGAAAATTGTACGTAATTTCACGGTAGTGCTTATGGTCGATCCCGGTTCTCGGCTTGAGAGCTACTTTCTTGACTGTATTTTGAGTTAAGCAGTTGGCGCGACTTCAGTTCTAGCCTATAAAGTCAAATCTTGTGTGGTTCCTCCATGGTAACATAGCTGCCCGAGGTCGCAAAGTTAGCAAGTACAAGAAATTTGAAAATTGTACGTAATTTCACGGTAGTGCTTATGGTCGATCCCGGTTCTCGGCTTGAGAGCTACTTTCTTGACTGTATTTTGAGTTAAGCAGTTGGCGCGACTTCAGTTCTAGCCTATAAAGTCAAATCTTGTGTGGTTCCTCCATGGTAACATAGCTGCCCGAGGTCGCAAAGTTAGCAAGTACAAGAAATTTGAAAATTGTACGTAATTTCACGGTAGTGCTTATGGTCGATCCCGGTTCTCGGCTTGAGAGCTACTTTCTTGACTGTATTTTGAGTTAAGCAGTTGGCGCGACTTCAGTTCTAGCCTATAAAGTCAAATCTTGTGTGGTTCCTCCATGGTAACATAGCTGCCCGAGATCGCCAAGTTAGCAAGTACAAGAAATTTGAAAATTGTACGTAATTTCACGGTAGTGCTTATGGTCGATCCCGGTTCTCGGCTTGAGAGCTACTTTCTTGACTGTATTTTGAGTTAAGCAGTTGGCGCGACTTCAGTTCTAGCCTATAAAGTCAAATCTTGTGTGGTTCCTACATGGTAACATAGCTGCCCGAGGTCGCAAAGTTAGCAAGTACAAGAAATTTGAAAATCGTACGTAATTTCACGGTAGTGCTTATAGTCGATCCCGTTTCTCGGCTTCAGAGCTACTTTCTTGACTGTATTTTGAGTTAAGCAGTTGGCGCGACTTCAGTTCTAGCCTATAAAGTCAAATCTTGTGTGGTTCCTCCATGGTAACATAGCTGCCCGAGGTCGCAAAGTTAGCAAGTACAAGAAATTTGAAAATTGTATGTAATTTCACATTAGTGCTTATGGTCGATCCCGTTTCTCGGCTTGAGAGCTACTTTCTTGACTGTATTTTGAGTTAAGCAGTTGGCGCGACTTCAGTTCTAGCCTATAAAGTCAAATCTTGTGTGGTTCCTCCATGGTAACATAGCTGCCCGAGGTCGCAAAGTTAGCAAGTACAAGAAATTTGAAAATTGTATGTAATTTCACATTAGTGCTTATGGTCGATCCCGTTTCTCGGCTTGAGAGCTACTTTCTTGACTGTATTTTGAGTTAAGCAGTTGGCGCGACTTCAGTTCTAGCCTATAAAGTCAAATCTTGTGTGGTTCCTCCATGGTAACATAGCTGCCCGAGGTCGCAAAGTTAGCAAGTACAAGAAATTTGAAAATTGTATGTAATTTCACATTAGTGCTTATGGTCGATCCCGTTTCTCGGCTTGAGAGCTACTTTCTTGACTGTATTTTGAGTTAAGCAGTTGGCGCGACTTCAGGTCTAGCCTATAAAGTCAAATCTTGTGTGGTTCCTCCATGGTAACATAGCTGCCCGAGGTCGCCAAGTTAGCAAGTACAAGAAATTTGAAAATTGTACGTAATTTCACGGTAGTGCTTATGGTCGATCCCGGTTCTCGGCTTGAGAGCTACTTTCTTGACTGTATTTTGAGTTAAGCAGTTGGCGCGACTTCAGTTCTAGCCTATAAAGTCAAATCTTGTGTGGTTCCTCCATGGTAACATAGCTGCCCGAGGTCGCAAAGTTAGCAAGTACAAGAAATTTAAAAATTGTATGTAATTTCACATTAGTGCTTATGGTCGATCCCGGTTCTCGGCTTGAGAGCTACTTTCTTGACTGTATTTTGAGTTAAGCAGTTGGCGCGACTTCAGTTCTAGCCTATAAAGTCAAATCTTGTGTGGTTCCTACATGGTAACATAGCTGCCCGAGTTCGCAAAGTTAGCAAGTACAAGAAATTTGAAAATTGTATGTAATTTCACATTAGTGCTTATGGTCGATCCCGGTTCTCGGCTTGAGAGCTACTTTCTTGACTGTATTTTGAGTTAAGCAGTTGGCGCGACTTCAGTTGTAGCCTATAAAGTCAAATCTTGTGTGGTTCCTCCATGGTAACATAGCTGCCCGAGGTCGCAAAGTTAGCAAGTACAAGAAATTTGAAAATTGTACGTAATTTCACGGTAGTGCTTATGGTCGATCCCGGTTCTCGGCTTGAGAGCTACTTTCTTGACTGTATTTTGAGTTAAGCAGTTGGCGCGACTTCAGTTCTAGCCTATAAAGTCAAATCTTGTGTGGTTCCTCCATGGTAACATAGCTGCCCGAGGTCGCAAAGTTAGCAAGTACAAGAAATTTGAAAATTGTACGTAATTTCACGGTAGTGCTTATAGTCGATCCCGTTTCTCGACTTGAGAGCTATTTTCTTGACTGTATTTTGAGTTAAGCAGTTGGCGCGACTTCAGTTCTAGCCTATAAAGTCAAACCTTGTGTGGTTCCTCCATGGTAACATAGCTGCCCGAGGTCGCAAAGTTAGCAAGTACAAGAAATTTGAAAATTGTATGTAATTTCACGGTAGTGCTTATGGTCGATCCCGTTTCTCGGCTTGAGAGCTACTTTCTTGACTCTATTTTGAGTTAAGCAGTTGGCGCGACTTCAGTTCTATCCTATAAAGTCAAATCTTGTGTGGTTCCTCCATGGTAACATAGCTGCCCGAGGTCGCAAAGTTAGCAAGTACAAGAAATTTGAAAATTGTATGTAATTTCACGGTAGTGCTTATGGTCGATCCCGTTTCTCGGCTTGAGAGCTACTTTCTTGACTGTATTTTGAGTTAAGCAGTTGGCGCGACTTCAGTTCTAGCCTATAAAGTCAAATCTTGTGTGGTTCCTCCATGGTAACATAGCTGCCCGAGGTCGCAAAATTAACAAGTACAAGAAATTTGAAAATTGTATGTAATTTCACATTAGTGCTTATGGTCGATCCCGTTTCTCGGCTTGAGAGCTACTTTCTTGATTGTATTTTGAGTTAAGCAGTTGGCGCGACTTCAGTTCTAGCCTATAAAGTAAAATCTTGTGTGGTTCCTCCATGGTAACATAGCTGCCCGAGGTCGCAAAGTTACCAAGTACAAGAAATTTGAAAATCGTACATAATTTCACGGTAGTGCTTATAGTCGATCCCGTTTCTCGGCTTCAGAGCTACTTTCTTGACAGTATTTTGAGTTAAGCAGTTGGCGCGATTTCAGTTCTAGCCTATAAAGTCAAATCTTGTGTGATTCCTCCATGGTAACCTAGCTGCCCGAGGTCGCAAAGTTAGCAAGTACAAGAAATTTGAAAATTGTATGTAATTTCACATTAGTGCTTATGGTCGATCCCGTTTCTCGGCTTGAGAGCTACTTTCTTGACTGTATTTTGAGTTAGGCAGTTGGCGCGACTTCAGTTCTAGCCTATAAAGTCAAATCTTGTGTGGTTCCTCCATGGTAACATAGCTGCCCGAGGTCGCAAAGTTAGCAAGTACAAGAAATTTGAAAATTGTATGTAATTTCACATTAGTGCTTATGGTCGATCCCGTTTCTCGGCTTGAGAGCTACTTTCTTGACTGTATTTTGAGTTAAGCAGTTGGCGCGACTTCAGTTCTAGCCTATAAAGTCAAATCTTGTGTGGTTCCTCCATGGTAACATAGCTGCCCGAGGTCGCCAAGTTAGCAAGTACAAGAAATTTGAAAATTGTACGTAATTTCACGGTAGTGCTTATGGTCGATCCCGTTTCTCGGCTTGAGAGCTACTTTCTTGACTGTATTTTGAGTTAAGCAGTTGGCGCGACTTCAGTTCTAGCCTATAAAGTCAAATCTTGTGTGGTTCCTCCATGGTAACATAGCTGCCCGAGGTCGCAAAGTTAGCAAGTACAAGAAATTTGAAAATTGTATGTAATTTCACATTAGTGCTTATGGTCGATCCCGTTTCTCGGCTTGAGAGCTACTTTCTTGACTGTATTTTGAGTTAAGCAGTTGGCGCGACTTCAGTTCTAGCCTATAAAGTCAAATCTTGTGTGGTTCCTCCATGGTAACATAGCTGCCCGAGGTCGCCAAGTTAGCAAGTACAAGAAATTTGAAAATTGTACGTAATTTCACGGTAGTGCTTATGGTCGATCCCGTTTCTCGGCTTGAGAGCTACTTTCTTGACTGTATTTTGAGTTAGGCAGTTGGCGCGACTTCAGTTCTAGCCTATAAAGTCAAATCTTGTGTGGTTCCTCCATGGTAACATAGCTGCCCGAGGTCGCAAAGTTACCAAGTACAAGAAATTTGAAAATTGTACGTAATTTCACGGTAGTGCTTATGGTCGATCCCGTTTCTCGGCTTGAGAGCTACTTTCTTGACTGTATTTTGAGTTATGCAGTTGGCGCGACTTCAGTTCTAGCCTATAAAGTCAAATCTTGTGTGGTTCCTACATGGTAACATAGCTGCCCGAGGTCGCAAAGTTAGCAAGTACAAGAAATTTGAAAATTGTACGTAATTTCACGGTAGTGCTTATGGTCGATCCCGTTTCTCGGCTTGAGAGCTACTTTCTTGACTGTATTTTGAGTTAAGCAGTTGGCGCGACTTCAGTTCTAGCCTATAAAGTCAAATCTTGTGTGGTTCCTCCATGGTAACATAGCTGCCCGAGGTCGCAAAGTTAGCAAGTACAAGAAATTTGAAAATTGTATGTAATTTCACATTAGTGCTTATGGTCGATCCCGTTTCTCGGCTTGAGAGCTACTTTCTTGACTGTATTTTGAGTTAGGCAGTTGGCGCGACTTCAGTTCTAGCCTATAAAGTCAAATCTTGTGTGGTTCCTCCATGGTAACATAGCTGCCCGAGGTCGCAAAGTTAGCAAGTACAAGAAATTTGAAAATTGTATGTAATTTCACATTAGTGCCTATGGTCGATCCCGTTTCTCGGCTTGAGAGCTACTTTCTTGATTGTATTTTGAGTTAAGCAGTTGGCGCGACTTCAGTTCTAGCCTCTAAAGTCAAATCTTGTGTGGGTCCTCCATCGTAACATAGCTGCCCGAGGTCGCAAAGTTACCAAGTACAAGAAATTTGAAAATCGTACGTAATTTCACGGTAGTGCTTATAGTCGATCACGTTTCTCGGCTTCAGAGCTACTTTCTTGACAGTATTTTGAGTTAAGCAGTTGGCGCGACTTCAGTTCTAGCCTATAAAGTCAAATCTTGTGTGGTTCCTCCATGGTAACATAGCTGCCCGAGGTCGCAAAGTTAGCAAGTACAAGAAATTTGAAAATTGTATGTAATTTCACATTAGTGCTTATGGTCGATCCCGTTTCTCGGCTTGAGAGCTACTTTCTTGACTGTATTTTGAGTTAAGCAGTTGGCGCGACTTCAGTTCTAGCCTATAAAGTCAAATCTTGTGTGGTTCCTCCATGGTAACATAGCTGCCCGAGGTCGCAAAGTTAGCAATTACAAGAAATTTGAAAATTGTATGTAATTTCACATTAGTGCTTATGGTCGATCCCGTTTCTCGGCTTGAGAGCTACTTTCTTGACTGTATTTTGAGTTAAGCAGTTGGCGCGACTTCAGTTCTAGCCTATAAACTCAAATCTTGTGTGGTTCCTCCATGGTAACATAGCTGCCCGAGGTCGCCAAGTTAGCAAGTACAAGAAATTTGAAAATTGTACGTAATTTCACGGTAGTGCTTATGGTGGATCCCGGTTCTCGGCTTGAGAGCTACTTTCTTGACTGTATTTTGAGTTAAGCAGTTGGCGCGACTTCAGTTCTAGCCTATAAAGTCAAATCTTGTGTGGTTCCTCCATGGTAACATAGCTGCCCGAGGTTGCAAAGTTAGCAAGTACAAGAAATTTGAAAATTGTATGTAATTTCACATTAGTGCCTATGGTCGATCCCGTTTCTCGGCTTGAGAGCTACTTTCTTGACTGTATTTTGAGTTAAGCAGTTGGCGCGACTTCAGTTCTAGCCTATAAAGTCAAATCTTGTGTGGTTCCTCCATGGTAACATAGCTGCCCGAGGTCGCAAAGTTAGCAAGTACAAGAAATTTGAAAATTGTATGTAATTTCACATTAGTGCTTATGGTCGATCCCGTTTCTCGGCTTGAGAGCTACTTTCTTGACTGTATTTTGAGTTAAGCAGTTGGCGCGACTTCAGTTCTAGCCTATAAAGTCAAATCTTGTGTGGTTCCTCCATGGTAACATAGCTGCCCGAGGTCGCAAAATTAGCAAGTACAAGAAATTTGAAAATTGTATGTAATTTCACATTAGTGCTTATGGTCGATCCCGTTTCTCGGCTTGAGAGCTACTTTCTTGATTGTATTTTGAGTTAAGCAGTTGGCGCGACTTCAGTTCTAGCCTCTAAAGTCAAATCTTGTGTGGGTCCTCCATCGTAACATAGCTGCCCGAGGTCGCAAAGTTACCAAGTACAAGAAATTTGAAAATCGTACGTAATTTCACGGTAGTGCTTATAGTCGATCCCGTTTCTCGGCTTCAGAGCTACTTTCTTGACAGTATTTTGAGTTAAGCAGTTGGCGCGACTTCAGTTCTAGCCTATAAAGTCAAATCTTGTGTGGTTCCTCCATGGTAACATAGCTGCCCGAGGTCGCAAAGTTAGCAAGTACAAGAAATTTGAAAATTGTATGTAATTTCACATTAGTGCTTATGGTCGATCCCGTTTCTCGGCTTGAGAGCTACTTTCTTGACTGTATTTTGAGTTAAGCAGTTGGCGCGACTTCAGTTCTAGCCTATAAAGTCAAATCTTGTGTGGTTCCTCCATGGTAACATAGCTGCCCGAGGTCGCAAAGTTACCAAGTACAAGAAATTTGAAAATTGTATGTAATTTCACATTAGTGCTTATGGTCGATCCCGTTTCTCGGCTTGAGAGCTACTTTCTTGACTGTATTTTGAGTTAAGCAGTTGGCGCGACTTCAGTTCTAGCCTATAAAGTCAAATCTTGTGTGGTTCCTCCCTAGTAACATAGCTGCCCGAGGTCGCCAAGTTAGCAAGTACAAGAAATTTGAAAATTGTACGTAATTTCACGGTAGTGCTTATGGTGGATCCCGTTTCTCGGCTTGAGAGCTACTTTCTTGACTGTATTTTGAGTTAAGCAGTTGGCGCGACTTCAGTTCTAGCCTATAAAGTCAAATCTTGTGTGGTTCCTCCATGGTAACATAGCTGCCCGAGGTCGCAAACTTAGCAAGTACAAGAAATTTGAAAATTGTACGTAATTTCACGGTAGTGCTTATGGTCGATCCCGGTTCTCGGCTTGAGAGCTACTTTCTTGACTGTATTTTGAGTTAAGCAGTTGGCGCGACTTCAGTTCTAGCCTATAAAGTCAAATCTTGTGTGGTTCCTCCATGGTAACATAGCTGCCCGAGGTCGCAAAGTTAGCAAGTACAAGAAATTTGAAAATTGTATGTAATTTCACATTAGTGCTTATGGTCGATCCCGGTTCTCGGCTTGAGAGCTACTTTCTTGACTGTATTTTGAGTTAAGCAGTTGGCGCGACTTCAGTTCTAGCCTATAAAGTCAAATCTTGTGTGGTTCCTCCATGGTAACATAGGTGCCCGAGGTCGCCAAGTTAGCAAGTACAAGAAATTTGAAAATTGTATGTAATTTCACATTAGTGCTTATGGTCGATCCCGTTTCTCGGCTTGAGAGCTACTTTCTTGACTGTATTTTGAGTTAAGCAGTTGGCGCGACTTCAGTTCTAGCCTATAAAGTCAAATCTTGTGTGGTTCCTCCATGGTAACATAGCTGCCCGAGGTCGCAAAGTTAGCAAGTACAAGAAATTTGAAACTTGTACGTAATTTCACGGTAGTGCTTATGGTCGATTCCGTTTCTCGCCTTGAGAGCTACTCTCTTGACTGTATTTTGAGTTAAACAGTTGGCGCGACTTCAGTTCTAGCCTATAAAGTCAAATCTTGTGTGGTTCCTCCATGGTAACATAGCTGCCCGAGGTCGCAAAGTTAGCAAGTACAAGAAATTTGAAAATTGTACGTAATTTCACGGTAGTGCTTATGGTCGATCCCGTTTCTCGGCTTGAGAGCTACTTTCTTGACTGTATTTTGAGTTATGCAGTTGGCGCGACTTCAGTTCTAGCCTATAAAGTCAAATCTTGTGTGGTTCCTACATGGTAACATAGCTGCCCGAGGTCGCAAAGTTAGCAAGTACAAGAAATTTGAAAATTGTACGTAATTTCACGGTAGTGCTTATGGTCGATCCCGTTTCTCGGCTTGAGAGCTACTTTCTTGACTGTATTTTGAGTTAAGCAGTTGGCGCGACTTCAGTTCTAGCCTATAAAGTCAAATCTTGTGTGGTTCCTCCATGGTAACATAGCTGCCCGAGGTCGCAAAATTAGCAAGTACAAGAAATTTGAAAATTGTATGAAATTTCACATTAGTGCTTATGGTCGATCCCGTTTCTCGGCTTGAGAGCTACTTTCTTGATTGTATTTTGAGTTAAGCAGTTGGCGCGACTTCAGTTCTAGCCTATAAAGTCAAATCTTGTGTGGTTCCTCCATGGTAACATAGCTGCCCGAGGTCGCAAAGTTACCAAGTACAAGAAATTTGAAAATCGTACATAATTTCACGGTAGTGCTTATAGTCGATCCCGTTTCTCGGCTTCAGAGCTACTTTCTTGACTGTATTTTGAGTTAAGCAGTTGGCGCGACTTCAGTTCTAGCCTATAAAGTCAAATCTTGTGTGGTTCCTCCATGGTAACATAGCTGCCCGAGGTCGCAAACTTAGCAAGTACAAGAAATTTGAAAATTGTATGTAATTTCACATTAGTGCTTATGGTCGATCCCGTTTCTCGGCTTGAGAGCTACTTTCTTGACTGTATTTTGAGTTAAGCAGTTGGCGCGACTTCAGTTCTAGCCTATAAAGTCAAATCTTGTGTGGTTCCTCCATGGTAACATAGCTGCCCGAGGTCGCAAAGTTAGCAAGTACAAGAAATTTGAAAATTGTATGTAATTTCACATTAGTGCTTATGGTCGATCCCGTTTCTCGGCTTGAGAGCTACTTTCTTGACTGTATTTTGAGTTAAGCAGTTGGCGCGACTTCAGTTCTAGCCTATAAAGTCAAATCTTGTGTGGTTCCTCCATGGTAACATAGCTGCCCGAGGTCGCAAAGTTAGCAAGTACAAGAAATTTGAAAATTGTATGTAATTTCACATTAGTGCTTATGGTCGATCCCGTTTCTCGGCTTGAGAGCTACTTTCTTGACTGTATTTTGAGTTAAGCAGTTGGAGCGACTTCAGTTCTAGCCTACAAAGTCAAATCTTGTGTGGTTCCTCCATGGTAACATAGCTGCCCGAGGTCGCAAAGTTAGCAAGTACAAGAAATTTGAAAATTGTACGTAATTTCACGGTAGTGCTTATAGTCGATCCCGTTTCTCGGCTTCAGAGCTACTTTCTTGACTGTATTTTGAGTTAAGCAGTTGGCGCGACTTCAGTTCTAGCCTATAAAGTCAAATCTTGTGTGGTTCCTCCATGGTAACATAGCTGCCCGAGGTCGCAAAGTTAGCAAGTACAAGAAATTTGAAAATTGTATGTAATTTCACATTAGTGCTTATGGTCGATCCCGTTTCTCGGCTTGAGAGCTACTTTCTTGACTGTATTTTGAGTTAAGCAGTTGGCGCGACTTCAGTTCTAGCCTATAAAGTCAAATTTTGTGTGGTTCCTCCATGGTAACATAGCTGCCCGAGGTCGCAAAGTTAGCAAGTACAAGAAATTTGAAAATTGTATGTAATTTCACATTAGTGCCTATGGTCGATCACGTTTCTCGGCTTGAGAGCTACTTTCTTGACTGTATTTTGAGTTAAGCAGTTGGCGCGACTTCAGTTCTAGCCTATAAAGTCAAATCTTGTGTGGTTCCTCCATGGTAACATAGCTGCCCGAGGTCGCAAAGTTAGCAAGTACAAGAAATTTGAAAATTGTATGTAATTTCACATTAGTGCTTATGGTCGATCCCGTTTCTCGGCTTGAGAGCTACTTTCTTGACTGTATTTTGAGTTAAGCAGTTGGCGCGACTTCAGTTCTAGCCTATAAAGTCAAATCTTGTGTGGTTCCTCCATGGTAACATAGCTGCCCGAGGTCGCAAAATTAGCAAGTACAAGAAATTTGAAAATTGTATGTAATTTCACATTAGTGCTTATGGTCGATCCCGTTTCTCGGCTTGAGAGCTACTTTCTTGATTGTATTTTGAGTTAAGCAGTTGGCGCGACTTCAGTTCTAGCCTATAAAGTCAAATCTTGTGTGGTTCCTCCATGGTAACATAGCTGCCCGAGGTCGCAAAGTTACCAAGTACAAGAAATTTGAAAATCGTACGTAATTTCACGGTAGTGCTTATAGTCGATCCCGTTTCTCGGCTTCAGAGCTACTTTCTTGACAGTATTTTGAGTTAAGCAGTTGGCGCGACTTCAGTTCTAGCCTATAAAGTCAAATCTTGTGTGGTTCCTCCATGGTAACATAGCTGCCCGAGGTCGTAAAGTTAGCAAGTACAAGAAATTTGAAAATTGTATGTAATTTCACATTAGTGCTTATGGTCGATCCCGTTTCTCGGCTTGAGAGCTACTTTCTTGACTGTATTTTGAGTTAAGCAGTTGGCGCGACTTCAGTTCTAGCCTATAAAGTCAAATCTTGTGTGGTTCCTCCATGGTAACATAGCTGCCCGAGGTCGCAAAGTTAGCAAGTACAAGAAATTTGAAAATTGTATGTAATTTCACATTAGTGCTTATGGTCGATCCCGTTTCTCGGCTTGAGAGCTACTTTCTTGACTGTATTTTGAGTTAAGCAGTTGGCGCGACTTCAGTTCTAGCCTATAAAGTCAAATCTTGTGTGGTTCCTCCATGGTAACATAGCTGCCCGAGGTCGCAAACTTAGCAAGTACAAGAAATTTGAAAATTGTACGTAATTCCACGGTAGTGCTTATGGTCGATCCCAGTTCTCGGCTTGAGAGCTACTTTCTTGCCTGTATTTTGAGTTAAGCAGTTGGCGCGAGTTCAGTTCTAGCCTATAAAGTCAAATCTTGTGTGGTTCCTCCATGGTAACATAGCTGCCCGAGGTCGCAAATTTAGCAAGTACAAGAAATTTGAAAATTGTACGTAATTTCACGGTAGTGCTTATAGTCGATCCCGTTTCTCGACTTGAGAGCTACTTTCTTGACTGTATTTTGAGTTAAGGAGTTGGCGCGACTTCAGTTCTAGCCTATAAAGTCAAATCTTGTGTGGTTCCTCCATGGTAACATAGCTGCCCGAGGTCGCAAAGTTAGCAAGTACAAGAAATTTGAAAATTGTACGTAATTTCACGGTAGTGCTTATGGTCGATCCCGTTTCTCGGCTTGAGAGCTACTTTCTTGACTGTATTTTGAGTTAAGCAGTTGGAGCGACTTCAGTTCTAGCCTATAAAGTCAAATCTTGTGTGGTTCCTCCATGGTAACATAGCTGCCCGAGGTCGCAAAGTTAGCAAGTACAAGAAATTTGATAATTGTATGTAATTTCACATTAGTGCTTATGGTCGATCCCGTTTCTCGGCTTGAGAGCTACTTTCTTGACTGTATTTTGAGTTAAGCAGTTGGCGCGACTTCAGTTCTAGCCTATAAAGTCAAATCTTGTGTGGTTCCTCCATGGTAACATAGCTGCCCGAGGTCGCAAAGTTAGCAAGTACAAGAAATTTGAAACTTGTACGTAATTTCACGGTAGTGCTTATGGTCGATTCCGTTTCTCGGCTTGAGAGCTACTTTCTTGACTGTATTTTGAGTTAAGCAGTTGGCGCGACTTCAGTTCTAGCCTATAAAGTCAAATCTTGTGTGGTTCCTCCATGGTAACATAGCTGCCCGAGGTCGCAAAGTTAGCAAGTACAAGAAATTTGAAAATTGTATGTAATTTCACATTAGTGCTTATGGACGATCCCGTTTCTCGGCTTGAGAGCTACTTTCTTGACTGTATTTTGAGTTAAGCAGTTGGAGCGACTTCAGTTCTAGCCTATAAAGTCAAATCTTGTGTGGTTCCTCCATGGTAACATAGCTGCCCGAGGTCGCAAAGTTAGCAAGTACAAGAAATTTGAAAATTGTACGTAATTTCACGGTAGTGCTTATAGTCGATCCCGTTTCTCGGCTTCAGAGCTACTTTCTTGACTGTATTTTGAGTTAAGCAGTTGGCGCGACTTCAGTTCTAGCCTATAAAGTCAAATCTTGTGTGGTTCCTCCATGGTAACATAGCTGCCCGAGGTCGCAAAGTTAGCAAGTACAAGAAATTTGAAAATTGTATGTAATTTCACATTAGTGCTTATGGTCGATCCCGTTTCTCGGGTTGAGAGCTACTTTCTTGACTGTATTTTGAGTTAAGCAGTTGGCGCGACTTCAGTTCTAGCCTATAAAGTCAAATTTTGTGTGGTTCCTCCATGGTAACATAGCTGCCCGAGGTCGCAAAGTTAGCAAGTACAAGAAATTTGAAAATTGTATGTAATTTCACATTAGTGCTTATGGTCGATCCCGTTTCTCGGCTTGAGAGCTACTTTCTTGACTGTATTTTGAGTTAAGCAGTTGGCGCGACTTCAGTTCTAGCCTATAAAGTCAAATCTTGTGTGGTTCCTCCATGGTAACATAGCTGCCCGAGGTCGCAAAATTAGCAAGTACAAGAAATTTGAAAATTGTATGTAATTTCACGGTAGTGCTTATGGTCGATCCGGTTCTCGGCTTGAGAGCTACTTTCTTGATTGTATTTTGAGTTAAGCAGTTGGCGCGACTTCAGTTCTAGCCTATAAAGTCAAATCTTGTGTGGTTCCTCCATGGTAACATAGCTGCCCGAGGTCGCAAAGTTACCAAGTACAAGAAATTTGAAAATTGTATGTAATTTCACATTAGTGCTTATGGTCGATCCCGTTTCTCGGCTTGAGAGCTACTTTCTTGACTGTATTTTGAGTTAAGCAGTTGGCGCGACTTCAGTTCTAGCCTATAAAGTCAAATCTTGTGTGGTTCCTCCATGGTAACATAGCTGCCCGAGGTCGCAAACTTAGCAAGTACAAGAAATTTGAAAATTGTACGTAATTTCACGGTAGTGCTTATGGTCGATCCCGGTTCTCGGCTTGAGAGCTACTTTCTTGACTGTATTTTGAGTTAAGCAGTTGGCGCGAGTTCAGTTCTAGCCTATAAAGTCAAATCTTGTGTGGTTCCTCCATGGTAACATAGCTGCCCGAGGTCGCAAAGTTAGCAAGTACAAGAAATTTGAAAATTGTACGTAATTTCACGATAGTGCTTATAGTCGATCCCGTTTCTCGACTTGAGAGCTACTTTCTTGACTGTATTTTGAGTTAAGGAGTTGGCGCGACTTCAGTTCTAGCCTATAAAGTCAAATCTTGTGTGGTTCCTCCATGGTAACATAGCTGCCCGAGGTCGCAAAGTTAGCAAGTACAAGAAATTTGAAAATTGTACGTAATTTCACGATAGTGCTTATAGTCGATCCCGTTTCTCGACTTGAGAGCTACTTTCTTGACTGTATTTTGAGTTAAGCAGTTGGCGCGAGTTCAGTTCTAGCCTATAAAGTCAAATCTTGTGTGGTTCCTCCATGGTAACATAGCTGCCCGAGGTCGCAAAGTTAGCAAGTACAAGAAATTTGGAAATTGTACGTAATTTCACGATAGTGCTTATAGTCGATCCCGTTTCTCGGCTTGAGAGCTACTTTCTTGACTGTATTTTGAGTTAAGCAGTTGGCGCGACTTCAGTTCTAGCCTATAAAGTCAAATCTTGTGTGGTTCCTCCATGGTAACATAGCTGCCCGAGGTCGCAAAGTTAGCAAGTACAAGAAATTTGAAAATTGTATGTAATTTCACATTAGTGCTTATGGTCGATCCCGGTTCTCGGCTTGAGAGCTACTTTCTTGACTGTATTTTGAGTTAAGCAGTTTGCGCGACTTCAGTTCTAGCCTATAAAGTCAAATCTTGTGTGGTTCCTCCATGGTAACATAGCTGCCTGAGGTCGCCAAGTTAGCAAGTACAAGAAATTTGAAAATTGTATGTAATTTCACGGTAGTGCTTATGGTCGATCCCGGTTCTCGGCTTGAGAGCTACTTTCTTGACTGTATTTTGAGTTAAGCAGTTGGCGCGACTTCAGTTCTAGCCTATAAAGTCAAATCTTGTGTGGTTCCTCCATGGTAACATAGCTGCCCGAGGTCGCAAAGTTAGCAAGTACAAGAAATTTGAAAATTGTATGTAATTTCACATTAGTTCTTATGGTCGATCCCGTTTCTCGGCTTGAGAGCTACTTTCTTGACTGTATTTTGAGTTAAGCAGTTGGCGCGACTTCAGTTCTAGCCTATAAAGTCAAATCTTGTGTGGTTCCTCCATGGTAACATAGCTGCCCGAGGTCGCAAAGTTAGCAAGTACAAGAAATTTGAAAATTGTATGTAATTTCACATTAGTGCTTATGGTCGATCCCGTTTCTCGGCTTGAGAGCTACTTTCTTGACTGTATTTTGAGTTAAGCAGTTGGCGCGACTTCAGTTCTAGCCTATAAAGTCAAATCTTGTGTGGTTCCTCCATGGTAACATAGCTGCCCGAGGTCGCCAAGTTAGCAAGTACAAGAAATTTGAAAATTGTACGTAATTTCACGGTAGTGCTTATGGTCGATCCCGGTTCTCGGCTTGAGAGCTACTTTCTTGACTGTATTTTGAGTTAAGCAGTTGGCGCGACTTCAGTTCTAGCCTATAAAGTCAAATCTTGTGCGGTTCCTCCATGGTAACATAGCTGCCCGAGGTCGCAAAGTTAGCAAGTACAAGAAATTTGAAAATTGTATGTAATTTCACATTAGTGCTTATGGTCGATCCCGTTTCTCGGCTTGAGAGCTACTTTCTTGACTGTATTTTGAGTTAAGCAGTTGGCGCGACTTCAGTTCTAGCCTATAAAGTCAAATTTTGTGTGGTTCCTCCATGGTAACATAGCTGCCCGAGGTCGCAAAGTTAGCAAGTACAAGAAATTTGAAAATTGTATGTAATTTCACATTAGTGCCTATGGTCGATCACGTTTCTCGGCTTGAGAGCTACTTTCTTGACTGTATTTTGAGTTAAGCAGTTGGCGCGACTTCAGTTCTAGCCTATAAAGTCAAATCTTGTGTGGTTCCTCCATGGTAACATAGCTGCCCGAGGTCGCAAAGTTAGCAAGTACAAGAAATTTGAAAATTGTATGTAATTTCACATTAGTGCTTATGGTCGATCCCGTTTCTCGGCTTGAGAGCTACTTTCTTGACTGTATTTTGAGTTAAGCAGTTGGCGCGACTTCAGTTCTAGCCTATAAAGTCAAATCTTGTGTGGTTCCTCCATGGTAACATAGCTGCCCGAGGTCGCAAAATTAGCAAGTACAAGAAATTTGAAAATTGTATGTAATTTCACATTAGTGCTTATGGTCGATCCCGTTTCTCGGCTTGAGAGCTACTTTCTTGATTGTATTTTGAGTTAAGCAGTTGGCGCGACTTCAGTTCTAGCCTATAAAGTCAAATCTTGTGTGGTTCCTCCATGGTAACATAGCTGCCCGAGGTCGCAAAGTTACCAAGTACAAGAAATTTGAAAATCGTACGTAATTTCACGGTAGTGCTTATAGTCGATCCCGTTTCTCGGCTTCAGAGCTACTTTCTTGACAGTATTTTGAGTTAAGCAGTTGGCGCGACTTCAGTTCTAGCCTATAAAGTCAAATCTTGTGTGGTTCCTCCATGGTAACATAGCTGCCCGAGGTCGCAAAGTTAGCAAGTACAAGAAATTTGAAAATTGTATGTAATTTCACATTAGTGCTTATGGTCGATCCCGTTTCTCGGCTTGAGAGCTACTTTCTTGACTGTATTTTGAGTTAAGCAGTTGGCGCGACTTCAGTTCTAGCCTATAAAGTCAAATCTTGTGTGGTTCCTCCATGGTAACATAGCTGCCCGAGGTCGCAAAATTAGCAAGTACAAGAAATTTGAAAATTGTATGAAATTTCACATTAGTGCTTATGGTCGATCCCGTTTCTCGGCTTGAGAGCTACTTTCTTGATTGTATTTTGAGTTAAGCAGTTGGCGCGACTTCAGTTCTAGCCTATAAAGTCAAATCTTGTGTGGTTCCTCCATGGTAACATAGCTGCCCGAGGTCGCAAAGTTACCAAGTACAAGAAATTTGAAAATCGTACATAATTTCACGGTAGTGCTTATAGTCGATCCCGTTTCTCGGCTTCAGAGCTACTTTCTTGACAGTATTTTGAGTTAAGCAGTTGGCGCGACTTCAGTTCTAGCCTATAAAGTCAAATCTTGTGTGGTTCCTCCATGGTAACATAGCTGCCCGAGGTCGCAAACTTAGCAAGTACAAGAAATTTGAAAATTGTATGTAATTTCACATTAGTGCTTATGGTCGATCCCGTTTCTCGGCTTGAGAGCTACTTTCTTGACTGTATTTTGAGTTAAGCAGTTGGCGCGACTTCAGTTCTAGCCTATAAAGTCAAATCTTGTGTGGTTCCTCCATGGTAACATAGCTGCCCGAGGTCGCAAAATTAGCAAGTACAAGAAATTTGAAAATTGTATGTAATTTCACATTAGTGCTTATGGTCGATCCCGTTTCTCGGCTTGAGAGCTACTTTCTTGACTGTATTTTGAGTTAAGCAGTTGGAGCGACTTCAGTTCTAGCCTACAAAGTCAAATCTTGTGTGGTTCCTCCATGGTAACATAGCTGCCCGAGGTCGCAAAGTTAGCAAGTACAAGAAATTTGAAAATTGTACGTAATTTCACGGTAGTGCTTATAGTCGATCCCGTTTCTCGGCTTCAGAGCTACTTTCTTGACTGTATTTTGAGTTAAGCAGTTGGCGCGACTTCAGTTCTAGCCTATAAAGTCAAATCTTGTGTGGTTCCTCCATGGTAACATAGCTGCCCGAGGTCGCAAAGTTAGCAAGTACAAGAAATTTGAAAATTGTATGTAATTTCACATTAGTGCTTATGGTCGATCCCGTTTCTCGGCTTGAGAGCTACTTTCTTGACTGTATTTTGAGTTAAGCAGTTGGCGCGACTTCAGTTCTAGCCTATAAAGTCAAATCTTGTGTGGTTCCTCCATGGTAACATAGCTGCCCGAGGTCGCAAAATTAGCAAGTACAAGAAATTTGAAAATTGTATGTAATTTCACATTAGTGCTTATGGTCGATCCCGTTTCTCGGCTTGAGAGCTACTTTCTTGATTGTATTTTGAGTTAAGCAGTTGGCGCGACTTCAGTTCTAGCCTATAAAGTCAAATCTTGTGTGGTTCCTCCATGGTAACATAGCTGCCCGAGGTCGCAAAGTTACCAAGTACAAGAAATGTGAAAATCGTACGTAATTCCACGGTAGTGCTTATGGTCGATCCCGTTTCTCGGCTTGAGAGCTACTTTCTTGACTGTATTTTGAGTTAAGCAGTTGGCGCGACTTCAGTTCTAGCCTATAAAGTCAAATCTTGTGTGGTTCCTCCATGGTAACATAGCTGCCCGAGGTCGCAAAGTTAGCAAGTACAAGAAATTTGAAAATTGTATGTAATTTCACATTAGTGCTTATGGTCGATCCCGGTTCTCGGCTTGAGAGCTACTTTCTTGACTGTATTTTGAGTTAAGCAGTTGGCGCGACTTCAGTTCTAGCCTATAAAGTCAAATCTTGTGTGGTTCCTCCATGGTAACATAGCTGCCCGAGGTCGCAAAGTTAGCAAGTACAAGAAATTTGAAAATTGTATGTAATTTCACATTAGTGCTTATGGTCGATCCCGGTTGAGACCTCGGCTTGAGAGCTACTTTCTTGACTGTATTTTGAGTTAAGCAGTTGGCGCGACTTCGGTTGTAGCCTATAAAGTCAAATCTTGTGTGGTTCCTCCATGGTAACATAGCTGCCCGAGGTCGCAAAGTTAGCAAGTACAAGAAATTTGAAAATTGTATGTAATTTCACATTAGTGCTTATGGTCGATCCCGTTTCTCGGCTTGAGAGCTACTTTCTTGACTGTATTTTGAGTTAAGCAGTTGGCGCGACTTCAGTTCTAGCCTATAAAGTCAAATCTTGTGTGGTTCCTCCATGGTAACATAGCTGCCCGAGGTCGCAAAGTTAGCAAGTACAAGAAATTTGAAACTTGTACGTAATTTCACGGTAGTGCTTATGGTCGATTCCGTTTCTCGGCTTGAGAGCTACTTTCTTGACTGTATTTTGAGTTAAGCAGTTGGCGCGACTTCAGTTCTAGCCTATAAAGTCAAATCTTGTGTGGTTCCTCCATGGTAACATAGCTGCCCGAGGTCGCAAAGTTAGCAAGTACAAGAAATTTGAAAATTGTATGTAATTTCACATTAGTGCTTATGGTCGATCCCGTTTCTCGGCTTGAGAGCTACTTTCTTGACTGTATTTTGAGTTAAGCAGTTGGAGCGACTTCAGTTCTAGCCTATAAAGTCAAATCTTGTGTGGTTCCTCCATGGTAACATAGCTGCCCGAGGTCGCAAAGTTAGCAAGTACAAGAAATTTGAAAATTGTATGTAATTTCACATTAGTGCTTATGGTCGATCCCGTTTCTCGGCTTGAGAGCTACTTTCTTGACTGTATTTTGAGTTAAGCAGTTGGCGCGACTTCAGTTCTAGCCTATAAAGTCAAATCTTGTGTGGTTCCTCCATGGTAACATAGCTGCCCGAGTTCGCAAAGTTAGCAAGTACAAGAAATTTGAAAATTGTACGTAATTTCACGATAGTGCTTATAGTCGATCCCGTTTCTCGACTTGAGAGCTACTTTCTTGACTGTATTTTGAGTTAAGGAGTTGGCGCGACTTCAGTTCTAGCCTATTAAGTCAAATCTTGTGTGGTTCCTCCATGGTAACATAGCTGCCCGAGGTCGCAAAGTTAGCAAGTACAAGAAATTTGAAAATTGTACGTAATTTCACGGTAGTGCTTATGGTCGATCCCGTTTCTCGGCTTGAGAGCTACTTTCTTGACTGTATTTTGAGTTAAGCAGTTGGCGCGACTTCAGTTCTAGCCTATAAAGTCAAATCTTGTGTGGTTCCTCCATGGTAACATAGCTGCCCGAGGTCGCAAAGTTAGCAAGTACAAGAAATTTGAAAATTGTATGTAATTTCACATTAGTGCTTATGGTCGATCCCGGTTCTTGGCTTGAGAGCTACTTTCTTGACTGTATTTTGAGTTAAGCAGTTTGCGCGACTTCAGTTCTAGCCTATAAAGTCAAATCTTGTGTGGTTTCTCCATGGTAACATAGCTGCCTGAGGTCGCCAAGTTAGCAAGTACAAGAAATTTGAAAATTGTATGTAATTTCACGGTAGTGCTTATGGTCGATCCCGGTTCTCGGCTTGAGAGCTACTTTCTTGACTGTATTTTGAGTTAAGCAGTTGGCGCGACTTCAGTTCTAGCCTATAAAGTCAAATCTTGTGTGGTTCCTCCATGGTAACATAGCTGCCCGAGGTCGCAAAGTTAGCAAGTACAAGAAATTTGAAAATTGTATGTAATTTCACATTAGTGCTTATGGTCGATCCCGGTTGAGACCTCGGCTTGAGAGCTACTTTCTTGACTGTATTTTGAGTTAAGCAGTTGGCGCGACTTCGGTTGTAGCCTATAAAGTCAAATCTTGTGTGGTTCCTCCATGGTAACATAGCTGCCCGAGGTCGCAAAGTTAGCAAGTACAAGAAATTTGAAAATTGTACGTAATTTCACGGTAGTGCTTATGGTCGATCCCGTTTCTCGGCTTGAGAGCTACTTTATTGACTGTATTTTGAGTTAAGCAGTTGGCGCGACTTCAGTTCTAGCCTATAAAGTCAAACCTTGTGTGGTTCCTCGATGGTAACATAGCTGCCCGAGGTCGCCAAGTTAGCAAGTACAAGAAATTTGAAAATTGTACGTAATTTCACGGTAGTGCTTATGGTCGATCCCGGTTCTCGGCTTGAGAGCTACTTTCTTGACTGTATTTTGAGTTAAGCAGTTGGCGGGACTTCAGTTCTAGCCTATAAAGTCAAATCTTGTGTGGTTCCTACATGGTAACATAGCTGCCCGAGGTCGCAAAGTTAGCAAGTACAAGAAATTTGAAAATCGTACGTAATTTCACGGTAGTGCTTATAGTCGATCCCGTTTCTCGGCTTCAGAGCTACTTTCTTGACTGTATTTTGAGTTAAGCAGTTGGCGCGACTTCAGTTCTAGCCTATAAAGTCAAATCTTGTGTGGTTCCTCCATGGTAATATAGCTGCCCGAGGTCGCAAAGTTAGCAAGTACAAGAAATTTGAAAATTGTATGTAATTTCACATTAGTGCTTATGGTCGATCCCGTTTCTCGGCTTGAGAGCTACTTTCTTGATTGTATTTTGAGTTAAGCAGTTGGCGCGACTTCAGTTCTAGCCTATAAAGTCAAATCTTGTGTGGTTCCTCCATGGTAACATAGCTGCCCGAGGTCGCAAAGTTAGCAAGTACAAGAAATTTGAAAATTGTATGTAATTTCACATTAGTGCTTATGGTCGATCCCGTTTCTCGGCTTGAGAGCTACTTTCTTGACTGTATTTTGAGTTAAGCAGTTGGCGCGACTTCAGTTCTAGCCTATAAAGTCAAATCTTGTGTGGTTCCTCCATGGTAACATAGCTGCCCGAGGTCGCAAAGTTAGCAAGTACAAGAAATTTGAAAATTGTACGTAATTTCACGGTAGTGCTTATGGTCGATCCCGGTTCTCGGCTTGAGAGCTACTTTCTTGACTGTATTTTGAGTTAAGCAGTTGGCGCGACTTCGGTTGTAGCCTATAAAGTCAAATCTTGTGTGGTTCCTCCATGGTAACATAGCTGCCCGAGGTCGCAAAGTTAGCAAGTACAAGAAATTTGAAAATTGTACGTAATTTCACGGTAGTGCTTATGGTCGATCCCGTTTCTCGGCTTGAGAGCTACTTTATTGACTGTATTTTGAGTTAAGCAGTTGGCGCGACTTCAGTTCTAGCCTATAAAGTCAAACCTTGTGTGGTTCCTCGATGGTAACATAGCTGCCCGAGGTCGCCAAGTTAGCAAGTACAAGAAATTTGAAAATTGTACGTAATTTCACGGTAGTGCTTATGGTCGATCCCGGTTCTCGGCTTGAGAGCTACTTTCTTGACTGTATTTTGAGTTAAGCAGTTGGCGGGACTTCAGTTCTAGCCTATAAAGTCAAATCTTGTGTGGTTCCTCCATGGTAACATAGCTGCCCGAGGTCGCCAAGTTAGCAAGTACAAGAAATTTGAAAATTGTATGTAATTTCACATTAGTGCTTATGGTCGATCCCGTTTCTCGGCTTGAGAGCTACTTTCTTGACTGTATTTTGAGTTAAGCAGTTGGCGCGACTTCAGTTCTAGCCTATAAAGTCAAATCTTGTGTGGTTCCTCCATGGTAACATAGCTGCCCGAGGTCGCAAAGTTAGCAAGTACAAGAAATTTGAAAATTGTACGTAATTTCACGGTAGTGCTTATGGTCGATCCCGGTTCTCGGCTTGAGAGCTACTTTCTTGACTGTATTTTGAGTTAAGCAGTTGGCGCGACTTCAGTTCTAGCCTATAAAGTCAAATCTTGTGTGGTTCCTCCATGGTAACATAGCTGCCCGAGGTCGCAAAGTTAGCAAGTACAAGAAATTTGATAATTGTATGTAATTTCACATTAGTGTCTATGGTCGATCCCGTTTCTCGGCTTGAGAGCTACTTTCTTGACTGTATTTTGAGTTAAGCAGTTGGCGCGACTTCAGTTCTAGCCTATAAAGTCAAATCTTGTGTGGTTCCTCCATGGTAACATAGCTGCCCGAGGTCGCAAAGTTAGCAAGTACAAGAAATTTGAAAATTGTATGTAATTTCACATTAGTGCTTATGGTCGATCCCGTTTCTCGGCTTGAGAGCTACTTTCTTGACTGTATTTTGAGTTAAGCAGTTGGCGCGACTTCAGTTCTAGCCTATAAAGTCAAATTTTGTGTGGTTCCTCCATGGTAACATAGCTGCCCGAGGTCGCAAAGTTAGCAAGTACAAAAAATTTGAAAATTGTATGTAATTTCACATTAGTGCTTATGGTCGATCCCGGTTGAGACCTCGGCTTGAGAGCTACTTTCTTGACTGTATTTTGAGTTAAGCAGTTGGCGGGACTTCAGTTCTAGCCTATAAAGTCAAATCTTGTGTGGTTCCTACATGGTAACATAGCTGCCCGAGGTCGCCAAGTTAGCAAGTACAAGAAATTTGAAAATTGTACGTAATTTCACGGTAGTGCTTATGGTCGATCCCGGTTCTCGGCTTGAGAGCTACTTTCTTGACTGTATTTTGAGTTAAGCAGTTGGCGGGACTTCAGTTCTAGCCTATAAAGTCAAATCTTGTGTGGTTCCTACATGGTAACATAGCTGCCCGAGGTCGCAAAGTTAGCAAGTACAAGAAATTTGATAATTGTATGTAATTTCACATTAGTGCTTATGGTCGATCCCGTTTCTCGGCTTGAGAGCTACTTTCTTGACTGTATTTTGAGTTAAGCAGTTGGCGCGACTTCAGTTCTAGCCTATAAAGTCAAATCTTGTGTGGTTCCTCCATGGTAACATAGCTGCCCGAGGTCGCAAAGTTAGCAAGTACAAGAAATTTGAAACTTGTACGTAATTTCACGGTAGTGCTTATGGTCGATTCCGTTTCTCGGCTTGAGAGCTACTTTCTTGACTGTATTTTGAGTTAAGCAGTTGGCGCGACTTCAGTTCTAGCCTATAAAGTCAAATCTTGTGTGGTTCCTCCATGGTAACATAGCTGCCCGAGGTCGCAAAATTAGCAAGTACAAGAAATTTGAAAATTGTATGTAATTTCACATTAGTGCTTATGGTCGATCCCGTTTCTCGGCTTGAGAGCTACTTTCTTGATTGTATTTTGAGTTAAGCAGTTGGCGCGACTTCAGTTCTAGCCTATAAAGTCAAATCTTGTGTGGTTCCTCCATGGTAACATAGCTGCCCGAGGTCGCAAAGTTACCAAGTACAAGAAATTTGAAAATCGTACGTAATTTCACGGTAGTGCTTATGGTCGATGCCGTTTCTCGGCTTGAGAGCTACTTTCTTGACTGTATTTTGAGTTAAGCAGTTGGCGCGACTTCAGTTCTAGCCTATAAAGTCAAATCTTGTGTGGTTCCTCCATGGTAACATAGCTGCCCGAGGTCGCAAAGTTAGCAAGTACAAGAAATTTGAAAATTGTATGTAATTTCACATTAGTGCTTATGGTCGATCCCGTTTCTCGGCTTGAGAGCTACTTTCTTGACTGTATTTTGAGTTAAGCAGTTGGCGCGACTTCAGTTCTAGCCTATAAAGTCAAATCTTGTGTGGTTCCTCCATGGTAACATAGCTGCCCGAGGTCGCAAACTTAGCAAGTACAAGAAATTTGAAAATTGTACGTAATTCCACGGTAGTGCTTATGGTCGATCCCGGTTCTCGGCTTGAGAGCTACTTTCTTGCCTGTATTTTGAGTTAAGCAGTTGGCGCGAGTTCAGTTCTAGCCTATAAAGTCAAATCTTGTGTGGTTCCTCCATGGTAACATAGCTGCCCGAGGTCGCAAATTTAGCAAGTACAAGAAATTTGAAAATTGTACGTAATTTCACGGTAGTGCTTATAGTCGATCCCGTTTCTCGACTTGAGAGCTACTTTCTTGACTGTATTTTGAGTTAAGGAGTTGGCGCGACTTCAGTTCTAGCCTATACAGTCAAATCTTGTGTGGTTCCTCCATGGTAACATAGCTGCCCGAGGTCGCAAAGTTAGCAAGTACAAGAAATTTGAAAATTGTACGTAATTTCACGGTAGTGCTTATGGTCGATCCCGTTTCTCGGCTTGAGAGCTACTTTCTTGACTGTATTTTGAGTTAAGCAGTTGGAGCGACTTCAGTTCTAGCCTATAAAGTCAAATCTTGTGTGGTTCCTCCATGGTAACATAGCTGCCCGAGGTCGCAAAGTTAGCAAGTACAAGAAATTTGATAATTGTATGTAATTTCACATTAGTGCTTATGGTCGATCCCGTTTCTCGGCTTGAGAGCTACTTTCTTGACTGTATTTTGAGTTAAGCAGTTGGCGCGACTTCAGTTCTAGCCTATAAAGTCAAATCTTGTGTGGTTCCTCCATGGTAACATAGCTGCCCGAGGTCGCAAAGTTAGCAAGTACAAGAAATTTGAAACTTGTACGTAATTTCACGGTAGTGCTTATGGTCGATTCCGTTTCTCGGCTTGAGAGCTACTTTCTTGACTGTATTTTGAGTTAAGCAGTTGGCGCGACTTCAGTTCTAGCCTATAAAGTCAAATCTTGTGTGGTTCCTCCATGGTAACATAGCTGCCCGAGGTCGCAAAGTTAGCAAGTACAAGAAATTTGAAAATTGTATGTAATTTCACATTAGTGCTTATGGTCGATCCCGTTTCTCGGCTTGAGAGCTACTTTCTTGACTGTATTTTGAGTTAAGCAGTTGGAGCGACTTCAGTTCTAGCCTATAAAGTCAAATCTTGTGTGGTTCCTCCATGGTAACATAGCTGCCCGAGGTCGCAAAGTTAGCAAGTACAAGAAATTTGAAAATTGTACGTAATTTCACGGTAGTGCTTATAGTCGATCCCGTTTCTCGGCTTCAGAGCTACTTTCTTGACTGTATTTTGAGTTAAGCAGTTGGCGCGACTTCAGTTCTAGCCTATAAAGTCAAATCTTGTGTGGTTCCTCCATGGTAACATAGCTGCCCGAGGTCGCAAAGTTAGCAAGTACAAGAAATTTGAAAATTGTATGTAATTTCACATTAGTGCTTATGGTCGATCCCGTTTCTCGGCTTGAGAGCTACTTTCTTGACTGTATTTTGAGTTAAGCAGTTGGCGCGACTTCAGTTCTAGCCTATAAAGTCAAATTTTGTGTGGTTCCTCCATGGTAACATAGCTGCCCGAGGTCGCAAAGTTAGCAAGTACAAGAAATTTGAAAATTGTATGTAATTTCACATTAGTGCTTATGGTCGATCCCGTTTCTCGGCTTGAGAGCTACTTTCTTGACTGTATTTTGAGTTAAGCAGTTGGCGCGACTTCAGTTCTAGCCTATAAAGTCAAATCTTGTGTGGTTCCTCCATGGTAACATAGCTGCCCGAGGTCGCAAAATTAGCAAGTACAAGAAATTTGAAAATTGTATGTAATTTCACGGTAGTGCTTATGGTCGATCCGGTTCTCGGCTTGAGAGCTACTTTCTTGATTGTATTTTGAGTTAAGCAGTTGGCGCGACTTCAGTTCTAGCCTATAAAGTCAAATCTTGTGTGGTTCCTCCATGGTAACATAGCTGCCCGAGGTCGCAAAGTTAGCAAGTACAAGAAATTTGAAAATTGTACGTAATTTCACGGTAGTGCTTATGGTCGATCCCGTTTCTCGGCTTGAGAGCTACTTTATTGACTGTATTTTGAGTTAAGCAGTTGGCGCGACTTCAGTTCTAGCCTATAAAGTCAAACCTTGTGTGGTTCCTCGATGGTAACATAGCTGCCCGAGGTCGCCAAGTTAGCAAGTACAAGAAATTTGAAAATTGTACGTAATTTCACGGTAGTGCTTATGGTCGATCCCGGTTCTCGGCTTGAGAGCTACTTTCTTGACTGTATTTTGAGTTAAGCAGTTGGCGGGACTTCAGTTCTAGCCTATAAAGTCAAATCTTGTGTGGTTCCTCCATGGTAACATAGCTGCCCGAGGTCGCCAAGTTAGCAAGTACAAGAAATTTGAAAATTGTATGTAATTTCACATTAGTGCTTATGGTCGATCCCGTTTCTCGGCTTGAGAGCTACTTTCTTGACTGTATTTTGAGTTAAGCAGTTGGCGCGACTTCAGTTCTAGCCTATAAAGTCAAATCTTGTGTGGTTCCTCCATGGTAACATAGCTGCCCGAGGTCGCAAAGTTAGCAAGTACAAGAAATTTGAAAATTGTACGTAATTTCACGGTAGTGCTTATGGTCGATCCCGGTTCTCGGCTTGAGAGCTACTTTCTTGACTGTATTTTGAGTTAAGCAGTTGGCGCGACTTCAGTTCTAGCCTATAAAGTCAAATCTTGTGTGGTTCCTCCATGGTAACATAGCTGCCCGAGGTCGCAAAGTTAGCAAGTACAAGAAATTTGATAATTGTATGTAATTTCACATTAGTGTCTATGGTCGATCCCGTTTCTCGGCTTGAGAGCTACTTTCTTGACTGTATTTTGAGTTAAGCAGTTGGCGCGACTTCAGTTCTAGCCTATAAAGTCAAATCTTGTGTGGTTCCTCCATGGTAACATAGCTGCCCGAGGTCGCAAAGTTAGCAAGTACAAGAAATTTGAAAATTGTATGTAATTTCACATTAGTGCTTATGGTCGATCCCGTTTCTCGGCTTGAGAGCTACTTTCTTGACTGTATTTTGAGTTAAGCAGTTGGCGCGACTTCAGTTCTAGCCTATAAAGTCAAATTTTGTGTGGTTCCTCCATGGTAACATAGCTGCCCGAGGTCGCAAAGTTAGCAAGTACAAAAAATTTGAAAATTGTATGTAATTTCACATTAGTGCTTATGGTCGATCCCGGTTGAGACCTCGGCTTGAGAGCTACTTTCTTGACTGTATTTTGAGTTAAGCAGTTGGCGGGACTTCAGTTCTAGCCTATAAAGTCAAATCTTGTGTGGTTCCTACATGGTAACATAGCTGCCCGAGGTCGCCAAGTTAGCAAGTACAAGAAATTTGAAAATTGTACGTAATTTCACGGTAGTGCTTATGGTCGATCCCGGTTCTCGGCTTGAGAGCTACTTTCTTGACTGTATTTTGAGTTAAGCAGTTGGCGGGACTTCAGTTCTAGCCTATAAAGTCAAATCTTGTGTGGTTCCTACATGGTAACATAGCTGCCCGAGGTCGCAAAGTTAGCAAGTACAAGAAATTTGATAATTGTATGTAATTTCACATTAGTGCTTATGGTCGATCCCGTTTCTCGGCTTGAGAGCTACTTTCTTGACTGTATTTTGAGTTAAGCAGTTGGCGCGACTTCAGTTCTAGCCTATAAAGTCAAATCTTGTGTGGTTCCTCCATGGTAACATAGCTGCCCGAGGTCGCAAAGTTAGCAAGTACAAGAAATTTGAAACTTGTACGTAATTTCACGGTAGTGCTTATGGTCGATTCCGTTTCTCGGCTTGAGAGCTACTTTCTTGACTGTATTTTGAGTTAAGCAGTTGGCGCGACTTCAGTTCTAGCCTATAAAGTCAAATCTTGTGTGGTTCCTCCATGGTAACATAGCTGCCCGAGGTCGCAAAATTAGCAAGTACAAGAAATTTGAAAATTGTATGTAATTTCACATTAGTGCTTATGGTCGATCCCGTTTCTCGGCTTGAGAGCTACTTTCTTGATTGTATTTTGAGTTAAGCAGTTGGCGCGACTTCAGTTCTAGCCTATAAAGTCAAATCTTGTGTGGTTCCTCCATGGTAACATAGCTGCCCGAGGTCGCAAAGTTACCAAGTACAAGAAATTTGAAAATCGTACGTAATTTCACGGTAGTGCTTATGGTCGATCCCGTTTCTCGGCTTGAGAGCTACTTTCTTGACTGCATTTTGAGTTAAGCAGTTGGCGCGACTTCAGTTCTAGCCTATAAAGTCAAATCTTGTGTGGTTCCTCCATGGTAACATAGCTGCCCGAGGTCGCAAAGTTAGCAAGTACAAGAAATTTGAAAATTGTATGTAATTTCACATTAGTGCTTATGGTCGATCCCGTTTCTCGGCTTGAGAGCTACTTTCTTGACTGTATTTTGAGTTAAGCAGTTGGCGCGACTTCAGTTCTAGCCTATAAAGTCAAATCTTGTGTGGTTCCTCCATGGTAACATAGCTGCCCGAGGTCGCAAACTTAGCAAGTACAAGAAATTTGAAAATTGTACGTAATTCCACGGTAGTGCTTATGGTCGATCCCGGTTCTCGGCTTGAGAGCTACTTTCTTGCCTGTATTTTGAGTTAAGCAGTTGGCGCGAGTTCAGTTCTAGCCTATAAAGTCAAATCTTGTGTGGTTCCTCCATGGTAACATAGCTGCCCGAGGTCGCAAATTTAGCAAGTACAAGAAATTTGAAAATTGTACGTAATTTCACGGTAGTGCTTATAGTCGATCCCGTTTCTCGACTTGAGAGCTACTTTCTTGACTGTATTTTGAGTTAAGGAGTTGGCGCGACTTCAGTTCTAGCCTATACAGTCAAATCTTGTGTGGTTCCTCCATGGTAACATAGCTGCCCGAGGTCGCAAAGTTAGCAAGTACAAGAAATTTGAAAATTGTACGTAATTTCACGGTAGTGCTTATGGTCGATCCCGTTTCTCGGCTTGAGAGCTACTTTCTTGACTGTATTTTGAGTTAAGCAGTTGGAGCGACTTCAGTTCTAGCCTATAAAGTCAAATCTTGTGTGGTTCCTCCATGGTAACATAGCTGCCCGAGGTCGCAAAGTTAGCAAGTACAAGAAATTTGAAAATTGTATGTAATTTCACATTAGTGCTTATGGTCGATCCCGGTTCTCGGCTTGAGAGCTACTTTCTTGACTGTATTTTGAGTTAAGCAGTTGGCGCGACTTCAGTTCTAGCCTATAAAGTCAAATCTTGTGTGGTTCCTCCATGGTAACATAGCTGCCCGAGGTCGCAAAGTTAGCAAGTACAAGAAATTTGAAACTTGTACGTAATTTCACGGTAGTGCTTATGGTCGATTCCGTTTCTCGGCTTGAGAGCTACTTTCTTGACTGTATTTTGAGTTAAGCAGTTGGCGCGACTTCAGTTCTAGCCTATAAAGTCAAATCTTGTGTGGTTCCTCCATGGTAACATAGCTGCCCGAGGTCGCAAAGTTAGCAAGTACAAGAAATTTGAAAATTGTATGTAATTTCACATTAGTGCTTATGGTCGATCCCGTTTCTCGGCTTGAGAGCTACTTTCTTGACTGTATTTTGAGTTAAGCAGTTGGAGCGACTTCAGTTCTAGCCTATAAAGTCAAATCTTGTGTGGTTCCTCCATGGTAACATAGCTGCCCGAGGTCGCAAAGTTAGCAAGTACAAGAAATTTGAAAATTGTACGTAATTTCACGGTAGTGCTTATAGTCGATCCCGTTTCTCGGCTTCAGAGCTACTTTCTTGACCGTATTTTGAGTTAAGCAGTTGGCGCGACTTCAGTTCTAGCCTATAAAGTCAAATCTTGTGTGGTTCCTCCATGGTAACATAGCTGCCCGAGGTCGCAAAGTTAGCAAGTACAAGAAATTTGAAAATTGTATGTAATTTCACATTAGTGCTTATGGTCGATCCCGTTTCTCGGCTTGAGAGCTACTTTCTTGACTGTATTTTGAGTTAAGCAGTTGGCGCGACTTCAGTTCTAGCCTATAAAGTCAAATTTTGTGTGGTTCCTCCATGGTAACATAGCTGCCCGAGGTCGCAAAGTTAGCAAGTACAAGAAATTTGAAAATTGTATGTAATTTCACATTAGTGCTTATGGTCGATCCCGTTTCTCGGCTTGAGAGCTACTTTCTTGACTGTATTTTGAGTTAAGCAGTTGGCGCGACTTCAGTTCTAGCCTATAAAGTCAAATCTTGTGTGGTTCCTCCATGGTAACATAGCTGCCCGAGGTCGCAAAGTTAGCAAGTACAAGAAATTTGAAAATTGTATGTAATTTCACATTAGTGCTTATGGTCGATCCGGTTCTCGGCTTGAGAGCTACTTTCTTGATTGTATTTTGAGTTAAGCAGTTGGCGCGACTTCAGTTCTAGCCTATAAAGTCAAATCTTGTGTGGTTCCTCCATGGTAACATAGCTGCCCGAGGTCGCAAAGTTACCAAGTACAAGAAATTTGAAAATTGTATGTAATTTCACATTAGTGCTTATGGTCGATCCCGTTTCTCGGCTTGAGAGCTACTTTCTTGACTGTATTTTGAGTTAAGCAGTTGGCGCGACTTCAGTTCTAGCCTATAAAGTCAAATCTTGTGTGGTTCCTCCATGGTAACATAGCTGCCCGAGGTCGCAAAGTTAGCAAGTACAAGAAATTTGAAAATTGTACGTAATTTCACGATAGTGCTTATAGTCGATCCCGTTTCTCGACTTGAGAGCTACTTTCTTGACTGTATTTTGAGTTAAGGAGTTGGCGCGACTTCAGTTCTAGCCTATAAAGTCAAATCTTGTGTGGTTCCTCCATGGTAACATAGCTGCCCGAGGTCGCAAAGTTAGCAAGTACAAGAAATTTGAAAATTGTACGTAATTTCACGGTAGTGCTTATGGTCGATCCCGTTTCTCGGCTTGAGAGCTACTTTCTTGACTGTATTTTGAGTTAAGCAGTTGGCGCGACTTCAGTTCTAGCCTATAAAGTCAAATCTTGTGTGGTTCCTCCATGGTAACATAGCTGCCCGAGGTCGCAAAGTTAGCAAGTACAAGAAATTTGAAAATTGTATGTAATTTCACATTAGTGCTTATGGTCGATCCCGGTTCTTGGCTTGAGAGCTACTTTCTTGACTGTATTTTGAGTTAAGCAGTTTGCGCGACTTCAGTTCTAGCCTATAAAGTCAAATCTTGTGTGGTTTCTCCATGGTAACATAGCTGCCTGAGGTCGCCAAGTTAGCAAGTACAAGAAATTTGAAAATTGTATGTAATTTCACGGTAGTGCTTATGGTCGATCCCGGTTCTCGGCTTGAGAGCTACTTTCTTGACTGTATTTTGAGTTAAGCAGTTGGCGCGACTTCAGTTCTAGCCTATAAAGTCAAATCTTGTGTGGTTCCTCCATGGTAACATAGCTGCCCGAGGTCGCAAAGTTAGCAAGTACAAGAAATTTGAAAATTGTATGTAATTTCACATTAGTGCTTATGGTCGATCCCGGTTGAGACCTCGGCTTGAGAGCTACTTTCTTGACTGTATTTTGAGTTAAGCAGTTGGCGCGACTTCGGTTGTAGCCTATAAAGTCAAATCTTGTGTGGTTCCTCCATGGTAACATAGCTGCCCGAGGTCGCAAAGTTAGCAAGTACAAGAAATTTGAAAATTGTACGTAATTTCACGGTAGTGCTTATGGTCGATCCCGTTTCTCGGCTTGAGAGCTACTTTATTGACTGTATTTTGAGTTAAGCAGTTGGCGCGACTTCAGTTCTAGCCTATAAAGTCAAACCTTGTGTGGTTCCTCGATGGTAACATAGCTGCCCGAGGTCGCCAAGTTAGCAAGTACAAGAAATTTGAAAATTGTACGTAATTTCACGGTAGTGCTTATGGTCGATCCCGGTTCTCGGCTTGAGAGCTACTTTCTTGACTGTATTTTGAGTTAAGCAGTTGGCGGGACTTCAGTTCTAGCCTATAAAGTCAAATCTTGTGTGGTTCCTACATGGTAACATAGCTGCCCGAGGTCGCAAAGTTAGCAAGTACAAGAAATTTGAAAATCGTACGTAATTTCACGGTAGTGCTTATAGTCGATCCCGTTTCTCGGCTTCAGAGCTACTTTCTTGACTGTATTTTGAGTTAAGCAGTTGGCGCGACTTCAGTTCTAGCCTATAAAGTCAAATCTTGTGTGGTTCCTCCATGGTAATATAGCTGCCCGAGGTCGCAAAGTTAGCAAGTACAAGAAATTTGAAAATTGTATGTAATTTCACATTAGTGCTTATGGTCGATCCCGTTTCTCGGCTTGAGAGCTACTTTCTTGACTGTATTTTGAGTTAAGCAGTTGGCGCGACTTCAGTTCTAGCCTATAAAGTCAAATCTTGTGTGGTTCCTCCATGGTAACATAGCTGCCTGAGGTCGCCAAGTTAGCAAGTACAAGAAATTTGAAAATTGTATGTAATTTCACGGTAGTGCTTATGGTCGATCCCGGTTCTCGGCTTGAGAGCTACTTTCTTGACTGTATTTTGAGTTAAGCAGTTGGCGCGACTTCAGTTCTAGCCTATAAAGTCAAATCTTGTGTGGTTCCTCCATGGTAACATAGCTGCCCGAGGTCGCAAAGTTAGCAAGTACAAGAAATTTGAAAATTGTATGTAATTTCACATTAGTGCTTATGGTCGATCCCGGTTGAGACCTCGGCTTGAGAGCTACTTTCTTGACTGTATTTTGAGTTAAGCAGTTGGCGCGACTTCGGTTGTAGCCTATAAAGTCAAATCTTGTGTGGTTCCTCCATGGTAACATAGCTGCCCGAGGTCGCAAAGTTAGCAAGTACAAGAAATTTGAAAATTGTACGTAATTTCACGGTAGTGCTTATGGTCGATCCCGTTTCTCGGCTTGAGAGCTACTTTATTGACTGTATTTTGAGTTAAGCAGTTGGCGCGACTTCAGTTCTAGCCTATAAAGTCAAACCTTGTGTGGTTCCTCGATGGTAACATAGCTGCCCGAGGTCGCCAAGTTAGCAAGTACAAGAAATTTGAAAATTGTACGTAATTTCACGGTAGTGCTTATGGTCGATCCCGGTTCTCGGCTTGAGAGCTACTTTCTTGACTGTATTTTGAGTTAAGCAGTTGGCGGGACTTCAGTTCTAGCCTATAAAGTCAAATCTTGTGTGGTTCCTACATGGTAACATAGCTGCCCGAGGTCGCAAAGTTAGCAAGTACAAGAAATTTGAAAATCGTACGTAATTTCACGGTAGTGCTTATAGTCGATCCCGTTTCTCGGCTTCAGAGCTACTTTCTTGACTGTATTTTGAGTTAAGCAGTTGGCGCGACTTCAGTTCTAGCCTATAAAGTCAAATCTTGTGTGGTTCCTCCATGGTAATATAGCTGCCCGAGGTCGCAAAGTTAGCAAGTACAAGAAATTTGAAAATTGTATGTAATTTCACATTAGTGCTTATGGTCGATCCCGTTTCTCGGCTTGAGAGCTACTTTCTTGACTGTATTTTGAGTTAAGCAGTTGGCGCGACTTCAGTTCTAGCCTATAAAGTCAAATCTTGTGTGGTTCCTCCATGGTAACATAGCTGCCCGAGGTCGCAAAGTTAGCAAGTACAAGAAATTTGAAAATTGTATGTAATTTCACATTAGTGCTTATGGTCGATCCCGTTTCTCGGCTTGAGAGCTACTTTCTTGACTGTATTTTGAGTTAAGCAGTTGGCGCGACTTCAGTTCTAGCCTATAAAGTCAAATCTTGTGTGGTTCCTCCATGGTAACATAGCTGCCCGAGGTCGCCAACTTAGCAAGTACAAGAAATTTGAAAATTGTACGTAATTTCACGGTAGTGCTTATGGTCGATCCCGGTTCTCGGCTTGAGAGCTACTTTCTTGACTGTATTTTGAGTTAAGCAGTTGGCGCGACTTCAGTTCTAGCCTATAAAGTCAAATCTTGTGTGGTTCCTCCATGGTAACATAGCTGCCCGAGGTCGCAAAGTTAGCAAGTACAAGAAATTTGAAAATTGTACGTAATTTCACGGTAGTGCTTATGGTCGATCCCGGTTCTCGGCTTGAGAGCTACTTTCTTGACTGTATTTTGAGTTAAGCAGTTGGCGCGACTTCAGTTCTAGCCTATAAAGTCAAATCTTGTGTGGTTCCTCCATGGTAACATAGCTGCCCGAGGTCGCAAAGTTAGCAAGTACAAGAAATTTGAAAATTGTACGTAATTTCACGGTAGTGCTCGGCTTGAGAGCTACTTTCTTGACTGTATTTTGAGTTAAGCAGTTGGCGCGACTTCAGTTCTAGCCTATAAAGTCAAATCTTGTGTGGTTCCTCCATGGTAACATAGCTGCCCGAGGTCGCAAAGTTAGCAAGTACAAGAAATTTGAAAATTGTACGTAATTTCACGGTAGTGCTTATGGTCGATCCCGGTTCTCGGCTTGAGAGCTACTTTCTTGACTGTATTTTGAGTTAAGCAGTTGGCGCGACTTCAGTTCTAGCCTATAAAGTCAAATCTTGTGTGGTTCCTCCATGGTAACATAGCTGCCCGAGATCGCCAAGTTAGCAAGTACAAGAAATTTGAAAATTGTACGTAATTTCACGGTAGTGCTTATGGTCGATCCCGGTTCTCGGCTTGAGAGCTACTTTCTTGACTGTATTTTGAGTTAAGCAGTTGGCGCGACTTCAGTTCTAGCCTATAAAGTCAAATCTTGTGTGGTTCCTCCATGGTAACATAGCTGCCCGAGGTCGCAAAGTTAGCAAGTACAAGAAATTTGAAAATTGTACGTAATTTCACGGTAGTGCTTATAGTCGATCCCGTTTCTCGACTTGAGAGCTACTTTCTTGACTGTATTTTGAGTTAAGCAGTTGGCGCGACTTCAGTTCTAGCCTATAAAGTCAAATCTTGTGTGGTTCCTCCATGGTAACATAGCTGCCCGAGGTCGCCAAGTTAGCAAGTACAAGAAATTTGAAAATTGTATGTAATTTCACATTAGTGCTTATGGTCGATCCCGGTTCTCGAAACGGTCGATCCCGTTTCTCGGCTTGAGAGCTACTTTCTTGACTGTATTTTGAGTTAAGCAGTTGGCGCGACTTCAGTTCTAGCCTATAAAGTCAAATCTTGTGTGGTTCCTCCATGGTAACATAGCTGCCCGAGGTCGCAAAGTTAGCAAGTACAAGAAATTTGAAAATTGTACGTAATTTCACGGTAGTGCTTATGGTCGATCCCGGTTCTCGGCTTGAGAGCTACTTTCTTGACTGTATTTTGAGTTAAGCAGTTGGCGCGACTTCAGTTCTAGCCTATAAAGTCAAATCTTGTGTGGTTCCTCCATGGTAACATAGCTGCCCGAGGTCGCAAAGTTAGCAAGTACAAGAAATTTGAAAATTGTACGTAATTTCACGGTAGTGCTTATGGTCGATCCCGTTTCTCGGCTTGAGAGCTACTTTCTTGACTGTATTTTGAGTTAAGCAGTTGGCGCGACTTCAGTTCTAGCCTATAAAGTCAAATCTTGTGTGGTTCCTCCATGGTAACATAGCTGCCCGAGGTCGCAAAGTTAGCAAGTACAAGAAATTTGAAAATTGTATGTAATTTCACATTAGTGCTTATGGTCGATCCCGGTTCTTGGCTTGAGAGCTACTTTCTTGACTGTATTTTGAGTTAAGCAGTTTGCGCGACTTCAGTTCTAGCCTATAAAGTCAAATCTTGTGTGGTTTCTCCATGGTAACATAGCTGCCTGAGGTCGCCAAGTTAGCAAGTACAAGAAATTTGAAAATTGTATGTAATTTCACGGTAGTGCTTATGGTCGATCCCGGTTCTCGGCTTGAGAGCTACTTTCTTGACTGTATTTTGAGTTAAGCAGTTGGCGCGACTTCAGTTCTAGCCTATAAAGTCAAATCTTGTGTGGTTCCTCCATGGTAACATAGCTGCCCGAGGTCGCAAAGTTAGCAAGTACAAGAAATTTGAAAATTGTATGTAATTTCACATTAGTGCTTATGGTCGATCCCGGTTGAGACCTCGGCTTGAGAGCTACTCTCTTGACTGTATTTTGAGTTAAGCAGTTGGCGCGACTTCGGTTGTAGCCTATAAAGTCAAATCTTGTGTGGTTCCTCCATGGTAACATAGCTGCCCGAGGTCGCAAAGTTAGCAAGTACAAGAAATTTGAAAATTGTACGTAATTTCACGGTAGTGCTTATGGTCGATCCCGTTTCTCGGCTTGAGAGCTACTTTATTGACTGTATTTTGAGTTAAGCAGTTGGCGCGACTTCAGTTCTAGCCTATAAAGTCAAACCTTGTGTGGTTCCTCGATGGTAACATAGCTGCCCGAGGTCGCCAAGTTAGCAAGTACAAGAAATTTGAAAATTGTACGTAATTTCACGGTAGTGCTTATGGTCGATCCCGGTTCTCGGCTTGAGAGCTACTTTCTTGACTGTATTTTGAGTTAAGCAGTTGGCGGGACTTCAGTTCTAGCCTATAAAGTCAAATCTTGTGTGGTTCCTACATGGTAACATAGCTGCCCGAGGTCGCAAAGTTAGCAAGTACAAGAAATTTGAAAATCGTACGTAATTTCACGGTAGTGCTTATAGTCGATCCCGTTTCTCGGCTTCAGAGCTACTTTCTTGACTGTATTTTGAGTTAAGCAGTTGGCGCGACTTCAGTTCTAGCCTATAAAGTCAAATCTTGTGTGGTTCCTCCATGGTAATATAGCTGCCCGAGGTCGCAAAGTTAGCAAGTACAAGAAATTTGAAAATTGTATGTAATTTCACATTAGTGCTTATGGTCGATCCCGTTTCTCGGCTTGAGAGCTACTTTCTTGACTGTATTTTGAGTTAAGCAGTTGGCGCGACTTCAGTTCTAGCCTATAAAGTCAAATCTTGTGTGGTTCCTCCATGGTAACATAGCTGCCCGAGGTCGCAAAGTTAGCAAGTACAAGAAATTTGAAAATTGTATGTAATTTCACATTAGTGCTTATGGTCGATCCCGTTTCTCGGCTTGAGAGCTACTTTCTTGACTGTATTTTGAGTTAAGCAGTTGGCGCGACTTCAGTTCTAGCCTATAAAGTCAAATCTTGTGTGGTTCCTCCATGGTAACATAGCTGCCCGAGGTCGCCAACTTAGCAAGTACAAGAAATTTGAAAATTGTACGTAATTTCACGGTAGTGCTTATGGTCGATCCCGGTTCTCGGCTTGAGAGCTACTTTCTTGACTGTATTTTGAGTTAAGCAGTTGGCGCGACTTCAGTTCTAGCCTATAAAGTCAAATCTTGTGTGGTTCCTCCATGGTAACATAGCTGCCCGAGGTCGCAAAGTTAGCAAGTACAAGAAATTTGAAAATTGTACGTAATTTCACGGTAGTGCTTATGGTCGATCCCGGTTCTCGGCTTGAGAGCTACTTTCTTGACTGTATTTTGAGTTAAGCAGTTGGCGCGACTTCAGTTCTAGCCTATAAAGTCAAATCTTGTGTGGTTCCTCCATGGTAACATAGCTGCCCGAGGTCGCAAAGTTAGCAAGTACAAGAAATTTGAAAATTGTACGTAATTTCACGGTAGTGCTTATGGTCGATCCCGGTTCTCGGCTTGAGAGCTACTTTCTTGACTGTATTTTGAGTTAAGCAGTTGGCGCGACTTCAGTTCTAGCCTATAAAGTCAAATCTTGTGTGGTTCCTCCATGGTAACATAGCTGCCCGAGATCGCCAAGTTAGCAAGTACAAGAAATTTGAAAATTGTACGTAATTTCACGGTAGTGCTTATGGTCGATCCCGGTTCTCGGCTTGAGAGCTACTTTCTTGACTGTATTTTGAGTTAAGCAGTTGGCGCGACTTCAGTTCTAGCCTATAAAGTCAAATCTTGTGTGGTTCCTCCATGGTAACATAGCTGCCCGAGGTCGCAAAGTTAGCAAGTACAAGAAATTTGAAAATTGTACGTAATTTCACGGTAGTGCTTATAGTCGATCCCGTTTCTCGACTTGAGAGCTACTTTCTTGACTGTATTTTGAGTTAAGCAGTTGGCGCGACTTCAGTTCTAGCCTATAAAGTCAAATCTTGTGTGGTTCCTCCATGGTAACATAGCTGCCCGAGGTCGCCAAGTTAGCAAGTACAAGAAATTTGAAAATTGTATGTAATTTCACATTAGTGCTTATGGTCGATCCCGTTTCTCGGCTTGAGAGCTACTTTCTTGACTGTATTTTGAGTTAAGCAGTTGGCGCGACTTCAGTTCTAGCCTATAAAGTCAAATCTTGTGTGGTTCCTCCATGGTAACATAGCTGCCCGAGGTCGCAAAGTTAGCAAGTACAAGAAATTTGAAAATTGTACGTAATTTCACGGTAGTGCTTATGGTCGATCCCGGTTCTCGGCTTGAGAGCTACTTTCTTGACTGTATTTTGAGTTAAGCAGTTGGCGCGACTTCAGTTCTAGCCTATAAAGTCAAATCTTGTGTGGTTCCTCCATGGTAACATAGCTGCCCGAGGTCGCAAAGTTAGCAAGTACAAGAAATTTGATAATTGTATGTAATTTCACATTAGTGCCTATGGTCGATCCCGTTTCTCGGCTTGAGAGCTACTTTCTTGACTGTATTTTGAGTTAAGCAGTTGGCGCGACTTCAGTTCTAGCCTATAAAGTCAGATCTTGTGTGGTTCCTCCATGGTAACATAGCTGCCCGAGGTCGCAAAGTTAGCAAGTACAAGAAATTTGAAAATTGTATGTAATTTCACATTAGTGCTTATGGTCGATCCCGTTTCTCGGCTTGAGAGCTACTTTCTTGACTGTATTTTGAGTTAAGCAGTTGGCGCGACTTCAGTTCTAGCCTATAAAGTCAAATTTTGTGTGGTTCCTCCATGGTAACATAGCTGCCCGAGGTCGCAAAGTTAGCAAGTACAAAAAATTTGAAAATTGTATGTAATTTCACATTAGTGCTTATGGTCGATCCCGGTTGAGACCTCGGCTTGAGAGCTACTTTCTTGACTGTATTTTGAGTTAAGCAGTTGGCGGGACTTCAGTTCTAGCCTATAAAGTCAAATCTTGTGTGGTTCCTACATGGTAACATAGCTGCCCGAGGTCGCCAAGTTAGCAAGTACAAGAAATTTGAAAATTGTACGTAATTTCACGGTAGTGCTTATGGTCGATCCCGGTTCTCGGCTTGAGAGCTACTTTCTTGACTGTATTTTGAGTTAAGCAGTTGGCGGGACTTCAGTTCTAGCCTATAAAGTCAAATCTTGTGTGGTTCCTACATGGTAACATAGCTGCCCGAGGTCGCAAAGTTAGCAAGTACAAGAAATTTGAAAATCGTACGTAATTTCACGGTAGTGCTTATAGTCGATCCCGTTTCTCGGCTTCAGAGCTACTTTCTTGACTGTATTTTGAGTTAAGCAGTTGGCGCGACTTCAGTTCTAGCCTATAAAGTCAAATCTTGTGTGGTTCCTCCATGGTAACATAGCTGCCCGAGGTCGCAAAGTTAGCAAGTAAAAGAAATTTGAAAATTGTATGTAATTTCACATTAGTGCTTATGGTCGATCCCGTTTCTCGGCTTGAGAGCTACTTTCTTGACTGTATTTTGAGTTAAGCAGTTGGCGCGACTTCAGTTCTAGCCTATAAAGTCAAATCTTGTGTGGTTCCTCCATGGTAACATAGCTGCCCGAGGTCGCAAAGTTAGCAAGTACAAGAAATTTGAAAATTGTATGTAATTTCACATTAGTGCTTATGGTCGATCCCGTTTCTCGGCTTGAGAGCTACTTTCTTGACTGTATTTTGAGTTAAGCAGTTGGCGCGACTTCAGTTCTAGCCTATAAAGTCAAATCTTGTGTGGTTCCTCCATGGTAACATAGCTGCCCGAGGTCGCAAAGTTAGCAAGTACAAGAAATTTGAAAATTGTATGTAATTTCACATTAGTGCTTATGGTCGATCCCGTTTCTCGGCTTGAGAGCTACTTTCTTGACTGTATTTTGAGTTAAGCAGTTGGCGCGACTTCAGGTCTAGCCTATAAAGTCAAATCTTGTGTGGTTCCTCCATGGTAACATAGCTGCCCGAGGTCGCCAAGTTAGCAAGTACAAGAAATTTGAAAATTGTATGTAATTTCACATTAGTGCTTATGGTCGATCCCGGTTCTCGGCTTGAGAGCTACTTTCTTGACTGTATTTTGAGTTATGCAGTTGGCGCGACTTCAGTTCTAGCCTATAAAGTCAAATCTTGTGTGGTTCCTACATGGTAACATAGCTGCCCGAGGTCGCAAAGTTAGCAAGTACAAGAAATTTGAAAATTGTATGTAATTTCACATTAGTGCTTATGGTCGATCCCGGTTCTCGGCTTGAGAGCTACTTTCTTGACTGTATTTTGAGTTAAGCAGTTGGCGCGACTTCAGTTGTAGCCTATAAAGTCAAATCTTGTGTGGTTCCTCCATGGTAACATAGCTGCCCGAGGTCGCAAAGTTAGCAAGTACAAGAAATTTGAAAATTGTACGTAATTTCACGGTAGTGCTTATGGTCGATCCCGGTTCTCGGCTTGAGAGCTACTTTCTTGACTGTATTTTGAGTTAAGCAGTTGGCGCGACTTCAGTTCTAGCCTATAAAGTCAAATCTTGTGTGGTTCCTCCATGGTAACATAGCTGCCCGAGGTCGCAAAGTTAGCAAGTACAAGAAATTTGAAAATTGTACGTAATTTCACGGTAGTGCTTATAGTCGATCCCGTTTCTCGACTTGAGAGCTATTTTCTTGACTGTATTTTGAGTTAAGCAGTTGGCGCGACTTCAGTTCTAGCCTATAAAGTCAAACCTTGTGTGGTTCCTCCATGGTAACATAGCTGCCCGAGGTCGCAAAGTTAGCAAGTACAAGAAATTTGAAAATTGTATGTAATTTCACGGTAGTGCTTATGGTCGATCCCGTTTCTCGGCTTGAGAGCTACTTTCTTGACTCTATTTTGAGTTAAGCAGTTGGCGCGACTTCAGTTCTATCCTATAAAGTCAAATCTTGTGTGGTTCCTCCATGGTAACATAGCTGCCCGAGGTCGCAAAGTTAGCAAGTACAAGAAATTTGAAAATTGTATGTAATTTCACGGTAGTGCTTATGGTCGATCCCGTTTCTCGGCTTGAGAGCTACTTTCTTGACTGTATTTTGAGTTAAGCAGTTGGCGCGACTTCAGTTCTAGCCTATAAAGTCAAATCTTGTGTGGTTCCTCCATGGTAACATAGCTGCCCGAGGTCGCAAAATTAACAAGTACAAGAAATTTGAAAATTGTATGTAATTTCACATTAGTGCTTATGGTCGATCCCGTTTCTCGGCTTGAGAGCTACTTTCTTGATTGTATTTTGAGTTAAGCAGTTGGCGCGACTTCAGTTCTAGCCTATAAAGTCAAATCTTGTGTGGTTCCTCCATGGTAACATAGCTGCCCGAGGTCGCAAAGTTAGCAAGTACAAGAAATTTGAAAATTGTATGTAATTTCACATTAGTGCTTATGGTCGATCCCGTTTCTCGGCTTGAGAGCTACTTTCTTGACTCTATTTTGAGTTAAGCAGTTGGCGCGACTTCAGTTCTATCCTATAAAGTCAAATCTTGTGTGGTTCCTCCATGGTAACATAGCTGCCCGAGGTCGCAAAGTTACCAAGTACAAGAAATTTGAAAATCGTACATAATTTCACGGTAGTGCTTATAGTCGATCCCGTTTCTCGGCTTCAGAGCTACTTTCTTGACAGTATTTTGAGTTAAGCAGTTGGCGCGGTTTCAGTTCTAGCCTATAAAGTCAAATCTTGTGTGATTCCTCCATGGTAACCTAGCTGCCCGAGGTCGCAAAGTTAGCAAGTACAAGAAATTTGAAAATTGTATGTAATTTCACATTAGTGCTTATGGTCGATCCCGTTTCTCGGCTTGAGAGCTACTTTCTTGACTGTATTTTGAGTTAGGCAGTTGGCGCGACTTCAGTTCTAGCCTATAAAGTCAAATCTTGTGTGGTTCCTCCATGGTAACATAGCTGCCCGAGGTCGCAAAGTTAGCAAGTACAAGAAATTTGAAAATTGTATGTAATTTCACATTAGTGCTTATGGTCGATCCCGTTTCTCGGCTTGAGAGCTACTTTCTTGACTGTATTTTGAGTTAAGCAGTTGGCGCGACTTCAGTTCTAGCCTATAAAGTCAAATCTTGTGTGGTTCCTCCATGGTAACATAGCTGCCCGAGGTCGCCAAGTTAGCAAGTACAAGAAATTTGAAAATTGTACGTAATTTCACGGTAGTGCTTATGGTCGATCCCGTTTCTCGGCTTGAGAGCTACTTTCTTGACTGTATTTTGAGTTAAGCAGTTGGCGCGACTTCAGTTCTAGCCTATAAAGTCAAATCTTGTGTGGTTCCTCCATGGTAACATAGCTGCCCGAGGTCGCAAAGTTAGCAAGTACAAGAAATTTGAAAATTGTATGTAATTTCACATTAGTGCTTATGGTCGATCCCGTTTCTCGGCTTGAGAGCTACTTTCTTGACTGTATTTTGAGTTATGCAGTTGGCGCGACTTCAGTTCTAGCCTATAAAGTCAAATCTTGTGTGGTTCCTACATGGTAACATAGCTGCCCGAGGTCGCAAAGTTAGCAAGTACAAGAAATTTGAAAATTGTATGTAATTTCACATTAGTGCTTATGGTCGATCCCGTTTCTCGGCTTGAGAGCTACTTTCTTGACTGTATTTTGAGTTAAGCAGTTGGCGCGAGTTCAGTTCTAGCCTATAAAGTCAAATCTTGTGTGGTTCCTCCATGGTAACATAGCTGCCCGAGGTCGCCAAGTTAGCAAGTACAAGAAATTTGAAAATTGTACGTAATTTCACGGTAGTGCTTATGGTCGATCCCGTTTCTCGGCTTGAGAGCTACTTTCTTGACTGTATTTTGAGTTAGGCAGTTGGCGCGACTTCAGTTCTAGCCTATAAAGTCAAATCTTGTGTGGTTCCTCCATGGTAACATAGCTGCCCGAGGTCGCAAAGTTACCAAGTACAAGAAATTTGAAAATTGTACGTAATTTCACGGTAGTGCTTATGGTCGATCCCGTTTCTCGGCTTGAGAGCTACTTTCTTGACTGTATTTTGAGTTATGCAGTTGGCGCGACTTCAGTTCTAGCCTATAAAGTCAAATCTTGTGTGGTTCCTACATGGTAACATAGCTGCCCGAGGTCGCAAAGTTAGCAAGTACAAGAAATTTGAAAATTGTACGTAATTTCACGGTAGTGCTTATGGTCGATCCCGTTTCTCGGCTTGAGAGCTACTTTCTTGACTGTATTTTGAGTTAAGCAGTTGGCGCGACTTCAGTTCTAGCCTATAAAGTCAAATCTTGTGTGGTTCCTCCATGGTAACATAGCTGCCCGAGGTCGCAAAGTTAGCAAGTACAAGAAATTTGAAAATTGTATGTAATTTCACATTAGTGCTTATGGTCGATCCCGTTTCTCGGCTTGAGAGCTACTTTCTTGACTGTATTTTGAGTTAAGCAGTTGGCGCGACTTCAGTTCTAGCCTATAAAGTCAAATCTTGTGTGGTTCCTCCATGGTAACATAGCTGCCCGAGGTCGCAAAATTAGCAAGTACAAGAAATTTGAAAATTGTACGTAATTTCACGGTAGTGCTTATGGTCGATCCCGTTTCTCGGCTTGAGAGCTACTTTCTTGACCGTATTTTGAGTTAAGCAGTTGGCGCGACTTCAGTTCTAGCCTATAAAGTCAAATCTTGTGTGGTTTCTCCATGGTAACATAGCTGCCCGAGGTCGCAAAGTTAGCAAGTACAAGAAATTTGAAAATTGTATGTAATTTCACATTAGTGCTTATGGTCGATCCCGTTTCTCGGCTTGAGAGCTACTTTCTTGACTGTATTTTGAGTTAAGCAGTTGGCGCGACTTCAGTTCTAGCCTATAAAGTCAAATCTTGTGTGGTTCCTACATGGTAACATAGCTGCCCGAGGTCGCAAAGTTAGCAAGTACAAGAAATTTGAAAATTGTACGTAATTTCACGGTAGTGCTTATGGTCGATCCCGTTTCTCGGCTTGAGAGCTACTTTCTTGACTGTATTTTGAGTTAAGCAGTTGGCGCGACTTCAGTTCTAGCCTATAAAGTCAAATCTTGTGTGGTTCCTCCATGGTAACATAGCTGCCCGAGGTCGCAAAGTTAGCAAGTACAAGAAATTTGAAAATTGTATGTAATTTCACATTAGTGCTTATGGTCGATCCCGGTTCTCGGCTTGAGAGCTACTTTCTTGACTGTATTTTGAGTTAAGCAGTTGGCGCGACTTCAGTTCTAGCCTATAAAGTCAAATCTTGTGTGGTTCCTCCATGGTAACATAGCTGCCCGAGGTCGCAAAGTTAGCAAGTACAAGAAATTTGAAAATTGTATGTAATTTCACATTAGTGCTTATGGTCGATCCCGTTTCTCGGCTTGAGAGCTACTTTCTTGACTGTATTTTGAGTTAGGCAGTTGGCGCGACTTCAGTTCTAGCCTATAAAGTCAAATCTTGTGTGGTTCCTCCATGGTAACATAGCTGCCCGAGGTCGCAAAGTTACCAAGTACAAGAAATTTGAAAATTGTACGTAATTTCACGGTAGTGCTTATGGTCGATCCCGTTTCTCGGCTTGAGAGCTACTTTCTTGACTGTATTTTGAGTTATGCAGTTGGCGCGACTTCAGTTCTAGCCTATAAAGTCAAATCTTGTGTGGTTCCTACATGGTAACATAGCTGCCCGAGGTCGCAAAGTTAGCAAGTACAAGAAATTTGAAAATTGTACGTAATTTCACGGTAGTGCTTATGGTCGATCCCGTTTCTCGGCTTGAGAGCTACTTTCTTGACTGTATTTTGAGTTAAGCAGTTGGCGCGACTTCAGTTCTAGCCTATAAAGTCAAATCTTGTGTGGTTCCTCCATGGTAACATAGCTGCCCGAGGTCGCAAAGTTAGCAAGTACAAGAAATTTGAAAATTGTATGTAATTTCACATTAGTGCTTATGGTCGATCCCGTTTCTCGGCTTGAGAGCTACTTTCTTGACTGTATTTTGAGTTAAGCAGTTGGCGCGACTTCAGTTCTAGCCTATAAAGTCAAATCTTGTGTGGTTCCTCCATGGTAACATAGCTGCCCGAGGTCGCAAAATTAGCAAGTACAAGAAATTTGAAAATTGTACGTAATTTCACGGTAGTGCTTATGGTCGATCCCGTTTCTCGGCTTGAGAGCTACTTTCTTGACCGTATTTTGAGTTAAGCAGTTGGCGCGACTTCAGTTCTAGCCTATAAAGTCAAATCTTGTGTGGTTCCTCCATGGTAACATAGCTGCCCGAGGTCGCAAAGTTAGCAAGTACAAGAAATTTGAAAATTGTATGTAATTTCACATTAGTGCTTATGGTCGATCCCGTTTCTCGGCTTGAGAGCTACTTTCTTGACTGTATTTTGAGTTAAGCAGTTGGCGCGACTTCAGTTCTAGCCTATAAAGTCAAATCTTGTGTGGTTCCTACATGGTAACATAGCTGCCCGAGGTCGCAAAGTTAGCAAGTACAAGAAATTTGAAAATTGTACGTAATTTCACGGTAGTGCTTATGGTCGATCCCGTTTCTCGGCTTGAGAGCTACTTTCTTGACTGTATTTTGAGTTAAGCAGTTGGCGCGACTTCAGTTCTAGCCTATAAAGTCAAATCTTGTGTGGTTCCTCCATGGTAACATAGCTGCCCGAGGTCGCAAAGTTAGCAAGTACAAGAAATTTGAAAATTGTATGTAATTTCACATTAGTGCTTATGGTCGATCCCGGTTCTCGGCTTGAGAGCTACTTTCTTGACTGTATTTTGAGTTAAGCAGTTGGCGCGACTTCAGTTCTAGCCTATAAAGTCAAATCTTGTGTGGTTCCTCCATGGTAACATAGCTGCCCGAGGTCGCAAAGTTAGCAAGTACAAGAAATTTGAAAATTGTACGTAATTTCACGGTAGTGCTTATAGTCGATCCCGTTTCTCGACTTGAGAGCTACTTTCTTGACTGTATTTTGAGTTAAGCAGTTGGCGCGACTTCAGTTCTAGCCTATAAAGTCAAATCTTGTGTGGTTCCTCCATGGTAACATAGCTGCCCGAGGTCGCAAAGTTAGCAAGTACAAGAAATTTGAAAATTGTATGTAATTTCACATTAGTGCTTATGGTCGATCCCGTTTCTCGGCTTGAGAGCTACTTTCTTGACTGTATTTTGAGTTAAGCAGTTGGCGCGACTTCAGTTCTAGCCTATAAAGTCAAATCTTGTGTGGTTCCTCCATGGTAACATAGCTGCCCGAGGTCGCCAAGTTAGCAAGTACAAGAAATTTGAAAATTGTACGTAATTTCACGGTAGTGCTTATGGTCGATCCCGGTTCTCGGCTTGAGAGCTACTTTCTTGACTGTATTTTGAGTTAAGCATTTGGCGCGACTTCAGTTCTAGCCTATAAAGTCAAATCTTGTGTGGTTCTTCCATGGTAACATAGCTGCCCGAGGTCGCAAACTTAGCAAGTACAAGAAATTTGAAAATTGTACGTAATTTCACGGTAGTGCTTATGGTCGATCCCGGTTCTCGGCTTGAGAGCTACTTTCTTGATTGTATTTTGAGTTAAGCAGTTGGCGCGACTTCAGTTCTAGCCTATAAAGTCAAATCTTGTGTGGTTCCTCCATGGTAACATAGCTGCCCGAGGTCGCAAAGTTAGCAAGTACAAGAAATTTGAAAATTGTACGTAATTTCACGGTAGTGCTTATAGTCGATCCCGTTTCTCGACTTGAGAGCTACTTTCTTGACTGTATTTTGAGTTAAGCAGTTGGCGCGACTTCAGTTCTAGCCTATAAAGTCAAATCTTGTGTGGTTCCTCCATGGTAACATAGCTGCCCGAGGTCGCAAAGTTAGCAAGTACAAGAAATTTGAAAATTGTACGTAATTTCACGGTAGTGCTTATGGTCGATCCCGTTTCTCGGCTTGAGAGCTACTTTCTTGACTGTATTTTGAGTTATGCAGTTGGCGCGACTTCAGTTCTAGCCTATAAAGTCAAATCTTGTGTGGTTCCTCCATGGTAACATAGCTGCCCGAGGTCGCAAAGTTAGCAAGTACAAGAAATTTGAAAATTGTATGTAATTTCACATTAGTGCTTATGGTCGATCCCGTTTCTCGGCTTGAGAGCTACTTTCTTGACCGTATTTTGAGTTAAGCAGTTGGCGCGACTTCAGTTCTAGCCTATAAAGTCAAATCTTGTGTGGTTCCTCCATGGTAACATAGCTGCCCGAGGTCGCAAAGTTAGCAAGTACAAGAAATTTGAAAATTATATGTAATTTCACATTAGTGCTTATGGTCGATCCCGGTTCTCGGCTTGAGAGCTACTTTCTTGACTGTATTTTGAGTTAAGCAGTTGGCGCGACTTCAGTTTTAGCCTATAAAGTCAAATCTTGTGTGGTTCCTCCATGGTAACATAGCTGCCCGAGGTCGCAAAGTTAGCAAGTACAAGAAATTTGAAAATTGTACGTAATTTCACGGTAGTGCTTATAGTCGATCCCGTTTCTCGACTTGAGAGCTACTTTCTTGACTGTATTTTGAGTTAAGCAGTTGGCGCGACTTTAGTTCTAGCCTATAAATTCAAATCTTGTGTGGTTCCTCCATGGTAACATAGCTGCCCGAGGTCGCAAAGTTAGCAAGTACAAGAAATTTGAAAATTGTATGTAATTTCACATTAGTGCTTATGGTCGATCCCGTTTCTCGGCTTGAGAGCTACTTTCTTGACTGTATTTTGAGTTAAGCAGTTGGCGCGACTTCAGTTCTAGCCTATAAAGTCAAATCTTGTGTGGTTCCTCCATGGTAACATAGCTGCCCGAGGTCGCAAAGTTAGCAAGTACAAGAAATTTGAAAATTGTATGTAATTTCACATTAGTGCCTATGGTCGATCCCGTTTCTCGGCTTGAGAGCTACTTTCTTGACTGTATTTTGAGTTAAGCAGTTGGCGCGACTTCAGTTCTAGCCTATAAAGTCAAATCTTGTGTGGTTCCTCCATGGTAACATAGCTGCCCGAGGTCGCAAAGTTAGCAAGTACAAGAAATTTGAAAATTGTATGTAATTTCACATTAGTGCTTATGGTCGATCCCGTTTCTCGGCTTGAGAGCTACTTTCTTGACTGTATTTTGAGTTAAGCAGTTGGCGCGACTTCAGTTCTAGCCTATAAAGTCAAATCTTGTGTGGTTCCTCCATGGTAACATAGCTGCCCGAGGTCGCAAAATTAGCAAGTACAAGAAATTTGAAAATTGTATGTAATTTCACATTAGTGCTTATGGTCGATCCCGTTTCTCGGCTTGAGAGCTACTTTCTTGATTGTATTTTGAGTTAAGCAGTTGGCGCGACTTCAGTTCTAGCCTCTAAAGTCAAATCTTGTGTGGGTCCTCCATCGTAACATAGCTGCCCGAGGTCGCAAAGTTACCAAGTACAAGAAATTTGAAAATCGTACGTAATTTCACGGTAGTGCTTATAGTCGATCACGTTTCTCGGCTTCAGAGCTACTTTCTTGACAGTATTTTGAGTTAAGCAGTTGGCGCGACTTCAGTTCTAGCCTATAAAGTCAAATCTTGTGTGGTTCCTCCATGGTAACATAGCTGCCCGAGGTCGCAAAGTTAGCAAGTACAAGAAATTTGAAAATTGTATGTAATTTCACATTAGTGCTTATGGTCGATCCCGTTTCTCGGCTTGAGAGCTACTTTCTTGACTGTATTTTGAGTTAAGCAGTTGGCGCGACTTCAGTTCTAGCCTATAAAGTCAAATCTTGTGTGGTTCCTCCATGGTAACATAGCTGCCCGAGGTCGCAAAGTTAGCAAGTACAAGAAATTTGAAAATTGTATGTAATTTCACATTAGTGCTTATGGTCGATCCCGTTTCTCGGCTTGAGAGCTACTTTCTTGACTGTATTTTGAGTTAAGCAGTTGGCGCGACTTCAGTTCTAGCCTATAAACTCAAATCTTGTGTGGTTCCTCCATGGTAACATAGCTGCCCGAGGTCGCCAAGTTAGCAAGTACAAGAAATTTGAAAATTGTACGTAATTTCACGGTAGTGCTTATGGTGGATCCCGGTTCTCGGCTTGAGAGCTACTTTCTTGACTGTATTTTGAGTTAAGCAGTTGGCGCGACTTCAGTTCTAGCCTATAAAGTCAAATCTTGTGTGGTTCCTCCATGGTAACATAGCTGCCCGAGGTTGCAAAGTTAGCAAGTACAAGAAATTTGAAAATTGTATGTAATTTCACATTAGTGCCTATGGTCGATCCCGTTTCTCGGCTTGAGAGCTACTTTCTTGACTGTATTTTGAGTTAAGCAGTTGGCGCGACTTCAGTTCTAGCCTATAAAGTCAAATCTTGTGTGGTTCCTCCATGGTAACATAGCTGCCCGAGGTCGCAAAGTTAGCAAGTACAAGAAATTTGAAAATTGTATGTAATTTCACATTAGTGCTTATGGTCGATCCCGTTTCTCGGCTTGAGAGCTACTTTCTTGACTGTATTTTGAGTTAAGCAGTTGGCGCGACTTCAGTTCTAGCCTATAAAGTCAAATCTTGTGTGGTTCCTCCATGGTAACATAGCTGCCCGAGGTCGCAAAATTAGCAAGTACAAGAAATTTGAAAATTGTATGTAATTTCACATTAGTGCTTATGGTCGATCCCGTTTCTCGGCTTGAGAGCTACTTTCTTGATTGTATTTTGAGTTAAGCAGTTGGCGCGACTTCAGTTCTAGCCTCTAAAGTCAAATCTTGTGTGGGTCCTCCATCGTAACATAGCTGCCCGAGGTCGCAAAGTTACCAAGTACAAGAAATTTGAAAATCGTACGTAATTTCACGGTAGTGCTTATAGTCGATCCCGTTTCTCGGCTTCAGAGCTACTTTCTTGACAGTATTTTGAGTTAAGCAGTTGGCGCGACTTCAGTTCTAGCCTATAAAGTCAAATCTTGTGTGGTTCCTCCATGGTAACATAGCTGCCCGAGGTCGCAAAGTTAGCAAGTACAAGAAATTTGAAAATTGTATGTAATTTCACATTAGTGCTTATGGTCGATCCCGTTTCTCGGCTTGAGAGCTACTTTCTTGACTGTATTTTGAGTTAAGCAGTTGGCGCGACTTCAGTTCTAGCCTATAAAGTCAAATCTTGTGTGGTTCCTCCATGGTAACATAGCTGCCCGAGGTCGCAAAGTTAGCAAGTACAAGAAATTTGAAAATTGTATGTAATTTCACATTAGTGCTTATGGTCGATCCCGTTTCTCGGCTTGAGAGCTACTTTCTTGACTGTATTTTGAGTTAAGCAGTTGGCGCGACTTCAGTTCTAGCCTATAAAGTCAAATCTTGTGTGGTTCCTCCCTGGTAACATAGCTGCCCGAGGTCGCCAAGTTAGCAAGTACAAGAAATTTGAAAATTGTACGTAATTTCACGGTAGTGCTTATGGTGGATCCCGTTTCTCGGCTTGAGAGCTACTTTCTTGACTGTATTTTGAGTTAAGCAGTTGGCGCGACTTCAGTTCTAGCCTATAAAGTCAAATCTTGTGTGGTTCCTCCATGGTAACATAGCTGCCCGAGGTCGCAAACTTAGCAAGTACAAGAAATTTGAAAATTGTACGTAATTTCACGGTAGTGCTTATGGTCGATCCCGGTTCTCGGCTTGAGAGCTACTTTCTTGACTGTATTTTGAGTTAAGCAGTTGGCGCGACTTCAGTTCTAGCCTATAAAGTCAAATCTTGTGTGGTTCCTCCATGGTAACATAGCTGCCCGAGGTCGCAAAGTTAGCAAGTACAAGAAATTTGAAAATTGTATGTAATTTCACATTAGTGCTTATGGTCGATCCCGGTTCTCGGCTTGAGAGCTACTTTCTTGACTGTATTTTGAGTTAAGCAGTTGGCGCGACTTCAGTTCTAGCCTATAAAGTCAAATCTTGTGTGGTTCCTCCATGGTAACATAGGTGCCCGAGGTCGCCAAGTTAGCAAGTACAAGAAATTTGAAAATTGTATGTAATTTCACATTAGTGCTTATGGTCGATCCCGTTTCTCGGCTTGAGAGCTACTTTCTTGACTGTATTTTGAGTTAAGCAGTTGGCGCGACTTCAGTTCTAGCCTATAAAGTCAAATCTTGTGTGGTTCCTCCATGGTAATATAGCTGCCCGAGGTCGCAAAGTTAGCAAGTACAAGAAATTTGAAACTTGTACGTAATTTCACGGTAGTGCTTATGGTCGATTCCGTTTCTCGCCTTGAGAGCTACTCTCTTGACTGTATTTTGAGTTAAACAGTTGGCGCGACTTCAGTTCTAGCCTATAAAGTCAAATCTTGTGTGGTTCCTCCATGGTAACATAGCTGAGCGAGGTCGCAAAGTGAGCAAGTATAAGAAATTTGAAAATTGTATGTAATTTCACATTAGTGCTTATGGTCGATCCCGTTTCTCGGCTTGAGAGCTACTTTCTTGACTGTATTTTGAGTTAAGCAGTTGGCGCGACTTCAGTTCTAGCCTATAAAGTCAAATCTTGTGTGGTTCCTCCATGGTAACATAGCTGCCCGAGGTCGCAAAGTGAGCAAGTATAAGAAATTTGAAAATTGTATGTAATTTCACATTAGTGCTTATGGTCGATCCCGTTTCTCGGCTTGAGAGCTACTTTCTTGACTGTATTTTGAGTTAAGCAGTTGGAGCGACTTCAGTTCTAGCCTATAAAGTCAAATCTTGTGTGGTTCCTCCATGGCAACATAGCTGCCTGAGGTCGCCAAGTTAGCAAGTACAAGAAATTTGAAAATTGTACGTAATTTCACGGTAGTGCTTATAGTCGATCCCGTTTCTCGGCTTCAGAGCTATTTTCTTGACTGTATTTTGAGTTAAGCAGTTGGCGCGACTTCAGTTCTAGCCTATAAAGTAAAATCTTGTGTGGTTCCTCCATGGTAACATAGCTGCCCGAGGTCGCAAAGTTAGCAAGTACAAGAAATTTGAAAATTGTATGTAACTTCACATTAGTGCTTATGGTCGATCCCGGTTCTCGGCTTGAGAGCTACTTTCTTGACTGTATTTTGAGTTAAGCAGTTGGCGCGACTTAAGTTCTAGCCTATAAAGTCAAATCTTGTGTGGTTCCTCCATGGTAACATAGCTGCTCGAGGTCGCAAAGTTAGCAAGTACAAGAAATTTGAAAATTGTACGTAATTTCACGGTAGTGCTTATAGTCGATCCCGTTTCTCGGCTTGAGAGCTACTTTCTTGACTGTATTTTGAGTTAAGCAGTTGGCGCGACTTCAGCTCTAGCCTATAGAGTCAAATCTTGTGTGGTTCCTCCATGGTAACATAGCTGCCCGAGGTCGCCAAGTTAGCAAGTACAAGAAATTTGAAAATTGTATGTAATTTCACGGTAGTGCTTATGGTCGATCCCGGTTCTCGGCTTGAGAGCTACTTTCTTGACTGTATTTTGAGTTACGCAGTTGGCGCGACTTCAGTTCTAGCCTATGAAGTCAAATCTTGTGTGGTTCCTCCATGGTAACATAGCTGCCCGAGGTCGCCAAGTTAGCAAGTACAAGAAATTTGAAAATTGTACGTAATTTCACGGTAGTGCTTATGGTCGATCCCGGTTCTCGGCTTGAGAGCTACTTTCTTGACTGTATTTTGAGTTACGCAGTTGGCGCGACTTCAGTTCTAGCCTATGAAGTCAAATCTTGTGTGGTTCCCCCATGGTAACATAGCTGCCCGAGGTCGCCAAGTTAGCAAGTACAAGAAATTTGAAAATTGTACGTAATTTCACGGTAGTGCTTATGGTCGATCCCGGTTCTCGGCTTGAGAGCTACTTTCTTGACTGTATTTTGAGTTACGCAGTTGGCGCGACTTCAGTTCTAGCCTATGAAGTCAAATCTTGTGTGGTTCCCCCATGGTAACATAGCTGCCCGAGGTCGCCAAGTTAGCAAGTACAAGAAATTTGAAAATTGTATGTAATTTCACGGTAGTGCTTATGGTCGATCCCGGTTCTCGGCTTGAGAGCTACTTTCTTGACTGTATTTTGAGTTAAGCAGTTGGCGCGACTTCAGCTCTAGCCTATAGAGTCAAATCTTGTGTGGTTCCTCCATGGTAACATAGCTGCCCGAGGTCGCCAAGTTAGCAAGTACAAGAAATTTGAAAATTGTATGTAATTTCACGGTAGTGCTTATGGTCGATCCCGGTTCTCGGCTTGAGAGCTACTTTCTTGGCTGTATTTTGAGTTACACAGTTGGCGCGACTTCAGTTCTAGCCTATGAAGTCAAATCTTGTGTGGTTCCCCCATGGTAACATAGCTGCCCGAGGTCGCCAAGTTAGCAAGTACAAGAAATTTGAAAATTGTACGTAATTTCACGGTAGTGCTTATGGTCGATCCCGGTTCTCGGCTTGAGAGCTACTTTCTTGAGTGTATTTTGAGTTAAGCAGATGGCGCGACTTCAGTTCTAGCCTATAAAGTCAAATCGTGTGTGGTTCCTCCATGGTAACATAGCTGCCCGAGGTCGCCAAGTTAGCAAGTACAAGAAATTTGAAAATTGTATGTAATTTCACATTAGTGCTTATGGTCGATCCCGTTTCTCGGCTTGAGAGCTACTTTCTTGACTGTATTTTGAGTTAAGCAGTTGGCGCGACTTCAGTTCTAGCCTATAAAGTCAAATCTTGTGTGGTTCCTCCATGGTAACATAGCTGCCCGAGGTCGCCAAGTTAGCAAGTACAAGAAATTTGAAAATTGTACGTAATTTCACGGTAGTGCTTATGGTCGATCCCGGTTCTCGGCTTGAGAGCTACTTTCTTGACTGTATTTTGAGTTAAGCAGTTGGGGCGACTTCAGTTCTAGCCTATAAAGTCAAATATTGTGTGGTTCCTAAATGGTAACATAGCTGCCCGAGGTCGCAAAGTTAGCAAGTACAAGAAATTTGAAAATTGTACGTAATTTCACGGTAGTGCTTATGGTCGATCCCGGTTCTCGGCTTGAGAGCTACTTTCTTGACTGTATTTTGAGTTACGCAGTTGGCGCGACTTCAGTTCTAGCCTATGATGTCAAATCTTGTGTGGTTCCCCCATGGTAACATAGCTGCCCGAGGTCGCCAAGTTAGCAAGTACAAGAAATTTGAAAATTGTACGTAATTTCACGGTAGTGCTTATGGTCGATCCCGGTTCTCGGCTTGAGAGCTACTTTCTTGACTGTATTTTGAGTTAAGCAGTTGGCGCGACTTCAGTTCTAGCCTATAAAGTCAAATCTTGTGTGGTTCCTCCATGGTAACATAGCTGCCCGAGGTCGCAAAGTTAGCAAGTACAAGAAATTTGAAAATTGTATGTAATTTCACGGTAGTGCTTATGGTCGATCCCGGTTCTCGGCTTGAGAGCTACTTTCTTGACTGTATTTTGAGTTAAGCAGTTGGCGCGACTTCAGTTCTAGCCTATAAAGTCAAATCTTGTGTGGTTCCTCCATGGTAACATAGCTGCCCGAGGTCGCAAAGTTAGCAAGTACAAGAAATTTGAAAATTGTATGTAATTTCACGGTAGTGCTTATGGTCGATCCCGTTTCTCGGCTTGAGAGCTACTTTCTTGACTGTATTTTGAGTTAAGCAGTTGGGGCGACTTCAGTTCTAGCCTATAAAGTCAAATATTGTGTGGTTCCTCCATGGTAACATAGCTGCCCGAGGTCGCCAAGTTAGCAAGTACAAGAAATTTGAAAATTGTACGTAATTTCACGGTAGTGCTTATGGTCGATCCCGGTTCTCGGCTTGAGAGCTACTTTCTTGACTGTATTTTGAGTTAAGCAGTTGGGGCGACTTCAGTTCTAGCCTATAAAGTCAAATATTGTGTGGTTCCTAAATGGTAACATAGCTGCCCGAGGTCGCAAAGTTAGCAAGTACAAGAAATTTGAAAATTGTACGTAATTTCACGGTAGTGCTTATGGTCGATCCCGGTTCTCGGCTTGAGAGCTACTTTCTTGACTGTATTTTGAGTTACGCAGTTGGCGCGACTTCAGTTCTAGCCTATGATGTCAAATCTTGTGTGGTTCCCCCATGGTAACATAGCTGCCCGAGGTCGCCAAGTTAGCAAGTACAAGAAATTTGAAAATTGTACGTAATTTCACGGTAGTGCTTATGGTCGATCCCGGTTCTCGGCTTGAGAGCTACTTTCTTGACTGTATTTTGAGTTAAGCAGTTGGCGCGACTTCAGTTCTAGCCTATAAAGTCAAATCTTGTGTGGTTCCTCCATGGTAACATAGCTGCCCGAGGTCGCAAAGTTAGCAAGTACAAGAAATTTGAAAATTGTATGTAATTTCACGGTAGTGCTTATGGTCGATCCCGGTTCTCGGCTTGAGAGCTACTTTCTTGACTGTATTTTGAGTTAAGCAGTTGGCGCGACTTCAGTTCTAGCCTATAAAGTCAAATCTTGTGTGGTTCCTCCATGGTAACATAGCTGCCCGAGGTCGCAAAGTTAGCAAGTACAAGAAATTTGAAAATTGTATGTAATTTCACGGTAGTGCTTATGGTCGATCCCGTTTCTCGGCTTGAGAGCTACTTTCTTGACTGTATTTTGAGTTAAGCAGTTGGGGCGACTTCAGTTCTAGCCTATAAAGTCAAATATTGTGTGGTTCCTCCATGGTAACATAGCTGCCCGAGGTCGCAAAGTTAGCAAGTACAAGAAATTTGAAAATTGTACGTAATTTCACGGTAGTGCTTATTGTCGATCTCGTTTCTCGGCTTGAGAGCTACTTTCTTGACTGTTTTTTGAATTAAGCAGTTGGCGCGACTTCAGTTCTAGCCTATAAAGTCAAATCTTGTGGGGTTCCTCCATGGTAACATAGCTGCCCGAGGTCGCAAAGTTAGCAAGTACAAGAAATTTGAAAATTGTACGTAATTTCACGGTAGTGCTTATAGTCGATCCCGTTTCTCGGCTTGAGAGCTACTTTCTTGACTGTATTTTGAGTTAAGCAGTTGGCGCGACTTCAGTTCTAGCCTATAAAGTCAAATCTTGTGTGGTTCCCCCATGGTAACATAGCTGCCCGAGGTCGCAAAGTTAGCAAGTACAAGAAATTTGAAAATTGTATGTAATTTCACATTAGTGCTTATGGTCGATCCCGTTTCTCGGCTTGAGAGCTACTTTCTTGACTGTATTTTGAGTTAAGCAGTTGGCGCGACTTCAGTTCTAGCCTATAAAGTCAAATCTTGTGTGGTTCCCCCATGGTAACATAGCTGCCCGAGGTCGCAAAGTTAGCAAGTACAAGAAATTTGAAAATTGTATGTAATTTCACATTAGTGCTTATGGTCGATCCCGTTTCTCGGCTTGAGAGCTACTTTCTTGACTGTATTTTGAGTTAAGCAGTTGGCGCGACTTCAGTTCTAGCCTATAAAGTCAAATCTTGTGTGGTTCCTCCATGGTAACATAGCTGCCCGAGGTCGCCAAGTTAGCAAGTACAAGAAATTTGAAAATTGTATGTAATTTCACGGTAGTGCTTATGGTCGATCCCGGTTCTCGGCTTGAGAGCTACTTTCTTGAATGTATTTTGAGTTAAGCAGTTGGCGCGACTTCAGTTCTAGCCTATAAAGTCAAATCTTGTGTGGTTCCTCCATGGTAACATAGCTGCCCGAGGTCGCAAAGTTAGCAAGTACAAGAAATTTGAAAATTGTACGTAATTTCACGGTAGTGCTTATAGTCGATCCCGTTTCTCGGCTTCAGAGCTATTTTCTTGACTGTATTTTGAGTTAAGCAGTTGGCGCGACTTCAGTTCTAGCCTATAAAGTAAAATCTTGTGTGGTTCCTCCATGGTAACATAGCTGCCCGAGGTCGCAAAGTTAGCAAGTACAAGAAATTTGAAAATTGTATGTAACTTCACATTAGTGCTTATGGTCGATCCCGGTTCTCGGCTTGAGAGCTACTTTCTTGACTGTATTTTGAGTTAAGCAGTTGGCGCGACTTCAGTTCTAGCCTATAAAGTCAAATCTTGTGTGGTTCCTCCATGGTAACATAGCTGCTCGAGGTCGCAAAGTTAGCAAGTACAAGAAATTTGAAAATTGTACGTAATTTCACGGTAGTGCTTATAGTCGATCCCGTTTCTCGGCTTGAGAGCTACTTTCTTGACTGTATTTTGAGTTAAGCAGTTGGCGCGACTTCAGCTCTAGCCTATAGAGTCAAATCTTGTGTGGTTCCTCCATGGTAACATAGCTGCCCGAGGTCGCCAAGTTAGCAAGTACAAGAAATTTGAAAATTGTATGTAATTTCACGGTAGTGCTTATGGTCGATCCCGGTTCTCGGCTTGAGAGCTACTTTCTTGACTGTATTTTGAGTTAAGCAGTTGGCGCGACTTCAGTTCTAGCCTATAAAGTCAAATCTTGTGTGGTTCCTCCATGGTAACATAGCTGCCCGAGGTCGCAAAGTTAGCAAGTACAAGAAATTTGAAAATTGTACGTAATTTCACGGTAGTGCTTATAGTCGATCCCGTTTCTCGGCTTCAGAGCTACTTTCTTGACTGTATTTTGAGTTAAGCAGTTGGCGCGACTTCAGTTCTAGCCTATAAAGTCAAATCTTGTGTGGTTCCTCCATGGTAACATAGCTGCCCGAGGTCCAAGTTAGCAAGTACAAGAAATTTGAAAATTGTATGTAATTTCACATTAGTGCTTATGGTCGATCCCGTTTCTCGGCTTGAGAGCTACTTTCTTGACTGTATTTTGAGTTAAGCAGTTGGCGCGACTTCAGTTCTAGCCTATAAAGTCAAATCTTGTGTGGTTCCTCCATGGTAACATAGCTGCCCGAGGTCGCCAAGTTAGCAAGTACAAGAAATTTGAAAATTGTACGTAATTTCACGGTAGTGCTTATGGTCGATCCCGGTTCTCGGCTTGAGAGCTACTTTCTTGACTGTATTTTGAGTTAAGCAGTTGGCGCGACTTCAGTTCTAGCCTATAAAGTCAAATCTTGTGTGGTTCCTCCATGGTAACATAGCTGCCCGAGGTCGCAAAGTTAGCAAGTACAAGAAATTTGAAAATTGTATGTAATTTCACGGTAGTGCTTATGGTCGATCCCGGTTCTCGGCTTGAGAGCTACTTTCTTGACTGTATTTTGAGTTAAGCAGTTGGCGCGACTTCAGTTCTAGCCTATAAAGTCAAATCTTGTGTGGTTCCTCCATGGTAACATAGCTGCCCGAGGTCGCAAAGTTAGCAAGTACAAGAAATTTGAAAATTGTATGTAATTTCACGGTAGTGCTTATGGTCGATCCCGTTTCTCGGCTTGAAAGCTACTTTCTTGACTGTATTTTGAGTTAAGCAGTTGGGGCGACTTCAGTTCTAGCCTATAAAGTCAAATATTGTGTGGTTCCTCCATGGTAACATAGCTGCCCGAGGTCGCAAAGTTAGCAAGTACAAGAAATTTGAAAATTGTACGTAATTTCACGGTAGTGCTTATTGTCGATCCCGTTTCTCGGCTTGAGAGCTACTTTCTTGACTGTATTTTGAGTTAAGCAGTTGGCGCGACTTCAGTTCTAGCCTATAAAGTCAAATCTTGTGGGGTTCCTCCATGGTAACATAGCTGCCCGAGGTCGCAAAGTTAGCAAGTACAAGAAATTTGAAAATTGTATGTAATTTCACATTAGTGCTTATGGTCGATCCCGTTTCTCGGCTTGAGAGCTACTTTCTTGACTGTATTTTGAGTTAAGCAGTTGGCGCGACTTCAGTTCTAGCCTATAAAGTCAAATCATGTGTGGTTCCTCCATGGTAACATAGCTGCCCGAGGTCGCAAAGTTAGCAAGTACAAGAAATTTGAAAATTGTACGTAATTTCACGGTAGTGCTTATGGTCGATCCCGGTTCTCGGCTTGAGAGCTACTTTCTTGACTGTATTTTGAGTTAAGCAGTTGGCGCGACTTCAGTTCTAGCCTATAAAGTCAAATCTTGTGTGGTTCCTCCATGGTAACATAGCTGCCCGAGGTCGCAAAGTTAGCAAGTACAAGAAATTTGAAAATTGTACGTAATTTCACGGTAGTGCTTATAGTCGATCCCGTTTCTCGGCTTGAGAGCTACTTTCTTGACTGTATTTTGAATTAAGCAGTTGGCGCGACTTCAGTTCTAGCCTATAAAGTCAAATCTTGTGTGGTTCCTCCATGGTAACATAGCTGCCCGAGGTCGCAAAGTTAGCAAGTACAAGAAATTTGAAAATTGTACGTAATTTCACGGTAGTGTTTATAGTCGATCCCGTTTCTCGGCTTGAGAGCTACTTTCTTGACTGTATTTTGAATTAAGCAATTGGCGCGACTTCAGTTCTAGCCTATTGTTGTGACCAACAATTTGAGACATTTCCATGAATTGCAAAATAAACAACGGCTTCAAGTGACATTCGCGCAGTCTACCTGTCGAGTAAACAATAGCATCAAATGTCACACACGCAGCAATTTACGATTAATTTGAGTTCCCACCAAAGTATCATTTTTTCTGTGTAGAATAAGCATAATTTTAGTATATAAGCTAGAGTACAAAAATAAAGAGTCAAGTGGTTCGACAGTGACAACACAGTGTGGTTATTTCATTCAACAATTTGGTCCTTCGAGCCGGATTTGAACCAGCGACCTATGGATATACAGTCCATATGGGCCGAATTTCAAAACAACCATGAAAAAATAAAGGACTCAGTCAAACCAGACACGCCATATATGGGGAGAAATACATATGGCAGAGTCGAGGAGATGTATAAAAAACTAAAAGGTTTATTAGAAAGCATAGTTCCTCATGAAGTAGGAGAAATAGGATCGGCCAAAGCAACTACGTCTAAGGACATCAGCCTCCAATCGCAAAGACTCAGAAAACTTTACGTGAAAATTGAAGCTATACTCGGTAACATGGAGGAGTTCGAAGAAACTTTCGCTGGATATTCTAAGGAAGTATACGATTATCAACAGAAAATTTTGTTAGAGCAACTTCGGAACCTGAATGAGCTTCATAAAGAGTTTATGACCAATGCGGTGGAAGAAGACCTGCAATCAGCATATGTCAAACAGTCGAAATACATGGACATTAAAAGAGACATAAATCAATGTCTCCATCGGATGGCGTCGGCTCTCGCCAAGGAAAATAAATTAAATACTGGGATGGAATCTAGCGCAAAACTACCTCCCTTGAAGTTACCAACATTTCGGGGAAATTATCTCGAGTGGAGTTCCTTCTATGATGTATTTTCTACAATAATTCATGGGAAAGACTCCATAAGTACAACAGAGAAAATGGAATATTTGAAGACCCATTTGGAAGGGGAACCACTACAATTAATTCAACATTTAACGATTTCAAGTGCCAATTACAACTGTGCATGGGAAACTCTTAAATCGAGGTACGGTAACGAGCGTAAAATCGTCTCGATGTACATGGACAAGATGTTAAGGTCCTACGCAAACCAATCATCTGCATCTGCAATCAAATCAGTGTTGGATGCTATCAAGGAAGGTTTGTCAGCTTTAAAAAATCTGGGCTTCGATACATCTTCTTGGGGTCCTATCATAGTGCATTTAACGACGAAATCACTAGATCAAGAAAGCCGAAACCTGTTTGAGCAAGGTCTCACAGAACCATAAGATGCCAACCTTAAAATCATTGTTAGACTTCTTAGAAAGAAGATATCAAGCCCTAGAAGTGCTATTACCTGCAAAGAAAAAGGAAAATAAATGGGTGGACGATCCGAAACGTCCAGTGCGCAACTTCCTTGTTACATCAACATCAATGGAGTGCGTAATTTGTAAGGGCGATCACGCAGTATACACATGCCCAAAATTCACGAATAGCACACCAAAGGAACGGCTTGAAGTTGTCAAGCACGCCAAACTGTGTAAAAATTGTCTACGACATGGTAATGGTACCCAATGCTATAGCAAGCGGAAATGCAAAACTTGCAATAAAAACCACCATTCATTACTTCACATGGAATGGCAAGAAAGAGTTCCACAGCTTAAGCAAATGGAACAACCAAGCTGTTCGAATTCCACGAAACAAGTGATCCACGGCGAGCAGAACCAAAATGTATTACTTACGACTGCAATAGTAAACATAAGGAACAATGATTGTTTTAGCCACGGTGTTAATGTACGAGCGCTCATCGATCCCGGCTCTCAAGCCTCCTTGATCACGGAATCTGTCGTGCAGCTATTGAGACTCAAGAAGCAAAGGGTCCTTGTAAAGGTAAATGGATTAGGCGGCACGAATGCGGGAACTGCTAAGTACAAGGTGGAAGTACAATTGAGACCACGATTCCCATCTGAATTTGTACTACATTTAGAAGCCCTAGTACTACCAAAATTAACAAGGCAACTGCCATCCGAAGTGGATAAAAATATAAAACCTAATCAATTCAAAAACCTTGAATTAGCTGATCCTACATTCAACTGCCCAGGTTCCGTAGACATGATTATAGGAGCTGACTCATATGGTGACATTATTCTTAAGGGACTACAAAGAGATAGAGAATCTTCTCTGATAGCTCAAAGGTCGCAATTAGGATGGCTCATCTCAGGACGGACATCCTCTAAAAGGCTTGATGGGATTGGAATTGTCGGATTGGTAGTGCAAACATCACTTGATCGACAGTTAGAAAAATTTTGGGAACTGGAAGAAGTTGCGGCACCGAAATACTTGAAGCCAAGTGATAAGGAATGTGAGGATACATACATGAAAACACATTATCGACGACCCGACGGAAGATACGTAGTGAAGATTCCATTCAACAAACAAATATCTACATTAGGAGACTCGAAGAACAAGGCCATCGCAAGATTTCGTCAGCTGGAAGCAAAGCTCAACACCAATTTGCAGCTAAAAAAAGAATATACAAAGGCCATTAACGAATTTCAGGAGCTTGGGCACATGATCGAGGCAACTTCAGATAATCGTCTACAGCATTCCAGGTACTACATGCCCCATCATGCTGTTCTAAAACCTGAGAGCACTACTACAAAGTTACGTATAGTGTTCGATGGATCTGCGAAAACTTCGACTGGCGTTAGTTTGAATCAGTTGATGCTAGTTGGCCCCAAACTTCAAGAAGGCATTACATCGATGTTGATACGATGGCGAAGCCATAAGTATGTTTTTACGGCAGATATTGAAAAGATGTACCGGCAAATCATGCTACATGAGGATCACCAAGATTATCAGCGGATTATGTGGCGAAGCTCCAGCGACCAACCACTAAAAGAATATAAATTGACAACAGTCACATATGGAACTGCGTCTGCACCATACTTAGCAGTAAAGACACTGCAGCAATTAGCTTTAGATGAGAAGGAGAGGTATCCAGTCGCAGCAGAAATTGTAAAACATGATTTTTATGTTGATGACGTATTGTCCGGACGAGACAC